>CM066031.1:672734373-674103833 GCA_033557465.1 Ichthyophis bannanicus
GCATATTTGCAGATGACACAAAATTATTCACCATTGTTAAAACACAAGAGGATTGTGAAAACTGCAAGAGGATCTTGAGAAATTGGGAGACTGGGTGTCCAAATGGCAGGTAAAATTTAATGTAGACAACTGCAAAGCTTTGCAATTAGGGAAGAATAACCCAAATTACAGTTATATGATGCAAGGTTCCACATTAGGAGCCACCACCCAGGAAAAGTATCTACAGTAGATGTTATCATAGATAATATGTTGCAACACTCTGCCCAGTGTGCAGTGGTGGCCAAGAAAGCAAATAGAATGCTAGGAATCATAAAGAAAGAAGGGGAGATATGATAGAGGTCTATAAAATAATGAATGGAGTGGAAAGGGATAAATGTAGATCAGTTGACTTACTCCATCAAAACATAGAAAAACTAGGCGACACATGGGGGGGGGGGGGCAGAACTAACCACTATCCAAGATGGAAGTCTGAGCGATTTCCTCTGAGGTATTTTAATGAATCCTGATGATCTCTCTCCCCTTAATTGCCCCAAGGGGATTTCTGCTTGACTATATCGCTCGCTAAACATGGCTACAATAAAACCTGCCAAACTTGATTACAGCATTTTACCCCTTGATTCTGTGATGAAGGGTAAACAAGAGCCTCATGAATCTGATGATGCTCTACACGTGGTCCTTGCTGAGATTAGGCAAATTAAAGACATGGTCACGGTAAATGGTGAGTCTTTAGGGATAATGCGAACTGAGCTGTCAGATGTCAACTCTCAGCTGGTTTCTCTTTGCCAATGCATTGATTGGCTTGATATAACTGAGAACGCCCACGAGGAATGGTTCAACATGCTGCAAAAGGACACTAAGCAGATGATGCTATTTGAGCGGGAGCTTGAAGATCTCAAGAATCAATCTCGTCAGAATAACATTCATATACTGGGCATCTCTGAAGGTGCTGAAGGCTCAGAACCAATATTGTTTCTTGAAACGCTGCTTCCAAAGTTGTTAAGTATTGAATATGAGAGACCTCTAGAGATTGAAAGAGTTCAGCGGGCTCCATTGCATCATGCTAAATACACGAGGCCTGTTCTAAAAATTCTGCGCTATTCCCAAGCTTTAATAATCTTGCAAGCAATGCATCCGCAAAGTCTGGTTAAATATGAAGGACATACATCGATATGATTTCCAAACTTAAACAAATCTATAGTAGACCAATGAAGACAACTTTTTGGCGTTTCAGCCACAGCTGCAGAAACTATAAGCATGATTTGGCTTACTTTTTCTGCCTCATATGAGGTTTACTCTTCACAATCAAATACGCTGAGCAATTGTGGGCATTTTTTTCAAGACTTTGCGGATGTGGGAATGGACTGAAATCTTGGATTTTATAGTGTGCGGTGCTGTCTGTCTCTTCATTCACAGTTTATCAGGAATCTTAAGTCGTTTTAGTGGATCTTGGTCCATTTTCTAATTTACACGTCTGCTGTTCTTGGTCCCTCACAGGGACTCTCCATGGAACAGCAATCATTTTGCTGTTAACAGTGTTGCTCTTCAGAGTGTGATCATTGTATGTGTTTTGATTGGTGTTTAAGGGTATGCTTAATGGATATGAGTGGTATGAAAGATTTATTGATGAGTTAGGTGTTTGAGGATTGAATGGAACTTAGGGGTATGTTTACTAAACCGCGCACACGTGCGCGGCGCACAGTAGCGTATGCTAATGATGCACTTAAGTGCTCTTAAGTGCCCCGCATGCATGCGCGTCACACTAACGGGCCCCCGCACTTGTGCACCTCACACCAACGGGCCCGCGCAAGTGTGCAGTGCGCTGATGTGCGATAGAGGCGGGGAAAGGCGTATGGACGGCAGAGGAAGGCCCCCGAGGGGCGGAGGGATGGGGTCAATGGGTGGAGAGTGGGAGGGGAGAGGCTCCCCGCACAGGAGCGTGGCTGAATTTTGGCAAAAAAATACCGCGAGTGAAAACCTTGCGTTAGAGCCGATTTAAAGGGAAGAGAAACCATTTCCGTCAGCAATGTACAGCAAAACCGGGGAAACCTGCAAAACGTGAGCAGTGTGATACTTGTGCACAGAACAAAATAGCAAATATAAAGTGAAAATGACCACAACAAATTCCAAATAAATTATAATCCAGCTGGGCAACAGTGATATTAATGGGCAACCATAAAAAACACTCCCAGGAAAGCTCCAAAAAAAAAAGAAATGATTTTTGGAAGGGTCTACGCTCCGTAGACTCTTTCAAAAGCACTGCATTTTAATGGAGCTTTCCTGGGAGTGTTTTTCAGTTTCCCATTGATATCACTGTTGCCTAGCTTGGTTTTGGTTTTTTTCCCCTTTTTTGGAGGTCATTTTTGAGGTTTATTTGCACCTTTGTCCCCATACAAGGTAAACGAGCCCACAGTAAAATTGTGCAGAGCAGGGTGTCTGACTCGTGCGGCCAGGTTTCCTATCTCCAGAGACTGCACTGTCTCTGTGGCCACAGTGTGGTGCAGCAGACACAGCCAGTGCCTGTAGGACCAGAGGGTCACAGGTTCAAATCCCAGCTGGGGCTCCTGCCAACCCAGTCCCCACAGTTTTACCCACCACTAAACAGTGATAGTATAGACACTCCTTTATTGCAGAGAACATAAGCATGGTTCCAACACCTATATTTTACCGTACACCGCACACAAACCATAACAATGGGCATTACCTACAGCCGAGTCCCCCAAATTCAGTCCTGGAGTGCCACAACTCAATCAGGTCATATGCTTTTTCCCAGATAGGGACATGTCTGCATGTTGGCGGAAGGGTACATGTGGTGGAGGGCGCAGTGGCTGCAAACCACAGCAGACAGTGGCCTAGGCCTGTGCAGGCTGGCACCGTCCACCGCAACAGACAGACTCTGTCGGATGTACAGTCATGGACTCCCCAGGGAAGGCAGCATATCTGTGGCAACACGGTGGTGCAGTGCACACAGACAGTGTGTGCAGGAACAGAAGGTCACAGGTTCAAAGCCCAGCTGGGGCTACTGCCAATCCAGTCCACATATTTTTTCTACAGCTAAACCGTGATAGTAAGGACAAACCTTTATTGCTGAGAACATACGCATGGTTCATACGCCTATATTTTACCACACCAAACACAGACACCATAAACAGCCGCATTACCTAGAGCAGAGTCTCCCAAATGCAGCAATTAATAACATAAAATTAAAGTGCTGCAGGACAAAATATGTACAATGCAAAGCTGATGCCACAGCCAGCCTTACGTATTAGGCACACTGGGGAGCAAACTCATGACCCCTGTATCAGCAGTCTGTGCCTTAACCATTGTGCTCCACTGCTGCTCCTCCTTGCCTGTCAGCGCACCTACTTATGCTTTTCATTCCTTAAACTGCACAGTGCTGCCATAAAAAAACAGTACACTGACCTTGCGGTACCTCATACGGCACCCTCTAAAGCGCCCTATAAGCAACATTCTAGGGTGCCTTGGCTGACAGTGCACTTTAAAATGTGCCTTATAGAGTGCCTTATGTTAACACGCTTTGAGAGTGCTTTTGCTAGTAGTGATAATTAAAATATGAATAAGATGCCTCCTAAAGCAATCTTCCCCATAATATGTTATGCCTCAGCCAGCCTTGTTCATTGGGCACTTTAGGGGATTGAACCCCTGATCCCTGCATCATTGGTCAGTGTCTTAACCATTGTGCTGTGGTTCTGTTCCTGTGATTGCACATCAGCGCGCCATTTAAATGGCTCCTAAAATAATGCCTCAGCCAGCTGTCTCTATTGGGCACTGTGGGGGATTGAACCCCTGATCCCTGCATCATTGGTCAGTGTCTTAACCATTGTGCTGTGGCTCTGCTTTTTTTCTTGCACTTCAGCACGCCACTTATGCCTCCCGTGCAGCTATCTCATGCGCTAAGGTGCGGGGCGCACATGGGCGCGGCGCACCTTAGCGCATATGTAAATTCCGGCTTTTCTTTTTCAGGACGGAACGCCCACTCCTTATATGGCACACACACACTACCGCGGCACGCACTTTACCGGGGTTTTAGTAAACATACCCCTTAGTGTTGATGCTTAGAATGAGGGGTGAGTCATTGGTATTTGTAGGGTTGTTTGATGGAGACCTGCATAGGAAATTCTCAATGATATCCTTGACAGCAAGGGCAAGCTCCATGGCTTCAGGTTGTGGTGGTATAGGTTTTTTGTGTTAGTGATGAATATGTGAGTGATGTATATGCTGTTATAACAATGTAGGATGCAGGGGAGAGGATTTTTTTTATTACACTCTGGGACCTCTTCCTAGGGCTATTTTAGGTGAAGTGGGATGGCTCTCCAAATAGTAGAAGAAATTTCTTGTTGATACAGGGGGTTCTTTGGCCATTGTACATCTATGTTTTTTTTTTCTTTTCCTTCTCTAGTGTGTTTTCAAGGGGGGGGGGTGAAGGTACAGTTGCTTTTCTTTTTAAGGGATGTTCTTCATTTACTATTTGATTGCTTAATGCTGATAGATAAATTAGCAACTGTGTTTGATATGCCAGATGTTGATTGGCACATTCCTGCTGCAGTATCATCTAGAATTAAGGAGATCCTGGATTCTCTACAGGGAGAACTATTTAGGCAATTGTTAACAGACCCCACATGTGAAGGGGCCATACTGGACTTGGTGTTTACCAATGGTGAAAGTGTTTTTGATGTTACAGTGGGAGATCATTTTGCATCCAGTGATCACCAGATGCTGTGGTTCAGTATTAGGACTAGGGCTGTTAGAATCCATTCAAAATTGAGGGTCTTAGACTTTAGGAAAGCTAACTTTGCCAAGATGGGCCAATACCTCAGGGAGTCGTAAGCGGGATGGGAACAGCTGGGGATGTAAAAAAACAGTGGGCAAAACTGAAAAGGAATATTTTAAGGGCAACCAACTGTTTTGTTAAAATGGTAAATAAAGGTAAAAGGAAAAGGAGACCACTATGGCTTTCAAAAGAAGTAGCTGAAAAGGTGAAGAAAAAGAGGGAGGCCTTCATAAAATTCATGAGATCATAGAGAGAGGAAGAAAGGCATCTATATTTTGGAAAAACTTAGAGAAGCTAGCAAAGTAGTCATGAAAGCAAAGATTCAAAAAGAGGAGGAAATAGCCAATGCAATAAAATGGGGGGGGGGGGGGAGATAAGACATTTTTCAGATATGTTAGTGAGAAGAGGAAGGGCAAAAGTGGTATTGTCAGACTCAAGGGTGAAAGGAAGGAATATGTAAAAGCGGAATTGCTTAACAAATATTTCTCTTCTGTGTTCACAGATGAAGAACCAGGAGCAGGACCTCAAAAAACACCCACAAACAGGAACAGAAGCGAGGGGCATCTTGAACAATTTTCAGAAGACTGTGTTCATGAGAAACTAGCTCAACTTAAAGTAGACAAAGCGATGGGACCAGATGGGATACACCCTAGAATACTAAGGGAACTTGGATGTTCTAGCAGCTCCACTGACTGACCTTTTCAATGCCTCATTGGAGTCAGGAGTGGTGACAAAGGACTGGAGAGAGGCTCATGTGGTGCCTTTACACAAAAGCGGAAATAAGGATGTGGTTGAAAACTACAGACCGGTTAGTTTAACATCGGTGGTGAGTAAATTATTAGAAACGCTGCTGAAAGAGAAAATAGTGAGGTTTCTGCACTCTAGTGGATTACAGGATCTGAGGCAGCATGGATTCACTAGAGGCAGGTCTTGTCAGACAAATCTGATTGATTTCTTTGATTGGGTGACCAGGGAGTTGGACCGAGGGAGAGCCCTAGATGTGGTGTATTTAGATTTCAGTAAAGCCTTTGACACTGCTCCTCCCAGGTGACTTATAAACAAACTGAGCACCCTAGGGATGTACCCTAAAGTTACTGCTTAGGTTAGAAATTGGTTGAGTGGGAGGCAACAAAGAGTACAGGTAAATGGAGCTCACTTTGAGGAGAAGGAAGTTACAAGTGGTGTGTCCCAGGGATCTGTCCTTGGTCTGATTCTTTTTAACATCTTTGTTAGTGATATAGCGGAAGGGTTGTCAGGTAAGGTTTGCCTCTTTGCGGATGATACCAAAATCTGCAATAGAGTAGACACCCAGGAAGGTGTAGATAACATGAGGAGGGATCTAGCTAAGCTTGAAGAAAGGTCTAGAATTTGGCAGCTGGGATTTAATGTTAAAAAATGTAAGGTCATGCATTTGGGCTGCAGCAATCCAAGGGAGCAATATAGTATAGGGGGTGAAGTACTTTTGTCCACGCCAACTTTCTAGTCAATAACATTGAACTGAAGTCCAAATCTACAATTCGCTACCTGGGCATCACCCTCGACCAGCGTCTTGACATGTCAGCACATGTCATAAACACAACTAAATAAATCAGAAAATATCGTTCATCATTCTCTGTGTATGGAAACAAAAACTAGTAAAGGAGGTCTCAGTTTAAAATAACACCGCTACACCTGGGTTCACACCCTATGGCAGCGTTAGTGTTGTATCACATCAATGACCTCTTGCAAGTTTATGAAAATCAGTCCTTATACAACAATCATCTTGAAGATATCATACAGTCCTGATAATCTCAATGTTGTACTCAGCTTTAAAGCAGGGTTGAATGGTTAGATAGATTGGTTAGCATGGGTTTAGCTCTATGTGAAAAAGGGGGAGGAGATTTAATATTTTTTCAGTATGTGATTGGCTGTTAGAGGCTTTATAATGAAGGGTGTTTGTACATCACGCATGCGCAGCGTTTTTCCACTGGCGGGAGATTTGTGACAGCCGGAGAATGAATGAGAGTGAACGCGGGCAGCATCAGAGGTAAATAAGTTATGTGGTTTGGGCTTTTAGCAATATTTTTAAAATAAAGAGTTTTGTATATTTTGTGTAGTGGGTGTGAGTAAGAGGAATTTATAGGGTTGTTTTTGTTGGTCTCTTTAGTTGTATACAGGCCCCCTGACGAAAATATTTGAAACGTCTGATGGTACCAGGACTGAACGTTGGGATTAAAAGAGTGTGGGAAGATTTCATCTGGTCCTTTCTTTAAAGCTGAGTACAACATTGAGATTATCAGGACTGTATGATATCTTCAAGATGATTGTTGTATAAGGACTGATTTTCATAAACTTGCAAGAGGTCATTGATGTGATACAACACTAACGCTGCAATAGGGTGTGAACCCAGGTGTAGCGGTGTTATTTTAAACTGAGACCTCCTTTGCTAGTTTTTGTTTCCATACACAGAGAATGATGAACGATATTTTCTGATTTATATGGTATAAATATCGTTCGGTGGCCAATTAAGTTTTGTATAAACACAACTAAAGCAATATATCATAAGATCCGATCACTATGCCATCTCCGCCCACTTCTTGACTTCCCTGACTACCGTTCAATCTTCCAAGCCTTAGTCATCCCACACCTCGACTTTGCTAACATTATCCTACTTGGACTTCCACAGTTGACTCTTAACCTGCTACGACTTGCCATGAACTCAGCTGCAAGGGTACTGACAGGGCTCTCAAGGTCAGACCACATAAAGCCAGTTCTAAAGAACCTACACTGGCTTCCGCTGCGGGCCAGAATCCATTTCAAGGCTCTAGTCATGACATTCAAGGCCCTTAAGAACCATCCCCCCACGCCCATCAGTGAACTTCTCCACAGCACACCAGACAACAGAACCAGGAGATCCACATCGATGAATACACTCGAAGTCCCGAAATTATTGATAAAATGTAGGAAGTCAACAGCAAGTAGAGCCTTCTCCATTTATGCACCTATGGCATGGAATGCCCTCCCAACTGAAATCCGGGCCATCTCAAACCTAGCGCTATTCCGAAAAGCCCTCAAACACCACCTATTCTTACAACATTACCCTGACACCAATCCCGGTATTCATACTGCCATCACCTTATCTCCCTACCTAGCCCGTCCCTTAGATCTTCCTCCTGTAGATAATGGTTATCCAACTTTTTCCCCTATCTCCTTCTCTGACCCATGAGCCCAGGCCTCTAGGTAAGGTTTTTCTAGATTTTCTTCGTAAGAGTATCCATGATTTGTATATAATATGTACATAGTTTCCCTCGGTTTTTCTTCCATGTTTACTTTCCCTGTTCAATGTAAAAACTCGATGTAACTTGTTGCATTCTTGTATGTTCTGTTCAAATGTAAACCGCACTGATTATAATAGCGCGGTATATAAGAAATAAAAATAAATAAATAAATAAATAAATAAATAAATAAAAGAAGAGTGGGACCTAGGCGTGGTTATGTCTGATGATCTTAAAGTAGCTAAACAGGTAGAAAAGGCAACAGCAAAAGCTAGAAGGATACTTGGGTGCATACGGAGAGGAATGGCTAGCAGAAAAAAGGAGGTGATAGTGCCTCTGTATAAGTTTCTGGTGCGATCTCATTTGGAGGATAGTGTGCAATTCTGGAGGCTGCACCTTCAAAAGGATATAAACAGGATGGAGTCAGTACAGAGGGTGGCTACTAAAATGGTTAGTGGTCTTCATTATAAAGTATATGAGGACAGACTTAAGGGTCTTAATATGTACACCTTAGAGGACAGGCGGGATAGAGGTGATATGATTGAGATGTTTAAATACCTCCATGGCATAAATGCACAGGGGGAGAGCCTCTTTCGAATGAAAGCAAGTTCTGCTACGAGGGGACATGGGATGAGGGTGAAAGGGGATAGATTCAGGAGTGATATGTGGAAATATTTCTTTACAGAAAGAGTGGTGGATCCATGGAATAGTCTCCCAGTGGAGGTGGTAGAGATGAGGACAGTAACTGAATTCAAAAAAGCATGGGACAAACACAGAGGATCTCTAAAGGAAAAAAGGGGACTTTTGTAGTTATGGAAGGACAGACTAGATAGGCCATGTGGTCTTTTTTTGTCGTCAGTTTTCTCTGTTTCTATGTTTCTGCTGTACCAGTGATTACTTTGTTTAAAGTTTTGTCTCTAAATGTGAAAGGGATCAACAATCCTATTAAGCGCAAAAAGATTATTTTATGCTATAAATGAGAGTATACAGATATGCTGTTCCTGCAAGAGACACATTTAAATATTTTTGAATCTCAGAAGCTAGGTATGGGTGACTATAGTTTGCTGGCCTGCTGAGCTGCACTGGGCAAGAAAAATTAAGTTGTTATACTTATGTGTAAAGTGGTGTTCTTCTGTTCTTAGTACTAAGACAAATTGAGGGGAGGTGGGCTAAATTACTTCTTCTGATCGAGGGTGTTATAATGGCTTTCTTTCTTTCTTTTTTTTTTTTTTTTTTACTGTTTATACACCTAACTCCAATACTCCTGTTTTTTTCCATACTATTTATAAGGAAATTAATGAATTAGGGGAAGTTCCAGTAATACTAGAAGGTGATTTCAACCTGGTTTTTGATAATTATTTGGATATACAATCTGAGTGCGTTGGTAAGTCCTTAAAAGCAGTACAGGTAGTGCATGCTATGCTGGAGGATTCTGGGTTGGTGACACTTGGAGGCTCCAACACCCTTCTGAGAGAGATTATACATTTTATTCTCTCCCATATAACACCCATTCTAGGTTTAGATTTTTTTCTAATCTTGAATAGTCTTGTACCATAGTTAAATGCCACTGATATTTATAGCATAACCATTTCAGATCATGCTGTGATTTCACTGTGCTTACAAATTCCCCAAAAGGTAACACTCTGTCCTCATGGAGATTGAATAAATCCCTGTTAGGAGACACTCTTTCTTGCCATTGTTCATGATACTATTTCTACCTATTCTGAGATTAACCAGCTTGATGATACTCCTGCATGGGCTTGGTGGGAATCTTTTAAAGCAAACCTGAGAGCAAAAGTTAGTAGTTAGGCCATTCAGGTAGCCAAGAAAAAGAAGCAAGAATTCTATCAGGAGATCAAAGCTAGTGAGCATGTCTGTCTTCAAGACTCCAACCCTACAATGTTACTACATCTGCAGAAACTTAGATATTAATACAATACATTCTTGAGCGAGGAAGTGGGTTAGATTATCTTTTCTCAGCAAAGTCAACATTTTTCTGAAAACAATAAGGCAGAACATTTATTGACAAAATCCTTGAAGTCTCAGAAAGCCAATTCCCACATTGGCTTGTTAGGGGAGGCCAATTCATTGCTGACAAAAGATAATGCAATTTTGGAATGGTTCCGAGAGTATTATGAGAAGCTGTACTCCTCAGAAACAGTTGGGGTGGAGGGAGACTTTGATCAGCTGATGAGTCACCTGACTCATCCAACCTAGCCTCCTGAATAGAAGGATGATTAGATAAGTGTAACCTTTCGCCGCTTCCTACATTCGGTTACTCTCCTGTTGGTCCTGGGTCCACTTCGCAGAGGCAGTAGGGTTTGTAGTACAACAAGAAAACCAAACTGGTGTGGCTTGGAAAAAGGGTTTTATACAGAAATAGGCGTATTACATATGTACAGAATAGAGGTATAAGGTTGTTACAGAGCTGCTTCAGTGTATATGAATGACTCTGTGTGTGGGTGCATGTGTGTGTGTGTGTGAGAGAGAGGGGGGGGGGAAGAAGTATGTGTCAGAGCCTCATAGTAAGAAGTGTCCGATGAATAGGGAGAGAGAGAGAACAAAGGGGGGGGGGGGGTTAAAGAGAAGTGTGTGTCAGAGCCTCATATTAAGAAGTGTCTGATGAATAGGGAGAGAGAGAGAGAGAGAGAACAAGGGGGGGGGGGGTAAAGAGACGTGTGTATCAGAGCCTCATAGTAAAAAGTGTACGATGAATAGGAAGAGAGAGAGAGAGTATTTTTGTCCTTCTCTGTATTTATAGTGAAGTTCTCCAGCACCTCCCTTTGTCATACTTTGGTCTGTTTGAGGTCTGTTATCACTTGATTAGCAAGGAGGGGCTGTTGTCTTGCAGACTAATCTCATCAGGCATACTTAGCCCATCAAGTCAAGGAGGGGCTGTTGTCCTGCAGACTAATCTCATCAGGCATAGCAAGCCCATCAAGTCTGGAGACGTCCTATCTGACATCACCAGGGGGTCAGAGCTGCAGGCCAAGGTCTGGGAAAAGCCATGACACCTATGCTAGGCATACGAGTCATGCTGATGTATTCTGACATCTCCCACACCTTTTTTTTTTTTTTTCTGGGAAATGATGAAAGCAAACCTATGGTACCTGTCCCAGCTGCAATTACTATATACATGATAGTAGGCAGCTTGTCTAATACCTCCTGTATTAAATACCTTGCTATGTCCAGCAGGTCCCCTGTCCTGCACAGTATGTCTCTAGTGTTCTAGAGATAAGCACATCCCATTATGAGTCCAAACCTCGTGGGCAGCCACTACTGGGTGGGAAAACCCAATATGCCACCTCAGTGCCCGTCTTAGAGAGAATAAACAGTGCATAAGGGATGCAGGAATTTCTGAGGAGGTTAAAGCTGAAAGGTACCAGAATGTTATGAGCGAGGGTAGGAAGTAATACTAGACTGCAGCTGACTCTGGTATTCAATGTAGTAGGAAATGCCAAATTAGCCAAATTAGCAGGCCAAATGAGTCTGGATGTAGAGGTAGATGCTGGAGAAATTAAGTGTAACTACCTTAAAATGTTGCTGGTATTTTGTAGGACATGCGCTGCAAAGAGATGTACATGTGTTTCATTTTACAACACAGGAAAATTATGATAATGCATAGTAATATTTGTACGCAGTTAAAATAATAATAGGGTGAATAAAAACATTAAAGACATAATCAGCAGTAGGTGAGTAACCAAATAAGAATTCCCTCACAGACACATGAGCATCTTGTAGCAAGTGTTCAACAGTTTGTCGAATGTGACCATTCTGATAAGTGATGGTGTGATTCACTTCGGTGGCTGTTGTTTTAAGGTGATCAATATAGGCAAGTAGTTCTGTAAAGTTGAGCAGTTTATGTAATGTCTCTTCTCCCATGCCAAGTGGTAATGGATGCACAGCATATGAGATAAAGTCTGGAATGTCAATAAAGTCATTGGTAACCAGCGGTGTGGAATAAGTTGTCCCATTAATGGTGATGGAGACCAGTGGCGTATGACTGCACCAGGTATTTTTTAGTAAATAGTTTGAACTGTACAGCAAAGTGTTCTTAGGAAGGCGAATGTCATGCATTCTGGGAGCAATTGAAAAAGAAACATTCTTTGTCCTGGCAGGAAATATTGTACCAAATCAAGGCAGGAGGATCTAGAAAGTAATGTTCTGGAGGTGCCCTCAATTCTTGTGTCCTTTCTAGAGAAGTGTAAACTGGTGTTGCCCACAGTACTTGAGTGATGTTTAATGAATAGAACACTGGCTTGTCCTGTACGGAACAGAAACTCAGGATGACCAGATCTTTCCTTCCAGAAAAGGTGGGGGTCTTTCTTGATAGCGATATACACCATCTGTGGAGTTAGCCCAACCAATCGTGCATATTCGGATGATAGTTCCTGCAATGAGACTTGGGTAGAAGAGAGCAGATACAAGAACAACAGGAAACCGGGACATAATAAAAGCTAACTCATTTCACTCTACTAGGGGGTAAACTAGTGCTCCCCACTTATACTATGCAACCACAGAAATAATGTTTACTATTTATTTACATAACTACGGTATTAGACATATGTCCAGTATATAGGGCACATCAACTATACAGCAGAAGTAAATAGATACCATCCTCAAGCGACTTTTGTTCAGAAAGCAGCTGTCTGTGCTGTCTTCAGAAAGCAGCTGTCCGTGCTGTCTTTAGGTGGTACCTGAAAACAAAGACTGATAAAACACGTATTACCCATATGGTTTCAACTGGGTGATGTGTTTCCAATAATGCTGGTTGTCAGGCATTAGGATCTGGTATAGGCTTGGGCCTAAGGTATCTGTAACTACGGTCCCTCCCACTTTGCAGTTCCAAAGGGGAGGTTTGGTCTAGGTGTCAGGGTCATTACTTTACTCCCAACCTTGAGGGGCCTTAAATCGGAACCTTTTGCATGTACCTCCTGCAAATAATCTCTAGCTTTTTCTGTGTTAGCTAGCACAGTGGTCTGAATTTCTTTTAGATGTTCTTGCAGGGATTTCATCCACTCATTGGTAAGAATTACGGTCTGGTCTTCTGGAAGAAAAGGATGCAGCAGATTTTCCCACCGTGGCATTGGCCTTCCCATTAAGGCTTCGTAGGGTGCAAAGCCTGTGGATTTTCAGACATTAGCTCTGATACGCATAAGGACTAACGGGAGCACCCGATCCCAATTTTTCCCAGTCAGATTAAGCATAGGGCTGAGGTGGGCCTTAATTGTTTGATTCATTCTTTCTACTTGCCCTGCTGCCTGTGGACGGTATGGAATGTGGAGTTGTTGTTCTATGCCTAGAAAATCAAACAATTCCTTGATCAGCTGAGAAACAAATGCAGGACCATTATCAGATTCAATAGTCTTAGGGATGCCCCAGCGTGTAAAAAATTGCATAGTTAGGATTTCTGCAGTGGTTCGAGCAGTTTGATCTGGGACAGGGAATGCTTCTACCCAATGAGAAAAGGAATCAACAACAGTGAGTAAAAATCTATTTTTCCTAGCTGTTAACGGAAGAGGGCCCATGTGATCTATTTGCAATCTCTCAAATGGGCCACGAGGAGGTGCTCTCATTAACTGTCCCCTTCTCTTTTTAGGTTGCCTCCCAAATGAATCACAGATTACACAGGAGGAAACATGATCCTGTATATCATGTTTCATTTCTGGCCACCATACCAACCTAATAAGGATAGTCTGCATTTCTTCTGCTTTAGGGTGTCCCATAGGACTTGCACCATGAACCTAATGCATCCATTCTTTACCTCGAGCTCTGGAGATAGCTATAACCAAGCCTTCCTCTCTTTTTGCACATAGAATATCTTTCTCTATAGTGAGTGTGAGAAAGGGTGTGTGCTGATATAGGTTATCTGGGGCGTCCTGCACAAGCTTCCTCAAATTGGAAAGTTCAGGGTCCTTTGCAGTGCTATGAAGTAATCTGGTGGTGTTATCTGCTCATACTCTGTGGAATGTGTAACAATAGCGACCATGCGTATCTGCTCATACCAGGGCCGTATGAGGCCTATATGGCATGCTTCCTTGGCTAGTGAGTCTGCTAATGTGTTTCCTTTTTACTAAAGGGCCTTTCTTCCTATGTGCCTTCACTTTAATTAAATGTACTCTCTGAAACTTCTCATTCAATTCTTGTGCCAAAGTCCACAGTGATGAATTTTTCACCGTGGATCCATCTGTAGATTTAAATTTATTTGCCAGCCACCAGGGTAACAGGGCAATGGCACTTTTAAAGACATAATCACAATCTAAAATGATTTGTATCTCTGGGTATGAATCCTGATATTGTTGCATACAAGCCACAAAAGCAGCCAGCTCACAGTACTGTGCTGACGCTGACCCACAGGAATACTGTCTCTGCAGTACCACTTGGTTATTTTGGTCCAATTGTACAATTGCAAAACCTGCTAGTCGCCTGCCTCCTTCACATTGGCTACTACCATCAATATATACTGTAGGAAGAAAAGGTGAAATTTTGTCTAGTCCCAGTTCCCTAAAGATCATGTGATTAGGGGCACTGGGTGAGGACTGACAGTCATGAAGTTGCCCCTCCAGCAAGATTCCAGCCACTTGCACGTTAGGTTCTTTCAACAATTCAAACTTTACATTCTGTGCCTGCAACATGAGAGTCCACTGGACTATTCTCTCAGTCCTAATCTTGCTACTTGCTAACTTTCCCTCTACAATAAATTTGAGTGGGGTGTGATGGCTGCATATGTATGTGGTTTGAGCGCCAATAATGTATGTAAATTTCTGCATAGCAGCATAGGAAGCCAGTACATGTTTTTCACAGTTTCCCATTTTGAGTTCAGGAGAAGTGAGAACTCTGGAACAGAAAGCAATAGGGCGATCTACTCCGCCTAGGCGTTGTGTTAGAGCTGCACCTATACTGTTCTCTCCAGCTACAGGGTACAGAAAAAAATGTTGTGTATGATCTGGGTGTGCAAGAACCAGAGCAGAAGTCAGAATGTGCTTTAATTTAGTTATAGCTTCTGTATGTTCTTCCTCACAAACATAACCTTTACTTTTTAGCAGGGAATAAAGTGGAGCTGCCACTCCAGCATAGTTGTGCAGGAAGTCACAACAGAAGCCAGTGAGCCCTAGAAAGGACTGGAGTGATTTCTGATCTGTAGGAAGTGGACGTTTCCATATCAGCTCTATCCTCTGAGAATCTTCAGATTTACCATCCTCGTCAATTGTAACCCCTAAAAGGGAAACCTGTGATTTGCACAGTTGAGCCTTGGCAGGATTAACTTTAAGACCAGCTTGTAAGAGGGCTTTTAAAACTTCTCTTACATGATTCCAGTGTACAGCTTCATTTTCAGACAGAATCAGAATGGCATCTACATACTGAATTATATTATCTCGAGGAACAAGCAGGAATGTAGTCTTCACATATGGATATCATTGGTACTGACGGAGCCTGCGCGGGAACGCTCCCCAGCGTCCAATTAGAAAGCTTTTGGGAGCATCCCACAGCGCCTGCGTGCTGCCTTCCTGCCTTTCCCAACCGCCTCTCTCCAGTTCTTCATTTTCCGTGGAGCCAGCAGGTCGTCGTTCCTGTCACCCCAGAAACTGTTTTCTTATTCTCCTTTTTTTGTGGTCGAGTCTGCCTTCCGACGCTATACTGATACTGCCGGTTCTTCTTTCTTTCTTTAAAAAAAAAAAAAGTATTTTTTCCCAAACTTTTCTTCCTCAGGTGCACGCGCCATTTTGGGCCTTAGGCCCAAAATTTCCTTTACTATGGAAAAACCCGCCTCGGGTTTTAAGAAGTGCACCAAATGTGGCGGTACCATCTCCGTCACCGACATTCATGAGTGGTGTCTTAAATGTTTAGATCCTGACCACTCCATCTCGGAGTGTATGGCCTGTGCCATGATGTCCAAGAGGGGTCAACAAAACCGGGCTGCTAAGCTCTGCACCCTCTGTGGCATCGACGTCTTCCAGGGCTTCATCTTCCTCCCATGGATCTCAGGTAACTAAACACTTATGTGTTTAGCCGATCCTCAAAGGGTAGATCTCCTTCCAAGCATCGAGATGCCTCTGGCGTTACCCTTGAGGGTTCTATACCAGCAAAATTGCCCCGGCGGGAGGCTTTGGCTTCCAAAGCATTATTGGGGCTCCAGGATGTTCTCGAGGCCTCAACCTCCGCAGAACAACTGGTACCATGCTCTGGGGTACCGGCTGCTTTCTCCGGTACCGATACCCACGCATCGGCAGCATCGATAGACCAGAGCTTCCTGGCTATTGAATACAGTCTGGCGGCTCTCCTTGCGGCATCGACACCCTCGGAACCGCGTCAGACAGTTCAACCGCTACCGGCACTGACTCTGGCACCGGTATCGGTATCGGTACCGGTACAGATGGCATCGGCATCTGTGTCTGCTATGCCTTCCGGTACCGATACACTGGTACCGATTCCCCCCGGTACTGACTTCGGTCGGTACGGGTATCATGCTCTACAAGAGCATCCGGACAGAAGGTATTTTGAATCCTCAGAGGAATCTGAGGATTCTGACAGCTCTGTCGGTACCGGAATACTTCTCCCAGAGGAGCCTTCTTCACCTAAACGTAGGATGTCTCCTCCAGAAGATATCTCCTTTCAGGATTTTATCAGGGAGGTGGCTTGAGGTCTTTTCATTACTGTGGCTCCCAAAACAGAGCCCAGGGCAAAGGAGTTGGAGATTCTACAATATCCCAAGGCTCCTAAAGAGGCAGCTACTTTGCCTATCCATGAGATCTTACATGATCTCATGCTAAGAATGTGGGAAACACCTCTTACCACCTCTCCTCACTCTCGTAGACTAGAAACAATGTATCGAGTCCCTCCTTGTCCTGGTTTCCAGAAGACTCAGCTTCCTCACCACTCTATTGTAGTGGAATCAGCTATGAGAAGGATCAGAAGTGCAAAGAGGTATGCCTCTAATCCTCCAGGACATGAGTGTCGAACTTTGGATGCCTTTGGACGTCGTACCTTCCAGGCCTCCATGCTTTCTGCCAGGATCAGTTCCTATATCTTATATATGGGAATATTCCTTAAGGAAGTCACAGGAGCTTTAGAGGTTTTGAGCCCTCTTCTTCCTGAAGATAAAAGGCAGGATTTTCTCACACTGGTTAAACATGCCCAGGATGTTTCTAAATTTGTCAACTGTGCAGCTTTTGACTGTTTTGAGTGCATAAGGAGAACCTCTGCTATTGCCATAGGTGCACGTTTAATTGCCTGGCTCCAGGCATCTGATTTGGAGCTCTGGGTGCAGGACAAACTGAGCAATATTCCTTGTACAGGTGAGAATCTATTCGGCAAAAATTTGGCAAGAAAAAGCCAATGAGTTGGATGCTGACAACTCCACTTTGGATAGATTATCCAAAGCCACTGCTGATCCTGCAAGAAAGAAATCTTCCAGGAAACCATTCTTCTCCAAAAAGAAGAGGTTTTATCCCTCTTATACACAGCAGGGACGTTCTGCAGGTCAGCCTGCCCGAAAGAGTCAGCAACCACCTAAACAAAGGAAAGCAAAGACTGCTAAGCCTCAACTGTCTCAGCAGTCTCAGCCTCCACAAGGCCTTTGACTTCCATCTAGAGAACCTAGCCTTCCTGGCCCTGAATGGACCAGAGCCTTCCACCATTCCAGGAAGGTTGTGTCACTTTGCCCCCAGATGGGGGCAGATAACAGCAGAACATTGAACTCTCTCCATTATAAAAGAGTGGTACAAGCTTCATTTTCTCTGCATGCCCCCTCCCACAATGGTAAGGCAGTTCAATTCTCAGACCTCTCTCATCAACCTGTTAGATCAAGAGGTCACTATGCTGCTTGCCCAAGGGGCAATAGAAGAGGTACCCATTCCTCAACAGGGTACAGGGTTTTACTTCCCCTATTTCCTTATCCCAAAGAAAACAGGGGGACCTATTTTAGACCTCAGAGAATTGAACAAATTCCTGTTCAAAGAGAAATTCAAGATGATTTCTCTGGGAACTCTGCTGCCATATCTTCACAGTCAGGATTGGCTTTGTTCTCTAGATCTTAAGGATGCGTACACTCATGTTCTCATCCATCCAACTCACAGAAAGTTCCTTCGGTTCCTTTTTCAGGGAAAGCACTACCAATACAGAGTGCTTCCTTTCAGCCTGGCCTCAGCACCAAGAGTGTTTACGAAGTGCATGGCTGTGGTAGCAGCATCTCTTCGCACTCTAGGAATATTCGTCTTCCCTTACTTAGACGACTGGCTCATTCGAGCCCCATCAGAGTCAGAGGCCAGGATTTTTCTATCTTGCACAATGCGTACCCTTCAATATTTGGGTCTGGTCATAAACATCCCAAAATCCAGTCTAACTCCCACTCAGTCTCTAGAGTTCATAGGAGCTTTGCTGGATACCAGAAAAGCAAGGGCCTATCTTCCCCGGACCCGTTGCCTTCGCATGGTGCAGTTAGCTTCTCAAGCAGTGCTAAAGCCGCATCTCACTGCTCGAGAAATGTTACAACTACTAGGCCACATGGCATCTACCGTGCATGTGGTTCCTTATGCTCGCCTCCATATGAGAGCAGTCCAGTGGACTTTATCCATTCAATGGACCCAGGCATCAGGGTGCCTGTCAGACAAAATAGCAAACACAAATTGTCTTATTTTGTCCCTCCAATGGTGGCAGTCCACTCAAAACCTGTTGCTGGGGTCTCCATTTCAACAATCTTTACCCCAGGCAACTCTCACAACAGATGCTTCACCAATGGATTGGGGAGCTCATCTGCAAGACCTCTCAACCCAAGGCACCTGGACTCCACAGGAGACTCATTTACACATCAATCTCTTAGAACTCAGAGCAATCTTCCTTGCTCTTTGAGTGTTCCACACCCTGCTCAGCTACAAGACAGTCCTCATTCATACGGACAATCAAGTAGCCATGTTCTACGTGAACAAGCAGGGAGGAACAGGCTCTCTGTCACTTTGCAACGAAGCTTTGCGACTATGGGCCCTCGCCAGAGAGCATCAGATTCATCTCCTGGCAGTGTATCTTCCAGGTAGCCAAAACTCTTGGGCAGACAGACTCAGTCAAGTTCTGCTTCCACACGAATGGCCTGTACATGCAGACCAGGTGGCCAAGAGTTTTTCAAATTTGGGGAACCCCGGACATAGACCTCTTTGCAAGTCCGTTGAATGCCAAACTTCCCCGGTTCTGTTCCAGAATTCCGGTTTAGAGCTCTCAGGCCAGGGATGCTTTCCTCCTTCATTGGGGTCAAGACTTCCTTTATGCCTTTCCACCCATTCCCTTAATTCCCAAAACCCTGTTCAAGCTTCAGAGAGACAGAGGCCGTATGATTATCATAGCTCCACATTGGCCATGGCAAGTGTGGTACCCTCTGCTTCTACATCTCTCTCAAGCTGCCTCTCTGGAGTTAGGGTCTGCTCCAGATCTCCTCTCTCAGGAGGATGGAATGTTATGGCATTCCAATTCCCAGTCTCTGCATCTCAGGGCTTGGTTGCTGAAGGCCTAGATCTTCATGATCTTAACCTTTCTCAGCAAGTAAAGGATATCCTTTATGCTTCCAGAAAACCTTCCACAAGACGATCTTATGCTTTCAAGTGGAAAAGGTTTACCATATGGTGCTCGCAGAAGGGTCTTAGCCCCCTTGCAATACCTCTGGAATCATTACTGGAGTATCTCCTCCATTTATCCAATGCAGGACTTAAAACTTACTCAGTAAGAGTCCATTTGAGTGCTATTGCAGCTTCTCTCAAGCCCTTAAATGGACAACCTATTTCCTCCCATCCTCTTATAGCAAGATTTATGAGAGGCCTTCTTCTAACTAAGCCTCCCATTAAGCCACCACCGGTGGCATGGGACTTAAACCTGGTTCTTGGTCAGCTCATGAAGCCACCTTTCGAACCCTTAGCTACTACTTCATTGAAATTCCTTTCCTGGAAGGTTATCTTTCTCATTGCAATCACATCAGCACGTCGCATCAGTGAGTTGCAGGCACTAGTGGCTGATACACCTTATACAAGGTTCCATCATGACAAGGTAGTCCTTAGGACTCATCCACATTTTATGCCAAAGGTGGTCTGGCCTTTTCATCTTAACCAAGCGGTCTACCTGCCTGTGTTTTTTTCAAGGCCTCATGTATCAAATGCAGAAAGGAATCTTCAAACTTTGGACTGTAAAAGAGCTTTAGCCTTTTACTTGCAAAGAACACAGCAACATAGAAAGTCCTCTCAACTCTTTGTTGCTTTTGATCCTTCTCATTTGGGACTTCCAGTCTCCAAGAGAACACTGTCGAACTGGATTGCACAGTGTATTTCCTTTGCCTATCAGAGTAAGAATCTTCCTCTGGAGGGCCATGTCATAGCTCACAATGTGAGAGCCATGGCAGCTTCAATGGCTCATCTGCACTCTCTGTCTATCAACGACATCTGTCGAGCAGCCACTTGGGCCTCGGTTCATACCTTCACAGCCCATTACTGCTTGGACAAGGACTCCCGCCGGGATGCCTTGTTTGGTCAGGCTGTTCTCCAACACCTGTTGCATACCTAATCAACTCCTACCCGCCATCCCTGGTTGGATGCCAGAGATCCATGGGGGGAAGTGGAGCCCTTTCACAGGGACACAGAACTTCTGGAGTCTCTCCCTGGCATCTAAAGCTAGGGAGTCCCCATATGTGAAGACTACATTCCTGCTTGCTCCTGGAGATAGCATAGTTACTCACCTGTAACAGGTGATCTCCGGGAACAGCAGGAATTTAGTCTTCACAACCCACCCACCTCCCCTAGGAGTTGTATCTCTCTATCTATCTCTTTCTCTTTCCCTCTCTCTCTCTCTTTGTCTCAGCTTTAAACTTAACTGGAGAGAGGCATTTGGGAAAGGCGGGAAGGCAGCACACAGGCGCTGTGGGATGCTCCCAAAAGCTTTCAAATTGGACACTGGGGAGCGTTTCCACGCAGGCTCCGTCGGTACCGATGATACCCATATGTGAAGACTAAATTCCTGCTGTTCCCGGAGATCACCTGTTACAGGTGAGTAACTATGCTATCTCTGCAAGACACTAGTGACAGGGCTTCCTGCATGTATTTATGAAAGATTGATGGTGAATTTTTATAGCCCTGTGGTAGCACGGTCCATGCATATTGTTTATTCAGCCACTGAAAGGCTGTTTTGTACTGGCATTCAGGGGCCAGGGGCAGACTCCAAAACCCATTGGATATGTCTAAAACAGAGAAAAATTTACATTTGGGATTCAGTTTAGAGATCATTTCCAGGTATGAGGCTACTACTGGCACTACAGATTTTGAAACTTGATTCAGGGCACAGAAGTCCATAGTGAGCCTGAAGGAACCCCCCGGTTTAACTATCGGCCTGGCTGGTGAATTACATGTGGAAGAAATAGGTCTGATCATACCCCTCTCCTCCAGTATCTTCACAATTTTAGTCATTGGCTCTATAGCTTGATGAGGTACTAGGTATTGTTTCTGTGGTGGAGGATCCTTGCCTTCCAACAGTACTTCTGTGTTCATTTTCCCACAATCTTACTTGTCTTGTGCCCAGACTGGAATATCAACCACCTCTGAGGGAATGACACACAGATCATACTGCTGAGCTGCTTTGGTGCAATGCATTGCTAACTGCATGGGAATGACTTCATGCACTAAAGTTTTAGAAGCACTTGAAGTTCCTGTATACTGCCACAATTTAAGATTAGCCATATCCACCACCAGATTTAACTGGTTGAGAACGTCAATTACAATAATTTCTTTTGGTGTATTCACTATAGTGGAGGCAGTGGTTTCCAACATTTCATTGTTTTGTTCCCTGTGCACCGGGATATCCCATTTAACTGGGATAGCCACACACTTGGAAGCTGTGTCATTAATTCCTTGAATTTCATAAATTTCCATATTTTCCTGATCTGCAGTGGGAGAAGCTCTGTTTGTAAAACTAATTCCAGCCCTGGTGTCAATCAAAGCTAGTTTATCCTGACCCCCTATTCTGCTGATAACATTGGGGTGTCCACAAGAGTCTAGTATCAAGGATGTTACAAGCCTTAAACTGTATTCTGGGCCTGTATCCGTTTCATCATCCAGAGGCTCTGGAATCGAGTCCTCTGCTGAGGGAACAGAGGCAGGCTGGGCTATGAAGGCTTGAGACATTTTGATATCTGAACCCAGAAGGTCAGGACACCACTATGCACTAGCCTTGTGTTTATCCTGAGCTGCTCGTAAGTCCTTTTTTAATTTATCTAGTTTACCTGCAGTATGTGTTTGTCCTGTTCCCATTTAATTTTCTCCTTTTCTAATCCATTTCTCTGTGCTGTGAGCTCTTGAAAGGGAATGTAACCTTAGGAATTTCTAAAAGTGCCTCTGCCTTGTCCTCTCCAAGGTGTGTGTCCTCTGTATCTTTTGTCGGTGTTTCTTGTGTATTGAGAGGATCCCTCAGCTTGCCACTTCTGTGCTTCTGATACTGTTATGACCTGCGAGGGCTGGGTCTTCCAAAAAGATCCAATTCTGAGCATTAAAATATCAAAAGGGGTTGCTTTAGGGTCTTCAGAAAATAACAGAAGGTGTTTTGTAATCTCAGGGGGTAGTAATTCTAATAAAAATGCCTTATGCGTACTCTCCCCATAATCTTCTGCATTGGGCCAGGACTCCTGCTCATGAAGAACTGCATTTAAAATCCAGGCTCTATATGTAAACTGTTCCAGTGTATCATTTGGCAGAGGTGAAATAATTTTAAATACTTGCACTGGGGAACAGTGAAATAGTTTCTAAATACCCCTTTTAACCAACTGGTATGGGTGAGTGAGAGAGCCAAATTTATAATAGTGTGGCCCCAGAGCCAGATGCATAAGTCTATCAAAGTCTGATTGTTTCCTTCTGTATTTCCCTAGACCCCAGTGAATCAGAATATCAGTGGCCCATTTGCACCATTCATTTACATTAAAAGGCATAGGGCCAGCTTTCTCAACTATCCTTTCAATGTCCCTATCTTTTTTTTTTTTAAACTTTTATTTTCATTTTGCAACAAACAAAAGAAACAACACACCAAAGGAGACAAAACAAGTATACAATAAAGAAAAGTAAACCCAATTACCCCCCACCCCCACGCTTCTTCTCTAGCTGATTATGTCAGCATGTGAGCGCTTCCAAACAACAGTGATTATACATCAAAACCAATCAAAAGAGTATCTGCGATACAGAAATAATCATGGGACAAAGATATATACAAATTTAGACAGTCAGATGAGAGCATTGAGCAGAATGTACATAGTCATTGAGCATCTTCCATTTAGACCGATGATGAGGAGTCTGAATGGGGGAAGCAAACATACGAGGTATTTGTTCATATTTACTGTAGAGACAGACATGATTCCACCATTCATTGGGGCTCAGCTGAGAGCTATTTTTCCAGTATTTCGTAATTAGGGAAATAGCAATGCCAAGCATAAAGTCCAAAAGGAAGTAAGCCGTTTTTGGAAGAGAGGGGATCCCCGCAGCTGAGCGAAGTCCCACTATCCTCCAAGAAAGGGGCTCTTGAAAGTGCAAAATAGACTGGATACGACCCCAGACCCGACGCCAGTAATACTGTAGTGCGGGGCATTCATACATAACATGAGGTAGTGAACCAATGGCCGCATGGCATGTCCAACAACTATTGCCCTGAGTAGTGTTCCATTTGGCTAATCTGTCAGGAGTGTAAAAACACCGGTGGGCTAGAAAGAAGAGTGTCTGAGTGAGTGAGGCGGATCGGGAGACCCGTGTCACTCTACTCCAGACAAGGCTCCATTGCTCCGGGGTCAAAGTCACATGCAATTCTCTCTCCCATGCTTTCTGCGCTATAGGGGTATCTCTAGTTATAGCATTACATAAGGTTTTGTAAAAATTGGATGCTACACACCCGGTGAACTACCGATAGATCGGATAGTCTCCAACCAACCTTGTGTAGGGGAGGCCGATGGCGGGAGCACCTTAGCACTCCGAAGGCAATGCTGAAGTTGCATCAACTGAAAGTAGTGTTTCGCTGGGAGACCAAATTCAATTTGCAATTCACTAAAAGTTTTCCAGCGACCTTCATGGAACAACTGACTAGGAATCCAAATGCCCCTAGTGTACCAGGGGCTCCACGCCATCGGCTTATTTTGTATTCGAAATCGAGTGTTATACCACAGTGGGAGCTTGTCTAACGGACAGAGTCGGGAGTCTAAAGAGTGCATAAGATTATTAAAGGCACCTAAGGTGTCTAAAAGCATTGGTGGAAAGTGGGAGTCTGATGGGAGAGTCATACCAGGGAGAAAAGTAAGAGGAATCGGTTTGCAAAGGTCCTCTTCTATGTCTAGCCACACAGGTCTACTCGGTACTGGATCTTCCAGCCAGCGAGCACCTTGTTTGAGAAGAAAAGATTGATGATACTTCAGGAAATCAGGGAATCTAACACCCCCATTTTCCTTATCTGCTTGCAGCTTATGTTTCGCTATCCTAGGTGTCTTGTTTTGCCACAAGTATCTAGTCAGAAGGCCCTCTATATCTTTATATATACGGCGAGGGAAGAGACAGGGCAACATTTCTAAGATATAATTCACTTTCGGAACAATCATCATTTTTATGGTTTCTAATCGACCCCACCAGGTAAGTGTTAAAGGAGTCCAGCGGTGAGTAAGCGCCCGGACTTTAGAGGTTAAGTCTTTGGCATTGAAGGAGATAGTGTCTTCCAAAGGAGAACAATAGTGAACCCCAAGGTATTTGACCATGCGAGGTTGCCATAAAAAGGGGAAGGGTTGCATATCTGCCTGATGAAGCAAAGGATTTAATGGAAAGGCTACCGACTTGGTCCAATTTATCTTATAACCGGACAGTTGTGAGTATTTACCAATTTGCTCTAGGACAGCCGGTACTGAGTCTATAGAGACAAAAAGCATAAGGTCATCAGCATACGCTGAAATTTTGATTTCCCTATGGGTGAAGGGGACTCCATGAATCTCCTCCGATTGCCGGATTAGTAAAGCCAAGGGTTCAAGTGCAAGATCGAAGAGAAGTGGAGACAGTGGGCATCCCTGGCGAGTGCCGCGTTGAAGGGGAAAAGGCTGAGACTTTAAAGCATTGGCACATATACTGGCTGTAGGCTGTGCGTACATGGTGCGAAGACAACGGAGAAAACCTTCCCCGAATCCGTACCAGCGGAGGACTGCAAACAGGAAGGGCCACTCTAAGCGATCAAAGGCCTTCTCAGCATCAAGTGAGAGGCCAACAAATGGGCGATCAAGATTAACTGCGGTAGTCAGTACATGGCATAGAGTCCGAGCATTGTCAGCAGTTGATCTACCAGGAATGAAACCGCATTGATCTGGGTGTATTAAGGTAGGCATCCTATCCGAGAGCCGGGTAGAGAGAATGGTGGCAAATATTTTATAGTCCGCGTTTAGGAGGGAAATTGGACGATAATTAGCTGTTAGTTGCGGGTCTCTCCCCTCTTTCTCAAAAACTACTACATTTGCCATTGAAAAGGACCCAGAAGGAGAACCCTCCTCGGCCAGAGCAGAAAAATAAATTTTCAAAACTGGAGCTAAGTCAGCGTGAAAAGTTTTGTAGAATTCAGCAGGGAGACCGTCTGGGCCTGCGGCTCGACCTGAGGCACATTTCTTGATAGCAGAATGAATTTCTGAGACAGTAAATGGTGTGTCCAAAGCCACTCTATCTTCGTCAGATAGGGTCGGTCTTTGTACCCCTGAAAGTAAGCGTTCAAATACATCTGGCTCAAAATCACATTCAGATTGATAAAGCCGAGTATAAAAATCACGAAAGAGTTCTAAGATTTCGGTATCTTTAGTGACCAAGCCCCCCCCCGACGGATTACGGAGGGCGGTAACACGCTTGGCTTCTTTTTGACCTTTTAGGGCATTTGCTAATAATTTGCCAGCACGATTATTTTCCCGATAATATAGCCCTTGTTGTGATTCGATATTTTTAACAGCAGCAGTGTACAAAAGCTGATTGTATTGAAAACGCAAGCGTTGTAAACGGAGTAAAATACATGGGTCAGTACGGGACGTGAGGAGACGCTCCCCAGCTTGTATCTGCTGCTCTAGAATCAGTAAATGCTGCTTTCTTTGTTTCCCCTGCCGAATTTGATAGCTAGTTATAGTGGCGCGGATAGATGCTTTAAAACCCTCCCACCAAGCCCAGCTCGCTGTATCATGGGGGAGTTAAAATGAAAATAATCTTGGATAGCGGCCTTTATATCAACCTGAAAATCTTTTTGACCCAGTAGGGATCTATCAAAAAACCAAGCTCGGGGAGAATCGTCCCGCGCAGTGACACGTAATGATAAAGATATGGCAGCATGATCTGAAATATGGAGAGGATGAGTCCTAGTCGTGTCTACTTGAGAAATCAGTGCTTTGGAAATGAGAAAGAAATCTATTCTAGATTGGGAGTGATGGGGGGCAGAAAAGAAAGTGAACTCTAAGTCGGAGGGGTGAAGCAGCCTCCATATATCTACCAGCGCAAGGTCTTGCATCAGAGCTGTAAGGGTAGCAAGACTCTTGGGTGGACTACTCGTTCTAGGCGGCTGTCTATCTATCAGAGGGTCTAACACTTGATTAAAATCACCACCAAGTATTAATGGAGTATTGGCAGAGGCCTGTGCCAACTGCGCAATACTTGCATAGTAAGCAGGGTTGTCCACATTCGGGGCATAAATGCAAATACATGTAAATTCACTATCTCCAACCTTAAGATGTACGCGGGCCCATCTACCCTCCTTGTCAGCGCTAGTATCAATTACAGTAGCTTGCAAAGATTTCTTAACCAGAATGGCTACCCCGCACCGTTTGGAAACGGCGGGAGAATAGGCAGCCACCATGTAAGGCTTAACATTGAGTTTCAGTGTTTCAGCAGAGTTTAAGTGCGTTTCCTGAAGAAACGCTAAGTCAGCATGCTCATGGCTAAGATAGCTAAGGATTTTCTTTCTCTTGATTGGACTATTAATGCCCTTTACGTTGAGTGATAAGATTTTACATAAAGCCATTCAGACAAGTTAAAAATTCTGAGCATGATAGCGCACATAATTTCACAATGTCCCTCATATTGACTGTATCTGGCTGTACATATGGCAGAAAAGAAAATAAGCTTAGATAATACAATGAAGCGCCCCACATGAAAAAAGAAAAACCGCAGCGCGGTAGAGAAGAAGCAGAACCCCAAAAATTACTGGCGACCATGTGTCTGCGGGGAGAAGCCCCAGAGAAGGCCGAAATTGAAAAACACATAACCTGTAGGACTGTGCGTGCTCCGAATCCGACCGAGGCACACATCATGGAGGGACAGGAGACCACACAACAAAAGTCATAGAAAGAAAGAAAGAAAGTCCAGGCAGTCTCTGTACTGAATTATGACCGCCGCATCGGGCCCTTCAAAATGGCGGACAGAGCCGGCAAATAAAAGTCCAAGTCGTTGGATTAGCGCATCTGCTCTGCTTCTTTGGAGTCTAAAAATGTTGATAGTAGATCAGGATCTTCGAATGTCCTGGTTTGGTTGTGGAGAGTCACTCGGAGCTTCGCGGGATACAACAGGCCAAAGCGAGCCTGTAGCTGTTGAAGTCGAGGGCGAAAAGCAAGGAGTTTCTTCCGTCGGTCGACTGTAGGCTTTGCCAAGTCAGGGAAGAAGGAGACTTTGTGACCTTCAAATTCCAAATGATGGTTCGCCCGGGCAGCATTTAAAATTTGTTCCACTTGTTGATATCGTAGCAAGCGAAAGATAATAGGCCGGGGGTCGTTCGGTTGAGCGCCATGTGGGTAGGAACACGGTGTGCTCGATCGATTTCCAGTTCTTTATGAAAGGTGATCTTCAGCAAGGAAGGAAGAGTTTTGAGCAGGAATTCTCTCATATCTCCCGCTTCCACCCCCTCCGGTATTCCAATGAGCCTCACATTGTTGCGACGGGCTCGATTATTGCTATCTTCTAACTCCTTTTGAAGATTCTGTATCTGGCGCTCAGCCTTGTCCAGTGTGCCCAAGCGCACCGCGTGCGAGTCGAGGACCCCCGCCATATTGTCCTGCCGTAATGAGAGACCTTCAAGTCGGTCCTGGAGCACTCCAAAATCTTCTCGCATGGCTCTAAGCGCTTCTCCATTGGACTGCACCAATTCCTTCACGCCGCGTATTTCCTCTAAAATCTCCAGGTGCATTTCGGGGTTCTCCCGAAATGGAACCATCTTCTGTGGGGAGGACACCTCTGTTTTGGAGCGTTTTCCGTGAGAAGAAGAAGGAGACCCGAAGTCCAAGCGCGCTGGTTTATGGGCCGCCATCCCCCCCGAGGTACCCCGGTCAGCCCGGAGCGAAATAGTAAGTTTGTATAGGTATTATGTCAGGATTCTAAGTAGGCCTCTCGGGAGCTTCAGCGCGAAGCGTCTTACCCGCTGGACATCAGGCTCCGCCCCCCTCAATGTCCCTATCTTTTAATGAGTCCTGCAGCATCACTTTAACTGGTGCTCTGAGTTCGGTACTGGGTGCTGAGTCTGAGTCGTTAGAATTATCCTCCTGACACAGGTCCTGGTTATTGCTCTCTTCTGGCTATTAGGATTTTCTTCCTCTCTACTGTCTGATTCATCTTTATTTTTCCCATTCCTAAGCCCTGCTATACATACTTCTGTGTTCTTTTGTTTCTCAATAGCTTGGATGCATGGCTTATAGGGTGTGTCATAGGCAGGGGGGACTGAGGGAGAAATGGTTGTTGGCCAGGGCTTATATTTCTTCTGTCTTTCAGAGGCCATTTCATCCTTAACGTGCCTCAGTTCGAGTTTAAGTGCTTCTAATTGCTCACTAACAGTTATAAAGGAGTTTGTGGCTTGTATCACCTGAGCACATTGCATGGAAATGCAAATTTGTGCTTCCTCCAGGTTTTTGGTTAATTGTGTACACTGAGTAATCAGTTCAGTATTTTCCTGTTTCATGCTAATGAGCCCCCTGCACATGCCTTGGATAAAAAGGCATTTTCTTTTATTTGTTTTCTTTTTGAATTCTTGATAATGGTTTAACATTTGTCTTTGAATATTATACCATGATGCCTCAGGGAATTCCCCTTCAAAGGGACCACCTTTTATCTTACAGTATGTCATTACAATTTCTTTCAGTTCCTTAAAATCAAAGGCCTCCATATTTGAGACTGCAGAAAGACTGTAGTTGGTACAGGGGCCTACGCTTATTATGTTTTTATTTGGTTTTATGGGACTATCTCAATGTGCAACCTTGGAAGGAGGAATGCTCACTTTTATGAAGAAGTGAGACTTAGAATTATAGTTGGAATGGCATCAATTATATGGGTGTTCAGTAGAGAGTACTGGCATAAAGACCACGCCTTAAAATTATACCTGAATAAAAAGTGCTTACCACCTTTTAACAGGGTAGAAATTTAGGGTGAAATTATAGTAAGAAGGTTGTTAGGAGATTAACAGAATTGCTAGATACTGTATTAATTGCAGCAAACTTTAAGCCTGCCCTCACCAAGATACATACTGGCAAGAGACTGAGAAATAAAAGGCAGAGGGACAGGAGGTAAAGTAGTGTTACCAGGAAAGATGTATATTGTATTCAATGAGGGACTGTTTAACTGTGTACCACTTCCAAACCAAAGCTGGACTATCTCTGTCTTTTCTTAGCAGCTCAAATACTAGAGAAAAATCTGTGCCTTGTAACAAACCATAACACGCCTATACATAATAATAAGAAAATTGCAAGCCACCCTATGTAATGTCACTAGGTGTAGGTAATATTAAAATCCTGGATTATTACAGAGCCTTTTGACAATGAAAATCTCACCTTGTCTAAACCCACAAAACAAAGGTATCACTGGAACATTTCACAAAATAGTGTCACTCTGCCTGTCTACAGAGTCTTTTCACTAATGTGTCATCTAGCCTGTAACCAAAATTGTAAATTGTAAATGGTCACAAGGGCTTTTGATTTTCCTGTCGCACCCTGTCTGAAATCCACTTTAATGTTTAAAACAAAATTGTTACTTACCCAGCTGGAGATCCGCTGCGAAACCGAGACGAGCTCCCATAAAATGTAACCTTTCACCGCTTCCTACATTTGGTTACTCTCCTGTTGGTCTTGGGTCCACTTCTCAGAGGCAGTAGGGTTTGTAGCACAACAAGCAACCGAACTGGTGTGGCTTGGAAAAAGGTTTTTATATAGAAATAGGCTTATTACATAGGTACAGAACAGAGGTATAAGGTTGTTACAGAGCTGCTTCAATGTATATGAATGACTCTGTGTGTGGGTGCATGTGTGTGTTTCAGAGAGAGAGGGGGGGGGGAAGAAGTGTGTGTCAGACTCTCATATTAAGAAGTGTCCGATGAATAGGGAGAGAGAGAGAGAACAAGGTGGGGGTGGGGGGGTAAAGAGAAGTGTGTGTCAGAGCCTCATAATAAGAAGTGTCCGATGAATAGGAAGAGAGAGAGTATTTTTGTTCTTCTCTGTATTTATAGTGAAGTTCTCCAGCACCTCCCTTTGTCATACGTTGGTCTGTTTGAGGTATGTTATCACTTGATTAGCAAGGAGGGGCTGTTGTCTTGCAGACTAATCTTATCAGGCATAGCAAGCCCATCAAGTCTGGAGACGTCCTATCTGACATCATCAGGGGGTCAGAGCTGCAGGCCAAGGTCTGGGAAAAGCCATGACACCTATGCTAGGCATAATGACATGCTGATGTATGCTGACAATAAGGATATAGAAATGGATGAAATCTTTCAGGCCATTAAGCAGATGTTCATTGGTCAAGCCTCTGGTCCAGTTGGGTTTCCTTTAGAAGTGTATCAGGCCTTTAGTTCTGAGTTGGCTCCTAGTTGTTATCTTTACTCTGCATTTCTTCTGCAATCCTCCTCTGTGGGTTCCTTCATGGAGGCCACAATTGTGGTTCATGAAAAGCCAGGGCAGAACGCACAGAAAGTAGAAAATTATTGCCAGATTTTCTCTGTTAAATGTTGATTATAAAATCTATGTGAAAATCCTAGCCATTGGACTGTCTAAGGTGATTCCAATTTTGATACATCCTTACCAATGTGGATTTGTAGCAGGTTGCTCTACTATGGATGATGCACAGTTATTATGTGATATACGGTCAGTTACGTATGATTCAGTTTTACCCATGATGGGGTTATCATTTGATGCCGAAAAAGCATTTGATAGATTGGAATGATCTTTCTTGTTTCAATCATTGGAATGGTTTGGAATAGGGACATGGTTTATTGATATGGTCAGAGTGCTCTACTCCAACCCTAAGGCAAGAATTTCTGCAAATTCCAGTTTATCAGGGGCATTTTCTTCAAGTAGAGGTACTTGTCAAGGTTGTCAGTTATCCCTCTTACTATTTAACTTTGCTTTGAAGCCTTTGGTGTTACTAATGCAGCAAGCACCTAGTATTGTCAGAGTATACCTAGGAGAGTATCAATTCAAGGTTTCTGTTTATACTAATGATTTACTGCTGTTCCAAATGTATTATTGGTTATTGAACAGTAGTCCAGCTTGTCCAGATGCAAAATTAATTGGTCCAAGTTATTGGTATTTCCTCTTGGAAAGCATGTTTTTAGGATGGATTTAGAACATTTTCCATTTCAGTGGGAAGGTACCACTTCTAAATATCTTAGAGTATGGCTCTACCCTACCATTATGAATACCATTAGTAAAAATATAGTGACATGTCTTAGTTTAGTAAAATCGCTTGTCACCAAATGGTCACCCTTTATATATCCTAGTGGAGTAGAATCAAAATGATTAAGATGATGATAATTTTAGGAACTATGTTTTAATTATGCTGCCCTTAGTGTTTTCAAATCCTTTTACAAAAAGCTAGAGGAGGACTTGGTTTCCTTCTTATGGAAACAGAAGACTCCTCACATAGCTACTTGGAAGTTAAAGTTAAGGAAGGAAGCAGATGGGGTTCACTTCCCAGATTTTAAATGGTATCATCATTCAGTTTTGCTTAAGCAAGGTTCAGAGTGAGTTGGTGAACTCTCTGGATAGATGAAACCTGTTTGGCTCTTGTTTGAAAAGCAGATAGTTTCTCCAGTCCCTTTATTGGTATGTGTCACTCAGATGCTAAGAAAGTTTCCCCGGCAGTGACTGACACACAGTTGGTGTTTAGAGAGGTATCTCATTTTACTTAAAGATGATGATCTCCTTTTGAATGGACTACCCCTTTGGCATAACCCGATGCTAAAAGTCACCATGAAGTGACTAATTGGCGGGTATGGCAAGAGAAAGGCATTTTGACATTACGACAGCTTTCGTCTTCTAATACTATTTGACCTGTTGTGGAATTATAGCAGGACTATGGTTTGCCATCTAAATGTTTTTTTCAATGACTTCAACTGTGGCATTGTATTTGAAAGGCGAGTATTGATTTATCTGACTTAAGTGATAAATGGGTGCTATCGAACATGACTAACCCTTTGACTGTTCATAGGTGCCGATCTCACCCCTGCTCCACCTTTTCTCCATTCCCAGGAAGTACTGTATGCACATTGTGCACTTGGTAAGGGTCCATTCTTAGCAGCTTGAAGCATGTTTGTGGAGATGACCAAGGCAAGGAAAAATCCAGGCTCAGTCACTGGTCCAGCTGTTGCAGATAGAATCCAGGCCTTCTGATCCTGTTATTAAAACAATAACAACCAAGGATAGAATCCAGGCTAAGACACTGGTCCAGGCCCTCCAGCTGCTGCAGACAGAATCCGCTGAGATAGAGAAAGTGAGCTCTTACCGGCATCCCGGGGAGTCGATGTTACCAGAGTATCAAGGAGTGGACACTCAACACAGCCGGGAAGAGTTGGGCCCACCCGTGCCTTTCAGCAATGGCTCCTGATCAGCTTTCTGTGCGGCGGTTGAGGAGGCCTGACCATGTGGTTGCCATCGACATGCCTGGGATTTCTCTGTGCTGGCTGCTGTTTGAGTATCGTGATGCCAGAAGGTACAAGTGGCTAACCTGAGGCTCTGGCCCTACCAAAGAGTGTGTCCTCTGCCAGGAGGAGCTCATGGAACCTTCAATCAGACCACCCTGAGTACGCTGAAGGACAGCTGGGAATGCATGTAAAGCCAGTGCAACCTGCAAGCTTCACAAATTGTGACATTGAAGCTTCCCAAATCCTGCTAAATATGACCCCGAGCAAGGACTATCCCTTTAATGTATCTGCTCAATGCTACTTAACCTTTTTGCATTGTATGATTATAATTGATAGCACTAATAGTATTAATTATAATTTAATTCATAATTCTAGTAAGGTATCTCTTCTCCTAACGCTTCCTCTTTTCTTATGGCTCCACATCATTTTTTCTTCCTTTTTTGACACTCCCTAACCTTTTCCTCTTTTTAACCCTCTCTCTCTCTCAAACTTCACTTTTTTCTTCCTCTCATTCATCCCTCTCCCCTCTTGCTTACGATTAATCTGTTTTTTTATTCAGAAAAAAAAAAAAACCAACAAGTACAGCATCATAAAAAGTACAAGCAGAATAGTTACAAAGGGAAAGCCAGCATAAGCAGACAGTTAAACACACTGCCAAAAGCAAGGCCAACCAATACAATCCAAAGCACACAAAGGGGTACAAATCACCAGCTAAGACAACTGCAAGGCCCCCCAATTTTCCAGTGAGATCCCCCCAGAGAACCCAGTGCCAAGCCCAGGTCCCACAGCTCTCCACCTCCCCCAGCGGGCCCAACGAATAGGGATAGTATGCAAACACCCACCCTATCCTATGTAAACATGGGTATATGGAGAAATAGAAAATACGAAACACACATTGATCCCCGCAACACTCCCGATCCCAACAGCATGCAGAATGGGCCAGGGCAAGTAAAAGAAGACTAAAAGAAGAAGAGAGGAAAGGAGATAACATCCCCACAGATAAAACCGGCCAGACTTGGGGTGTACTCTTCTCCCAAGTCCGCCAGCGAAAGCCACAGCACAAGGATAGGCCCTTGCCTTCCCGCCCTCCCCCCTAAGCCCACCCCCCTTCCCCCCCACCCCCCCACCCCCCCCCGCCTCCCCCCTCCCCCCCCCTAGCCGCCCTATCCTACCAAGGGGTGGGTATCACTAAAGCCTACCGGCCGCTCCAGCGAGCTAACAAAGAGGTGGGGCATACAGCCCGCTCCCCCATCATGGCCCTCAAGGCCGCCGCATTATCCTACTGCGTGTTCGCCAAGGAAGTAAATGTAAATGGGAACCCCATCCCTCCAGGAACCTCTGCCACCGCTGCTCAGTCCCCCGTGCCCGGAGCTGTTCCATGAGCAAATGCCTGTGGAGGTGAACGCGCCAGAGACCATACTGAGGTCCTTTAGGATCAAGCCACTGCTGCAACACAGTCACCCGCGCGGTCACAAACACCAAGCGCATCCAGTTCCAGCTGACAACACCCAAGGTATCCTGCCATTCGGGGTCCCAAACATCCAGCACCACATTCTTAGCAGTCCACAGCACCCTCTGGCTAAGGCAGGCAGACAAATAAGAACGCACCCTCTCCCAGAACACCTGGGCATCTCGACAGTGCCAAAACATATGTCCCAGCCGGGCCCTAGCTGCTCCACAGCGCGGGCAGCGGTGATCATCTCCCACCCCCGCACGCCATGCCCTGAGAGGTGCGAAATAAAGCCTTCTCAAAAGCTTGTACTGGGTGTCACGGTAAGAAACCATGACACTCAAAGAAGCCATATTGGTCAACCCCCGGAGCAAATCGTCCTCACTCACCGGTTCCCCTAAGTCCTCTGACCATGCAGACGCCAAAAGCGCCAATCCGTAAGGGGGGACCCCGTCCCATAACATCTTATAAAGGCACGCAACCCGCATACCCTGTTCCCCCCCTAGCAACGCCACCTCCACCACCGTACTCACATCCCCAGTCCGAGATTGCCGGGGGACGGTGCGAACATAGCTACACAGTTGGGCATACCGGAAAGCGTCGGCGGGACCCAAGGAATATTGCTGACACAAAGTAGAAAAATCAACCGGTCCGCCCTCCGGGGTCAACACATGCTCCAAATTAATGATCCCCAATTGGCTCCAGCCCCTAAAAGGCGAAGACCCCAGGCCCGGGGTAAAATCTGCATTACCACATATAGGAAGGTACGGCGTGTGCGCCGCCGTCAAGCGGCATCCCACACAAAAGCACCGCCAGGCCCGTCGAACCGGGTCAAGAAGAACACGCCAAAGAAGGGGAGAGCCCCCTAGCCCCCGGACCCCGGAAGCATGGAGAATATATCGCAAATGCCACGGGGAGACCACATCCGCAAGTGTCCCCGTCGGGGAATAATCTGCAAGATCCCACAACCAGTCCCTCACATACCGTAACAGGCAAGCAAGATTATACCGCCGCACATCCGGAAAGCCGAGACCACCTAAGTCACGGGGTTGACTAAGCACACTTAGGCGTACCCGAGGTCTTCTCCCCCGCCAAAGCAGCCGATTGAATATCCGATCGAACCGTCGAAGGTCTTGGCGTTTGAGAAACAACGGCAGCGTCTGGAGCATATAAAGTAGCTTAGGAAAAAGCGTCATCTTACACAAAGCTACGCGCCCACCGAGAGACAACGGCAGATCCCGCCATTTGTCCACCGCTGATGAGAGGGAATTAGAGACCCTGTCAACGTTCAAGCTGTAAAGGTTGCCAAGGTCCGCGGGCAGGTAGATCCCCAAATATTTAAAATAGCCGTCCGCCCAGCGTAAAGGAAAGTCTCCCGGCCATGCTCGGCCCACCTCGGCCCCTAATGGTAATGCCTCTGATTTATCCAAGTTAAGTTTGAACCCCGAAACGAGCCCATAATCCCGTATTAGCTGTAGGAGAGACGGGAGGCCAGCTCGCGGGTCACCCAAATGTACAAGCAGGTCATCCGCAAACGCGGCCACACGGAATTCCTCCCGGCCCATGGAAATTCCTCGAAAATGCGGGGCCACTCGGATCCTATGTAAAAGAGGTTCCAGGGTAAGGACGAAGAGGAGCGGGGACAGCGGGCATCCCTGCCGAGTCCCTTTCTGAATTTCGAAATCCTCCGTCACCGCATCATTCACCAAAAGGGCTCCCATGGGAGTAGCATATAACAGCCGGACCACGTCCACAAAGAAACCCGAGAAGCCCATCACCTCAAGAACCTGGTACATAAAACTCCACTGGACCCTATCGAACGCTTTCTCAGCGTCGAAACTTATGAGTAAGGAACCCTGGTCCCGGACCTGCTCAGCACAAAAGGAAAGCAAGATCCTCTGTAGATTATGAGATATCTGTCGACCCCGAACAAAGCCCACCTGGTTAGGATGTATCAAGAGCGGCAACAAAGGGGCCAGCCTATCCGCCATAATCTTGGCAAAAAGTTTAATATCGACATTAAGAAGCGAAATCGGTCTATATGAGCCCGGCAGAAGAGGATCCCGCCCCGGTTTAGGCAGGACAGTAACAATGGCTTTATTCGCCTCAAATGGGAAGAGCCCGCGGTGCACTAAGTCTTCGTAATAGCCCACCAAGGGGCCCACCAAGGCATTCCCCAAAATCTTATAGAATTCTCCACGAAAGCCATCTGCCCCCGGTGCTTTACCATTCTTCAAATGCTTAATACCGTCCTGAACCTCCTTCCCTGTGAGGGGCCGATTAAGAAGCACCAGTTGGTCAGCCGTGAGCCGCGGCAAAGCACAGCCCTCCAAAAAGTGCCGGCCTTCCTCCTCCCGATCACCTTCGTTCCCATAGAGGCGCCGATAGAAATCCGTGAACTCAGCTTCAATCTCTTTCCTATCATGCAAGAGGACCCCATCTGACCGCTTAATGGCTCCAATATGACGAGCACCCATCCCAGGTCTCACCAGGGCCGACATCAATTTACCAGCCTTATTACCATGGCAGTACAGCTTGAACCGATAGTACATCGAGGATTTCTGTGCCCGGTGATGAAGTAATGTTTCCAATTCCAATTGAAGGTCCCGCAACACACGTTGATGTACCGCAGAATTATTTGCGGACGCCTCTCTCCGCGCCTTGTTCAGGGCCCGCTCCAGAGACAGAATCTGTTGATTCAAACGCTTACGTTTCTGACCGTGATAACTAATAATTTCCCCACGCATGACCGCCTTGCCAGCTTCCCAAAGAAGAGCGGGGGAGGTCCCCGGCGTATCGTTGAAAGCCACATAGTCCGCCCAACATTTCCGTAGGTGGGCCTCGAACTGGGCGTCCCCGCAGAGGTCTAACGGATAGCGCCAAAGCCGGGCACCAACAGGGCCAGGCTTACGAAATTCCAGCGCGACCAATGCATGGTCAGAGAGAACAGAGGGCCCTATCGTCGACGCCGCCGTCCGCCCAAATAAGGCCTCCGAAATCAGAAAGTAGTCAATACGGGACCACGTCCCATGGGCCCGAGACATATGAGTATAATCACGCTCTCCGGGGTGCAAAACCCTCCAAACATCCAATAATCTATACGCCTCGCAAAGCCCCCACAACCGTCTACGCGCTCTCGGACTCCCGCCCCCCCCACCTCCAGAGCGGTCAAGAGCAGAATCGAACACCTCGTTGAAATCGCCGCCCAGCACTACCTGATAGCCCCCCGTATCCTCCAAAATATTGGCCAAGGCCCGATAAAACCCAGCTTCGTAGCTATTAGGCCCATACACCGAACAGATAGCCACCTTCTCCCCGTTCAACGTCCCCCAAACACAAACATAGCGTCCTTCTGGGTCTGTGGCAACCCGCTCCTCGACCCAGGTAACGGATTTGGTAAACAAAATGGCCACTCCCCTCTTCCTTCCTAAAGCTGGGGCCCCATAGACATGAGAAATAGATCCTTGACATAACTTAGCATGTTCCGCCGCGGACTGATGCGTCTCCTGTAACAGAATCACATTAAAACGGTGACGCCGTAAGTGCTGCAGCACTTTGTAGCGTTTAATAGGAGAACCAAGACCACATACATTCCAAGTCGCAAATCGGACAGTACTATCCAGTATCAAAAATCCCGGAGAACCTCCAAAGAAGAATAACCTGCTCATCCATGAAGCGGAAACCCCCCCAGCCTAGGGTTCCCCCCTCCACTGCCCTCCCCTCCAGACTATGCGCCCTCAGCCACCCACGATTATCCCAACACTCAGACAAACTCCCCCAGCAAACAAACCCCCCCACCCCCACACAGATCTCACAACCCACACGTCAGCCACAACCACAACCACTATCACCCCTCAGTACTGACCCTGCCCCTAAGCCCACCCCCTCCCCCCCTCCCCCTTCCCCCCTCCCCCTCCCCCCTTCCACCCCCTCCCACCCCCCTCCCCCCTCCTACTCCCCACCCCCCTCCTTCCTGCCAGTTGACTCCTACTGACACCACCACGACTTCCATCACATGCAAGGCCTCTCCCCCCCCACCCCAGCAACCAATACAGCCCAGGCTACGGAAGCTATACCAGCCCTCGCAAGAACACCCCTCACGTATGCATCCTCAAGCACCCTCCCTCACCCTAACAGAAGAACTATATCGGCTCCCTATCTGGCCTACCCCCCCTGCTCACCGTCCAGAGCCCCCCGACCTACCCACCAAGGCCCATCCCGTTACCACACAAGGATACAGCGGATTCCCCCACCCCCCTGCACCCCCTCCAAAGGACGGATCCGGGCGCCCGATACCGGGTCTCGCCCGCTAGCATCATTCCCCCCCCCCCCCCACGGAAAGCAAAACCCAAAGATGTGAGAAACCCAAAGATGTAATAAGGAGGTGGGGAAGGATGAAGGGAAAGGGGAAGCCCCCAGGACAAGCATCTAGAAAGAAATAAAAAGAAGAAAGGCAATGAAAAAAGAGAGAAAAAAAGGAGAGAGAGGTGGGGAACTTATAAGAAAAACAGAGACAACAATTCCACAAGACCCCCCTCCATAGGCCAACCCAAGCACCAGGCACTAAGCCAGGCCCCGCAGTGTCGAACCCCAAATCCTCCAATACAGCTTAGAATAACCAATACAGAGGTACATTATAAAACAGCATACAGAGTATACATGCAATGCCCAAAAGAAACATAAACGATTCAAAAATGCAAACAGTTAACAGTTAACTTCGCCCTCCAGCTTATGAGTAGCCCAGCTAAAGGAAAAGGAAAGAGGAAAGAAAAAGGGCAAAAGAAAATAAGGGAGAGGGAAAGGCCGCGGCAAAACCGCACACAGCCTTCCCGGCTGACAGCAACAAGGCCGCCGCACCGTCTCCGTAGCCGCCGTTGCACATGCAGCAACCGGCTAAATAAACTACTGCCAGTAGGAGGGGACGAAACAAGAAAGAAGGGTAAAAATAGATGGGTAAAAATAAAAATAAAAAGTGAAAGTAAACGGGATAAGTGAAAAACAGAAAATAAAATAAAAAGAGAAGGAAAGAAACGATTAATACAAAAAGACCCCATATGGTAACATATACGTAGTACCAAGAATTTGTGAGGGAAGCCGGGTCCACAATAACACCAACAGTCTAAGAGCTAGAGGGCTCCCCGCGAGCCGGACCAGGGGAGCCTCCCAAGGCCCCCACCAGCGGGAATTTTCGACTCCAGCCCAGTGGAAGTCAGCTAAGTGCCCAGGAACCAAACCATGGAAGGGCCGCAGATGGGCATAGCCGGCACAGATCCGGGCCAAGGTCCCTCAGGGACGCAAGCTCAACACTCAGCAGGTGAGGGGACCCATAAAACAAAAAGGAGCTCGGTCCGCGCCAGAGCTCAGAAGGCCAAAACCCCCACACAGTGTGGAGCAGTCACTGGGAGTCTAGGGCAGATTGTTCAGCCAAGGTCGGTGCAGAAGTCCAAGGCTTCTTGTGGGGAAGAAAAGACCCGGCGGCCATTCGCAGAGTCCACTCGTAGAGTAGCCGGGTAAGCTAGTGTAAAGCGGATGCCTTTGGCCACCAAACGTCCACATGCTTCACGAAAGGCTTTGCGGCGCTGCGCTACACCGGCAGAGTAGTCCTGAAATATAAGCACTCTGTTAACATCAGGCCCCGATCGCCGGTATGCGCGGGAAGCTCGCAGCACTCCTTCCTTCTGCGCCGCATTCAAAAACCGGGCGATGACAGCCCGTGGTCTATTGTCGCCGGCCCGGAGAGCCCCCAGCCGATGAACTCGCTCCAGCACAATGGGCCCCACGTCCTCCTCCAGGGGCAAGTGGTCCGGGATCCATTTTTCCAGAAACCCGCGCAAATCTCTTTCCGACACTGTCTCAGCAATACCAATGAAGCGCAAATTATTGCGCCGGCTGCGATTTTCAAGATCCTCAATTTTGTCTTGCTGCCGGGCTAGGGTCTCTTCCAGGCGTTTAAGCCGGTTCTCATCCCGCACCTGTAGGTCCTCCAAGGCACCAATACGGCTCTCAGCCCGTTCCACGCGGCCAGAGAAGTCCGCTACTGCTTGCGCCACTGCTGCCATTTGTGCTGCCAGCCCTCCCAGGCGATCCTCCAAGGCCACCACCACCGCCTTGGACACTTCCTCCACCATCGTTGGCACTGTTTCAGCCAGCGGACCGTCCTGGGCCCCCTCCGCCATCTTACCATCCCCGCCACGTGGCTTCTCACGGCGGGTGGATTTGGTCGCCATACAGGCGCTCTCCAGGCTCCGCAGCCAGCAATACACAGCCCCGTGTTAATAAAATAGCATTCGCTGCGTTCCAAAGGATTTCGAGGCCGTTACATGCAGAATATGGGGCAAAAGAGGAGGAAAAGCCTCGGAGCTAAGGGGGCAGCAACCCGCTCAGCTCACCATGCTACCGGAAGTCTCCCCTCTTGCTTAAAAAATCCTCATTCTCATTTCCGCCGTTCTGTCTCCTCTCTGCCTCACACCCTACTCCTCCTTCTCCTTCTTTCCTATGTTGACATTAATCACAACCCTGGCCCCCTTTGATTATTCTCTCACTCGCACTCCTCTCTCTCTACTACTCTAAACTCATCCATATTCCTCTCCTTTCCCCCTCCTCTCTCCCTTTCTCTTGTGTATTATGGAATGTTCATTCCATATCCAATAAACTTCCCTATACTTATGATCTCTACACTTCTAACTCTTTCCATCTTTTAGCTTTCACTGAAATCTGGCTACAGCCTGATGACTCTGCTCAGTTGCTGCTCTCTATCATGGCAGCTACCAAATTTCCCATACTCCTTGTGCCACTGGCTGTGGTGGTGGTGTTTGGATTTTTGCTTTCTCCTTCCTGTCAATTAAGAATGTAGGCACATAAGATATGCCATATTGGGTCAGACCAAGGTCCATCAAGCCCAGTATCCTGTTTCCAACAGTGGCCAATCTAGGTCACAAGTACCTAGCAGTTTCCCCAAAAGACACAGGTTCCACAATGCTTGTATTGGGTCAAGCAGTGATGTCCCGGGTCCCCTTTAATAATGTTTATGGACCTTTCCTCCAGGAACTTGTCCAAACCTTTTTTAGACCCAACAACACTAACATCCTCTGGTAACAAATTCTAGAGTTGAATTACACATTGAGTGAAACAATATTTTCTCTTATTAGTCTTAATTAGGTTACACTGTAGCTTCGTTGTCTCCTAGATTTTCTGTATTTTGATGGTGTAAACCAGGCATGTCCAACAGGTAGATCGCGATCTATCTGTAGATCGTGGATGGGTCATAGGTAGATCGCCAGCCCCACCTGGCTCCATCTCTCCAGCAGCTCACCCCGTCGCTAGGAGAGAGCTCATGCCAGCAGGTCATCTGCCGAGGGCTTGCCGCCGCTGCTGATCATTTGCCTGATGTTTTCCTTGCCTGTGGGAATCTTGCCTGTGGGTGTATTGGGGGCACTTGTTTTCATTGCAATAGTTTGTGGGTACCCCAGGGGGCCACCGCCTGCACCCCATGACGAGAGGCCACAGGCCCGGTGTCATATCTGGTCTCCTGCCTCTCAGAATCACCCATTCCTGCCCCTGCCCCAACACCCCTTAGAAGTGTGTTGTATACCAGGCGATATCCATTCTCCCAGGCTTTACCTGAATACACTTACTGTATTAGTTGTGTTGTGTGCTGGTCGTTGGTCACTTTATAGTTCGCTTTCATTAAACGTTTTTGGGCAGACACAACAAAGTGTCAAGAATTTGGTGATTTTGGCGGGCTTTACAATTTTGTTCTAACTTGCCTATGCCTTGCCTTCGAATTGGTTCAAACCAATGTGACTTTTGCTTGCCTCTGCAATTTTATTTTGCCTAGCCTTTGTGTTGATTCTACACTGTGTGCAGAATTTATTAAATCGCGTGTGGTGGTATTTGAACTTGTTTGGCGGTATTTGACTTTATCTGGTTTGCTGGACAGGTGTTTGAGTTTTTTTGATGATTGTTTGGTGGTATTTGATTATTGGTGCCAGTGTGATGAATTCTTATTTTTACTTTTAGAACTGCATGTGTCGTTTTGGCATCTCCAGTCCTTGTATTGCACATCATCCAGAGGTCTTCAGTTCCTGATGATCTTTAATACTTTGGGACAGTGACAGTTTTGGACCAGATTCAGCCAGTGTTTATACTAACTTAGCAGATTTGGCCTTCTTACATCCAGCCACCCCAGTATAACAAAGATGAGTGTTCCAAAGAAGAGCAAAACCTACCACTTTCATGATGAATGGGAAATGGACTACTTCTTCATCATGGTGAAAAACAAGTGGTGGTGTGTAATTTGTAATTCCCCAGTATCCTTGCCCAAAAAGGGTAATCTGGAACGTCATTATAAGGCTCTGCATAGCAATAAGTTTGATGCTGATTTTCCACCCAAAAGTGAAATTCGTAAACTGAAGCTCAAAGAACTTAAATCGAAATTGGCTACTCAGCAACAGTTGATGGTGAAGCCAAGGTCACATTCAGTCAATGCAAGGTCAGCAACCTGATCGCAAAGAAATGCAAACATTTCACTGAAGGGGAATTTGTAAAAGATTGTTTTCTTGAAGCAACTGACAATCTTTTTGAAGGATTTAAAAATAAGAAAGAGATCATAGCTACTATTCAAGATGTACAATTGTCAAGAAACACCGTCATGCGTCGAATAAAAAAGATGTGTGGAGACACAACTGAACAATTGTTGGAGGATGTTTCAAATTGTGTTGCTTTCTCACTCCAACTGGATGAATCTACAGACCATAAGAGACATAGCCCAGTTACTAGTCTTTATCCGGATGGTTTTTGAAGACTTCAGTGTTAAAGAACTACTTGGAATGATTTCTTTAAAAGGGAGAACTACCGGTCAGGAAATATTCAGTTCTTTCCATTCTTTTGTGACAAAGTGTAATCTTCGATTGCATAGACTTGTTTCCATCACTACTGATGGAGCAAGAGCAATGACAGGTGAGCCTCTGTAGACAGCATGACGACTTCCCAGGTTTTCTTTCTTACCACTGCATCATTCACCAGCAAGTTTTGGCAAGCAAGAGACTCAATACAAAGACTGTCATGGACATCACTTTCAAAATTGTAAATTCAGTTCGTGGAAGATCACTTCAAAGACGGTTTTTCAATCTTACTCTTGATGAAGGGGCAGCAGAAATCCTTTTGCACACAGATGTAAGGTGGCTAAGTAGGCACAAATTTCTGCAAAGATTTTGTGATTTGCTGAATGAAATAAGACGTTTTTTTGAAGGAGAGGGGAGAAGACCAAGCAGAGTTGGAAGATGAGGAGTGGTTATGTTATCTGGCATTTCTCACTGACTTTACAGGTGAACTAAGTGATATGAACCTTGAACTACAAGGTAAAAACAAATGCATTGGTGAGATGATGAGTACAGTTTCATCCTACAAGAGCAAATTTGAGTTAATGATGACTGACCTTGCAAACAACAATTTTGATCATTTTCCTAATACGCAGGACCATCTGGGACAATATCCAAATTTTGTTTTTCAGAACGAGAAGTATGTGACAGAAATCTGTTCTGTTATCCAGGAATTCGAAAATAGATTCTGTGACTTCCAAAAAATTGGAACAGTTGTGGAGTACTTGTCATACCCATTCAAAGTAGATGTGGACATTAAAGAAACTGCAGTTGCTATCAGTAAAAATTAATCATTGAACAAGCCATCTCTTGAAAACGAAATATTAACCCTTAAAAATGACATTTTTCTTAAGACCTATGCTGAGCAAGAATCGTTTTGGAAGCTAGTGCCTAGAGACAAATTTCCCAACTTGAGAAGATGGAGTAAAGCTGTACACTCTGTTTCGATTCAACTTATTTATGTGAATCTGCGTTTTCCCATCTGAAAATGACAGAGTACACAACTTTCCAACATGACAGGTGAACATCTCCAGAATTCCCTGAGACTGGCCCTCACACAATATTCACCCAACTTCAAAAAGCTGATGGATGAAATGCAGGCTCAGACGTCTCACTAATGAGCAAGAGCAAAATATTAAAGATTGTGCAAGATCAGCCTGGATCAATACTCAACCTAAATTTAACACAAATTACTCAATAAAAGTTAAAGAAAGTTATTAAGACGGTTAAAGAAAGTTATTACTCATTAAAACTTTAAGAAAAAAATGTACTTTCCATTACCCCTCGCAGTTCTTACTGGATCTTCGTCTACATTTATCCGTTCCACTCCATTCATTAATATATAGACCTCTATCATATCTCCCCTCGGCTATCTCTTTTCCACATTGAAGAGCCCTAATCTTTTTAGCCTCTCTTCATAGGGGTATCCTTCCATCCCCTTTACCATTTTTCTGGCTTTTTTCTGTACCTTTTCTAATCATGCTATATCCTTTTTAAGATACTGCAACCAGAATTGCACACAATATTCAAGGTGCGGTCGCATCATGGAATGATACAGGGGCATTATAATATCCTTTGTTTTATTCTCCATTCCTTTCCTGACCTGCATGGAGCAGCAGACGCACCTACTCTTGCCACCCTACAGGGCAGAATAAATGGACCAATGATGGTCTTTATCTGCTGTCATTTACTATGTTACTATGTTCCATCCTCCCAGCAAATCCCCTATAGAACTGCTGCCAGACACAATCTTTCCTTACTATTAATTTCTTCCTTCTCTTTATTTTTATTTTTTATTTTTCAGTACCAAAACCAAAACATCAGCACTGGGGAATTTATCATGATAAATGCTGCAAATGTTTAATTTGGTGCTATTTATAACCAAAGTAAACAAACATAAAAAATCCAAAACTTTCCATGTTAGTGTAAGGAAATTCTAAAAATGTCCCTTTTGCATGCCCCTCATTCTGATGATTCATCACTTCCCAAAAAAGAAGCATCACTCTGATTTGTAATGTTTCCTGCATGCATGCCTGCTTGCATGTTTTATGCAGTTTTTGTGATGTAAAAGGTGAAAGAATGCTCGGACATAATTGGTTTTCCTGTCTGCAACAAGAGAAAACAATTAGCAGATGAGAATGTAGCTACATAATACTGTACAATTCTAGCGACGCTTCTAGCAATGCATATATATAACCATTAAATGTACATATCATCGTGGCAAAGGTGGTGGATGCCTGGCATGCCCTCACAAAGTAGGGGGTGAAAGCAAAAACAGTGACGGAATTTCAAAAGGCCTGGGACAGACACACAAGATCATTGTATTGCAAGAGAGTGAAATCAAAGCAAACGTATATAACTTCATGAACAGAGAGAGGGGTGACCTGCTTGGAGTGACCGGTGCAACCTTAAGCAAAGGCATAGCAGGGGAATAACCTGCACAGAGCAGCAGCTGCAACTCTACATCTCTAGCCACTTTACTGGGCAGATTAGATGGACCATGCTGGTCTTTATTTGCCTCCCAAAAAGAACCCAGCAAGGGGAGAAAATAATATCCAAAAAAGAGACCCCCTAGAATGAACTGCACTGACTATAATACAAAACCACACAAGGGGAGAGCCTATTATCTAACAATAGCTCCACATACCTTACCTCCTTGTACATCATATGAAAAGGATATATCCCTTATGTTTCAAAACATGAATACATCAGTATTGCACATTTATTATAATACATAAATAATACAATTATAATACAAAATTATACATAGCTAGTACAAAATACTGTAATACAAAATTTCAAAACTAAAAAGCAGTGTGCAGTTCTTTATACAGATCATCCAACACAGCCCTTAGTCAAAAACAGGCCCGCATTATAGCATCTACCGTAGCAACAAAGTTAGAAAAAGCATAATACTATATCAGAAATTATAGCAAATATAACAAAATGTTACTACAACGGCACTGGAGCCTCAATGGGAAAAACAGCCCAGAGAGCAAAAAGCTCCCACTAATAATGTTACAACCGTGATCAGTAATAGTCACGAAGCTGCAATCATCACATATAAAGTGCGCTCTAAGCATAATAAAGTCACATAGCTGTGAGTTGAAACAGTTATTCAGTTCATAACTCTCTTCATTGCCAGTGTCCTGGGTGTTCAATTAATAAGTAATGTGTTAGCAACACAGCAACGTGACAAATACTGGAGTCTTCCTTCACCCGCAGGTTTCGAATCACTGCCTCAGGGACATGATAGTCTCCTGGTATAATTTGACATCTAACAGAAAACAAATCTACAATGCAGTTTTGCAATAAAAAGTCTTAAATCATTAAACCCACATGGTACAAACCCCCGATGGGTTCCCATAAAAACAAAACTACTTACACAGATGGATACACATTCAAAGGATAAGATAAAGAGAATGACCACCCGTGGGACTACAGGGCACGAGTAGCATTTCTCAGCACATGAATTAAACTCCTCCCCTCACCCCCCCCCCCCCGTGGTTATTCTCCATCTATCAAATCACTCAGGGTTGATCCAGCCAAACAGCAGAACCAACGACTAGCTGGTAACACAATCAAGGAAAACTGGCCAAACAAAACGGAACCCAGAGTCATATCCAGGACTAGAACTCTACTTAACAGTTCAACAGTATTAGAAAGCAGAATGACATTCAATTGAATCATTTAGGCCATCAGGTTTCTCAGTGCCCAAATGAAAAATCCAATGCTGTTCACATCATGCTAAAGTGACCCCCCTATCCCCATCCCACTGTGGTGGAGGAATAAAGTCCATAATCCTCCACTGCAGGTCCACAAAATTCAGAGCAATGAACAACCAAGGGTGCGGTGTCAAATGGAATTACAGAGCTTAAAAGGGAGAGAGGAGGCATTGTGGGATAAACTAGAAAGAGGGAAAGAGAAATCTATTTGCATTGGTGTGATATACAGACCTCTCTCACAAGAGGAAGAGGTGGACAGAGAGTTAATTGAAGACATACGCAGCATTGCTAGGAAAGGGGAAGTGCTACTGATAGGAGATTTCAATATGCCAGAAGTTGATTGGCAAATTCCCGCTGCAGTATCATCTAGAAGTAAGGAGATCCTGGATTCTCTACAGGGAGAACTATTCAGGCAATTGGTAACAGACCACACACGTGAAGGGGCCATACTGGACTTGGTGCTTACCAATGGTGAAAGTGTTTCTGATGTTGTAGTGGGAGATCATTTTGCATCCAGTGATCACCAGATGGTGTGGTTCAGTATTAGGACTAGGGCTGTTAGAATCCATTCCAAGGTGAGGATCTTAGACTTTAGGAAGACTAACTTTGCGAAGATGGGCCAATACCTCAGGGAGTCGTTAGTGGGATGGGAACAGCTGGGGGATGTAGAAAAACAGTGGGCAAAACTGAAAGGGGGTATTTTAAGGGCAACCAACCTTTTTGTTAAAATGGTAAATAAAGGCAAAAGGAACAGGAGACTGCTATGGTTTTTGAAGGAAGTAGCTGAAAAAGTGAAGAAAAAGAGGGAGGCCTTCATGAAATACAAGAGATCACAGAGAGAGGAAGACAGGCATCTGTATTTGGAAAAACTTAGAGAAGCTAGCAAAGTAGTCAAAAAGACAAAGATTCAAAAGGAGGAGGAAATAGCCAATGCAATAAAATGGGGGGATAAGACATTTTTCAGATATATTAGTGAGAAGAGGAAGGGCAAAAGTGGTATTGTCAGACTCAAGGGTGCAGGGGGGGAATATGTAGAAGCTGATAAAGATAAAGTGGAATTGCTTAACAAATATTTTTGTTCTGTGTTCACAGATGAAGAACCAGGAGCAGGACCTCAGAAAACACCCACAAATAAGAACAGAAGCGAGGGACATCTTGAACAATTTTCAGAAGACTGTGTTCGTGAGAAACTAGCTCAACTTAAAGTAGCCAAAGCGATAGGACCGGATGGGATACACCCTAGAATACTGAGGGAACTTGGGGACGTTCTAGCAACTCCACTGACTGACCTTTTCAATGCCTCGTTGGAGTCGGGAGTGGTGCCAAAGGACTGGAGAGAGGCTCATGTGGTGCCTTTACACAAAAGCGGAAGTAAGGATGTGGTTGAAAACTACAGGCCGGTTAGTTTAACTTTGGTGGTGAGTAAATTATTGGAAACGCTGCTGAAAGAGAAAATAGTGAGGTTTCTGGAGTCCAGTGGATTACAGGATCCGAGGCAGCATGGATTCACCAGAGGCAGGTCTTGTCAGACAAATCTGATTGATTTCTTTGACTGGGTGACCAGGGAGATGGACCGAGGGAGAGCTCTAGATGTGGTGTATTTAGATTTCAGTAAAGCCTTTGACACTGTTCCTCACAGGCAACTTATAAACAAACTGAGCACCCTAGGGATGGACCCTAAAGTTACTGCTTGGGTTAGAAATTGATTGGGTGGGAGGCGACAAAGAGTACAAGTAAATGGAGCTCACTCTGAGGAGAAGGATGTTACCAGTGGGGTGCCCCAGGGATCTGTCCTTGGTCCGATTCTTTTTAACATCTTTGTTAGTGATATAGCGGAAGGGCTGTCGGGTAAGGTTTGCCTCTTTGCAGATGATACCAAAATCTGCAATAGACACCCAGGAAGGTGTAGATAACATGAGGAGGGATCTAGCTAAGCTTGAAGAATTGTCTAGAATTTGGCAGCTGGGATTTAATGTTAAAAAATGTAAGGTCATGCATTTGGGCTGCAGCAATCCAAGGGAGCAATACAGTATAGGAGGTGAAGTACTTTTGTCCACTAAAGAAGAGCGGGACCTAGGCGTGGTTGTGTCTGATGATCTTAAAGTAGCTAAACAGGTAGAAAAGGCGACGGCAAAAGCTAGAAGGATGCTTGGGTGCATACGGAGAGGAATGGCTAGCAGAATAAAGGAGGTGATAATGCCTCTGTATAAGTCTTTGGTGCGACCTCATTTGGAGTATGGTGTGCAATTCTGGAGACCGCACCTTCAAAAGGATGTGAACAGGATGGAGTCGGTGCAGAGGGTTGCTACTAAAATGATTAATGGGCTTCATTATAAAGCATATGAGGACAGACTTAAGGATCTTAATATGTACACCTTAGAGGAAAGGCGGGATAGAGGTGATATGATTGAGATGTTTAAATACCTCCGTGGCATAAATGTTCAGGGAGAGAGCCTCTTTCAATTGAAAGCAAGTTCTGCTATGAGGGGACATGGGATGAGGGTGAAGGGAGATAGATTCAGGAGTGATATGCGGAAATATTTCTTTACAGAAAGAGTAGTGGATCCATGGAATAGTCTCTCAGTGGAGGTGGTAGAGATGAGGACAGTAACTGAATTCAAAAAAGCATGGGACCAACACAGAGGATCTCTAAAGGTAAAAAGTGGACTGTTGTAGTTGTTGTTATGGAAGGACAGACTAGATAGGCCATGTGGTCTTTTTCTGTCATCATGTTTCTATGTTTCTATGTCCACACCACATGGCTTTTATGTTCCATCAGGCATGTACGCACCCTCTGTGTGGTCTTGCCCACATTTATTCTGGGGTATGGACTCAGAATGATGTAAATAACAAACATAGAAATACAATTTGAGAATTTTGAGAGTGTGGACGAGTCCATATCACTCTTGGTATAGTTTGGTCACCAAAACTACATTGTAAACACGGTTGGTGGCCAGAGAAGGAGTTCTCCAATGAAGGCAAAACAGGGTGTGTGTGAATGACTCTGTCACAAATGTTAGAACCCTTCCTGTACGCTATAGAGGGGTGCTCATGAAACACCTCGTTAAGGGCAACCAAGTGCCATTGCTTCTTAATAAGTGCTGCCACTTGAGGAGCTAAATCAGAATACTGTAACACCTACACTGTCTTACCTTTTTCACTATGGGAAGAATCTTTAAGCAACAAATCATGGTTCGTATAACGAGCTTGTATATATGCTTGTCTAACAACAGAATGTGGATAACCCCTTTGAATGAACTGAGTTGTTAGCAGATCAGACTGGTGTTTATACTCATCTAAATTAGTACACGCACGCCGAATATACAGAAATTGTCCTATAGGTAGGGCATGTTTCCAGTTTTCATCATTTGGCTCTTTTTTCCATTTCCTGAAAAATGCTTTTTTGGCAACAGCCTCTCTGACCTCACCTTTAAACTATGTTGGCAGTGTTTTGGACTTCCTTCCATTTTTCTTAAAGCATGGAATACAGCCGGTCTGGGCTTCCAAGATAGTATTTTTAAACAATACCCTAGCTTGATGTAAGTCTTTAACCTTTGCCACTGCTCCTTTTATTTTCTTCTTAACTGTTTTCTTCATTTTATCATAGTCTGCCTTTTGAAAGTTAAAAGGCAGTACTGTGGATTTCCTTACCCATTAATTAAATCAATCGCGATCATGCTATGATCACTATTGCCAAGTGGCCCCAAAACCCCTATCTCTTGTACCAGATCTGGTGTTCCACTAAGGACTAGGTCCAATATGGCTTCCCCTCTGGTCAGTTCATGAACCAGCTGCTCCAAGAAGCAATCATTTATTTCATCTAGAAACTATCTTTATAATGTTGAGGTGGCCTGTAAGATATTTGGTGGCACTATCCGACTAGAGCCATGGAATATCAATGGATAGCCCTGGCGAGCATCACTCATCTGAATAGCAGCACATACATAGTTTTGAATATTGAGGCCATATTTCTTTATACTTTTAACTTTGAATGAGTACTATGAAGGAAAAATGAAAATATAGCCTCAAGCATCTGTAAGTGTCCCCCACAAGGGATGTGCATTCTTTAGTGTGCATTTGGTTGATTAAAGTCCCTTAAATTTAGCACACTTTAAGCAAATTTTAGATAATAAGTGGAGATTGGAATTGAGATGTCAAGGTCTGGATGCACATACTTCTGGTGGTATGTTAAAAAAGGCTCTGCCAAACATGAAACCTCTTCATACAAGGACGTGCAGGAGTGCACATGTATTTTCAGATATGTGAGCTTAGAGAAGCCTTTTCAAAATCTGTGTATGGGAAAAGTCATGGGGCAACTCTGCAACCTGCATGTGGAAGTTTATATATTGCAATGTATAAGTTGGCATTTTGGAACTTACAAGAATAACTTGATGAGGCCCTCATGTGAATCTGGGCGGGGCAGGCGGTTCAGGCTGTCCTTCATTCAAATCGCCAGCAGGTAAGCTTCATCTCAGGACCCTGGCCCCTCCTATTGGATGAGGCACAACAAGGACACTACCCTTTGATGAGGTTACAATTTATGTTTGCAAAAGGTTTCCTCTGAGGTAGGGCGAGGGGTTGGTGCATTAAGAAATAGTTAAGGTTATTGCAAAGGTAAAAGAGTGGTAGCAGGAAATACTGTACCAGACCAAAGTGAGGTATTAGGCCAAAGTTTATTTTATTGAAATAAAGTAGGTGAATAGTGAATAAGAATTAAAGAACCGATTTTTTTTTTTGAAAACCATGTACGCAATATGAGCAGATGCATTTAATTGCAATCAATCAATTGAAGGAAACATGACTCTTAATATATTTTTGTCTTTCAAAGCCAATTTCAACCATGCAATTTTCTTTTCATTCTCAAAATCCTCTTTAAATGACCCTTCCTAGCTCTCTGAAAGGAATGCTAGCTTTTATGTACCTCTACTTACACACCAGCAATTTGTATGAATACTGTCACCTTAATAAAGTGTCTATACCTCTGGGATACCCCAATTCAATGTGCACCCTCTAATGTGGCAATTGAGTTCAATTAAATTTAGTATTCTGGCTGGTGGTTTAGTGGTGCAGGCTTAGGTCTCACTACTGGGCACCTTTTGAAGTTTAGTCTGCTGCTCGGTGAATATCCTGGTCTGACAGGTGACTCAGACTCCCTGGATGGTCTTTTGTGCTCCCTTACTGTGTGCAATCACACCCTCTAGTGCCCCTGACTATCTACAGAATTAATAGAACCCCCCCCCCATAGGTCCTAACCAAAACATAGCACTGAATTCAGTGTGTGTACTCCCTCTGAACTGTATTCTAGCTGGAAATAAAAAAAAGAACTAGGGTGTTTTATTTAACTAAAGACTTCTGTTACTTTCTATCCCTGACAGGCTTACAATGCTTGCAGCTGCTGAGTGGCAGAGACTTTCAGGGTCTTTGCAGCTCACCACAATTCCATGACTCCCACATAGCTGCTATCTCTCCTGGCTCTTCTCAGAGTGTCCCTGTCTGCTGGCAGGCTTTGCAGGCAGACTTATCACTCTCTGTACAGTTCCAGTTGGGGTCTCCCATACATAGAATGGCTTTTTGATCTATCCCTTTCCTCATCTTTTCTTCTTTGCTAGGTTCAGGTTACTGTGATGGTTTTTCACTGGGATCTTCCACAGCTTCTCTCTCTCTTAACAGGCTAGACTAACAGACTCTGCTGTCTTAGGGCTTGCTGTCTCTGGCCCTCTGGTCTGTTCATGCCATCGGCTTTGTTGCAGTTGTTGATCTCTTCTGCTCTTTCTTTCTCTCTGCTTTCACTATCTGCTTCTATCAGCATTTTTGCCAGTGCTTACCTTCCAGCTGTTGACTGCTTCTTCAAGCATGCAGACTCATTTCACATGCTCCAAGAGAGGAGGTGGATCACAACAATAAATAAGGCAGCTAACCCCCCCCCAGAGATCACACAAAAAACAAACTGAAATATGGTACACCAAAGGTCTCTACATCCTCAAGAAAACTCTACGCAAGCTAGAAAAAAAAATGGAGATCCCATAAAACCTCTGAAAATAGAGAACTCTGCATCACAACTTTAAACACCTATAAGGATGCAATCCTTAAAGCAAAGAAAGATCACCACACTAGTATACTCAACAAGGCTATCAATCGCCTCAGAGAACTTTTTGATATAGTAGAATCCCTAACCAAAATACACACAAACATAATGAACACCACAGTCATTAGCACCCAATCCATAGCAGACCACTTGGCATTAAAGCTAAAGAAAAAAGCTCCACAACTATTTTTTTTAAATGTTTCTTATATACCATGCTATTTAACATCAGTGCGGTTTACAGGTAACACATTTGTGCAGTGCAGGCAGGTCTGCACTGGACTTACAATAAAATGGGATTCTTTATACAGGGCTAACAGGGAAACTATGTACAATTTGGCTGTCACAGGCTATATGGGAAGCTCAGCATTATTTACAGGTCTAACAACGTAACTACATACATTCTAGCTGGATGTCGCAGGGTGTGCGGACAGTTCATCCTTATCTACGGTTAGGGTGAGCTACACACAGGGCGGTGATTTCGAGGGGGTGGGGCTCTAGTAGGCGGGCTGAAGGTGTGTGAGGTGGCTACGCTGGGGGTTCTGGCTTGGGTCCGGAGCGTGGGTGGCTGTGAGATGTCATCTGGTTCAGTATAATACTGGAGAAACAGATGGTGCTTCAGTGCCTTTCTAAACTGGGGGAGGTTATTGATGGCCCGGATGGCCGGTGGCAGAGCTCCGTGAGAGAGGTGGAAGAGCACTTGTTAAAAGCTTTGTATGTCATCGTTAAGATCTTGAAGGAGATCCTGCTTTGAACCGGGAGCCAGTGCAGATGTTTCAGAACTGGGGTGATATGGTCCCTCCTGGAAGCTCCATGCAGGATTCTGGCCGCTGCATTCATTGCGAGCTGCAGGGGATCAGCGAGCTTTTCGGAAGGCCGTGCAGTATTGCATTAGCATAGTCAAAGCATGGTAGATCGCCTTTACCATAGTGTGGCATTACTAGTACTTGATAGACTGTTCGGAAGTCTTCCGGCTCTAGCAGCTGTCTCAGGTGGCACAGCATCCAAATTTTGTGGTAGATCGCCTTTACCATATTGCCTATCTGGGCCTTTATGTTGAGTTGTTGGTCCAGCGTGATCCCTAGGTACTGTATCGTGGGCTTGCTGAGGAGCTCTGCATAACGTACCTTCAGTGAGTAGGGCGGAGTGAATGCAGGGTTCCTGCTGATGAAGAGGACCTCCGTCTTCTTGAAATTTATTTTGAGCTTCTGCGTGTGTAGCCAATCTGTGACCGCATCGAAGCAGGTGGACAGCAGAGAGAGGTCTGGATGCTCCGTCGAGATTGGCGTGTACAGCAAAACGTCATCAGCATAGATTAGACAATTGATGTTGAAGGATCGGATGAGGGCGCAGATGGGTTGCATGTAAATGTTGAACAGAAGGGCTGAAAGTGAAGATCCTTGTGGCACGCCCTTCTCTTGCGGGAAAGGTGTGGAGGTGGAGGGGCCAGAATGGACATGCTGCCATATGTCATTCAGGTATGATGCACACCAGGACAGTGCTGTGCCGTGGACTCTCTTCTCCCTGAGGCGTGATAGGAGTAGTTAATGGCTGACGGAGTCGAAGGCAGTAGCAATGTCCATGAAGATAAGGGCAGTATGGAGTATGGAGGTTTGTATGGAGTATGGAGGTTTGTGGATATGCTGGACTGACTTGTCTTGGCTCGCAGGTAGTCTGCACATTCCTGTGGGTCCGGGTGACTCGATTGCTCAAGGGAGGACTCTTTTGCTAGAGTTTTAACGAGGTTGAACAGCTCGTGTGGCTTATTTAAGGAGTGTTGTAATATTTCTGCGTGGTATTGCTTCATTCTCCTTGCAACTGCTGATCGGTGTCTTCCTAATTGAGCAGTGTATGCTTCATGGCTCTCAGTTGATCTTCAGTGACACCAATGTCTTTCAAGCTGTCTAAGGTGGAGGAGTGATTTCCGTAGCTCAGGGGCATACCAAGGCACCTTCATTCTCCTGCCTAGTGCTTTGTTAATGGGAGGTGGGTAGATTACAGCATCCAGACTCGAGTTCCATGTGGAGATCATGCCATCGAGACTCTGTTCAGGTGGATCATGGAGAGGCCGTGCTCTATCCAGGATTTCTTCTTTGTTAAATGGACGGAAGCATTTTGATGGTGCAGTGGCAGGTTTATCTGAAGACTGGGGTCTAGTGAAGTCAGAGCGCATTGGCATCTGTAATCTTATCAGGCAGTTGTCGGACCATGGTACTGGGTTTACGGATAGATTGAGCTTGTGCGTGGAGTTGAGGGCTGCCTACAGCGCAAAGATCAGATCAAGCGTGTTACCCTTTATGTGAGTAGGGGTGTTAACCATCTGGGCATATCCTAGCTCTTTGAGGGCCTCTATGAAGGCCTTGGTATGGGTGTCTTGGAGGGCAGGGAGATTGAAATCGTCCATCACCCAGTTTGATGTGCGTGGGTTTATGGGATTGCAGGCGAGGTCAATTATTGTGGATAAGTCTTCTGGGGATGAGGAGGGCGCTCTATAGAGCAAATTGATGGTGCTGTGTTTATTCACTATGGTGATGGAGTCGAGATTTGAGGTACTGCTGGAGGCGATCATCTGGAATTGTAGATCCGTCTTGGTTAGGATGAGTGCTCTTCCACCTCGTTGGTCGGCTCTGTGGCATGAGTGGATAGAGAAATTGGGAGGGACAAGCTGGTGAAGGAGAACAGTGTCTGAGGCGGACAGCCACGTCTCATTGACACATAGGATGTCAAGGTCGTGGGCGGAAAGCATGTCAGTCACGGCTGGCCATTTCTTTCGGATCGATCGCACATTTATGAGGGCACACTTCAGGTCACGGGGGTGGGTGTTTTGTTCCTGCTGGCGGGGTTTGGGCTGCTGGAGGGCAACAGAGATGAGGTGAGGGTATGGCATGCGCCCTGGCCCACCTGTTTGGTGGTTGGGGTGCCCATAGCACCTTCTCCATGCACCATGTAGGATTGGAATGTGGTTGTGAGAGGAAGTGAGGGCCTGGGTGCCATGTGCCAGAGCTAGTATAATGCAGCAGCTGGCAAGGGCATAGGGGTATGGGGTCGTAGTGGGTAGTAACATGTGGCTAGGTGAGTCAGAAGGGGCTTCAATTGATTAGTACAGGCTAGGCTTAATGTACAAATTTTAGCTGGGTTCAAGTAAATAATTAGTACAGCTTTGGCTAGTGTAAAACTGGCTAGCTGGTTCAAGCAAATTAGTGCAGCTTCGGTTAGTGTATAGCTCTGACTGGTCACAAGCAAATGATTGGTACAGGCTTGGTTTAATGACCAACTCTAGCTGGGAACAGGTAAATAATACATGTTATGGTTAAAGTACCACTCTAGGGGAGTTCAATCAGATGGTGCAGGTTCAGCTTAAGCTGCAACTCTCGATGGGATAGTCAACGTTATCAGGTCAAAGTTTTAAGGGTACCCAAGACTACTTAGACAACTGACAGATAATAGTGAGGAATGAGACAGTAGAAGGCGTTCTCACCAGAGTTCAGCAGGATCTCGCTTCTCGCCGGGGTTCAGCAGGGTGAGGTAATCTTTCAAAGACCGTGGGGTGCTGACCTTGAGTTTGCCTTTGTCCTCCGAGGTGGTGGTGGCTTTGTTGAGGTCCCCACCTAAGGGCCACGCCAAAGGGCCCTCTGGTGAGGCCCTCAAGCGCGGGCGCACCCGATGGCGCTCCTTTTATGTGTGGCGGCGTGTGCCCCAATTGGGGGCGAGGAGGCGGGAACGGCTGGTCCAATGCGGCCCTGGCTGCTAGATCCTGGAGAATGGCGGCATGTGCTCACTGTCAGACTGCACCTGCAGCAGTATACAAGGTGTTCTCACCATGCACAGACTAACTGCAGACATGCCACTGGCCAGTCCCTGGTACATGCTCACTGAGGAAACATGTGCACCCATACTATACTATACTCTCCAGCAATGATCCCCAGAACACACCAAACACTCTGCACAATGTCTACCCAATGGGGGAAAAGAGCTCCTTGAAACTATCACCAAAATGAACACCACCACTTTATACTTAAACCCTTGTCCAGTATCCTGGATTAAGGCAATAAAAGTTGAACTAGCTCCGGTGATACTGAACATAGTTAACCAATCCATCTTCCATGGTATAATGCCTGAAGCTCTCAAACTAACCATCATTCGCCCTGTACTAAAAAACAAAACACTCATTAAAAATGATCCTTCCTCATATAGGCCTATAGCTAGTATTCCATTCATAGTGAAAATTATTGAAAAAGTGATCCAACTCCAACTTCAGGACTACATCGACACCACTATACACCACTAGATCCACAACAGTATGGTTTTCACCCCTATCATGGAGTGGAATCCTACTCCTAGCTTTATTGACACACTCGTATGTGGATTAGACAACCCTAACAAAGCTTGTATCATGATATTTTTGGACATCTCATCTGCATTCAATGATGTCGACCATGCTATACTATTGTCTAGACTGGCTCACATAGGCATCTCAGGAATTGCTCTAAAATGGTTCCTATATTTCTAATCGTTCCCAATATGTAAGAATTAACCAAGATACTTCTACCATCTTCCCCCCAGGAACAAGGAATACCCCAAGGTTCAGCCTTGCAAGGTTCACTAAACACAAAATCAATTTCCACATATATGCAGATGATATAATGGTTTATGTTCCGGCTGACACAAAAAATCCACAATTCAACAATATTACTGACTGCATATATGAAGCTGAATCATGGCTCAACAAAAACAACTTACAAATCAATTTAAAAAAAAAACAGAAATCTTATTTACCACAAGAAACCAAAAATCCCCCCCACTATATTCAAATGACACAATTTAAATTTGCTAGTCAAACAAGAAGTCAAATACCTAGGGGCCATTATTGACTGGGCCATACACATGACATCACAGATCAAACTTACTGCTAGAACAACTCTATAAACTAAAAACTATTCAACACCTGAGACCAATTCTAGATCCACATGACTTTCAGACAATAGTCCAGGCACTAGTAAACCCTCATCTGGACTACTGTAATGGTATTTTACAAGGTCTTCCAAAGAAGTCTATTCACACTCTCCAACTTGTCGAAAATATATCTGCCAGGATAATAACCAAGGCTAACCTCTCTGACCACATCACCCTTATACTATAAAACCTCCACTGGTTCCCAATAGCCTCCAGAATAAAATATAAGCAAATCATCACTGCTTTTAAATTGCACAACAATATCTCCCCTCCTACCTTTCCACCATAATAAAATCTCAAATTGACACCAGACACAGCCGAAAGCGCGCACAAAACCACCTGGAAATACCATCCCTAATACGCAAAACCAAACAGTATGCAAGCAATAGGGTGTTCAGATACACAGCCCCTATACTCTTGAACACTCTCCCTGACCAAATCAGGGCAATCAAAGACCTCCTAACATTCCTTAAGGAATTAAAAACCCACCTTTTCTCAGAATATTATAATGCTCACCTCTCCAACACATCCAATAATTCTACCCTTCCACCTACCCCCTAAACGGCCTAACATTTCCTATCCCCCAACCTTAACTAATTGTAAATTGTTACGAGAATCAAGCCATCACAATGCCTTTGTAGTAGTGTGCACTGGTATGTAAATAGTTCTTGTTTTAAGTTCTGTGTTCAAAATATATAGCGGTTAAACATGTTCCATGTACCTTTTGAGTTATAGTTCCATGTAAACCGCCCTTATCGCTGGAAGGGGGGGGGGGGGTATAAAAAACCCGGTTCAAATAAATAAATAAATGAATGCTGTGCTCCTTGACTCAGGAACTTCATTGAGGTTACAGTCTGTTTGATCTTTATCTTCCTTCTACTTGGCTGAACTCTCTTCTCTGATTTCTAGCTTCTCTTTGCTCTCTGGCTCTCTTTCTCTGAGGAAGGATGGTGAGGGGATCCTTACCTTCCTTCAGCTTAGGTCCTCCTCTATCCACGGGCTTCTGTCTTCTGAGCTCATGGATCCGTTTCTCTTCAGCACATCTCTATAAGTGATCTCTTACCTTCTTCAGTGGCAGGCCTGAATCCCCACATGCTCTCTTTTCCTTCTTTTCCTCTTTGTTCTTCCATCTATGGCTGCCGACATAACTCTTCCTCTTCTGGTGGAGGTTTTTTCTTGGTCATGACATCAGATCTGTTCCTCTCCCCAGGTTCCTAATGGACTCTTCCTGTGCCTGGCCGCTGTTGGGGAGGGAGGGTAGGAATCTCTTCTTCTCTGTCCTCTGTTTCAGGCTAGCTGTACAGACTACACTGAGGGAGACTTCCCACGCTTGACTCTTCCTGATTGTGGCTCTTCTTTGAGCTGGACTTTCTACCAGGCTAGGCTGGCTTGGCTCCAGTACTGCAGGCACAGGGGAAGGTCTTCTGTGCTCTCACCCTGTCTTTGCTCCTGGGCCTTTGTCCCTTTAAAAAGACCTGAGGACATGGTTTAGCCTCTGCCAGGCCCAACACTGCTCTGCCTGCTCACACAGTTGCCTCTCTGTCACTGCCAAATTACTACCAGGGGGAAGACACTGACATGGGACTCATGGCTTGCCTTAGCCTCTGCCACTGTGGTTGCACTGGGGTATTTTCCCTGAATGCTGCTCTAGCCATGATCCCATGGCAGTTTTCTCTCTCTCCGCGTTTGTGGCCCAAACCTTTTCCATATGGATAGTATGTACTGCTGGCCCTTCCCTATCAGAGCTGCTTCAGGGGATCGGTGCTTCTAAAATAACTCCCAAAATCTATTTAATGCACAATAATGCAATAAAATAATGCAAGCACAATCTATTTCCATGCACTTAAAAATTCCAGTGCAGATTAAGTATCTTTTATTAACATGAGTGTGGGAAACAAACTGAAAAATGAAATGGGGGAGGGGGAAGCCCATTTTTCTGAAAAACAAACCAAATATGTTTTGCCTATTCACAGGGCCGGATTTACCTTGAGTGAGGCCCTATGCCAACAAAAATTGTGGGCCCCCAGCAGGGGTGGCCCAAGGGGGGTGCGGGGCCTCATTTGCATAAGGGGCCTCATTTGCATAAATATTTGCATAATGTTACCATATACTAACTTTTAGTAAACGTGCCTCTTAATGAGTGTATGGATAAAGAAAGACTAAAAGATTTCTACATTACTATAATCCAGTGCCAACTGCCAGACACATTAGGAACTACTACAAACACTGCCCATTTAGAACCCATAGCAAACCCACCGTATCCTAACAGCACTACCAGGACTCACAAAGCACCATACTCTACCAATCAAAAGGCAACACTGCAAATATTAAACCAATACATTTCAGAGAACAACAATACATGACCTACTGGGGAAAGAGAACAAGTGGCACTGTCAAATAGGAATTATATAAACAGAAAACCTCAGCTCAGTTACACATGCACAACATAGACCGTCACCAAACAAGGAATCACAATTTAGAAACAGGAAGACAATAATTAAACTGGGAATCCCAAAAGCCAAACTTGGAATGTACAACACTGTAGAAATAAAACTATACATTAATTTGCTCTTGTACTAAACAAAGCGCAGACGTTAATGATGCACATTTCCCAGAGCTGACATATTCCAATTAATAAATTCAAAATAAAGAGATATTTTTCTACCTTTTGTGCATTTTTTTTCAGCTGCAATTGCTCCAGCCACTTTCTTCTGGTTTCTTCGTGTCTTCTGCTAACTCTCCATCGTCTGCTGTCCATTTGTCCTTTCTTCTCTCTTCTAGTTTTTTTCCATTCTCTCTCTACATCTGCTTTAACATACTAATCTTTCTCCTTTTGCTCTTTCCTCATTCCTATTTCATCCACTCAAATTTTACCCCTCCATCCTCAATCCCCACTTACTCTCCCAATACCCGGCCAATTGTAGATTTTTTATCCCTCCCACACAAAATATTTTTCCCTTCTCCATTTTACTCTTCCAGCCCCATCCCATTCTAATCCTCCCCCAACATCAGCTCCCTTCTAGTTCCAGCCTCACCCAGCATCCATTCCCTTCTAGTTCCTGCATCAGCCCATTTCCAGTCCTAGCCACCCATCAGCCCATTTCCAGTCCTACCAACCCCTCAACCCAATACCAGTCCTAGCCTCCCCATCAACCCACTTACAGTCCTAACCCCCCATCACCCCATTTTCAGTTTAAGCCCCCCCTATAACCCATTACCAGTCCTAACCCCCCATCAGCCAACTTCCAGTCCTAACCCCATCAACCCATTTCCAGTCAGCCCCCCATAGCCCATTGCCAGTCCTAACCCCCCCCATCAGCCCACAGCCCATTACCAGTCCTAACCCCATCAGCCCACCTCGTCCTAACCCCTCCCCATCAGCCCATTTCCTGTCCTAGCCCCCCATAGCCCATTATCAGTCCTAACCCCCCCATAGCCCATTACCAGTTCTACCCCCCCAACAGCCCACAGCCCATTACCAGTCCTAACCCACACAGCACACCTCCAGTCTTAACCCCCCGAGGCCATTTCCAGTCCTTGCCCCCCCATCGCCCATTACCAGACAGCCCCCATCAGCCCACAGCCCATTACCAGTTTTAACACCCTCCCCTAGCCCATTACCAGTTATAACCCCCCCCAACAGCCCACAGCCCATTACCAGTCCTAACCCCATCAGCCCACCTCCAGTCTTAACCCCCCCAGCCCATTTCCAGTCCCAGCCCCCCCCAATAGCCCATTACCAGTCCTACCCCCCCCCATCGACCTAAAGTAAAATTTAATTTAAAAAAAAAATGCTGGCTGCTGACGCGGCAGCATGGACTGTTCCCACGGGGCCCCCTCTGCTGCCGCGGCAGCATGGATTGTCCCGCGGGGCTCCCTATGCCCGGCTGAATCCCCTCTCTCCCTGCCGGCTTTGAGAGGCGCGAAGGGAGAGTGTCTCCCTCGCGTCTCTGTTAAGCCCGCAGGGGCTGATGGGAAATTTCCCATCAGCCCCTGCGGGCTTAACAGAGAAGCGAGGGAGACACTCTCCCTTCGCGCCTCTCAAAGCCGGCAGGGAGGGGATTCAGCCGGGCATAGGGAGCCTCGCGAGACAATCCATGCTGCCGCGGCAGCAGAGGGGGCCCCGCGGGAACAGTCCATGCTGTCGCGGCGGCAGCCAGCGTTTTTTTTTTTAATTTAATTTTAAAAAGGCTATTTTTGTGGGCCCTTGTCAGCTGTGGGCCCTACGCCATGGCGTAGGTGGCGTATAGGTAAATCCGGCCCTGCCTATTCATATTCCTCTTTCCCACAGTCAGGCTTGGTCACCCTGCTCAAATCAAAAAAGCTTCTTATGGAAGGGAAGGCAGTACTTGAGTTGGAATAAGGTGACTGCATAGTGGAACAGTTCCATAAGGGAGGGAGAGGGAGGATTCTACAACTTTTTGAGTCTTCAATCATGACCGCAAACTGAGAGCTCCCATTCTGCTATCCAGATACCTGGAAGGCATAGGAAAGAGTGTGCTCTGATAATCTAATATTTTTGCTGATGATAATGAAAATGGCAGGGAGAATGGCACGTTGATGTACATCCCGCATGAATTCAGCATAGGATAGATGTCCCCGACCCCTATTTTTCTAGCGGAGATGTCTATATGGCCGTCGGTGCAGCTGTCCATTTCGGGGATGTCCATATTTCCAAAATTGGGCAGACACTTAAATGTCCCTGATAGGGGTTTTTTTGGACGTTTTGTCCTGAATACCCCAGATTTCATCTGGACATTCTTTCTAAAATGCCACTTTACATATAGCATAGTATCGGGGCCCGTATAAGGAGGTAGCAGACAGGGAAACTGCCCTGGACCCCCATACCACAGGGGTCTGAAGTTGGCCTCAAGCTGAAGGAGATATAGCAGCAGATGGGCTTTGGCGCCTATCACCAGTTTCTACCCTGGGCCTCTGTATATCTAACACCAGCCTTGCATGGCATACTCTCTTCCAGGCACTTTGGATTACAGTCATGCCTAAAATGTAACACCTACCTTGGATCCGGTATTATCTTTTTAAATGACATGCTTTAAGATGGCCTTTGTTAAAAGAATGCATTGGGGGTTAGAGATGGTGAAGATATGACTGCAGAAGTAGGAGTTATGGGAAATGTGGAATAAAGAACAGGGGAGAGACAAAAGAATGAAGAAAGTGAGAGAGAGAGAGAGAGAGAGAGAGAGAGAGAGACCGATAGAGACCAGAGAGGAGAGAGATGAACACACACTTGATCATTTAAAACAATTTCATATTTAATAAACACAATTATAGTCTCAAACAAAAGGTTAACAGATGGCTATGGTTTTTCAAATATTGTTATACACCTCACAATGCATAAAGAATTATGATGCAGCTATTTCAAATAAAGACCCATCCTACAAGTTCCTATGGAATGCTATGGAATCTAAATTCAAATGTCTTGTTACTGTAAGATATGGTGAAAGTCGTTAGCAAGCTGGGTTTATAAAGGGTTTAGACGGTGCTTCATTTCTAGGGGAGAAAAGAGCTGGTACTTACATACAGGACCGCCACCTATCCCCACAAAGCCACATCCCCTGACCACAGTCCAGGAAAAGCTAGTACCAGTCCCTAGAACATCAACACACAGTCTATTGAAAAAGGAGAACAAGCCAGACTGCTCCAAACCCATATATAGAAACTGTGTCATTTGCAGATTGTTTTTGTTTTATATTGTTTTGTTTTAATAAATTTTAGTTTCGTTTTTTTTTTAATTTTAATTTGGTTTGAACCTGAAATTGAATCTGAAGTTTTTTCTTATAGTTTTGAGGCCTTCATGAACTGTGTATTCATGCCGTTGTTAACAAACCACTACAGGGCGCTCATTGAGGAAGGATGGTAAGACACCATGGTCTTCCTAAGTTGGGTCTGTTCAGTTTCTCCTTACTATCAGTCTAAAGCAAATGGTCTATAGCTGGCTAAGATACCATCTGAATTTAGTCTTTCTATGCATTTCGGACTCCCCTGATGGAAGGGTGCAGGTTGATCATGCACGACCTGCATAGCACAATTGCCAAGACGGAACCTTGGTGTGCCTGCTCCAAATTCTTCCCCTCAGAAGCAAACGTGGTGTCCTCTAGCATAAATTCTGTTTGACTGTGTGTTTGAGGTACCTTCTGCAAATATGTTGGACCTGGAAAAGATACCTACTGTAAATAAGTTAACTGTATTGTTTGAGTACATTGGTCTTTTTTTGCTACCTTTGGAAATGGCTCATCTCCAACAAGCACTCATCTGTTCTAAATGATCATGGCCTAGATTTGCCCTCACTACTCCTAAATGTTCTTTCATTCACTAGACCCGCTAATCCAAAATAAACCTCTACATTTTAGGCCTTTTACTTTTCTACATATTTGATACATGAGTAAAGGACTTTAACACAGTACTCCAAAGTAATATTAGCAGATGTTTACTGTGTGTTCCTAATTAGTGGTGGTTTTATCCAGACAACTCCAGATTGCTCCTAGGTAGTACTGAGTTTGCATCTATGGACTCTGGAAGGACAAAAATAATGTCTGAATCCAATGTTTCTGCAGTGCACACCTATTGATATGAAGCAAATGGGGCAGACATGACCACCTCCTAGCTTCTTTTGATGGATAAGGATATTTATGGATTTTTCTTAGATAATCTGTTTGTATATCTGAATAGTGATTTTCATGTGTGCTTACTTTACAATAGGAGTCAGTAACCTGCAGCAATTCAATTCCACAGGCAGTGGTGAAAGTTCTAGTGGGGGCCCCTATTTTCTCTCCCCTCACTGTGCCCCACTCTAACAGTGGCATGACATCCCCTTGTTTCAGTGGTAGCAGCATGACCACTCCCTCCAATCCAGCAGCATGACCGACCCCCCCCCCACTCTGGTGGTGATGGCGGCATTTGTTTGCTGCGCTGCCTCCATCCAGGCCTGGAGGTATTCCTCCCACGCCAAAGACTCATGGTAAGCCTGTTGTCGTGAGACTTCGGCCTGTGAGCTAACAGTCTGGCCTGGAACGGATTTAGCATAGCAAACAATTAAAAGTAAGTTTGCTGTGCTGCCATGCCGGCCTCTTTCCTGCCCAGGTGCCCCCCCCCCTCACTGCGGGGGCGGCATGGGTAAAATTTACACCACTGACCACAGGTAAGTAACTCACACAGTAAATGAATAATACAACTTGAGATCAACCTCGCAAATTGCTTTTCTTTCTCTCCGTAAGAACATTGAACCACTAACGTGTGACCCGATACCTCTGGGGAGCATTCTTAAAGGAACTGGTGCTAAAGAGGTTGGTACTAAAGTGGATGCAGCCCCTTCAGTCAGACACCCCATCACCCTGAACATGTTTGTTGACCCTACCAAATCCCCCTCCCCTTCAAACTAGTGAAGGAATCGCACTGACCCTCTAGAAGATGTCCCCTCGCCCCTCCTAAATGTATGTCTCCACTCTCACATGACATCCCCAGATCTCTCCCCACCATATATAACCCGCCCATATGATTGGCAGTTCCGTGGTGGTGTAGGTTAAGGATACAGGAGCAATCACCAGTCACTCCTTCCCTTTCTGGTGCTGGGTTCAAAATGGCATCTGTTGGCCTCTAGTAGTAGTACCACAAGGCTACTGCTAGGAGTCAATTGGTGCCATTTTGAACCCTGAACTGGAATGGACAGGAGTGACTGAGGATTATTCCTATCTTCTTACTCTAAACCACCAGGGACTTCTCAGGTAGGCCCAGGGAGGCCTATAGGAGTGGGGGCTCAGAGGAAAGGGGGGCTTTTTCAGGGTGTGAAGGAGACACTATCTTTAGAGGGGGTGGGGGAGCTTGATGGCTCTGCGGGGTGTCTTTGGGGGGTTGGGGAGCTTGACTAGGGGGAAGGGTCCCTTGCTTCTTCTCAAGGACACTGGCGCACTAGAGCATCAGACCATGTGTTAGCGGCCTAATTCTCCTGGGCAGAAAACATAATACCAGCATTGAACTGATGCTATTTTTCCAGGAATAACACAGCATACGAAGTTCAACAGAAACTGCATTATTCAATTTGTATTATGAGGTATTTTACATGTATTTGCACGATTTATATCTCTATTATGCAGCAAGTGTTCCAGTAAACTAGCATACTTTCAGGTATAGTAGCTCATGATTTTTCCATTTAACAAGTGTTGAGTCAAAAATTGTGCATTATTTCCTGAACACGGTGGTAACTACCATTTTAGCAAAGCAAACAGACTACTTACTTTTTTAAAAGTTGACAGAAACCTGGCTTTTTTAAACAGATTTTTATCTCATTCTATTTTATTTGCTAAACTTCACACTACCACCACACCTCAACTTAGGAACCACACAAATACAAATACAACCACACATAAAATACTTAGGAATCATCATAGACCAAGCGCTCACATTCAAGCAACAGATCAAAAAGTCTACCGGAATAATATTCCACAAAGCAAAAACAGTACAATGCCTCAGGCCTCTCCTTGATCCACAGGACTTCATGACAGTCATGCAAGCTATGACACTCCCACACCTGGACTACTGCAACATAATCTATCACGGACTACCTGCCACCCACACCAACCCACTACGAATTGCCTTAAATACCACAGCAAAAATTATCCAGAAAGCAAAAAAACAAGATCACATCACCCCAATCCTGAGAGAACTGCACATACTCCCTCTCGAAACAAGAATCAAATACAAATCAGCCCTACTTATCCACAAAGCCCTCTATCAAATGCAGACCTCCCAGCTCCGTACTTTACTGCCCCAACCCACCCACAACAGAACAACCAGACAAACCACCAGCAACACCCTCACCATCCCCCATGAACGAACTAAATACAATCAATGGACCTGCAACAGAGCCTTCGAACTATACGCGCCATCCCTCTGGAACTCCCTACCAAGTCAAATCAGAAACAAGGGAGATCCTTCAACATTCAGAAAACAACTAAAAACCATCCTGTTCCAGGAATACCTTGGACCAGAAACAAACATCCACCACTGACTCCCTCTCCAGACCCTTTAACATACCCACAGATCTACCTACTAAGAGACCGATGTCCGGTCCTTAATTTCTGTTTAGATTATTAATTTTGGCCTCCCCGGTGACAGCCCCCACCCTAAGAATTGATTACTGTCCCCTCCCCCCTTTTTTGTTAAACCGCTTTGATCCAGTGAAAAGCGGGATATAAATACAGTTAAATAAATAAATAAATAGCCTGACTGTATTTTAGTGTGTGTTGAGGGGGGGGGGGGGGTGTTTCTGCTGGAATTCCCATAGTTCTGCTGATTTGTTTTTTCTTCCTGTTGAATTTGCTGTTCTGCATACTACACACTACAGGGGCTTTTGGATGCATATACAGGATGCATTTCGAGGGGCATATTCAGGCCAGAGAAGAGAAAGTGTGAGCACACATTCCAATTTCAAATCTATATGCATTTTTTTCTATGAGACAGAAGTGTAAATGTTTGTAATGTTGTACTTTTTCTTTGAAAGCTGGTGCAAAGTCAAATAGCAAAATCACGCATGTACTTTGCTCCAATGTAGATAGTTGAAACATTCTTCCAAAATGTTGAAGATTTGCCACCTTTGGTGTTTGTGATGCTGATGCTCACTGGGAAAAACTCTGTATTCTGTATTAATTCAGCCCTATTAAACAGCGCTGGATTACTTTTCTATCTATACTGGATCTAAAGTATAATACTGGGTGGAAATGTTTTGATCCTCTCGTGGGATGCTTCGTGGATACTAATTTCAAGAGTTTTTCACATAATGTAAACGATTCAAATCATTATAAATAGAGGAGGATAGTAGAGTATCTTTAAATAGTAAAAGCAGATGTAATTGTGTTCCAGGAAGCATATGTTTCTTTTAATCACTTTTAAGCCATTTCTTAAACATACGCTTTAATGTTCTGATGTAAAAGGAAAATGGATTAATGTGATTTTAGAAATGGGGGGAATTGTGTTTATTTTGTTTTTCTAGGTTTTTTTCCCATTATAAGATGCTTAGAGAGTATTTTGTTTTCTGTTAGAAAATCTGAGCAGTCCAGGGCTACACCCTTCCTCTTCTCGCTTTAGCCTCCCCAAACAAGTGCGCCTATGGGGTTTTAGTTTGATTTTGTTTTTAATATTTACACTCCCAACTATGGATTTGCTAGATTTTTTTCCCAAAAATTTCTAAGCAGATTATTGGACCACAAGATATTTATATGTCAGTGGGAATTGACTTTAATTAGCCTTTAGATTTAATACTAAATAGAAAATATAGTTGAAAAGCTAAACCCTCTAACTCACTTAGGGAATGGTTCACTAAGCTTTTCCCCAATAGACGTAGAATGAGGAATACTTTAATAAATCAGGTCTTTCAAGCTATTAAGAAAATGATTTCAGCAGGTGGGCTGACTAGTCCATTGAGGCTTCTGAATCCTAAGCATAAAGATTTAACTTTCATTTCTTTTCCATACCATTCTTACTCAAGGATTCATTATTTCTTGATTTTAAAATTATTAGTCCCTTTGGTTGTCCAGGTGGAAATACAAGCTATTTAGATATTAAATCATGCATGAATAACCATGGTTCTTGTTTGGGGTGAGTTGGGGTGTTCTAGGGCCTATGTGACACTTTGATGCACATCTATTGATGTTTGATGAATTTAAAATAGAAATAGTGACAGCTTAATACTCTGCACTTGAGATGGCAGATAAAAAATAAAACTGCCAATCAGCGTAGACAAGGACCCACAAAACAAAAGGAGATAGGATGAAAAAGAAGATGGAATCTCTGGGATTGGAGATCTGTGATTTGTGTGGGGTGGGGGTGGGGGACTGGAACTCAAGACCTACCTCTCTCAAAGACTAAGTAAAAAGGGAACCAGGCAGAAGGGAGCCATCATGGGAAGGAATTGAAATGTGGCAGCCCAGAGAAAATCCTAGAGGTCAAGGAAAGTTGCACTTTTAGGGGTTCCAAAAGATGGAATTTCTGAACCACAGACAGAGCTACTCTTTCATGTAGAGGGGAAACTACTAATTATGGGGCATGTTTAGTACAAGACCTGCCATTAGTACACATTGGAGATGGAAAGTTAGTGAGGAGAAATGAGAGGTAATAGAAAAGGATCTAGGCATCGTTGTGGACGCTACATTGTGCAGTGGTGGCTTAAAAAAACAAATAGAATGCTAGAAATTATAAGGAAAGGAATTGTGAAAAAACAGAATATCACAATACCCCTCTATCGCTCCATATTGCCATCACCCTCTGACTCTTGTGTGCAGTTTTCATCTCCTCATCTCAAAATAGATAGATATAGTGGAATTAGAAAAGGTACAGAGAGGGGCGACCAAAATGATAACGGAAATGGAAGGATACCCATATGAGGAAAGGCTTGAAAAGTTTGGGCTCTTCAGATTGGAGAGAAATGATAGAGCATCTATAGAAACCTGACTGGAGTAGAACAGGTGAACTCAAATCAATTGTGCTTGACATTCCAGGAAGTTACAAAGGAGCACATTTAAAACCAATAGAAGGGCAGATTTTTTTTCTCTCAATGTATAACTGAATTTTGGAACTAGTTGATGGAGGATGTGGTAAAAACAGTTAGTGTAGCTGGGTTTAAAAAAAGGTTTGGACAAACTCCTGGAGGAAAAGTCCATAAACGATTACTAAAGTAGACTGGGAGAAAACCCCTGCTTGTTCCCAGGGATAAGTATCATAAAATCTGGGGTATACCAGGTATTTGTGATCTGGATTGGCCACTGTTGGAAAAGGATACTGAGCTTGGTGGACCTTTGGTCTGGCCCAGTATGGCAGTTGTTATGCTGATGGAACAGATGAATGTTGATAGTGCTTTGGAAGGAGCCCAACTTTGCGCATTGTGTGGAGGGTCTAGTCCAGGATTCCTTACTGGTTGTGAACATCATTAGAGGAGAACAACAACCCCAAGAAACTTTAAAGCACTGAACAACTGCAGAAGAAGCCTTCAAAGTCAACCTTGAATAGCTTTTTATGATGCATAAACAATTAATTGAATACTTAAGAATTTTCTCCCTTGGGTTCTCTTGAATTTTTAAATAACTTATATGCTACAAGATGTTCTCACTTTTTTTTGGGCCACCCTGTAGACATTCTGTCCCCTCCATCATACACTCTCCCCTGTACCTTACACTCACTTCCTCAACCTCTCACTCATTTCCTCAAACTCCCATTCACCTTGCACTCTCCTCTCCCTTTCATTTCCCTTTCCCTTACTCACTCTCTCCCCTCTCCCTCTCTTCCCCTTCCTTACATCCCCTCCCCTCGCACTCTCTCTTCCCCCTTTCACCAGATCCTACCCTCTTCATACTCTCTCTTCCTTTCTGTTTCATTCTTTTTACCTCTCACACACCCTCTCCTCTTTTCCTCCACCCCCTTGCACACTTGTCCTTTCTCCATCAGCTCTTTTCTTCTTTTCCATATCCTCTCCCCTCACGCTTTTTCCCCTTTTCCTGATCCCTCTCTCACATTCTCTCCCCCCCTTTCTTATGTCTCTCTCCTCTCACACTCTGACCCCTCTCCTTTCCATGCCCTATCCCCAGGACCAGCTCAGCATTCAGGCAAACCATGCAGTAACCTAGGGAAGCATCTTCTGAGGGGTAGCAAAGAGCAACAGTAGTCAAAGCCAAAACAATAGATCCCGATGGCTTCAGAACCATTGCCACATTATTTTACCTGCTGGTAGAGTGGGCACACACACATATATACAGAACAATATTTAACATTTAAAAGTATAGGGCATGATACAAATTTTTAGAAAGGGTTCAAGGGGTCTTCCAGGATAATACAGACCAGTGATCCTGAGTTCAGTGTGGGGTAAAATAGTAGAAACCATTAAGAATAACATTTCTGAACATGAAGATAGTCATGGTTTAATGGGGAAAAGCCAACATGGATTGAGCCAAGAAAAGTCTTGTTTTACTAATCTGTAATGTTTTTTTGAAAGTCTAAAAAAACAGCTAGATAGAGGTGAGTCAGTTGATACAGTGTACCTGGATTTTCAGAAAGCCTTTGACAAGGGCCCTTATGAAAGGTTTTTGGCAAAATTAAAAACTCATGTGATAGGAGGCAATGTACTATTGTGAATTAAGAACTGGTTAAAAGATAGAAAACAGAGTATGGCTAAATGGACAATTTTCTCAATGGAGAAAGATGAATAGTGGAGTAACCGAGGGATCTGTGCTGAGTGCGCTGCTTTTTATCATATTCATAAATGACCTTGAAATGGGGAAAAATGAGTGAGGTAATTAAATTTGCAGATGACACAACATATTCAAAGATGTTAAAACACAAGAGTATTGTAAAAAATTGAAGAGGACCATGATACATTGGAAGACTGGATGTCCAAATGGCAGGTGGAATTTAATGTGGACAAATTCAATGTTATGCAGTTAAGGAAGAACCATCCATACTACGGTTCCACATTAAGAACCGTTATCCAGGAAAAAGATTTAGGTGTCATCATGAATAACATGTTGAAACGCTCTGGCCAGTGTGCAGCGGCGGCCAAGAAGGCAAATAGAATACTAGGAATCATAAGGAAAGAAATGGAGAATAAAACAAATGATATTATAATGCCACTGTATCGATCCATGGGTCAACTGCACTGTGAATATTGAGTGCAATTCTGGTCGCCATATCTAAAAAGGGATATATCAGAATTAGAAAAGGTACAGAGAAGAACCAACAAAATAGTAAAGGGGATGGAAGGATACCCCTATGAGGAAAGGCGTAAAAAGTTAGGGTTCTTCAACTTGGAAAAAGACAGCTGAGGGGGGAGATATGATAGAGGTCTTTGAAATAATGAATGGAGTGTAACGGGTAAATATGGATCCATTGTTTACGTCTTTAAAAAGTAGAAAGACTAGGGAACACGTAATGAAGGTACAATGTAGTTCGTTTAAGACTAATCAGAGAAAATATTTTTTCACTCGATAAATAATCAAACTCTGGAATTTATTACCAGAGGATGTAGTAAAAACTCTTACTGTAGCTGGTTTTGAAGAAGGTTTGGACAAGTTCCTGGAGAAAAAGTCCATAAACTATTATTAAAGAGGACCTGGGAAATCCACTGCTTACCACGGGATAAGCAGTGTAGAATGTGTGTACCTTTCTGGGAACCTGACAGGAACTTGTGACCTGGATTGGCCACTATTGGAAACGCGGTATTGGGCTTGATGGACCTTGGTCTGACCCAGTATGGCATATCTTATGTTCTTATGATATTCAGCGCTGGTGACTTGCACTGCTAATGCGACTAGTCATCGGCGCTGAACTTAAAACCCAGATATTCAATGCCAGGACTGCATCCGGTCTCTGGCAATGAATATCCGGGCTGCCCGGATTGCTGCAATGCTAACCGAGCAGCGGCAATATTCAACTGCTGCCCAGTTCGATTCTGCTGCGAAAGTAAGTCCAGGATTTTCTGCACCCGACGTTATCTGCATATCGCTGTCCAGGCAGTGGATCAATATTGCTGCTGCCCGATTAGTGATGGGTGCCGCCCCAGAATACCCCTGGCATGTAGCTGCGGCACCCACAGATATTCAGTGTCACTAATCATGTTAGTGCTGCTGAATATCCCACAGAGTGGTATTTACATAATTTGCAAATCTGAAAACTGTGTAAATGCCTTTGAATATACCCCCGATATGTCCAATTGTGTATTTTTATGGGATTACTGTGGGAAGGGTGGTCACTGATAAGGAAACTCAAGTCATGATCAAAATCTCAAGAGGTGGCATAACACTGAAGGTTTGTTTAGAGCATCCAATACCCTTGCAGTGGCCCTACCTCTTTTTTTTCTCACACTCTCTTACTTCCCACCTCCCCAGCTTCCTCTATGTTCATTTGTGTACTTCCTTCACTAATGTAGGTGCTGCTTTCTGCTAGCTCTTCGCTGTGGCTGTGGTTTTCCTTTTCTTCTTCCAGTGGCAAACGCACCTCTTCCCATGGCAGTGGTATTTCTTCTGTTCCCTGTGGGATTTGGGGTCTCTGTTGGCACATTTGAAGACTATGCAGCTTCTCTTTTTTGTACCCTAGGGGTTGGAACTTTTTGGTAAACCGCAGAACTTGACATCACTACCATCTTGCTGATATTTCTTCCTGCCTGTATCAGTACATGAAATGTTGTATGCGCAAGCACCATCAAACCTATGTGTATGGATGGATAGACGAAGACATGGATGGACCCTCTCCAAAAGGAGCAAAAGATGTTGAAAAAAATTATTTTTTTATGCCTATTCTGAAAAAAACAACATCAGTGTGTATGTGCCTTTTAGAAAATAGGCCCACAGCATAATCTCCAGTAGTGCACTATTGGTCGCGCATAAAGTTATGTTTGCTCCGAGGCAGATGCAACATGTGGTATAAATGATTGCACATGTTTTTTAGAATGTGTGCAATCACATCATTCCTACTCCGCATAGACTATGGGAGTCATTTTAAGAGCCCTATTCATGCTTTGGACATCTGAAAACGGGCATAGAGACATCCAAAGCCATTTTAGAAGCCGGTTCTGTGAGGGACATCCAAGTCTGAATGGGGGCATTTGTCTGGCAGGCTGTGGCAATAGTAATAACTTGCTCACATAGCTAGGTTCTCTGGCAGGTTATGTAGGGCAAAACAGGCCTGCAAACTCCCACCAACTTGGTTTTAATTTACTGAATATTTTAATGCAGCCTAATGAAATATAGCAGTGAGATTTAGATGCACTATTCCACCTGTCCTTTTGTTATTTGGGATAAAAAGACATGCAGCTATTAACAAAACTCTTTAAACCATACTGTTTCTATCAGTCAAAATTACCCCCCTTGTAAAATCTGATTTTCTATAAACCATTCCTAGTGGTTAGAGCACTAGGCTGAAGCCAGTGTTCATATTCCACTGATGCTTCAGGTGGCCTAGGGCAAGTCTCCTAACCCTCCATTGCTTCAGTTACAAGTTTAGATTGTAAGCCCTTCAGTGCCAGGGAAATACCTACCATATCTGAATATAACTCACCTTGAAATACTATTGGACAAGTGTGAGCTAACTACTACTACAAAATGTTGATAAAGATTAAATGGTGCATTTTGTTTCATGCAGAACTTTTATTCTGTTTGACTCAATGCTTTCTTTAACATTTAACGTCACCTCTCCACCAATTCGATCCATCCTATCAATGCATTATAATTTGTACTCTGGTAAAGTGTCCCATTGGTTGTTCTCTTTCTACCAGGTCTCTGAGATGCCTATTATATCTATCTCTTCATTTAGTGCTACATATTCTAACTCCCCCATTTTAATTTTTTGGCTTCTAGTATTTGTACAGAGCAGGCCTCAACAAACCCCCAGCACCAGGTTGCCATGGTGACTAAAGAATCAGATCTGGCACCTGGGGCTTGGAACATCTGTGTAGCAGCATGACTGGACTTGGCTATTCATGGGGATCCCGTCTCCCATGGACAGAAGTGCTGCCCAAGGCCATGATTGCGGCAATACTGGCTCTGGCAGTGCACGAGGAGGGGAAGCAGGCTCCTGCAGGAATCTGAGCCGGTCAGGGCCTGCAATAAAAAAAAAAAAGTTAGATGGGAGAGGGGAGTGAACTTAAATCTTAAAGGGCCAGAAATTAAAAAAATAAAATAAAGAAGGAAAGGGGATGGGGGAATCCAGGGCAGAGGGTCAGAGTCCTAGGGGTGGAGGGGAAAGTAAGGAGAGAGAATCTCGAAGGGGAAGAGAAATTGGGAAAGGGTTGGAGGTGGGGAAGGAAGAGTGAAAAGTTAAAGGTATGAATGCACGTGGTCAATGCCTGTTTACCTATAAGTGCATTCCCCGCCCCCAAGAACACATACACCCAAGCACACCACACCACACATTCACACACACGCTTACCCCAGTTCCACACTACATACACATGTACACACACAGGAATCTCACCTCTGTATTGTGCACGCAGAATCTCCACAGCTCTGCAGCACACACACACACATGCATACCACCCACACAAAGGCACCTACCACCACATCCCACACACAGACTGGCACACATCCACACAGGCATTCGCTAATTTGCATATGAAGCTATGGTTACTGTTATCTAAAGATGACGCACAGTGTAAGAGCTCTGGCACTGGTCTCACAAGACTTGAGAACTTAAGACCAGCGTGAAAGAACCAGGGAAGGGGGCACAAGGAGGCATGAGTACTGGCTCCTAAGATTTTTGCCTGACTTCTAAATTGGCAGAAAATTTGTCAGAGTCTGGTGAAGAGATATTTCAAGGTATGTTTGAATTTACTGCTTCATAGCAGTTGATAGGGATAATTTGCAGTATTTCTACTCTTTCCTCTCTTCATTTAAAGGTACCTGGTATATTTTAGCCTTTATTGCAACCCTCTTTATCATGATGCCATAACTTCTCTGCTTGGATGGTATCATTCAAAGATACCTCAGTTTTGTGTTGGAATTTGGTGTTCAATGCCCTATTTGGGCCTAATCTTTTGATTTAGTTTGTGCCCTGTGTGGAATCAGCCCTTTTTTCTTAAGTTTATCTGCTTGTAAAGATTGGAGAGACAGTCAAAGGTTTGTGCACCCCTCTACTCGAGGGTGGAAAGAAATTGCCACCCAACCCTAACAAAAGAGTCTGCTGTATAGCAGAGGATATTGCCTACTGTACAGTGGGGGACTGTGCTTACAAGGTATACAGGAAGAATTAGAGGAAAAGGATCCCAGTGAAGAGGGATAAAGGACATTGCAATCCTTTTAAGTATTAAAGGTCCCTAATCCAGGATCTCTCTGTCAGCAGTAGAACTGATAAACATTTAAACTGAGACCACAGACACAAATACCTCATAAGAACATAAGAAATGCCATACTACGTCAGACCATCAAACCCAGTATCCTGTTTTCAACAGTGGCCAATCCAGGTCACAAGTACCTGGCAGGTTCTCAAAAAGGCACACAGGTTCCACAATGCTTGTCCTGGGTCTTATTTAATAATAGTTTATTGACCTTTCCTCTATGAACTTGCCCAAACCTTTTCTAATGCAACTACATTAACAGCTTTCACTACATCCTCTGGTAATGAATTCCAGAGTTTGATTATGCATTGAGTAAAAAAAAAAATTTTCTTTTATTGGTCTTAAATGGGTGACATTATAGCTTCATGGCACGTCCTCTTTTCCAAGTTGAAGAGCACGAACCTTTCAAACCTCTCCTCATAGGGGTATCCTTATATTCCTTTTACAATTTTTATCGCTCTTCTTTGTACCTTATCTAATTCAGCTATATCTTTTCTAAGATACGGCAACCAGAATTACACACAATATTCGAGATGTGGTTGCACCATGGAATGATTCAGAGATATTATAATATCCTTGATTTTATTCTCCATTCTTTTCCTTATGATTCCTAGCATTCTATTTGCTTTCTTGGCTGCCGCTGCACACTGGGCGGAGGGTTTCAACATGTTATCCATGATGATGCCTAAATCTTTTTCCTGGGTGGTGGTTCCTAATGTGGAACCTTGTATTGTGTAACCATGGTTTAGGTTGTTCTTTCCTAGGTGCACAACTTTGCACTTGTCCACATTAAATTTCATCTGCCATTTGCATGTCCAGTCTTTCTTTTAACAACTTTGAATAATTTTGTACTATCTGCAAATTTGATCACCTCACTCGTTTATTCCCATTTCCAGGTAATTTATGAATATGTTAAAAAGCGGCGGGCCTAGCGCAGATCACTGGGGTACTCTACTATTCACCTTTCTCCATTGAGAAAGTTGGCCATTTAGCCCTACCCTCTGCTTTCTATCTTTTAACTAGTTCCTGATTCACAATAGTACACTGCCTCCTGTCCCATGACTTTTTAATTTTACCAAGAGTCTCTCATGAGGGACCTTGTCAAAGGCTTTCTGAAAATCCAGATAAACCTTATCAACCGGCTCACCTTTGTCTACCTATCTACACCTTCAAAAAAATATAACATATTACGAGTAGTAAGACAAGACTTTCCTTGGCAAAATCCGTGTTGGCTTTCTGCCATTAAACTACAACTATCTACGTGTTCAGTAATTTGTTCTTTATAATAGTTTCTATCACTTTGTCTGGTATCAATGTCAGGTTCACCAGTCTGTAGTTTCCTGGATCACCCTGGAACCCTTTTTATAAATTGTCGCTACATTGTCCATTCTCCAATCTTCAGGAATTACAAGTGATTTTAATGATAGTTACCAGATTACTAATAGTAGGTCTGCAATCTCCTCTTTCAGTTCTTTTAACACCCTCGGATATATACACCATCTTGTCCAGGTGATTTATCACTCTTCAGTTTATCAATTACTTGTAATACATCTTCCCAGTTTATCAATATTTATGTCAGTTCTTGTGATATATCACCTTTAAGTACCATTTTAGGCATGGGCAACTTCCCTACATCTTCTTCATTATAGACCAAAGCAAAGAATTCATTCAGTTTTTCCCTTAGCTCCCCTTTTTCCCCCCCTCTATCATCCAATAGTCCAACTGACAGTTTTTTTGCTATGAATATACTTGAAAACGTTTTTGAATGGATCTTTTAGCCTGTGGCCTACTTCTGACCAGGTAGCAAAACTTAACCTTGGTTCTTTCTTCCTCCCCCCTCTATCACACTTGTCAAATCTAAATAATCTTAAACATAATACAATTACAATCATATAGATTTATTTCTCAATAACTCTACTGCCAATTGGAATCAGAAGTTGTTCTTATTGTATATTCACAGGATAAAAAAAAAAGAATTAGGTACATTCAGGCCATACTTTAACTGTAACTAACTATTTTTTTTTGTTTAAACCAAACTTCTCTAGCAAAACTTGAAGTCAAGGCCTTCTTGCCAGACAACTGACACTATCTCTAGCTACAGAATTACAGTAAACACACAAAACTCTGCCAGACTTGTTATCTGTACTGTCTACTTCTAAGGTTCTTACTTCAGTGTACAATATATTCCAATCCCAATTCATTGACTCAGAAAATCTATTCCATATTTACAAACCTATAGGAAAAAACCCACTAGCTGTCCAAATACATTAACACTGCAAAATCCATCATCATCTCATCTCCTTTTCCATATTCATTAAACTAACACATCCCATTACATTATTAGACCACCCTAATCCATTTACTGTCTATCAAAAATCCTTCTATCACTATCAATATCATATCTCACTTGCTCATACCATCAACTACATCTTCGTACCATCATAGACCATCATAACATACTAATCCTTACAGACTAAGGTTTAAAACTTCTTGCTATTTTTAAATTAAGGATTACCAAAAAAAAAAATCGGCATGCACAGAAATCACAGCACTACATCATTTATCTGTTTGTTTTTTTCATTCATACCGAGTTCAGAGAGCTATTAAAACAGGCAGCTCTCTAGAAACCAAAACATACAACTCAAAATGGAAACACAAATGAAATTACCTACCTAAGACCCAAGAGTGAAACAAAACAAGAAAAATCTGTCTTTACACATTACTGGCTAACAAAGATAAGAACACCGACATTTCAAATATCAACTTACAAGTCTGATGAAATACAGCTCTGACTTACTAAGGAAGAAAATCAACATATGAGAGCACAACAACTAATTACAAAGTTTCAGCAAGGGTTTTTAAATCTTTTACAACCAGAAAATGTTATCCTTTAAAAACAGTGTCAGAAAAGCAAACAAATGAATCATTATACACTTTCTTTTCTAATACAAACAACTTATATCTTCTCTTCAATTTTTCACATGCACCATTATCTTCAAACATCACAGCTCCTCTGAAAAAGTCCCTCCTAAGGGACTTTGCCATATCACCATATTTACGATAGGCTGCCTCTCTTAAACACACTGTACTCCATACTCATAATCCTCTGTCCTCTCTGCTTTGCCTTGAATGAAGAGAAATGAATAAATGAATATCCAAGTCACGGCACACACCTGAATGGATCTTTTAGCCTGTGTCCTACTTCTGACCAGGTAGCAAAATTTAACTTTGGTCCTTGGCTTCAATTCTCTAAATTCATCTGCAAATAAAGAAGTACACAGACACAGAGTAATATAAAACAGTACAACTTAAGCTTAAGTGAGGAATTTTCAGATGTGCACACTTGTGCAGGTTCCCATGATTCCCCCCTCAACTAGGCCATTGCATTTCCTTTTATTAGGGAAAAAACTATTATATAGTACAAATTCATCTATACATCAAGCTTTGTTTATCTAGATGTTCTAGGTCAAAGCAGAGACATTTCTGCTCCAGCATTCTAAAAATAAAAGTATTCTGTCTTCAAAATTACAACCTTTGCTTTTATAACACTTCTCTCTCCAGGCTGCTAGACTTCAGACTGCCAGAAACATTCCAAGACATTCTCCAATTGCTTGGATCTGTATTGGGCCATAGATAACCAGAGTATCCGGATGCCCGGTTCGCCTGCTGCCATAGGGACACCTAACCCCGCCTTGTCCCTTCACCCCCCCCGATCCCAATTTCCACAAAACATGCCACACTAGCATATTTGGAATAACCATTTTGGTCGCAGCTTTATTAACAAATCCAACACCAGCCCAACATGGGCCAAAACAACATTCAAATTTCTAATAACATTCCCCCCAACCCCCCCCCAATCCGGATGATGCCCCCCACCAGCCGTATATTAGCAAGGTGGTGCATCATCCACCCCCCATTCCCCCTACCACCCGCCTCACCGTATTATTAGCAAAGGCAGGCTCCAGTTGCCTTCCACCGGGCAGAGACCCCAACAGTGATGTCTCTCCCAACCCAAGGAGCACCCCGCTCCCTTCAATGCGGCATCAGCCTTATATGTCCCGCCAGGTCGACGAGCGCTAGCTCGCTACCCTTCCCAACACTCAAAACCTCCCCTTTCCCCCCCTACCCAGCTGTGACAATCTCCCCTCCCCACCACTCCCACACCATGACGCATGGGTGGGTGGGCTGGGACACCTTTTTCTTCGCAGAGTCGGCAGAAGAGAGAGACCACGCGGTCGCTGCCCACATTCCGTGCCGCTCTGCCCTGCCCCCCAAACCGCCGGCAGCTGGGAGGAGTAGCCTAGTGGTTGGGGCTAGGTACTTCAGGCCGGAAGGTCGGGGGTTCAAATCCTAGTAGAGGACAGCAACCTTGGGCCGGAAGGACTGGGGTTTCTAGTCCCACAGATGCTCCTTGTGGTCTTGGGCAAGCCACTTAACCCTCCATAGCCCATGTTCCCTGTAAGTATTAGTGTATGTGTCTCATATCCCCGCGTGTTAAATGTATCCCCCAATTGTGTTGTGACCGCTTTGATTGAAGGATAAGGCGATATACAAAAACTGTCTAAATAAATAAATAAATAAAATAAATCACACCGCCCCACACAGGTGTGAGGACGGCGCGCTGACGCCACATCCAGCCTTCTCCCCCCCCCGCCCCTGCGGGAACCACCGCCAATGAAGCCTGGACCCTGGGAACCTGGTTATTAAGCCGGCCTCAGGACCCGGCCCTGCGGCGCATCAGGATTAACCAGGGTATCCAGATGCCCAGTTCGCCTGCTGCCATAGGGACACCTAACCCCGCCTTGTCCCTTCACCCCCCCCATCCCAATCTCCACAAAACACGCCACACTAGCATAGGAGTGGAGGAGTAGCCTGGAATAACCATTTTGGTCGCAGCTTTATTAACAAATCCAACACTGGCCCAACATGGGCCAACACAACATTCAAATTTCAAATAACATTCCCCCCAACCCCGCCCCCCCAATCCGGATGATGCCCCCCACCAGCCGTATATTAGCAAGTTGGTGCATCATCCACCCCCCATTCCCTCTACCGCCCGCCTCGCCGTATTATTAGCAAAGGCAGGCTCCAGTTGCCTTCCACCGGGCAGAGACCCCAACAGTGATGTCTCTCCTAACCCAAGGAAAAACACAGCAAGGAGCAACATTTCTTGCACAACCAACAGGATACACAAAGGAGCAAGAGACGAAAGAGGTTTGGATGTTCGTGAACCTTTAATGTTAGAAAACCCCAATGCATTTCGGCGTGACTGTCTTCATCAGGGGGAATACAGCTTAAAAACAAATAGTAATAAACATTGTTAAAAAACATGTAAATAAAAAATAATGAATAAATGAATGTCAGACATGAAATTTCTTGTCTGACATTCATTTATTATTCATTATCATTTTTTATTTACATGTTTTTTAACAATGTTTATTACTATTTGTTTTTAAGCTGTATTCCCCCTGATGAAGACGGTCACGCCGAAATGCATTGGGGTTTTCTAACATTAAAGGTTCACGAACATCCAAACCTATTTCGTCTCTTGCTCCTTTGTGTCTCCTAACCCAAGGAGCACCCCGCTCCCTTCAATGCGGCATCAGCCTTATATGTCCTGCCGGGTCGATGAGCGCTAGCTCGCTACCCCGCCACCGGCACAAGGACGCCCCACCTATCCTTGTGCCGCCCCCCCCTGAAGAAAGCTGCGACCAAACCCAGCCCTCAAGCACTTCCTGCCAGTCATTGAGCAGCAAGTCTTGTCCCACCGGGGCCAGATGCACCCCATCCGTGCGATACAGCCCCAAGCACCGCACCTCAGCCCACTGGTGCAAGACCTACCTTCCGCCAATTTGCTGTACCTAACGCCCGATCTGCCGGTTAATCTTGACCAAGCCACGGGACAACCGCCGCTGTACCCAGCAGGCCGGGCGCGGGATGATATCAGACCAAATAATAGCAACCCCCGGAAGTAGATCACATAAAAGTCCAATGTCCTTCTGAACCGCTCGAATGAGCTGCCTACAAGACCAGCTTGACACATCGTTGCCACCCAGATGAAGCAGGAGCCCGATTGGCCGCTGCCGCTGTCCGATTTCCGACTGAATGAGGGGCACCAGCTGACCCCATCTCATGCCACGCTCTCCCATCCAGCGCAGCCGGACTCCCAATGCTGCCAGGCCAAGGTGCCTTCTCAGAGGCCGCAACACCGCCCGGCATTTGGCCCAATAAACGAAGGAACGGCTGATGATCCACCACTCACCGGGGAAGACCCCATCTGTAAGAAGACAAAGTGGGCTGCAACCAGCGGGCAACTCTGCAAAAGGAATGAACAGATTAAGTCCCCCCTCCCAACCCCCCCCTGCAGGAACAGCACACTGCATGACCGCTTGTCAGACAGCCCATACCCGCCTGACCGCTCTTAGCCCAGTTCAGGATGCCAGCGGCCGGACATATCCTTCGTAGGCGCCCGAGCGCCACCTGCCGATGCGCTGTATGACTCTCCCTTCAAGTCCCGCTGCCGCCACACTGGTAGCAGCACTGATCCTGAAGGAGTGCGAGGCAAAATGCCTCTCATCACAACCTAATCGGCGCAAAGCCAAACGCAATACAGCTGTAAACTGGAACTGCGTCACCGGCCTCCCATTCTCATGAAGAAACAGATAACCCAGAGCACTAGAACGCCGCTGTAAATAGATCCGCAGGTTATGCACCGGGCAGGATGGCAAAGGAAAAATAGCCCTCAGTATCACCCAACCCCCTTTTCCCGCCTGATCGGTCTTGGATCGCGGGATAAACATGCGCACCTGAGCCTCCTCCAGCGCCACATGTCTAACATCCAAGCCCCCAAAAGCACCCACCCTCGCAGACCTTGGCACCAGCTCGCACACGCAGAAAGCTCCAAAAAATGCGGTTACGAACAGCGCGCGAAACAGCATAGACTCAAAATCCGAAACCGCAATTTGTGGGAGCGCCTCCCAAATCTGAAGTAGCAGTTCATGCGACACCGGAAGCCGCCAATCACGTAACTGGGGTCCCCCCCTTGCCCACCCAGCCATCAAGCGCTTCACCAAAAAAGCTACACGAGGGTTACCCCACCCGACCGCCTTACAGAAAATGGAGAACCCAGCTATCACCGACATAACCGCCGATCTGGCCAAGCCATCCTGTTTTGCCCAAACCACAAATTGACCCATAAACTCATCCGGGACTCGCCCTCCCCTCCATCCCAACAGACCCAAGAAGCTACTCACCTGAGAGTATCCATGCAAATACTTTTCCCATGTTCCACGTGCTACCGACGCAGCCAACAATGCCATCAAGCCAGGGTCCCAACCTGCCAAAGATGGACCAGGAACCACTGAGGCTGTTTCTTCTGTGTCCGGAGCCAACAGCCAGAACTGAGACCACTGAAAACGGGACAAAGCATCAGCAATGGAATTCTGAATGCCCGTCACATGCCGCGCCCTCGCTGTGACATTTAACCGCAGACAAGCCAAAACGAACACCCTCATCAGTGCCGCTACTCTCGCGCACTTGGGCGACAAGTGGTTAATAACCTCCACCACCGCGGTATTGTCACACCAGAAAACTACCCGCCTGTTCCGTAACCGCTCCGGCCCCCACAGCGCCACCACAATGGGGAACAGTTCCAAAAATGTAATGTTGCGGGTCAACCCAGCTGCCACCCAGGTGACGGGCCAAGCCGCAGCACAACCAAGCCCCCTGGCAGTAAGCCCCGAATCTGGAACTACCCACCGCATCCGTAAACAGTTGCAGATCCGCGTTCGTCAGCTCGGGCAACTGCACAATCGAGCATCCATTGAAATTGGCTAAAAAAGCATCCTAGACCCGCAAGTCTTCACGCATGCCGGGCGACACCTGAATACAGTGATGAGGCTTCCGCACCCCCGCCATTGCCAAGGACAACCACCGGGCAAAGGGAAGCCCCATAGGAATAACCCGACACACAAAGTTGAGATGCCCAACCAGGGACTGCAGAACCTTGAGGGTAGTCTTGTTCGCAGAGCCCACAGCCCCCACCAACTCCTTCAGCCTTTCAACTTTCTGCCCCGGCAAATGCACCACCATAGCCTCTGAATCTATCTCTATTCCTAAGAAGGTAAGGCACGTCACCTGTCATGAAGTGGATCTAGCAGAGCCCATGGAAATAAGTAGAAATACAGATAGTGGATCTGACACTGACACTTCAGACAAGCACATGACAGGGAGTTGCTATAGGCAACATAAACAAACCAGGTCTCGAGCTCCGAGAACACGCCCAAGCTTCATGAAAGCTCAGGAATCATTAGGGAATGAGGAGCAGCTGAAAGGCAGGACACATCCGAAGAAACTGTAAAACACGTATGGTCCTCATATCTGGAGCGGGAAAGCCAGTCCCGAGCGGATTCTTTCTACAGGTCCAGGTAGAGGGAGTAGATGCATTGGCACTACTCGACTCGGGGGCGGAACAAAGTATGATTTCTCGCGAGTTTTGGGAAACCATGGAACAGCATTGCCCGTCAGCTCCGAGTCGAGTAGGGGGCCAAGTGCAAATAAAATGCGTACATGGCACACACTTCCATTATCCCCTGTATAAGTTACATGTTAAGGGAATGGGCATAGAAAGGGAAATACGGGTGGCGGTAGTCCCAAAGCTGCCACAGGACCTTATCCTAGGGCGAGACTGGCCTCCGTTTTGTGGAGGACTGATGGAGGGTCTGTATACCAGGACAGGCCTGGTTTCAACCCGGTTGCAAGCCGGAACCTCAGGGGCCGGAGAATCATCTGTAGAAAGAACAGAGAGGCCTGAGGAGGAGGAGGATGAGGGATTTCCCGAGGAAGGAATAGAGGAGGGAGAAGCAAACATACTTCCTAGCCATGAAGAATTAATCAATGTTCCAGCTGCTCCAAGACCCAATGTACAAACGTACTGAAGGCCTCAAAATAAGCGCACGATATCGAACAGCCCATCGGCATGCACTTATCAAAGTAAAACCGCGAGTCGAACTGGAACCCCAGACACGGGAACGCCGAGGGATGCACTGGCAACAAACGGAAAGCTGACTCGATGTCGACCTGCGCCATCAGGACCCCGCACCCGCACTGCCATACCAATGCAACCGCTGCATTGAAAGAAGCATAACGCACCGTGCACAACTCCTTAGGAATGTGGTCATTTACCGAATTGCCAGGCAGACAGGACAGGTTATGAATTAACCTATAACTACCCGGCTCCTTTTTTGGCACAACTCCCAGTGGCGAAACCACAAAAGGGGAAAAAGGAGGCTCCTGAAAAGGCCCAGCAATGCGGCCCAATGCACATTCGGCCACGATCTTCCTATGCACGACGTCAGCCAGCGCTCTTACAGAACTAGCGTTCTTAGCCCACCTGCCCTCCACCATACCCTCCAACAGGATGCGGAAGCCCTCCAGAAACCCAGACAGACAAAATCGTCCTCCACACCCACCCCCGATGAGACCCCCCATAACGGACTAACCAAGGACACATGGCATTGACTCTGATGGACGTAGGAGCCAACGCCAAGCTCACTCCCTCACTTACCCCCCGCTGAGGGTCCCCCCACCCCTTTACAGCTGCATTTTGTGGCCAAATGTCCACTCCCACAGAGAGAACAGGCATGCCTGAACTTGCAATCTGGGAATGGACACGACGATTTGTTAAAACGCCAGCACACGTCTCCACCCCCCCCCACCGTTCCCCTTCGGCTGCGTAGGAGAGACACTGGGCGCTCAAAAGGGCCGCAAGCCCACTGAAGCCGATGGAGTCACCAGCTTGCCCCCAGCCACTGCCATACCCCCCACCTTGCTTTTTGCCGACATTTGCGTGAGCCACAAATTAATGTCTTTTATCCCCCAGGAAAGCTGCCCATTTTCCTCCATCATATCTCTAAAACTCCTCATCGTAATTCAACCAAGCCGAACCATCATGGGCCTGTGATGCTGCTAAAATCGTATCCGCGTAAGCCAACAAAGCACCGTACTGCCCCGGATAATAATGACCCCAAACGTTGGCCAACCTTAAAAAGGCCCGAGTCCAGTTAAGGGTGTTGCGGGAAACCTTCCGCACCCTCCCGGCTTTTTCGTCCTCCTTACGCTTTTTCCTGCTCTCCTCCGAGCATTTCCGCCCCTCCAGCAAGCGAAAAATATCAATATATCTGCGCCGTTTGATCCGATGCCGTAACTTCCTTGGCACGCCCTCCCAAAGCTCCGCACAATGAACCACTGCAACTCCATGCTCCACACCCCTCTCCACTGCCACTACCGCCGAATCCCCGGAAGAGTCGCCGGACGCTGATGAGGACGACGAAGATGAGGAATCACGCCGGCAACGGCGGCCCCACCTGCGCTTCGCCTTCACCTTCTTGCCGACAGGAACACCCACCTCCTGTATGCTTGCCCCGTCCCCTCCGCCCACCTACTCACCCACTTCTGGATTGGCCACTGCTGGTGTGCTCACAGTCTGGTCTGACGCCTCCACGCCAGGCTGCACTACTGCAGGGGTTGTCGCTGTCCCACCGCCGACTCTACCATTGTCCGACATGGTAGATCGTATGCTACCGCCCTCTGGGACCTGTACAGGAAGAGACGAAGAGAAGCCAGCAGCAACAGACCCAGAAGCCCCAGCCAACCCGCTCCCCCCACCACCCCAACACCCGGCTGAGGTGCCCACACTGCCTGCTTCCCACCAGGCTAAACCCCTCCCCTGCATGAACCCCGCCCCACCAGGGCCAGCCCCAGCCCAACCGCCCCAGCCACCCCCCCCACAGCCCCATTCCAGTACAGTGCCCGGGCCCGAAAGACCAAAGACTGGGGGACCCCGCAGCTGAAGGAGGCGGGAAGCGAACGCCCGCTGGAGAAGGAGTATAAAATCCTGGGAACGAAGGAGGGAGAAGAGGTTCCAGTGGCCCCAGCCCGGACCGGTCGACACTCCACCCCTCTACCTCAGCCCCGCCCCCCCCACCGCCCCCGTGTCAGGAGCTGACCCCACAGCCCCACTCCGCCGCTCAACCTGGGAAGGCACAGGCACGCCTGCGCAGGCCTCGTCTGCCGGCTCCGTCCGGGTGGTCCCCACCTCTAGCCCCAACACCGCAGGGGCAGCCCCACGGACTGCCCTCCTCGGCCGCGCTCCCCTCCGCATGCCTCTGCCTTGTGACTGCCTGCCCACTCCCCCTGCACCCCGCACCGCAGCTGACCCCCTGCTTGCTGGCCTAGAAACCCCTGACTCCACACGCCTTCGCTGCCCAGCCCCCCTAGTGCCGGCCCTCACTCTTACAGGCCCCACCGCCCCCTCCTACCCACCCCCAGGTTCATGCCATCCCCGTGGGCGTCACAACAGGGCAAACCCCTTTTATCTCTCCCTTTTGAGTGTCTTATGTATTTATTATTTTTTTTTTTGATAACCCTAGGGCCCCCAGACAGCCACTCTATCCTTCTTTTCCTTATTACACCTCAAGGCCCCCCGATGACCCGAGCCGCCCGCTGTGTTTTTCTTTTTCTTTTTTTTTTTTAAAAACTACACCTCCTTAATTCCGGCGTCTCCCCCAATGGCCTAAGCCAACCGCCCGAATGGCCTAAGCCCTATTTATATTAAAATTAAGGACCGCCGTGGACCCCACACACCTTTTTCTTCGCAGAGCCGGCAGAAGAGAGAGACCACGCGGTCGCTCCCCGCATTCCGTGCCGCTCTGCCCCGCCCCCCAAACCGCCGGCAGCCAATCACACCGCCCCACACAGGCGTGAGGACGGCGTGCTGACGCCACGTCCAGCCTTCTCCCCCCCCCCCCCGCCCCTGCGGGAACCGCCGCCGATGAAGCCTTATTAAGCCAGCCTCGGGATCCGGCCCTGCGGCACGTCAGGATGTCTTGTGACTTGTCACGCCTCCATTTCCTCTCCAGCTTTCTGAGTACACATTTTGCATCCCTGATATCATTTGAATACCAGGGAGCACTGGGTCACCTATGTGCGTGTGGTCCTTCTCTGCTTGGAGCTGATGAGGCCTCAGTTATTATGCGGTTCCATGCCTCTATGGTTTTGTCGAAGATAAGTGGAAGAAGGGCCAAGGAAGGATCAGAGAGCTAGCTAGATCAGAGGGACAGGTAGCCTTATGTAATAGGGAGAGGGTTCTGGAAAGCTCATTGGTGGAAACATAATGAAATGAGGACCAGGAATGGGATAAAGAGGGGGTAGGAGAGGGAGTTGAAGGGGAAAGGTGGGGAAGATAGCTAGGAAAGGATAGGCGGAGAGTCTGTACATTGCTAGCAAAGTGAGTAGCCAGCAGGGCAGTTTCGGAGGAAGGGGCAAGGGGAGCCGTGGAAGAGGAAGAGTGAGGAGCAGAAAGGGAACGAAGGACAGAATATAATTTACAGGAAGAGTTGGAGGAGGAGGCAATGAGGTTGCATAATAGGACTGTTTGACAGAGTGGATAAGGGAACAATAGTGAGAAGGACAAAGGTGAAAATGAGTCAGGGTTTCTGATGAAGGGTGCTTGTGCCAAATGCATTCTGCACAACGGAGATGAGAGTGATGGAGGAATAGGCCTGGGTGATACCAGGGATGATGAGAGATGGACCTTGAGCAAGCGGTTGGGCGAAGTGGGCCGAGGAAGTCCAAAGTGGCAGTCAAATATAGTAGCAAATATTCCTGTTCTGGCTAAGATTCTTGAAGTCTCTGTGGCAGATCAATTTTAATTTTTCTTTTCTGATTTTAACCTCTTGGATAGGATGTGATCAAGATTCAGAAAAATGTTCAGCACTGAAACAATGTTGGTTGCAATAATGAATGAGCCTAGGATAATTATAGATAGGATTTTTTGACACAAACGGATTTATCTGCTGCCTTTGATTTAGTCAATCATGAACTGCCGCTGGCAGTTTGAACTCTGTAGAAGTAGTAGGGAAGGTATGGCTTTGATTTGAGGGCTTTTTAAAAAAAATCAGATTCAACAGGTCGCTTGGCATGGTGATGTTTTGTAATCTTGACCTTGAAAATATGAGGTTCTGCAGAGTTCCCCATTGTCCCTTATTTAATTTAATTTGTATTTGAGTTTCCTGGGTTCTGGGAATTTCTTTACTCTTACACAGATGATATTACTCTCATAATCCCTATGAAAACAACATTGCAAGAAACCAATGATTATACGGTGGTTGTTTCCAATGCATCCAGAATTGGGCGACTAGGAATAATCTAAAAATAAATCTGGAAAAGACAAACAATTTATGGGTTGATGTTCCCCTTTCAGGTTTACCTGTTATTGCTGGTTTAACAATCTTTCCTGGTTAAGAGATCAAGATTGTTGGGGTCATAATAGACTCTAGGTTAACTATAGAACCGCAAATAACAGCTTTAGTAGAGAAAGCTTTTAGTCGTCTGCGGGTTATTAAATATATACAAGCCCTTTTAGGAGGTGAGTCATTTTGGAACCTGATCTGCTCAGTTTCCTGTGTTTCCTTTCCATTGCTCTAGACATATCCTGTCCTCAGCTATTGTGTTGTCTGTCTTGACTAAATTGGAAGCTCACATGTATCTGTACAGTGCTAGTTATGCCTTGTTGTGCTATAAATGATCAGAAGTAGTCAGTGATGCAAGTACTAGTCTCCTACTTGGATTATTGCAAGATAGGGGTATGTTTACTATTTGGCGTAAGTGGCTTCCCTGTGATATCAGAGCTGCGGCCCCATTGAAAAAAATGAGGCTGCGGCTCCGATATTGCACGGAAGCCACTTACGACGAATAGTAAACATACCCCATAGATTTGTTGGGGCTTGCTGGCTTGTTTTAGGAGGAACCAGGTGGGAGAGGGCAACGCCTTTTTAAATTACATTGCATTGGCTTGCTGTAAGAAAACAAATTTTATTTTAACACTTGTCATTGATTTATAAAAATCTCCAGGGTATGTCTCCAGATTGTTTGTTTATTACTGTACATTGTATGTACGTAGTCATTTGCTTTGATTCTGGAAGGAAGTTAGATTGGCTTTACCATCAGTAATATTTTTCACTTACAGGAAACAAATAAATCACTTACATGTATGAGCCTGGGTCTTATTATGTGGTATTTACTTCCTTTAGAACTGCATGAATTGATCTCTTACTTGCAATTTCACTGAGTTTAAAAATTATTTGTCTACTTCATATTAGTTTATAATCTTGAGTTGCATCACTGTTATAATCTTCTTAATGTATTTAATTATGCTTCTTGAATTGTTTTGATAATGTAATGGTTTTGCATAATATAGTTAGGTATCAGTGCCTAGAGAGTGGTTCTCTTTATATTTTGTGATGCTTTTACAAATATTTCTATCAAGAATCTTTCTTGAACTGTAAGGTTAAAGTGCAATATTCATATAAAATGCAATATTCATATTAAATTAAATGCAGATAGTTATTTTGTTTTCTCATGGCATATAAAACTTGTGGACAGTAATTTATAACAGGGCTCCTGGTTTAGGAGTAGGCACCAGAAAGAAACACAAACAGTGAGGTGTGTATAGGTGGTCACAGGTGCTTTATTGAAGAAACCTCTACGCGTTTCGGCAAACACCACCTTCAGGGCCTCAAAATAAAAACAAATAAGAGCATATAAAACTACATAAATAAATAAGACAAATAAATAAGCATACAAAAGAAACCATAAATAAAACTCGCTTTTAAAAGAAAAGATAAAAGTAAGGCTGGACATAAAAACAATAAGTGAAACCTAATCATACTGTGGGAATTATTGTTATGAAAGATACATATGCCTATCAGGAAACAGAGATGAGGAGGACAAAATATATGTTGAAAACCTGAAAAGGAGGAGAAAATTACTTACAAGGCCACACTGTGTATAGAGTTGTGTGAATACAATTGTATCTGTAAGAGACGACATGTAAGGTGGTGAGCATTTCAACTGGGGAACACAGGGAGGAGGACTGAGGTGGAAATCCGTCTTTGTGTAAAATGCCTAGTATTGGACATTAATATTAATATTTAAATTGCAGACATTCCTGAAGTGATAATGAGCCAAAAGGAGTCTTGGGGACGTAGATACAAAAGGGGGTAAAACTGCTAGTGTAATGCTGTGGAAGTCGTCTCAGAGAATGGCGCATCAAATGTACAATGATTAAGGAGATCAGATGTGAAACCTGGTATTGGTGCGATTTCCCTACAGTTCACAACCCAGACCCAGCCCACATATATAACATCCTAGACAGACATGACTGACACTGTCCATAAGCAAACCAGGCAGTTGCCTAGGGCATCAGCATCTGAGCAGCATCAATGGCAGCAGCCATGACAGCAAAACAATAGATCCAAAACAGCCACAAAAACTAGAGCCATCAGCATATGATTGTAGCTGCTGGGAGAGTGGGCACTGGGCACACATACATACATACAAAACAACATTAGTCTTGGAAGTATGATGTGCAAGTATGCACGTGCACTGGATAGCTATGAGAAGGCTGTTGGCAGGGCTGTACCAAGGGTTGCGCAAGTCATGTAGCCACACAAGGCGCAAGCACAGAAAGGGCACTGATATCATCACTGGGCTTCCAGGAAGGTCAAAAAAGTGCATTACTACATGTGGCTAGGATGGAGTGGGGCACCAGATTTGTTAGTCGCACAAGGCGCATTTCTAGCTTGGTACAGTTCTAGCTGTTGCTGTGATGAGCTGGGGAAGTGGCCATAGGATGGAGGATTGCTTAGGGCACCCAATATGTCTGAAGTAGCCCCACAGGTATCAAAGGTAGGTCAGCTCCCATGGACTCAGCTACCATGCTGTCATCTGCAGCAGGGCAGATGACTGCACAAGCCTCAGTGTGAGGATCCTCATATCGAGGATCCTATGTCCAGGGGTCCCCTAGCTTGGAAATCTCAGGTCTTTGCTGAGTTTCTAACCTGCAGGGGTTAAAGAAACGTTTAAGCATGCATTCTTTCTAGTGTAGTTCCCTGTATAAGAAGCAACCCCTTATGCAAGGCATTAAAATGCATTAGCATGCAAAGTGCCGAAGATTAGCTCACTCCTTTACTTTCTCTTTAATTCTATTAAAGGTAATTTAACACACACAAATTTGCACTAAAATGTAAATAATAAACCACACTCAGGCTAGCTCGATTAACTGTGAAAGTCCCTAAAGCAGTAAGGCTCTCTTAAGATAGTTTTCCTTTTTTTTTTAACTGTGCGTGGCAAAGCGTTCTAAAAAGTAACAAACTTGCTATAGACAATAATAGGATCTACATGAATGCACCAAAGGACCTGACTGAGATATTCCAGCTGCAGGCAGGAGTAAATATATTCAGCTCTGAGGGCTACAGGATGTGGATAGAATCCATATGAGTGTGCAGATGAATAACCCTTTCTGGAACAATTTGTCTATGGTAAGCCTCCGGAGCATTCCAAATTTTACAGCTGTGCCAAACAGTTTTTTGACCACCAAGAATATCAACTATTCCCATTTTATGACCATTTTGAAAACATGCATACTTTTGCACCTGTGGTTTGCAACCTGGCCTGGCCTGTGGGGAGTTTCCTTTTTGAAAGTTTACTTGCAGGCCCACAGGTGCAAAACAGAACAGGGGAATGTTAATTTGGAGTCACTAACTGGCTCTATTTTGTTTCATGACAACTTTGACCCAGTCCTGCTTTTTCTGTCCTGCATGGCTAGGTTTTTGTCCTGTTAAGAAAATTGAAATCACAAAACTCCTTTGAAAAGGTAGAAACTGGAGCATATGAATTTGACCTGAAAAACAGAAGTGAATTAGCAATCTAATGTTACATTTGTTGAAAAACAGCTGGAAGAATTTGGGCAAAAGCAGCAAAATGTTGTCTGGGTTATTTTTGTCTCTAGTAAGTGTTCTAGTTAATTGTTCAGATGACTTTTCGTTTTGAGTTTTAAGTTTAATTACTCAACTTTTGACATGTGAGTTCAGTTCAAGCACATTAGATGAAGTGATCTTGTACTGTTAGCAAGTGTTTCTAAAATTAATTAAAATATCGACTTACTAACTACCATAACCAGATGAGAATGTAGAAAGACAATATATTGATATAGTTATTTTTCCCAGTGGGGTAAGTCAGCAGCCTCATGTGTACATAGGACTATGCATAACTGTGCCAAACATCTCATCCCTGAATCTAAGGGGTTTAGTTACTAAGGTGCACTGATGCTGACATGTGTAATTCACCATTAATGCGCGTAATGTTAGTGCAGGTTATTCTGTATGGCCTAGTTATTAAAAACGTGCATTAATGGAGCTAGGGGGCCCTTTTACTAAGGCCTACTATGTGGTTAATAGGCATTTTAGTGTGTGCTCACTGTCCGCATGACATTTAACATGTGGGCAAAATAGCAAGTAATCACTAAGATGCACATTAATGGTTTATGGTTTATTAAAATGTACTATGCCGCTCTTCTGGCCAGCAGAGTGGTTTACAATAATAAATTGAACATGGCCAAAACTGAGCTGCTTATTTTTCCCCTTAAACCCTTCTCTTCCCTTCCTCCTTTCTCCGTCTCTGTGGATAACTCTCTACTCCTCCCTGTCTCCTCAGCTTGCAACCTTGGGGTCGACTGACTCCTCTCTCTCCTTCTCCACACACATCCAACTGATAGCTAAAACCTGCCATTTCTTTCCTACACATCAACAAAATTTGACCATTCCTTTCTGAACACACTACTAAGACACTTATCCACTCCTTAGTCACCACCCGTCTAGACTACTGTAACCTACTCCTTGCTAGTCTCCCTCTGAATCATCTCTCTCCCCTTCAATGTGCTCAGCACTTTGCTGCGCAGCTCATCTTCCGCCAGCCTCATCATGTTCATATTACTCCTCTTCTCAAGTCACTTCATTGCCTCCCTATTCATTTCAGCATCCAGTTCAAACTTCTCCTGCTGACTTATAAGTGCATTCACTCTGCAGCGCCTCACTACCTCTCCTCTCTTATCTCTTTCTACACCCCTCCTTGGGAACTCCGTCTTCTGGCAAATCACTGTGTTCTGTGCTCTTCTCTTCTATTGCTAACTCCAGACTTTGCTCCTTTCACCATGCTGCTCCTTATGCCTGGAACAAACTACCTGGGTCTTTACGTCAGGCGCCTTCTCTGACCCTTTTCAAATCCAGGTTGAAAACTCACCACTTTGGTGCTGCTTTTGGATCTTGACTCACCTGATCTCCTGTTTGTTTCCTTACCATTCCCCCTAGATGTGTCCCTATCTACAGCTAATGGTCTAATGCTTGGCAGTTAAGATTTAATGTGAAGAAGTGCAGTGTCATGCACTTGGGAAACAGAAATCCAAGGGAATTGTATGCAATAGGGGGCGAGAGATTGGTGTGCACGGACCAGGAGAAAGACCTCGGAGTGATTGTTCCTGAGGATCCCAAGGTGGCAAAACAGTGTGACAAGGTGGTGGCAAAAGCCAGAAGGATGCTGGGCTGCATACAAAGAGGAATTACCAGCAGAAAGGAAGAAGTACTAATGCCACTGTACAAGTCACTGGTGAGGCCTCACTTGGAATACTGTGTTCAGTTTTGGGACCCATATCTCGCAAAAGATATAAGAAGACTGGAAATGGTTCAGAGGAAGGCTACCAAAATGATTTGGAGCCTGCATCAGAAGACTTATGAGAAGAGAATTGAAGACTTAAATATGTACACTCTGGAAGAGAGGAGGGACAGGGGAGATATGATTCAGACCTTTAAATACTTCAAGTATTAATGAATGATCAAGCCTCTTCCAAAGACGGGGAAACTGTAAAACTAGAGATCATAACATGAAGCTGCATGGGGGTAAATTGAAAGGCAATGTCAGGAAATATTTTTTCACTGAAAGGGTGGTGGATGCTTGGAATGCCCTCCAGATGGAAGTGGTGGGGGCAAATACAGTGACAGAATTCAAAATGGCATGGGACAGACACAGTGGAAACCTTTATAGCAACAGGAGAAAATCAAATTAAAAATAACTATCTCTTATATCTCAACAAATAGGGGTGACCTACAGGGAGGGTGGGTACACCCCTAAACAAAGGCATGGGGAAGGGTGACCTGCACAAAGTGGCAGGTGCACTTACTCTTGCCACCTTGCTGGGCAGACTAGATGTATCGTACTGGTTTTTATCTACCGTCATATACTATGATACTGTGCTATACAAATGTTCAGTAGTATCAGTAAAATCTTGGAGGATAGATTCCTGAAATTGAAATCAAATAGTGGAGGAAAAGAACATCAATTCAAGACAGGAAAGAGGGGAAACAGATAGTAGCACCAGTTTTACATATCGTAATGAAAGGTAGGCAGGGTAGAGCGGAGATAGGTATCGCACAAGAGGAATCAGCGATTACAGTGATCTGGATTACTGTGGATCAAGGTCAAAGACAAGATGGAATAAATGTGTTTTGAGAAGGGATTTGAATTTGGTGTAAGATAGTTCAAGATGGAGGCCTGGGAGAAGGGCATTCCATAGACTAGGGTCAAGAAAACATAAAGTGGAGTGTCTAGTAGACTTGTAACGTGCACTTGAAGTGGGAGGGAGGTACAGATGATTACTGTGAATAGAGCAGAAGAGACATGGTGGTGCATGAGGGATGATAGAAGAGGAAAGGTAGGGGGAAGTACCAGTGTGAAGTGTTTTATGGACTAGAATAAGAATCTTGAACTGGATACAATGTTTTACTGGTAACCAATGAAAGTGAAGAAACAGTGGAGTGAAGCGATCAAATTTAGAAGCATTCGTTAGTAAATGAAGAGTAGTATTTTGAACAGTTTGAAGGTGAAGGAGTTGAGAATGGGGGAGACCAGCATATATAATGTTGCAATAGTCTAGACGTGATAGAACCAAAGAAATAAGATAGTGTGGTGAAAGATGAAACAGAAAGAAACACAAACGGACTGGAGATGACGAAGCTTGAAGAAGGAATGTTTCACCACCAAGTTAATTTGATCATGAAATGTGAGGACTGTGTCTAAGGTGACCCCCAAGTAATCAACCATGGTGTGATGGGGACTGGGCAGGCTGGAGGCTGAGTATGAGCATGCACCGCACATAGAGGTTAGTGCAAGCTTCAGTGCACACTCGCCATCAGTGTGGCAATTAGCACAGATGCACCTAACGGAATCTCTTTGTGTATCTTTAAGTGCACCTATATTAATTGTGCCAGATGTTAGCATGCACATGCTGGTCACACCTCTGACAGTTAACGCAGAAGTTTTGCATTTACCATTCATTGAGGTTATGCATTTAACGCACGTTTTTAACAGGATTTGTTAAAAGGGCCCCTGGATCACTACTCATAGGATAGAAAATATGAAGACAATATTTGAATAGTAATTTCTGTTCAGTCATCTTGATCATTCTAATGTGTCAAGAATTATTTAATAGTAGAACATTCTGTCTTCACTGTTTGGTCTAGTCTCTGTGAGGTAGCAGCATGATTTGGGTGTCTGATTCAACCCAAAAGAAATACATTTCTCTTTGCTGTAATCTGTATTCAGGCTGGTGTCCTAGGACTCAGCTAATGGGCTCATCTATACCGAAGGAGGAAGGACAGTCCCAGAACGTTGATAAAGTATGGTAATTTGTCTGCTGCATCCTGGAAATCTAGCCCTATGCACTTCATTGGGAGTTCACATCTGTTACTTTCCATTCATATCTTCTAAACTGTCCTGAAAGTAGGCTACTGCAGATTTACAGAGTTTGAAGATTTGTGACCATGTCTGTAAATGTCAACAGTGTTTACCTTTAACCTAAAAAAAAAAAATCCATGAAACCTCTTGGGATTTTATGACCTTTGCTTTTGCTGCTTAGAAGATGGAATTTTAATTTCTACCAGAACAAGCAACAAAACAGAGTAAGTGTTAAACCAAATGAATAGGCAGCTGGATTTTTCCATACTATTAGAAAAGTTCACGGCCAAACCTCAACTGTGAGCCATAGGACCTGAATTTAGTTCAAACTGATTAGTGAATACCAATGGCATACCAAGGGTAGGGTGGTAGATCTGGCCCACCCCAGGTGCCGACTAGGAGGGAGGGTACAGTCCCCCCGCCAGGCCCACACTTTGGAAACAGTGCGGAAAACTTATCTTAAAGCCAGGTGACTTGCCGCACTGTCTCCAATCCAGGCTGGCAGCTCTTTTCACCCGGCCGAAGATCATTAATCATGAGACTTTGGCCTAGGAGAGAAGATCTGCCAGCCTGGCTTGGAGGCAGTGTGACAAGCCCCCCCATCTTTAAGGTCCGTTTGCTGCACTGCCTCTGAAGTGTAAGCCCAGTGGGGGGGGGGGGGGTGTGCACTATACCATGCTGTGGCATATTTCTGTGGGGCATTGGGGGTGCGTGCCTGCCCCAGATACAGAATACAGAGGAGGCTGGTTACACCACTGGTGAATACACATAGCTTAGGGGGTCCTTTTAATAAGCTGCCGTATTTGTTTGTCCCATAATGCTCGTTTTGAGTCAAATGCCAACACGTTAGGTGCCAGCAAACTATGGTAATTGTCAGGGGTGCAACCAGAATATGTTCAACACTTACCACGCAGGAAAGCCCTTTAGCGAACATTTTGACCTTTGGCAATTGCTGTGGGTACACCTAATGCTACCTTTTGAGGTGGTGGTAGGTGCATCTGTACTAACTATAGCATTGGCAGTCAGCACTGGGTACTGATGCCCACATTAACTGCAATGTGCAGTCAGCAGCCACTCTCCACACCAGTCCCACCCAGACCCCACCTAATTGCGCGATGCACGGTTAAGGCGCATTTCAGTGCACGGTACTTGTCTTAGCAGCAGTTCCCATAGGCCCATTAAAGGGGTTAACATGTAAAGAAATGCATGTTAAACTTATAACACACTTTAGTAAAAGGGCCCCTTAGACTCTGATCAAAGAGAGAAAAAGAACAAAAGAACGGGAGAAGTTCCTTCCGTTCTATGGCGGTTTATCTATTTCCTCATCTCCTCCTACAGCTTGTTCCAAAACTCTTATAATGAGTCAATGAATTAAAGATTTGTTCAAAAGTTCATTTTGAGCAAAGGGAAGAGTTAACAATTACAAGCTAAGCTTTTATAATAGGATTAAAAGACTAAAAGTTTTATTTTAAAATGTGTGTTTAACTGGTATATTTTTTAAGACCAGAAATGTTAATCCTGAGTGATAGAAAGAATCCCCTCATTCCATTGTATATAAATTAGAAACTGAAAATGCACTTAATCATAGTAGCTAAAGAACTAAAATATTTGCTTTCCTTATATGTATCATTTTTGTTTATGAAAGTGAGTGTGTTTTTGTCATTGTGTTGATACTGACTCCTGGTGACCTTCCACTTAGTATGTCTACAGCACCTGGTATTCCAAGATGGTCCCCATCCAAGTACTAGCCAAGCCTGACACTGCTTAGCTTCTAAATTCAGTCAAGATGAAACTCATTCAAGGCATAAAGCCATAGTAATGTTGTTTATACTTGTCTTATGTATCTTTAATATCTAAATACCACCTTGGCAGCCAAGACCAGATATATTTCCATGCTTCAAAAAAGGTGGAAGGAAGAAAGGCCAAATGATTGCTGGCATGGTTTAGTAAAACAGGGTGAGGTGAAAGAGGCTGCTAATTATATTTCAAAAGTCTCAATAAAAAAAAATTCCAGAAAATATAAGGGAAAAACTCTTAATTAAAAATAAATACAACTTACAGAGAAAAATCACAAAAAGCAATAATTATAAGCAACAGGTATGGTACACTAGTAACAAACAAGACAGAAAAAGAAAATGATAGCTTATCAAGCCACAACCAGGTAGAATAAACCATTAACTCTGTATCTTCCCAAGCCCTAAATTCTAAATTATTTCTTCCTATCTTCAAGAAACTTCTCCAAATGAGATACCTTATGAGCCACCCATAAATCTTTCATAGTGATCTCCCCCTCTGAAGGGGGAGAAATTAAAGAGGAAGAAACTTTAGAATACTGTACAGGAACAGGCTTAAGAGGTGGGCTAAGAACAGATCCCACCTGCTCCTGCTCCTTAAGAGAGTCCGTCTCTAACATGGTCGAAGATAAAAGGGGCTGAGGGTGTGGGGGAGGAGTTCTGTCCAGGGAGCATAAGACAGCATCCTCGACGAAACTTGTACCATAGGCACAATGACAGCATGCTTGTCAAAGGGACTCGCAGTCTTAGCCGATTTTATAATGGCCTTATTTGTCCTTTTCCCCATGAAAAAACATTCACCTCAAAGAAAATGTGACCACAAAAGGAAAAGGTAAACAGCCTCATCTGTGCCTGTCGCTGCTTCATAGGGGCATGACCTAACCCTTTGTGCATGCCCCTTTGGGCCACGCCTTCGGGCCGTAGTAGTGGCAACACTGGAATTTATGGGTCCTTGGGCCTAGACGATGATGTCATAGAGGGATTGCTCTTGGGAATGCCTGCAAACTACCATGCTGATCGGCCGTGGTATAAACAGCACACTCTCACAGCTGATGACATTGGCCATGGACACACACTACCTCACACAGCACCAGATCCCCGAGAAAGGCTATTAAAGCAAACAAACATCCAGATGAAGAAAATGGGGGGGGGGGGGGGAAGGGGAGCATAAGCATTGATAAGGCAGGCAAAGACAACATTTGAAAAGAAGCTTTCTGTGGAAGCAAAACTCATAATGAAAAAACTCTCTTAGCTCCATTTGAAGCAGGAACCCTATGAGAGTCATTTGGCACATTTAGATAATCATGAGGTACAAGGGGCACTCAGCGAGGACTAGGCCATAATGGAGACTAAATGAATTCTTTGTGTCAGTCTCTTCTGAAGATGATGTAGGAGAAATAACCATAAATCAATAAATCACCTGGGCTAGCAAAAAGGCTTTACCAAAAATTATATTTATATTGCTGCCATACTCAATTACATATCAATTAAAATTATTCATTTGATCGTGATCCCTTCTAAATCCTTTGGTAGTTTATTTGATCTTGGTCACTTCAAACTCAAACCATTTTTTTCATTTCATAAACTACCCTTATTCACCGGTGTACTGCATCTAGAACTTGATCACTATAAAACTAGTGCAAACCTGTAAAAGAAAACGCTTTTGCTAGGGAGAGGAGTTCAGAACTGCATTGGAAACCCCAAATGTGTTATTGAGAGAACTCTGCTGGAAATGGAATTTAAAGATGATGAAACGGAGGAACTAAATTAAATCTCAGTGAACCTGAAAGCTATAATAGGGCAATTGGATAAACTAAAGAGTGTCACCAGGTGCCCCTAGTGGTTGGTTGGAGTAAGGGCATCTGTCGCATTTTAATTAATTTTTAAGGAGTGATTGACCTAAAGGGCCTAGAGGACTCTGGTTCTTGTAGTCCAGAACTCCTTATGAAGAACGATGCAAGCCGAAGTGTAGAGTAACAAGGCTTTATTTCCCCGGTCAACGCTAAGGTCCAGTAAGACACAAAGAAAGTAAATACAGTCCTTCTCTTTAACAAAAAGGTTCCACCAACATTTCAAACAATCAACTGTTGTAGGTTTCACAGTTAAGTGTAAGTCTGGGCTAAGGCTTCTTTTAAATCAAAATAAATTAATATATCAGCAAAGAAATGGTTACAAACTTCACCATCAGCAGAGTTCTTCTCTCTCTAGAAATCCTGCAGGGAATTCATGCTAGCTGCTGAACAAAGATTACATTCCATCGGCTCCTCCTGAGGAATGGGAATACTGTTTTCATATGCAAAGTCCATTGACTCGGGGTCACTGCCCTCCTCAGATGAATGATAATTTTTACTCCCTGTTAACTCCTCACAGGGATTCTTTTGCCTCCCACAAAACTCTCTTACTAAGCTTTGGGGAAATGCTTTTAAAAGGTCAGTTTTACTTCTTCTCCCCTTATAAAGTTTAACTCTTTGAACAGGGTTTTCATCAGTAAAACTTTCTCTTAGAATTAAGGATTTTGCATACCTTGGCTTCTCTAAGCTGCCACACCCAGAGCTCTCCTTGTAACGTGCTTCCTCAGGCAGACAAGCTGTTCTATGCAGTGCTCTGCTTTCAGGGCTATCAGGCAAACCCGGTATGGATTTCCACCCTTTGTGGTTCTTAGCAAAGGTGTCTCTGTAGTAGGAACTTCCCCTCCTTGTTCCTTGCTGGTTTGATACAATGAACTTACTTGGTCTAGGAAAGTTGCTTTTATCCGGCAGACTGCTTCTTCTGTTTACTTTGCTATGGACTCTGTCCCAATATGTTTGGCCTCTCTGGACTCTATCCCTTTGAGTGAAACTCCTTTGGATTCTGTCTCTTTGAGTTGGCTGCACGTGGAAGCTGTCCTGTTCCAGGTTCCTTTTCCCACAGCTATCCAAACTGCTGCTCCAGACTGCGCTCCGTCTTGAGCCTCTTGCTGAGCCTCTTGCAGTGATACTTGCTGTGCTTCTGGCTATGTTCCTGGTTAGGCTACTTTCGCCGCTCCTGTTGCTTCCACGGCTGTCCTTGCTGCTTTGCTGGTTCTTACTACTGCTCTCCTTGCTGCTGCCCCTCTCTTCTACCATCTGGTTTCCTTTATAAAGGGATTTTTGGTTTGAACATTTTGGGCTTGATCTCAGGTGAAACTGCTTGCTACTAATGCAATCAGTGTCAGAGCACGTTGCTCTTGGCTGTGTGGAACTGCTCATACGCCCTCTGGTTGTGCTGCGCTGGAACTGCGCTCTCTGCATCTTCTCAGTTCCATGTAAAACAGGTTTTTTTTCTAAAACTATTTCCTTCATAGGTTCCGCGTTATGACAAGAGTAGAAAATAACCTGGATCAGATGATGATATACATCCTCGGGTGCTGAAAGAACTCAAAAATGAAATTGCAGACATACTATTAGTTTACAAATTACTATCCTTAAAATAGTCTATAGAACTTTAGGATTAGAGTGGCCATTGTAAGTGCAGTTTTTAAGAAGGGTGCCAAGGGTGATCCAGGAAAAAACTGACCAGTGATCCTGATGACACAGCTGGATTTATTTATTTTATTTATTTATATTCTTTTATATACCATGCTATTCTGCATCAGTGTGGTTTACATTGAACAAACTGAAATTACATTGAACAGGGCATTTTAACTTGGAGATAACTATTTTACAGGGAACATGAGCTATGGAGGGTTAAGTGGCTTGCCCAAGACCACAAGGAGCACCTGTGGGACTAGAAACCCCAGTCCTTCCGGCCCAAGGTTGCTGTCCTCTAGTGGGATTTGAACCCCTGACCTTCCAGCCTGAAGTACCTTGCCCCAACCACTAGGCCACTCCACTCCACTCCATGCCAAGGGAAGTCTTGCCTGAACAATCTGCTACATTTTTTTGAAAGTATGAATAAACAGGTAGATAAAGGTGACTCTGTGGACATAGTATATCTGGATTTTCAGAAAGGTTTTGACAAGGTCCCTCATGAAGGGACTCGAGGAAATTAAAAAGTCATGAGACAGAAAGAAGTGTCCTATTGGGGAACCGGTTAAAAGACAGTAAACAGAGAGCAAGGCTAAATGGCCAATTTTTTCAATGGAGAATGGTGAATGGTGGAGTGCCCCAGAGAACAGTACTAGGCCCACATTTCTTTAATAAATTTATAAATGACCTGGAAATGGGAACAATGAATAAGTGATCAAATTTATGGGTATCACAAAATTATTCAAAGCTGTTAAATCACAAGAGGATTGTGAAAAATTGCAAGAGCACCTTGGAAAACTGGGAGACTGGGCATCCGAATAGCAGATGAAATTTAATGTGGATAAATGCGAAGTTATTCACTTAGGGGAGAACAACACAACCACAGCTAGATGATGCAAGTTTCCACATTAGGAGCCAGCACCCAAGAAGAAGATCTATGCATCATTGTGGATAATACATTGAAATCCTCAGCTCAGTTCGCCATGGCAGCCAAGAAAGCAAATAGAAACATAGAAAAATGTTGACAGAAAAAGACCACATGGCCTATCTAGTCTGTCCTTCCATATCAACAACTACAACAGTCCCCTTTTTTCCTTTAGAGATCCTCTGTGTTTGTCCCATGCATTTTTGAATTCAGATACTGTCCTCATCTCTACCACCTCCACTGGGAGACTATTCCATGGATCCACCACTCTTTCTGTAAAGAAATATTTCTGCATATCACTCCTGAATCTATCCCCTTTCACCCTCATTCCATGTCCCCTCATAGCAGTACTTGCTTTCAATCGAAAGAGGCTCTCCCGCCTGTGCATTTATGCCATGGAGGTCTTTGAACGTTTCAATCATATCACCTCTATCCTGCCTTTCCTCTAATGTGTACATATTAAGATCCTTAAGTCTGTCCACATATGCTTTATAATGAAGACCACTAACCATTTTAGTAGCCACCCTCTGTACTGACTCCATCCTGTTTATATCCTTTTGAAGGTGCAGTCTCCAGAATTGCACACAATACTCCAAATGAGGCCGCACCAAAGACTTACGCAGAGGCACTATCACCTCCTTTTTTCTGCTAACCATTCCTCTCCGTATTCACCCAAGCATCCTTCTAGCTTTTGATGTCGCCTTTTCTACCTGTTTAGCCACTTTAAGATCATCAGACACAACCACGCCTAGGTCCCGTTCTTCTTTAGTGGACAAAAGTACTTCACCCCCTATACTATATTGCTCCCTTGGATTGCTGCATCCCAAATGCATGACCTTACATTTTTTAACATTAAATCCCAGCTGCCAAATTCTAGACCATTCTTCAAGCTTAGCTAAATCACTCCTCATGTTATCTTCCTGGGTGTCTACTCTATTGCAGATTTTGGTATCATCCGCAAAGAGGCAAACCTTACCAGACAGCCCTTCTGCTGTATCACTAACAAAGATGTTAAAAAGAATCGGACCAAGGACAGATCCCTGGGGCACACCACTGGTAACTTCCTTCTCCCAAGAGTGAGCTCCATTTACCTGTACCCTTTGTCGCCTCCCACTCAACCAATTTCTAACCCAAACAGTAACTTTAGGGTCCATCCCTAGGGTGCTCAGTTTGTTTATAAGTTGCCTGTGAGGAACGGTGTCAAAGGCTTTACTGAAATCTAAATACACCACATCTAGGGCTCTCCCTCGGTCCAACTCCCTGGTCACCCAGTCAAAGAAATCAATCAGATTTGTCTGACAAGACTTGACTCTGGTGAATCCATGCTGCCTCGGATCCTGTAATCTGCTGGACTCCAGAAACCTCACTATTTTCTCTTTCAGCAGCATTTCCAATAATTTACTCACCATCGAAGTTAAACTAACCGGCCTGAAGTTTTCAACCACGTTCTTACTTCCGCTTTTGTGTAAAGCACCATATGAGCCTCTCTCCAGTCCTTTGGCACCACTCCTGACTCCAATGAGGCATTGAAAAGGTCAGTCAGTGGAGCTGCTAGAACATCCCCAAGTTCCCTCAGTATTTTAGGGTGTATCCCATCCGATCCAATCGCTTTGTCTACTTTAAGTTTAGCTAGCTTTTCATGAACACAATCTTCTGAAAATTGTTCAAGACGCCCCTCGCTTCTGTTCTTGTTTGTGGGTGTTTTCTGAGGTCCTGTTCCTGGTTCTTCAAATAGAATGTTAGGAAATTATAAGGAGAAGCATGGAGAATAAAACAATGGATATCATAATGCCTCTGCATTGCTCCATGGTGTGGCCATGGCTTGTGTACCATTCTGGTTGCCACATCTGAAAAAAAAATAGAATTAGAAAAAATAGGAGAGAAGGGTGACCAAAATAATAAAGGAGATGGAAAAGTACCCTTATGGGGAAAGACTTAGAAGGTTAGAGATTTTCCGCTTGGAGAAGTGATAACTGAGGGGAGAAAAATAGAGGTCTATAAAATAATGCATAGAACAGCATGAGTAAACATGAATCGATTGTTTAATTCTTTAAAAGTAGAAAGGCTAGGGGACACTCAATGAAGCTGCAAAGTAGTACATTTAAATCTAATTGGCGAAAATATTTTTTTATTTAATGTAAACAATATGTAAAAAATAATATTAAAGCTATAGAATTACAGAGCTTAAAAGGGAGAGAGGAAGCACTGTGGGTTAAACTAGAAAGAGGGAAAGAGAAATCTATTTGCATTGGCGTGATATACAGACCTTCCTCACAGAAGAAGTGGATGAAGATTTAATAGAAGACATTCGCAGCATTGCCAGGAAAGGGGAAGTGCTACTGATAGGTGATTTCAGTATGCCAGAGGTTGATTGGCACATCCCTGCTGTGATGTTATCTAGAAGTAAGAAGACCCTGAATTCTCTACAGGGAGAACAATTCAGGCAACTGGTAACATAATCCACACGTGAAGGGGCCATACTGGATTTAGTGCTTACCAATGGGGAAAGTGTTTCTGATGTTATAGTGGGAGATCATCTCGCATCCAGTGATCACCAGATGGTGTGGTTCAGTATTAGGATTAGGGCTGATAAAATTAATTCAAAAGTGAGGGTCTTAGACTTTAGGAAAACTAGCTTTGCCAAGATGGGCCAGTACCTCAAGGAGTAGTTAGCAGGATGGGAACAACTGGGGGATGTAGAAAAACAGTGGGCAAACCTGAAAAGGGATATTTTAAGGGCAACCAACATTTTTGTTAGAAAGATAAATAAAGGTAAAAGGCTAAGGAGGCTGCTATGGTTCTCAAAAGAAGCAGCTGAAAAGGTGAAGAAAAAGGGGAGGCCTTTATGAACTACAAGAGATCACAGAGAGAGGAAGACGGGCATCTATATTTCAAAAAACTTAGAGAAGCTGGCAAAGTAGTCAGGAAAGCAAAGATACAAAATAGAAGAAATAGCTAATGCAATAAAATGGGGGGATAAAACATTTTTCAGATATGTTAGTGAGAGTAGGGAGGGCTAAAGTGGTATTGTTAGACTCAAGTATGAAGGGGAGGAATGTGTAGAAGCTGATGAGGATAAAGCAGAATTGCTTAACAAATAGTTCTGTTCTGTGTTCATAGATGAAGGTCCAGGAGCAGGACCTCAGAAAATACCCACAAATAGGAACAGAAGCAATGGGGATCTCGAACAATTTTCAGAAGACACTGTTTGTGAGGAACTAGCTAAAACTAAAAGTACACAAAGCAATGGGACTGGATGGGATACATCTGAGACTACTGAGGGAACTTGGGGATGTTCTAGCAGCTCCACTGACTGAACTTTTCAATGCCTCTTTGGAGTCGGGAGTGGTGCCAGAGGACTGGAGAGAGGCACCATGTAGTCCCTTTACACAAAAGCGGGAGTAAGGATGTAGTTGAAAACTATAGGCCAGTTAGTCTAACCTCTGTGGTGAGTAAATTATTGGAAATGCTGATGAAAGAGAAAATAGTAAGGTTTCTGTAGTCCAATAGATTACAAGGTCAGCAGCAGCAGCATGGATTCACCAGAAGCAGGTTTTGTCAGACAAATCTGATTGATTTCTTTGACTGGCTGACCAGGGAGTTGGACCAAGGGAGAACCCTAGATGTGGTGTACTTGGATTTCAGTAAAGCCTTTGACAACGTTCCGCACAGGAGACATGAATAAACTGAGCACCCCAGGGATGGACCCTAAAGTTACTGATTGGGTTAGAAATTGGTTGAGTGGGAGGCAACAAATGGTACAGGTAAATGGAGCTCACTCTGAGGAGAAGGAGGTTACCAGTGGTGTGCCATAGGGTTCTGTCCTTGGTCTGATTCTTAACATCTTTGTTAGTGATATTGTGAAGGGCTATTGTGTAAGGTTTGGTTATTAATTTAACTAGGCTTATATACTGCTTTTCTACCAGTCAAAGCAGTGTACATTAAGGTACTGCATATATATTTTTCCCTTGTCCCTGAAGGGCTCACTCTGTTTTTTGTACCTGAGGCAATGGAGAGTTAAGTGACTTGCCCAAGGCTACAAGGAACACCTATGGAACTAGAAACCCCAGTTCTTCTGGCCTAAGGTTGCTGTCTAGTTGGATTTGAACACCTGGCCCTCTGGCCCAAAGTAACTTGCCACAACCACTAGGCTACTCTTCCCTCCTCCAAAAAGGTTTGACTCTTTGCAGATGATATCAAAATTTGCAATAGAGTAGACACCCAGGAGGGAGTAGATAACATGAGGAGGGATCTAGCTAAGCTTGAAGAATGGTTGAGAATTTGGCAGCTGAGATTTAACATTAAATATGCAGGGTCATGAATGTGGGCTGCAATCCATGAGAGCCATACAGTGTAGGGGGTGAAGTACTTCTGTCCACAAAAGAAGAGCGGGACCTGGGCATGATGGTGTCTGACTATCTTAAAGTAGCTAAACAGGTAGAAAAGGTCGAAGGATGCTTGGGTGCATAGGGAGAGGAATTTGAATTTTTGAATTTGAAAAAAAGGAGAGTATAGCGCCTCTGTATAAGTCTTTGGTTTGACCTCATTTGGAGTATTGTGTGCAGGTTGGAGTTTGTGCATAGGGTGGCTACTAAAATGGTTAGTGGTCTTCATTATAAAAAATATGAGGATAGACTTGAGGATCTAAATATGTATACTTTTTAGAGGAAAGGCGGAATAGAGGCGACATGATTGAGACGTTTAAATACCTCCATGGCATAAATGCACAGGGGGAGAGCCTCTTTTGATTGAAAGCAAGATCTGCTGTGAGAGGACATAGGATGAGGGTGAAAGGAAATAGACTCAGGAGTAATATGCGGAAATATTTCTTTATGGAATGAGTGGTAGATGCATGGAATAGTCTCTCAGTGGAAGTGGTAGAGATGAAGACAGTATCTGAATTCAGAAAAGCATGGGACAAACACAGAGTATCTCAAAAGGAAAAAAGGGGACTATTGTAGTTGATATGGAAGGGCAGACTAGATAGGCAATGCAGGCTTTTTCTGCCGTCATGTTTCTATGTAATTATGCTCTGGAATTAATTGCCAGAGGATATAGTAAAAGTGTAGCTGGTTTAAAGCATGCTTGGGAAAGCACTGGAGGAAAAGTCTATAAACCATTAGTAACTAGACTTTAGGATACTGCCAGATACTTGTGACCTGGATTGGCAATGGTTAGAAACAGGATACTAGGCTTGCTGGACTTCTGGTCTGAATCGGTTTGGAAAATCTTATGTTCTTATTTTGAGACTTTCCTTCACTTTAACAGAACTTTTTCTTGCTTAATGCTGCTTTTTCTTATGGTGAGTTGGAACAGTTTAAGCAGCAATACAGTGGATGATCCTCAAGGATCCAGTGGAAACTGGAAGGTATGGTTCAGTATTAGTGTACAGGCGGTATCGATCATTTAAAAGCAAAGTTCCTAAACTTCAGAAAAACTACCTTCATCTAAATGTGAGAATACCTCAAGTAGTTGTCAGCTGAAGGGGAGGTGGAAAACTAGTGTTATGGTTTTGTTTTCTTTTCAACGTTAGAATTTGATATACTGCCCTTAAAACAAGTTGGCAGAGCGGTTTACAATAAAAACATAAATAAGAGAAGCGAGTGAAAAGAACTCCAAAGTCATGGACAGGAAAGATTCACACACATACCAGGTAGAGAACAGGGGGAGAGAAGGAGGGGAGGGAAAGTGGCATTGACAGAGAGATGGGAGACAGGGAAGTCATCGACAGGGTCCAGTAGGTCAGGCAACGGATATATCAAATGTCTCATGAAATAGAAGGGTCTTAAGCTGAGTTTTGAATTGGACAAGGGAAGACTCTAGACCAGGAGTGGCCAAATCCAGTCCTGATGTACCACAATCTAGCCTGGTTTTCAGGATGTCCCTAATAAATATTCATGAGGTACATTTGCATCCACTACCTCCCAATGTATACAAACTTATCTCATGAATATTCATTAGGGACATCCTGAAAACCAAGCTGGATTGCGGTGCACCAGGACTGCAGGGCAGGGGGAAGATTGTCCCACAGGTGGGGGTTGAAGAAATAGAAGGCTGAATTCCATGTCATCTCATACCTGGCATGGGAGGCAGAGGGCAAATGAAGGCAGTTCATGCTTCCTCTGCTCACTCCACTCGAAGAATGATGCTAGAGGAAAGATAAGAAGGAATACCGGTGTGAAGAACTTTATGAACCAAAACGAATTTTGAAGAGGATGCAGAATTGAATGGGAAACCAATGGTAGTGGATCAGAAGGGGGGTGATGTGGTCATAGCGTGAAGCATGAGCGAGGAGATGGAGAGCAGTGTTTTGTATGAGTTGAAGATGATGGACTTGATACTGAGGAAGACCTGCGAAAATGACATTGCAGTGATCCAGCGGGGAAATTGCCAGGGAGAGCAATAAAGTGGTTAGAGCAGAGAAAGAAAGAAAGGAACAAAGAGCTCTAATTTGGCTTAGAGTGAAAAGGGATTTGTGAATAATGGAGCAGATATGGCCATGAAAGGTCAAGCTAAATCAAGGACTACATTAAGGTAGCAGACAAAGGAAACAAGGTAAATAGGGATGCCAAGAAGAAGAGCAGCAGAAGTGGGTGGGGGAACAGAGTCAGTTAGCCAAGTGGCTGAAGTATTGTCGGGGTTGAGGGTGAGCTGGTTAGTATGGAGCCAGTCAGAGACACAAGACAAATAGGTGTTGAGAGAGGAGAGATCAGGCGAGGAAGGGTTGGTGTGCAAGAAGAGCAGAATATCGTCTGCATGATAGTATGCGGAGATGCCTGGTTGTTGAATGAGAAAAGTGAGTGGGGCAAGGAAAATGTTGAATAGCTGTGGGGCAAGAACAGAGTTCTGTGGAACACCGTAGCCCAAGGAAGAAGAGGTGGAAGTAGAGGAGTTAGTTTAAACCGAGAAAGAGTGGTTAGAGAGAAAAGAGCCAAATCAGCGAAGAACAGTACCACGAAGGTCAAAGTGATAGAAGCAGGAAAGAAGGATGGAATGGTCAACAAGATCAAAAGTGGAGGAAAGATCAAGAGTAATGATGCCTTTATCCAAAGATTTCTGAACTTCACTGAGGCGAGATAGGGTGACAGTTTCTGTGTTGTGTTGTCTCCCGGGCGGAAACCGGCCTGTTGAGGATGGAGCGCATTGGTAGAATCCCAGATGGTGAATGAGTTGGGAGTTTTTCTAAGCTCTTTGATAGGAAGGAGAGATTAGAAAATGGTCTATAACTAGATGTTGAAGTGGGATCTGAGGAAGTATGTTTAAGGGTAGGGCGAACCAGTGCATGTGTGCATGTTTCCATGTCGAGAAGAAGGCGCCAGAGGACAGGCTAGAGTTGATAATAGAAAAGGCATCAGGAAGAAGAATAAGGCAGGATCAAAGAGCCAGGAGGAGGGATGGGATTGAGAGAGAAGGTGGTCTGACGGGAGATGGAGATTTGCTTAGAAAGTGTGGCTGATGAAACAGGGTTGAAGGAATTCTAGGTATTACAGAGGGCTGTAGAGGATAGGGCAGAACCTGTAATGTCAGACATGGGGTCAAAGGGAGGAAAGGTAGGGAGAAATCTTGAGCAATGTTTTTCTTGGTTTTATCAAGAAAAGAATGAGCAAATTGATCGGAGGATGGAAGGGGAGCAGGAAAAGCTGAGTGAGAGGGCTGCATCAATTGAGAGAAAACAGATTATAAAGCTTTAGAGTGATTGGCAGAAGAGTTTGATAAGATGGGAGCAAAAGTCCTTTTTGGCTTCAATGATCATAGTCCTGTAAAGGTGATGGTGATGTTTAAAGATGGACAGTGAAATGGCAGTGTGCCATTTGCACCAGGAGCATTCAACTTGGTGCAGATGGGAGTGCTACATAAGCAGGCCAGAATGGTACCAGGGTTGGGAACACTTCTTCAGGAAGCACTTGGGGCTAAAGGGTGCTGCAAGATCTAGGGCCGATTGAAGCTGGGAATACAAGTAGTGAACGTGGTCATCAATGGGGAGTGTGTAGAAGTAGGTGTGAAGAAGCTGGTCAGAAGGGGGGAAGGTAGGAGTGACCTTGGTAAGCTTCCGAGTCCAGGTTGTGGCAGGTGTGGAAACAGAGAAGGACACAAACTGTTTACTGGGGTGAATACTGGCTGGAAGGAGAAGAACATAAACAGTCTTGTAAACTTAAACTTGTTGATCTTTCCTCAGTGCATATTCCCTGGTCTGACCATGCACTTCTAAATTTTCAGATTAAGCCGATGAACTCAACTGACTGCATTATTCATACTCCATATAAGATCAGGGAATGAAAGTTCTTCAACCTTTCTGCTTTTAAAGATAAGTGCTTTCTGTAAATGTTGAGTCAGAACTCGAGACTGCTTCATATTCCGTTGACTGTTAACCACATGTTCTGAAAAGATAGATGGCATTTTTGAACAAATTGCTCTTATTGAATTAAAGTCTTCATGTACCCCTATTGCATCCTGGTAGACAAGTGAGTTAGTAAATTTTAAACGTATCTTAAGGTGAAAAGAACATGCATAAAAGAAGGACCCCACCACTTTTAAGAAAAAGACTTATCTTGACCAAGCTATCAACTTTCTGTAAGTGATACTAGAATGGCCTTTCAAAAATGATTTGAAAGGGAGCTAAATCATCCTTCAGAGCTATTTGGGATTATTTGTGGCTTGACTGAGGTTGCTTGGGTTACTTTTATCCCTAAAGTTCAAATTTTAGTGAACTTCTTTGCTGATAAAGTGAAGATTACTACTAGTATTATCACTTCTGCTGTTCCACCCATTACTGATGAGATGCCTAAGTCTGCTCAGAGGTGGAAGAAATTCACCTATGTAACGCGCAAGGACATTGAAGGCTTCTTAAAGAAAATTAATTATACTTTTTGGATGCTGGATGAATTTTCAGTGGCTTTACTGAAAGCATGTGTGATCAAATTGCTCCATTCTTAGCCCAGTTAGTATCTCTTTCTCTGAATAACAGCTCTGTACTATCTATGCTATGGGGCGGCCCAAGGGTGTTGTGCGGCCATGTGCGGAGACTAATTGCAGGGCCTCATTTTCATAAATATTTACATATCCACTGGGTCTCATTTGTATAAATCTAATTTATTGTATTTTAAAATGCATGTGCTGCCCATCTAAATGTTAAGTGGCTTTCAAAGGAGTCTTTCACAAGCCTCTTTTTTGTCCTAGCAATGACTTAGGGGCATATTTACTAAACATTAATGTGTGTTAAGTGCCGCCCATAGATATAAATGGGTGTTGCTGCACTTAGCACACATTAAAATTTGTGAAAACACATTAACCTTTAGTAAACATGCCTCTTTATTAGTGTCTGAAAACCATTTGCATGTACAGTGAGGATAAAGAAAGGCTACTACATTTTTTGCCAGGTACATTACTATAAAACCCTGCCCATTTTAGAATCCATAGCAAAGCTGTCATCCCTGCTGTTTTCTTTCCTTTTCTCAGTCAGCAGCAGAAAGATTTCATAGCAACATCTCCAGCTTAATCTTTCTGGCTCCGAGTCTGCACACAGCAGCCAGTGCTGCCTATAGCATTCACTTCTGGTGAATGGCCCTGTGCACTTGAAGTGAATGCTACAGGCAGCACTGGCTGCGGTTGCTGATTCAGAGGAAGAAAGATGAAGCTGCATGATCCTGGAGCTGCATGCAAAGTAAGTTGTGCCAGCACCTGGGCTCACCATCCGATTCCCCACTTACTCTTCCATTACCTAGCCAATCTTAAATTCTGTCTTCTTTTCTCCCACCCAATTTCAAAGTCTCTACCTAAGTCCCAGTCTCTGCTTTCCCCTATCTCTCTGTCCCCAGTATTGCCTCCTACATCCCTTCTGCCACCCAGTTACTTTTTTTTCTGATGTTCATTAACTCTGTCTTTCTTCCTTCTTACCCCAGCATTCACTCTTATGCCCCTCTCTTTCAACATTTCCCTCTATATGATCTTTTTCTTCCCTCCCACACAAAATATCTGTTCCTCTCTCCATCTTTACTCCCCCAGCTTCTTTTTTCTGCCTTCCAGCTCCAGCTCCAGCCCCACTCCCACCCCTTCCAGTCCTCCCCTCAGCATCAGCTCCTTTCTAGTTCCAACCCCTCTCAGCATCTACTCCCTTCCAGTTCCAACCCTTCCCAGCATCTACTCCCTTCCAGTCTCATTCTCCCTATCCTCCAGCATCAGCCCATTTCCAGTCCTAGCCCCCCGGTATCGATCTTCCTCCAGTCCCTCCCATCAAAAGCTCCCTTTCAGTCCCGATATCCCTCATCAGCTCCTTTCTAGTCGTAGCTCCTGTGACACAGCGGACCCTCTTCTAGAGAGAAAAAAAGTTTTAAATTCTGAGAAAAAAAGAAATGACCTGCAATTTCCAAAGTATCCATCTAGGGGGAACAGGAGAGGCAGGACAGAGACTCCAGAACCACACCTCAGGGGGCAGGAGTCATACTCCAACTCCACACATTTAAGGAGAGGCAGGCAAGAGTCAGCAGTCTCGCAAGGGAGCTCAGAAGGTTCACCAGGAAGTGTGCCACCTGGAAGAGAACAAGTTAGAAGCAGCTCCAGAGAAGGACCAAGAACAGGCTATGCAGAGGAGAGACCAAAGCCAAGGTCTAGGCCCAAGCCAAGCCTGAGCAGAAAGACAGGCTGGGGAAGGAGAAGCAGTCCGATAGCCCAGAGGATAGGCCGAGAAGGCCGAAGCCTGACTAGATTAGGCTCTGAAGCCGGAAAGAAAACCAGCCATAAAAGCCAAAGGAGAGAAGAGTGGGAGAGCCGAAGGAACGCACCAGAGAGCACTGACACGGAAGGCAGTAGCCAAGAGAGGCCTCCAGCTTGGTCCCAAAGAACCAGGAGAAAAGCAAGAGGTAAAGCTTTTAAAGATTGTTATAGTTTGCCTAGAGAAGAATCCTGGAAAGGTGACCCTCCTTATCATAAACAAGGACAGAAATACAAGCTAAAAGACAGCTGTTATAAGCAAAGAAATGGTAGAGGAAAACATCACCAAGAAAATGTTTTTAAACATTTAGAAAAAGAGCTGCCACTGTGGTATTCCACCTTGCAGAAACCTAGGCCCAAACATTTGACTAAGCCTTGGGAAGCACCAGAACATACTCCAGGGAAGGACACTTATTCGGTTTCCCCAGAGCAGTCAGAGGAGGAGGCCATGCAAGTGGAATCTATATCCGAGGACTTGGATAGCCCAATGGAATGTACCTACTGTGTTGTGGATGAGATTGAATCATTCCATAGATCTGGCAGTGAATGAAGCATTACTGTTTGAACAATTTTTATACTGTGAAGTTAACAGCCCTTTTTGGTTAATTCATACCCTGTTTGGAGAATCCGTTGCAAAGACTTTTTCTGTTACGTTTACCAGTGTGTTGTGCGTATGATTTGAACCCTTAGTGCAAAAAGGGGAATAAAAGCCTTTTTTTATTTCTCCTCCACTTTGTGCAAGAGTATAATTTTTCTCTTTGGGAGTTTGGTAACGAGGCCGGCACAAGGCTGATACCCTTGACCCTCGCACCTGGCCAACCCCAATCCAACCTTCTTGGTGACAGCGGACCAGCGAGCGGCGGCGCCCTGTGGAACCCACCCTTTGGTGGAACTACTACGCCGCCACCAGGGGGTGCTGGCACACGCGCGCACACACTCCACCCGGCGGCACCCGCGTCACAAGTGGCGTAGTCGGCAGGATAGACGCCAACCCCAAGGACGTACAAAAGCATGCAACGGTAAAAGTTGAAAAGACGATGGGGGGCGGAGCCTGATGTCCAGCGGGATGGTCGCATAACGCTGAGGCTCCCGAGAGGCCTACTCAGAATCCTGAATTAACACCTCATATACTTGGAACTTCTACTCTGATCTTGCCGGGGCACATTGGTGAGATGGCGGGGACCAAACCAACGCGCCTGGAATTTGGGTCTCCAGCGGCTTCTCACGGCAAACGTTCCAAAACTGAACCTCCGTCCCCGCAGAAGGGGCCGGCCTTGTGCGAGGGCCCCGAAATGCAGCAGGAAATCCTCGTAGAGATTAGAGGGGTCAAAAACCTTGTGCAGGCAAACGGGGAAGCACTCTGAGCGCTGCGGGACGATTTTGGTGTGCTGCAAAGCAAGCTAGAAGGGCTTTCTTCGCGTCAAGACAAAATGGAGAGCATATTGGACTCCCATGCGGCCCGGTTGTCCCAACTCGACAAAGTTGAAAGACAGGTGCGGGCCTTGCAGAAAGAGGTGGAAGATGGCAATAATAGAGCGCGCCGCAACAACATACGACTCGTGGGCATACCGGAGGGAGCGGAATCGGGAGACATGAAAGAGTTTTTATGCAAAATCCTCCCTTCCCTGCTCCAAATCACCTTTACCAAAGATTTGGAGATTGATCGCGCTCATCGTGTACCCACAAGCATAACGCTCAACAGGAAGACCCCGCGGCCTATCATTTTTCGACTATTGAGATATCAACACGTGGAGCAAATTCTAAGTGCCTCTCGGGCAAAGGGCCATATGGAGTTTGAGAGCCACAAGATCTCCTTCTATCCCGACTTGTCTAAACCCACAGTCGACCGCCGAAAGCGCTTTCTGGAATTCCGGCCGAGGCTTCAACAACTACAAGCACGCTATGGCCTGATGTACCCGGCCAAGCTCCGAGTCACGCTTCACAATCAGACAAGAACATTCGAGGACCCTGATCTACTAGCGGAGTTTTTGGATTCCAAAGAAGCCGACTTGATGCGCTGACTTTCAGAATATTCCTGCAAGTCTCCTCATATCCGCGTTATCTGCCATATTGGATCTGCCGCAGCCTAGCAAAGAGTCTGGCGTGGGCAGTCTGTTGCCTTACTCTTGAAGGTATCTGTGACCCGACTCCATCTACCCACAGTAGCCTCGATGAGTATCAGAGACAGTGTTATTATGGACTCTGGTGTTTCTTTTCTTTTTTTACATGTCTTCTATTTCCTCTCTAGGGCCTCCTCCCGCAGACATATGTTCGCCATATTCTTTGGGGGTTTTGCTTCTTCTCTAAGATACGTTGGTACATACTTTTCAATATGGGTTGTATTAGCCAGAATACTCGGTGATTATGACATTGTTGTACAGATTCTGCTTATGTTCTATGTTATCAAGCGCCCTTCCCTAAAATGTCTATTATCGATTGATGGCCCAATGTAAGATTTTTTTATTGAACGTAAAAGGCATCAATAATCCGATAAAACGGAAGAAAATCCTAAGCTACCTCAGTCAGGAAGCAGCGGATCTGATTTTTCTCCAAGAAACGCATTTAAATTCGAAGGAAACTCTTAAACTCAATATTAAACCTTACATGGTGGCCGCCTATTCCCCAGCCGTTTCTAAGAAATGTGGGGTTGCCATACTGGTTAGGAAATCTATGCATGCTACTGTTATTGCGACTAGCTCAGATACAGAAGGTAGATGGTCTAGAGTTCACCTCAAGATAGGTAGCCTAGAAGTTACATGTATATGCCTTTACGCTCCTAATGTTGATGACCCTGCCTTTTTTGCTACCATTGCTCAGGTTGCGCAGGCTTCTGCTAATACTTCATTGATCATTGGGGGGGATTTCAATCTAGTCCTTGATCCCCTGATTGATAAACAGCCGCCTAGGACGAGTGGTCCCCCCAAGAGTCACGCCACGCTTACCTCCCTGATCAAGGATCTTGCTTTAGTTGATCTATGGAGGTTACTACACCCCAATGAGCTTGACTTCACCTTCTTCTCCTCCCCTCATAAATCTCAGTCTCGCATAGACTTCTTTCTAATCTCAAAACTGTTAGTTCCTCAGGTGGACACTGCAAAGATTCACTCCCAACATATTTCAGATCATGCTGCCATTTCTTTTCAATTACACACTACTGCACCCCAGGGAAACTCGGGAGCCTGGTTCTTTGATAGAGCCCTGTTAACTCAGCCAGAGTTCCAGTCAGAAATTCGAGTAGCCATACAGGATTACTTCCATTTTAATCTACCCCAAGATACTGCGAATTGGGCTTGGTGGGAGGGCTTCAAAGCGGCCATTCGGGCAACGATTACTAGCTATCAAATCCGCCTGCGGAAACAACGTAAACAGCAGCTGCTCATACTAGACCAACAAATAAAAGCAGGCGAACGAGTTCTAACTTCACGCACTGACCCATGTGTATTAATTCGATTACAGCGTCTCCGTTTTCAATACAATTCAATCCTCTCAACTGCAGCTTCTAAGAGTATTGAGCTTCAGCGAGGGACATATTATCGTGAAAATAACCGAGCCGGTCGACTCCTAGCCAATGCCTTGAAAGGTCAAAAAGAAGCCAAACGCGTTGCGGCCCTCCGAGCTCCACAGGGAGGGGGCATAGTGACCACAGACTCCGACATTGTAGAGCTCTTTCGGGATTTCTATACTCGCCTATATCAATCTGAATGTGAGTTCTCGTCAGAGACATTCGAGCGATTGCTTTCTGGCATTCAGCGGCCGACCCTCTCTGAAGATGATAGGGATGCGATGGATGAACCCTTCTCTACTTCAGAGATCCAATCTGCCCTAAAACGAACAGCCTCGGGCCGTGCCGCAGGGCCTGATGGTCTCCCGACCGAATTCTACAGAACGTTCAGTGCAGATTTAGTTCCCTATTTAAAACTCTATTTTACTGCCCTTGCGGTAGATACATCCTCTTTGGGATCCTTTTCTGCAGCTAATGTGGTTGTATTTGAGAAAGAAGGCAGAGACCCGCTACTGACCGCCAACTACCGTCCAATCTCCCTACTTAATGCCGACTATAAGATCTTCGCAACGGTCTTGGCCACCCGGCTATCTGACATGATGGCTACCCTAATTCACCCCGACCAATGCGGTTTTATACCCGGCAGATCAACTGCTGACAATGCTCGGACCTTGTGCCATGTGTTATCTAGTGCTGCCAATCTCGATCATCCAAGGGTGGGTCTTTCCCTGGATGCCGAAAAAGCCTTTGATCGTCTAGAATGGCCCTTCTTATTTGCAGTTCTCCGATGGTATGGCTTTGGAGAGGGCTTCCTCCGATATCTCCAAGTCATGTACACTCAACCCGTCGCCAGTATTTGTGTAAACGCCATCAAATCTCAGCCATTTAACCTCCAAAGAGGCACGCGTCAAGGTTGCCCCCTCTCACCAATGCTTTTTGATCTCGCTCTTGAACCCCTAGCCCTCCTTATTAGACAGTCTGCACGTATTCGAGGTGTCCCCTTTAGTCATAGGGAGATTAAACTCTCTGCATATGCAGATGACCTCATGCTCTTTGTTTCCCTCGATTCGGTTCCAGCCGTCTTGGATCTGATTGACGGATACTCACAATTATCGGGCTATAAAATTAACTGGACCAAATCTGTAGCATTCCCACTGAACCGCTGGGTACATGAGGCTGACATGCAGGCCTTTCCCTTCCTTTGGCAATCCCGCATGGTGAAGTATCTCGGGGTCCATTACTGTTCTCCTTTAGAAGACACTATCAGTTTTAATGCCAAAGAGGTAGTCTCCAAAGTCCGTGAACTCACAAATCGTTGGTCTCCCTTATCTCTCACATGGTGGGGCCGCTTAGAAACTGTGAAAATGATGATAGTCCCCAAAGTGAACTACATTTTAGAAATGCTGCCATGCTTACTTCCGTTACATACTTATAAAGATATTGAGGGCCTTCTCGTCCGTTATCTCTGGCAGGGCAAACCACCAAGGATAGCTAAACATAAACTGCAGTCTGCAAAGGAACGAGGGGGTACCAGATTTCCTGATTTTCTTAGATATCATCAAGCCTTTCTACTTAAGCAAGGTGCCCGATGGCTAGATACCTCAACAGACCGCCGACCAGTTTGGCTTGACATAGAAGAGGAGCTTAGTAGCCCAATTCCGTTGACCCATCTCCCCGGTATGTCCTATCAAGTAGACACCCGCCATCCACCAATGATTGTCGATACTCTTGCGGCCTTTAACACTCTCATTCTATCACTGGGCCCGAATGTATGTCCTCAGGACGGACTCCCGCTATGGAATAACCCCAGAATTCAAGTCCTAAATAGAACAATAGCCTGGAAACCCTGGTACTCCAGGGGGATCTGGACACCCCAACAGCTTTTCTCTGCAGCTCGTTGGAAAACCTTTTCGGATTTACAAAAGGAATTTGCGTTACCAGCGAAACACTACTTTCAATTGATGCAGCTTCAACACTGCCTCAAAAGTGCTCGAATCATGCCGCCCTCTGCCCCTACTGAGGTTGGGCTATTAGAGACAGTTCACTCCATTAGTAGTACACATGGGGTAGCCTCTAACTTTTATAAAATAATTTGTCAGGGTACAGATACGGACACTTTTAGAGCTCAACAAGCCTGGGAGCGCGAACTGCAAACTACTATAACCCCTGTGCAATGGAGCGTTTTTTGGAGTAAAGTAGTGCGGGTTTCCCGGTCTGCCTCTGTTACCCAAACTCTCTTCTTCTTTGCACACAGATGCTTTTATACCCCGGAAAAAATAGCCAAATGGAACCCAAATGCTAGGGACTTGTGTTGGTCTTGCCATACTGCTGTGGGAACCTTCGCTCATGTTATTTATGAATGTCCTCAACTGCAGGTCTATTGGGGGCGGGTCTGGGGTCGTATTCAATCTATCTTACACTTTCATGAACCTCTCTCTTGGAAGGTCGTGGGACTCCGCTCTGTGGCGGAGGTCCCCTCTCTTCCTAAGAAGGGTCGCTTTCTCCTTGATTTCATGCTGGGTATAGCTATATGCTTAATCACGAGGAATTGGAAGGATAGCTCTCGACTTACTGTCAATGAATGGTGGAACCTCGTCTGCTTATATAGTAAATATGAGCAGATACCTCGGAGAGCTATTCCCCATGTCCAAACTCACTCTTGCTTGTCTAAATGGCAGATGCTTAATGATTATGTACAATCTGCTCATTGCTCCAACATGCCTGTATAATGTGCACTCATCATGTTTTAGATCACTGTTTTAGATCACCGTTAGGTTTTGTAATACAATAATGTAAGTACACGCCCGCTTCGGGAATGCTTAGTTTTCTAGAGAAGAAGCAGGGGGGAGGGGGGTGGTAGGGGTTTACTTTGGTGTATGTATTACACGTTATGTATTTGTCTTTTAGCTGTATGTCTTCCTTTCCTTTGTTGTTATAAAACGAAAATAAAGAATTTAAAAAAAAAAAAAAAGTTGAAAAGACAAGAATTTTTTTTTGAAAAAAAAAAAAAAAAAAAAAGTAAAACCCGAACTGGCTCACAGAAAAACTGTACCGGAAGGAAAAACCCGGAACGGAACAGACAACTCGACTGGATTGGAGTTCCAAAAACCTGGAACGGAGTTCCCGAAATCTGGACCGGATCAGAGAAGAAGAGCCTGTAAGCTGACAATCCTGAGGCAGTCCAAGAAGCACGACAAAGCCGTGGATAGCAGCATACCTTCCTCTAAGGCTGACGCAACACTTGAACAAGGTAACAAGTAATAAAACCTGTTTAGTGTTGGATATTGGGGGAAGTGAGCTTAACGGAGGTTAAGCGAGGTTAAGTGAAAAAAAAAACAAAAAAAAAAAAACGAGAGAGAGTTTTTTTTCTTTGAAAGTGCCGCACTTGGGTTTCCTTTTCTTCTGTTTATTATCATTTCAGGATCATGGAGCCCAAGGAACTTTGCGCTTGGATGGCGCAACAGTTCAATAAGCAGGCTGAGATGGCACAGCTAAGCCAAACACAGGCGCTGAAAGCAATGCAGCAGCAGCAACTACCAGTCATCGAGACAATGAATACATGGCTTGCCCAGCAGCAAGAGGAACTGGCGAGGAGCAAGACAGAGGCCCAGTTACGCGCTGGATCTGCGAATCCCGACCATGGACAATGGCACTGTAATGACTTGGTGGTGGGGAAACTATGTGCAGATGATGACATAGATGATTTTCTAGACACATTTACTAGAATAGCTACTTCGGCTAAATGGCCAAATGAGCAGTGGGCAATGAGACTAGCGGCATCGCTCACCGGGCGAGGCACTAGCGGCCTATAGGTCAATGCCCCCAATCTTAGCGGATTCCTATGAGGAAGTAGTGCTAGCGATTAGGGATCGCTTAGGCCTCACACCTTTCACATATAAGAAAATGTTTAGGGCTACCTGCTTAAAGGCCGGCGAAACACCTAAGGCCCTAGGCCATCGTGTACGCAGCCTGGCTCATAAATGGCTAAAGCCTGAAAAAAGAACGATAGACACCCTCATGGATGTTATCATCCTAGAACAATATATGAATGCTCTTCCCAGTAAAGTGCAGAACTTCCTAGTGCTACAAAATTGCTGCACTACAGCTGAAGCAATAAATCTCACAGAGAGATACTTGGAAGCTGAAGAGGTTGCCCACCCTAGGATAAGTCCCAGGATAGCAATAGGGGCTGAAGCACAAAAGATAGAGAGTCTTTCACATCCTCCGTTTACCAAAGGGAAAATGTTAGACCTACGGTAAAGGAGAATACAAAGAAGTGTTTTGCATGTGGCAAAAGAGGACACCTCCAGTACGAGTGTTATTCTCGCACTGCCCTAGTGGGAGAATCCCCTAGTGCAGTACGGGAAGGTTTTGTCCTTGATGTGAAAATACAAGGCATAGCTGTAAAAGCATTATTGGATTCTGGAGCCGACCAGACCATGGTCTCTAAGCGGTTATGGTCAATAATTCGGGCTCAGGGCCTATCGGTTCCAGAAGCTCCAGTAGGTCAAGTGAAAATTAAGTGCGTGCATGGTGCAGCTACCCGATATCCAGTATACAAGTTATGGGTAAAGGGCTTAGGCATTATGAGGGAAATGCTGATCGCTGTGGTACCTAGGTTACCACAAGAATTGGTCCTAGGCCGTGATTGGCCACAATTTAGGAAGACCTTAAAAAGAGGTTTATCGCCGGTAGGGAAATTAGACTCCACTTGCATGCAGCCAAAACCTAATATAAATTCCGGGCCCCAACGGAGTCAGACAGGCAAAGATGTGGCCCAGGTGAAAGCTCTAGTGTCTACAAGGGCACACACCCAAGATGGAGAACAACCCTCTTGCTCCAAAGACACTTCCCTCGGAGAGCTCCCGTCGCACGATGGTTTAATAGGGGACCCCCCGAGGAGGGAAAGAAAACCAAAGGCGGACCGAAGGAGAGAAAGACAATGCCGTTCTAAGGCAAGAGCGGAGCTGGAAGAGGGAAAAGCTATGCCATGGATTCCGGCCGAGGTAATGGAAAAGTTCCCCTCGTTCAAAATGGAGCAAAGGGCGGACCCAGCCTCTCTCGGGCCTTCGAGCAGACTAAAGAAGAGAGGGAGACGTACCCAAGATTCCTCCTAGAGGAGGAGATACTCTATCGGGAGAGTAAGGACCTGCGGACCGGTCTGGTACGGAAACAACTGGTGGTCCCAAGTAACTTCAAAGCTTCGGTCCTACGTCTGGCCCATGACCACCCCGTTGGGGGGCATAAAGGTGCGCAAGGCACCCTCGATCAGATCCTGGCTAGATTCTACTGGCCAGGGGTGTTTCGAGAGACAACACGCTTTTGTGAATCCTGTGCGGCCTGCTAAAGGGTCACGCCACATAAACCAACAGGTGTGCCACTGGTACCGATGCCCATAATTACGGATCCCATCCGAAGACTTGCTATGGACCTAGTAGGACCCCTCATCAGAACGCCACGGGGATTTCAGTATATACTGGTGGTTGTTGATCAAGCCACTAGGTTCCCCTGGGCAGTTCCCTTGAGGAATATTTCCGCCAAGACAATCGCAATCGAATTGATAAAAATATTTTGTGAAGTAGGATTCCCGCAAGAGGTCTTGACAGATCAAGGAAGTAATTTTCTGTCGAAGTACCTTAACCAAGTTTGGGACGCTTTTGGTATCCGGCACTTGAAAACAGCCGCTTACCATCCACAATGCAATGGCCTGGTAGAGCGACTAAATCAGACCATTAAACAGATGCTCCGACGTGCTCTAGATGGAGAGACGGCTGAATGGGACCAATGTTCCCTCTAATTTTCTGTAGGCTGTGTGCGCATAAAATATCAGCTGTGCAGCTTTTGAAGGAAGGTTACATTTTTGTGCGCCACATAACGACACTCGGAGTTATATACTTCAAAATTTGACTACACATCAGAATACAGTATGTACACCACATTGATTGCACTAGAAAATATTGTAGAACTTGTAAAACCGTAAATACACAACAACTTTTCAATTTTAAGAATGTCTGTGTTGTTTTCTATCAGAATCAGAACCGTAATTTTTGTGCGCTCTGTTGTAAAGTATGTGCGCTCACTTGGTGAGGTGTGTGCGCGCGCACACGCGCACAGCTTAGAGGGAACAGTGAATGGGACACTATGTTACCTTTTATCCTCTACGCCTGCAGAGAAAGAAAGCAGAGCTCGTTAGGCACGTCCCCATATGAACTGATGTATGGCCGGACACCTAGAGGCATCCTCGATATACTAAGGGAACAGTGGGCTGAGCCAAAAGAAGAAGAAATAGGGATGCCCTTATTCCTTCGGAAGTTGAGAATACGTCTCGAACGAACTTCCAGGTTTGCCACTGAAGAACTTAAGAAGAGCCAGAGAAGACAAAAACAGTACTACGACAGACGGGTAAAACCTAGATGTTTAAAAATCGGAGACAGGGTGATGGTTTTAGTCCCCGGAGCCACACCTAAATTTGAGTCCCGGTGGAGGGGTCCCCATATGGTCGTCCACCCGGTAGGGGCCACTTCATACGTCGTAAGAGACACAGGTGGTCGAGAACAGGTGTATCACGCCATCCTTCTTCGACCTTGGCATGAGCGCGCGGCGCTATTAACGTCCACAAAGGCTGTGTCCCAACCCGGTAAAGTACGACTGAACAGTTGCCCAGACGTCCAACGTCCTGAACAGCTACAGAACAGTACAGCATCTGGGATTACGTGCTGCGGAGAAGGGTTTTCCCCAGCCCGTAATATTTTAGGAAGGGGGATGTGTGACACAGCGGACCCTCTTCTAGAGAGAAAAAAAGTTTTAAATTCTGAGGGAAAAAAAAGAAATGACCTGCAATTTCCAAAGGATCCATCTAGGGGGAGCAGGAGAGGCAGGACAGAGACTCCAGAACCACGCCTCAGGGGGCAGGAGTCATACTCCAACTCCACACATTTAAGGAGAGGCAGGCAAGAGTCAGCAGTCTCGCAAGGGAGCTCAGAAGGTTCACCAGGAAGTGTGCCACCTGGAAGAGAACAAGTTAGAAGCAGCTCCAGAGAAGGACCAAGAACAGGCTATGCAGAGGAGAGACCAAAGCCAAGGTCTAGGCCCAAGCCAAGCCTGAGCAGAAAGACAGGCTGGGGAAGGAGAAGCAGTCCTATAGCCCAGAGGATAGGCCGAGAAGGCCGAAGCCTGACTAGATTAGGCTCTGAAGCCGGAAAGAAAACCAGCCATAAAAGCCAAAGGAGAGAAGAGTGGGAGAGCCGAAGGAACGCACCAGAGAGCACTGACACGGAAGGCAGTAGCCAAGAGAGGCCTCCAGCTTGGTCCCAAAGAACCAGGAGAAAAGCAAGAGGTAAAGCTTTTAAAGATTGTTATAGTTTGCCTAGAGAAGAATCCTGGAAAGGTGACCCTCCTTATCATAAACAAGGACAGAAATACAAGCTAAAAGACAGCTGTTATAAGCAAAGAAATGGTAGAGGAAAACATTACCAAGAAAATGTTTTTAAACATTTAGAAAAAGAGCTGCCACTGTGGTATTCCACCTTGCAGAAACCTAGGCCCAAACATTTGACTAAGCCTTGGGAAGCACCAGAACATACTCCAGGGAAGGACACTTATTCGGTTTCCCCAGAGCAGTCAGAGGAGGAGGCCATGCAAGTGGAATCTATATCCGAGGACATGGATATAGCCCAATGGAATGTACCTACTGTGTTGTGGATGAGACTGAATCATTCCATAGATCTGGCAGTGAATGAAGCATTACTGTTTTAACAATTTTTATACTGTGAAGTTAACAGCCCTTTTTGGTTAATTCATACCCTGTTTGGAGAATCCGTTGCAAAGACTTTTTCTGTTACGTTTACCAGTGTGTTGTGCGTATGATTTGAACCCTTAGTGCAAAAAGGGGAATAAAAGCCTTTTTTTTTATTTCTCCTCCACTTTGTGCAAGAGTATAATTTTTCTCTTTGGGAGTTTGGTAACGAGGCCGGCACAAGGCTGATACCCTTGACCCTCGCACCTGGCCAACCCCAATCCAACCTTCTTGGTGACAGCGGACCAGCGAGCGGCGGCGCCCCGTGGAACCCACCCTTTGGTGGAACTACTACGCCGCCACCAGGGGGTGCTGGCACACGCGCGCACACACTCCGCCCGGCGGCACCCGCGTCACACTCCCCCCCCCAGTATCAGTCCTCCTCCAGTCCCAGTCCCTCCCAGCATCTGCTCCCTTCCAGTCTTAATTCCTCCACCCCCCAGCATCAACTCATTTCCAGTCCTATCCACCCCCCTCATATCAGTGCTCCTCCAGTTCCAGTCCCTCCCAGCATCAACTCCCTTCCAGTCTCCCCATCCCCCAGTATAGTCCTAGCTCCCCAATATCAGTGGTCCTCCAGTTCCAGTCCCTCCCAGCATCAACTCCCTTCCAGTCCCTCTATCCCTAGCATAAGCCCTTTTCCAGTCCTGCCCCCCCAGTATCAGTCTCTCCCAGTCCCTCCCAGCATCAGCTCCCTTTCAGTCCCTCTATCCCCCAGCATCAGTTCTTTTCCAGTCCTAGCCTCCCCTACAGTATAAGTCCTTCTGCAGTCCTTCTCCAATCACTCCTAGCATCATCTCCCTTTCAATTTCAGGCTCCCCATCCCCCAGCATCAGCTGATTTCAAGTCCTAGCCCCCCAGTATCAGTATTCCTCCAGTTCCAGTTCCAGTCCCTCCCAGCATCCACTCCCTTCCAGTCCCTCCATCCCCCAGCATCAGCCTTTTCCAGTCCTGGCCCCAGTATCAGCCCCCCTCCAGTCCCAGTCCCTCCCAGCATTGTCTTCCTTTCAATCACAGTCTCCCCATCCCCAACATTAGCCCATTTCACATTCAACCCCAGTAGCAGTCTCTTTCCAGTGCCATCAGTCCCCCCAAACACATGCATACACGTAGCCTCACATCACTAGTGGCCCCGCACATGCCTGACCAGATTAAGAGGGAGCCGGTGAGGCCTGAAGCCCAACTCCCGGACTCATCTCTGCACAGCCGCAGGAGTAAAGAGCCGCTGGAGCATTTTCCTTTTTCTCCCATGGCTGTGCTAAGTTAGTAGCCGCTGGCATCACTCACTTCATAGAGGTTAAACAGGGGCACTTCCTGTCTATTTAATTTCTACGTACTGAGTAGCACCAACAGCTACAAATTAGCATAGCCACGGAAAAAAAAAGGAAAATGCTCCATCAGCTCTTTACTCCCACGGCTGTTCAGAAGAAAGTTAGGGAGGTGGGCTTTGAGCCTCACTGGCTCCCTTTAAGCTGGTCAGGCACATGCAGGGCCCCTCGAGGTCCGGGGGCCATGTGCAGGCAACATTCCTGCACATGCTTCGGGCTGGCCCTGTGTGCTAAAATGCGCAAGTGTCCCAACAGTACCAAAATATCCTCTCAGGTTAGACCAACTTGTAAAATTACTGCCCAATTTCAAGCATATCATTCTTGGCCAAGCTAATTGAACAAGCAGTATTAACTCGGTTACATCACTTCTTAGAATGTAATGGAATATTAGACAATAACAAAAATGGGTATTGTTAATTTCATTTACTGAAACAATTTTGGTGTTGCTCTTTAACTCTGTTTTGCAGGGGATGAATAATGGCTGAACTATAGTTTATGATTTTCTTTTTTTAGATATATCTGTGCACCTTTATGTTTAAATCTTTTTATTCATTTTAAACATATTAAAACATTAAAAGCAGCTTACATATAGAAACATTGTAAATAACAAGCATATTGAAACATTGTAAGCAGCATACATTTTTAAAACTCTGTAAGCAGCATACATATTGAAACATTGTAGGCAGTATACATTTTGAAATATTTTAAACTTGTGATAAGGAAGCTTATCATAGCTCAGGTAGGAGCTATAGAAAAGATGATGTGACTCTGAACAAGCAACCTGTCAGTTCTGGTAGAAGTGAGAAAACAGAGTTTTCACATAAAAGACTACCAGTCCCAGAATGCACCAGGTTTCCAGCAGCCATGAGAGGGGCTGAAGTGAGGAAATGTGTGTGCAATCAAGAGAGCTATGAGGTAATCCCTAAGCACTCATCTCAAAGGGCAGGGCCTGATTCAACACAGCTGCGCTGTGTTAGGGAGCAGCACACATTAGGACAGAATAAGAATAGAGCTTATTCTTCAGGAGAAACAGTTTCAGCAACAGTTTGAAGAACAGCTTCAGCAAAAGCCAAGCAGATAGAGAGAGAAGGAAACTCTCTGGAAGGAAGAGAAGAAAGGCCATTGGAAGGTCTGGGAGATTCCAAGGCAGTACTCATACTGGGAGGTATTCCAAAAGCCAGCAGAGTCCATTGGACTGGATTCAGCCAGAGGAATGGAGTGGCAGAGATAGGAATCACCAGTGGCTACCTGGAAGAGAGAAGACTGCATGTGGAAGGGACTTTCAGACCAAGGCCAGAAGGTATGTGAGAGGAGATCCAGTGTCCAGGGATCAAGATTGGAAGGCTGGACATCAGAATTGGATTACATATTGGCCAGGCTTTACAGAGAGGAATTATGATGGCAGGAGAGGCTCAGGTATGAACACTGATCCAGACCCTATCTATAATAGAGAATGGCAGCAAGGGAATAAGCATTCTCATGATAGTGCCTTAATGAAAGACTCATCTGTGCCAATGTATGATATTGACCCTATGATTGTTTATGAAGGGGGAGATACAGCAGATGAAAACTATTTATATGGACTGTTCTCTATCTAAATGCTATTGCTAGTTTTCCGTGAGCAAACACATCAGCCATCACAAAGAAACCTAACTTTGTTCTTTATTTCCACTGCAAACAGCTCTTAAAGCAGGATTTGGGCTCACACAGTAGCAGCCAGCCAGCTAAAGGCTATCAGCTGGTCCATTGATAGTAATTAGGGCTGCACCTGATTGTGTGTGATCAAGGGAGAATCACTGCTGAGATCGGAGTGGAAAATAAGCAGAAGTTAACCTAACCAGCAAAGTTTATTCTTTTCTTTGTGCCTTTGTATTTGGTAATTATTTGCTAAGAAAACATTAGCTAATTGCCTGACAAGCTGAAGGTGTTTTCTGGTTTACTTTGTGACTTTTTGTTATCCATTTTTTAAACACTGCAAGCAAGTAACCTCATTTATAGTGCTATCAAGCATACATGTGCTGGGTAAATTAAACCCCATCAATAAAAGAAGTATTTTATTGATCTTACCACTTGGTTTCACAACTCAAATTATTGTCATCAGCTGTGTTTGGGAGTGAATGAACTACAATACCCACAATACCTTGCAAGAATCATATGAATATATGCATCGTCAAGATTGTGTAAGTTCTCACCCTAGGCAGCCGTCTGACAAATGGCGTAGTTTTTCGGATTGCTCTTGCACCAAGAGGATTTACTTGTTGTGGATTACAAATAAAAGTCAAGTTTAAAGCTGTAAGAAGATTTCTTTCCCTCATCTGCACTTTGGAAGAAAAGTGGTTGTTCCAGGAAGCTGTCCCAGAGGAAAAGACCCTGTGCAAAGCTGGATTCATCACTGAGACAAGGTAATATGTACCTGGGCATGTCTAGTGGTGGATGTGTGTAAGCACAGGGGGTAATTGAAAAAAAAAAAGTTGAAAAAAAAACAAAAAACACACCTGGTTGGAAGGTGCTGCTCTTTGGTTTTTTTTTTTCTTTTCTTGCAGGGGTCAAGATGGATCCGAGGGAGATGGCTCAGTGGATGGCAGCCCAATTTTGCAAGCAGCAGGAGCTATCACAGCAGGCCCAGGACACTGCTATGAAGGCCTTAATGGAACAGCAGAAACCAGTGCTTGATCTGGTGCAAGCTCTAGTTCAGCTGCAGAGCCAAAGTGGAACAGATGCAAGACCAGCAGTTAGTACTGGTACACCACATGTGAACACTGTGGGACTCAATCAAGGGATTGGGGCATTTAATTTTGGGAAATTAACTCCAGAAGATAATGTTGATGATTTTCTAGAGTCTTTTGAAAGAGTGGCACAGGCTTTAGCATGGCCAGAGACCCAGTGGGCAGTAAGGCTGGCAGCCTCATTAACTGGTGAGGCACTAGCAGCTTACAGAGCAATGCCAGCAGCCCAGGCTTTGATTTATAAGGATGTAAAGGCAGCTATTAGAGATCGCCTAGGGTTGTCTATTTCAGAGTATAGGCAAATGTTTAGAGCTGTTACATTGAAAGTGGGTGAGACACCCAGGGCTCTGAGTCAGAGAATTAGAAGTCTAGCTGTAAAATGGTTAGAGCCTGAGCAAAAGACAGTAGAAATGTTATTGGATAGTATAATGCTGGAACAATTTATGCTTGGGGTACCTAAAGATTTGAATGTTTTTCTTATACAGCAAAATTGCCAAAATCTTGGAGAGGCAACCATGCTAGCAGAGAGATTCTTGGAAGCCACGTGGGCTTGCCATAGAATGGGTGGCCCTCTAAAGATGGATGCTGAGGCTAGATGTGCTGTATCAGAAAAAGGAATAATTAGGAATGTTTCTAAAAATAAATGTACTGTATCAAACCAGATGACACAGTGGAATAGAAAGAAATGTTTCAAGTGTGGAAAATTGGGACATTTTGAGAAGAGATGCCAGACACACACTAGTTTAATGGGTCTGGATTTAAAACAGCCCAAGGAAGGATTTCTTTTGATGGTTGATGTGCAAGGAATTACCACAAATGCATTATTAGACTCTGGGGCAGACCAGAGTATGATGTCAAAAAGGCTTTGGAAGAGGATAGAGGCCCAAGAAAGATTTGTGCCTAGAACCCCTGAAAGCCAAGTTCACATCAGATGCATTCATGGTGCTGCATCATCATATCCCACCTATAGGCTAAAGGTTAAGTGCCTAGGGAAACAAGAGGAAGTCCTATTAGCAGTGGTGCCTAGGCTACCCTTGATTTGGTTCTAGGAAGAGACTGGCCAAGATTTAAGCAGGGTCTAGTGGAAGGACTAGGAAAGAAGGAGGGAGAAGGTTTAATGGTAGTAGCTCCCGGGCCTTTATTTGGAAGTCCTCAGACCCCAGCTAAAAAGATGGTTAAGCGTCCAGAAGACCAAGCTACCCCAAAGCAGATATTCGTCCTAAAGTACCATAAGGTCTCTGAGAAGGCCCAAGCTCCTAAGCGGGCAACCCCTCAGTCTGCTGGGTTTGACCTATGCAGCATAGAAAATGTGACTGTACCTAGCCAAGGGAGAGCCCTGGTTGACACCGGTCTCCAAGTGGAAATACCAATTGGATGTTATGGGAGAGTAGCCCCAAGGTCCGGATTAGCCCTTAAATATTTCATCGATGTGGGTGCGGGAGTAATTGATCCCGATTACAGGGGCAATATTAAAGTTCTGTTGTTTAACTTTGGACAGAATGAGTATCATGTGAAGACAGGAGACAAAATTGCCCAATTGATCTGTGAGAGGCTGGGTTTTCCACCTGTGGAGGAGGTCACATCCCTAGAGAATTCTGAACGTGGAGCCAAAGGTTTTGGTTCTACTGATGTCAAAGGGGTTAAAAGCTTAGCTGCCACCTGTGCCCGAGAGAGGGAGGTGAGTGAAGAGGAAGATTTGGGACCCCAGGTATCTGATTGTAAAGAAAAATCAGAGCCCCAAATAGGTGAGGACCTGACAATGGTACAACAGGAAGAAATTAGGAAGTTGCTTAAGGAATTCCCAGATGTGTTGACACCCATACCTGGGGAGACCCATTTGGTGGCCCATGAAATAATAACTCCACCTGGGAAATTGGTTCGTCAAAGGCCATACCGCTTGCCTGAAGCCAAAAGACAGGAGGTAGTGGCACAAGTCCAGGAGATGTTGGACATGGGGGTAATAGAGGAGTCAAAGAGTCCCTGGAATAGCCCCATAGTCCTGGTGCCGAAGCCTGATGGATCCTTAAGATTTGTATTGACTTCCGGCAGGTAAACGCCATATCAGTTTTTGATGCATATCCAATGCCAAGAATTGAGGAGCTGCTAGACCAGCTGGGACAGGCTCAATACTTAACCACCCTTGATATGACAAAAGGATATTGGCAAATCCCGCTCACCAGGGAGTCGAAGCCGAAAACTGCGTTCAGCACCCCCGTTGGCCTTTTCCAGTTCAAGAGGATGCCTTTCGGACTGCATGGAGCAGCGGCTACCTGCCAAAGGATAGTGGATCAGGTACTTCGACCCCACCAAAGTTATGCTTTTGCATACATGGATGATGTCATAATCCATAGTAACACCTGGGCGGAGCATTTGAAGAGGATCAGGGCAGTCTTGTGCTCTATGAAGCAAGCGGGAATCACTTTAAACCCGAAGAAGTGTGCCTTTGCAAATAGGGAGGTAAAATACCTAGGCCACCTAGTGGGAAGAGGAAAAATTAAACCTCTATTAAGCAAAATAGATAGCATCAGGAATTTTCCTCCTCCAACAACCAAGAAACAACTAAGAAGTTTCTTAGGACTTATTGGATACTACCGCCGGTTTATACCGCAATTCGCAGAGAAAAGTGCCATTTTCACGGATATGCTGCGAAAGAATTGTCCAAACCAGATAAAGTGGACACCAGAAGCTGAAAAAGCGTTTTCAGTATTAAAAGAAAAATTGTGTACAGGACCGGTACTGAAAGGAGTAGACTTCAAGAAACCCTTTCTGGTTCAAACCGATGCATCGGATGTAGGGCTAGGAGCAGTCCTATCCCAGTGCCATGATGGAGAGGAGCATCCTGTGATGTACCTGAGCAGGAAGTTGTCACTGGCTGAACAAAAGTATTCCACGATAGAAAAAGAGTGTTTGGCTATCAAGTGGTCAGTGGAGGCATTAAGGTTTTACCTTACAGGGAGAAAGTTCCAGTTGGTCACGGACCATGCCCCACTTAAGTGGTTGCAGCAAATGAAGAACCACAATGCCAGGTTGACACGCTGGTACATGGCCTTACAGGCGTTTGATTTTCAGGTTGAACATCGTGCCGGGAAGTTACACAAGAATGCGGATGCACTTTCCCGTATTACGGACTGTAGAGAAGAAGTTTTACCAGTAAAACCAGTCCGTAATAACTTAAGCAGGGGGGTATGTGATAAGGAAGCTTATCATAGCTCAGGTAGGAGCTATAGAAAAGATGATGTGACTCTGAACAAGCAACCTGTCAGTTCTGGTAGAAGTGAGAAAACAGAGTTTTCACATAAAAGACTACCAGTCCCAGAATGCACCAGGTTTCCAGCAGCCATGAGAGGGGCTGAAGTGAGGAAATGTGTGTGCAATCAAGAGAGCTATGAGGTAATCCCTAAGCACTCATCTCAAAGGGCAGGGCCTGATTCAACACAGCTGCGCTGTGTTAGGGAGCAGCACACATTAGGACAGAATAAGAATAGAGCTTATTCTTCAGGAAACAGTTTCAGCAACAGTTTGAAGAACAGCTTCAGCAAAAGCCAAGCAGATAGAGAGAGAAGGAAACTCTCTGGAAGGAAGAGAAGAAAGGCCATTGGAAGGTCTGGGAGATTCCAAGGCAGTACTCATACTGGGAGGTATTCCAAAAGCCAGCAGAGTCCATTGGACTGGATTCAGCCAGAGGAATGGAGTGGCAGAGATAGGAATCACCAGTGGCTACCTGGAAGAGAGAAGACTGCATGTGGAAGGGACTTTCAGACCAAGGCCAGAAGGTATGTGAGAGGAGATCCAGTGTCCAGGGATCAAGATTGGAAGGCTGGACATCAGAATTGGATTACATATTGGCCAGGCTTTACAGAGAGGAATTATGATGGCAGGAGAGGCTCAGGTATGAACACTGATCCAGACCCTATCTATAATAGAGAATGGCAGCAAGGGAATAAGCATTCTCATGATAGTGCCTTAATGAAAGACTCATCTGTGCCAATGTATGATATTGACCCTATGATTGTTTATGAAGGGGGAGATACAGCAGATGAAACTATTTATATGGACTGTTCTCTATCTAAATGCTATTGCTAGTTTTCCGTGAGCAAACACATCAGCCATCACAAAGAAACCTAACTTTGTTCTTTATTTCCACTGCAAACAGCTCTTAAAGCAGGATTTGGGCTCACACAGTAGCAGCCAGCCAGCTAAAGGCTTTCAGCTGGTCCATTGATAGTAATTAGGGCTGCACCTGATTGTGTGTGTGAGCAAGGGAGAATCACTGCTGAGATCGGCGTGGAAAATAAGCAGAAGTTAACCTGACCAGCAAAGTTTATTCTTTTCTTTGTGCCTTTGTATTTGGTAATTATTTGCTAAGAAAACATTAGCTAATTGCCTGACAAGCTGAAGGTTGTTTCTGGTTTACTTTGTGACTTTTTGTTATCCATTTTAAACACTGCAAGCAAGTAACCTCATTTATAGTGCTATCAAGCATACATGTGCTGGGTAAATTAAACCCCATCAATAAAAGAAGTATTTTATTGATCTTACCACTTGGTTTCACAACTCAAATTATTGTCATCAGCTGTGTTTGGGAGTGAATGAACTACAATACCCACAATACCTTGCAAGAATCATATGAATATATGCATCGTCAAGATTGTGTAAGTTCTCACCCTAGGCAGCCATCTGACAAACTGCATACATATTAAAACATAATAGACAACAATATTATATCCCACTACAGGGAATAACTATTACTTTTTCTCCCCCCCCCTCTTTTATCCACCACCACCCTTCCCTTCTCCCCCCCCCATTCCACACCTCTTCCCCCCATTCCCACCCTCACCTTCAACCCCCCTTCCCTTTAGCACTCTAGTCCTAATTATACCAACTTAAACTGCTAAGATATAGTTTTTACCAAATTAAACTGTTAAAATATCATTTCTTGCCCTGGCTGACACCCTTTCAAGATATGGAAACCAAGTCATCAAAAAACATGTTCTTCTACGAACATGTCTTCTAGAAGCCTCTCCCTCCCATAATACCAGTTGATGTAAAACATTCCTCCATTCCCAATATTCTGGACCTCCAGATTCTCTCCATTTCCGAAGGATACAATGCTTTGCAAGCAAACAACATTTTCTTACTAATGATCTATTCCCTGATGATAAAAATCCCTGAAGAGGAGCATCCAAAACAGCAAACCCCGAGGTTAATTTCAATGTCTACCCTAATGTTTATGTTTATTACATTTGATATACCGCTCAGGCCAAGAAGCATCAGAGCGGTTTACAATCCTACATTTATGTTATGGAAAATAAGAAAAGAACGCCATTAATAAGACAGGACAGAGTAGGAGAAACAGATAGACAAAGTGATAGCACAGATAGGAGAAAACAGAACAGCAGACTACCTTCACAGACTACAGGCATGACAAATAGACTCACAATTTCTGTATGATTTTAATCATTCGCCACGGTCCCCGCCTAAGGGCCACACCAAAGGGCCCTCTGGTGAGGCCCTCTGGCGAGGCCCTCAGGCGCGGGCGCGCCTACGGAGCGGCAGTTTATATGCCGGTGAGCAGGGCAGTTGCTAGGCAGTCTGTAAGGTGAGGAGAGGTTCCGCCCACACACCAAGATGAAATCAGTTGCATTCCCTGATCTTAAATGAGCCTCCGGAGCGGCGGTTTAAATGCCGGTGAACAGGGCAGTTGCTAGGCAGTCTGTGAGGTGAGGAGAAGTTCCCGCCCACACACCAAGATGAAATCAGCTGCATTCCCTGATCTTAAATGAGCCTCCGGAGCATTCCAAAATGTCCTTACTCGTTTACATGTCCAGAACATATGCCCCAAATGTGCCCGCTCCATTCCACACCACGGACAATCACCGTGATGTGCAAAACCCGCCTTCCATGCTCTGTATGGTGAGATATAAGCACATTCTAGTATTTTGAATTGCATATCACGTAATTTTGCCCCTATAACTATTTTAGAGATTCGCCCAATGGCTTTTTCTCATTCAAACGCTTCAAGATTAATTCCAAGATCCCTCCCCCATTGTAAACTCAGATGTCTATAGCTCTTGACTTGTATTAGGTTATTCAAGGCTTTACTATAATCAGCAACCGATATTCTTTCTTTGTCCTTTATTGCAAACCATTTCTCCAACTTTTCAAAATTTTCCTGTCTCAATCCTCGTCTCCCATCTTTCATTGAAGTAAAATAATATTTTAATTGTAAGTAAGCATGAAAATGCCCCTGTGGCAATCCATAGCATTTTTTTTAATTCCAAGAAAGGTTTAAGTGCGCCTTCTCCATTTATTACTTGCCACATTTGTTGTAGACCTTTTTTCTCCCATCCCTTGAAAAAAATAGACGTTGTTCTTGGCTGAAATGCTAAATTACCTTGCAATGGCAAATATCCTGACACATCACTTGGAATGCCCAATTTTCCAGAGTATCTGCCAACTCCAGCGAACCCCTTGCCATAAAATATTATTTCTAAAATCCTTCGGCAACTTCACTTTAGTCACTTGTAACACAGACAGAAGTGAATAAGGGTTTACTAACGCGGACTCAAAATCATATGGAGTATATACTGATGTCCCTACTAACCAATCTCTAACATGTCAAAGCAAACATCCTAGATTATATTGTTCTATTCTAGGCAACCCTGTACCACCCTGTTCCCACGGCCCATATAATTGATCAGTTCTAAGTTTAGGTTTTTTCCCTCTCCAAAAAACGTTCTGTAATAATCTTTCCATTTTTTGAACATCTTTCCTCAATAGCCGCAACGGTGTCCAATATTGCAATGGTGTCCAATAGCCGCAATGGTGTCCAATATTGCAACTTATTTTGCATGTCTTGTAGTAGCAGCCTAACATTTTGCCTATACAGATGACGTGGGTCTTTAGGTAACCATATTCCTAAATACTTAAATTTATTTTTTGCCCAGCGTAAAGGAAACTCTACACCCCAATCATTTTGTAACCCCCCATTAACATCTAATGCTTCTGATTTAGCCATATTCAACTTGAAACCGGCTATCCATCCATATCGTCCGATCACAGTCATTAATTTTGATAAAGATTTGCGAAGTTCCGTCAACATAACTAATAAATCATCCGCAAAAGCCAACACCTTAAATATGCAAGACCCAACCTTCACACCCCGTATATCATCACAAGCATAAATCATTCTTAGCAAAGGGTCTAATGAGAGCACAAATAACAACGGAGACAATGGGCAGCCTTGTCTAGTTCCTAGAGCAATATTAAAACTATTAGTTACTAGCCCATTAACTCCCACAACAGCCTCTGGTTTTTGGTATAATCCTCTGATCCCTTGAATAAAACCTTCTATTAGTCCATAAGCTTTTAAAGTATCGAACAAATATGTCCACCCCACCCTGTCGAAGGCTTTTTTCAGCATCAAAACTGATCAATAAGGAAGGGACAGCAAATTTTCTAACCCAGCTTAAGGCTCCTAATATTTTCCTAATATTTTTAGTGGGATATTGGCCCTTCACAAATCCCGTCTGACAATTATGCAGTAAATTAGGGAGATATTCAGCCAAACGATTTGCTAAAATCTTAGCAAACAACTTAAGATCATAATTAATTAAGGAAATAGGTCGATAAGACCCAACCTCTGTTACATCTTTACCAGGTTTTGGTAAAACTACTATATGGGCTGTATTATTATATTTAAACATCCCTGTTTCCATCCACCTATTAAACAATGTCCCCAACACAGGTGTAACCTGTGTTTGTAACAACTTATAATATTCAACTCTAAAACCATCCAATCCTGGAGCCTTTTTGCATTATCAATACCTCTTTTTACTTCATCCATTGTTGTGGGGGATGCCAATTTGCTCTGCTGTTCCTGAGTAAGATGGGCTAAATGCACCTCTGACAGAAAATTCCCAATCTTCATATTGGATACGTCATTCCTCATGTATAGCTTATGATAATAGCTTACAAAAATATTCCCTATATCTACAGAGTCCATGTGTATCACACCTTCCTCATCTTTTAATAACGGCACAAATCAAGATCTCTGACTGCGTGCCAGACAACGAGCTAAGAGCTTCCCCGCCTTATCCCCATTTTGGTACAAGTGGCATTTGTAATAAAATAGTGATTTTTTTGTTTTCTGATGTATCAATGTATTCAAAGTTGCCTGGGTAGTAAGCAATTGTTCTTTATTGGCAATATTAGGCCTATTAGCTAGGAGTTTACGCTCTCTACAAATTTGGTTTTCCAATCTGAGGATCCTTTTAGCCAGCATTCTTCTCCATCGAGCAGTATATGCAATTATATCCCCCCTCAAAACAGCTTTTGAGGCCTTCCAAAATAGCTCTGGATCACATTTATGTGCCCGATTGTGATATTCATAATCTTTCCATTTGGCCAATAAAAACTCTTGGAACTTAATATCATGGCCTATGTCAAGTGACAAACGCCAGGGGCCTTTTTTACCCCCCAACTGCCCTTCTTCCCAATCTGCTCATATAAGAGCATGATCCGAAATTTCATAAGGTCCAATGGCCGCATCCGTCATCTTTGGAAAAAATTCCTCTGAAACAAATAGAGCATCAAGTCATGAGCTTGTGCCATGTGCTCTAGACATGTGAGTGTAATCTCGTTCCATTGGATGAAGAGCTCTCCAGACATCTATAAGTCTACACCTTTGGCTAAACCTCCGTAAGAGTCTTGCGATATTGTGGCGACTACTCCCACATCCCCCCGATACATCCATTGATGGATCTAAGACACCATTCCAGTCTCCTCCCAATATCATTATAGACTCTGGCAATGCATCAATTTCTGCCATCAATCTAGCAAAAAAATTTGGATCAGGCACATTCGGGGCATACACACTCCCCACTAAGAGTTTCCGCCCTTTAAGATTTCCCTGTACTAATACAAACCTTCCCTCAGGGTCTGCTATTGTCCGCTCCATCTGAAAACCTACCCCTGTCGAAATTAAGATTGCCACCCCCCCTTTCCTCCCCTGTGCCGATGCCCCATAAATTTGGTCTATGCCTTTCTTTTGTAATCTAGACAGGTCTCCTATAGCTTGATGTGTCTCCTGTAGCAATACAATATTCCCTTTATGTCGTCTCACAGCTTGCAGAATTTTTTTTCGTTTAAAAGGGCTTGTAAGGCCACATACATTCCATGAGAGTATTCTTATCCCCATGATAAGATAAATAATATGGTATTAAAACATGACTTTATCATATATAAACTAGGAGAGCCCCCCCAGCCTAAGACCCTCCCATCTCCATCTATTATTACTTTTACTTTTATCTTTTTCCACTTAGCATTAAGTTGGCTTTGTGTATATATTAACTTAGTACTTCCCTTATTATCCCCTCCCCATCCTCTTTCCCCTGATCCCTCACCAATCCCACAACTACCCCTTAGCCCAGAAATCTCTTCCTCCCTTCCCATGGCCATATTAGTGTTAATCCTACTCCAATCCCTCTCAGCTGGTCCTAAGTTTTATTTAATGTATCTCACCCTTTGATATATACCCCTTCCATCACTATATAATAAAATATAATAACCACAACTTAATCAAACTATTAGCTTTAAACTTATAGTCTTCAATTATGATACTATCCACCTGCTCATTTGATGAGCATTGTGAGGCTGTGTTGTGATATTTTATTATCCTTCAAACTGGTGATAATTTTCTGAATCCAATTTTGTGCTTCTTCCAAGGATGTGTTGTGGTATTTAGTTATTATCCTCCATGTTGGCAATATTCTTCTAAATCCAATTTTGTGCTTCTTCCGATGTCTCCATTATCTCTGTCTTCCCATTATAAAAAATCCGCAGCCTTGCCGGATATTGTAACATAAATTTCACATGTGATGCCACTAATTTCTGTGCACCTTTAATATGTTGTCCTCTTCAATACTTTAAAAAAGGTTTGGCTGAAGTGGGAGTTGTGCCTGGTGTTCTCTGCTGGTCCCCCCCCCCCACACACTTTTTTTACATTGCCGCACCTACTACAGTAGGTAAGATGCTTTGATGTCTCTACTTGGTTCTCTTATCTCCTGTGTGGTGCCACAAGAGTCTGTTTTGTCTTCTTTCCTCTTCAATATTTACATGTGACCTCTATTAATTTAGTACAGCAAAATGACCTAAATCTGAGTGTATGCTGATGATATACATCCCATTTAGCATTTCTGAAGGCATTCATTTGCCAGGATCTTCCACTACATAACTCAGATTGATCACTGGATGTTGGATCACATTCTCTGGAAATCACAATCTATCCCACTTGTCCCTGAAATTTGCTACTTAGATGTTATCAGACTCATGTTTATCAGTGAACCCAGGGCTGGCCCATCCATTGTGTGAGAATGTTTTTCACACAGGGCACTGTGCCAGCTTTATTCTGCACATGGTGTTCAGTTTGCAGAGCTGGCTTCAGAGGGAGCTGTGGAGATGGAAGCACCGGTTCATCTCTGCACAGCTGCCAGAGTGAAGAGCAGTGTGTTCCTTCACTCCGGCAGCTGTTTTCTCATGAAGCCCACTAGTGCACTTAGTGCTGGGAAAGAGGAAATGCCCTTTAACCTCCAGTGCACTAGTGGGTTTCACGAGGACATAGCTGCCAGAGTGAAGGTACATGCTACTGTTCGTTCTGGCGGCTGTGCAGAGATGAGCCGAGGCTTTGAGCCTCCCCGGCTCCCTCTGAAGCTGGTCAGGCAGGCCCAGGGCTCTTTGGGGAGGGGTTAGGACTGTAAATGAGCTGATGGGGGGCTAGGACTGGAAATAGCTGATGGAGAGGCTAGGACTGGAAATGAACTGATTTGGGGGGCTTGGACTGGAAACGGGCTGATGGGGGGCTGGGATGTGAAATGGGCTGATGAGGGGCTAGGATAAAACTCAAAATGGGATGATGGGGGGCTAAGACTGAAAATGGACTGATGGGGGATAGGATTGGAAATAGACTGATGGTGGGGGGCTATGATAGGACTGGAAATGGCTGATGGAGGCTTGGACTGGAAATGGTCTGATGGGAGGTTAGTATAGGATTAGAAATGGGAAGGAAGTAACAGAATTTGCAAAGCAAGAGAATAAAACTTTTCAAGAAATTAGATCAACAGACTAGGAAAAACAAGTGGCAAAAGCAGAAATACAGTGGGAAATACAGAGTGTTACTCCAGGAACCCTTTGTAGATCAATTGTTTATGCCTTCAAAACATAGAAAGACTAGGAGACATGCAATGAAGCAACAGTGTTACCTATCTTAGACTAATAAGAGAAAATATTGTTTCACTCAATGAGTAATCAAACTCTGGAATTCATTACCAGAGGATGTAGTAAAAGATGTTAGTGTAGCTGGGTTTAAAAAACATTTGGACAAGTTCCTGGAGGAAAGGTCCATAAACCATTATTAAAGGGGACCCGGGAAATCTGCTGCTTTGCTCCAATACAAGTACTGTAGAACCTATGTCTTTTGGGGAAACTGCTAGGTACTTGTAACCTAGATTGGCCACTGTTGGAAACAGGATACTGGGCTTGATGGGCCTTGGTTTAACCCAGTATGGCATATCTTATGTTCTTAAGAATGGACACATGAATGGTTAAGGAGAGGTGAACTGAAACCAAAGGATGAGAGGTTGATAATTGCAGCCCAGGACAGCGGCTTAAGGTTGAGATGGTTTACAGCAAGCATTGAAAAAACTGGCAAAACGGACATATGTCTATTCTGTGGGAAAGACCTGGAAATGGTGACTCACCTCATAGCTGGCTGTGAAGTTCTGATGGCAGTAAATTTCTATACAAAGAGGTACAATAAGGTAGCACACCTTATCCATTGGAAACTCTGTAAGCACTATAACATCACTGTGGCTGAAAAATCACTGGGATCATGACCCTAAAAGAATTTCAGAGAATGAAGAGTTTATGATCACCGTGGACAGTCCCGTTCTCACCATTTTATAAAGCTGGATGCGAGGAAGCCAGATATAGTGGTAAAGGAGAAAAAACACCAGAACAGCATTGATTATAGAGGTGTCAGTACCAAGCAACTACTCTGTGAATCGCGCTGAGGGGGAGAAAATCTTCAAGTATCAAGAAATGCAGTCAGAGACCAGGAAAATGTGGCAAAAAGATACCAAGCTCTTTCCCATTATGCTGGTGCCACTAGCTTAACTAAGAGGAATTTCCAAGCACACCTTGATATTTTATTCATTCACATAACAACTTACAAACCCCAAAGGGAGGCTCTCTTTGGCACGATGCAATTACTATGCTGTGCATTAGCAGTAAATCTGAGAGACTGAGATCATCCTCCGTGTATCCTGCCTTAGAAATGAGGTTCATGGCTGTCATGGTGTGCGCAAAACTCACCCATTTGGAGGAACTGCCCCAAAAGAATATTCATGAGAGAGATTCCTCCATTGTAGGCAGATCTCCCTCATGCATATTCATTGTGGTTATTCTAAAGACCTGACTGGCTAGTTGTGTCTAAGGACTGGGTTGAGAAACCCTGGTTTAGAGTGTAGCATCTAAGATATAATGCTGAAAAGAATATAAGGCCATGAATATGGGCGGCAATAACTCGAGTGGTATATTATAGGGGTGAATTCTATGCATGAAAGTGGAGGGGGGATCTGAGAATGATCATATTTGATGATCTTAAGATGGCCAAACATGTAAGATTTAGGGATTTTTAGGGCTTGATTAGGATTCAAGGTGAAGCTCTATTGACCTGGAATGTGCTGCCAAATGGAATTTGAATGGGGTAGAGTTATTGTGTCTGTCACAAAAATAAAAAGATTTCAGCAGGCTTACGATGAGAACTGAACTAGTTGGAAGTGGAAGCCCAGATAAAACCTGAAGCCAGGATTCTCTAAATGGTTTTTATGTTTTATTTTATTGTCATGTCAGTGATTTTATCTATGCGTTGCTGTTAAGTCACCTATGAATAAGGATAGGTGATTTATAAATCTTAAATGAAATGGCATTACATTCAAGTATAGTAGGTATAATATTCTCCTATTCCCTAAGAGTTTACAATCTGTCTCTGTATCTGGGACAAGGGAGGATTAAATGATTTGCCCGAGGTAACAAGCAGCAGCAATGGGATTTGAACCAGGCTTATTCTGCTTTTTAGGCTACTGCTTTAACCATTAAGCTACAGAAAAAAACAGGAGGAGCTTGAATGTATTGGAAAATGAATGACTAGCAGGAAAAAGCTGGTGATCATGCCTCTGTATATTTGTGCTAAGACCTCATTTGGAATATTGTGTGCAATTCTAGAGACGGCATCTTCAAAAGGATATGAAATGAATGGAGTTAGTCCAAAGGGTGGCTACAAAATTGGTCAATGGTCTTTGTCATGAAGTATATGGGAGAGATTTAAGGATCAAAATATGTATATTTTGGAAGAAAGACAGGACATGGGAGATGTTATTGAGATATTTAAATATAGTACCTTCAAGGTATAAAGGCAGTCTCTTATTTAAAAGAAATGAAGGATCATAGCATGAGGAAAAAAGGGGAAGACTTTGGACGAATATAAGATAAGCCTTCCAGTGGAGGAAGGGGTGGTATCTGCTTTTAAAACACAGAGTGTAGGAGTAGCCTAATAGTTAGAACTCTAGGCTGAAAATCGGTGGAGCCTGGATCAAAACCCACTGTTACGCCTTGTGGTTTTGGGGAAATTAATTAACCTTGTATTGCTTCAGGTTCGAAAAATATGTACTGTACCAGAATGTGGCTCATTTTGTGCTACTCCTGAAAAAGGCATGAGCTAAATTAAAAAAAAAATCTATGGAATAAACATTGAGGATCTCTGAGGGAAAGAAAGGGATTGTAGAGCTTAGTGGTTGGTGTGGATGGGCAGACTAGATAGGCCATATGGTTTTTATCTGGTATCATTTTTCTCTGTTTCTAAGAATGCAGTCAAGCATAATAGAAGGTTTCTCTTTTTTTCCACTCCATTTCTTGTGTAGCTTAGAATTGGGCTGGAGATCAAGGAAAATGAGACCAGATCCAAATCTAGAAATCTGGGCTAATTCAATTTGCATTTTTTCCAAAACTTTCTCCCAAAGAGCTGAACTGGAAACTAGTGAGAAATTGGCCATTAACAAAATTGAAAACAGGTAATAAGAATAATAATTAAATAGATATTGCTAAATAAACTAGTGCACAGAAGCATAATTGCATAATTCTGTGCAAAGAGACAGGAGGCTCTACAAATAAAAAGTTAAGAGATGAAATAAACATTTATATAGAACACTTACATTCATTAGAGGCTCTAAGATAGCTGATGGGCTGGAATGCTTAGGCCCACCCACATTTTGTGGATGTGCACTTTGCTAGGGAAGAGAGACTAACCATGAGGTAGCGGCTGGAAACCATGTAAAGGATAAATTAGACATAAGTCATTTGGAACACCACAAATATTCAGTAGAATATACAGAGTTTTCCAGCACATACTATGCAATCAGCAGTGATGACAAGTCCACTTTTTCAAGGGCATTAGTTCAATGGGGATAAATATATAGATGACTATTTATAGCATGTGTTTTTCAACAGCTTCAAATTTAGTTTTTATGAATATAATAGAGAAGGTGGCTGTTTTTCTTTCATGTTTCAAGAAGTATTTAAAGAGCATTTGTAGTCCACTACTCAAAAATCTTTGCTCACATTGAATTATAGGATCCTTATATACATGCAACCCCTAAAATATACTTTGTAATAAACAATAAGCATAAATAATCACAGATACAAACCAGCTGTAATGAAAACATGAACTGGGACTCTGATCAGAGAAAGGCTGAACTTTTACAGAGCTCTGCTAGTGAGTGGATTTTTGCCTCCTGGGACATCTTACTGTGAGTTCTAGCTGTTTATTTAATTATTTACTGTTTGTCTAACTGTTGTTTGTTTAATTATTTAGTGTTTGTCTTAGGGGTGTGCTAATTCAGCCTTCTCAGCTGTACTTACCTTGCCTCTCTCATTAACTGGGCCTTGTGTGGTAGCCATTTTGAATTAATCTCTCTCCCCAGAGCCTGCTGTTAAGCTTTTCCTGTCCTTGCCTGCCTGAGTGACTCCTCCCCCTGTGTGTGTGGTAGCCATTTTGAATTAATCTCTCTCCCCAGAGCCTGCTGTTGTTAAGCTTTTTCCTGTCCTTGCCTGCCTGAGTGACTCCTCCCCCTGACCCCCTCCCCCTGAGGTATCCTGTAACCTTGTTCCTGTTTTCTCCACGTGTGCATAGGCTGTTTTAGTTTGCTTTTCTCTGATCAGAGAAAGGCTGAACTTTTACAGAGCTCTGCTAGTGAGTGGATTTTTGCCTCCTGGGACATCTTACTGTGAGTTCTAGCTGTTTATTTAATTATTTACTGTTTGTCTAACTGTTGTTTGTTTAATTATTTAGTGTTTGTCTTAGTTTTTTGCTAATTCAGCCTTCTCAGCTGTACTTACCTTGCCTCTCTCAATTAACTGGGCCTTGTGTGGTACCCCCATCCCCCTGCTGAGGGTTCAGGACAGGGTACCTTGTAACTGCCCTCTTTAATAGGACTTATCTCCCCCCCTCCCTCCCCAGCACCCACCCACCCCTGGGGAAATTGTAGTTTTATAGGTACTTGGACATCTTAGAGGAAAGGGGCTGCTCTCAGGTGCAGCTCTTAATCCAAATCAGTCATACACAGAGGACCTGTGATTAATTAGTTTCAGGTACACAGGGTGTATTAGGGGTATTAGATACACTTTTATTAGTATAAGCATCTACACCAATCCTTATTATATACCGCTTTAAAAGACCTAAACACAAGCTTTAAACTAAGATGCAGTCAGAGGTCCAGCAACGAGCTGGGGGTTGTCCAGTCTGTTGCATCGAGTGTCACATGTATGATTATCTCCCAGTTGGTGAGAGGTCCTACATATGCACTAAGTGCAGGGAGCTCTTTGCTCTCAGGGAACGAGTCCGTTCTCTAGAGGCTAGAGTAGCAGACCTGGAAGACATAAGAAAGACAGAGAAGTACATGGACGAGACCTACAGGGATATAGTCCTGAAGTCCCACCTCCAGTCTGGCAGCATCCCTGTTGCCATGGAGGAGAGAGGTCACGTGACAGGAGAGCATCACCCTGGTGTGGCAGGAAGTGATCCTGTAACTAGGACCTGTCCTCCAGGTGATGTAAAACCCTCTCGCACCCGAGGACGTTTCTCCAGGGCCATGTCCCCATGAGGGGAGGGTCAGGACAGCTGTTATAGTTGGTGATTCAATCATTAGGAATGTAGATAGCTGGGTGGCTGGTGGACGTGAGGATCGCCTGGTAACATGCCTGCCTGGTGCGAAGGTAGCAGATCTCACGCACCGCCTAGATAGGATCATAGATAGTGCTGGGGGGAGTCCTGCTGTCTTGGTACATGTTGGTACCAATGACATAGGAAAATGTGGTAGGGAAGTTCTGGAGGCTAAATTTAAGCTTTTAGGTAGGAAGTTGAAATCCAGAACTTCCAGGATAGCGTTCTCCGAAATGCTTCCTGTTCCACGTGCAGGACCCAAAAGACAGGCAGAGCTCCGGAGTCTCAATGCGTGGATGAGACAATGGTGCAAGGATGAGGGTTTTGGATTTGTTAGGAACTGGGGAACATTCTGGGGAAAAGGGGGGGCTCTTTCCGAAGGGATGGGCTTCACCTTAATCAGGATGGGACCAGACTGCTGGCATTAACCTTTAAAAAAGAGATAGAGAAGCTTTTAAACTAGAAAATAGGGGAAAGCCGACAGTCACCCAGGAGCGCACGGTTCGGACAAAGGTATCCTTGAAGGATACTACCAAAAGCAGTGAGGTTCCAAAAGGGAGTATAGTAGCCCAAATGCCCTTGAGTAAGGAGCAGACAGAGCATAAAGATTCCCAATTACCCATGCCTACCAATAGCCAGATTAATATTAATAAAATGCAGTCTCTAAAATGCTTGTATGCCAATGCTAGAAGTCTAAACAATAAGATGGGAGAATTAGAATATATAGCATTAAATGAGAGGTTAGATATGATTGCACTCTCAGAGACATGGTGGAAGGAGGATAACCAGTGGGACACTGTGATACCTGGATACAAACTATATCGTAATGATAGAGCTGAACAAATTGGTGGAGGGGTTGCGCTCTATGTTAGAGAGGGCATTGAGTCAGAAAGGATTAAAGTTTTGCAGGGAACAAAATATGCTGTAGAATCTCTATGGATTGAAATTCCATTTATGAAGGGGAAGGTGATGGCAGTGGGAGTATACTATCGACCACCTGGCCAGAATGAACAAATGGATGATGAAATGCTCAAAGAAATCAAGGAAGCTAACAAAAGCCACAACAGAGTAGTAATAATGGGTGATTTCAATTACCCCGGTATCGACTGGGACAGTGTCACAGCAGGACAAGCTAAAGAGATAAAGTTTCTAGATGAAATAAATGACTGCTTCTTGGAGCAGCTGGTTCATGAACCGACCAGAGGGGAAGCCATACTGGACCTAGTCCTTAGTGGAACGCCAGATCTGGTGCAAGAAATAAGGGTGTTGGGACCACTTGGCAATAGTGATCATAGTATGATCATGTTTGATTTAATCAGTGGAGGACAGATAGTAAAGGAATCCACAGTACTACCTTTTAACTTTCAAAAGGGTGACTATGATAGAATGAGGAATATAGTTCGGAAAAAACTAAAAGGAGCGGTTCCAAAGGTTAAAGACTTACAGCAAGCTTGGGTGTTATTTAAAAATACTATCCTCGAAGCCCAGACCAGCTGTATTCCACGCATTAAGAAAAGTGGAAGAAAGTCCAAAAAACTGCCAGCATGGTTTAAAGGTGAGGTCAGAGAGGCTGTTGCTGCCAAAAGAGCAACCTTCAGAAAATGGAAAAAGAGCCAAATGATGAAAACTGGAAACAGCACAAGCACTGGCAAGTTAAATGCAAAGCATTGATAAGGCAGGCAAAGCGGGAATTTGAGAAGAAACTTGCTACGGAAGCAAAAACACGAAATAAAGACTTTTTCAAGTACATTCGTAGCAAAAGGCCTGTGAGAGAGTCAATTGGACCATTAGATGATAGAGGGGTAAAAGGGGCAGTAAGAGGAGACAAGGCTATAGCAGAGAGACTGAATGAATTCTTTGCTTCGGTCTTTACTGAGGAAGATGTAGGGGTGTTACCCAAGACTGAAGTGGTATTTAAAGGTGATACTGCAGAGGAATTGAGAGAAATATCGCTACACCGGGAAGATATATTACAACTATTTGATAAACTGAATAGTAGCAAATCACCTGGACCGGATGGTATACATCCCAGAGTGTTGAAAGAACTGAAATATGAGATTGCAGACCTGTTATTGGTAATCTGTGAACTTTCATTAAAATCATCTGTAATACCTGAAGATTGGAGGGTCGCCAACGTAACACCAATTTTTAAAAAGGGTTCCAGGGGTGACCCGGGAAATTACAGACCGGTGAGCCTGACGTCAGTACCAGGGAAAATGGTAGAAGCCATCATAAAGAACAAAATTACACAGCATGTAGATAGTCATGGCCTAATGGGAGACAGCCAACATGGCTTTAGACAAGGCAGATCTTGTCTTACTAATCTGATCTGTTTTTTTGAAGGTGTGCATAAACAGGTAGACAAAGGTGAGTCGGTTGATATAGTGTATCTGGACTTTCAGAAAGCTTTTGACAAGGTCCCCCATCAGAGACTTTTGGCGAAGCTAAAAAGTCATGGGATAGGAGGCAGTGTACTATTGTGGATCGGGAACTGGTTAAAAGATAGAAAGCAGAGGGTAGGGCTAAATGGCCAATATTCCCAATGGAAAAAGGTGAATAGTGGAGTACCCCAGGGATCTGTACTGGGTCCGCTACTTTTTGACATATTCATAAATGACCTGGAAAAGGGAATAACTAGTGAGGTAATCAAATTTGCAGATGACACAAAACTGTTTAAAGTTGTTAAAACCCAAGAGGATTGTGGAAAACTGCAGGAGGATCTGGATAAATTGGAAGACTGGGCATCCAAATGGCAGATGAAATTTAATGTGGACAAGTGCAAAGTTATGCACCTAGGAAAGAACAACCCACACTATAGTTACAAGATGCAAGGCTCCACATTAGAAACCACCACCCAGGAAAAAGAGTTAGGAGTCATCGTGGATAACATGTTAAAACCCTCCGCCCAGTGTGCAGCGGCGGCCAAGAAAGCAAATAGAATGCTAGGTATCCTAAGGAAAGGGATGGAGAATAAAACAAAGGATATTATAATGCCTCTGTATCGCTCCATGGTACGACCGCACCTTGAATATTGTGTGCAATTCTGGTCACCGTATCTTAAAAAGGACATAGAGTTATTAGAAAAAGTACAGAGAAGAGCCACCAAATTGGTGAAGGGGATGGAAGGCTACTCCTATGAAGAGAGGCTAAAAAGGTTAGGGCTCTTTAACCTAGAAAAGAGGCGGCTGAGGGGAGATATGATAGAGGTGTATAAATTAATGAATGGAGTGGAACGGATAAACGTGGATAAATTGTTTACGCTATCAGAATATAGAAGGACTAGGGGGCATGTAATGAAGCTACAGGGTAAACTATTTAAGACAAATAGGAGAAAATATTTCTTCTCTCAACGTGTAATCAAACTCTGGAATCTGTTACCGGAGGATGTAGTAAGGGCTGTTAGTATAGCTGGGTTTAAAAAAGGTTTGGACAAGTTCCTGGAGGAAAGGTCCATAAACCACTATTAAAAGGGACCCAGGATATCAATGCTTGGCCTAGTACAAGCACTGCAGAACCTGTGTCTTTTGGGGAAACTGCTAGGTACGTATGACCTAGATTGGCCACTGTTGGAAACAGGATACTGGGCTTGATGGACCTCGGTCTGACCCAGTATGGCATTTCTCATGTTCTCATGTTCTCATGTTCTCATGTTCTCATGTACTATAGCCAAATAATCAGATCAGTTGCAAATGGCAGCAAATACCTACTCAAAGAACAAAGTATTTATCATCTTTCTAAAGGGAAATAAACAGTTTCCATATGAGCTTCAGAACACACAGCATTCCACAAAGTGGGACACATGAAAGAAAAGGATCTGTTGTTAAAGAGTCCACCAACTGCAAAATTCTCACTGAAGGGCTATAGAGTAATGACTTATTCCCAAATCTGAACGACTACTGTAGGACCTAATCCAACAAAACTGACTTTAAATGATTAGGATTACAACTCTTAATGATTTTCAAAGTCAACATCAAAATCTTGGATTTTACCCTTCAGACATTTAGAAATGCAGATACGTACTTGTTGAGGAACTTGATCCCTGATGGTTGCATACAGAAATTGCAGCACATGAATGAATTTTACCAGGAATCCCAAACACAAATAATTGCAGTACTTTATCTCTGACAGGCCAAGTGCTTGTGATACAGCCTTCAGTGTGGACCACTGTAGTCATGGCTTCAACTGGCCATCATATGCAAGTTGAAAAAGATGGTTCTTGCTACTGATCTAATATGGGCCTTCATATTTAGCTTAGAGCTCATTTTGACATTCACATTTTCCACTTCAGTTTTAAAGTCAATAATTATTTTTATTTACTGTTTCTTCACCAACAATTGTAATTACATTTTACCCCCTCAACTTAATCACAGAATCATACAACAGTTGAATTCCACAGAAACAAAGACAGCATTTCTCCATGTTCCCTTCTATAACACACAACATGCTACTGAATAATATTTCCATAAGAAGATATCAAACAATCCTCCCTCCCTTGACCGTCCCCCCTCCTCCAGACAGTCTTTCAGTCATGGTACCCACAAATAACTCAACTGTTCCCTAACAACCCACATGAAATTTTTACATATGCACCTCTTTCCATTGTAGAAAGGGCATCCATACATTCAAGAACTTTGATCCTTGCTGCCTTCTATAGCCATAATCTCACTCATTCTATAAATGTATAATAATCTGGCAATAACTTCTACTCTTTTGGCACCTTCCTATCCCTCCAATGTAATGTGAGCTCCATTCTTGCAGCCAGTATACACATCACAGCAAATCACACATGGTTCTTATCAAACTCCACAAAAACCATATTTTAACAGAAAAAAAGGATTGAACTAGCTGCAGGTCCTGATCTATCACCTCCCCAACAAACTTACAAATATCTTCCTAGTAGTTCTGCACCTTAGGACAACCCCACTATATATGGTAAAAATTCCCCCACCATCCCACACCCCCTCCAATACCTCCCTTCCTGCTCTCCCTGGATTCTAATCAGATGGTTGAGGAAAAAATACATATGGTATAAAGTCTTATACCTATTCTCCAACAGGGCAACCTCCAAAGACAATTTAGTAGTGGTTACAAAAAACCCTACTTACTTATCCTCCTATCTACCACCCAAATCCTTCCCCTATCTATCCATTAAACTGTGCCTCTTAAATTCTTTACCCAATAGAATCCTGTACAATTTTGACAAACCCTTTCAACCCTGAAAAGTCAATATAATAATTAAAAAATAGTTAATCCCCCTCAATAAACCTTCCTTTACCCTGCTCCCTTAAAAACTGCATTAACTGGAGGCTGTAAAAGTAATCCTTTCCCCCTGGCGATACCACTCTTTAAGTTAACCAAACGTACGAAACTCATCTGTTGAGTTCACTTTCTGCCTCACCATCCCACACCATATAGGTCTGACAACCCATCCCTGGTTGAAATGAAGCATTATGCCATATTAATTAACATTGGGATAGCTGCTTATCATTCATCAGGGCCTTAGAAACTCTCTGCCACACCTGAAGAGTGAGGCTTGCATAAAGGCTGAGCCCAACTAACTTTGTATTAACCCTCCCCCTGCCCTGAGCACCCCTTCCAGAGAACTCTCACTCAATCCCACCCCCTCAATCATCACCTATGGCTTAATGTCCCCACCCCCCAGTCAAAAAAGGCTTGTATTTGGACTGCCTAATTACACCAAAGGAATCCTCAAGCCTCCCTTTTCCTTTCTTAGAATCAGAACATTCTTAGATATCGGTGGCAGTCTCTGGTGCCATATAACATCTAATATTATTCTTTGCATTTTTTTCACTGACTTAGTAGGTACCTCCACCAACAATGCCATGAATAAAAAAAATCTGTTGAGGCAACACATTCAGTATGATAACTGCAATCCGTCCTAACGATAAAGTAGTCAGTTGCAACCATGGACCCAAATTCTTATTAATCTCTCATACCAGGGGCTCATAATTTAAAGCAAACAGTTAACCCTATCCCTTGAAAACTACACCTCCGAAAACCCGATTGATTCCTATGCGTGTTTAAAGGGAAAAAAACTTCTTTCATTCTCTCTTCCAACTTCCCACTCTGTCAGATTCCATGCCTTAGACTTCCCCATATTCTTCTTGTACCCTGATGACCCATTATACTTTCATATCCCCCCCGCCTCCATCAAGACTGGCAGCGTAGCTAGATGCTGTAACAGCAAAAGTCACATTGTTTGAGAACAATGCTGTTTTATGTTAGATGCCCTGCACCTTCACATCCTTAACATCCCCCCTTTCCTGAATATGAGCCACCAAAGGCTCAATGACAAGTACAAAAAGCAACAGACAAGGAACACCACTGTCTCGTCCTTCTATGTAAGACTTTCGATTTTGCCATTAACCCGTAGGTGCACCCTAGGCCTCTCATATAATACAACCGCCCACTTCCAAAAATTGAACCCCCAAATCCTCCCGCCGCAACACCCCAAACATGAAATCCCACTGCATGTGGTTGAATGCCTTTTTCCACATTCACTGCTAATAACATCATAGAATCCCTCTCCTTCTTCGAACGCCATGTTGTTGTTAAATACCATCAAGTCAGTGTCGACTCATGGTGACCCTCTGGATAGTTGTCCTAAATTGTGTTAGGTCTCAGTCAGGTGGCTCATTATTGACAGATTGGCACCCATAGCTGCTGTTATTGTATCGACCCATCTCATAGCTGGCCTTCCTCTTTTACGTTGACCTTCTACCTTGCTAAGCATGATGTCTTTCTTTAATGATCTCTCTCTTTGCATGATATGTCCAAAGTATGAAAGTCGAAGTCTTGTCATCTGAGCTTCTAAAGAAAACTTAGGTTTGATCTCCTGTAGTACTGATTGGTTTGTTCTTCAAGCAGTCAATGGTACACACAGTATTCATCACCAGCACCATAATTCAAAGGCATCAATTTTCTTCCTATCTATCTTTTCACTGTCCAACTTTCACATCCATATGACTTTATTGAAAATGCCATGGCTTGAACAAGTTGAATCTTTGTATGGAGAGAAACATTTCTACTCTTGAGACTCTTGCCTAGGTCCTTCATAGCCATTCTGCCAAGAGCAATGCGTCATCGGATTTCTTGACTGCTTGTTGCTTCTTTATTGATGATTGATTTAAGTGGGTTAAAATTGTCCACTATTTCAGTTTTTCTCCATCAATGACGACCTTATTCATTTTGCCAGTTGTCAGGATCTTTGTCTTCTTAATGTTAAGGTGCAGACCCATTTTAAGACTATATTCCTTGATCTTGAAAAACAAATGTTTCAAATCGTCTTCCCTTTCAGCCAGTAATGTGGTATCATTAGCATAGCGAAGGTTGTTGATGAGTCTTCCACCAGTCTTCATACCTTGGTTGTCTTCATACAGACCTGCTTCTCTGATGATTTGTTCTGCATATAAATTAAAGAGATAGGGGGAAAGTATGCAGTCTTGTCTAATTTTAAACCATTCTGTTTCTCTTAGTTTCATTTGAACTGTTGCTTCTTGATCAATTAAAGGTTGTGCAAGAGAAGGATTAGGTGTTCTGGTATACCCATGCTTCTTAATATGGCCAAGAGTTTCCATGGTTTACACAGTCAAAAACTTTGCTGTAGTCAATAAAACACATATGGATATCCTTTTGGTATTGTCTTTTCAAGGATCCATCTCACATCCGTGATAATGTCTCTTGTTCCTCGCTCTTTCCTAAACCCTGCTTGCTCTTCAGGTAATTCTTGTTCCAGGTATGGTTTTAATCTCTGCTGAATGATCTTGAATAGAATCTTGCTGGCATGTGGGATCAGAGCGATTGTGCGATAATTTCCACAGTCAGTCGGGTCACCTTTCTTCAGTATTGGTATAAACACAGATCTTTTCCAGTCAGTTAGGCCATGAATTAGTCTTCCAAATTTCCTGACAGAGCCTTGTAAGTATGCTAACAGCTTCATACGATTGCTGTAATACTTCAATGGGAATGCCATCAATGCCCGGTGATTTGTTCTTTGATAAGACTTTCAATGCTGCTTCAACTTCTTCTTTCATCAGCAATGGTTCCTGATCATAAGGTATAGGTTGAAATGGCTGTTGGTCCACTTGATCTTTATGGTATAATGACTCTATATATTCTTTCCACCTTTTCTTGACCACCTCAGCATCATTCCTTGAGCATCTTGTAGCATTCCAATTCGAGGCTGGAATTTGTTTTTCACTCTTGTAGCTTTAGAAAAGCTGATCTTGTTCTTCCTTTAATAGCTTCTGATTCTATTTCCTTGCATGTGTCATTGTAGTACTTTTTCTTGTCTTGTCTTGCTGCACGTTGAAAATCTCTGAGTTCTGCGATTGCCTCTCTTTCTCCTCTGACTTTAGCTTCTTTGTGTTTCTGGACAATTTTCAGAGTTTCTTCAGTCATCCTTTTTGGCCGGTTTTGCTTTTTCACCTTATGTAGAGACTTATCACTTTCTTCTAACACAACCTTCTTGATGTCATCCCATAACTCTTCTCTTATTTGTATCTAAAGCAGCAAATCGATTTCTCAGGCAGTTTTTAAATTCCAGTGGTATATTCTCAAGCTCATATTTTGCTACATTCATGAATGACTTGCTCTTTTCAACTTTTAGCTTGAGTTTGCATACTAGTAGTTGGTGATCTGTACCAAAGTCGGCTCCAGGTTTTGTCTTTGTTGATGTTATTGAGCTTTTCCATCATTGTCTTCCACAGATGTAGTCTATTTGATTTCTGTACAATGCATTGGGTGAAGTCAAGGTGTACAGTTGGCTCTTGTGTTGCTGGAAGAAGGTGTTTGAGATAAACAGATCATTGGTCTTGCAGAATTCTATCAGTCTTTCTCCAACTTTGTTTCTCTTGCCAAGTCCATATTTTACAACCACTTTGCCCTCTTCTTTGTTGCCAGCTTTTGCATTCCAGTCACCAGTGACTGTCAGGATATCTTGTTTGCATGTTCTGTCGATTTCAGCTTGTACTGCAGCTGCTTTTGGGGCATATACCTGAATTATAGTTGTGTTGATGGGCTTTCCTCATAGACGAATATAAATTAAGCATTCATTGCATTGTATTTAATTACAGTTCTTGCAAGTTTCTTCTTAACTATAAATGCAACAACATTTCTTCTTTGTCTTTCATTTCCAGCATAATAAACCATATGATCATCAGATGCAAAGTGCCCAAAGTCAGTCCATTTCAGTTCACTGACACCCAACAGATCGAGTTGTACATGCTCCATTTCATTCTTGACCACCTCCAACTTCATGCTTCGTATGTTCCATGTCCCAATATATAAGATATCTTGGCAACTTCTGACTCTCTTTTCATGCGCAGCTACATCAGCAGATCCAACAACATCATAAATGCTGGCTTTACTCTGAGAAGTCTTCAGCTCATCCCCAGTAGCCATTTGCGTGCCTTCCAACCTGGGGGTCTCTTCTTCCAGCACTATAGTGCAATTTGTTTTGTGACTATCCATTGGGTTTTCAAAGTAAGATGCAGAAATACATTTGCCAAGCCTTTCTTCCACGCAGTAAATTCCAGTGTTACATTTGTCACAGAAATATGATCCTCCGCTTAATACCGTCCCATTCTGCTGCTGCTGCCCAGATGGGTGGTTTGTCAGTCTGGTATCTCAGCTGATACCTGTCTATCTTGGGAGACCCTGCAGGTAGCTAAGCTACCGATAACTTAGCTCTCAGCATCACTGATGCACACAAGCCCTCACAGCACGACAAGCTGCAAACCATGTGTGGTCCGAACGCCATATCAGGTTTAGAATTCTCCTGATTTTATCACTTGCCTGTCTTCTGAGGATAAAGCCTGATTGATCCTCATGGACAAGTTGGTTAGCTAAAACCTGCGCCAGTAATTTAGCACCTACATTAGTGAAAGAAATGGGGTATATGAACCGCAGACAATGGGATTCTTCTCTGGCTTATGTATTTAAGCCACACATGCTACAGCCAGCATATCCAACAGCAGCTCTTCCATAAGCACTGAATTAAATACAGCATACCCACCAGAGACCTGAACTTTTTATAGAAGTCAATCATTAGGCCATTCAAGGCTGGAGCCTTCCCTTCCTGCGGGGAACCAATCGCAGCTACCACCTCTCTAGCCATAATGGCTTTATCTTGCTCCTCCACCACCTCTGTATGCAGCACAGGCAAGGGACACCCTGCTAAATATGTGTCTATCAGCTCTTCCTTTCCCACCACCTCCCACTCATAAAACTTCCCATAATACTACTGAAATGCCTTCTGAATACCCAAGAAGTCTGTAACCAGCTCCCGCTTACTATTTTGCAGCTGGGCTATCTGTTGCTGCCTGAGCTGAGACATCAGTTTCTAGGCCATCAGCCAGCTGGCCTTATCACCAAACTTTGCTTGAGACATTGCATTTGGAAAGCAAATTGCCTCTTGCCCAGCTCCAGCAATTCAGCTCTCATTTTCCCCAAGGCTTTCCACTCCTGTCTAGTTGGACGCTGCTTGTGCTCCCCCTCCAGCCTCTGAATCTCTGCCTTCAACTCTCCTTCCCTGCCCTCCCTCTTCTTTTTATCATGGGCTGCCAATGATATAAGCTCACTCCACACTACTACCTTCATCCCATCCCAAATTCAGCTCCAAGGGTCCTCCCCCTGCTGATTAAAAAAAATATACTCTTTCAAGGCCCTACTAATCTTCTCAACATATGCAGCATTAATCCTCCAAAACTGCAAGTCCTATATATATAGCAGAATTGATATATATTCTTAGTTGAAAAAGCTTTGCTAACCAGAGTGAGGGAAAAGAGAATTTCTATGATTATGTGGACATCCTCTAAATTGCTGTTCCTTAGCTAATACCCACAGTTTAGCTCTCTGACCCCCCTCCCCTAGATTCATATGAAAATCCCCACCCCATCACTGTTTGTTAGTAGTATTTAGCTCACATTTTTCCTGTAGTATTTCAAGGTAAATTACAATCGGATACAATAGGTAGTTCCCTGTCCCCAGAGGGCTTCTAGTCTAAGGGTTATGTTTACAAAGCAGCAGTAGCAGCCTCCATGTGATATTGGAGCCGCGGCCCCATTGAATTCAATGGAGCCGTGGTTCCGATATCACATGGAGGCCGCTACCGCTGTTTTGTAAACATACCCTTAAGTTTGTGCCTGGTGCAATAGAAGGTTAAGTGACTTGCCCAAGCACTGGTTTCTTTGGCTACTAGGCCACTGCTCTAAGCACAAGGCCACTACTTTGAGTCCTATCCCTGCCCGGTTTCTCCCTTATAGCCTCTAAAACTTCCTCTTGCTCCACATAAACAGAATGTGTACTCATGAATGCTAGTTCCTAATGTCTTGAGTTCTACCCCTCCTACAATAAAGTTCGGAGGGGATCAGAATTAAACATATACAAAAGCGATCAGTTCAACAAACAAATACCTTATCTGGATAACTTTAACTGATTACCAGCCCCCTTAATATTGGCTCCATTTTTTTAACATTTTCCTATTTGACCTTGTTCCAAGGGTATTGGGTCATTTTTCTTTGTAAAAGAAGCTGCCTTTTTTAATATCTCAGATTTTATCCTGTTTGCTGCTCTCCTGACCAGTTATTCTTTTTCCATTTCACAATGTTCAAGCATTCTCTAGCTGAAAGGAAAAAAGAGCTTCATAGGTAATGAGTATATATAAAAAAATTGTAGATGTGTATAGTTAACATCTCACGTCATGCTCACAAAGAAAATGAAATGCACAGCTGAATCACTATGAGCCAACTCAGAAGGGAGGGGGTATGATGGGGAAGAGGGAGGGAGGAAAGGGCATGGTGGCAGGGAGTGCAAACCATTATTTTGAAGCGTGTCTGTATGTTGATTTCTCTGTGTGTATGTCTATGAATCTATGTTGGGCTTCTGAGTGTATGTGTGTGTGTGCTGCCTGTGAGTGTATATGTTGTCTAGGATGTGGGGGTGAGCAGGTGGAGTGTGAGACAGTGGGGGGTGTCTTTGGGTAAGGGATTGTATGTCTTTCAGTTTCTGTGTGTGTATGGGGAAGAATACATGCATGTGCATTTTTCTTGTGTGAGTGTGTTTGTGTATAAATTTATGTATGTGTCTGACACAGTTTTGAGCCCTTATGTTTAATTTTTTTTAAAAACATTCCATTAGGTTGGAAAGAATTACTAAAGCAAGTGTAATAATTTATCTAACCATTAGATTCTACTGTCAACTGATTCTATCCTGCCAGTGTAGTTTTTTGAGCAAGCGGATGATCTGTTTATATCTTGGTGTCACTGTTATCAGTCTGGCTGCGGTGTTTTGAGCCAACTGGAGGGGATGGAGTACATGTTTTGGGAGGCCTTGTGGAATGGCATTGCAGTAGTCCAGTTGTGGGTTGGTAATAACTTGGCATACTATACAGAAGTGGTTGAGGTCAAGGAGTGAGCGAAGGTTATGCAGTGTCTTCATCTTAAAGAAATTAGCTAGTACTGTTCATACTTTTTTCAGGGCCTCTTACGAATTGTGGAACTGTGAATGAATTTCATACTCTCAAATCTGCATTACCTAAAGTAGTTCTAATTGGTGGTTTCTGATTGGATCACATCTGGTCTCCAAGTTCAAAGTCTGCTCATTGTATATTTTATGTGTAAGCAAAACGTCTGTATTATCAAGGTCAACTTTGTATTTTAATTTGTAGATGAAGCACCGATTTCTAGGGAGTTTCCTCATCTTTATTCATTCCTTCCCAGAAACTTTAACCAAGTGCTAAAAATGAAATTATAAAACTGCAACCCACTAACTTTGCAGACTAATTCTCTGGCTTTCCCTTTATATATTTGCTGATGGCACCAGGAAATGTATAAGAAGATCCAAGGTAATGCAGCCATGCCAGACATCTCCTGAATTATCTGTCTGATTTTCCTTAATATCCTAACAATAATCATTTATCATAACTGCGGCAAGTTGTCATAAATTCCTAGTTGTAATTTGTCAAGAGATTGTAAGCAGAGCACTGTGAAGTAACTTTATCATTGTTACAGAAGTACTGTATGATAAATAAAAACTAAATCAAACAAAAAAAGGAATATAAAGTGATACATTGTTGTTGGATTAACAATACATTTTTTGATTAGCTAGCAAGAACTACAGATATACTTTATTTTTATAATTTCACTTAGATCTCACATTGCCTAATTTGATGCTATAGAAGGAGGACCATAGTAATTTAGGAAGGCTGAGGAAATATTGTAAGTAATATAGTCTGGAAAATCTAGTTCCTGAAGATCAAATAATAATAAATAAGCAGTTAGTGAATTTATTAGGGGGGTTTGTTACTAAGCTGTGGTATTACATTTTAACGCAGTTTAGTTTACCACAGAATTCATTAACCTGTGCCAACTCAATATCATCAGTAAGTCCCCTTTCAAGCTGCATTATTCTTTTTTTTTTTAATTTGATGTTTACATTTTCAACCACACATACAAATACAGCACTGCAAGACAATCTTATTCTACCACAACCAACCTTCAATCCCTGTAACCCCCCCCCACCCTTCAACTCCTCCCACCCAACCACCCTCCCCCCCCCCCGTCTCCTTGTGGCTAACAAAAAACGTATTGGCTGCCTTTACTTAAGAAAGGAAAAAACAACAATCGTGAAAACTAACTAAACATAAAATTATCCTTAGGCAGCCATCTTGGCCATTGCTGCAAACTTATCTAAATAAAACCATTTATTACACTCCACTGGATTTAGAAATTTACAAACTTTACTAGAGCCACCCTGGCGATTGTACATTTTTGTACTTGCTCTTTGTTGCAGTACCTTATCCTGAATTTTCTCATATCTAACATACATGCATACTAAGTTCCACCAATACATGGAGTCTAATTTGGATAGATCTTTCCAGCAGTTAACTATAACTTTGACGGCTATTGCCATCATAAAGTTAAATTCATGACACTTATCTTTCGACAGGGCGACTGAACAATCTGCGGAGCGCAGAATAATAGTCCTCCAAGCCAGTTGCCCCTTAAAACAAAGAATTTTTTGAATCCTATCCCACACATGCCTCCAGAATTCTTGAACATGCGGGCAGCTAAACAACATGTGCTTCAAGGTATTAGGGGAACCCCCACAGGACCAACATTTATCACTGCCCTTGGGGTCCCACTTTACCAGCCTCGCTGAAGTGAAATAAGCACGATGAGTTAAAAAGAATAAAGTTTGTGTTATCGAGGCCCCTCTAGAAATTTTATTCACCTGGTCCCATACCTCCCCCCACATTCCCTGCGATATCAAAGAATCCAGATCGAATTCCCAAGCCTTCCCTAGCCCCGACAAGTGGGAAGTGACCCCATCCCTTAACGTAGCATAAAAACAGGAACTTACCCCTTTGACACTTAAGCAGGTGTCCACAATTTGCAAAAGCTTCCAGTCTGGGACTAACATCTCAGGATCTACTTGAGCTTTAGAGAGACAGTGTCTCAGTTGCAGCCATTGAAAATAACACCCCGCAGGCAGATTAAACTCATTCTTTAACCTTTCAAAGGATTTCCAGGCATGAGAATCTACTAATTGACTCAAAGTCCATATCCCTTTACTTTGCTACATTTTCCAAGCAATGAGCTTATGCCCGATTTTAAACCAAGTGTTGTACCATAAAGGCATCTGAGAGGATAACGAGTCCTCCCTGATCAACCCATCCTCAAGATATCGAAAAGCATCTTGCGTAGCAGAGATTACTTGACCCGCTACAAAGGAGTCTGGTAATTTCATACCTATTAAGAGGGCTACAGGTATAGGCACTACAATTTGTTCCTCCACTTTTAGCCAAATTGGACTGCCCCCTGAACAATCTGACATAGTCCACAGCCCTCCCTGTTTCAATTTAAAAGCCTGATGATAATTCCTGAAATCCGGGATTTGCACCCCCCCTAACCCTTTCTTCGCTCTTAATTTCCGCAGAGCGATTCTGGGAGGTTTACCCTGCCACAAAAACTTAGTAAGCAGTTGCTCTAAGGCCTTATAGAACTTAGCTGGAAACGAAATAGGAAGCATCTCCAAAATATAATTGACCTTTGGGGCCAACACCATTTTTATGGACTCAAGTCTACCCTACCAAGATAAATGCAAGGGGGACCACTTCACTGTGAATTCCTTGACTATCTCCAGCATCGCTTTTGTGTTTACCCTTATCGTCTCATCCATATATCAACTAAAACGTGCCCCCAAATATTTAAACGCATCCACTACCCAAGCAAATAGTGTAGACTCAATCACTGCCTTACATGTCCATTTATTCATAGGAAACGCTATGGATTTAGACCAGTTTATCTTGTACCCGGACAACTGAGAGTATTCCCCGATTACTTTCATAACCTCCTGTAAGGATGCAGGCTGGGCAAACAATAGCAAATCGTCAGCATATGCTGATAATTTTACTTGCAAATCCCCGATCTTGACTCCTTGAATCTCCCCAGAGTGACGAATCAGTATGGCAAGGGGTTATTTATTTTATTTTATTCTCTTATATACCATGCTATTCTGCATCAGTGTGGTTTACATTGAACAAACTGAAATTACATTGAACAGGGCATTATAACTTGGAGATAACTATTTTACAGGGAACATGGGCTATGGAGGCTTGCCCAAGACCACAAGGAGCACCTGTGGGACTAGAAACCCCTGTCCTTCCGGCCCAAGGTTGCTGTCCTCTAGTGGGATTTGAACCCCTGACCTTCCAGCCTGAAGTACCTTGCCCCAACCACTAGGCTACTCCTCCACTCCAGGTTCCAGTGCGATGTTAAACAAGAGGGGGGAAAGTGGACAACCTTGCCTGGTGCCCCTGTGCAAACAAAGGGGGGACGAGACTATGCCGTTGGCAAATATGCGAGCTGATGGGTTGGCATATAAAACCTGTATTAAACGGATAAACCTAACCCCAAAACCAAACCACCGCAAAGTCTGAAGCAAGAAATCCCATTCTAGCCGGTCGAAAGCTTTTTCTGCGTCCAGGGACAAGCCCACCAGAGGAATCTCTTTACTCTCTGCAATAGCAAACATGTTTAACAACAGCCGCGCATTATCCGAGGTCGAACGGCCTGCAATGAAGCCACACTGGTCTGGATGTATCAAACTCGGTGTGACTTTGGCGAGTCTCTGAGCCAGAACTGCTGCATAAATCTTATAATCAGCATTCAATAAAGATATAGGGCGATAATTTTCTACCTTTTGAGGATCCCTGCCAGGCTTTTCCAAAACCACTATGTTCGCCTCGTTGAAGGCACCTACCACCGGCGACTGTTCATCCAACAGATGAAAATATTGCAACAAATGGGGTAGCAGCTCATCTCCAAACGCTTGATAAAACTCAACCGGTAATCCATCGGGGCCCGATGCTTTGCCCCTGGCCATTGATTTTATTACCTCTTGCACTTCCCTGACTGAGAACTCCCCCTCTAACTCCAATGATTGCTGGAGCGATAGGGAAGGATGAGGAACAAACGCAGTCAATTTCTGAAAACTCTCCTGGCCACACACTTTCTCAGACCTATATAACTTTTCATAAAAGCCACGGAAGGCCTCAACTATCTCCTTGCTTTTGGATAATTCTTCCTGATTGTCCGTTCTTATGACCTCTATTCTGCGTTTTGCGGACCGTGGATGTAACGCATTTGCGAGCAATCTGCCGGCCTTATTTTTCTCTATATAATACTTGGCCTGCTGCTGCCCCAGTGAGTGTTCAGCCTCCTCAGTTAGTATATGGTTATACTGATACCTTAACCTTTGGAGCCATAGCAATATCTCAGCTTCAGACCGCTTTATCAGCAACCTTTCTCCAGCTTTAATCTGGGCATCCAGCGCACTTAACTTGGCCTTTTTTTCACGATCAATCTTAATCGTATAGCTTGTTATCTTGGCCCGAATAGAGGCCTTGAACGCCTCCCACCATGCCCATCCCGCCATGTCTCCCACTATGTTCTTATCAAAATACTCCCTGATACTAAGGTTTATATAATCTTGAAATAACTTGTCCCCCAGCAGGGACCTCCGAAGGACAAAGATGGGAGATCGCTCAGACTGCTCTCCCAGAGTCAATTGGAGTGTAATAGCCGCATGATCAGATATTTGCATAGCACAAATATCAGCCCTATCTACTGCGGGGGTTAAAGATTTGGAAATGAGGAAATAGTCTATGCGTGAATGAGACCTATGAGGGAGGGAAAAGAATGAGTAGTCTCTTTCCGCGGGGTGCTTTAACCGCCAGATATCTGCGAGGCCGATATCTCTCATGATTGAGTGGACCACCAACGTGGCCTGCTGCAACCTATGACTTTTGTAAGGCTTTTGTAAGGCTTGCAGTCTAACAAGGGGTCTAACACCAAATTAAAATCCCCTCCCATTATAATTTCATATGGAGAAAGAGCTTGAACTACCCCGCCAACTTCTGGAAAAATGTTATATCATCGTGATTGGGGGCATATAGATTTATTATAGCAAATTTCCTGCCCTGAACCTGCAGGGCGACTGATGACCACCTTCCCTCTAAATCAGCACGTGTGTGCTCCACCACTGGGGCGAGGTCCTTCCTGACCAATGTAGCAACCCCATTTTTCTTCAGCGAGGCTGCGGAGTGGGAAACCAATACATACTGCCCTAAACCCAATTTTCTGGCTTCCGAAGTCTGAAGGCGTGTCTCCTGAAGGAGGACTACATCCGCCTTCTCCTTTTTACAATATAGAAGAATCTTTTCCTTCTTAATTGGATTGTTTATGCCCTTGACATTTAGGGATAAACATTTAAGAGAACCCATGAGTTAAACTATAAAAAGAAAAAAAACCCCGTCAATCTGGCCACAAGTAAGCGCAGCTTCCACCATACATGCACAATGAAACTATGAACATCCATTCCTAACCAGCCACAAGGAGACATACATAACCCCCAATGGGAAAACATTAAACGGGCGAACCAGCAAGACAAGAACCCACCCAATACTCACTCACTCCCCCCCCCCCGTACATGTGAAAACCAAAGAAGCCATAACCTTTCCCTTACAACACTCTTTGCCCAGATACATATCTGCTTTAACATCCTGAACATTCCACAACAGCCGGAGCCATTTCTCTCCCCCCTCCAACCCAATTCCGGCCTCCCAAACTTCACCACCTCTACACAAGGTGCTCGTCCCCGACCCATACGGATCTCAACCAATGTCACAGATGAAAACCCCTGCCATACGCAGTCCTTCTCAATTCATGACTGAGGCCTCCTTCTCTTCAATAAACACCCGTAGTTGCTCCGGGTCCTCAAAGGTACGGGTTTGGTTGTGGAGCGTGACTCGCAGGCTCGCCGGTGCAAACAGCCCATATTGGGCCTGTAAAAGCTGCAGTCTTGGACGGAAGGCTAAAAGAAGCTTCCTTCTTTGCACTGTGGCCTTGTGGAAGTCCGGAAAAAATGCCACATTCCTGCCCTCATACTTAAGAGGTCCCACCGCTCTAGCAGCCGCCAGAATCTGCAACACGTGGGAATGTCTAAGAACACACATTATGATGGGGCGCGGCTGCCTGACATTGGGGCCGGCATGAGTTGGGATGCGGTGAGCACGCTCAATTTCGAAGGGTAATTCAAAACTTATCTTCAGCAAGTTGGCCGTGATTGATGTCAGGAAAGCCTTAAGGTTTGATCCCTCGGCACCCTCAGGGACCCCTATCAGCCGAATGTTGTTTCTCCTTGTATGATTATTTAGGTCTTCCAAGCTACGCTCAAGTAGCCCAATTTTTTTACTGTTTGTGCTGACCTGCTTAAAGCGTTCTTCCTGCACATTGACTCTGATCTCGAGTCCACTCACTTTCTCCGTAAGGGTACAAACTTGCTCCTTGATCTCCTTCAATTCCCCGATATCCGCCTGGACTCCACTCAACGTTATACCGTTGGTCGCCACCATTTCACGCACTGCCCGGATCTCCTCTAGCAGGTCTTGCAGAGCCACCGGGCCCTCACGGGCCCCTGATGCCTTTTGCAGCGAGGGCGGATCAGGTTTGGCCCTTTTTGCGCCGGTATTCGCGCTGATGTTGTAGTACAATTTTGTAGGTTTGCTGGCGGCCATTGTCAGAAAAACTTGCCACACTCCAAGTAGAGAAACTCAGTAATATAACAGGGAAAACTCAAATTTCAAGACGAAGGAGAGGCGACGGAGAGAATTAGGCAGCCATCTTGAACCCAGCAGGCTCCGCCTCCAAGCTGCATTATTCTGTTACCATGGAGCATTGCACCACTAATGCGTAGCCCCAATCTCCATAAAACCTTTCTTAGAGACAAATGCTGGCATAGGGCGGGCCAGGGATCCCCTTCTCCTGGTCCGAGCTGTCGTCCGCCCCCCTTAAGAAATACCTACTTGCCACACAGACCTGCTGACACATTGCAAGCCCCTCCCAGAAGACCCCTGTTAAGATTCTAAATCACACGCCTCCATCCCCAAAAGGCCACCCAGACCTACTTTCAATAATCCTGGTGTTCTAGTGAGGGTCCAAACAGGAGCAATCCCCACTCATTTCTGTTCAGTCAGGCTTTGGGTTCAAAATGGCATCCACAATCCTTAGCAGTCATCTCATGGTACCAGCACTAAGGGTCCAGCTGCCATACAAGACAACTTTGAGCTAGCTTTGCATCTCATTGCTAACCAATATGTGTTGGGGTAAAGTAAGATGCCTTAAGGTAAAGTAACATATGATCTGCCTCTTAACGTGCATTAAGGAGCAAATAGCATGCATTATTCTCATAACACACCTTAGTAACTACCCCCTTATTTGTTTTATTTTCATTTGTATATATAGTTATAATGAGGTATTTGGGGCTGACCATATCTCCAAAACATGGTAATGCATTATCTTAGAAACATTTAAACAAGACAGCAGAAACAGACCACAAGGCCTATCTAGTCTGCCCTTCTATATCACCCACTACAAGAGTCCCCTTTTTTCCTTTAGAGAGCATTTGTGTTTGTCCCATGCTTTTTTGAATTTAGATATTGTCCTCATCTCTATCATCTTCACTGGGAGACTATTCCATGCATCTACCACTGTTTCCATAAAGAAATATTTCCGCATATTACTCCTGAGTCTATCCCCTTTCACCCTCATCCTATATCCCCTCATAGCAGAGCTTGCTTTCAATCGAAAGAGGCTCTCCTCCTTTGCATTTATGCCACGGAGGTATTTAAACGTCACAATCATATCACCTCTGTCCCGCCTTTCCTCTAAAGTATACATATTAAGGTCCTTAAGTCTGTCCTCATATGCTTTATAATGAAGAACATTAACCATTTTAGTAGCCACCCTCTGCACCAACTCTAACCTGTTTCTATCCTTTTGAAGGTGCGGTCTCCAGAATTACACACAATATTCCAAATGAGGTGGCACCAAAGACTTATACAGAGGCACTATCACCTCCTTTCGTCTGCTGGCCATTCCTCTCCATATGCACCCAAGCATCCTTCTCATTTTTGCCATTGCCTTTTCTACCCGTTTAGCTACTTTGAGATCGTCAGACACAATCACGCCTACGTGATGTTCTTCTTTTGTGGACAGAAGTACATCACTCCCTATACTGTACCGCTCCCTTAGATTGTTGCAGCCCAAATGTACGACCCTACATTTTTTAGCATTAAATCTCAGCTTCCAAATTCTAGACCATACTTCAAACTTAGCTAGATCTCTACTCATGTTATCTACACCTTCTTGGATGTCTACTCTGTTGCAGATTTTGGTATCATCCACAAAGAGGCAAACCTTACCCGACAGACCTTCCGCAATATCACTGACAAAGATGTCTGACAAGTCCTGCTCCTGGTGAATCCATGCTGCCTTGGATCCTGCAATCCACTGGATTCCAGAAACTTCACTATTTTCTCTTTCAGCAGCGTTTCCAATAATTTACTCACCACAAAGGATAAACTAACCAGCCTTTAGTTTTCAACCACATTCTTACTTCCGCTTTTATGTAAAGGGATCACATGTGCCTCTCTCCAATCCTCTGGCACTACCTCCGACACCAAAGAGGCATTGAAAAGGTCAGTCAGTGGAGCTGCTAGAACATCCCCAAGTTCCTTCAGTATTCTTGGATATATCTTATCTGGTCCCATCGCTTTGTCCACTTCTCTGCCACTTTTAGTTTAACTAGTTCCTCACGAATACAGTCCTTTGAAAATCGTTTGAGATGCCCCTCATTTTTGTTCCTGTGTGTGGGTGTTGTCTGAGGTCCTGCTCCCGGCCCTACATCTGTGAAGACAGAACATAAATATTTGTTAAGCAATTCTGCTTTATCCTCATCAGCTTCTACATATTCCTCCCCTTCACCTTTGGATTTGACTATACCACTTTTGCCCTTCCTCCTCTCACTAACATATCTGAAAAATGTCTTATCCCCTGATTATATTGCATTGTCTATTTCTTCTTCTTTTTGTATCTTTGCTTTCCTAACTACTTTGCCAGACACTCTAAGGGGTATGTTTACTAAACTGCGATAATGTCATTCGCGTTAGGTTCCGTGATAAAGGTACTGATGCCCATATAAAGGCGTGGGTGGTACATTGTTACAGCCCTACTGTATAGGGCACCTTACAAAGCGCCTTATGAGGCACCTTATAAGGCACCTTGCAATGTGCCTTGTAAGGTGCCGTATAAGTAAGAGTAGCTACAGACTATGCCATTGTGCAGGTTCTGTGTTCTCCCTGAGGGATAGGATGGGTATTGCCACCCACCCACTCCCTGGACCTTGAGGGTTAAGGGAGGGGCTGGCCTTGAATGCCCTTGAGGGTTAATGTTGTAGTTGTGTTGGTGCTCAAGTGATAAGGCAAGGCAAAGAATATTTCTTTTTTATGAGGTTTATTTTCAAGCTTACGCAGTTCAAATGCAGCAGACGTCAATGAAATAATGTGGTACAAAACAAGATTGAGAAACTGAACTTAAACAAGGCTTTTTTCACTGCTTAACTGAATGTCCATTACTGATCACATTCACCTGTCATGTGATCTACTTTTCATTAAGGTAACTGAAAACTCTGATACAGCACTGCTCCTGAATTGCATAGAATATGCTTCCACTTATTCACTTCAAATAAGCTCTTTTATCACAGCAAACAATGAGGTAACTTTGCTCTTTTCTTACATACAACACTGGCAAGCAAAATCAGTTAAATGTCCTTTGGAATCATACAAGTAGAGCAATCCATCGGGACTTCCTGTTCTGTAGATGGCAAAGAAATTAAAGGCATTTCTTCTGGCCAGCTGATCATTGGCTTTGCTACGTTCTGAGTAGAAACTGCTCTGCTTTTAAGGAACTCTCTGAATTCAGTGAGAAGTAATTCAGCCTGTGTATTTTCTGAGCTAGGCTGAGCAAATCCTCCTTCAGGTAAATGCTTGTTTGTATTTCTTATCTCTAGGCAATTATCAGTGCTTTTACTTGGACAACATTTCAGCGTGCAAGCATTTCCCTTCCCCCACCTATCTCCACATGGCAGTGCAGGGTAAAACGCTTCAGGTGTATTTAGAGAGTCTCTCAGAGTGTTAAAAGGAAAACAGTCAGGCTTTTCTTGACTTAACCAGTTGGTATCAAACTTTCTGCCTTTATCCTGTCTTTCACAATTAAAATTCACTCTTTCTGGCTTTCCACTGTTTGCTAGCCGTGCCACACCCACCAGATACCTTGTGCTTGGGCTTCTTCCAGGGTAATTCCTTATCCCTTTGCCTCCTATTCCAAGGTTCTTCTGGGTCCTTTAAACTCCTGAGCTGCAGCCTTGGGTCTCTCAGTGCCTTAGAATTCTTCTGCTTCCAGAAATCTTTCTCTGCCCCTGAGTCTCCCAGCTCCTGTCTGCTCCTCCTTGGATCACAGCTGCTTAGTGGTTCTCTCTCTCTCGGTTCCTGTTCCTGGTCATCTGACCTATCCTCGTCCAGGTGCTTGTATCCTTGGTTGTCACGTTGCTTCCTTGGCTTGCCTAACTGTTTCTGGGTTTTTAACAAGCTGGCTGAGTGCTGCACTGCCGGCCTCCTGATTGGGCGTGCCCAATCAGGGACTTGGCTTCTCACCTGCCTTGAAGTGAGGAGTGGTTCCTGATTAGCTCTGCATTCTTTTTTCCTCTCAACAGAGAAAATCCTGCATTCCCCTGCAGTACCGGTTCTCTCCACCGGATCACTATCAGTTTCTCTTGCTTCATAAGAGCCTGCTATATCACAGATCCCCCCCCTTAAGATATCACGGGCTGGCGTAGGCACGCCCGCACAGCACGTGATTCTATCTATGGGTTCATTGGTGATGAGCTTCTGTTGGGGCTGTTGTCTGGGAGAGGCTATTGTGGCTATTTGGGCTAACGCTACTCTCTCATGCCATGGTTTTAACACGTTGACATGGTAAACTTGCCTGCGACCTTTCCTATTCTCTACCAAGTAAGACACAGGTCCTACAGCTTGTACTACCCGACACGGTCCTTTCCATTGGCTCTCAAATTTTGGTTCTGTCCCAGCCACCATTACAATAACTTTCTCTCCTACATTTAGTTGACGTTGCTTTGTGTTCCTATCGTAATAGGCTTTTTGTTTGGCCTGACTACGCTTCAAGTTATCCACTGCAACTTGTGAAGTCCGGCGTAGCCGCTTCTTTAAGTTTCTCAGGAACTCGGCACTTCTACTTCCCTGGGATCGGGTTCTACCCACTGTTCTCTCTCAAAATATCGAGAATGCCTCGGGGAGACCTCCCGTATAGTAGCTCATAGGGTGCTGTTCCTAATGAGGCCTGTTTTCTCTCACGGCATGCATAAAGAACAAAGGGTAGCATTGTATCCCAATTGTCCATTTCCCCCTCCAAACTCCTACGTAACATCCTTTTAAGAGTCTGGTTTTGTCTCTCGACTAAACCGTTCGTTTGAGGGTGGTATGCTGCTGTCTTGATGTGGTGAATACCAAAGGCATCCCACACTTGTCCTAAGTATTTTGACATGAAGTTGCTCCCCCTGTCGGTGAGAACTTCCTTAGGGAAACCCACTTCACAAAACAACTTAATAAGTTCGTTTGCAATCAATCTGGCAGATATGGTGTGTAGTGGCATGGCCCACGGGAACCTTGTAGCGTGGTCTACCACCACTAAGATATAGCGGAAACCTCGGGGTGTTTTAATCAGAGGTCCGACAATGTCAACACCTATCCTCTGGATGGGATCCTTAATCACTGGTGATGGAATCATGGGGACATCCCTGGGATGGGCTGCTGAAACCCTTTGGCACGCGGGGCAAGCCTCACAGAACTTGGCTGTCTCTTTGAAGACACCAGGCCAGTAGAACCTGGATAAGATTTGATCGAGGGTTCCCTGAATGCCTTTATGCCCCCCAACGGGATGGTCGTGTGCCAACCGTAGCACTATATTTTTAAAGGTCGTTGGCACAACCAACTGCTTTCTACTATCTCCTGTGAAAGGATCTTTACTCTCCCTGTAGAGTATTCCTGCAGTCAGAATAAATCTAGGTAAGGTATCTCTAGTAGTCTGAGCCCATTTGAATGCCTGTGTGAGAGCGGGGTCCGCTTGCTGCTCATTTGGGAACGTAGGAAACTTATTCATTAGCTCCTCTGGTACCCATGGTAGCTCTTGCCCTGCCCGTACTTCAGACTTGTTCTTAGAGCGAGACTGTTTCTCCTTACGTTTCACAGATTTAGGCTTCCTGACTTTAGTGTCTGGAGTATCTATCAACGCATCATCAGAGGGGAGAACTTCTCCGAGATCCTCTGAGGTATCTTCTTTCTTTTCTAGGGCTGAGGACTGGGCTCTTGTGGAGACCATTGCACCTTTCACCTGCAACTCTCTTTCCATCTCCCTGAAGAACTGCGGCCAATCCCTGCCTAGAATTACTGCCTGGGGAAGTCCTGGGACAACTGCTAATGGGACAGTCTTTGGTGCACCTAACCCTGCTATGCGTAACTTGTATACTGGGTAGGTAGAAGTTCCTCCATGGACGCACCTTATTTTGACTGAACTCACAGGCTGAATTACTTCCTGGCCCTGCATGTCTTTTATTCTCTGCCACAACTCTGCAGAGAGCATGCTTACCTCAGCTCCTGAATCCAGAAAAGCTTGAGTGGTAATTCCCTGTATTTCAATAGACAGAAGAAATCCCTGTCTATCTTCCACATGACTATCCGCTATCAAAGCAGTTTTTACAACACAGTGCTTTTTCGAATGTCCCTCTTGCCCACATCTGTAACATTTTAGCCTATTCTTAGAGCTTTTCCATAAAGGCATGCACATTGTTATAGGGTCTTCTAGCACCCTTCCGTCCCTTTCTGATCTGCGGCTGCGTGACTCCTGGGAAGTAGTGCCAGCTCTCTGGGCAGTTAGCTCTGCCTCTATATATCTCTCAGAGAGTGCAACAGCTTCTTGGGGAGTTTTGCAATTCTGCAAGATTAGGAAGGTGCGGATTCCCTGTGGTAGAGCGTTCATGTACTGCTCTAAAATCAAAGCATCCAGTATTGACTCCACAGACCTCCCTTCTGGAGTTAACCATTTATCAAGCAAGCTTTGAATCCTATGACATAATGACTTAGGAGTCTCACTCGGCCTCAGTCTCACACTCCTCAAACGTGTGTAATAGACTAAAGGAGTGAGCCCTAATCTCTCCCTGATCACCTTTTTTACTTCATCATAATTGCCAGCCATGGCAGCAGGCATGGTGCGGTAAGCGGCCATCGCTTCCCCAGTAAGGGATACTGCCAGTTTTAGAGCCCAGTGCTCCTTAGGCCATGAGCTAAGGCGAGCTACTCTTTCAAAGCTCTCAAGATAGTCATCAATGTCATCTTGATTGGTAAGCTGTCCAAAATTAAACAAAGTTCCCGCCTGTAAACCCACAGGTTGTACAGGGCCTGTTATATTGGAACCTGTTGTAGATGATTGTCCAGCGGCTTGCTTCCTCTCTTTCATCCATTCCTCCATGAGAGTGAGTAGAGGTTGCTGCTGTTCACGCATGCTTGCGTTGGCTTTCTCCTGGGCCTCTAACGCAGGGTCTCGTTGGCGCTCCAGCTGCGTCGCCATCCATTGAAAATTTTCTTTGGCGTCCATCGCCATCTTGGGATACCTGAAACAAATAAAAAAAAAGAGACCCAAGTGCAGAAAACACAGTACACTTTGGCTATCTGCTCTTTTTTTTTTTTCCTTTCTCCCTAGTCACCACTAGGCTTCACCCTTGCCCTGGTATCCTGGTTACCCGGGGTGGATACCCTTTACCTGGCTCAGGTGGTATACAAGCACCTCAGGAACAGAAGATCCTGTAGTCCTGCAGTCTCCTTCCTTGTTTGGGTTGGTCAGCTCTTCGGCTGGGCACCTCCTGGAAGTCAGCTTCTGCAGATCTTGCTGTAGTTATTTCTTGTGCCTGCGCAGTATCCTCAATACTACGCCACTTTGCCACCCACCCACTCCCTGGACCTTGAGGGTTAAGGGAGGCGCTGGCCTTGAATGCCCTTGAAGGATAATGTTGTAGTTGTGTTGGTGCTCAAGTGATAAGGCAAGGCAAAGAATATTTCTTTTTAATGAGGTTTATTTTCCCGCTTACGCAGTTCAAATGCAGCAGACATCAATGAAATAATGTGGTACAAAACAAGATTGAGAAACTGAACTTAAACAAGGCTTTTTTCACTGCTTAACTGAATGTCCATTACTGATCACATTCACCTGTCATGTGATCTCCTTTTCATTAAGGTAACAGAAACTCTGATACCAGCACTGCTCCTGAATGGCACAGAATATGCTTCCACTTATTCACTTCAAATAAGCTCTTTTATCACAGCAAACAATGAGGTAACTTTGCTCTTTTCTTACATACAACACTGGCAAGCAAAATCAGTTAAATGTCCTTTGGAATCATACAAGTAGAGCAATCCATCGGGACTTCCTGTTCTGTAGATGGCAAAGAAATTAAAGGCATTTCTTCTGGCCAGCTGATCAATGGCTTTGCTACGTTCTGAGTAGAAACTGCTCTGCTTTTAAGGAACTCTCTGAATTCAGTGAGAAGTAATTCAGCCTGTGTATTTTCTGAGCTAGGCTGAGCAAATCCTCCTTCAGGTAAATGCTTGTTTGTATTTCTTATCTCTAGGCAATTATCAGTGCTTTTACTTGGACAACATTTCAGCGTGCAAGCATTTCCCTTCCCCCACCTATCTCCACATGGCAGTGCAGGGTAAAATGCTTCAGGTGTATTTAGAGAGTCTCTCAGTGTTAAATGGAAAACAGTCAGGCTTTTCTTGACTTTTAACCAGTTGGTATCAAACTTTCTGCCTTTATCCTGTCTTTCACAATTAAAATTCACTCTTTCTGGCTTTCCACTGTTAAGTTTGCTAGCCGTGCCACACCCACCAGATACCTTGTGCTTGGGCGTCTTCCAGAGTAATTCCTTATCTCTTTGCCTCCTATTCCAAGGTTCTTCTGGGTCCTTTAAACTCCTGAGCTGCAGCCTTGGGTCTCTCAGTGCCTTAGAATTCTTCTGCTTCCAGAAATCTTTCTCTGCCCCTGAGTCTCCCAGCTCCTGTCTGCTCCTCCTTGGATCACAGCTGCTTAGTGGTTCTCTCTCTCTCGGTTCCTGTTCCTGGTCATCTGACCTATCCTCGTCCAGGTGCTTGTATCCTTGGTTGTCATGTTGCTTCCTTGGCTTGCCTAACTGTTTCTGGGTTTTTAACAAGCTGGCTGAGTGCTGCACTGCCCGCCTCCTGCTTGGGCGTGCCCAATCAGGGACTTGGCTTCTCACCTGCCTTGAAGTGAGGAGTGGTTCCTGATTAGCTCTGCATTCTTTTTTCCTCTCAACAGAGAAAATCCTGCATTCCCCTGCAGTACCGGTTCTCTCCACCGGATCACTATCAGTTTCTCTTGCTTCATAAGAGCCTGCTACATCACAGAATCCAGCACTAGGTCTGCAGTACATGTAGTGCTAGAGATAGGCCCTGCTGTACATCCCCATCACTGTTAGTGTGTGACAGGTGTTCCTTGCAGTGCAGCTGAAGGTAATTTGGTGTCCATCTGTATCCTGCAGTCACATGTGGCCCTCTGGGACCAGACACCACCCAGATTAGTGTATACCCCATGTTAGGGTCTGGCTGACATGGGCACCTGTTATCAGGGCAGAGGGGTTTCCAGACTTGCCTGAGGTTTTTGTAGCAGTACCTTGATAGGGCAAAATGGTATACACTACATACCCCAAAGGGCTCACATCACCCTTTTTGTAGGTAAGGGACAGGTGCCCCAGCAGCCGTGAAGCAACCTCTTTCCTGCTGGTATGCAACAGCCCTCCATGGTTGGATGCAGGGCCAGAGCCATACCTGTGACTGGGGCAGTGGCAGACCAGCAGCAATGATGGGGTTAGCTCTGGAAAACCCCAACTGCCTCACACCACTGTCTGCCAATCACCAGCAGACAGCACAGTCAGACTGCACAGTATAGGTGTTCCAACCATACACAGTCTAACTGCAGACGGTCCACTAGCCAGTCCATAGTGCATGCTCACAGAAAAACTATGTGCACCAAGCAGGCATCTCAGTGATTCAGGCCCCAGCACTGGGAACACAACAGGATCACTGTAAGCAGATAATGTAGAGCTGTATGTGGGAACCTAGACATGCCATGGTCACTGCTCGGTCAGAGTGAGTGCCCTCCCAGCATGCCATGCTGTGGCCACCCTGTCCATGCAGGCGGTGGTTGGGCACTACAGTGTCCCAGCCATTGCCCCACACCCTGTGAAGATGCATCCTGGCCAATCCGTCCTGTCCAGGCCATACCCACAACACTTTGCTACTCATTATGCACATATTCAGGCTAATGCTGGTAACAGTGGGACATTGTGGGCCCAATGAGGTGTGGGAAGCCTCAAAACAATTGATAGACATACACACACACACTCCTATTGCAGCATTGTGCATAGATAGGGGTGGTTGGCAACCCTACCCGCCACACTGGTCCTGATCACAGTGCCAACATTACTAAACTGTGCAGGAGGTAGTAGTACTGCCCTGGTGATAACTACAGCTCAATGCTGGGCCAACAGCCTGACTCTCCATGCATCTTTGGATTATGGAGCCTGTGTGAGTGGGTGTTTGTACCCCTGTTCACCGCTGCTTTGGGCTTTACACATGTTTCTGTTGTATCTGCATTGTAGGGTAAAATATAGGGACATGCTCTGCAGGAACCACAGCTGGGGCATGAACCTGTGACCCTCTGCTTCTGGACACACTGGCTGGGTGTACTGCACCACACTGTTGCCACAGATGCTAGGTAGTCCCTGGGGCTACCTGTACTTTTCCTCAGCCAGACCTTTTATGTTGCACTGCACACCACATACTGGTACAGGGCATGGCCTAGGTCCACTGCAGGCAGGTGCCACTGCCCCCTCCAGCACGGGCACACCCCCCCCCTGCCATGCTGACATGGCCATATGCTCTCGGTGCTAGTAGTGCGCAGTCCCAGGCCATCCACTGTGTGGGTAGGTGGTTGCCTAAGGAGCGGGGTCTGTGGCATGGGGCATACATGAGCATCCTCAAATCCCCCCCCATCACCGCCTACCAATAGTCTGTTCCTTCCACTTGGAGGAGGATTGGCTGGGGGGATGTCAGGTCAGCGCCCTGACAACTGTTAGCTCGGGTGGACCTGGTACATGTAGGTGGATTGTGTTTGGACTTTGTCAGCTGCTGTCATGATGATTTCTGGTTTCTATGTTCCTAGGCCCCCACCTAGTCCACCCTGTGCCCCTGCTGCCCCCACTACATGTCCTGCCTGCAGCCCCCTATGCCCCACTTGCATCATCGCCATAGTGACCTTTCATACTTGGGCACTATGCTGGTGCTGGACATGGAGCACTACTATCACGTTTCTTGGGCTCCCTGTCTATGCTGTACATTGCTGACACTGAAATGGTTTCTCTCTCCTGCAAATGTGCATCTAACGGCAGGTTTTCATTTGTGGTAGGATTCAGCCCTTCAGTTCAGCGCGTTAGTGTGCAGGGAGCCTCTCCCCGCCCACTCCCCGCCCATTGACCCCTTCCCCCGCCCTATCTCCACCCTCTGCGGTGTTTACCGTGGCCGGGGATGTTAACGATCATTAACTAACGTTAACGTTACATACGGCACGTTAACGTTACCTAATGAGTGTTAACGTTACATAACGAGCAGTCTGTAACATTACCGCAGTTTAGTAAACATACCCCTAAGTTTTTCCAGATATATATGCCTGTCTTCCTCTCTCTGTGATCTCTTGTACTTCATGACCCCACACGTGAAGGGTCCATACTGGACTTGGTGCTTACCAATGGTGAAAGTGTTTCTGATGTTGTAGTGGGAGATCATTTTGCATCCAGTGATCACCAGATGGTGTGGTTCAGTATTAGGACTAGGGCTGTTAGAATCCATTCAAAGGTGAGGATCTTAGACTTTAGGAAGACTAACTTTTCCAAGATGGGCCAATACCTCAGGGAGGCGTTAGTGGGATGGGAACAGCTGGGGGATGTAGAAAAACAGTGGGCAAAACTGAAAGGGGATATTTTAAGGGCAACCAACCTTTTTGTTAAAATGGTAAATAAAGGTAAAAGGAAAAGGAGACCACTATAGTTTTCAAAAGAAGTAGCTGAAAAAGTGAAGAAAAAGAGGGAGGCCTTCATGAAATACAAGAGATCACAGAGAGAGAAAGACAGGCATCTGTATTTGGAAAAGCTTAGAGAAGCTAGCAAAGTAGTCAGGAAGGCAAAGATTCAAAAGGAGGAGGAAATAGCCAATGCAATAAAATGGGGGAATAAGACATTTTTCAGATATATTAGTGAGAAGAGGAAGGGCAAAAGTGGTATTGTCAGACTCAAGGTTGCAGAGGAGGAATATATAAAAGCTGATAAGGATAAAGCGGACTTGCTTAACAAATATTTCTGTTCTGTGTTGACAGATGAAGAACCAGGAGCAGGACCTCATAAAACACCCATAAACAGGAACAGAAGCGAGGGACATCTTGAACAATTTTCAGAAGACTGTGTTTGTGAGAAACTAGCGCAACTTAAAGTAGACAAAGCGATGGGACCGGATGGGATACACCCTAGAATACTGAGGGAACTTGGGGACGTTCTAGCAGCTCCACTGACTGACCTTTTCAATGCTTTGTTGGAGTCGGGAGTAGTGCCACAGGACTGGAGAGAGGCTCATGTGGTGCCTTTACACAAAAGCGGAAGTAAGGATGTGGTTGAAAACTACAGGCCGGTTAGTTTAACTTCGGTGGTGAGTAAATTATTGGAAATGCTGCTGAAAGAGAAAATAGTGAAGTTTCTGGAGTCCAGTGGATTACAGGATCCGAGGCAGCATGGATTCACCAGAGGCAGGTCTTGTCAGACAAATCTGATTGATTTCTTTGACTGGGTGACCAAGGAGTTGGACCGAGGGAGAGCCCTAGATGTGGTGTATTTAGATTTCAGTAAAGCCTCTGACACTGTTCCTCACAGGCAACTTATAAACAAACTGAGTACCCTAGGGATGGACCCTAAAGTTACTGCTTGTTTAGAAATTGGTTGGGTGAGAGGCGACAAAGAGTACAAGTAAATGGAGCTCACTCTGAGGAGAAGGATGTTACCAGTGGGGTGCCCCAGGGATCTGTCCTTGGTCCGATTCTTTTTAACATATTTTTTAGTGATATAGCGGAAGGGCTGTCGGGTAAGGTTTGCCTTTTTGCGGATGATACCAAAATCTGCAATAGAGTAGACACCCAGGAAGGTGTAGATAACATGAGGAGGGATCTAGCTAAGCTTGAAGAATTGTCTAGAATTTGGCAGCTGGGATTTAATGTTAAAAAATGTAAGGTCATGCATTTGGGCTGCAGCAATCCAAGGGAGCAATATAGTATAGGGGGTGAAGTACTTTTGTCCACTAAATAAGAGCGGGACCTAGGTGTGTTGTGTCTGATGATCTTAAAGTAGCTAAACAGGTAGAAAAGGCAATGGCAAAAGCTAGAAGGATGCTTGGGTGCATACGGAGAGGAATGGCTAGCAGATAAAGGAGGTGATAGTACCTCTGTATAAGTCTTTGGTGCGACCTCATTTGAAATATAGTGTGCAATTCTGGAGACCGCACCTTCTAAAGGATGTGAACTGGATGGAGTCGGTGCAGAGGGTGGCTACTAAAATGATTAGTGGTCTTCATTATAAAGCATATGAGGACAGACTTAAGGAGCTTAATATGTACACCTTAGAGGAAAGGCAGGATAGAGGTGATATGATTGAGGTGTTTAAATACCTCCGTGGCATAAATGTTAAGGGAGAGAGCCTCTTTCAATTGAAAGCAAGTTCTGCTACGAGGGGACATGGGATGAGGGTGAAGGGAGATAGATTCAGAAGTGTTATGCGGAAATATTTATTTACGGAAAGAGTAGTGGTTCCATGGAATAGTCTCCCAGTGGAGGTGGTAGAGATGAGGACAGTAACTGAATTCAAAAAAGCATGGGACAAACACAGAGGATCTCTAAAGGTAAAAAGGGGACTATTGTAGTTGTTGATATGGAAGGACAAACTAGATAGGCCATGTGGTCTATTTCTGTCATCATATTTCTATGTTTCTAGGAAGGCCTCCCTCTTTTTCTTCACCTTTTCAGCTACCTCTTTTGAGAACCATATTGACCTCCTTTTCCTTTTATTTACCATTTTAACAAAAAGGTCGGTTGCGCCTAAAATATCCCCTTTCAGTTTTGCCCACTGTTTTTCTACATCCCCCAGCTGTTCCTATCCTGCTTATGACCCTTGAGATATTGGCCCCTCTTGGCAAAGTTAGTTTTCCTAAAGTCTAAGACCCTCTCTTTTGAATGGATTTTATCAGCCCTAGTCCTAATACTGAACCACACCATCTGGTGATCTCTGGAAGCGAGATCTCCCACTATAACATTAGAAACACAGTCCTCATTAGTAAGCACCAAGTCCAGTATGGTCCCTTCATGTGTGGCTTCTGTTATCAGTTGCTTGAATACTTCCTGTAAAGAATTGAGGATCTCCTTGCTTCTAGATGACACCACAGAAGGGATGTGCTAATCTATATCCGGCATATCGAAATCCCCTATCAATACCATTTCCCCTTTCCTGGCAATGCTGCGTATGTCTTCTATTAAATCTCCGTCCTCATCTTCTCCCTGTGATGGAGGTCTGTATATCAAGCCAATGCAAATGGATTGCTCTCTCTCTCTTTCTATATTTAACCCACAGTGCCTCCTCTCTCCCTTTTAAGCCCTGTAATTCTATAGCTTTAATATTATTTTTTACATATAGTGCCACTCCTCCTCCCCTTCTTCCTATCTTGTCCTTTCTGAATAATGTATAGCCTGGTATAGCTATATCCCTGTCATGGTTATCTGTGAACCATGTTTCTATAATTGTCACTAAATCCAAGTCATCCTCTCTCATTAAAGCCTCAACATCTGGGATCTTATTTCCCATGCTACAGTCATTTATAGACACTGCTTTCCAGATGTTGCCCCTTTTACCTATTTCTATAAAGGTATTTAATGTTTCACTTAGCTGGGGGCTTTCTTCACCCATTCCCATTGAATCTAGTTTAAAGCCCTTTTCAGTAGATTAACCAGTCTGCTACTGAAGACATGTTGACCCTTCTTGGGCAGATGGATGCCATCTCTGCCCTGCAGCCCTTGGAACATTATCCCATGGTCCAGGAAACCAAAATGCCCTTGATGACACCATCCATGCAACCATGCATTCATCTGGAGGATGCGAGCTTCTCTGCCCTGGCAACTTCCTTCTGCGGAAGCTTCATTATCCTTTTGCAGATGAGCAAAAGCCATTCTGATTATAGTAGCTCCATGCAGAAAAGGGTGGAGGAACCTCATGGAATGTACTAAATGACTGACATAAATATAAACCAAGAGCTCAGTTCCATAAATGCTTGTCTTCTCACCACTTCGAGTACATTCATAAACACTTAGGGGCATGTTTACTAAACATTCCTAATGTGCGGGGCCGCGGTAGTGTGCCTGTGCCATATAAGGAGTGGGCGGGTCAGGCAGAAAAAAGAAAAAAAAGGGAGTAAGCGATCGCACATTTGCGCGGCGCGCTAATGTGCGCCGTGCAAAATAGTGTGTTGGGAAGGCTAAGTGGCGCCCTGATATGCACACACAAAGGAACAGAGTCATAGTACAATGGTTAAGACACTGACAGCTGGTGCAGCTGCCATGGGTTCAATTCCCCATTGTGTGCAACAAAAAGGGCTGGCTGAGGCATTAATTTTAATGGGTAAGGTGCTTTAGGAGGCATATTAATTTTGGGCGGCATAAGGCAGTGCGCTGATGCCCAAACACAGGACCAGAGCCACAGCACAATGATTAAGACACTGACCAATGGTGCAGGGATCAGGGGTTCAATCCCCCACAGTGCCCAATGAAGAAGGCTCACTGAGGCAGTGCAGATTATGGGGATGAGTGCTGTAGGGGGCAATTTATTTTTATTTCAGTTATCACTACTAGCAAACGCACTCGCAAAGCGTGTTAACATAAGGCGGCCCATAAGGCACATGTTAAAGTTCACTGTCCGCCAAGGCACCCTAGAATGTCCCCTATAGGGCACCATATATGTTGCAGCACAGGATAATGTATAGTGCACCTTATATGGACAGCAACCATAAGGTGCCCTATAGGGCGTCCTATAAAGCACCCTCAGAGGCACCTTATGGGTACAGTACACTGAGGGTGTGTTTGATGGCAGCAACATATGTACATTAAATCTAAAAAAGCTTTGGACAACCCTATCAAATAACCCCACTGTGGGCTTGAACCCATTACCTCTGGCTCCACAGGCAGTGAAGTAACCATTGGGCTACAGCTATATAGCTGCCAGCAATCCCCTGGCTGGCTGCAGAGAGCCTGCATGTCACCACACAGACAGTCTGCTGTGGTAACCAGGATAGGGTTAGGCCACCCATACCCATGATGCACTGCACATGCAAATCAGCTGTCCACAGATGAACACAAGATGGGGAATGCACCCCAACAGCTCCCCGGCCTGGTAGGGGGACGTGTCCGTGTGCACCCACACAGCACCTTGGCCAGGTAGGAGGTACTGACCGGGTGATTAACTGGCACAGAGTAGCTACACACAGTCACATTGTGCGGGAACTGTGCTCACCCTGAGTGTGCGATGAGGCGCCCTGGACCAGGTCCACAGCACCCTCCATGGCAGAGCTGCAAAACAGTCGTAATCTGTCAGATAGGTAGTTTCTGCAGGAACACCTTGGATATCTCTGTCTGTCTCAGTCAGGGGGAACCCCCACGGACCCCCAGGTGGGCCATGCACCACCAACCCCCCTCCCCCACAATGCTGGCAGTAGAGTGGACCATCAACCCCAGTCCTGTTGGGGAACAGACACCCTACAGGGCAGTCCAAGCAGCCCCACACACACCCAGACCACAATATTAGACAGTAGGCCTGGATATGCTAAGATGCACCCCACCACCATCTGATATTCCCCTGCATCAAGCCATCAGCCACTGCACAGCACTCCAGCAGGGCACATACCAGCTGTGAACAGTCTGCTGGTTAGTCCCACTGGAAATGCATGCACCCACAACTGGGATGGCAACACACACAAGCAGATACATCAGTGACTAGGCCCCCAACAGGTGACCCATATATATCACATGAGGGAAATGCTATGAAGCACTATGGGGGTTGCCTAGCCATGCTGCCGTCACTGCACAGTCAGGGTGGAGTGAAAGCCCAGCAGCACATACAGAGGTCACCCTGTCTGTGGAGGTGGTGGACGGCCACTACAATGTCCCTGCCAGTGCCCTATGCCCTGTGCAGATGCATCCTGGCCAGCCCACCCTGTCTGAGCTATACCCATGGTACCTTGCTGCTCATTATGCACATCATCAGGCCAAAACTGGCAACAGTGCTGGCAGTGTGTGCTGTGGACAGTGTTTGCAGCCAACACACACTGTATAGACAGACACACACTCCCACACGTATGCCAGCATTGTGCTACTATAGAGGGGTTCAGACTCCTTGCCCACCACACCAGTCCTGGGCACAGTACAGGCATGGGTATGGTATGCAGTACGGTTGGGGGTCACTCCCCAGGGTGGTAAACACTGTCAGGGGCCAGACCTGACGCACACACCGCAGACATCAGATAGATTGTTATGATGGAGCTCAAAGAGCAGACTGTACGTAACGTAGGGATATCTATCTGCCAGTACTCATAGCAAACGTTTGAGAGCTGTGTACCATATACCCAGGTGTAGGGTGACATTGCTAAGGTATGCAAGTGCTGGTATTGGGTGCTGCACGCAGGGCCCAATGTCCTGCCTCTCCAGGAGGCATTGGCCAATGGGGCCTGTGGGTGTGGGTTTGTCTGCCCCTGTTGGCTGCTGCTGTACGGCAGAGGTTCCCATATCCAGTCCAGGTTTGCAATACACTGGTTGGGGTTTCCTGCTGTCCCTCATGAATATGCATGAGCTACATCTACATGCCATGGGGGTGGTGCATAGATATACAGCACAGTTATTTGTATGTGTGGCAGCATGGAACCTGAATGGTGTGTGTGGTCCTCCAGGACTGCATTTGTGAGACTCTGCTCTAGGTAATGCCCCTGGTCATGGTGTCTGTGCTTGGTGGTGTAAAAGATGGCGTATGACCAATGCGTATGTCCCCAGCAATAAAGGATTGCCCTTACTAACATGGTTTAGTTGTGGGGAAAATATGTGGACAGGATTGGTAGTAGCCCCAGCTTGGATTTGAACCTGTGACCCTCTGGTCCTAGAGGTACTGCCTCTGTCCGCTGCACCACATTGTGGCCACAGTGATAGTGCAGTCCCTGGGGGTGGGAAACCTGACCAACAGAGTCAAAAACCCTGCTCTGCACATTTGTACTGTGCGCTCCGTCACCATGTCTGGTGACATAACTGCAAATACACCCCTCAACCGACCACGAACAACTGGGGATAAATATAACCAAGCTGGGCAACAGTGATATTAATGGGCAACCATAGCAAACACTCCCAGGAAGGCTCAGAAACAAGGAAATGGTTTTTGGAAGGGTCTCCCCTCCGTAGCCCCTTCCAACCTTCATTTCATTTTCTTTGAGCTTTCCTGGGTGTGTTTCTTATGTTTGCCCATTATTATCGGGGTTCCCCAGCTGCCTTCCTATTTTTAATATGTTTGTTTGGGTCTCTTTCTATCTTTATTTGCACTTTTGTTCTGTGCACATGTATCACACTGCTCACGTTTTGCAGGTTTCCCCGGTTTCCCTGTACATTGCTGACGCGAAATGGTTTCTCTTCCCTTTAAATGCCCTCTACCGTGAGTGTTTCACTCGCGCTATTTTTAACCTGTGAATTCGGCCCCGATCATGTGCGGGGAGCCTCTCCCCTCCCCTTCCCCGCCCATTGACCCCGTCTCTCCGCCCCTCGGGAGCCTTCCTCCGCCCTCAGAATGCCTTTCCACGCCTCTATCGGACATTTGCGGGCCGGGTACTTGTGCGGGGTGCGTTGGTGCGGCGCGCAATTGTGCGGGGCCCACGCGCACTTTTGCGGGGCATTTAAGAGCGTTTCTGAGCGTTTGAGTGCCGCGTTTCCGTGCGCTATTGTGCGGCACGCAATTGTGCGGCTTTTAGTAAACATACCCCTTAGAGACACATTTCAAATGGGACGTCTAAACTAGAACATCTGAAAAGAAAGGTAGGTATGTGTTTTAATTCTTGGAAATCGTTGCTGAAAAAATAGGCATCAGTAAAAGTTTGTCACACAGTTTTGACTGAAAAACTTCAGATGCATTATGTTGCTGCAAAATTTGTCCCACGTCTCTGGACATATGAGCAAAAAGTGAACCGTGTTGTAATCACTCATCGCTCCTTATCTGTGAATTTTTGACGAAGCATGAGATATCTCTAGTCCCGCAGCCTCCCTACTCTCCAGATTTGGCTTCTGCAGACCTTTTTGTTCCTGAAGTAGAAATCTACTCTGAAACGGTGCTTGTTCTGACCTATTTCAGAAATAGCAAAAGGCATATGAGACGAGTTCACTCTACTGCATGTAGACCATAACTAATTCATGTGGCGTGACCAAGCAAATGGGAGGCTAAATCTCAAGGTCACCACTACACATCACCATTATTGTGAGTCTGCTGTGTTGGCTCATTGGCGCCCTCTTTAGCAAGTTTTGTTTCTTGTATGCCTGTGAATCCCTGCTAGTGCTTCTATTTTTTTTTATTAAGCTTTTTCAAAATGTTACAAAGCAACCACAAGAAAAAGAATTCTTACAGATAGGTCAAGATAATGCAAAAGAAATTTAGGGAACAAACCCAAATAGTATCAAAAGAATATGTAAAAGCCCACATTAAAGACTGCATCTGATAAACCTCTGTAGCCCAAAAGACCCCTTTTTATTACCTAAACCCACAGTACATCAATCAAAAGACAAGAAAAAACAATAACCTATTTATCACTAAGAAACTTTTGCAAATGTAATACATCTGAGAAGGAATATTTAGTGCCAGAATACATAACAACACACTTGCACGAAAACTTTAAAAAGTACTACCGACAGCAAGAACTCTAGGGGGGATGTTTACTAAAGTCCGCAAATTTGCGCGCCGCAAAATAGCGCATGGCAACGCGGCATTGAAACGCGCAGAAACGCATTTAAACGCCCCGCACACGTGCGTGTCACCCCCGCACAGGTACGCGGCACACTAACGGGCCCGTGCAAGTGCGGGCCCGCAAATGTCCGATAGAGGCGTGGAACGGCTAAAGGAGGGCAGAGGAAGGCTCCGGAGGGGCGGAGGGACGGGGTCAATGGGTGGAGAGTGGGAGGGGAGAGGCTCCCCGCACAGTATCGGGCCCGAATTTTCATGTACAAAATAGCGCGAGTGAAACACTCGCGGTAGAGGGCATTTAAAGGGAAGAGAAACCATTTCCGTCAGCAATGTACAGGAAAACCGGGGAAACCAGCAAAACGTGAGCAGTGTGAAATATGTGCACAGAACAAAATTGCAAATAGAACCCGAAAATGACCACAACAAAGATATTAAAAATAGAAATCCAGCTGGGTAACAGTTATATTGATGGGCAAATATACAAAACACACCCAGCAAAGCTCGAGAAAAAAGAGATGAATATTGGAAGGGTCTACGGAGCGGAGACACTTCCGAAAAACATTTCCTTTTTTGGAGCTTTCCTCGGAGTGTTTGCTATGGTTGCCCATTAATATCACTGTTGCCCAGCGTGGTGATATTGTGTCCCCCATTTCCCGTGGTCAATTCCGGGGTTTATGTGCACGTTTGCTACCAGACAGGGTGCATATGCCCACAGTATAATTGCGTAGAGCAGGGTTTGTGACTCCATCCTGCCAGGCTTACTACCTCCAGGGGCTGCATTGTCTCAGTGGCCATAGTGTGGTGCAGCGGACAGAGTCAGTACCTCTAGGACCAGAGGGTCAGGGTTCAAAGCCCAGCTGGGGCACTTGCCAGTCCAGTTTCTATATTTTACCCACCACTAAACACAGATAGCGCAGACACCCCTGTATTGCAGGGGACAGAAGCATGGGGAAAACACCCATATTTTAACCAACAACGCGCACACACCACAACAATGGGCATTACCCACAGCCAAGTACCCCAAATGCAGTCCTGTACTGCCACATTCCAATCAGGTCACCTGCTTTGTATGGGAGCATGTTGGCGGACGAGTACATGTGGTGCAGGGGGCAGTGGCTGCTAGCGACAGAAGACAGAGGCCTAGCCATGTGCAGGCTGCCACCGTCCACTGCAACAGACTGCAACAGACAGGCCCTGTCGGATCCACAGTCATGGACATTCCAGGGAATCCACCCAATCTGTAGCTACAAGGTGGTGCAGTGCACGCAGACACTGCATGCAAGAGCAGAAGGCCACAGGTTCAAAGCCCAACTGGGGCAACTGCCAATCTTGCCCACATATTTTTCCCCCAAGTAAACAGTGATAGTAAGGGCACACCTTTCCTGGCGAGGACATATGCAATGGCAATACGTCTATCTTTTACCCCACGGAGCACAGACACCATGAACAGGGGCAGTACCTAGAGCAGAATCATGCAAATGCAGTCCTGGTGGGGCACGCACCAGTCAGGTTCCATGATGCCACTCATACAAATGCCTGTGCTGTATATCTATGCACCACCCCCATGGCATGTAGATGTAGCTCATGCATATTCATGAGGGACAGCAGGAAAACCCGAACAGTGTGAATGCAAAACCTGGACTGGAGTTGGGAATCTGTGCCGTAAAGCAGCAGCCATCAAGGGCAGACACACCCACACCCACACCCACAGGCCCCATTGGCCAATGTCTCCTGGAAAGGCAGAACATTGGACCCTGCATGCAGCACCCAAAACTAGCACTTGCATAACTTACCAATGTCACCCTGCACCTGAGGTATACGGTAAGCAGCTCTGAGACGTTTGCTAGGAGCACAGGCAGATAGATATCCATACGTTACGTACATACTGCTAGTTGACCCCATCCAAACAATCTGTTAGGTGTTTGCGGGGTGTGCTCCAGGCCTGGCCTCTGACGGTGTTTACCACCCTGGGGAGTGACCACCAACTGTAATGCGTACCATATCCATGCCTTGCCGTGCTCAGGACCGGTTTGGTGGGCAAGGCTAATTACCCCCTCAATCGTAGCACCATGATGGCATAGGTGTGGAAGTGTGTGTCTGTCTATACCAGGGGTGGGCAAACCTGGTCCTGGAGGGCCGCAGACCAGTCAGGTTTTCGGGATATCCATAATGAACATGCATGAGATATATATGCATTAGAGATATCCTGCCAACCTGACTGGTTTGTGGCCCTCCAGGGCTGGATTTGGAGACCCCTGCCTTACACCTCTGTCATTTAAGATCGTGAGTGGGCAAGGTACAGATGTCCTAGACATCGAAAGGGTATATAGAATGTGCCACATTCCTCCTCGATTCTCACCACCACCAAAAAGTTGTCTGGGCTTATGTCTGTCTGCTATTGTGTCATGGCTGTGTATGGAGCTGTCCTGTGGGGGTGTTCCTCAGCAGGACTGCGGTTGCTGTTGCCCTCTACTATCACTTTTGCAGGGAGGTAGAGTGTGGATCTCTTGATGGGGGACCATGTTTGCCACGGGGGGAGGGGTGTAAACCGGATAGGGTAGGCCACCCATACCCATGATGCACTGCACATGCAAATTAGCTGTCCACAGATGGACACAAGATGGGGAATGCACCCCCACAGCACCTCGGCCCTGTTGGGGGAAGTGACCAGGTGCACCCACACAGCACCTTGGCCTAGTAGGGGGCACTGACCGGGTGTTTGACTGGCACAGAGTAGCCCACACACCGTTACATCGTGCGGGTACTGTGCTCACCCTGAGTGTGCAATGAGGCGCCCAGGACCAGGTCCACAACACCTTCCATGGCTGATGGAGGCCAAGTAGGAGTTCCAAAGCAGTGTTAATGTGTAAGATATGCTAGTTTCTGCACAAACACCATGGATATCCCTGTCTGCCAGTCAGGCACAGCCCCCATCTGTCTGCTCCATACTCAAGGGCATTTGTGCTACCTTTGCCTTTATTGGAACCTCACTGCTGATATGCCCTAACTTCATTCTTTTGGTAGTATCCTTCAAGGTTACATTGTTCCAAACCATGCACTCTTGGGCGACTGTCGGCTCTCCCCTATTATCTAGTTTAAAAGCTGCTCTTAGGCTTCTCCTCCACTCCTCTTGTTCTACAGCAAGCTTCAAATATGAATACACAACTTTATCAAGATGCCAGTGCCTCTGCTCTGTTGTGGTTCTTAGTGAAAGGTGCATATAAATGGAGCTGATTGGCGGTAAAAGTAAGTTTGGCATTTGAAGTTCATGTTTATTTTTGGCAGCAATGTCATCTAAACTGAGGAAACACCATTCCCTAATGCAGCTTAGCAAAATCTGACATTGGGTCAGGTGATTCTGGCATTTTCTGGATGATATCATATAGCGTTTTCATAGAACTGCCTCAGATAATTAATATTGATTTAACAGATGATATGTCATGTTCAATAAGCTATGGGATTGTGCTTTTTAAGTTTTATGCTGACCTTACAATCAGGTTTTTGAGTGGAAAGCCCTAGTTATAAAGGATTATAATGAATTTACACACTGAAACATAATATGGAAAGGTTCTCTATATAACGTTCAGGGGAATGGGTTAACTATTGCCCATGTGTAATGTTCCCTTTCACTTTAAAATAAATTTAAAAAATGTAGGGGCATGTTTACTAAAATGCGGTAAGATTTTGCACATACCTGTACAGTAAGAACAAAAATTAGCACATGGTATGTGGAGAGGTTTTCCGCTGTCAGATGTGTTCAGCATGTCCCTGCAGTTACCACAAAGAAAGGTTACTTACTTTATAGTAATAGTTTATTTATTCAGCAGGTTTTTTTATACAACTTTATCATTTCAGTCAAAGCGGTTTACATTGTAACTTAAGCTTGGTAATGTACATTCAACAAGCACATTGATAACTTGGATTTTTCTGAGGTAATGGAGTGTTAAGTGACTTGCCCAGGGCCACGAGGAGTGCAAATGGGAATTGAACCCTGGTCTCTTGGTTCCCTAGCCAACCATTAAGCTAGTCCTCCACTAACATCATTACAGTTCTATTTAGGTGAAGGTATGTGCACCTGTGCTAACCAGCAACATTGACGATTAGTGCATAGTAATTCCCCCCACGGTATTTGCAATATGCGGTCCACTCTCACTCTCTGGCCCTAACCCAAATAGTTCTCTTCCCATTGCATGTTAAGCAGTTAGGGTAGGATTACTAACATGCAGTAGTTTATTGCACATTCAGCCCCAAAACATAGCGTGGGGGTGGCACTGGATCCCAGCTTACAAATGGGGGCATACACAGCATGTCCTAGTGCAGTTAGCAAGGATCCAGTGTCACCTCTGCGCTAAACCACTTGCTGCAATTACTGCAGGTGCAGTTACTACCGCTCATTAAATTGCTGGTAAGCGCACCCACACTAATTGTAACATTGACTGCGAGTGCATGCTAAAGATGCCCATGTTAACCACAATGTGCATGCCCACACTCTGCCCTTAACCTACCCAATCTCCACCCCCAACCCATGCTAAGTAGTTAGTGTGGGATTTTTACCGTAACCACATTTGTATTGCATGGTGATAGTTACTATGGCAGGCTAAACACATAGTAAAATCCTGCACTAAAAGCATGGTTTAGCAAACGTTTGCCTTACAGTGGAATTGTAACGCTCTGGTGGATTTCAGCATATGGTAGTGTGATGGTGAAAGCCCTATGGAAAGCCTGAAAGGGGATGAAAATCCTGAAGTTCCCATTGAAGGCAATGATAATGCACTGCTACAAGGAAAACTCAGCCTATGTCAGAGAAAAAGGCAGTTCCCTGTAGGAAGCATACCACGCCCTAGTGTAAGGGTGGAGACTAACCCCCGTCCTGATTGGTCACAAGGAAGCAGGAAGCCAGGGTTAAAAACCACGTGCAGAGGGAAGGAAAGGAGACCTGAGGAGAGACCTGAGGAGAGACCGGTGGGTGTCGCAGTAGTCATTAACTGGTTAGCATGTGTTCGTGTATGTTAACCTTTAGCACAATTTAGTAAACATGCCCCTTAGTGTACACTAAATCAGTTTAATGCAGGTTAACCTATGAACTTGCATGTGTAACATGAATAGTGCATAGTTATAAAGTTCTAATGCACATTAAAGTATATTATTAAAGCAAATGTAAAATGAGCCCAAAAAAGGTCTGAAAACAGGAAAAACCTAAATGAACCAAAACAAACCAAAACTCTTTACCCTGTGCACATCCCCAGCAAATATTGGTCATTTTAGAAGAACAGTATTCCTTAGTTTAGTTACAATTATAAGGAAAACCACCAGTGCTTTACCTACCATGCAGAGAGCTGTCAGGTAAGAGTTATATACTAGAGCTGATTGGCTGGGACAAATCTAGTGAATAAGCTTGTTAGAATGATTGTGGAACTGGTAGGATCTGGCAAAGCATTTTTATTAAAAAGAGTGCTATGATCCCTGGTGGAGAAATCAGTACCATCTCTAATTCAATATTGTTGTTATAGTGGATCCTTCATTGGAAGACATAGCCTAGGACTGGTTTTAATCCTGTGATTTGGGTTCTAACAAGAATCGAGGAATCATGCAGGTATTGGTACATGATGTAAGCTGTTCCAAATAGGCTAGTCCTATGTAGAATTTATGGAGTCAATTCCGCTAGGTCCAAAATTTGTAAAACTTTAAGGAATTTCCTTATATGTAGCCCTGAGAGCTCCAAGCACAAGGGATGTTACAATAATTTTTTTCTACCAAAGTTTTTCCACTTCAATCTGAAGGTCTCTGTTTTCTTAATTTCTCTCGTTGTTTGCCCTCAATTTGCGTATCACCTGGGAATGCCATATCTACAAACCATACTTTTTTCTTTTCTGAAGCAGTAATATCAGGTGTATTGTGTTCTAAATGCTTGTCTGTTTCTATTTGAAGTCTCACAAGATCTGATCTTGAACAGTTCATTTTCTACAAATTCCTCTGTAGCATGTTCTCAAAAGATTTTATCAACAGGAATACCATATTTTCTCTGGGAATAAGCAGGAAGTCAGCCCTCACATATGGGTGACGTCGGCACCGATGGAGCCCTTACGGAAGCATCCTCCCAGCTTTCAAAGAAAGCCTTTGGGAAATGCTGCCAAGCATGCGTGGTCCCCTTCCCGTCCAAGGGTCCATCTTGCTCAGTCTCCTTTTTTTCTGTGGAGCCCTTCAGATGTTCGTCTAGCTTGTCCCTGGAAAAAGTTGATTTTTCTTCTCTGAGTTTCATACTTGCCTCCGATATCACGCCAGTACTCTTCCCGCCATCCAACCTCTCTGCCTCGGCGTCGAACATAAGAACATAAGATATGCCATACTGGGTCAGACCAAGGTCCATCAAGCCCAGTATTCTGTTTCCAACAGTGGCCAATCTAGGTCATATGTACCTAGCAGTTTCCCCAAGAGACACAAGTTCCAAAATGCTTGTACTGGGTCAAGCATTGATATCTTCGGTCACTTCTTAATAATGGTTTATGGACCTTTCCTCCAGGAACTTGTCCAAACCCTTTTTAAACCCAGCTACACTAACAGCCTTTACTACATCCTCCGGTAAAAATTCCAGAGTTTGATTACACGTTGAGTGAAAAAATATTTTCTTTTATTAGTCTTAAATAGTTTACCCTGTAGATTCATTGCATGTCCCCTATAGTCTTTCTATATTCTGATAACGTAAACAATCGATCTACGTTTACCCGTTCCACTCCGTTCATTAATTTATAGACTTCTATCATATCTCCCCTCAGCCGTCTCCTTTCCAGGTTAAAGAGCCCTAACCTTTTTAGCCTCTCCTCATAGGAGTATCCTTCCATCCCCTCTACCATTTTGGTGGCTCTTCCCTGAACCTTTTCTAAAATCGCTATATCCTTTTTAAGATACGGCGACCAGAATTGCACACAATATTCAAGGTGCGGTCTCACCATGGAACGATATAGAGGCATTATAATATCTTTTGTTTTATTTTCCATTCCTTTCCTTATGATACCTAGCATTCTATTTGCTCTTTTGGCCGCCACTGCACACTGGGCTGAGGGTTTTAACATGGTATCCACAATGACGCCTAAATCTTTTTCCTGGGTGGTGGTTCCTAATGTGGAACCTTGCATCGTGTAACCATAGTTTGGGTTGTTCTTCCCTAGGTGCATAACATTGCACTTGTCCACATTAAATTTCATCTGCCATTTTGATGCCCAGTCTTCCAATTTATCAAGATCCTCTTGCAATTTTCCACAATCCTCTTGGGTTTTAACAACTTTAAATAGTTTTGTGTCATCTGCAAATTTGATAACCTCACTCGTTATTCCACTTTCCAGGTCATTTATGAATATGTCAAAAAGCAGCGGACCCAGCACAGATCCCTGGGGTACACCACTATTCACCTTTCTCCATTGGGAAAATTGGCCATTTAGCCCTACCCTCTGCTTTCTATCTTTTAACCAGTTCCTGATCCACAATAGTACACAGCCTCCTATCCCATGACTCTTTAGTTTTGCCAGAAGTCTCTGATGAGGGACCTTGTCAAAGGCTTTCTGAAAGTCCAGATACACAATATCAACTGACTCACCTTTGTCCACCTATTTATTCACTCCTTCAAAAAAACAAAGCAGATTAGTAAGACAAGATCTTCCTTGTCTAAAGCCATGTTGGCTGTCTCCCATTAGGTTGTGACTATCTACATGCTGAGTAATTTTATTCTTTATGATGGTTTCTACCATTTTTCCCGGTACTGACGTCAGGCTCAACGGTCTGTAGTTTCCCGGATCACTCCTGGAACCCTTTTTAAAAATTGGTGTTACATTGGCAATCCTCCAGTCTTCAGGTATTAGAGATGATTTTAATGATAGTTCACAGATTACTGATAGCAGGTCTGCAATCTCATATTTCAGTTCTTTCAACACCCTTGGATGTATACCATCCGGCCCAGGTGATTTGCTACTCTTCAGTTTATCTAATAGTTGTAAGACATCTTCCAGATGTATGGATATTTCCTTCAATTCTTCCGCACCTTTAAATACCACTTCAGTCATGGGTAACATCCCTACATCTTCCTCAGTAAAGACCGAAGCAAAGAATTCATTCAGTCTCTCCGCTATCGCCTTGTCGCCTCTTAGTGCTCCTTTAACCCCTTTATCATCTAATGGACCAACTGACTCTCTCACAGGTTTTTTGCTACGAATGTACTTGAAAAGGTCTTTATTTCGCGTTTTTGCTTCCGCAGCAAGCTTCTTCTCAAATTCTCTCTTTGCCTGCCTTATCAATGCCTTGCATTTGACTTGCCAGTGCTTGTGCTGTTTCCAGGTTTTGTCGTTTGGCTCTTTTTTCCATTTCCTGAAAGATGCTTTTTTGGCAACAACAGCCTCTCTGACCTCACCTTTAAACCATGCTGGCAGTTTTTTGGACTTCCTTCCACTTTTCTTAAAACGTGGAATACAGCTGGTCTGGGCTTCCAAGATAGTATTTTTCAACAACACCCAAGCTTGATGTATGTCTTTAACCTTTGCAACTGCTCCTTTTAGTTTTTTCTTAACTGTTTTCCTCATTTTATCTTAGTCTCCCTTTCAAAAGTTAAAAGGTAGTACTGTGGATTTCCTTACTATCCCTCCTCCACTAATTAAATCAAAGGCGATCATGCTATGATCACTATTGCCAAGTGACCCCAACACCCTTATCTCTTGCACTAGATCTGGTGTTCCACTAAGGACTAGGTCTAATATGGCTTCCCCTCTGGTCGGTTCATGAACCAGCTGCTCCAAGAAGCAGTCATTTATTTCATCTAGGAACTTTATCTCCCTAGCATGTCCTGACGTGACACTGACCCATTCGATACCGGGGTAATTGAAATCACCCATTATTATTACTGCTCTGTAACTTTTGTTAGCTTCCTTGATTTCTTGGAGCATTTCATCATCTATTTGGTCATTCTGGCCAGGTGCTCGATAGTACACCCCCACTGCCATTGCCTTCCCCCTTTTATATGGCATTTCAATCCATATAGATTCTACAGCAGATTTTGTTTCCTGCAAAACTTTAATCCTTTCTGAGTCAATGCCCTCTCTAACATAGAGCGCAACCCCTCCACCAATTTGATCAGCTCTATCATTACGATATAGTTTGTACCCAGGTATCACAGTGTCCCACTGGTTGTCCTCCTTCCACCATGTCTCTGATATTCCAATCATATCTAACCTTTCATTTAGTGCTATATATTCTAACTCTCCCATCTTATTCTTTAGACTTCTAGCATTTGCATACAAGCATTTTAGAGAATGTATTTTATTCATGTTAATTTGGCTATTGTTATACATGGGTAAATTGGGATCTTTAAGCTCTGTCTGCTCCATTCTTGAGGTCATTTGGGCTACTTTACTCTTTTGTGGAACCTCTCTGCTTTTGGTAGTATCCTTCAAGGATACATTCTTCCGAACCATCCGCTCTTGGGCGACTGTCGGCTTTCCCCTAATATCTAGTTTAAAAGCTGCTCTATCTCCTTTTTAAAGGTTAATGCCAGCAGCCTGGTTCCATCCCGGTTAAGGTGAAGCCCATCCCTTCGGAAGAGCCCCTCCTTTCCCCAGAATGTTCTCCAGTTCCTAACAAATCCAAAACCCTCATCTCTGCACCATTGTCTCATCCACGCATTGAGACTCCGGAGCTCTGCCTGCCTTTTGGGTCCTGCACGTGGAACAGGAAGCATTTCGGAGAATGCTACCATGGAAGTTCTGGATTTCAACTTCCTACCTAAAAGCCTAAATTTTGCCTCCAGAACCTCCCGACCACATTTTCCTATGTCATTGGTACCGACATGTACCAAGACAGCAGACTCCTCCCCAATACTATCTAAGACCTTATCTAGGTGGCGCTTGAGGTCCGCTACCTTCGCACCAGGCAGGCATGTTACCAGGCGATCCTCACGTCCACCAGCCACCCAGCTATCTACATGCCTAATGATCGAATCACCAACTATAACGGCTGTCCTAACCCTTCCCTCATGGGCACATGGCCCTAGAGAAACTTCCTCGGTGCGAGAGGGTTTTATATCATCTGGAGGACAGGTCCTAGTTACAGGATCACTTCCTGCCACACCAGGGTGATGCTTTCCTGTCACGTGACCTCTCTCCTCCTTGGCAACAGGGGTGCTGCCAGACTGGAGGTGGGACTTCAGGACTATATCCCTGTAGGTCTCGTCTATGTACCTCTCTGTCTGTCTTATGTTTTCCAAGTCTGCTACTTTAGCCTCTAGAGAATGGACTTGTTCCCTGAGAGCAAAGATCTCCTTGCACCTAGTGCACACGTAAAACCTCTCACCAACTGGGAGAAAATCATACATGTGACACTCAATGCAAAAGACTGGAAAGCCCCCATCCCGCTGCTGGACTGCTGTCTGCATCTTAGTTTTAAGTTTGTGTCTAGATCTTTAAGTTCTTACTTACTAGGGGTTGCTATGGGTATTTATACCAATAAAACTGTACCTAATACGTTTAATATACCTTGTTCACCTGAAGCTTAATTAATCTCAGGTCCTTAGTGTATGACTGATTTGGGTAATGAGCTTCACCTGAAAGCACCTCCTGTCTTTTAAGATGTGTAAGTACCTATAAAGCTATGATTATCCCAGGGGTGGGTGGGTGTGGGGAGGGAGGGAGGGAAATAACACTTATTAGAAGAGGGCTGCTACACAGTACCCTGTCTTGTGCTGCTGAGGTAAGCTAAATTCTGATTTGATTTAAATTATAGTTCTTAGCTGCTGCTAGGCTCTAACTTCTTATGAAATTTAAACTACAAGCTCTCTGCTGGGTTCTAAATTTAACCAGAAAGCTCTCTTCTGTGTTTTAAAACTAAAAGTACTTTTCTGATGCTAGGCCCTGAGTGACTATTAAATATACACTACAAGCTCTCTGCTGGGTTCCAAATGTAACCAGAAAGCTCTCTTCTGTGTGTTAAATTTAAACTAAAAGTACTTTGCTGTTACTTGGCCCTGAGTGACTATTAAATTTAAACTACAAGCTCTCTGCTGGGTATGAAATGTAACCAGAAAGTTCTCCTGTGTTTTAAATTCAACCTTTAATTGCTGCTACTAGGCCCTAACTGATCCAACAAAAAACAGTGGGTTCACAGATTAAGTAGCTTTAATACAAAGAAATCTTTTTAGAAAATTACCAGAAGTATATACTCACAGTTGCAGATTTCTCTCCAGAAGTAACAGTCCCCCTTTCTAGTCCTTCGAGTTCGGGTCTTTTTTTGCAGTTGTCTTTGTTTTTAATTTTCTGGCATCTTCGCACCTTTTTTCCCCCAACTGGCAGCCTGGCGAGTCTTCGACCTCGCAGGAGTACTTTTTTCCCCCATGGCTATCAGTGGCTTTAAGAAGTGTGATCGGTGCTTGAAAATCATGTCTTTAACTGACATACACAACTGCTGTCTCGGCTGCCTCGAGTCAGACCACGACCTGGCAGCATGCGGTCTCTGCAAAAGGATGTCCAGCAAGGCCCTTGAGCCACCAGCAGCAGCATGATAAGTTTTTCACCAAGTCCCCGGTGCCTCTGAAGGCCAGGACCTTGTCTGAAGCCTCGGCACCTCGTGCAGACCCCTCTGAATCTGAATCCCACCGTGAGCCTTCAGAAAGGGGGTCTCCCTCGAGGGAACCCAGAAAGAAGAAGAAAACCTCGAAGGCAGAGTCCTTGGATGGATCACGACTGGCTGGGTGCTCTCTGAGCTAGGTCCCGCAGCCCAAGATGCTCATCCGAGGGATCTGGAGAAGGAGTGGCCTGCAGAGGTCTCCTGGAAGGACTTGACCTCGGATCACCCTTGGTCCCCAGACACCATCCTTGTCGAGGATTCCCTTTTGGTGGAGCTGGCGTTGGGCCTGAGTCCCTCGGTGCCCATGCCAGAGGCTGTGGAGCCTTCTTGCCTGGAGTCCAGAATGGCATCCCTGGAGCACAGTTTGTCTGCCTTCATGGACCAGCAGTGGGTACTGTTGTCTGGTACCACCGGTTCATCCGCCCTGACCACCAGGCCCTTGATGTCGAAGACGTCCCTGGATGCAGAGCCGATCATCGAGGTCCTTCAGCCTCGAGTCGATCCTCGGCTGAGGTCTCGATCTGATTCCCACTCAATGAGACCACGATCATCCCTGGCAAGTGTGTTTGGCACTGGTGCGGAGCATCGGGAGGCCACGGGACTATTCCGAGTGGGAGACAGAGGATGAGGAATCCCCCCAATACCCATTGCCACCATGATGTCCCCTTAGACTCTTCCATCTTGGAGCCTCAGCGGCAGTTGCCGACGGAGGATATGGACTTCCTTGATTTTGTCAAGGATATGTCTAAGGCCCTGGCATTCCCTTTAGAGTCGTAGGAGGACCCTCTGGCGGATGAGTTGGAAGTCCTCCAGTATGAGACTTCTCTGAGGGAATGGCTCAGAGTGCCCATCCCTCACATTCTGGAATGGCTGATGCTCCGTATGTGGGAGACACCGGCATTGGTGCCGGTGGTGAGCAGGCGGCTCGACTCAATATATTGAGTCCACCAGAGCTCGGGCTTCCAGAAATCACAGTAGCCACACAATTCCATGGTGGTGGAGTCGGCCATGTGTCGGCTGAAAAGTCAGAAGACGCACTCCTTGGTGCCCCCCGGCAGGGAGGCCTACACCTTGGACGTCCTCAGCTGAAAGTGTTACCAGGGCTCGATGCTCATCGGCCGCATCCAGGTCTACCAGCTGTACATGGGCATGTACCTGAGAGAGCTGGCGAAGGAACTCACCAGGTTCTCAGCTGGTCTCTCTAAGGAACCCCTGCAGCGGTTCAAGAACCTGGCCAAGGCCATCCGTGTTTGTCTCGGGCAGCCTATGAAGGGTTTGAGTCGTCAGCCTGAGTAGCAGCGGCAGTTGTCTGACCTCAAGCAGTGGGTTTAGGACAAAGAGAACCTCTTTGACATACTCATGACCGATAAGGCTGCTGAGCTGGAGACCGAGTTCATGACAAGGACCAGTCTCTCTAAAAAGACCGCTGCCCCTCTCCAATGGAAGGGCTCCGGTAAAAAGTCCTTCTACCTGAGAAAAGGGGCTAATTACAGAAACTACCCACCTTTTCAGGCCTCCCCGGCTCCCCAACAGGGTTAGCAGGCCAAGGGACATGGGCATGTCCCTCGTAAGTAGAAGGGGGGGTCTTTGTCTTCCCCCACCTGGATGACTGGCTCATAAAGGGAGGCACAGCCTCAGAGGTGCAGCAAGCCACCGCATGCACCATCGAGGTCCTGCAGCACTTGGGCTTTGTCGTAAACTATCCCAAATCTCATTTCCTTCTGACGCAATGACTGGAGTTCATTGGGGAAAAACTGGACACACTCTCCAGTCAAAGGCCTTCCTGCCCAGGGACCGAGCCGACCACCTCAGGACTCTGAAATGAGATATACAGCACCATCCTTCCGTGCCTGCTCAGCTCCTCCTGCGCCTTCTCGGACACATGGCCTCCACGGTCCACTTCACCCCAGACGCTCTCCTCCACATGAGGGCTGTGCAGTGGTGTCTCTGAGACCAGTGGACTCAAGCCATGGGGCATCTCCAAGACAGAGTTTCTGTAACCCATCAACTGGCGGACTCTATGACCTGGTGGCAGACTCCCCAATATCTTGAAGTGGGCATGCCCTTTCAGACCCCGAGCCCCTTAAAGGTCTTTACCATGGACACCTCCCTGCTCAGCTTGGAAGCCCACTGCGAGGAACTCCACACCCAGGGCAGCTGGTCACCAGACGAGTGCACCCAGCTGATCAACATCCTGGAACTATGAGCAATATACTTAGCCCTTCAAGCCTTTTGCCACCACCTGCGTCACCTGTCAGTGCTGGTCCAGACGGACAACCAGCTGGCGATGTTTTATGTGAACAAACAGGAGGGCACGGGGTCTCCTGTCCTCTTTCAGAAGGCAATACTCCTCTACTCATATGCAATCCAAAAGGTATTCTCCTACAGGCTGATAGGTTGAGCAGAGTCCTTCAGCCGCACGAGTGCAACTGGACCCCAGTGTGGCCGACTGGCTCTTCTGGATCTGGGAGAAACCCGTGATGGACCTGTTCATCAATCCTGACAACTTCCAGTTGCCCTGCTTCTGTTCCCAGCAAGCCCACCCCTCCAGGGTAGCAGTGGACACGTTCCTCATCTCATGGTCAGAGGGCCTTATGTATGCCTTCCCTCCCACGCCACTGATTGCCAAAACCTTGTTCAGGACCCTCCACAAGGCCTCGCTCATCCTGATAGCCCCTCGGTGGCCCAGGCAACAGTGGTTCCTGCTGCTCCTCCGACTAACAGTGGAGATCCCCATACAGTTGGGGACTTCTCAAGGACTCTTGTCTCAGGAAGAGGGCTCTCTTCTGCATCCCAATTTGGGGTCCCTGTCTTTGACTGCATGGCTGCTGAAAGGGTGACCTTAGCCCTTTTAAACCTTTCTAGTGAGGTAGAGGAAATCCTGCTGGCTTCTCACAAGGCTTTTACTAGGAAAGCGTATGCTTTCAAATGGTGCAGGTTTGCAGCCTGGTGTACACGGCATGGGACTGACCTGTTCTCCTGCCCAGTGGGACTGGTGTTACAGTATCTTCTCCACCTCTCGCAATCCGGGCTTAAATCTAACTCCGTCTGGGTGCATCTCAGTGCCCTAGCGGCATACTACCACCCAGTGGATGGCAAGCTCCTCTCGATCCAGCCGCTGGTGACCTGCTTTCTTAGAGGTCTGCTCTTATCGAAGTCACCGGTTCACCCTCCGGTGACTGAATGGGACCTCAATGTGGTATTGGGGCAGCTGACTCGCCTGCCCTTTGAGCCTCTGGCTACCTTCCACCTACGATACCTCTCATGGAAAGTGGCATTCCTGGTTGCACTCACCTCCACTCGCAGAGTTAGCGAGCTTCAGGCCTTAGTGGTGGAGACACCTTATACCAGGTTCTATAAAAACAGGATGGTGCTCTTCATGTACCCTAAATTTCTTCCGAAGATGGTATCATCCTTCCATCTCAACCAGGAAATGGTACTTCCTACCTTCTTTCTGAGACCTCACTCCAGCTGGGCAGAGACAGTTCTTCACACCTTGGACTGTAAGAGGGCTTTGTCCTTCTATATCCAACGCACTCAGGGTCACTGCAGAGCCGCTCAGCTTTTCGTCTCCCATGACCCCAGTAGGCTGGGGGAGGTGGTGACCAAGCACATGCTGTCCACCTGGGTGGCAGACTGTATCACCCTCATCTATGAGCAGGTGGGGCTCCTGCTGGAAGGCCGTGTCATGGCGCACAGTGTCAGGGCCATGGCAGCCTCGGTGGCAAACTTGCGCTCTGTCCCGATGGTGGACATTTGCCGGGCCACCACCTCGTCTTCGATCCATATCTTCGCAGCTCATTACTTAATGTACATATCTTCAGCCTTTGAATCAATATCCCACATCATTATGCTACAAAATCTGCAGGAAATCAGTTGCGCAACATCACATTAACATGGTTCTTGTCTTACCTTACCAACCGAACTCCACAAGTCAAATCCGGTGATATCAAATCATCAAAATTTAAAGTACCGCAAGGCATTCCACAAGGATCAGCATTATCCTCCATCCTATTCAACATATCTTTACTTTTTGTAACATAATCATTTAGACTACATTTTTCTTCCTCAACAGATTGCTTAATTTTCAATAGGCCTCTACCACCATTCTTACATTGCAAATCTATTTATTTATTTAGACAGTTTTGTATACCGCCTTATCCTTCAATCAAAGCAGTCACAACACATTTGGGGGATACATTTAACATGTGGGGATATGAGACACATACACTAATACTTACAGGGAACATGGGCAATGGAGGGTTAAGTGGCTTGCCCAAGACCACAAGGAGCACCTGTGGGACTAGAAACCCCAGTCCTTCCGGCCCAAGGTTGCTGTCCTCTAGTGGGATTTGAACCCCCAATCTTCCGGCCTGAAGTACCTTGCCCAAACCACTAGGCTACTCCTCCCAATCTAATCTATCAACTTCATTCTTAGGATGCAGCACGTAGTCGATTGCCGTTAATTTTCCATTTTTCTGATCAAGGTTATCCAGTTCAGCTTGGGCCCAGACAATTACTCCTGCAATATATCTAACTACAGGTATTTATCACCATTGAGTTTTGATTTTAGAATTTTTCAAAGTCTCTTTATATAGTTAGTGCTAGTGTTCTTCTTGCTTTGGTTGTGTAGTAAATCTGAAGCTTCCGTCAGTCCTAAGTACTGTATCCTTCCTCTGGATTGAGTTGTTTAATGGTATTTCGATTTGTCAACTTTATATTCCATTTTCTTCTGTGATTTTTCCACCTTTGACTGCCAGTGTTGCACATTTGTCAAAACCAAAATCCATTCCTACATCTTCACAGTGTTCAATAATGAATCAATTTCAGATTTTGTTTTTCCAAATTTTAAGTCATTCATATGTAATACATGACTACTTTTTTTTTTTACTTTGCTTAGAAAGTTGGCAACCACATTTTGTTTTATTTAGAATGATTATTAGTAGAATCATTGCCAAAACAAATAATAGAGGTGGTAATGAATCACCTTGGAAAAATCATTGCTTGATTTTAACATCTCCCAGTTATTCAGAACTTACAAGATTTGTCCTCCAAGTAGCCATTGATATTGAAAAATATCACCTAATATTTTATATTTAGTAAGCCAACTGTATGGAAGCAAGTCAAATTATTTTTTAGTCAATCTAAGTCATAAATACATTTGTTTCTTTTTGAATTTTTAAAAACTAGTTTGTCAGTCAGTAACTGGTCCTTTGAATCACATGACCTTGTACAAGTTCCTTTCTGTTCTGTTGAAAATAGACCATTTCTTTCAAGTAGGAGTAAATTTGGTTTGCAATAGCTCGCGTAAACAACTTGAAAGTTGTTGGCAGGGATGTTATTGGTCTATAATTGCTTGGGTCATTTCCTTTTTCTTTGTTCTTTTGTTTAAGGAATGCCCTTCCGCTTCTCATCCATTTTCACTTCTTCCGCTTTGTAAAAGCTCATTTAATTGTTTTACCAGCCTGCTGTGAAAACTTGTCAAGTGTTTGAGCCAAAAACCATGCACTTTATCTTTTCTGGGGCACTTCAGTTTTTAATCTTCTTACCTGAATTTAAATCATTTCTTCTGTAATAACCACTTCTAGCATTTTCTTTTCTTCAAATTCCTTCAAACTCTATTGATTCACTGGGCATTTTTATTGTGTTCTTTATTATTTTCCCATAAGTCGTTCCAAAATTGAACGGTTTTGTTCCTTCTCAGGACTTACATTTGCATCTATATTTTCTTGATCTGCTTTAAGAGTTTTGTAGAACAAATGTTGGTTTGTTCGAAAACATTTTGTTTTGTTTGAAATAGTTTATTCTACTATTGTATTATTTGATATTTTGGCTTATTGCCACAATCATTTGCTTTAATTCTTCAGAAACTTCTAAAATTGTCTTAACTCCAATATTGTATCATTTTATAAAGCTACTTTTTAACTTTTCATTTATAAGTAAATCTTGTTTTAAATTCTTCAAATTGCTCAAATCAGCCCGAAGTTTCTCAACTTTCTTTTTAAGGCATATTTTCCATTATGGTTTCACTTTTTGAATTTCTTTGGCTTCTTGATTTCAAATCTGAGTTCTGTTCTTACGATGTAAGCACTGGTATACATAAATTAATTTGTTTGCATATTGGTTTTAGGGGTATGTTTACTAAGCAGCGGTAGCGGCTTGTTTGCGATATCAGAGCTGCAGCCCCATTGAATTGAGAAGTTCCATGGTGGTGGCCAACACACTTAATGCGGCTGGCCGTCGCCACTACCGCTGCTTAGTAAACATACCCCTTAGTGTTGATAGTTTGGGGTGTCCACGTCATGCAATTGCTTTTACCAAATACTTTCTTTTAACTTTCTTTAATGTTAGTAATCATGCTCTTTCCGATTCTTCCATTTGACTTTTGATCTTTTCAGACAGTTCTATCTGTTGATCAATTAGCCCAGTTTTTCTCCTTTGCTGAGAAACTTGCTTCTGTTGTTCTTGAGCTTCTAAATTTTCTTCAGCATCATTTTCCATTTCTTGCTCAAAATTTTGGTTATTCATTGTTCCAGTATCTTAGTCACCTATTATTTTCTGTAGCATTTCTTTCCAAAATGTCTAACTTGATTTTAGTGAAAAAGTTTCCTTTTTAAACTTACATGATGTTGATCCATTAGTCTCTGCACAGAAATAGCCAAATCCGGGTTTGTATGCTTCCAAATTTCATACATTCACTTTTGAATTCCATAATAAATCAATTCTCATATTTTGTCCAAATTTATTTTTGTTATTATTATGAATACTTATAGGGGTGATATTCAAAGACATTTATATGATTTGCAGACCTGCAAACTGTAAATGTTGATCACCAGGATATTTAGTGACACTAACCTGGTTAATCTGCTGGGTATTCCCGGTTTGGGCTGCTAAACCCTTCAAAGCTAAGCACTTAGGGGTATGTTTAATAAACCGTCTTAACGTCGCGGCGGTGGTATTATCGTGCGATAAGTGACGTTATCACGATAATGTGATGTTATCGCGATAATGTGATGTTATCGCGATAATGTAACGGCAGCATTAAGGCACACTAATGCTGTGAAATACGGGTCTGAAGGGTGGAGTAAGGCTTCCCAGAGGGCGGAGAGAAGGGGTCAATGGGAGGAGAGTGGGCGGGGAGAGGCTCCAGGCACACTAACGCTGTGAAATCCGGGTCTGTACACTAATGCCAGTGAAACCCTCGCGTTAGGCACATTTGCAGGAAAGAGAAACCATTTAAGTCAGCAATGTGCAGCAAAGGCAGGGAAACCCAGAAAAGTGATAGTTGTGATACATGTGCAGGGACCAAAAAGGCAAATAAACATATAACATATAAGAGAATATAAATAAATAAATAAAATAAAAAAATAAAATGACCAGAACCTCATTTAAAATCACAATAACCAAGCTGGCCAATAGTGATATTAATGATAAACATAAAGCAACACTACTGACAAAGCGTAAAAATTAAGATATCATGTTTAGAAGGGTCTATGCTCTGTCCCCCTACAAAGTGAATGATCTCACATTGAAATAGCGCTGATCAGGGTTTCTGTCATTTAGATTGGGCAGGTTTGTTATGGCATGCACATGTGCAGCAACAGCAGAGTGGGCACGTAGGAAAGGGAAACTACTGATGTTGTAAATGGGATACAGGGAGCTGCAGGCGGCACATGCTGTGGTCCAGCTGGGGCACAGTGCGGACTAGGCAGATGCATAGGTGGCACATAGGAATGCCGAAGCTGTAAAGCAGCAAGACAGCAACTGATGAGGGTCCAACATGGGCATGAGTGTGTGTCCCACAGTGTCATAGGGGATATTACCCAGCAGGTACCCCCAAGGGCACATAACATTGGCAGGCGGTACTGGGGGAAAGCAGCATATCCATGTAGGCACCCCTACCTGAGAACTCACACCATAGGCAGCTGCCTACTGGCACACTGAATGGCCTGGGACTGTGAACCACCAGCACCACAGGCATAGTGGCATGGCAGCATGGTGGCGGAGGGGTGTTGGTGGCGGAGGGGGCAGTGGCTTCTGCCCACAGCAGACCAAGGCCAAGCCCCGTTTAGGTGGATGCCGTGCACTGCAACAGACAGGGTCTGTCTGACGAACAGTCATGGTATCCCCAAGGAATGATCTGTCCCTGTGGCAACAGTGTGGTGCAGTTCACACAGCCAGTGTGTTCAGGAGCAGAAGGTCACAAGTTCAAGTCACAGCTGTGGCTCCTGCCAACCCTGTCCCCATATTTTACCCAGTACTAAACCGTGGTAATAAAGATGGAACCTTTATTGCAGATAAAATAAACATGCCTGAAACACCTATATTTTACCCTACAGAGCACAGACACCATAAACATGTGCAATCCCTAGAGCAGAGTTTCCCAACTGCAGTCCTGGAGGGTCAAACACCATTCAGGTTTCATGCTGTCCCTAATAAATATGCCTGTGCTGCATTTGTATGCGCCGCCCCCAATGTTTACAAATGTATCTCATGCATATTCATTAGGGACAGCATGAAAACCTGAACAGTGTTTGGCCCACCAGGACCGGAGTTGGGAACCTCTGCCCTAGAGCAGCGGCCAACAGGGGCATAAACACCCACACCCACAGGCTCCACTATCCAAAGCCTCATGGAGAGTCAGGCTGTTGGGCCCTGCGTGGAGCAGCATCTACCAATACTGGCACCTGCATACCTTAGCAATGCCGTCCTAAACTTGGGAACATGTTCCACATATATCAAAAGGTTGCTATAATTAATGTCAGCTAACAAAGCCTAAGTTAAACACAATTTGTTGATAGAGATTCATCATAGCAACCTTTCTGATATCTGTGGAGTGTGTTTCAGTTATTGATTCTGACAGTGTTTACCACACCGGGGAGTGACCCTAACAGTATTGAGTACCATAGCAATGCCCACACTGTGCCCAGGACTGGTGTGGCGGCCAGGGCTGCCACAAACCTCTATATTTGCACAATGCTGGCATAGGTGTGGGAGTGTGTGTCTGTCTATCCAGTGTGTTGTGGCTGCCTACACCTTACTGAGCCCACATTGCTTGCACTGTTTCCAGTGTTAGCCTGCCAATGTGCAAATGAGGAGCAAGGTACTGTGGGTATGGCCCGGACTGGGTGGCATGGGCAGGATGCATTTGCACAGGGTATAGAGCAATGGCTGGGACATTGTAGTGCCTGACCACCACCTGCACGGACAGGGTGGCCACAGCATGTCATGCTGGGAGGTCGCTCTCACCCTGATGAGCAGTGACCACGGCATGGCTAGGATCCCCCATAGTGCTATACAGTATTTCTCTCAAGTGATATTTATGGGTTCTCTTTTCTGGGGCCCAATCACTAACATACCTGTGTGGTGTGTGTGCTGTGTGGGACCCTAGCCTGGGCCCTAAGGCTTACAGGCTTAGAACTGCCTTGTAATGTCCTTAAATAAAGCTTTTCTGACATGTCCCCAGTGGGATTCTGGGACTTGTAGTTAGGCTTTTCTTGAGCAAGGACAAAATTGTAGTGTGAGACCGTTGGTAAGGCATACAAGAATATTTATTTTTCTATGGGGATTTCCAAGGCATTAAAATTCAAACACAAGGCATTAGGATACTTCTCCAACACAAAGGATAACAGAAGACAACTGGCAACGGAGGTAAACGGAAAAGCAAAAGTCCTGCTAACCTTAGAAGCTGTTTTTCATTAAACAAAACAGTACTCAGCACAGCTTCTTCTACCTCTTTCAAACAAAAGGTAAACTTTCTTCTTGGCACAACTGTTGTTTTCCCTTTTAAACAAACTTCTGGTAACACACAGCTTTTTGCACAACTGTGGTTTTCCCAGTTCAAACAAACTTCTGGTAACACACAGCTTCTTTGCTTTAGAAGAAAATTCTCACTTGGTAAAACACATCCTTGGCTTTGGAAGACTATTTGCAGTTACAGAGTTATGCACAATACAGCTTCTCACTCTTTCTCAGCTCTGCTTAGTAAGGCTCAGTCTTCTTTTAAACAGAATGAGCAATCCATTGGAGAGATTCCTAGGTCAGACTCTGGCACATAAGAATTGACCTGCATTTCCTCCTGGGCTAAAGAATGCTCGTTGCCTTCTACAGTCTTAAAAGCTTCCTCAGCTTCTCTGTCTTGTAGGAACTTTTGAAACTGGCTCCACAGCAAATCTTTCTGATTGGGCACAGTTGCTTTGGGAGAATAAGCCTTTCTCTCAGGGAACACTTGTGCTAATGTTTCTAGTGTTTTTAGCTCAGCTGCTCTGCTCACTGCTGTGGTTTGGCTTTTTCCACTCTCAAGCATCTCCACCCACCTTCTGGCAGTTGTAGGGCTCATATCTGGCTCTTGTACACTAGCTGTTGCAAACTGTTCCTGTTCATCTGTAAGCTGTTCAGCTATACATCTGTTGGCTTCACTTCTAGGAGCATTTCTCAGACACCCACTGCTTCCTTTTCTACTGACCTCTTTCAGCTTCTGGAAGTCAGACTTCTTGTGTCTTTCTCCACTCCTTCTCTCATGAGATCTCTCCTGAAAGCCTTCCTGGAATCCTTCTTCCTCTCCAGGATCTCCCAGGGCTCTGGGATATCTCTTCCCACTGGAATCCCCTTGCTCCAGGATCTCTCCTTCTCCTGTGGAAGTGACTCTCCCTTCCTTCTTTCCTCTCTGGTCAGAGTGAGGTTTTAAAAACCGTTTCTTCCCTGCCACACCCTTGCCTTCGCACAGGCCTCTCCAATCAGTATCTAAGCCTGCCCCCACTTCAGAGTCTGGGCGTGGCTTAGCTTCAGCAGAGACAGGATTTTTTTTCTTTCCTGCTCTGCAAGCTCTGTGCGCAGCTTGTCTGTCACTTGGTTTAAAAGCAGAAACATGGTTTTCTTCTATCTCCATCTGTTCTTGGCCGCTCTCCTCACCACAGCTGACATCCCAGTTTTGGGTACACACAGTTCCTCCAGGAACATGCACTATGTACTAGCTAGCAGACTGTCTGCAGTTAGCATCTGTATGGCTGCACCACCTTGCAGGGTGCAGCAGGTGCACACTGACTGGCCTCTGCTGGTGAATGTCAGATAGTAGTGGGGGGCAGCTGAGCTTACTGGGCCCACTACCTATCTGCCAGTGGCCCTGTCCAAAGTGCAGATCTTCAGCAGCTGTCTGTTCACCACCACGACTGGGGTTGCTGGTCCCACAGCCTGTCCTCATGTACTTCGACTGCCCCCCTTGCAAAGGGTGAGAGTGCGGGTCTGTTAGGGCAGAGAGGATGGTTTGCTAAGTACATTGTCGCTATGTGAGCCCTACAAAATAGATGGTGGTCTCTTATCGTCAGAGCAGTAGTATGAACTATATAGAAAACAGGCTCTGCATTCACTCTAGAAAGTGTGCTGTATTTCTTTTCAGACTTGTATTATTTTCCAAACTATAACTGAACTAGTCAGCTGATAGATTCAGTGGCTAAAAAGGTCTCAGAATTATGGACCGCCAATGACTTTCAATATCATGTCAAATGGCATCACTGCCCCCATATACATCAATGACCTTAACAAAAAAGCCACTATTCAGAACATTTTTGAAACAGTTAAACGTATAGAAACTTAATAAGCAATTCCAACGCTTTAGTGCTTAATTTTCAGGAATTCAACCGTGAATTTCCATAATTCAATTGTGAACAGTACTTAACTTCTGGAATTTCAACCGGTAATTTCCTCACTCTCGACGCTATTGAGCGCGCTTTATAAAAGCGTTTCACCCCAATGGTTTCTTCAGGGGAAAAGTGAACCAGCACTGTGAATAAAAACAAGTGCATTTAGTACAGACTTTCCTATTAATGATTAGAAAAATAGAGGAATCGATGACAAACTCCAAACCTTTAGATTCATCAGATGTTAAACCTTGCAACCTTGCTAATCACATCTAAGTCTACTATGGTAAAAAATGCCGCGCATGCGGGCTGGTTAAAATAGGCTCCAAACTATCTGCCACCTAGCGGGGATTATACTTCAAAAACAGACTTCCCATTCAATCCGCAAATTTAAACCCCGTGGAATGACTGTTTGTAACCTGTGTATCCAACGCTGTTCATGATATAGTAAGGCTTGGTCAAGGGTTTTTCCAGGCTGGGATTTAAATACATGCTCAGTACAAAAACAAGTAAGATCTTCAAAAACGTGATGAAATTTTAAACAATGGTCAACCATAGGTGCTTCTCGTCTGCAGCATTTAAGCTTGCTTTTATGTTCGTTCATTCTAACTTGGAATTGAATCAAATTTGCCAAAGTGCCCTGCCATAAAAGAAAAACATCGTCTATATATCGCCGCCATAATTTGCAGGATGCCACATAAGGAGAATTAGTAAGCTATTTTAGCTCAAATTGTTGCATATAGAGATTGGCCACGGAAGGAGCACATGTGGCACCCATGGCCACTCCAGACAATTGTTGGTAGATATGATCTTCAAAAATAAAAAAATTATGATACAATGTTAGAGCTGTGAAATTAGATAACAGATTCAACTGTTGTTCAGACAGATCACCTCGGTCGAAGAGAGCTGTCATTATCACATCATGTGCTTGTCATTGAGGAATTACTGTGTATAATGAAACAACGTCCAAAGTTGCCAAGATCACCGCCAGTTCTAATACCAATTGTGTATTATCCTGTAGAATCCGTAGAAAATGGGTAGTGTCCTTTATGTATGGCGGCGATATATAGACGATGTTTTTCTTTTATGGCAGGGCACTTTGGCAAATTTTATTCAATTCCATGATTGGCTGAATAACAGAGATGTCAACATCAAATTCACATTAAATCATCACATGGAACAGATTACTTTTTTGGATGTTTTGGTTAGAAGATCGCCGGCCGGGTGGCACACATCAGTATTTCGTAAGCCCATAGATAAAAATGCAATATTACATTACAATAGTGCACATTCAATACAATTAAAAGATGGTTTACCTGTGTCCCAATTCATTCGTTATCGACGGAACTGTTCTGATACTCAAGATTTTAAAATTCAGGCCAAAAGTTTAAAGAAGAATTTTTATCAACGAGGCTATCCCTGTGGGGTAGTAGACAGAGCTTATAAAAGGGCTCTTTACACCAATCGCGATTTATTGCTGTATCCACCAGAGAGAACAGGGCTGGATGATACTTCTCATCAAATTAATTTGATCACAGGTTTTACCCCATTCAGCTCTCATTTTACACGTAGTGTTAAACGACATATGAATGTTTTACGTGGTACTGCGGGCCTCGAGAATTGTACGGTTCGGTGTGTTTGGAGGAGACAAAGAAATCTTAAGGAAATATTAAGCCCAACTGTTTTATGGCCCATTATACCTTTTACATCTATAGCAACAACGGGGCATTCTAAATGTGGGACTTGCAATATATGCACTATTACTCAGGAGTTATCAAAATTTCAACATGAAGGACGAACTTATACACTCCGTAATGCAACTTCTTGTCTCTCCACACATGTCGTATACTGTGTTCGTTGCTCTTGTAATTTGTTATATGTCGGAAAGACCGCACATTCTTTTAAAGTTAGAATGAACGAACATAAAAGCAAGCTTAAATGCTGCAGACGAGAAGCACCTATTGTTGACCATTGTTTAAAATTTCATCACGTTTTTGAAGATCTTACTTGTTTTTGTATTGAGCAAGTATTTAAATCCCAGTCTGGAAAAACCCTTGACCAAGCCTTACTATATCATGAACAGCGTTGGATACACAGGTTACAAACAGTCATTCCACGGGGTTTAAATTTGCGGATTGAATGGGAAGTCTGTTTTTGAAGTATAATCTCCGCTAGGTGGCAGATAGTTTGGAGCCTATTTTAACCAGCCCGCATGCGCGACGTTTTTTACCATAGTAGACTTAGATGTGATTAGCAAGGTTGCAAGGTTTACCATCTGATGAATCTAAAGGTTTGGAGTTTGTCATCGATTCCTCTATTTTTCTAATCATTAATAGGAAAGTCTGTACTAAATGCACTTGTTTTTATTCACAGTGCTGGTTCACTTTTCTCCTGAAGAAACCATTGGGGTAAAAAGCTTTTATAAAGCGCGCTCGATAGCGTCGGGAGTGAGGAAATTACCGGTTGAAATTCCAGAAGTTAAGTACTGTTCACAATTAAATTATGGAAATTCACGGTTGAATTCCTGAAAATTAAGCACTAAAGCGTTGGAATTGCTTATTAAGTTCCTATACGTTTAACTGTTTCAAAAATGTTCTGAATAGTGGCTTTTCTGTTAAGGTCATTGATGTATATGGGGGCAGTGATGCCATTTGACATGATATTGAAAGTCATTGGTGGCCCATAATTCTGAGACCTTTTTAGCCACTGATTCTACCAGCTGACTAGTTCAGTTATAGTTTGGAAAATAATACAAGTCTGAAAAGAAATACAGCACACTTTCTAGAGTGAATGCAGAGCCTGTTTTCTATATAGTTCATGCTATGTGAGCCCTGACACACCCCTGCTCCCTAAACAGGTGATCATAGCAAGCACAGTGGATATGCACTATGTTGTGTGCATCATGGTCCACAAGGGCCAGACATGACTGCAACAAATACCTGTCACACACTGGCACTGATGGAGACCTGCAGCACAGCCCACCTCAACCAACCAGGGTACTGCGGACCTGGTGCTGGCCACTCCACCTCACCCTCAGGGTGAGCACAGAACACGCACATTGGCATGACCTGTGGGAACTCTGTGCCAGTAACACGCATGGTCATTCCCCCCTACCAAGCTGACGTGCTGTAGAGGTGCATACCCCATCTGGTGAGCAGATGTAGACTGCTGTTCTGCATGTGAATTGCATTATGGGTACTGTTGGTTCTATCCTATCCTGGTAGCCACAGCAGACAGTTTTATGGTGACGTGCACTCTTTCTGTAGCCAGCCATTGGTATGATAACTCCCATAGTGATGTAGCACAATGGTTATTGCAATGTCTTCAGTAGCAGAGGTCATGGGTTTGATTCCTCTGTTCCCCTTTTTTTTATGGCTGTCGTACACAACTACGTTTCATTCGTGTAACAGTCATATCTGTGCAGATCTGTGCTGCCGTCACATTATACCCTCAATCACTATTGCCATCCATCCTTCTGTTCATCTATGTGTGTGTGCCAGCTGTGTGGCATCCTGCCCTAATGTGCAGGCTGCTACCCCATGTCCTGCACTGGCACACTTTTCTGCATTGCGGCCCTTCATGCTTGCCTCTCCTGTGTCTGCTCTGCATGGCACTGCTCTCCTCTGTCCTCCTGTCATTGCACTTATCCTGCTACCTCTACCTCCTCTAGTGGACACGTATCCCCATCCTCTGTCACACACTATCATTGTTGCACTGTACATTACCATCACCCTGTCATCGGTACAGCTGCCCCCGATATGTTTGTCCACTTTACCTGCTGCCAAATGGGCTGCACGCAGATTTGGCTGGTCCTTGAGCTCCGTCATCTGCTTCCTTCCATCACTTGTTCATTGCCTTTCCTTGGTGCTCTGTGCAGTGTTATGGTTAAATCTGTGTTTGAGCCATAGATTTCATGCTTTTGACTTTGGGGCACCATCTCCTGTGTCACCTTGGCATCCCTGGGGCATCTTTCGCGGCACCTTAGGTTTGGCCAGCTTATGGGGCGCCTTATATGCTGCCTTGGAGGGTGCCAACCTTTCCTGCTGCCCTCTGGGGCACATTATGCCCTGCCTTGGATGATGTGGTGCTTTATGATGTGTCTTATTGTGCGCCCTAAAAGGTGCATTAGGTTGCGGCACTGCGGTGATGCTTTTTTGGCTGGCAGTGCAAATTGTTGAGATGTGTCTGACTGTTACAAGCAGGAAAAGGGATTGTCTCAGACAGTCTTTTAACTGAGCCCACTGGGAGATCAAACTCATGACCACTGTATCAGCAGTCAATGTATTAACCAGTGTGCTACACCTCTGTTGCTGTGATTGCAGGTCAGCATGCCTAATTAAGGCTAACGTGCGTTAACGTGCCACAGCTCCCTCTATTGCGCGAAAACCTGAAATGCTACCTTAAGACCAGAATGCCCACTACCTTATAGGGAAATTTGTCACAGTAAGACTTCAACTAACGCCGGTAACATGAAGACGGTTTAGTAAACATACCCCCTAGTGTTGAGGCATTCTGGCACTATGGGTTAACAGGGCAGCTGCAATATTCATACTCTGCCCAGTTAATCCTAACTTTAGTTGGTTTTGCAGTCTGGCCAGTGGCTGAATATTGCTGCTGACCAGATTGCAAAATCATAGTCTGGGCAATCCAGATATACAATGCTGGAGTGAGTTTGAAGTGATGACCGCTAGCCGTTTTAAGTGTGTTGGCCATCGCCATGGAACTCCCCGCCACCTCCCATAATTTTTAGAACACTACTGGACAAATCCAGAGCTATACAAAAGTGATATACAGTATATTCATGTACAGTATACCATTGCTCAAAAGTTTACAATTTAAGTGGGTACCTGAAAAATGAGAAATAAAAAAATACCATTATGCATAGGATCTTGAGGAAGGAACTGAGACGTCCAGGTAAAGACATACAACATTCGACTTGGATTTTATGAAAGACTGCTGAATACAGAGCTTCTTGTAAAATATATAATATATAAATATATATAAGGGCATGCAAACATGAACATGTATTTGCCAGCCCATGCAGTGCGGGCAGCTATTTTAAAAAGAAAACAGATCAAAAAAGAGAGTATCCCAAGTACTTACAGTACATTAGTGTTGCATCCAGAAATGTTGAGGGTTCCTGGCTGCAGCACTGAGAAAGCAGGTCCCACTATCTGTGAAAGTGACCAGTAGGTGAAAGTACAAAGAATAGGGTATAGTTGCACTAGGAATTCAAGAAGATTTATTTATTTATTTATATATTCTTATCTACCACATTTCCGAGGATCAGTGCGGTTTACAGGGAACAAAGTTCAAAATTACTTGAAACAGGTGTACAAGGAACAGTTAACTCTTACAAATGGAACAGGCAGATAACATTATTTATAACACAGAACTGTAACTATATACAATTAGAGAGTCACTTACATCTCTGAGTGACTATTTACAGGTAGAAAGTTGCTTACATCTAAGGGTATATTAGGGATAGATAGGTAATAGGGGGTTATGTTATCCCATCAAAATGTTCCTTGAATAGGTGGGTTTTAAGCAGTTTGCAGAAGGTTACAAGGTCGTGGGCGTCTCTGATTTGTGGTGGTAAATCATTCTATAGTCATGTGGAATGAAGGGAGAATGCCCTGGAGCAAGTTGACTTGTTATACTTGGTTAGTACTGGAGGCAGGTTTAGTAGGTTTGATGTGTTGCTTCTCCTTAGGCGGTTTTCCGGTGTTCTTGTAATAATTGACTGTAAACATTTAGGGGATAGTTGATGGATTACTTTGAAGGTTGTCATGAGTGATTTATAATTAATGCGACTTTGGAGAGGTAACCAATGCTACTCCTTTAGAATATGTGTGATGTGGCTGGCTTGAGGTGAGTGTGTCAGAATTTGCACAGCTGTATATTGAACAAGTTGAAGCGGATGTAGGGAGCTTTTTGGGAGGCCTTGCAGAATGGCATTGCAGAAGTCATTGCCTGGTAGACTGTACGGAAGTTGTGAGGCTCAAATAGGAGTTGTAATTGTTGGAGTGACCGTAGCTTGCTGTAGATGTACCGTTTTACTTTGTTTATGTGTGGTTGAAAAGTAAGATGGTGGTCAATGGTAACTCCCAGGTATCTTACCTCAGATCTAACTTCAAGATTGTCTTTTCAACCTTTAGCACCTTTGGAAGGAGAAATGATCGATTTGTGGTGAGGAATATGACCTCAGTTTTCTTAAAGTTGATGTTTAGTTTATGTTCTGACAGCCACTGGTCTATGGCATTGAAGCAGCTTATGACAATTGAGTAGTTTTCGCTTGTGGTGGTATATGGGCATAAATCATAATAATTTAATTTAATTTAATTAGCAGGTTTTTATATACCGCAACTTCCATAGATCAGTTGCGGTTTACAATGAACAACAATGAACAAGCAAGGCTGTTTTACAAGGAACGGCAGTAAACATCAATGCTGTTTTTACATATAACAGTGTAAACAATAATGGGCTCAAATCTAACAGTAACAGATTGGTAGAATTGAGAACTATATACAGTGAACATGTTTAGAACTATAATACAATTTTAATTAGAATCTCTGGATATCTTACAAGGTTTTAGTACATATTCCAGTTCGAGGGTCATTTATTGCTGGTGCGGCTATCCCTTTTCTTGTTGTATTTGAGAGTTGATACGGATGCATAATGTGTGAGAATAAGTATGTTTTGAGTTTTTTCCTAAACTCCGTGATTTGGGGTGATGATCTTAATTCCGCTGGGATGTTGTTCCACAGTATGGGGGCAGCATGGGAGAAAGCTTTCTTGTTCGTTGATTTTTGGCTCTCATAAAGTCTTCTGGTGTGAGTAACTTATTTAATTGGTCTCGTCTTTGTAGGTTATGACTGGGTTCCTTGATGATTAGGTTATTTAATGTACAGGGTGCTGTGTTATTTAGGGCCTTGTATGTGGTTAACAGAGTTTTATACTGTATGCGGCATTGGATTGGGAGCCAGTGTAGGGACTCTAAGATAGGTGTAATATGTTGGAAGGGAACTGTTTTATGATTGTCTTGGCTGCTGCATTTTGTGCTAGTTGTAGTCTTTTAAGTTTTGATTTGTTACGCCTAGTAAGGTTAAGTTTGCAAAGACAAAGTGGGGTGTTATGATAGCTTGTATTATGCGTTGGAAAACCGGTATTATCAGTAGGGTGCGTAGATGCTTTAAAATTTTAAGATTGAAATAAACTTCTTTGTATATTTCTATCTGTGGGTCCATACTGAGGTGTTTGTCTAGTATTACTCCTAGGTACCGTATTTCAGTTTTTATTGTGATATCATTGTTTTGCAGTGAGATCTGTGGTGGTGGGGTGAATGATGTGTTTTTGGTTACTATTAGGGCTTCCGTTTTTGCATGGTTAATGTATAAGTTATTTTCATTTAGCCAATTGTTTATTTCGCTGAGGCATGTATTGATAAGTAATGTAGGGATGTTTGGTATTGTGAAAGGTACATACAACATTATGTCGTCTGCGTAAATGTGATATAATACTTTGTGTTTTTTGAGTATTTGGCAAATGTGTTTTATGTATATATTAAATAGAAGCGCTGACAGGGCAGAGCCTTGGGGGAGGCCTAGTTCCTGATTGTATGTTTTTGATGTAAGGTTACCGATGCGGACTGTTTGGGTTCGGTTGCTTAAGTATGAGGAAAACCATTTTAGAACAGTGGATGTTATTCCTACTTGTCGCAATTTGCTTATCATCGTTGTATGGTGAACACTATCAAAAGCTGCCGATATGTCAATGAAAATGAGTAGGAATGCCTGTTTTGAATTATCAATGCCTCTTACGAGCGTATCAATTAGAACTGTTAGCAGTGTCTCCACCCCATGTCGGGGGCGGAATCCATACTGCTGATTGTCAAGGGTGCCTTTACACAAAAGCGGAAGTAAGGATGTGGTTGAAAACTACAGGCCGGTTAGTTTAACTTCGGTGGTGAGTAAATTATTGGAAACGCTGCTGAAAGAGAAAATAGTGAGGTTTCTGGAGTCCAGCGGATTACAGGATCCGAGGCAGCATGGATTCACCAGATGCAGGTCTTGTCAGACAAATCTGATTGATTTTTTTGACTGGGTGACCAGGGAGTTGGACCGAGGGAGAGCTCTAGATGTGGTGTATTTAGATTTCAGTAAAGCCTTTGACACTGTTACTCACAGGCAACTTATAAACAAACTGAGCACCCTAGGGATGGACCCTAAAGTTACTGCTTGGGTTAGAAATTGGTTGGGTGGGAGGCGACAGAGTACAAGTAAATGGAGCTCACTCTGAGGAGAAGGATGTTACCAGTGGTGTGCCCCAGGGATATGTCCTTGGTCCGATTCTTTTTAACATCTTTGTTAGTGATATAGCGGAGGGGCTGTCGGGTAAGGTTTGCCTCTTTGCAGATGATACCAAAATCTGCAATAGAGTAGACACCCAGGAAGGTATAGATAACATGAGGAGGGATCTAGCTAAGCTTGAAGAATGGTCTAGAATTTGGCAGCTGGGATTTAATGTTAAAAAATGTAAGGTCATGCATTTGGGCTGCAGCAATCCAAGGGAGCAATACAGTATAGGAGGTGAAGTACTTTTGTCCACTAAAGAAGAGCGGGACCTAAGCGTGGATGTGTCTGATGATCTTAAAGTAGCTAAACAAGTAGAAAAGCCGACAGCAAAAGCTAGAAGGATGCTTGGGTGCATACGGAGAGGAATGGCTAGCAGAAAAAAGGAGGTGATAATGCCTCTGTATAAGTCTTTGGTGCGACCTCATTTGGAGTATGGTGTGCAATTCTGGAGACCGCACCTTCAAAAGAATGTGAACAGGATGGAGTCGGTGTAGAGGGTGGCTACTAAAATGATTAGTGGGCTTCATTATAAAGCATATGAGGACAGACTTAAGGATCTTAATATGTACACCTTAGAGGAAAGGCGGGATAGAGGTGATATGATTGAGATGTTTAAATACCTCCATGGCATAAATGTTCAGGGAGAGAGCCTCTTTCAATTGAAAGCAAGTTCTGCTATGAGGGGGCATGGGATGAAGGTGAAGGGGGATAGATTCAGGAGTGATATGCGGAAATATTTCTTTACGGAAAGAGTAGTGGATCCATGGAATAGTCTCCCAGTGGAAGTGGTAGAGATGAGGACAGTAACTGAATTCAAAAAAACATGGGACCAACACAGAGGATCTCTAAAGGTAAAAAGTGGACTGTTGTAGTTGTTATGGAAGGACAGACTAGATAGGCCATGTGGTCTTTTTCTGTCATCATGTTTCTATGTTTCTATGTAAAATTCACCAGAGGCTGTCCGAGTGCAAGCAGAAATGATGTATGAGTCATGTGGCAGATGTTTTGTATGTCTAAGGAACTGGCCAGCGGATGCAGATTCGAAGACTTGGCTTAGTAGGTTCTCTTTCCAGGAAAGCTCCTTTTTGGGGAGGATTGGAAGAAGTTTGTGAAAGACCGAGGGCAGTTTAAGCTCCAGTGGTTGCCACAGGAAATAACCTAGAAGTTCATCTTATTTGAACTCTGGGAAATCCAGCATTCTCAGCCAGGTGAAGGGCAGTGTGTCTCTTTTCTGAATAGCTCCTCTTCCTTTCATACTGACAGAAAAGGAGGACTCCATGAGTTGCTGCAGGTCCTTCTTTCAGCAAGCAAGCAAGAGGTCATATGTACAGTTTTCTCAAGGAGTGGGTCAACATTACAACCATCCAAAGGTCCTTGAAGGTGGTGAGAAGAGGCTGCTTGTTGAAGTTTTACCACCGTCTCACTGAGTTATAATTTCCCCCTGTCTGAACTGTGGTATTGTCTGTATACAGGTGATAGCAGACATTAAAAGTGCTTATGATTTTGCAGACTGGCTGTATATAGATGTTAAATAGGAGTGCAGAGTGGGCTGAGCCCTGAGGGACTCCTTGTGTCTGGCAGATTGGGTTGGAGGTTTTTTGGCCAATTTGCACAACTTGATTGCAGTTTGTGAGATAGGAGCGAAGCCATTTGAGGGCAGTGCCACGAATTCCTATGTTGAAGAGACGCTGTATGAGGATCTCATGGCATATAGTGTTAAATGCCAAGGCAATGTGGTCAACATTATTGGCACCCTTGCAGTACAACCCCTTAATGTCCAATATATCCTTTAAAAAAGTTGCTAGTGAAATGCCTTTGGACTATAAATGCACACATATTTCATGCATAAAAGAATCAATTAAAAAAGGAAATAGTAGGAAAATGTATAAAATCTAGGACATTGTCAGGACATGATTATTGACACCCTTATAAACAATTCAAATTGGTTTGAACAGAAGGACTACATTCCCATTGTAGTAAAATTAGATGCACTGGTGATCAATTGACAGGACTCACATGACTTGAATCAACCAATGAATGATGGCTCTAATGTTTAAAATAGCCACATTCGCTCCGTATTCCATTTTCGCAATGGTGAAGACAAGAGAGCTGCTGAGACGGTCATAAAAGCCATTATCACAAAACATTAAACATCAAAGGGGTACAAGGCCATCTCCAAAGACCTTGGGATCCTATGTCTACAGTTTACAATGTTATGACATTTTCTTCTCATGGCACTGTTGAGAAGTCTTTGAAGTTTAGTGCAAACTGTTGGAAAAACGCTATGTACAACATCCAAAGAGCTCAAAGCTGACCTGGAACAATCTGGAGTGGTGGTTTCAACCTGCACTATATGCTGGCACTAAACAAAAAAGGACTTCATGGGCGAAGACCAAGGAGGACCCCACTGCTCAAAGACAGACATTCAAAGGCATGCCTGATCTTTGTCCAAACCCAACTTGAGAAACCACAGTTCTTCTGGGAAAATGTTCTGTGGACAGATGAAACCAAACTTGAGCACTTTGGCAATACAGACCAGTGATACATTTACAGGCAAAGAAATGAAACTTATTAGGGAAAAAACACCCTTCCTACAGTTAAATATGGTGGAGGTTCCATAATGTGGGACTGTTTTGCTGCCTCAGGAACTGGAAGCCTGCAACATACTAAAGGACTCATGAGGTCAGAGGACTGCCAAGGTATTTTGAAGCAAAATGTGCTACCTAGTGTCTGAAAGCTAGAACTGGGTGAAGGTCATGGGTCCTCCAGCAGGATGATGACCCAAAACATACATCCAAAAGTACAAAAGAATGGTTAAAAAGGAAAAAAAATTGACTGTTTTAAACTGGCCAGTAATGAGTCCTGACCTCAGTACAATCAAGAACCTTTGGAAAGAGTTGAAATCTTCCATTGGTAAAAGGAATACTGGAAACATTCATGAGCTGGAACAAATTGCAGTTGAAGAGTGGGAAAAACTACCAGCAGACAGATGTATGAAACTTTATAGAAGGCTACAAGAAACATTTGGAGGGTGTCATCACTGACAAGAGTTGTGTAAACAAATATTAGACGTAGTAATTTCTGAGAAAAAAAAATATGACCTGGACAGGATTAATGGCACCCTTCATAAAGTTGCGCAGACATCTTTTTTTTTGTTGTTGTATACCTTTGAACATAATGTTTAAATTTTATGAAGACATACAGTTGGAATATTTCCAATTATTTCTGAAAATATTGTACACAGCATAACTAAAATGCAATGTGTCAGTAATGTTGATCACAACTGTAAAACCAAAATGTTAATGTGTGGCATTTAACTACATGTTTTTAGATAACTGTCTTGCTAGTTTTGGATGGTTTATATGGATATTACAAAACTTGATATTAAGAAATGGAAGTGGGCCCTAATTATAAATGATGGTGGTGGGAGAGCCTAGTAATGGAATTGGAATAGGCCTGGGAAAGAATGAAAGCCAGCAACAGGAAGAAGGCTGAGTAGTGGCCACGAGGAATTCAAGTTGGTACTAGCATAACACAACTCCCCAGAATACAATTGCCTATAAAATTATGCAAAACATACACCATCTGATCCAATTTCACTCGCTTCACTCCTTTCCCATCCTTCATTTTTTGGATATGTCTCTTAATTTGGGTTCTATTCAGCTGCCCAAAAAATAGCATACCTTTTTTATCTGAATGTTCACAGAATTGTCTTTTGGTTTGTTGCATTGCCTTAGCAAATCAGTCCATATCCAGGGCACTGATCTCTCTCTGTACTGACAGTAGGCAAGTACTCGGAGCCAGCCCAATCACTAGGTGGGCTAGGCAGCTGCCTAGAACAGCAGATCTCTGTGGACAGCAGGCTATGTGTTTTGGCACGCATAGCCTGCCACCCCTCCCCCGTGTGCCAAGCTGCACTTCCCTTACCCTCCCCCCGTGCTGTCGTGCCATGCTACCACCCCTCATTGCCACTGATTGCAGTGGCAGGGGGTGGACGACTAGGTTTGGCAGCAGACCATATGCTTTGGCATACATGGCCTGCCGCTTCTGAACCTCAGAGATTATGTCGGAGGGGGCTCAGAAGTGGCAGTCCATGTGTGCCGAAGTACATGAATTGCCACTGAGCCATGCCTACCCTCGACCCTGCCACCAGTTCAGCTCGGCACACAGAGGGGGCGGCATGGCTCGGGGGCGGCACAGCTGGGAGTTCTACCTAGGGTTGCAGAAATTCTTGGGCCAGCCCTGCAAGTACTATCAACCTCCCTCTACTTACTCTAATTCAGCATTTGAAGCCTGAGCAATTCAGCATATGAGTCCTATTTATCCATTCTCTGCTTTTTGAGTGCAGAGTCAATGGCTGTAATATGATCCCTAAGAACAGCCTTAGCCATATCCTATAAACTAAATTGTCTCTGGAACATTAAATTGTAACAATATTTCCCATTGCGTCTGTAAGCTTTCTAAAAATTTAGGAATTTTTTAAATAGAAGCCTTTCCATCCTCCATCTACCCAGGCTTCTATCAGGGTCCAGATCTGCCATCTCCAGACAAACCCACCCATGATCTGAAATAATTAGGGGGGAATGTGACATTTCCTCACCCCTGCCTTCAGACTATGCAAAACAAACAAAAAAATCACTCCTAGAGTTTGAGTCATGTCTGGCAGCAAAGACAGAGTTGTCTCATTCTCCAGGATGAAGCCAATGCCATAGATCAACCAATCCCAGCTGTTCGAGACCCCCAGTCGTTACTGAGAGCTGGCCTGACCCTTACATTATTCTCTGATCTGTCTGAAGGATGAAGCATACAGTTAAAGTCCCCAGCCAAATAGATGGCCCCGACCACGTTACAGCTTAAAGTTCTCAAGAAGATGTTGAAATAATGCTGCCTCCTAGAGTTCGGTGCGTAAACATTAGCAAAGGTAACTTTATAATCTGCCCCAACACGCCAATCCAAATAAAGTATCTACCATGCTTATCCAAAATTTGTTTCTATAATTGGAACTTGCAACTATCTTCTCTAAGATAGCAACCTCCCTCTAATGGGTGGAGCAACTGTAAAATAAAACTCAACCATCCTTTTCCCCTTTAATTTCATGTGTTCCACAGCAGAAAGATGAGTTCCCTAAGAACACGAGAATATAAGATATACCATACTGGGTCAGACCAAGGTCCATCAAGCCCAGTATCCTGTTTCTAACAGTGGCCAATCTAGGTCACAAGTACCTAGCAGTTTCCTCAAAAGACACAGGTCCCACAATGCTTGTATAGGGGCAAGCAGTGGATTTCCCGGATCCCCTTTAATAATGGTTTATGGACCTTTCCTCCAGAAATTTGTCCCGACTACACTAACAGCTTTTAATACATCCTCCGGTAACGAATTCCAGAGTTTGATTCTGCGTTGAGTGAAAAAATATTTCCCTTATTAGTCTTAAATAGGTTCACTGTAGCTTCATTGCATATCCCCTAGTCTTTCTATATTTTGATGGCTTAAACAATCAATCTACATTTACCCATTCCACTGCATTCTTTAATTTATAGACCTCTATCATATCTCCCTCAGCCATCTCTTTTCCAGGTTGAAGAGCCCTAAGCTTTTTAGCCTCTTCTCTTTACCATTTTGGTGGCTCTTCTCTGTATTTTATTTATTTATTTAGCCAGTTTTCTATACTGCCTTATCCTTCAATCAAAGCAGTTTACATTATGTAATCGCTACAAACAGGTACTGGATACATTCCCTGTAAGAGAGTCAGTTGGACCATTAAATGATAGAGGAGTAAAAGGGGCACTAAGAGGGGACAAGGTCATAGCGGAGAAACTGAATGAATTCTTTGCTTGGGTCTTTACTGAAGAAGATGTAGGGAAGTCACCCATGACTGAAATGGTATTTACAGCTGATGCAGCAGATGAATTGAAAGAAATTCTTGATAAACAGGGAAGATGTATTACAACTATTTGACAAACTGAAGAATAGCAAATTACCTGGACAAGATGGTATACATCTAAGGATATTGAAAGAACTGAAATATGAAATTGCAGACCTACTATTACTAATCTGTGAACTATCATTAAAATCATCAGTAATTCCTGAAGATTGATTTAATGAGAGACAGCCAACATGGCTTTAGCCAGGGAAGGTCTTATCTTATACGTCAAATGGACTTTGTTCACCTCAAGAATAATTAATCTCAAGTACTTAATAAATGTATTCCTGATGAGGGTAACCAGCTGTACCTGAGGGGCTTATGGACACCTCCCCCCATGTCTGTATTATACTCAAAGTAGTGGAAGCAGGCTATCAATGGCATGGGCGAATCGTGCTTCTTAGGATGGCTCCGCATCCCTCTCTGGGTCCCGTCGATTTGGACTTTAGATTTACTTCCAGGGCCACAGAAGGTGAATAAATTCTGCACCATTGTGACCACATCCTCAACAGCTTCAGCATGTTCCAGCCACTCAAAATTCCCGATGTTGCATCTACTTTGTCTAGTCTCCTAGTCATCAAGATGCTCTCTTGTTTCCATGGACAGAGTTTTCAGCTTCCTAAGCTTGCATGGGAAGAGTGCCATGGCATTAATTTGCTCACAGATGTTGATTTCATTCTTCATCACTCTCCAAGGATCTGATTTCTTGTCATATGATATCTCTCCAACCACCTGAGAGAAGTCACTCCTTAGAAGTTTAAATTCTTGGATTAACTCAAGGAAGTCTGCCTTGGTGATTGTGTTCCCAGTGCAGTCTGTTTATTAGGCCGCATGGCTTGTGCCATCGATACAGGGGAAGGAGAGGTGTTAGCCACCAGATCTCCCACTGTTCTATTGAGTTTAGCCAGAGCTTCCACATAGCTTGCCTTGCCTCCATTGCAAAATCACTTGGAGAAGACTCTAGGGCCACTAGTTAGAGGCCCCTTGAATCTGTGGGAAATTTGGCTCAGGTTTGCTTTATATGCTTGCTTTATCTGACTGCACCCTTGCCTGCTGGAGATGTACATACACACAACATATGGCTGGCACAGAAAAAAAGCATGTGGGCTACAAGAGAGAGTATATGCGGCCTACTATGAAAGAGTCTAGTGAACCATACTTTGGACAGGAATGTGCAGAGTTTTGGGCCCAGAGAGAAATACAGGCCAAGCAGAAACAATAAGCACAAAAACTCTCAGCCTTGAAGATTACAAGCAGTGCCAGGAGATATGTACGGAACACAGGAAGAAGCAGAGAGGGCTGCAGTCAGCAGCATAGATAAGCAGACCTTGAAACACAAGCTGCGAAACCAGGATAAGCAGGGGAGGGTCCCAGGAAGAGAACTTTGCAGAAAGCTGCAAATGACATAAGAATTTATGCAGAACTTTCTGGAACTTTGGGACAGAGAGGTATATAAGAAAGCAACTATAGAGCTTCGGGGGCAACCTTCTCTCTCTCACCGTTGTGGGGGCAGAGAACGTTGCCTGCACTCAGATCCCTGAGACAGACACTTGTGTATCTGTGCTTGCAGTTTTGCTTGTACTAAATAAAAAGCATTTTGCTGAGAATTGACTGTGATCTGAGTTTTTTATTTTCCTGGTACGGCTCCCATGTGCCCAGGCAATATTGGTGACAATTGGGGATGCTTTGTAGGTGAGCCCTGCCTACAAATCCAAGCCAAGGCCAACACCTTACTCAGATGCTCTTAACAACTCTCAAAAGTCTGCAATAATACACCCAGAGAAAATATGTATAAGCCAGTCAATCATGAGATGAGAGAGGAGTTCCCAGCATACTTCAACCACATGGAGAAAACAAGCTGACTGGGCTAAAACCAAATGGAGAGTTTGGGAGCCTGTAATGGCAAGCAGGGAAACCTGATGAGCTGCAGCACAACATCATTCAATTTCCACCTTTTATCAGGGTTCAGCACTCGTGGAGGTGATATGACCCTCCTCCCCTCATGCCAGCAAGAAATCGCAAGCTACCTGCACAAGTCCTCCTGAGTTTCGAGCATTCAGATGCAAGCAGGCACAAAGCGAGTGCTCACCAACCATGCAGTCGTCCCTGCCATCCACTGCTCTGAGTAGTGGCCCCTTTCTGAGTCGTACTTAAATGTGTGATCGCACCCAGCTGTTGCAGCTGCACAGGCCCAACTGGTGCTTCAGCAAATGCTCCAAAATCAGGCTGTGTGGCTTAGAGTGCACTTCCCGGCTTCATTCATCAGACTCTGTGAGCTTCGGCATGGCCGGGTCGCATGAAAGGAGAGCTGTCGGAACACTGGGCTTGCCCCACACCTCCAATAGCTCGAGGTACAGCTCAATATAGCCATTTCTGAAGGAGCATTCCAGTCTCATCCCTGGTTAGAAGATTCTTTAAAATGGTCAAGCAGATGGAGTAGGAAACTTCCTTAGTGAATGTCTTCTGCTGTGTAGACTTCTTCCCTCCTAAATCAGTAAAGAGTTCAGCCCAGACAAGGGAATGGAGGTTTCAAAAATGACACATTTATTAATAAGAAAATGTCAGGTGTCTTCAACAAAGTAGACTTCTTCAACAGAAAATGATCCAAAAATGTTAACACAGAGAGTCATTCTAAAAGATTTAGTTGTGGTTGGACATCTGCAGACATGCACGTTGATGTCGAAATCACGGGCACGTCTCAGTAACTATTTAACAAATGCCATTCGCAGACATTTCCAGTAATGGGGACATTCAAGTAAGCAGGGAGGTGTAGTGGAGGCATGTCTGGGGAGGGGCAATGGACTTACACGTCCCCGTTCGATCCCAGAAGCAGTGGAGCTGTCTGCAGGCACGTGCATGTTTATTTCTGCTCCAGGCATGAATAGGTATCGGGAAAGTGCTTGTTTTCACCTTAAAACATCCAGAGAGTGTAGAGAAGATGGAGAATTAAGTGACTAGCTTTAGATTACAAAGTCCCACACTAGGATTTGAACCCTGGCCAGCTCTTCAACCATTATTCTAACCATTATGCCTGACTTTCTTTTCAGATATTCTGGCTTTGACATCCCAGAATGCACTTGGATGTCACATTTGGAATGTGCCTCTTAATGATTTTATAGCAGAAAGAAAAAAAAATTAAATCCATTGAACTTCTGTTGACATACTGAACAACGCAGTCACTTCAGTTCTGAAGTAGGTATAAATGCTGAGAACATACAAGGCAAACTCTTCTCTTCTCCATAGAAACCAACTTCTGGAAATGATTGGAAACGCCAAAATCATGAACTCTATACAAATTACTACCAAGTTTCGGCACTCAGGCCTTTGTCAGTGGTCACTACATTGAATGAGAATGTCTGTCAGAAAAGATTGGTGACAGTAAATTGCATACCTAACCAGACTCTTCCGCACCTGCTATACTGCAGGGTCCTTTAAATAAGTTGGTTGGTTGAAGAAGGATTGGTGTGGCTGTGGTTTGTCTCTACTCTGAAGATGAACAATGATGACTACAAGCCATTATGCAACATTTGTACTGTGAAGAGAATTTGAGATGACTTTTTTATATATAAACAATGGAGGGGGTGGGGCAGGAACATTCAGTGGCAGCTAGCCCTTGTAAAGCGGCTAGACATTGCCACTGAAATTTAAACCCAGATATTTAATGCTGAGGCCATATCCGACCACCGACATTGACAATCCCGGCGGGCTGGATAGCACTGCTGCTAGCCTGTTATCCTCGAGTACCACCTCTGCTCTGTCCCTGGAAGAGACTGATGCTAGCTGGTTAGCATCGGCGCATTCAGTGGTGGCATCCGGATATATTCAATGACACTAACCACATTAGTCCCGTTGAATATCCCGATTGCAACAATTAATGCAGTAATGGATTTTTTGGGGTTTTATTTTTGATGCTTCAGCTCCTGATACAAGGGGTAGAAGAAAAATCATAGTGGAATACTGAAGCACTCATTGAGCTGGCACATGGTCTTGTCTGCTGCACCCATGTTTGTTTATTAAAATTTAGTTGACTGCCCTTTACAATAGCATAATTTGTCCTCTGTATTTTTTGAAAAGAAGAAATGAAGACCTTAAGCTTTATTATTAGAAAATATTGTTTATTCCCTTCATAGATATTGTGTAACAAATTGACTTCTGTACCATCAATGAACAGATCACCAAATGCAGAATGTGAACGAGGAAGACAATCTCAATATTGCAAAACTCACTCTTTAGAGCCAGTCAATATCACTGATAACCTCATCTGGTCTTAAACCCGTCTTTTCTTACACAATTCTAATACTAATTAATTATCAGTACAAAGATTTGAGCTCACGTCTAGGGACCTCTAGGGCCCTTAGAAGGTATTGTTTATGTTTATGTTTATTTATTTTATATACCGCTAAACAATAACATCATAGCGGTTTAGACAAATCAAAAATACAGAGAGCCAATGGCAGAAAGTGAAAAGGAAATTACAATAATGGATAGGAAAGCAAAATAGTAGATTCACACAACAAGACAGGAGAAGAGAGGAAGAAGAAGGGGAATCGAGAGAATAGGGTTACACGGATGGGGCGGGGCGGTCAAAGGCAATGGTAAAGAGGTTGGTTTTCAGACTGCTTTTAAAGGTGGTGTGCTGTTGTTCGAGCTGAATAGAGGAGGGTAGAGAATTCCATAGGGCAGGACCGATGAAAAAGAAGGCAGAAGAGCGAGTGGACTGAAGATGGGCATGTGAAGGGGAGGGAAGATATAAGCGGTTAAGATGCAGTGATCGCAAGGTGCGAGTAGGGGTGTGAAAGTGTATAAGATCGGCCAAATACCATTGGGGAGAGTGGGTATTAAGAACCTGGTGGACAAGTGACAGGATTTTAATTAACAATAATTAATAATGTATAATTGTTTTTTTATAATAGGTTTTAATCCGTGAACTTTGCAGACCTGGGAGATGTTAGAGAATGAGCGAGTGAGATAAGGGGAGGGAAATTTGTACCTATCAATAGAGAAGACAGAGCTATTTGTCTTTAGCTGGATAAGTCATTTCAGCAGCAGCATTTCTGCATAGTTTGGCGTTAGAGTTCTGTTGAAGAGCTACAGTCTGAGAAGGCCTCTGTGGTAAGACAGATAGGAAAGAAGGAGAGGAGCTCTTCTCTTCCAGTGAAGAAGGAAACTTGGGGTCATGTTTACTAAGCCCTGTATCAATAACCCGTGTGTGGTCCACGTTACTAGTGCTGGACTTCTAGCTAACTGCAAAGGGGCGTATATATCTGTATCCCCGCAGATAGCACAAAGAAGCCATGCTTCAGCGTGCTGAAAGGGTCGCTGGCACATCTTACACCTTCCACTGAAGTTGCATTACTTGCACCTTCATTACCAGCCTGAAGGTGGTTAGTGTGTGTAACTAACACACATGCTAGCTGTAACACCCCAGAAACAATCTTGTTCTACTTAGTCCACACTAGATGAGTGTTACCAGGGTAGCATTGGGAGTTTTTTTGTGCAGATTCCCTGTGCTACATTTTAACATGGTGCCAACAGCACATGTTATCCTAGAAGTGCATTTCAGTAACCATTCCCTCATAGAGCAGCGTTCCAGGAAGGTGAGGACAGGACAATGCAAGAATTGAAGGTGTTCTAGATGAGCACTCCATTCCCCCCCCCCTCCCCCCCCATCCATTGTTGCTGCTGCTGCCACTGCCTCTCTCCAGAGCCTGCAGTGGAAGCAATGCCATTGAAACCATGACAGTGCTTACTAAGCTGTCCAGCACTACATTGTGCTTTCTGTGACCTGCCACTGTTGCCCCCTCTAATACAGATTTCTGGTTTATTTATTTAACTAGGCTTATATACCGCTTTTCTACAAGTCAATGCAGTGTACATTTAGGTACTGTATATATATTTCCCTTATCCCTGAATAGGGTTGCCAACTGGCCGGTTTTCAGCCGGCCTGGCCGGTTTTTCCATGGCCAGGCCGGCTGCCGGCGCAGAGGTAAAACCGGCCAATGAAAAGCCGGTTTTTTGCTCTGGCCGCAAGATCGGGAGCGGCCAGAGCAAAAAAACGGCTTTTCTCCCAACCCGTCCAAAAAAAAACCCTTCCCCGGGGCGGCCCACACACCGGAGGGCTTCAGAGGGAGCCGGGGAAGCCTGCGCGAGGCCCCGGCTCCCTCTGTACAGCCGCCAGCGTGAAGAGCCTTTTCCTTCACGCTGGCGGCTGTTTCTGTAAAGCCGCGATTGCTGGGAAAGGTTAAAGGCAATACCCTTTAACCTTTCCCAGCATTCGTGGCTTCACAGAAACAGCCGCCAGCGTGAAGGAAAAGGCTCTTCATGCTGGCGGCTGTACAGAGGGAGCCGGGGCCTCGCGCGGGCTTCCCCAGCTCCCTCTAAAGCCTCAGACAGCCGCGGTTTTGGTGGGGGGGGGGGGAGGCCAAGGACTGCATGGGCTGTGATGGGGGAGGGGACCTGGACTGGAAAAGCGCTAGGGTGGGGGGGACTTGGACTGGAAATGGGTTGTGATGGGGGGGGGGGACCTGGACCGGAAAAGGGCTATGGGGGGGGGGGACTTGGACTGGAAAGAAATGGGCTGTGAGGGGGGGGGGGGACCATGACGGTAAAAAGGCTATGGGGGGGGGGGAGGGGACATGGACTGGAAATGGGTTGTGATGGGGAGGGGGACCTGGACTGGAAAAGGGCTATGGGGGGGGGGGACATGGACAGGAAATGGGATGTGATGGGGAGGGGGACCTGGACTAGAAAAGGGCTATGGGGGGGGGACATGGACTGGAAATGGGTTGTGATGGGGAGGGGGACCTGGACTAGAAAAGGGCTATGGGGGGGGGGGAAATTGGACTGGAAATCTGCTCTGGTGGAGGGAGGGGGAACATGGACTGGAAAAAGGCTGTGATTAGGGGGACTTGGACTGGAAATGGGTTGTGAAGGGGGGGGGACATGGACTGGAAATGGGTTGTGATGGGGAGGGGGACCTGGACTAGAAAAGGGCTATGGGGGGGGGGGACATGGACTGGAAATGGGTTGTGATGGGGAGGGGGACCTGGACTAGAAAAGGGCTATGGGGGGGGCCACTTGGACTGGAAATGGGCTATGGTGGAGGGAGGGGGAACTTGGACTGGAAATAGGCTGTGATTAGGGGGACTTGGACTGGAAATGGGTTGTGATGGGGAGGGGGACCTGGACTGGAAAAGGGCTAGGGGGGGGGGAACCTGGACTGGAAATGGGCTATGGTGGAGGGAGGGGGAACTTGTACTGGAAATAGGCTGTGATTAGGGGGGCTAGGACTGCAAATGGACTGTGATGGTGGGGGGGGGGGGCTAGGACTGCAAATGGGCTGTGATGGTGTGGGGGGACTCGGACTGCAAATGGGATGTGAGGGTGGGGGGCCCAGGACTGGAAATAGGCTGTGATGGGGACTTGGACTGGAAATGGGCTATGATTGGGGGGGGGGGGGCTAGGACTGGAAATGGTCTGTGATGTGAGGGCTAGCACTGGAAATGGGCTGATGAAGAGCTGGAATAGGACTGGAAATGGGCTGATGTGGGACATGGGAGAATGGGACTAGAAGGGAGTGGATGCTGGGTGGGTCTAGAACTATAAGGGAACTGATTTTGGGGGAGGACTAGAATAGATGGGGAATGAGAATGGAGAGGGGAAAAAACATTTTGTGTGGAAGAAAAGTCTATGATGGGCTGGGTATTGGGAGAGTAAGAGGGGCTTGAGAATGGAAGGGTGAAATTTAAATGGATGATAAAGGAATAAGGAAAGAATTGGAGGAAAGAGCAAAAGGGAAACAATCAGTATGTTAAAGCAGAAATAGAGAGAGAATGGAAAAGAGAAGGAAGGACAAATGGATAGCTCGCAGAAGACACAAAGAAACCAGAAGAAAGTGACTGGAGCAATTGCAACTGAAAAATAAAATGCCCAAACAGAAGGCAGAAAAATACTTTTTATTTTGAATTTATTAACTGGAATATGTCTGGTCTGGGAAGTGTGTATTGCTAACATCTTTGCGTTTTTCTTTAGTGCAAGAGGAAATGACTTTATAGTTTTATTTCTCCAGTGTTGTACATTTCATGTTTGGATTTTGGGGTTCCCAGTTTAATTATTATCTGACCAAGGAAGTTAGCCTACACGTATCCTCGGTAATTTTTGTGGGTGGGGCTGGGGGTGGGGCAGGGGTGGGACTGGGGGCGGAGAATGGGTGGAGCATGACGAGCCACAGGTGTCGGGTTTTTCTTGGTGAAAAAGTTGGTAACCCTATCCCTGAAGGGCTCACAATCTATGTTTTTATACCTGAGGCAATGGAGATTTAAGTGGCTTGCCTAAGACTTCAAGGAGCACCTGTGGGACTAGAAACACCAGTTCTTCTGGCCTAAGGTTGCTGTCCCCTGGTGAGATTTGAACCCTAGGCCCTTTGGCCTGAGGTAACTTGCTCCAACCACTAGGCCACTTCTCCCCCTGTTTATGCAAACAGGAAGTCTATGTCAAGGGTGAGTGGAAGTGGCAGGTCTTAGAAGGCAGGAACCACAAAATACTTCTGGAGAATTTAGATAAGTGCTGCATCTTGATTTCTTTTTTTTTTTTTATTAACATTTATAATAACACTCAAATATTTACATGAATGACTAGAAATAACGGGAACTCCACAGCATTCCAACTATTTTACATAGAAATATTCAAAGTAATCTTTCCCATAATTAGTCCACAATTATCAAAGGGGGCCACAGGAAATTTTAACCATTAACCATGGTTTCAACAGTTCTTAAAGCAAAAACATGGTCAGGGTAACAAAAGGAAAAATATATACATTATAAGCAGGATAAGACTTATGCGTCAGCCGTATTGTGGCCCACCTCCACCCGTAGCTCTTCCCTTGCACATATAAATTCTGAGAGCTGCTTAGGATAAAAAAAAAGGAAATTCTTCCCTTGATAGGAAACATAACACTTAGACGGATACTTTAACACAAACGTTGCACCCAAGGAAATAATCCTGGAACGGTAAGCCAGAAATTCTTTCCTTAATTGGGTTACTCGAGACAAATCTGGAAAAATTCTAACATTTGAACCTAAGAACTTCTCATTGATATTCTTAAAAAATGACCGAAGAATCAATGCCTTGTCGGCCTCCAAAGCTAGGGTTACAAGCATAGTAGTTCTTTCTGTAACCACGTCTAAAGAACTTTCCAAGAAACCTGTCAGGTCCCCAATTCCACTTGCTGATGCCTCCAAATTTCTCCCCCGTACTTCCAAGTTGTTCACCGACAGATACTGTGCCCTAGTAAGTGGGGGCAGGTGCTCAGTTGGTATCTTGAGCACCTCTCTCAGATATTTCCGTACCATTTCCATGGGGGACATGAGTGGGGACCTTGGAAAGTTTAAAACACAAAGGTTATTTCGTCAGGTAAGATTTTCAAGGTGCTCAGTTTTTCGTATCAGCACTGTTCTCTCCTTCATTAGAGCATTATGCTCCTCCTTGAGATGCCTCAAATCTTCCTTCACCTGCAGCAAAGAACTTGCTTACAGCTCTTGGCTCTTAGAGGACTCCAATTTCATAACAGCTAACTCAGTACTTATGGAACCCACCACAGTTGAAAGGATTGGAGTTAAGGCAGAGATAGCATCCCAAAGCACTTCCAAAGTAATCACAGCTGGCTTTTCCAACACCCGACTCACTGGTATAAGCCCTACTCCAGGCTCCAACTGCCGTGGGGCTACCATGCGAGGAAACAGTTCTTCCACACCACGTTCCTCTGGCTGTCTACCCCCTCTGGAGAGCAGGGCCGACGGGTTGCAGCACTTGCTCCCCACCGACAGGCAATGGCGTGCTCACCTGGAGAGCAGGCCGCAGTGACGAACCAAAGTCATCTCCAGAGAGAAAACGTCCGGGTTGTGTCGGGGGTTCCCGCTGTTCAGGAGACAAACTCACTCCCGATGCGCCCAGCACAGAGATAGACTCCTCCCGCTGTGCTGACGAAGATACCGCTACTGGTCCGGCAGCCACAAAACCGCAGTGCTCAAGAGTCCTCTGACCATCGGCAGAAGCTTGTGGCGGGGCACAGGGGTAGCCCGCTTGCTTCCTTTTCTTCCGCCCCATACTCAACGAAGCGGAATTCACCGAGAAGACAGGAACACTGAGCAATCGCAGAGCAGCCAACACAGATCAGGTTCCTGCCGCCATCTTGCCCCACTGCATCTTGATTTCAATAGCATTGCCGTCACTACAGGCCCTGGAGAGGTACAGTGGTGATGGCGGCAATGGGGAACACCAGGATGCCCACACTCTAGGCGACCACCTAATAGTTGTTCCAGCCCTGTGAAGATCCCAACATGCAAGGTGAAATGACCCTGATCCTGTAACTTGTCTTTTGCAGAGGTACTGGTACTTTCTGTCTTTAAGAGGTGAGGAGACAGAGGATTGCTGGCATGTCCTGGGTTGCAGACATGACCATTATGGAAAACAGTAGAACGCCTAAGGTTTCTATTCAGTAAATTTCTCAGGGAACTGAGAAATATACAAAACTGTGGTTTTGTATATTTTGAACTGTGCATTATTCTGGTTTCTTCTGCCTGTTATTGGCTTTGGTGAACTTTCAGTTAACTTTCTTGGTTTGGAACAAAATGTGGACTGAATCTGGCCTTTTTGGGGGTCAAGAGTAAGAATAGTGAGTGATCCCTAGACTATTGGCCTCCTCCCAGCATCTGCTAGCCCCGTTCTCAGAACCAAGTCACTAGACACTGTAAACTCTGGATTTAGAGTGAGCCACAGCATCTCCAGTGTGGAAGCTCCTAGTTTTCCTTCAGGGTAGGAACCTTGATAGAGGCTGTGAGCAGACTGATGTTAGATATGCTGGAGCTTAGAGCAGAGATTTGAGAGGGGAGTCCCAATGCCCACCAGAAGACTGTGCCTGCTGCCCAGTTTAGGGCCCCCTATAGAATGGGGACCCAGATCAACTGCCCCCTTGTGTGCCCTCTTAATGCCAGCTCTCATTATGATACCCAGGTTATACAAGTATAGGTTAAGGACCTGACCTTTAGATAAGGGTTACAGTAGTACACCAGGCTCTGGGTAACATAGCAGTATAGAAGCACACCGCCTGCTATAATATTTATAGTAGTACATCAACTTTTGTCTTTTTAGAAGATTAAACACAGATAGATGTCTGTTGGGGTTATATAAGAGGGTATGATAGGTAAGTGTATCGTATAATATAACATAAAAGTTCAAGATACCTTACTAACTGTTTCTACTCAATTTTGTTATGTTATAGTATAATATTATAGTTTATCTTTATATACTATTACAATGTACTGTAATTTATTGTAAATTAATATGATGCACTGTAATCTATTACAATGTTTTGTCTCTCTGTCCTCCATGCCCCAATGTAAATCTTTTTGTTGTCCTGTTAACCACTTTGATTGAAGGATAAGGTGGTATACAAAACGGATTAAATAAATAAATAAAAGGCATTCACAAGAATATATGTCTTACTCCCTTACTGTAATTCTCCTCTCTTACTTCAGTTAATCTAATGAGAAACATTTTGATAAAATAAGGATGAGCTGTCTGCTCCAAATCTGCATTAAAAACATTCCTGTACCTGGGAATCTGTATGGAATATTGAAGGTCTGGAACTATATACCCTTCACTCATATTCTGAGATCTGCCCCAGTACAATGTGCCGTAACCTTAGCCTAGGACACACACATAGACAACTACACTCCCAAAGCATTGCTCAGACAGAAAAGATATCCCTCAGCAGTCATCACCTGACAAATCCTATAGCTTGAGATTAACAGGGGTCACTAGTGTGGTATGCAATTCCTGGTGCAACAGCACTGAAGCAGGATGGAATGATGAAATTGGCGCCTCATTGACAGTGCATTCTGACTTCTAAATCCTTTCACATCATGTACGATGAGTAAAGATATTAAATAGAAAAGGCATGGCAATAAATAAAAACGAGAGGAAGAAAGAGAGCGTTTAAAAAAAATGTGCATATTTGGGGAAGAAGATAACTTTGTTTTGGTATGAATTGGACTTCATACATAGAAAGAAAACTATCTCATCTTCATTGCATAGAATAAATGTAAATATTTTCAAGGAGGAAGTTTCTCGAATTGTCCCTTCAAATATGAAGGCACATTGCGCGAATGTCGGGGGTGGGGAAAGGAATGGGGAGACCAAATTACAGATGATTGCAGCTGTATTTTCTCAGGCCCTGTGCGGTTCCCAGGAAATGGAAAAGTCACTCCAAGTTCTTGGTTGATAGACTGTACCATCTTTCATGCAGCTGTAATTTTGACAGGGGTGGCCAACTTGAAAACTTCTATAATCCTCTGCCCTAGACACCTCCAACGCCTGAGACTGTAATTTTTTTTAAAGCTTTTCAGCTGTGCTGCCGAGTCTCTCCATCCAAGAAAAAAAAACATCTGTCTGACTCTGTCCAGGAGATTGTTTCTCTAGCTGTAGCATTTATAAAAGAAAAAATAATATTAGTTTTCCAAGACAGTCTACCAATGCTTTTCATGTCCTTCCTTGGCCCTGAGCATGATGGACACTATTTCCTGTCTTTGCTGTCTTAACCACAGCACAGAAAATACAAAGGGGGGTGGAGGGGAGCAAAGGGAGGAGGGAGAAGCAGGCAATCTATGAAACTAGATTTATAATTGCATAAGAAGTTTACATTTTCCCAAGACTTATTATATTTGTGAAGGAGCTGTTTTATGAATGGATATAAGGCTGACACATGAAACCGTGGGATCTGTCTGACTGCCTTGTCTGGGTCAGCTGTGACATCTGGCTCTTGTGAATCTGGCATATTGTGACTCATTAACACATGCATAGCAGTCCTTAACAGTATCTGCTTATGATTCCTAGTGGGTGTTGCCACAAACAATGGCAAACCCCGGTGAACTGCTGCTACTGTGCATGGCTGCTGCCTCTGCAGACTTTGGTTTCTGAAATGAGACACGTTATGTCATGAAACATGTGTGGTCATATTCATGCAATGGGAAGTCATCGGACTCACGTAGACCAGGCTGTTATGACTATGGTTTGGATTGTTACGAAATACTGTATTTTCTTTCTCCCTGGGTATCCTGTAAAGAGGACTGTCTGCTATTGAAGAAAGTCACCATTATGTAAGGGTGGCCCAATGAAGTCAGACTGACTGAGAGCGTGGGTTGAAGTTGCTCATTCTCCCTGAAGTGTTTAATAGTGCTTTCCCACCTCCTCCTGACTAGCTGGAAGTGAATTCATGAGTGGGTAGGATGAGTGGCTTTTACATGACTTATACCGATGGTGTCATCTTCACTGTGTGAGGCAGCTTTGTATAGAGAACTTGATTTGGAGGTCATCCAAAAGCATTAGACCCTTCACAATAATGGCAGATGAAAGGTCATTGATTAGCAAACTCCTTCTAATGATCAGTGGATGAGCTGTGAACAGTTGAGCTGGTAGATGTCCTTACTCACCCATATCTGAAAGGCCTGATGACATTACAACAATCTGCCCCACTGAGGATGCACAATGCATATGTTGAGACCTGTCATTAAAGAGAAAAATTTTCAGCTGTTAAAAACATTCTGTTTTAATATTGTATAATCTAATATCTGAGGTTTTTGCATTACATTAGGAACAGGAATCGGGAAAAACTGTGCTCCGGGCTTGCTGAAAGGAAAGAATACAATGAAAAACTGAAGTGAATAATTTGAGGCCTACCTTCCAGCCCATATTTACTTTGGCAGTCTATAAGCACTCTAAACCAGCATGCTATGCAACAAATTATTATACAGTTAAAGGTTCCCTGTCCCAAACAGCTTTCTGTTTAAGTGGGGAAACAGGAGACATTAAATAATCCTGGACTGGAAGGGGTCGAAACAGGATGGGATATAAATATAAATGCTAATCATCTGGTCCTCTGTCTTTTGTTGTAACTGCTAGCTAGGCCATTCTCTCTTCTCACCTGCTCAGTTGTTACTGCTGTCAAGCTGAAAACCTTGCAAGAATCTTGTGGCTGGGATAGTTACCTACTGAAGTGGTGCTCACATCCCATGAGGGGGAGATGAAGAAGAGAGTTACTGGTATAGTCGATGCTGCATTAGAAGTAAGTGATTGAAAGCTAGGTATGTGCATTTCATGCTGGTTTGGGTGCTTAAAAAGCATGCTTGCAAATTGCTACTGCCCGTGTATATTGATTTGCATGTGCATGAATTCATAGGCACACACACACACACACAAGCAATTTGTGTGCATAGAAGGCACACAATTACGATGCATACAAAAAAACCTCCTTTCAGTTCGATTTTGGATGCAACAAATGTTTTTTTTATTTTTGCCCTCCACATGCCTATTGAAAACTAATAGGCTGAAATTTAGACAGGGCAATTAGTGTTTTTTTTAAAATGCAGACTACTATGGTAAATAAAATCTGGATAATCGGCACAGGTATCTGCATAGTGACTGACACAGAATACATGAATGCAGCATGGACTGCCAGCACTCTCTGAACAGCAGTGATATTTAGCCTGCTCTCGGGATATCTAACCGCTAAAGATAGGATGGCCTTTTTGGCTGTCCTAACTTTATCCATCTAGTTATGTAGTTAGCTGCCTGAATATTGCCATTAAACAGGAAACTCCTAACTCTACCCTCAAACCACTCTGGCAGCAACTGGATAGCGCTGAGGCGGCAAGAGGACATAGTCATCAACACATTGCTATTAGTGACACAGAACATCACGCTGACTGGCACTTATTTGATGCTGCTAAGCATTCTCTTATATACCGTGTTATTCTGCATCAGTGCGGTTTACATTAAACAAACTGAAATTACATTGAACAGGGCATTATAACTTGGAGATAACTATTTTACAGGGAACATGGGCTATGGAGGGTTAAGTGGCTTTCCCAAGACCACAAGGAGCACCTGTGGGACTAGAAACCCCAGTCCTTCTGGCCCAAGGTTGCTGTCCTCTAGTGGGATTTGAACCCCTGACCTTCCAGCCTGAAGTACCTTGCCCCAACCACTAGGCCACTCCTCCACTCCATATTTCTGCCTTGGTCATATAAAGGAAATAAGTTAAAGATATTATAGAGAGAAATTCTGAGAGACTGCATTCGTGACTGAAAAGATGTTCAACAGCACAGAGCACAGAGCTTCCATACTTAATGCCTTTGTGGGAAAAGCAGAAGCCTTGACACCATATGAGGGCAAACTTTCAGGTGGTAATTTAACGTGCATCGGCCCTTATACAGACATGAAAGGCTCTTACAAAATTACTCCATGGGTTATGTGAGTAAACATATGTGTTGTGCACTTCTATGTGTCCTCTGTGTAGGCATGCTGAGTCATGATTTACTCATTCTGTGTTTAAAGGTGGGTCATTCTGGAAGCTCTGTTAATGCTCTGGACTTCTGAAAATGGGCATAGAGATGTCCAAAGCACAGAGACATCTCCAGAGTCATTTTAGAAACTGGAGAGGCTTACCATTAACTGTTGCAGGACTCTGTACCAGCATCGGAGGAGCCGTCCAGTAACGTCAGTGATGTCAGTGTTTGGGCCTATTAATTTCCAGACCCCTGGGATTTCGCTGAGGCTTAGCATTCTCTCACCTGACTGATTCAAGACTCTGCACCGGCATCAGAGGCACTGTCTGGGGATGTCAGTGTTTGGGCCTATTAATTTTTAGGCCCCCCCCAGTGGGATGCAGAACGGGTGCGTCCTCGGGACGTGTTCCAAATGGCTATGTCCTAAGGTGCTAGTGTAGCCCCTTGGGCATCCTTTTGGAGCACATTTGGAGTATATCAGAGGTTCTGTTGGTGTATGGGTCCAAAGAGGGAAAGAAGGCACCATATGGTGAAGGGTCAGAAGGCTGTGAAGGTAACTGGTCCCGTGGACCAGCACGTTATAATCGCCATTGCTCTCACTGAGTCTGAAGTGTCTGTGTGTGTATAGTGTGGACTCTGTAATACTGACTCATCTCTCTTTGGGGACCTTGACTTCGTCCAGTTGCTCAGTTATTTTGGGGGGTAGTAGATGGCTCTTTGGGAGCATGTGAGCCATAAGCACTGTCTCCTCATAGAGATTCTCAGGTAGTAGGGTTTTAGGGGGGATGGCTGCGGTTACCTCGGTTCCAAAACCCATATCTTTTGATGTACCTGTTTCTATTTCTTCACCTACAAATGTATCATTATTAGATATATGGCAATTTGTTAATCATACAGAGGTTGCCCTATGTGCTGCGTTACATCAGACTTCTAAGTTCTCTGCTGATTCAGCTACTAAGTTTGTGGAGCAGGACCTCTGATTTTCGGAGTTGGGTGTCTCCCAATTTAAACTGCCATTGCAGCTGTCTGCAGTTCATGCAGCATCTGCGTCTACAATTCAAAAGTCATTGGGCATTCATCGGCAGCTTGAATCCTTAGAGAACTCTTATCGTTCCTGTAATTTACATTTTAAATTTTCTCTCTAGAAGATCCCTTTGGCCTCTTCATTTATTGCACAAATACTTTAAAGAGGTTTTACAGATTTCGGACCCCACAATGATTGCTATTTCAAATTTGTACTATATTCTGAAGGGGGTACGAATTGTGGATTAAATTATGTAATGACATTTTTTATATACACTGAATGGTTGTTTTTTGATTTTATTTAGTTTCTCATGTATCTTTTTACACATATACATAGGGGTATGTTTACTAAACTGCGTACTTGTGCGGGGCGCACTTGAGCGCTCTAAAATGATGCATTTAAGTGCTCTTAAGTGCCCCGCACGCGTGCGCGTCACATTAACAGGCCCCGCACACGTGCGATGAAAACGCGCACGTTTGCGGTGCGCTGATGTGCAATAGAGGCGGGAAAAGGCTAACGGAGGGCGGAGGAAGGCCCCCGAGGGGCGGTGAGATGGGGTCAATGGGTGGAGAGTGGGAGGGGAGAGGCTCCCCGCACAGGAGCGGGGCCGAATTTACATGTAAAAACTACCGCGAGTGAAACACTCGCAGTAGAGCGCATTTAAAGGGAAGAGAAACCATTTCCGTCAGCAATGTACAGCAAAAGCGGGGAAACCTAAAAAACGTGAGCAGTGTGATACATATGCACAGAAGAAAATAGCAAATATAACTTGAAAATGACCACAACAAATTCCAAATAAATTATAATCCAGCTGGGCAACAGTGCTATTAATGGGCAACAATAACAAACACTCCCAGGAAAGCCCCAAACAATAGAAATGATCTTTGGAAGGGTCTACGCTCCGTAGACTCTTTCAAAAGCACTGCAATGTAATGGAGCTTTCCTAGGAGTGTATTTCAGGTTGCCCATTGATATCACTGTTGCACAGCTTGTTGTTATATCTTTCTCCCCCTTTTTTGAAGGGCATATTTGAGTTTTTTGTGCCACCCTTGTCCCCATACAAGGTAAACAAGCCACAGTACAATTGTGCAGAGCAGGGTGTCTGACTCTTGCGGCCAGGTTTCCTATCTCCAGAGACTGCTCTATCTCTGTGGCCACAGTGTGGTGCAGCGGACACAGCCAGTACCTGTAAAACCAGAGGGACACAGGTTCAAATCCCAGCTAGGGCTCCTGACAACCCAGTACCCATAGTTTTACCCACCACTAAACAGTGAGAGTACAGACACTCTTTTATTGCAGAGAACATAAGCATGGTCCCAACACCTATATTTTAGCCTACACTGCACACAAACCATAACAATGGCCATTACCTACAGCCGAGTCCCCCAAACTCAGTCCTGGAGTGCTACAACTCACTCAGGTCATATGTTTTTCCCAGATAGGGACATGTCTGCATGTTTGTGGTAGGGTACAGGTGGCGGAGGGGGCAGTGGCTGCAAACCACAGCAGACAGTGGCCTAGGCCTGTGCAGGCTGGCACCATCCACCGCAACAGACAGGCTCTGTCGGATGTACAGTCATGGACTCCCCAGGGAACACAGCATATCTGTGGCAACACGGTGGTGCAGTGCACACAGACAGTGTGTATAAGAACAGAAGGTCACAGGTTCAAATCCCAGCTGGGGCTACTGCCAATCCAGTCCACATATTTTTCCCACAACTAAAGCGTGATAGTAAGGACAAAACTGTATAGCTAAGAACATATGCATGGTACATACGCCTATATTTTAACACACCATTCATAGACACCATAAACAGGCACATTACCTAGAGCAGAGTCTCCCAAATGCAGTCCTGGAGGGCCCCACACCATTCAGGTTCCATGCTGCCTCTAATAATGATGCCTGTGCTGCATAGCTATGCATCACCCCCATGGTATGCAGATGTAGCTCATGCATATCTATGAGGGACAGCATGAAAACCAGAACAGTGTTTGGAACACCAGGACTGGAGTTGGGAAACCCTGCCGTAGAGCAGCAGCCAACAGGGCCAGACACACCCACAGGCCCCATTGGCCAATGCCTCCTGGAGAGGCTGGACATTGGGCCCTGCCTGTATCTCCCAATACTAGCAGTTGCATACCTCTGCAATGCCACCCTACACCTGGGTATACGGTACACAGCTATCAAACGTTTGCTATGATAACTGGCAGATCTCCAGTCCTACGTAAAGCACAGTTTGTTCATGGAGCTCCACCATAACAATCATTCAGATGTCTGCGGTGTGTGTTGCAGGTCTGGTCTCTGACAGTGTTTACCACCCTGGAATGTGACCCCTAACAGTAATGAGTACCATATCCATGCATGTACTGTGTCCAGGACTGGTGTGGTGGGTATGGCTGCTGAACCCCTCTATAGTAGCACAATGCTGGCATAGGTGTGGGAGTGGCTGTCTGTCTATCCAGTGTGTGGTGGCTGCAAACACCTTCCACAGCCCACACTGCCAGCAATGTTGTCAGTATTGGGCTGCCAATGTGCATAATGAGGAGCAAGGTACCATGGGTGTAGGCTGGACAGGTGGCCTTGCCAGGGTGCATCTGCACAGGGCATAGGGCACTGACTGGGACATTGTGGTGCCCGGCCACCACCTACACAGACAGGGTGACCTCAGTATGTCCTGCTGAGAGATCACTCTCACCCTGACTGTGCAGTGACCACAGTATGGCTAGGCAACCCCATAGTGCTATATAGTATTCCTCTCATGTGATATATATGGGTGTCCTTTTGGGGCCCAGTCACTGATATATCTGTGTACTGTGTATGCTGCCATTCCAGTTCTGGGTGCATGCATCTTCACTGGGAACATGCACTATGGACTAACTAGCAGACTGTTTGTAGCTGGTATGTGTCCTGATAGAGCAGCTTGCAGGGTGCAGTGGCTGATGGCTTGTTGCAGGAGAATATAAGATAGTGGTGGGGTGCAGCTTACCATATCCTGGTCTAATGTCTGTCTGCTATTGTGTTATGGATGTGTATAGAGCTGCATTGACTGCCCTGTGGTGTGTTTGTTCCTCAGGAGGACTGGGGTCTATGTTCCCCTCTACTGCCACCTTTGCAGGGAGGTATAAGGTGGATCTATTGATGGGAGACCATGTTTGCCACCCTTGGCCCAGGGGGGGGGGGGTGGTGGTGGTGGTGCATATCCCACCTGGGGGTCCATGGGGGCTACACCTGACTGAGACAGTGTTTGTGCAGACTACCTATCTTACACATTAACACTGCTTTGGATCTCCCTCAGCCATGGAAGGTGTTGTGGACCTGGTCCTAGGCGCCTCATCATCGCACACTCAGAGTGAGCTCAGTAAACACACAATGTGACGGTGTGTAGGTACTCTGTGCCAGTAAAACACCCGGTCAGTACCCCCTACCAGGGCGAGGTGCTGTGGGGGTGCATTCCCCATTTTGTGTTCATCTGTGGACAGCTGATTTGCATGTGCAGTGCATCATGGGTACTGGTGGGCTAACCCTATCCTGGTGAGCACAGTAGACTGTCTGTGCAGTGATGTGCAGGCTCTTTGCAGCCAGCCAGGGGCTTGCTGTCAACTATAGAGCTGTAGCACAATGGTTACTTCACTGCCTATGCAGCCAGAGATCATGGGTTCAAACCCACAGAGTGTTTATTTGCTAGGGTTTTCCACAGCATTATTTTTCGTTAATGTACATATTTTGATGCCAGCAAAAACACCCTCAGCGTACTGTACCCATAGGGTGCCTCTGAGGGCGCTCCATAGGGCACCCTATATAGCACCTTATGGTTCCCGTCCATATAAGGTGCACTATACATTATCCTGTGACACAACTTATAGGGTGCCCTATAGGGGACATATTAGGGTGCCGTGGTGGACAGTGCACTCTATAATATGCCCTATGGAGTGCCTTATAGGGTGCCTTATACGGCACCTTCACTTACAGCACGTGAGGGCGTGTTTGCTGGCAGCAATTAATAACATAAACATACGGTGCTGCAGGAACACATAGGTACACATTGTAAAGCTGATGCCACAGCCAGCCTTACGTATTAGGCACCCTGGGGAGCAAACTCATGACCCCTGTATCAGCAGTCAGTGCCTTAACCATTGTGCTCCACTGCTGCTCCTCCTTGCATGTCAGTGCACCTACTAATGCTTTTCATTCCTTAAACTGCACAGTGCTGCCATCATAAACAGTGCTTTGACCTTGCGGGACCTCATACGGCACCCTCTAAAGCGCCCTATAAGCTACATTCTAGGGTGCCTTGGCGGACAGTGCACTTTGAAATGTGCCTTATGGGGCGCCTCATGTTAACATGCTTTGAGGGTGCGTTTGCTAGTAATGATAATTAAATAAAAATAACATGCCCCCTAAAGCACTCATGCCCATAATACAAAATGCCTCAGCCAGCCTTGTTCATTGGGCACTTTGGGGATTGAACCCCTGATCCCTGCACCATTGGTAGATGCCTTAACCATTGTGCTGTGGCTCTGCGCTTCGGTTTGCTGCTCAGCAGCGCGCTGCCTTATGCCGCCCTATATTGAGATGTCTCCTAAAACAACATGCCACCTTATGCCCATTAGCCTGCCGCCTTATGCTGCCCATTATTTCAATGTCACCTAAATTATTGCATCAGCCAGCCATCTTTATTGGGCTCTGTGGGGGATCGAACCCCCAATCCCTGTACCATTGGTAGGTGCCTTAACCATTGTGCTGTGGCTCTGCTCCTTTGTTTGCTCAGCAGCGTACCACATATGCCTCCCGCGCAGCCATCTGATGCGCTAAGGTGCGGGGCGCACCTTAGCACATATGCAAATCACGGATTTCCTTCTTCAGCGCGAAACGCCCACTCCTTATATGGCACCCGCACTCTACCGCGGCCACACACACTTACGGCGTTTAGTAAACATACCCCATAGTTTTTTCATTATTGTTTTTATAGGAGTAGTTCGTTTTACAGTTATATGTACCCTTTGGCATCTCGAATTTGATGCTCCATCAGGTAATTTTTGTGGTTCTATTGCTTCTCCATTTATCTCCAAAAAGGTTTTTAGGAACAAAAAATTTTTTAGGAACAAAAATTTTTTAGGAACATAAATCGTTGATCAGTTAGTTTAATTATACTTACTTAGTTATATATAGATATTTATAGTCATTTTTATGGGAGTGATTCACCCTTGTATTTAATAGTTCCCTAGGGCTTTTTGGTTAGATATGACCTAGATTGGCCACTGTTGGAAACAGAATACTGGGCTTGATGGACCTTGGTCTGACCCAGTATGGCATATCTTATGTTCTTATGTTCTTATATTAAGTAATACTTATAGATATATTTATTTAATTTGGAGTATATTTGAGTTTAATGATCCTTACTTTTTAACGAAATTTCTATGGGACATATTCTGTCAGATTTGGTATTATATGCCTGTAGGGTTCGCCCTCTCACCTGCCCCTTTGCACCGGGGCAGTACAAAAACATTTTCTCCTCATCCCTCTCGTTGGTTTTACTTTTTCTTATGTTTTTTTAAATTTTGTAAAAGGAATATTTTGTTTTATTTACTTATTGTTTATTCCTCTCCCTCTGCATCCAAGCAGGGGCGGCTCAAGGCAATCTGCTGCGTGAGGCGAAGTATGAAAAGGCGCCCCCCCCCCACCATAGAGGGGGCGGGGCTTTTTCAGAAATCCAATCAGTGACTGAACCAAACCAAAAAGCCCATTAGATTATAAGAACATAAGATATGCCATACTGGGTCAGACCAAGGTCCATCAAGCCCAGTATCCTGTTTCCAACAGTGGCCAATCTAGGTCATACGTACCTAGCAGTTTCCCCAAAAGACACAGGTTCCACAATGCTTGTACTGGGTCAAGCATTGATATCCTGGGTCCCTTCTTAATAATGGTTTATGGACCTTTCCTCCAGGAACTTGTCCAAACCTTTTTTAAACCCAGCTACACTGCCTTTACTACATCCTCCAGTAACAAATTCCAGAATTTGATTACACGTTGAGTGAAAAAATATTTTCTTTTATTAGTCTTAAATAGTTTACCCTGTAGCTTCATTGCATGTCCCCTAGTCTTTCTATATTCTGATAACGTAAACAAGCAATTACGTTTACCCGTTCCACTCCATTCATTAATTTATAGACTTCTATCATATCTCCCCTCAGCCGTCTCTTTTCCAGGTTAAAGAGCCCTAACCTTTCTAGCCTTTCTTCATAGGAGTATCCTTCCATCCCCTTTACCATTTTGGTGGCTCTTCTCTGAACCTTTTCTAAAATCGCTATATCCTTTTTAAGATACGGCGACCAGAATTGCACACAATATTCAAGGTGCAGTCTCACCATGGAACGATATAGAGGTATTATAATATCTTTTGTTTATTTTCCATTCCTTTCCTTATCATACCTAGCATTCTATTTGCTCTCTTGGCCGCTGCTGCACACTGGGCTGAGGGTTTTAACATGTTATCCACAATGACACCTAAATCTTTTTCCTGGGTGGTGGTTCCTAATGTGGAACCTTGCATTGTGTAACCATAGTTTGGGTTGTTCTTCCCTAGGTGCATAACTTTGCACTTGTCCACATTAAATTTCATCTACCATTTTGATGCCCAGTCTTCCAATTTATCAAGATCCTCTTGCAATTTTCCACAATCCTCTTGGGTTTTAACAACTTTAAATAGTTTTGTGTCATCTGCAAATTTGATAACCTCACTCGTTATTCCACTTTCCAGGTCATTTATGAATATGTCAAAAAACAGCTCACCCAGCACAGATCCCTGGGTCCACCACTATTCAAGTTTCTCCATTTGGAAAATTGGCCATTTAGCCCTACCCTCTGCTTTCTATCTTTTAACCAGTTCCTGATCCACAATAGTACACTGCCTCCTATCCCATGACTCTTTAGTTTTGCCAAATGTCTCTGATGAGGGACCTTGTCAAAGGCTTTATGAAAGTCCAGATACACTATATCAACTGACTCACCTTTGTCCACCTGTTTATTCACACTTTCAAAAAAACATAACAGATTAGTAAGAAAAGATCTTCCTTGTCTAAAGCCATGTTGTCTGTCTCCCATTAGGTCATGACTATCTACATGCTGAGTAATTTTATTCTTTATGATGGTTTCTACCATTTTTCCCGGTACTGATTGAGGCTCACCGGTCTGTAGTTTCCCAGATCACCCCTGGAACCCTTTTTAAAAATTGGTGTTACATTGGCGATCCTCCAATCTTCAGGTATTAGAGATGATTCTAATGATAGTTCACAGATTACTAATAGCTGGTCTGCAATCTCATATTTCAGTTCTTTCAACACCCTTGGATGTATACCATCCGGCCCAGGTGATTTGCTACTCTTCAGTTTATCTAATAATTGTAATACATCTTCCCGATGTATCGATATTTCCTTCAATTCTTCCGCACCTTTAAATACCCCTTCAGTCATGGGTAACATCCCTACATCTTCCTCAGTAAAGACCGAAGCAAAGAATTCATTTAGTCTCTCCGCTATCGCCTTGTCGCCTCTTAGTGCCCCTTTAACTCCTCTATCATCTAATGGACCAACTGACTCTCTCACAGGTTTTTTGCTATGAATGTACTTGAAAAAAATCTTTGTTTTGCATTTTTGCTTCCGTAGCAAGCTTCTTCTCAAATTCTCCCTTTGCCTGCTTTATCAATGCCTTGCATTTGACTTGCCAGTGCTTGTGCTGTTTGCAGGTTTCATCGTTTGGCTCTTTTTTCCATTTCCTGAAAGATGCTTTTTTGGCAGCAACAGACTCTCTGATCTCACCTTTAAACCATGCTGGCAGTTTTTTGGACTTCCTTCTACTTTTCTTAAAGCGTGGAATACAGCTGGTCTGGGCTTCCAAGATAGTATTTTTAAACAACACCCAAGCTTGATGTAAGTCTGTAAACTTTGCAACTGCTGCTTTTAGTTTTTTCTTAACTATTTTCCTCATTTTACCATAGTCTCCCTTTCGAAAGTTAAAAGGTAGTACTGTGGATTTCCTTACTATCCCTCCTCCACTAATTAAATCAAAGGCGATCGTGCTATGATCACTGTTGCCAAGTGGCTCCAACACCCTTATCTCTTGCTCTAGATCTGGTGTTCCACTAAGGACTAGGTCTAATATGGCTTCCCCTCTGGTCAGTTCATGAACCAGCTGCTCCAAGAAGCAGTAATTTATGTCATCTAGGAACTTTATCTCCCTAGCATGTCCTGTCGTGACACTGACCCAGTCAATACCGGGGTAATTGAAATCACCCATTACTATTACTGCGCTGCAACCTTTGTTAGCTTCCTTGATTTCTTTGAGCATTTCATCATCCATTTGTTCATTCTGGCCAGATGGTCAATAGTACACCCCCACTGCCATCGCCTTCCCCTTTTTACGTGGAATTTCAATCCATAGAGATTCTTCAGCAAATTTTGTTTCCTGCAAAACTTTAATCCTTTCTGACTCAATGCCCTCTCTAACATAGAGTGCAACCCCTCCACCAATTTGATCAGCTCTATCATTACGATATAGTTTGTACCCAGGTATCACAGTGTCCCAGTGGTTGTCCTCCTTCCACCATATCTCTGATATTCCAATCATATCTAACCTCTCATTTAGTGCTATATATTCTAACTCTCCCATCTTATATTTTAGACTTCTAGCATTTGCATACAAGCATTTTAGAGACTGTATTTTATTCATATTAATTTGGCTATTGGTAGACATGGGTAATTTGGGATCTTTAAGCTCTGTCTGCTCCATACTTGAGGGCATTTGGGCTACATTACTCTTTTTTAGAACCTCTCTGCTTTTGGTAGTATCCTTCAAGGATACATTCTTCCGAACCATCCGCTCTTGGGTGACTTTCGGCTTTCCCCTATTATCTAGTTTAAAAGCTGCTCTGTCTCCTTTTTAAAGGTTAATGCCAGCAGCCTGGTTCCATCCCGGTTAAGGTGAAACCCATCCTTTCGGAAGAGCCCCTCCTTTCCCCAGAATGTTTCCCAGTTCCTAACAAATCCAAAACCCTCATCACTGCACCATTGTCTCATCCACACATTGAGACTCCGGAGCTCTGCCTGCCTTTTGGGTCCTGTACGTGGAACGGGAAGCATTTCGGAGAACGCTACCCTGGATTATATGGAGGAAATGCAAGATGTTTGCACAGAGGGCCATATCTAGCTGCAATTGCACCCTGTGCGACTTGCAGCTTGGACACACGCCCCACTATCCCCCATACCTCCGTCCAGCGCTGCCTGCTCTTTCCCTGCTGCTGTCACCCTCTGTTTTTTTCACGGAGGTGCCAGCAGCGGGGAAAGAGCAGGCAGCGCTGGACGGAGGTATGGGGAGGAGGAGGGGGGCATGTGCCCAAACTGAAAGGCACCGGCACTTTAAGAAGATCTGTCCCTCCCTACTCTGACATGGCATCGGAGAAGGGAGGAACCAGACCTGCTTAAAGTGCTGCAAAAAGGCTTAGGGAGCGCATTTCATCTGCCTGCTATTGTCTTGCCAGCAGCGGCAGGGCAACAGCAGACAGCCGAAATGCACTCCCCAAACCTTTCTGCCCTGTGCGGCTGCACCGCTTGCTCAGGGCTAGTTACGGTCTCGTTTGCACACGAAGAAACTAAAAGACAGCAAGAACCAACAGCACAGTTTATAAAACTAAATTATAACTCATTTTTATTTTGTTGTTATAAGGTGCATTATGGTTCTTGCTTTTTCTTTTTTAACATATATTCTGCAGCCACAGTAGGTGCAGAGCAGAACCAGGACATTCACCCACAGAACTCAATATTTAAAAAAAAAATCTGATTCTGATCATCTCACTAACAACAACAACAACAACAACAACCACTATTTTCCAGTACCAGGCATATTGTGAACTAACACAAAACCCTACAACAAAGAGCAAACCTACCATACCATACCATATCATACACCATCTCTTTCTCTTACACTTCTCACAACCCAATATTAGCCACAGTACAGCCAACTAAACAATGAAAGACTACAAAATAATTCATAGATATAATGTACAGATATGTAGATATTGTAAATAGTTCCCCCAGTTGAAGTCCAAGTTGTATCTCTCCCGTTCTCTGTAAATGCATATCTGTTATGCTGAGTTATTTAAATGTTACCTGTAAACCACACTGATTTTAAAGAGCGCGGTATATAACAGCAATAAATAAATAAAATAAATAAATAAATATCAGCACAAACTTCCAAAACTCACATAAGGAGCCCATCCAAAAAAAGCATCACTGTAAATACTACAGTGGGCCCTGGAACATCCATACACCCATTTGGAAAGGACAGATGTCAGGAAGATTGTATGGTGGTTAGAAAAGCTGAGGCAGCTGTCACACCCAAATAGCTGGTATTGGAACTTCCCCGTGGCACAGCTACTAATTTTGCACCCACACTACAACTGTATTTGTGCAGTCACATCAGGTACATCGGGGCAGCAAGACCATATCGCACTCTCATCTACCGCCATCTATCAGCATATGCCCATCGTGTGCAGTCATGTATTCTCCTGCCAGCTGCTACACCATGGCCCACACAGGAACATTTTAATCAGTAGGAGGTATCACTCGCACCTCTTCTGTGAATGTGATCTGAATCATCACTCGTGCTCAGTCATCCTTTTGATGCCCACATAATGGCCATGCTGGCTCCGCCAGTGCACACTTCTTCCCAGTCCTATGCCACACATTGACATTACAGCAGTTTATATGAGCACCCTCACTAATACAGTACAACTGTCTCCAACATTATCATCCCACTTACTAACTAACACATAGGATACATATGGATCTGACATGTCCATCAGCTCTTACCTTTCCATCCATCACCTAAAATATGACTTTCACAAGGGGTCCCTTATCCTGCGTTAGGGTGACTGCCATTTTTGGGTGTTAAGGTACATGCTTGCCATCTTACCGCTCAGTGTCCTGTTAGCGCTTGTTAAGAGGAGCCAAGCACCCATGACACCTGAACACATACTCCCCACCCTGGACTTTATCGCATGAAACTATCCTTAACGCTGCTGTTTATGCTCAATCTTTAGAGCACCCTTACCGCTCTTTAGTTAACATACCCCTTAGAGTTAGATGTTACCATATACCAAAAAAATAGTCAAAATAACCTTTGAGGCTAATATCATCAATAAATCTAAATGGAAGAAATATGGAAATATAGATTTCAATTTATGTTGGAATATGCTCTGTATTAAGAAGTATAAGATTGCTTCTGTGGAGAAGAGAGATGCATTGAGTAACTGTAGAAAAATTTGGGATCCCTTTGAAACATATACTGCCGCTCATTGAATGTCTGTCCTGTATTTGGATGTAAGCTTAAAAATCTTGTCATACCTGATTGGTTGTTTTATATGGTTTTGGGGAGGGGGTGGTGGATTTTTTTTATGCATGTTCTTAAAATCAATAAAGCTAATTGAATTTAAAAAAAGAATATTTTATGAGGACTTTTGATCAAATTTTAGAGTATAATTTGACACTAGTTTAAGGGTAATGTTTTTTCTACAATGTTGTTGTTAAGTGCCGTCGAGTCGGTGTCGACTCATGGCGACCCTCTGGATAGTTGTCCTAAATTGTGTTCGGTCTTCAGTCAGGAGGCTCATTGTTGACAGACTGGCACCCGTAGCTGTTGTTATTGTATTGATCCATCTCATTGCTGGCCTTCCTCTTTTGCGTTTTACCTTCTATCTTGCCAAGCATGATGCCTTTCTCTAATGATTTCTCTCTTCGCATGCTGTGTCCAAAGTATGAAAGTTGAAGTCTTGTCATCTGAGCTTCTAAAGAAATCTTAGGTTTGATCTCCTCTAGTACTGACTGGTTTGTTCTTCGGGCAGTCCATGGTATATGCAGTATTCGCCGGCTGCACCATAATTCAAAGGCATCAATTTTCTTCCTATCTTTTTCACTGTCCAGCTTTCACATCCATATGATGTTATGGAAAATACCATGGTTTGAATAAGTCAAATCTTTGTATGGAGAGAGACATCTTTGCTCTTGAGAATCTTGTCTAGGTCTTTCATAGCCATTCTGCCAAGAGCAATGCGTCATCGGATTCCTTGACTGCTTGTTGCTTCTTTATTGATAGTTGATCCAAGTAGGTTAAAGTTGTCAACTATTTCATTTTCTTCTCCTTCAACGAAGAACTTGTTGATTTTGCCAGTTGTCATGATCTTTGTCTTCTTTACATTAAGGTGCAGGCCCATTTTGAGACTATGTTCTTTGATCGTGAGAAGTAAATGTTTCAGATCATCTTCATTTTCAGCTAGTAATGTGGTATGATCAGCATAGCGAAGGTTGTTGATGAGTCTTCCACCATCTTCACACCTCTGCTGTCTTCATACAATCCTGCTTCTCTGATGATTTGTTCTGCTATAAATTAAACAGGTAGGGGGAAAGTATGCAGCCTTGTCTTACATCTTTGCTTATTTTATTTTTTTAATTTCAAACCATTTTTATTAACTTTCACAAGTTAATGCTACGCGACACAGCCCCAACTATCGTAAAATAATTAACTAAGTGCTTTTAACAAGGACTATTACAGCAAACAGTAGGTATTATTCATTCCCACTCAAACAATAACTATTACAGCAAAACAGTGAGCATTATGCACTCCCACGCAAACAATGTGTTCAGCAGCAGGGCACTGCGCTCATCCATAAACAAATATACAGAGCTATGTCTCCCGTAAGAACAACACAGATGGGCATCCCTCCCTCTTACCCAACCCCCCTCCCATCCCCCCTTCCCCCCTCCCAGCACTGTCAAAACTATGAGAGCCATCAGAAATCGGGTGTAAGCAATCCACAAACACCTTGAGAAAAATACACACCCAGGGTGGGCTACGCACTATACGTAGACCTCCAATTACCACGTAACTCAACCTCCCATTAGACATTTAATACTATACCCCTCTCCTTACACGATAACTGAAAGATCATTGGTGACCATAATTCCAGAAACTTTTCCCAACTCTTACCCCCTTTTTGTTTCGCCGTCATTTTTTCCATGCACAGCAAGTCTAGCATATAATTTTCCCATAACACTATACCCGGGGGAGAGACATCGATCCATCGACTCAACAATGCTTTTTTAACCAACAAAAACCTCGCTCTAGGAGTGCTCTGTGTACAGAAGTGAACCTCTCAGTATGCAACCCCCAATTATGAAACAGGCATACCTCCCTATGCGCCGCGAAATCCAACCCCATCCACCCCGCCAACTTACTACATACTTGTACCCAGAGGCCCCTCACCAACCGGCAATCCCAAAACTTATGTAAAATGGTCCCTACCTCTCGTCCACACCAACCACACGTTGCCGAAGCCTTAAGTCCTATCTGATACGCCCATTTATCATTAGTATACGCTTATACTGGAGTTCCTGCAGATAGACCCACACCGTCCCTTTCAGAATCCCCTCAAAAGCCTCCTGTAACAACTCCGTTGTCATGCCATCTATGCCATCCCTTCACCATCATTGTACCAGCTCAGAAAGGAACTCATTACCCCTCGCAGGCCGAATCAATTTCCTACAGGCCTCCTCTCCTGGCAGGTTCTCATCTAACTTCTCCAATATTAATCTAGGAAGCCCTGTGGCAATCCAATCCCGCTCTTTCGTACTCACTCCATCCAAATAGTGTCTAGCTTGCAAATATCCATAGAAATCTTGTTGACGGAGACTATATCTCCTCTGCAAATGCTGAAAGCTATCTATGATCGCTCCATCTGTTGTATACAGATCTCCAAGACACACAATCCCCTTCTCTACCCAGTCATGAAAAATATTACACTTTGAGAACCCAGGAGCAAAGTCAGGTTTACCCACCAAAGGTAGCAAAGCCAAACCCCTCCAATTCCATCCAAATCTCGTGCATAGTACTCTCCATGCAGACCGCAAGGCGCCCATATATCTCCCCCCCACCCCACCCCGAATCATCGGCGGCAACATGCCCACATGTAAGACATACAATCTGTGATAGGGTGCCAAAGCTTCATCCAACTGCCGCACCGGGGCGCAACTCCCATCCTCCCCCAGAAGTGCTCCAATGTGTCTAACCAAGTAGCGGAGGTTGTAGTTTCGCAACGATGGTATCTACAAACCACCTTCTTCTCTCCTACTCATTAAAGCCCGTAGCGGGATCCTTGCTCACCTACCCCCCCACAAAAAGCCACGCAAAGACTTTTCAAAACGCTTCCAATCTTTGTCCAAGATCCATAAAGGTAGCATCCGTAACACATATAACCATCTAGGAAACTCCACCATGACAAACAATGCAATCCTCCCCTTCAGGGACAGAGGCAAACTATGCCACCCCCTAAGAGTTTTTATACTTTTGGCAAGCAAACCAGGGACATTTGCTTGATATAGGTTTTCAGGTCGGTCTGGCAACTGTATCCCTAGATACTTGATAACCCCGTCTGCCCAGACCAATGGAAACGGCCCCTCCCATGCCGGCCTCACTTTGCCCCCCACATCCGAAACTACCGATTTCAGTGCATTGATTTTTAGGCCTGAAAAGCGCCCATAGTTGAGTATCAGTTGAAGCACGCGATGCAAGGAGTTGGGTAAGTTTGTTAAACAAAGCAACATATCATCAGCAAAAGCACTAATTTTTAGTTCCTCTCCTCCCATACATATGCCTACAATCCCTAAATCTTGTTGAATAGCTCGGAGCAGGGGTTCCAACGCAAGTACGAACAACAAAGGAGACAAAGGGCACCCCTGGCATGTACCCCTCTCCAGTGTGAAGGGTTCCGAAAAGACACCATTAGCTCCTACTTTGGCCATTGGTTGTTCGTATAACGCTCGAACCCACTGCACAAAACTCCCTTGCAGGCCAAAGCCAGACAGCGCATCCCATAGATAAGCCCAAGCGACTCTATCAAACGCTTTTTCAGCGTCCAGGCTTACCAGAAGCAGTGCCTCGTCCTTCCGTAAACAGTGTTCCATTCCCAACAGCAGTTTCGCGATGTTTTGGGATGCCTCTCTCCCTTGTACAAAACCCACCTGTTGAGCATCAATAAGCGAGGGCAATACAGGATTCAGCCATTCCGCCAGGACCGACGCCAGGATCTTTACATCACAATTAATGAGAGAAATAGGCCAATAAGAAGCCGGATCCGTCGTATCTTTCCCCGGCTTCGGAATCACCGTGATATCCGCACACCGCATATCTCTAGGAAACACTCCTGCCAAACGGGCTTCGTCAAACATCACCACCATGGATGGGGCCAGACGAGGAGCCAACATTTTATAATACTCAATACCAAATCCATCTGGTCCTGGGGCCGTATGGGACTTTCCTCTCTTGATTCCTCTTAAAATCTCCTGCACTGTCAATGGTTCATTTAGCCTCCGCAATTCTTCCTCTGACACCCGGGGCAGAGATAATTTGCCCAAAAAAGCCACTCCCTTCTCATAGTCCCTCTCCTCTTCACTATATAACTTTGCATAAAAAGCTCTAAAGATCTGTGCTATGTGTACTGGTTGATGGTGCAGCGACCCCGCTTCCCCCCGAAGCACAGGTATAAAACGATTACCTCTTGGGTCCCTAACGAGTTTTGCTAACAGCTTCCCTGATCTATTACCATAGCGAAAGAGACGGTGCTTGTAATATTGCATCAACAGGGTAGCTCTTCTCTGAAGCAGTTCATTGAGTGCTGCCTGTGATCGGGTATATTCCCACTGCAGAGATCTATCTCTACCTTTACCTAACTTATTTTGTAGGTCCTGCAAATTGCGCTCCAATACAAGAATACTACGATCCAAATGTCTACTACGCGTGGTAGTGTACGAGATGATTGCTCCCCTCATCACTGCCTTACTTGCTTCCCAAAACAATAGCGGGGAGCACTGTGGTATGGCATTAAAATGAACGTACTCATCCCACTGCTTTTCAAGATGAAGCCGAAAGACTTCATCCTCCCAAAGATAAGCTTGGAATCTCCACCCCACTCTCGGCGGCCCTTGGCACTCCCATATGATCCAAACCATTCCATGGTCAGACACTGCTATAGGGTCTATTCCCGCCTGTAGCACCTTCGGGAGCCCCCCTTCACTTACCAAAATGTAGTCTATACGGGACCAGGTGAAATGTGCTCTCGATTGGTGCATGTATTCTCGCATCTCCAGGTGCAGACATCTACTAAATCCCCCATTCTACAGAGATAACCTACCCCCCTTTGCGTCCAAGATCCCACTCCACTCTGCTGAGATTTGTCCAGTCGTGGATTATGCGGACAATTAAAATCCCCAGCCGCAATTAGTTTATTCCTCTCCGGACTCTTGAAAAGCCCCAACACCTTTTTGAAAAACTCATGATCATAGACATTTGGTGCATAGACATTCACTAGCCATACAGGTTCATTATATAATTTAACATGCATCAAAATATATCTGTCGTTAGGATAAGCTTGTACATTGCTCACTTCAAAAGGGACACCCCGTTTCACTAACACCACCACTCCCGCTTTATTCATTCCCGCCGCCGCCCCATAAGCAGTCGCTACCCAATCCCTTGCTAATTTGCGATGCTCCAGGGCACTCAAACGAGTCTCCTGCAACATGGCAATATGTGCTCCCTTTCTTTTCAACAGCTGCAATATCTTAGTGCGCTTAACCGGGGAACCTATTCCACCCACATTCCAAGAGATTATCTTGACATTAGGCATACCTCCATTGTAAAGAAGAGGTCAGCAGTTTATGCATCTGATTTCGCTCCCAGAGGCACCCAGCCCCGCCTCTAGAGCCAAATCCCAACTCGGCCTCTTTCCTATAACGCCCAAGATACTTAATCACCCCAATTACCACCCAACGTAAACTCCAAAAGGCAGTGCTATCCCCCTCCTTAACTTTCACCCCTCCCCTACCCCGGATCTGCTCCCCCCCACCCCTCCCCACTGCCCTACCGCCTTCCCTCCCCCTCCCATCATTCCCCACACTATTCAGCACTCCCCCTCCAAGAAGACAATCCCCTTCACCAAAAAGGTTCATATACCCTACTCCACCCACTTCCCCTACCACACACACACTAGTACCCCTACTTAAATCCTGAAATACTCTCCCACACAAACTCAAATACAAACACAAGTGCAGATACAAGTACAGATATATATCCCCTCCCCCTCCCCTCTCTCCATCTTCCCCCTCAGAGCTCAACATCCCCTTAATCTTGCCACAGCAAGATACTCCCAACCGGGAGTCAGATCACTGTCCATGCACCTCCGGGCCACCTCGGTGCAGAAAGAAACAAAGCAGAATCAACTGCGTAAATACTCAGGGCAAGTCACATCCAACCCGGGATCTCAGCAGGTCCAAAGTCCACAGTTTGTAACCCTACAAAGGGGGGCTTCTGCCCGCGACTGTCCCTTTGCAGTTCAGCCCATGTGGCCGCTGCTGCACTGTGCCCGAACCAAACTCGCCACCTGCCTCTCCTCGTTAGGCCGTATCAGCAGGCGGGTGTTGTATAATCGTGGTCGCGAACTTCCTGGCATCAGCTGGCTGCTCAAAAGCATGTGTAGTGCCCTTATGAAAAATTTTTAACACAGCCGGGTAGATCAAAGCAAATCGAATTCCCCCTTGCACCAGTTCTGAACATATGGGCGAAAACTCCTTGGTTCTTGCAGTCAGAGACGCGGAGTAGTCCTGAAACATGAGCACAGAGACATTGTCCAGCTTCAAGTCCCGCCGCTTGCGGTACGCCTGCAACAAAGCTGCTTTATGTTGGAAATTCAGTAGGCGTGCCAAAACAGGCTGCGGTCTGTCTCTGCCTTCTATCCGCTGGCCTAGCCTGTGAGCCCTTTCCACCTTTATCTGGCCCTGCATCTCCACCAGGCCTAGCTCCTTTGGCAGCCACACCTCAAATAGATTGACAAGTTGCCCGTCTGTCCACGATTCTGGCACTCCCACTAATCGCAAGTTATTTCGCCGGGATCAATTTTCAAGGTCATCCACCTTCTGAATCAGGGCCTCAATTTGCTTCTGCTGCTTATTACTGATTCTCTCCAGTGCCAGCTCCCCATCCTCCAACACCGTCACACGTTGCTCAACTTCCTCTACTCTCCTCATAAGTTCTGCAAAGGTCTCCCCCATTTCCTCCAGCTTCTTCAGCACAATATCAAACTTGGGGTCAAGTAACTTCACAACCTCCTGTGCCACATCCTCCGAACAAGACTCCCCACTTTCAGCTCCCGGGGATCCAGGCATACTCGCAGATCGGGCCATGGCCACCATCTTATTTTCTCGCGGGCCCGCAGGCTTCTCTCTCTTTGTCGCCGCTCTCATATCCTCCCCTGCAAGACTCAGACCGTCCAAAATAGATCACCAGCAGAGCTGGGTAATTATTTCACAGGGTCAGATGATTATCACCACCCATCTCGCTGTAATTGCCGAGTTATAAAAAGTTTCTTTAGGCGGCCCGGGAGCGCGACGAGGATTACTCCTCACCCGCTCATGTGCTCACGTGATCTCCTCATCTTTGCTTATTTTAAACCATTCTGTTTCTCCTTTTCCATTCAAACTGTTGCTTCTTGATCACTGTACAGATTGTGCAAGAGAGCGATCAGGTGTTCTGGTATATACCCATGCTTTTTAATGTGTCCCAGAGTTTCTCATGGTTTACACAGTCGAAAGCCTTGCTATAGTTGATAAAGCACAAATAGATATCCTTTTGGTATTCTTTAGTCTTTTCAAGAATCCATCTCGCATCTGCGATGATGTCTCTCGTTCTTCGCCCTTTCCTGAACCTTGCTTCCACTTCAGGTAGTTCTTGTTCAAGGTATGGTTGTAGTCTCTGTTGAATAATCTTCAGTAGAATCTTTCTGGCATGTGGGATCAGAGAGATTGTGTGATAATTTCCACAGTCAGTTGGATCACCTTTCCTTAGTATTAGTATAAATACAGATCTTTTCCAGTCAGTTGGCCATGATGTTGTCTTCCAAATTTCTTGGCAGAGCCTTGTAAGTATGGTAACAGCTGCATCAGATTGCTGTAATACTTCTATGGGAATGCCATCCATACCTGGTGCTTTGTTCTTTGATAAGGCTTTGAATGCTGCTTCAACTTCTTCTTTCATCACCAATGGTTCCGGATCATAAGGTACAGGTTGAAATGGCTGTTGGTCCACTTGATCTTTAAAACTCTGTATATTCTTTCCACCTTTTCGTGATCTTCTCAGCATCATTCAACATAGAACCTTGAGCATCTTGTAACATTCCAATTTGAGGCTGGAATTTTTTCTTTAACTCTCGTAGCTTCAGGAAAGCTGATCTTGTTCTTCCTCTAATAGTTTCTGCTTCTGTTTCCTTGCATGTGTCATTGTGTTCCTACTCTAGTCTTGAAAGCTTCCAGAGCCTCCACACAGCCAAGCTTTCAGCCTTCTATCTTTTTTGCCTGTTTTGTTGATAATATAGAATTTAACCGTTGGTTATACATTAATTTTTGGGAATATTCTGACTGCCTTCATTCCTTGTGTAGCCCTTAAATCAGATATCTGATCTGACCAAAGACTTACAGCTATTTAGAAAGGGACTCAAAATGTTCCTATTCCACTGGTCAACATTGAAATCATTACTGACTTTAAAAGGCCCTAATCTGTAGTATCTTGGTGAGCTGAACATGAGTATAACATAAAAAAAAATTTATTGGCTCTCGTTTTGAAAATATTGCATGTAGTTCATTTTTGACGTTTCACCGTGTAAATTTATCCAGTAGGACATCAAAAACATCCCAAATAAGCCTTGAATGATGTAATATTGCATCACATTGCATAATACCAGCATGCACACATCATCCAGAGTTGATTGCATCATTTTCTGATGCAATGCAATTCTACTGCCAGATGGCTGCTGAAGCCATCTGACGTCAGCAGTGTACTATACGCAGTCGGAAAGGTTGAGCATTTAAAATATTTCAGACTGTGTGCGAAACAGTTTAAGCTGCTGTTATATGTAACTTTTATTAATCATATAATTTTAGACATTTAGGTACAATACAGAACAGTAATGCTGCGAAAGTGCGTTAATACCGTTGACAATTTCTGCTACATTTGTGGGGAAGTGACATTTGCCAATCAGAAGAAAAGTATCACTTCTCAACTGAAGAAGGCATATCATCTTTACTTCGGATGCAAAATTGGTGACCAAGACAAGCCTTAGGCCCCGCATATATGCTGCGCTACATGTACAACACAGCTTTCACAGTGGTTGAATTGCAAAAGACCATCAATGCCGTTTGCAGTCCCCATGGTGTGGAGAGAGCCAAGCAACCACATAAATGACTGTTACTTCTGCTTGGTTCCTACTCTTTCCAGTGGAATAACGAAGCAAAAGAAGTCGAGCATAGCCTACCCAAACATTCCGTCTGCATTGAGACCAGTTCCACATGGTGAGGGACTTCCTATTCCAGAACCTCCATCAGAATATTCTCTTGATTCATCTGATGAGGACAAGGGTGAGCCGACTGTCTTCTCCTGGTCCGTCAGCATGCAGTGACCCAGATTTTCACTGGGATGCATATCAACTCCACACAGAATAACACAGGAGGAACTAAATGACCTGGTTCGTGATTTGGAATTATCCAAGAACAAGGCAGAATTGCTAGGATCAAGACTGCAACAATGGAATCTTCTAGAAGAAGATGTCAACATTACTTCATATCGAAAGTGCCACCAGCAGTTGGAGCCTTTCTTCAGAAAGGAAAGTAATCTGGTATTCTGTTTCGATATTGAAAGCCTCATGAATGCCTTAAAAATCACTCATGACCCACAAGACTGGAGACTATTTATAGACTCTTTGAAACTGAGTCTGAAGGCTGTGCTTTTGAATAATGGAAACCGTCTTCCATCTATGATGGAGCAAAGATACCAGGGAAAATGGTCCACTACAATACTGGCTGACTACTGCTGGACACTCCCCAGAAAAGCTTCCGAACAGCTGTACAAGAGACAGGCGAAAAAATCTAAGAAGTAGTCTGACTTGGTTTTTTACAGGTATTAACGAAGGCCTATTATATTTACTATTGACATGCATTTCGTGATGTAAACATTAATTCTTGTAGATTACAAAAAAACTAGAGCCAACTTTGCAATTTCACTGTCATATTTGTGTTCAGCATATAAAAATTGATAAGAAATGACTATTTTTATTTCAGTAACATGACTTTTGTAAAACTTTGTTGACCAGTGTTCTCTGAGCATTTTGGAAACTCAACTGAACTACCCCCCCCCCCCCCCTCACAAACAGATATACAATTCACCCAAGGAACAACGTAAAGTATGCAATTTGATCCAAGATCCCCCGCACACATATGATTCAATAGAAATATTGAATACACCTTGTACCCTCACAAGTAATAATTAGTAGATCCACCAAGCCCTGCTAAGTTTATACAATATCCGATTCACATGATATGTTCCTGTAAATAGTTGATATAATATTCCATGTAAAAACAATGTTCTGCTAAGTTTATTCAACACATGTATTCTTAGACTTGCTCCTGTAAATAGTTGAAACAACGTTCCATGTAAAATATTCTGTTTTTGTTAAATGTAAACTGCCCCTGATCTCTGGAAGGGGAGGTATAGAAAAAAAACAATAAATAAAAAACAATAAATATATAAAATATCCGAGTGTGCCCTCAGTTCATGTAAGGCCTACTGGCCAGGGACACATAGGTTCCTGCCCACCCTATCCCTCACCCAACCAACCCCAGGGCTGCATTGCCTATATAGTGGTCACATATGTTGACGTCTATCCTTTTAATTTGGTGTTAAGCCCACCTTTTCTTCTTCTCCTTCTAGGACCGCTTAATCAGCATGTCGTGTATTCAGTGCAATAACTGTGGTGCTTTCATTCTGAGAAGAATCATTTGGAACCTAAGAGCTTGTCCTATATGCCTCAAGTTAGCTGCCATGCATAAAGAATTGACTCTACTAAGAGAAGAACTAGCTGCAATGAAACACACCTCTTCTAGGATGCAAACCAAACAAAGTCCACCACCGCTCCCACAAAGAATCAAATATCCCAGGAACAAATGGATCACAGTGGGCTCGGGTAGATTGCAACCTGTAATGCAGAGATACCCTATACATCAAGACATATCCCTGCATAATGCCTTCTCTGCTTTGGTTAATGAGGATTCCCAATCCATGGAAACTGAAGGGCCCTTAAATGAGACAGTCAATGCCCAATCTCCTGCTAAAACAAAAATAGAGAATTGTGAAAATTTAATTATAACCTGATGTCAATAATCATAGAAATGTCGGAAGTATAGCCATGAAATTTTAAAATCACCTCTTGAAGCTAATCTTCCATTTTACTCAAATTTTTCATTGAGCTCCACTCGGAGCTAACGATAAATAAGGTGCAACACCACATCAAAGTGTCACCAATAAAACTATGTGCAAAACTTACATTCCATAGCAAAGCTAAAATTCTAAATAGGAGAATCCCAAGAAGAAAGTCCTTGCAAAAAGAGGGACCAATCAGAAACCACTTATCTGAATCTTCCCAATGCGTTGTCAGCTCACAGCTGTACTTTTTCGAATTCTCCATAATTCTTGATAGCCCCAACCAGACAACTCTTCAGGAGCCGAAGTTGGCGTTACAAATCAGTTCAGGAAAGTAGCGAATTAGCAGACACAGCACTGCGTTTCGGGCGACCAACTCTTATGTGCCCTGCTTCAACGCTCACCAGCTACACTGACACCCTCTGTCATTACTGATCAAAAAAGATGCCAGCGCATGCTCATGGCGTCTTTTTTGATCAGTAACGACAGAGGGTGTCGGTGTAGCTGGTGAGCGTTGAAGCAGGGCGCATAAGAGTTGGTCGCCCGAAACGCAGTGCTGTGTCTGCTAATTCGCTACTTTCCTGAACTGATTTGCAACACCAACTTCGGCTCCTGAAGAGTTGTCTGGTTGGGGCTATCAAGAATTTAGGAGAATTCGAAAAAGTACAGCTGTGAGCTGACAACACATTGGGAAGATTCAGATAAGTGGTTTCTGATTGGTCCCTCTTTTTGCAAGGACTTTCTTCTTGGGATTCTCCTATTTAGAATTTTAGCTTTGCTATGGAATGTAAGTTTTGCACATAGTTTTATTGGTGACACTTTGATGTGGTGTTGCACCTTATTTATCGTTAGCTCCGAGTGGAGCTCAATGAAAAATTTGAGTAAAATGGAAGATTAGTTTCAAGAGGTGATTTTAAAATTTCATGGCTATACTTCCGACATTTCTATGATTATTGACGTCAGGTTATAATTAAATTTTCACAATTCTCTATTTTTGTTTTGGGGTTGTATAGTGTAGAGAATTTCTAGTTAGGTTGATAATTTGGACAATCTCCTGCTAAAGCACCAAATATGAAGAAAAATTCACCAAACAGAAAACTACTACTACTTGGAGATTCCATCATCAGAGGCATCAACTTGGGAACACAGTTCAAAGGAGAGAAGATAGTCAAATGAATCCCAGGCTCTTCAGCCAGCAGGAATACAAACCAAATTGTTGATGTACTTAGCACAGAAAGTGATCACTCCAAAATTGATGTTGTTATCCACTTGGGTACAAATGACCTGACTAGAAACAGTGCCTCTCCAGTTCAAAGGGACTTCCAGACTCTAGGAGAGAAACTCAAGCCCATTATTAACACTGTAGCATTCTCAGAGGTTCTACCTGTTCTTGGTAAGGGGGCAGAAAGGCTGCATCACATAAATAGCTTTAATACATGGCTCCATACCTGGTGCAAACAAGAAGGATTCAGATTTATAGGCGACTGGGAAAACAGATGGACCAACAAGAGACTATACTGTGCTGATGGACTACAGTATGTGGATATGCATTTAAACTAGAAAAAGGGGGTGACGGATGGGGAAGGACAAGTTCAGGACGTCACTCCCAGCAAAAGCAAAATAACATCAGAAACAGCCACACTTTTAAACCACACATCGACGCCAAGTGGGAAAAAGTGGGCAGAAAAAAAACAATGCAAAATACATGCAAGCCAGTTAAATGCTGGAAAGCAATGAGCACAAATGCTCGAAGCTTAGCCAACAAAGTACCGGACATGGAAGCCCTAATGGTGGAAATGGACTTGGACATTGTGGCCCTTACAGAAACATGGTTTAATGAATCGCATGAATGGGATATAGCCATAGCTGGCTATAATCTATTCAGGAGAGACAGAGAAAGTGGAAAAGGAGGAGGAGTAGCCTTGTATGTCAAAAGCAATATTAAAGCTACTGAAATGCAAGGGGCATGGGGAAAAGAAGAAGCGCTCTGGATTGTGTTAGAAAGAGGAGATGGCACTGTCATCCACACTGCTGTAGTCTACAGACCTCCAACTCAAATCGAAGAAATAGATAACAAATCGATTATAGATATTGCCAAGATAGCCACAAGGGGGGAAGTGATCATATTGATTGACTTTAATCTACCCGATGTGGATTGGATTACTCATTCTGTGAATCTGGAAAGAAGCAAAACAATTGTGGATGCTTTCCAAGATGAGTTACTTAGACAAATGGTGATGGAACCAACCAAGGAAAGCTCAATGCTGGATTTGGTGCTCACCAACAGTGATAGCGTGTCAAATTTCTGGGTGGGTGCCCCTGTGAGCAGCAGCAATCATCACATGCTGTGGTTTGAGATAAAAGTCAAGGTGCAGTCCAATCATAGCAAGCTCAAAGTCCTAAACTTCAAAAATACTGACTTTAGTAAAATGGCCAAGTACCTAACGGAGGAGTTGGCAGGTTGGGAGGGGATAAGGGAAGTGGAATTGCAATGGGCTAAGCTAAAGGTGGCAATAAAAGGGGCAACAGGTTTCCTTCTCCTCTTGTTTTTATTTACTTTCCTTACATATTTATCTATTTGGTTCTCCAGAGAAGAGGCTGCTCAAATAAAGGCAAAAAGCACAGCTTTCACAAAATTCAAAAGCTTGCAAATAGAGGAACACAGAAAGGAATACAGGATCAAACAAAAAGTGACAAAAAGAGAAATAAGGAAAGCAAAATCAAAGACAGAGGAAAAGATGGATAAAGATGTGAAGTGTGGCGACAAAACTTTCTTCAGGTATATTCGGGAGAGGAGGAAAATCAGAGATGGAATTGCAGGACTCAGAAGTGCTGGGAATGGACTCGTGGAAAGTGACATTGAAAAAGCGAAATTGCTAAACAAATACTTCTGCTCTGTTTTTACTAAAGAAAATCCTGGAGACGGACCACCTGTGACTCCCAAATATAAAAATGGGAATGAAGTAGATACCACACCATTCACAGAAGATGAGGTGTTAGAACAACTTGCAAAACTGAAAGTGGACAAAGCCATGGGACTGGATGGGATACATCCCAGGTTACTGAAAGAGCTCAGAGAGGTTCTTGCGGGGGCCATTAAAGGATGTTTTCAACAGATCCTTGGAAACAGGAGACGTTCCTAAGGACTGGAGAAGGGCGGATGTAGTACCTCTTCACAAAAGTGGTGACAGGGGAAGAAGTGACAAACTACAGTCCCGTGAGCCTTACCTCGGTGGCGGGAAATGTAATGGAGGCACTCCTGAAAGAGCTAATAGTGGACTTTCTCAAAACCAACAGGTTGCATGATCCGAGGCAACATGGTTTTACCAAAGGACGATCTTGCCAAACAAATCTAATTGAGTTCTTTGACTGGGTGACCAGAGAACTAGATCAGGGGCATGCGATGGATGTCATCTACCTGGATTTCAGCAAAGCTTTTGATACTGTTCTTCATAGAAGGCTTATCAATAAACTCAGTAGCTTGGGGATGGGTCCCAATGTGGTGAACTGGATCTGAAATTGGTTGATTGACATACGACAGAAGGTGATGGTAAATGAAGCTCACTCGGATGAAAGGAGGGTGATTAGCGGGCTGCTGCAGGGTTTGGTCCTGGGCCCGGCACTGTTCAATGTATTTGTGAGTGATATTGCTGTAGGACTGAATGGAAAAGTCTGTCTTTTTGCAGATGACATGAAAATTTGCAACAGAATGGACTCCCCTGAGGGAGTGAATAACATGAGGAAAGATCTACAAAAGCTGGAAGAATGGTCTAATGCTTGGCAGTTAAGATTTAATGCGAAGAAGTGCAGTGTCATGCACTTGGGAAGCAGAAAGCCAAGCGAAATGTACGTGATAGGGGTGAGAGGTTGGTGTGCACAGATCAGGAGAAGGACTTTGGTGTGATTATTTCTGAGGATCTCAAGGTGGCAAAACAGTGTGACAAAGCAGTGGCAAAAGCCAGGAGGATGTTGGGCTGCATACAGAGGAATTACCAGCAGAAAGGAAGAGGTACTAATGCCACAGTATAAGTCACTGGTGAGGCCTCACTTGGAATACTGTGTTCAGTTTTGGAGACCATATTTTATTTATTTATTTATTTTATTTATTTATTTGAACAGCTTTTATATACCGCAACTGTTCAGAGGAAGGCTACCAAAATGATTTGTAGCTTGCGTCAGAAGTCTTATAAGAAGAGACTTGAAGACCTAAATATGTACACTCTGGAGGAGAGGAGGGATAGGGGAGATATGAGTCAGACCTCTAAATACTTAAAGAGAAATAATGAACAAACAAACCTCTTTGAAAGGCACTGTCAGGAAATAATTTTTCACCGAAAGGGTGGTGGATGCTTGGAATGCCCTCCCGATGGAAGTGGTGGGGGGCAAATACAGTGACAGAATTCAAAATGGCATGGGACAGACATAGTGGATCCCTTTACAGCAACAGGATAAAATCAAAATAAACTTAACTATCTAATTTCTCAACAAACAGGGGTGTCCTACACAGAGCGGTGGGTTCACCCCTAAAACAAAGGCATGGGGAGGGGTGGCTTGCACGGAGCGGCAGGTGCACCTACTCTTGCCTTCTTACTGGGCAGACTAGATGGACCATACTGGTCTGTATCTGCCGTCATTTACTATATTACTATGTTACAATAATAGACTAAAATTATTTATAGAGCATTGATGATGCTTTGGAAAATACATTTTAGTCCAACAAAAATGTTACGTCTAAAGGGCTGAATTTATGATGTATTAGTCATTTCCAATGACAACACATCCCTGCAAGAATGACAGATATGCTAACATGGCAGATAGCGCGCACTGTCTGGACGCAGTAACCGGTAACACGGGGCAGCTGCAGATAACGGCGATTTTCTGCGCAGTTTGCAGAAAGCACGTTATATGCAGGAGTGTGTAGGTCAGAGAGTGGGAGGGTGTGCAATGTGCGCTCACCAGGGGCCTCAACAGTGTGAGGTAACCGTCAGATTTGCAGAAACCACAGGTGCCGCTAATGCCATCCCAATGGGTAGTGTTAACGTCATCCACGATGCTGCCCGACCAGGTTTGCTGCACTTTCACTGCGTTATCTGCAAGGGAAATGTTGTGTGTCTCCCTGATAGATGATGCACTGCTTTTGCAGTTATCGGCACTTTTTTTGCTACATTAGGTGCTAAAGCCTAACGTGGTTTAGTAAACAGGCCCCCAATTGTGGCTTTGTAAAATGCAAACCTATTCACATAGTTGATTGGTCAGCCATATAGAAATAGGAATACAAACATTTTCAATTTTATTTCTTACTGCTTTGTCACCTAATACTTCTATAATTTATTTTGTTTGTGTATTTTTTATTCAGTCCTGGAGTTTCCTCTAGCTCCTCTGTATTTCCAGTTGATCAGAATAAGCCTCTATCTCTCACAAATTTAGACAAGCCATCACAACAATGATTCCATGCCAGAGGTAAAAAGCAATGGCTAGCTCTAGAACCAGCAAACCTGACCTCTAAGTCTTACCATTAGGTGTCACCATTAAGTAATGGCTGAAACTCCTTTCTCCCTAATGTTGTGACTGCAGCTCTGCACAATTCTCAGTCCTGGGAAACAAAAGTGTGGCTAAAGGATCAAATCAAAGTCATTTGCATGGAAGCAGAAGCATAGCCAAGGATGGGCTTGGGTGGGCCTCAGGCCCACCCAGTTAAAGGAAAACTGGAGTTGATGTTGACATTTGCCCACCCATCTTAACCCCAGGATTCTCCAAAAATTCAATCCTAGTTATACCACTGCATGGAAGTGCAAAGCATATGATTCTGAATCACCAGTCCACCTTTAAAGCACTCACTGCAGCTAATTTTATAAGGTTTTATTCCTAGTGCTTTTTTCCTAGCAAAAAAGGTGTCGGTACTCGCATGCAAAGCCATTCTTAAGGGCTGGGGTGGTCACTAAGGGACCCTTCCCCAACCTTAGCCATACTCCCTACAACTAAAAAGGCAGCATTGTAAATATCACATTAGTCCTTGAAATACATCTCCTTACTGGGAAAAGATAACAAGTCAGACTGCTACAAATCACTACACAGGAACAACATGCCCACAGGATACCTCACTTCAAGAAGATGGACTCTGAAATAGAATTCCGGAGAAACAGAAATGGAAATGAACTTTGCCTCTCATAGTGTGCAAAATACATAGATAACAGAGATGCTGCACATTCAGATTGCCAAAACTTAAAAAAACAACAAAAAACTATTTTTTTTTCTACTTTATTCTCGAGACGGCTGGACCGCTGTAGTCTGCTTCCCCTACATTTTGCAGAGTTGAGCTATTATGTGCTGGCTGTAGCATGCGCCCCCACATTCTCCCATGGTCGGGTCGGGCTGAAGGCACTGCCTCTCCTATGAGAGGCACTCTCTCTGTTTTCATTTGTGTTGTGCAAAGACAGGGCTATTTTATTAAAAATTGGGACTATGGGTCAATATTAGCAGGTCCTGATACATTCTTCGCACGTACAACCTTCCAAAATGGCTCCCCTGCCCTACATTTCGGCACATACATGTTTGCTTATGCACTTCCATATGCATATTTTAAAAAAAGTCTCCACTTTTGGCAGACTCTTTTCTACAATGCTGCTGGGACTGCATATAGCATGACCTAGACATCTGGAACCCGATTTTTGAAGGTCTTTATGCAGGTAACTTCCATAATTACCCGTGTAAAGGTTAGGCAGGAGGTGGGCGGGCTATGTGCAGATGCGGGGCATAGCACCACCCAAATGAAATTTGGGCCCCTGAATTCCACTCTCTAAAATGTGTCTTCACAAAGCAAAAAAGAAGGGATCCTGCCTCAGAAAAGCAAACTGTCGCAGTGGTGCTGGATTTGCTTGTCAAAGAGGTGAGCAAATTTCCACCACTAGGAACTTTTCCAACCTCCACATCTCAAAAGAAACGTTAGTTGGGGATTATGCATGATTTTTGACCTGGTGTATATGTCAGCGAGTAAAAGTGCTGAAGTCTTTGCAAAAAGACATGAGCTAAAACACAATAAATAAAAACACATATACATGGAAGGACCAGGGAACTTTACTTATACATTGATCTCTGCCAGTAATCCATTTACTAGTTGTCTGTGTATCTGGCTTTTTTACATGCATGGCCAGCACCTAATGTTTATAAAATTACTGAATATTGTGCCATTAATTACACTGTGATTTTGGCACATGTAGCTTGGAAATCGGAATCCCCTTTTGATAATGGAGGCAGCTAGTACTATTATATATCATTTATGCAGTGCTACAAGGCTTACGTAGTGCTGTAAAGAGACATGTAAGAGACGGTCCCTGCTCCTAAGAGCTTACAGTCTAGTCAAGACAGACAACACAAATGGGGATTAGGAGATATCTAGGATAATGTTAAGGAAACACATAGGAGGTGAATAAGAGACTTGAAGGATCAGGATCCAAAAGCAGTCTCAAAGAAGTGAGTTTTTAGCCTGGATTTGAACAGGGCCACGGATGGAGCCTAATGTACCTACAATACAAAACACAGAAAAATTAATGAGAGTTCAGTGTGATATAAGAAGGTTCATGTTTATGCAAAGGACAATGCATGTTAATTTATGTCTGTGAGCAAGAGATAAAACACTTAACATAGTGACTCTTTTTATATCCTGATTACAAGTAACCGGTGTATTATATTGAATCAAGGACAGAAAATGAGCAATTATTCCTAAAGCCATGTTATTTTATTAGGCTAACCTAAATTGAGCTTAAATGTGCCAAAAGGTCTGGAAGGGCTGAAACACTGCAGACTGTAAAATCGAAAGCCAGCTTCTGAAGCGTTTAATGTGACTGCAGAGTTGCAGGTGCATGCTCCATTGGCCTGTGTTACATCATCGCACATGCTTGGGCCAGAGTCTCCATTCACATCTGGCAAAATGCGAGGAGATCATAGTCTGTAAAAGCCATGAACTTCCTGAAGATATTCCCTCCTTCTCACCCTTTTATCCCCACACAGGAGCACTTGAAGGACTAAACATCTCTCATTTCAACTTCCTTCCATCCTCCACTTTTTGGCTGACAGGTTCCATCTTTTAGCAGCAGCTGTTTTTCAGCTGACACTAAAACTAAGCTCATAACTTCAAGGTTAATATTAAAGTTTAACATAGAGTCATGGGTCTTAGCTTTCTTTGTTTCAGTGGCTGAGGCAGCTACCACAGAATTTGCTCCTTGCCATGACATCGTGGAAAAGTAGTTGTGTCCTCTCCTGTCCTGCTATTTTTCATAGTTATTGCTGCTGCTACTCACGTAGCCTGCCAACATGTGCCACCATTTAGCGCCCTTTCCCACCCCACCATTACCGGTGCTGCCACCTTCAGCCTACTCTAACCTGCTCAAATGCCATGTCTGGTTTTGCTCCCCTTCAACCTCTGCAGCTGTTGCTACAATGAGATTCACAGTAAACAGAGCTAGTAGCAACACCAGTATTAGCAGAGATGGGAGCCGATGGGTCATATCAATAAAATACAAGGGAGAGCTGACACATAATGAGAGGCTGGAGAAGGTTAGAGGGGAGGGATGGATAAATGATGATGGGGTGATGAGATAATGGACTAATGAATGAATATGGAAGGGTGGGAAATTAGAGGAGAGACGATGGAACGAAGAGGCCACATGGGCAATAAAAGGAAATGGAAAGCAGGAGGAACTAGAAGGAAAGAAGGAAGGATATAAAGAAAAACTAGAGGAGAAGGTGAAGAAGGTACATTCTGGAGAAGAAATAAGAATGTTTTGGGAAGGAGAAAGAGTAGTTGAAATAGAAAAAGAGGTCATGGTAAGAGGCTTCAAGGAAGTAGACTTAAGAACGACATCAGAAAATACTTCTTTACAGAAATGGTAGTGGGTACATGCCATGGGCTTCCAAGAGAGATGGGGAAAATAGAAATAGAAATAGTTTAAGAAAGCATGGGATAAATGAATCCCTAGATAAAAAGATACCCTGAGATCAAGTAGGGTTGTGGGATCAGACATACAATTCATAGACCACTTCCGGACTACTGCAGCCCTTTTTCCAGCCTGCAGCTTCTGTCCCAGCTCCTTTTCCAATCTTACCTCCTTTATTTATTTATTTATTTATTTATTTAATTGGATTTCTATACCGCCTTATCATACAATCAAAGCGGTCTTACAAACAAAGATATTAAGAGTATTAGTGAGAAAATGTAAAGAAATAAAAGTTAAAGTTATGGTATAATGTGTTAGAGTGAGTTGCATTATCTACATAGTGAGCTATACTATAATGTGAGCTATTATACAATATGTATATGATTTACATTCCAGACAAATTAAGTTAGTTAATTGCATGACCGTAGTGTTCTATAAACAAAGATGTTTTCAGTTGCTTTCTAAAGTCATTGATGTCTTGAGCTGCTCTCAGCTCATTAGGTAGAGAGTTCCAGATGGAAGGTGCAGCAAAAGAGAAAGCCCTTTCAGAGGTGTGTGAGGTCATTGTCGCCTCTGCAGGTCTCAGAGAGGAGCAGCAGCGATCAATGGGCTGCCCCTGGAAAACTCCTGTTCTCGGCAGCCATCTAGTTTGCCTAAAGGTCTTGCTGGCCTGGTACATTGTCATCTACTTAATTAGTCAATGCCTGATCAGTTGGAATAAACATTTTATATAATTTCTTAGTTACATAGGAACTTGTTCTTTTATGCTTTATTGAAACATAGCTTACTGATACAGTACTTCCTTCGAAGGCATGTACTCTCAAATGTGTTGGTGGGGTGTTGTTTGCATATAAGAAAGAATTTAATCTTCAGCAGGTTGAGATAATCATTGCTTTTATCCTCAGGAAAATGGGGTTTATATAATTTATCACCTTCTGGGTTACTTCTGGAAAATTATTCACCATTAATTGAGGCAATGGTAGCCTGTCAAATTGATGCAAGGAGAGTGATTTTAATAGGTGATTTTAATCTCCATGTTGATTCCCATTTGAATCCTCTCTGTGAAGAATTTTGTTCAATTTTGATCAATTTGTGCTGAAGGCAGATTATCACTGAACCCGCATCTGGTGCAGGTAGCATTCTACTAATACTACTGAACATTTGCATAGCGCTACAAGACGTATGCAACACTGCACAGACACATGCAAAAGATGGTCCCTGCTCATCACAGCATACACTCTAGATATGAAGGCTCATTTTAGATATGTCATAGTGAGGAGATTTGACATGTCCAGGTCAGGATATGCACAACCCCCACTGTATTTTACAAAAGGCTCTAGTCCATCAAGCCCAGCATTCTCTTTCCAACAGTAACCAATACAGATAAGTACTTAGCATATTCCATAAGGAGCCAAATTCCATTGAAGAGGTCAGAGAATGGAGCTCCTAGAATATCCCTAGGTTCCTTCAGTAATCTCAGATGCATACCATCCAGCTCCATCGCTTTGTCTACTTTTAGTTTAGCTAGCTCCTCATGAACAGTCTTCTGAAAATTGTTCAAGATCCACCTCATTCCTGTTCCTATTTGTAGGCATTTTGAGAGGTCTTGCTCCTGGTCCTTCATCTGTGAACACAGAGCAGAAATATTTGTTGAGTATTTCTGCTTTATCCTCATCAGTTTCTACATATTCCTCTTCTTCACACTTGTAGTCTGACAATACCCTTTTGTCCTTCCTCTTGTCACTAACACATCTGAAAAATGTTTTGTCGTCCCCCCCCCCCCCACCTCATTTTACTGCACTGGCTAAGTTTTTCCCTTTCATTTGTATCTTTGCTTTCCTGACTACTTTCCTAGCTTTCTTAGCTTTTCTAAATATTCATGCTTGTCTTCCTGTTTCTGTGATCTCTTGTATTTTATGATGGCCACTCTCTTTTTTTTATCTTTTCAGCTACTTCTTTCAAGAAGTACTCTATCAAACATCTTCTACTTATCCAATGTATTGCTGCTAAACTGCTTTTTGGTGCACATTATTTTGACCACACAAGCCCCTTCTCATTTCCCTTCACTGGTTACTGATACCTATTTTGGTTCATTGTGCCTACTTTACTGCCAGCCCTTCCTACCTTGCCTCACTCATCTCTCCCTATGTCCTTTCCCACCTCTTCCTTTTCTGTCAGGCCTCACTTCTTACTCTTCGTCCACCCTCAGCCCTTGGCTGGAAGTTTCCAGAAATTGTTCCTTTGCCTACCTGGGTCCACACCTTTAGAATTCTTCTCCCCTGGTACTCTGCCTAGAATCCTCTTTCCCAAAATGTAAGAAAGCCCCTGAAGACATGGCTTTTACAGCATGCTTTCACTGATTTATTCTCTAACCAATATTGCTTTATCTTTCACCCTCTGGCATGACCTGCTCCCTTTTCTCTCTCCCCATGCTTCCTTCTTTTCTCCTTTCTCTATTAGTTCTTTTACCTGATTGTAAACTGCCATAATGGCTGGTATTCTTTGATGGCATAGCAAATGCCCATAAATAAATATAACTAAATATATAAAAGATAGAAAACAGAGAGTAGGACTAAATGATCAATTTTCTTAATGAAGAAAGCTGAGTAGTGGAATGACAAGGGTATCTATACTGGGCCCACTGCTTTTTAGCATATTTATAAATGACCTGGAAATTTGAACAAGTAAGGTGATCAAATTTGGAGATGACACAAAATTATTCAAAGTTGTTAAATCATAAGAGGATTGCGAGAAATTGTAAAAGAACCTTGAGAAATGGGGAAACTGGACATCCAAATGGCAGATGAAATTTATTGTAGGCAAGTCAATGGCATAGGTTACAGTGAGGGGCTCCTAAGCAAAATTTTGCTGAGGACCCCCATTGTCACAGTTGCGTGCCCCCCCATTGTGTGGCTCCCCCATGTGGTGGTGGCATCCCCCTCCCCCATGTGGGCCCCGGCCACCATGCAGCAGCGGCAGATGCAATGGTGCAAACTTTACTTCATTGTGTTTGCCTTGCTGCTCCACTCTTCTAAGTTTGCCACGGGCCTGGCAGCTGTTCCCCACTGGTCCAAAGTCTCATGGCATGGCTTTTATCATGAGACTTCACCCCAGCAGGGAACAGCTACTGGACCTGCAGCAGACTTACAAGAGCAGAGCGGCAAACATGATGAAGTAAGTTTGCCGCGCTGATGCTGCCTCAGCTAAGTGTGCCCCTTTTCTGCCCGGCACCCCTGCATTATGGGGGCTGCTTGGGCAGAATTTACATCATTGGGGCAAGTCCAAAGATATGCACCTAAGGAAGAAGAATCCAAACTACAGCTACATTAGAGGTCATTGTGAATATTAAGTTGAAATCCTCTGCTCAGTGTGCAATGGCAGACGAGAGCAAATGGAATGCTAGGAATTATAAGGAAAGGAATGGGGAATAAAAACGAGAATATCTTAATGCCTCTGTATTGCTCCATGGTTTGACTGCACCTTGAAGAGCGTGTGCAATTCTGGTCATCATATACCCAAAAAAGATATAGTGAAATTAGAAATGCTATAGAGGAGAGTAACCAAAATGATATAGAGGATGAACTGATACCTCTATAAAGAAAGGCTAAAGAGGTTAGGATTTTCAGCCTGGAGAAGAGATGGCTGAGGGGAGATATGATAGATGTCTATAAAATAGCGGCTGTGGTGGAAATTTCAAGAATGAGATTGCTTCTCTTGGTAACTTTTGCCAATGAAGAGGACAAATGAATGATTATGTAGTGTTACTTTAAGAAGAAATGCCTTATTTTTTGTGGACATAAAGATGAAATTTTTCCAGATGTGGCTCGTGCGACTCAAGCACGGAGGAATCTTTTTCTTTTCTACCATGCAAGAGTTTTGGCACTTGGGGGAACCTTTTGTTTTTAAGATTCCCTGTAAATGTTTAATAACTTATCAGGGGAACAATTATGTTTTCTTAGATCCTAAACATCTGGAGAAATATTTAATGGTCTATACTATTATTGATTTTTTTGGTATTTCTACATGCGGAAAAAGAGATAAATATAAGTGCTTTTTTTTGGGGTGTGTGTGTAAAAAAAAGGAGCTGTCTGTGGGATTTATATCCTGTTTTTTTCTTGGTTGTTTCTGGCTATTATTTATTTTCTACTCTTAAAGAGGGTTTTAATCACTGATTGGGCTTGTTAATTTTTTTCCTTGTTTGAATATTTTGTGTTAGTTAATTATGAGGTGACTTCACTGTAATTTATTGAATCTCGAGTTGTAATTAATTATATTCCAATAAAAAATACAACATAAAATATTGAGTGGAGTGGAATAGAAATGTGCATTTGTTTGAAATGATATGTGAAATATCAACATAATTTTCTATTTCCTTTCATATCATTTTTAATCCAAAAGGACACTAAAAAATCCAGAATTCCTTTTCCTCTCCAAAGTTTCATCAGGGTCTGGCCTGGAATGAATGGCCTGTGGCTTAGAAGGCTTCTAACTTGCAGGTGGAGCTATTATAGCTCTATGGGGGGGGGGGGGGGGTGACAGGGGAGTGGATTTTAGCTCTTTACTGTGTTATATTGCTGGTCATCTTCATTCTTGTTTTCTGATTGGCCAAAGTTTCTCTGGTCTGGCTATATTTATTTATTTATTTAACAGGCTTTATATACTGTCTATTCCTTAAATCAAGGTGGTTCACACTCAATTCACACTGTTTACATTTAACATTGTCTAAAGGGTGGGGTCACACAGCATGCAGGCAGTTTAATAAGATCAAATGTTAGCAGAAAAATTAACATAACTTATTTACAAGTTGGGGTTGTGTCTGGTGTTCGTTTGGTGGTGTTCATTTGACAGGGTCCGTTAGTGTGTGGATGGACAATCAATGATGCCCTATGTGATGTTGCCAAAATGTTCTATGAACAGGAGTGTCTTCAACTTTTTTCTGAAGTCCTTGGTGCCCCTCATATTTCTAATATCCTCTTGGAAGGAGTTCCATAAGTTTGATGCATATAATGATAGTGCCCTGTCGGAAGTGATCCATTTTGTAGTATTCGTTAGGCGTAACTAATACATTCTTGCAGTTTGTTCTTGTTGGCCAGCTTTTGGGATACTTTTTTTTTATCAGATTCTAGAGAGACTCAGCTGAAGCATTCTGTATTTTTTAAATATATTGAGTGTGGCCTTGAACCTGGCGTGACTTCTCAGCAGTAGCCAGTGTAATTGGGCCAATGATGGCATTATGCATTCACGTTTTGCTGTTCCAGTGATAATACGGGCAGCCGTGTTCTGGATAATCTGCAGTAGTCTAACACTGGTGTGACTATGGCTTGTAGAACTGTCTGGAAATCATTCTGGCTTAAGAGGGGCTTCAATTTCTGGATAATGTTTAGTTTATGGTATGCATGCTGCGGTGGTCTGTTTACTTGGGATTGCAGGTTTTTGTGCTGATCCAGGATGATACCTAGGTATTAAATTTCATTTTTGACAGCTATGTTTCGGTTCCTTATTGCAATCATGCTAGGAAGAGTGAAGATCTTGTTATTGTGAGCGCTTCTGTTTTGTCATAATTTATGCTCTATGTAAAATGCTAAATGGATTTTATTTATTTATCTGTTCTTATGTAGCGTGTTTCCAAGGATCAATGCGGTTTACAGGGAATAGAACTTCAACAATACATGGAACAGTTTTACATGGAACAATTAGCATTATAACATGGATGGAAGTAGAGATAACACAGAACAGTGTAATGGGGTTGCTTGACTGCTTAGACATTTACTCCAATGATTTCTCATTTGTCATGTTTTTCTGCCAGAAATTCTATTAAATCATGTCCAAGTCTATCATAGACCTAGGGCAGGGGTTCTCAACCCGGTCCTCAGGACACACCTAGCCACCAGAAAATTTACTGCCAGGTGGTTCAAAATCAAATTAAGTGCATGCTAATTGGTTATGTAAGTACAATAAGCTTTTAATCTCATATCCAGTACACAAAAGTGTGTGAACCTCACAGACACAAAATTGTGAGACAATTAGCATGTGCGGGGATGGGGAGGTAGTAAGAGGGTGGCCAAAAAGGCTAGAATGCTGGTCTTATCTCATAGCCTCCGTGTACTAGCCTACTCTCCACTTCTCTCTCACCCTCTCTACAGCAGTCTCAGCCCATGAAGCTTCAGAAAAATGAATCTAGCTTTTGTTAGGGTCTCCCAGGAAACAAAACATTTGAAGGGTTGGTTAAGGGTATTAAAGTAAGACATGTTCATAAAAGACATATTCATAAATGACCTGGAAAAGGGAATAACGAGTGAGGTTATCAAATTTGCAGATGACACAAAACTATTTAATGTTGTTAAAACCCATGAGGATTGTGGAAAATTGCAAGAGGATCTTGATAAATTGGAAGACTGGGCATCAACATGGCAGATGAAATTTAATGTGGACAAGTGCAAAGTTATGCACCTAAGGAAAAACAACCCAAACTATGGTTACACGATGCAAGGTTCCACATTAGGAACCACCACCCAGGAAAAAGATTTAGGTGTCATTGCGGATAACATGTTAAAACCCTCGGCCCAGTGTGCAGCAGCAGCCAAGAGAGAAAATAGAATGCTAGGTATCATAAGGAAAGGAATGGAAAATAAAACAAAGGATATTATAATGCATCTATATCATTCCATGGTGAGACCGCACCTTGAATATTGTTTGCAATTCTGGTCGCCGTATCTTAAAAAGGATATAGCGTTATTAGAAAAGGTTCAGAGAAGAGCCACCAAAATGGTAAAGGGGATGGAAGGATACCTCTATGTATAAAGGCTAAAAAGGTTAGGGCTCTTTAACCTGGAAAAGAGACGGCTGAGGGGATATATGATAGAAGTCTATAAATTAATGAATGGAGTGGAACGGGTAAACGTAGATCAATTGTTTACGTTATCAGAATATAGAAAGACTAGGGACATGCAATGAAGCTACAGGGTAAACTATTTAAGACTAATAAAAGAAAATACTTTTTCACTCAACGTGTAATCAAACTCTGGAATTTGTTACCGGAGAATGTAGTAAAGGCTGTTAGTGTAGCTGGGTTTAAAAAAGGTTTGGACAAGTTCCTGGAGTAAAGGTCCATAAACCATTATTAAGAAGGCACCCAGGATATCAATGCTTGACCCAATACAAGCATTGTGGAACCTGTGTCTTTTGGGGAAACTGCTAGGTACATATGACCTAGATTGGCCACTGTTGGAAACAGGATACTGGGCTTGATGGATCTTGGTCTGACCCAGTATGGCATATCTTATGTTCTTATGTTCTAAGAAAGGAGAACTTAAAATAGGTTTCTTAGAATCTTTACTGTTTTGTGGCTACATCTTGTTTATAGAAATATAGCAAAATGACAGAAATTGGATTTAAATTAGTAGCTATAACTTTTCTATACTTTCCCTTTCCAGGAGTAATTTCAACCCACTCCCTGATCCTTGAGCACTTGAAATGGGGAAGAGTTTCTGAAGAAATTTTGAAAACTCTGGGTCCTTTCAGAGCTGCAGACACAAATTCAGTCAAATGACGTAAATAAATAAATATTGACCTAAAACGGGTTACTGGATGTCCTCGATTTTTAGGGCTTGTCCCTGATTTCAGGGCTCTGTCCCCAACTCCTACCTCTTTGGCAGCCTCCTCTCCCCAATTCCAGTAGTGGGGAGAGACATGTCATGCCAGGTCTGTGGCAGCAGCATCGCCCTCCCATCACCCGCACAATTGGCACAGTGAGCAGCCGCCCCCCCCCAATTACCACCCAATGCCTCGCTGTCTCTCCTTGCCCCCACCCCCTTGCAGCCACCACTCAGTCTCTTTCTCCTTGTTCCCTCTGCATAACCATCACCGATCAGTTCTTTCCAGAGGCATGGTGGACAGGAAGTTAAACAACATGGGGTTTTGGAGCTTATGCACATGCTGCACATCAGACCTAACTTCTTGTCTGCCATGCCACAGGGAAAGAACTGATCAGTGATGGCTGTGTGAAAGGGACAAGGAGAGAGAGAGAGCGTGTGATGGCTGCGGGGAGAGGGGGGAGGGTTGCGGGGGAACAAAGAGAGCGAGATTGGGTGATGGCTGTGGGAGGGGGAGGTTAGAAAAGAGAGAGCAGATAGGGTGTCTCCTGCAGACATGGAGAGAGGCAGAGGCAGAGATAGGCCAGGAAGACGTGGCAGGAAGATGCTAACAACGGGGGTGGGGAGGTAGAAGACAGGTAAAGTCAACGTGAGATGGGATGGAGGACAGATGCTGGGTTAGAGAAACGGGAGATGCTGGGAACAGAATGAGAGAGAGAGAGGGGGAGATGCTGGATATGTGGGTGGAGGTGGATAGTGATGGGAAAGGGAGATGATGAATACCTAGGAGGTTTTAAGGAAGGGAAGATGCTAAATACCTGGAGGATGGGATAAGGAGATATGCTCAACTGGAAGGCCGATGTTGGGGAGAGAAGGTGAAATACTAGATAGGGAGAAGAGTGAAGGGAAGAGAAAGGAAAATATTGGACATGAAGCAGGGATATAGAGAGAAGAGGGAGTTAAGAGAGTGGTGAAGGAGGGAGAGAGATAGGGAACGGCTGCGGTGAGAGAGATGAAAACTGTGGATAATGCAATGTGTGCCTTTGAGTCAATGCTGACTCCTGACAACCCAGAGGACCCTGAGTTTTCTTGGCAGCAGGACTGTACCAAGCTACAAATGTGCCTTGTGTGAATAATGAATCTGGCACCCCCTTCGACCCAGTCACTTTTATTTATTTAGCAATGCTTATATACCGCTTTTCACCGTGTCAAAGTGGTGTACATTCAAATATGGTATATATTTCCATTGTCCCCGAAGGGCTCACAATCTATGTTTTGTACCTGATGCAATGGAGGAATAAGTGGCTTGCCCAAGGCTTGCTCCAACTGTGGGACTAGAAACCCCAGTCCCTACAGTCCAAGGTCGCTGTCCTCCAGTGGATTCGAACCCTTCGGCCTAAGGCAATTTGCCCCAACCACTAGGCCACTCCTCACTGTTTTTGAGAGTGCTTGCATCCTGTGCAGCTACACCACTCTTGGCAAGGCCCTGCTTGGCAGTGTGACTGGAAATAGATTGCCAGGCCTTTCTTCTGAGGAAATTGGCAAGTCACTTAACCTTCCAAGTCCACAAGGAATGCTAGTGGGAATCAAACACTTGTCTCTTGGTTACCAAGCCAGTGCTCTCACCACTAGGCTGCTCTTCCAGAAAAACTGTAGGTAGATGCAATAAAAAAGGGAGAGACTGAGGACTGATTGAGAAGGAGGGGTGAAATCAAAATGAAAAGAGAAACAGAAAAATAAATAGAATAAAGCTGAAAGATCAATGTCTGATGAAGGAGAGGAAGTAAAGATAGTAGGTGAGAGAAAAAATAACAAATGGACAGGTCACCTTGGGAACAACATTAAGAGAAGACAGACAGACAAAAGCAGAGACCAGAGACTGTAAGTGAGATGATGAGATAAAAATGACCATATATGTAGAAAAGTAATTTTATTTTTAATATAATGATTGGAATATGCCAGTTTTAGGAATTTACATCTGCAATTTTTATATTTTGCATAGTACAGTGGGAAAATGCATCACTGCTTCTATTTCTTTGGTGATTTGTTTGCATGGAAGTGATATTGCCATTGTGAAGAGATAGATGGAGAGAAGAGAAAATAGTTTTTTACTCAATGCATAATTAAGCTTTGAAATTTGCTGCCTCAAGATGTAGCAAAAGCTGTTAGTGTAGCTGGGTTTAAAAAAGATTTGGGCAAGCAGCATGGAATCTGTCCATCTTTTGGAATATGCCAGATACTTGTGACTTGGATTGTCCACTGATGGATACATGATATTGGACTTGATGGACCTTTGATCTGACCCAGTATGGCAAATCTTATGAGAGTTTAGTTTAGAATAGTTTATTCTTGGACTTTCTAGACCACCATTCGTAATAAAATACTAAAAAGGTTTATAAACATTAAAAAAAACTTCAACAACATTACATTAGCGGCAAATTACAGAAACACATCAGGAAGTCAGAGCAAAGAAGACCCCTGTTCATTATCCATCCCCAGCCATTAGAACCCCAAAGTCCCCTCAAAAGCCTACGTCATAGGAAGTATCACCCTGAAGATAAAAGAAGGTCATGCAGCGGGTACATTTTTGGTGCAGAAGAGAAACAGGAGGGATAACCAAAAGATTCTTTAATTCAGACAGTAATAGCTGGGAAGTTGCATGGGGGATCAGAAGGCCAGATAGATGGAGGCTCCGCAGTTGGCGCAGCAGTGCTTTATTGGTCCTTTCTTTTTTGTAATTATAGTTGCTGCTAAGGGCAGAATACGTTTTGAGGGGAGAAGAGGGGCTGGCAAGGGAGGAAATGGGGAGGGGGATGCTGGATGGTGGCTGGGGAGACAGAGAAAGAAGGGGGATACAGGGGAATAAAAGGTATGCTGGACCTGTGACTGGGAGACGAGGTAGATGCTAAAGGGTGGGGATGATACAAGGGTGCCGGCTACCAGCCTGAGGGTTAGTGCTGGGGCTGGAGCTGGAGCTTGGGGCCAACATGGAGTCTGGAAGCTAATGTAGGATCTGCGAGTAGAGGCTGAGGGCTAATCAGAGGTTGAGAGAAAGGGGCTGTGGCTAATGCAGGGCTGGGGGCGAACACAGGGATTGGGACTGCAGGAAGGTGCTGAAGGTTAACATGGGGGTTAGAGATGGGAGAAGAGGAAAATGCTAAAGGGTGGGGATCAGAGAAGGCGAAGAGAGTGGAAAAAAAAGGACAGGAAAAGGTCTTTGAAGGAGGTGAGAGAGAGGACAGCAGGCATAGGTGCCAGTTCTGTGGGTGCTGGGAGGAATAATTTCTATTAAATACGATTCCGAGTTGGACGTCTCGGCCCTCTGTGCACCCAGACGGAACCGGACGCACAGAGTGAGCCAGGATTGTGATCCGGCAGGACACATCTAGCCTCGCGGGCTCAGAATCACGTCCAGGCCTGTATGTGCAGGCCGGAATCCCGATTCTGGTCAGCCTGCACGTACAGGCCTTCCCCAGCTAAATCAGTCAGGGCTCTTGAATGGAGCCACGGCGCCATGGCATCCAGTTGCCATGGCACTGCGTCTCCATTCAAGAGCCATGATCCCCGGTGGCCAGCCCGAAATGTTCATTCCCCACAGCCCGATCCCCGATCTGTCCTCCCAAAGCCAAGGTCAGGCTGTGGGGAATTTCCTCTGCCCCTCCTGCCTTTTCTAAGCCATGGCCTGTCTGATCCACCCGACTAGGGGAACATATTCCACCTCAGAGGGAATCGACCTTGTATGTCTGGGGCCGCCGACCGCCCACTGCCCACCCTAACTCCTCCCCACAATGCCCATTTCCCACCCCTGTCTAAACTCCCCTTACAACGTGCGGAGAAGTTAGTCGGGGTTGGCAGAGGGGCTGAATAGCGGGGCTCTGCATCTCGGAATGACCCTGAGTGTCTTTAGTACCCATGATAGTTTTATGACTGGAGGTGAAGAGTGGATGATTGACAGGGAAGGAACTGTGGTTGGTGAGGTGATCAAAGGCAGAGATAGATGAGGCTGGGGAGGCAAAGAGTACAGAGGGTCGAAATGGATGACTAGAAAGTGGCTGAAAGACAGAGGACATAGCAAGATGGGAAAATAATAAAAGACACAGACAAGAATGGGAGGACTAGGGAAGAAGGTGCAGGAAGTGGAAAACTGATAGACAGATGAAAGGTGGAAAGATGAAGAATGAGGGGAGATGAATAAAATTTAGCTACAGGCAGATAAAAAAACAGATGAGAAAAATGGCTAAAAAAAGATGAACTAGAGGGATAAATGTCAGAGACAGATATAAGAGAGGAATGGGAGAAGACAAGGAAAGTGAAGAAACAGAAAATAGAAATGAGATCCTGAAAAAAGACTGGAGAAAGCCAAAAAGAGAAAGTTGTAAATAGAGACCAGAACCAATCCAATTGGAGAAACAAAATGGTCGGACAACAAAGGTACAAACTAATTTTATTGTCTGTTTTTAGAGAATGAAATATGTCGGCTTTGAGAATTTAGATTTCTTAAATTTTGTTCTCTACAGAAGAAAAATAATTTCTTCCCTGCTTGGCTGCTCATAGTCTGGTTTCTTGGGTTTTCCATTTCATTTTTTCCTTAGAATTTCTAATCTGTAGTCTCATATTTTTTACTACATGATGGTCTGCGTTTTCCTTGTGTAACCACAAAGAGAGATTCTTTTAACATGTAGGTTCTCTGTAGGCATCCAAACCAGTCTAGCTTGTTTTCTTTTCTCAAATGGAGGTATCTTGGTGTTCCAGAATATTTTCAGCACTGACTTTTCATAGGTAGAGTTCTTGCACGTTGTGCTGGTGTGGTATGGTAAGCATATTGTTTTGCTACCAGACATTTTTTTCTCATTTTATATCTTCCCTCTTTATCATTAGTTTAGTGATGGCATTGACCAAATAAATGCGGTATGAAAATATTTATAAAATGAGGCCCCGCAATGAGTCTCTGCACGTGGCCCCGCACCTCCCCCCCAGGCCGCCCCTGTGGGACAAGCTTAACTTTGGATGATGTTGCTTGATGTCTTTCCACTAAAGCATACATTTTGTAAGAAAACATCTGGGCAAAGGGGATATTTATAGCGCAATACCTGGAAGTCCTTTACAAAATAGAATCCACTAATTCCATGTCTGAATCAACATTGCTATGGGACTAAACAGTGCTGGCACTAGCACCAGTCCTGAGGCCCTCACAATTCAAAATGCAAATATTTTTATTATTTGTATTTAAGTAGTAAGGTGCGTAACATTCAGGTATTGATAGGTATGTCCTTGTCCCTGGAGGACTTATAATTGACGACCTGAGGCAATGGAGGGTTAAGTGACTCGCTCAAGGCCATAAAGAGCATCAGTGAGATTTAAACCCTGGCTTTCCTGGTTCCCAGTCCTCTGCGCTAACTAGTAGGCTAATGGATGCATAAAAAGTCCTACCCTTAAGATATGATAAAAACTAGTCCAAAAGCTTACCTTGGATCCCTAGTTCTGGAAGGTGAGCCAGCAAAAGCTGGTGGACCACCAGATAGAAGTCAGATGACAGATCTAGAGAAACCAGTAGAGCTTCATTCTCATTATCAATCACTCCTTCAAGATTGCTCAGTAATGTGGCTATCACTATCTCTCTACTAAAATCCACTCTGAAGCCAGATTTTCTGGGGTGTAACAGCAGATTTCACGATAAATACTCAGTTTATTTATTTATTACAGTTGCTTATATACCGCACTATTCGATATCAGCGCGGTTTACAATATAACAGAACGACCAAGACAACAGTCAGTTTGGTTTTACATGGAACAGGAGTATCAACTTGGCTAACAGGGTTGAACTATATACATGAAATAATATTTACAAAGAGCTACGTCAAATGCAATAATCATTTGGGGTTAGGAATATATCAACACTAAGAATGGATATCTTCTTAGGTGGGGTTACTTAGATTCCATTGCTGGCTGGGTAGTATTGGAGGAAGAGGTGAAATTTGATTGCCTTCCTGAATTGAGATAGGTCTACAATGGATCGAATGTCTGGAGGTAGTGCATTCCAGCATTTGGGGACATAGAGACTGAAAGCCCTATTTGCATTTGGTCAAGTAGTAGAAGACTACTTTTTCTACTACTTGGAGGCTTCAAAACTTACATAGTTGCATAAGATCATCTGATCTAGACCATGTTTTCTAAAGTGGGACAAAATAATTGCCTGCTTCCAGATTCCTGGGGACTTCAGCTGTTGACAAGCTAGTATTAACCATTGTAAATAAAAGGGAATAGACCCAGTAAGGGATCCTTCACAATGCTAGATCACAATCCATAATGGGATCCATAATTCATGAGTAGCTCTCATTGAAGATAGAATTTACCTAGACTGCAATTAGAGACCAAATCAAATTAGGACTAAGATTGCCATATATGAAGACAGATGGGGTCATATGAATCCTGAGATCCTTTCTTATACTGTCTAGTATCAGAATTGCTGTTGTCATGCTCAAAAATGTCTTGGAAATGCCTTCAGCTTTGGCATTAAAGAATCTTGCAAAAGCTTCTCTTGAAGTTTGTTGAGAGGGTAAGAACCATAGGCTTCCTTGTGGTAATGGGAAATGAGATACATTAAAAAAACCTTTGTGTGATTCTTGTTAGTATATTGTTCTTTCTGTTAAGTCAATGTCAACCCATAGCGACCCTGTAATTGGCCTTCAGTCAGGTGGCTAATTGTTGATAGAGTGAAATCCATAGCTGCTTTTATTGTATTGATCCATTGTATTGCTGTTCTTCCTCTTTTGGTTGATCTTCAACCTTACCAAGTATGATGTCTTTCTCTAATGATCGTTCTCTTCACATGATGTGTCCAAAGTATGAAAGCCAAAGACTTGTCATTTAAGCTTCTAAAGAAAATTTAGGTTTGATGTCCTCTAGTACCGACTGATTTGTTCTTTGGGCAGTCAATGGTATACACAGTATTGTTTGCTGGACCATAATTGTTTGCAGGACCATAATTCAAAGGCTTTGATTTTCTTCCTGTCTTTCTTCTTCACTCTCCAACTTTTGAATACATATGATGTTATTGAATATACCATGACCTGGACAAGGTGAATCTGTGTATACACGAGATACAATTCTGCTCTTGAAAATATTTTCTAGGTATTTCATAGTCTTTCTGCCAAGAGCAATGCATCCCTCAAAAAATGGACTCAAAAGTATTTTTGTTAAAGTATATATTTATCAAAACTAATAACAAAATACTCTATATCACCAGGTCAACAACATACAACAAACACTAAGGGGTATGTTTACTAAACTGCGGTAAACGTGAATAACACGCGTTGTACAACGTTAACGATCGTAAGTGCAATATAACACGCGTAATCATGCGCCAACGACCGTTAACGTCATACTACGCGCGTTAACCGTAGTTAACGATCGTAAAGCCCCGTGGCGCGTTAAAACAGCGCAGAAGGTGGAGAGTGGGCGGAGAGAAGGGATCAATGGGCGGAGAGTGGGCGGGGAGAGTCTCCCCTCACCCTAACGCGCTGAAGTGCAGAGCTCAATTCCAACGCGAATGAAAACCTGTCGTTAAAGGCATATTAAAGGGAAGAGAAACCATTTCCGTCAGCAATGTACAGCAAAACCGGGGAAACCTACAAAACGTGAGCAGTGTGATACATGTGCACAGAACAAAATTGCAAATAAAACTTTAAAATGACCACAAGAAACAGTGTAAAAATTATAATTCAGCTGGGCAACAGTGATAGCAATGGGCAACAATAAAAAACACTCCCAGGAAAGCTCCAAAAAAAAGAAATGATGTGTGGAAGGGTCTACACTCTGTAGACCCTTTCAAAAAGCATTTCATTTTATTGGAGCTTTCCTGGGAGTGTTTTTTAATGTTGCCCAATGATATCATTGTTGCCCAGCTTGGTTATGGGTGTGTGACCCTTTTTTCGAGGTCTTTTTTGAGGTTTATGTGCACGTTTGTAAAATTGTGCAGAGTAGGGTTTCTGACTCTTCAGGCCAGTTTTCCTACCTCCAGTGACTGCACTGTCTCTGTGGCCACAGTGTGGTGCAACGGACACAGCCAGTGCCTGTAAGACCAGAGGGTCACAGGTTCAAATCCCAGCTGGGGCTCCTGCCAACCCTGTCCCCATAGCTTTACCCATCACTAAATAGTGATAGTAAAGACACTCCTTTATTGCAGAGAACATACACATGGTTAATACGCCTATATTTTACCACACCAAACACAGACACCATAAACAGGCGCATTACCTAGAGCAGAGTCTCGCAAATGCAGTCCTGGAGGGCCCCACACCATTCAGGTTCCATGCTGCCTCTAATAAAGATGCCTGTGCTGCATATCTATGCACCACCCCCATGGTATGCAGATGTAGCTCATGCATATTTATGAGGGACAGCATGAAAACCCGAATAGTGCTTGGAACACCAGGACTGGAGTTGGGAAACTCTGCCGTACAGCAGCAGCCAACAGGGCCAGACACACCCACACCCACCCCCACAGGCCCCATTGGCCAATGCCTCCTGGAGAGGCAGGACATTGGGTCCTGCCTGTATCTCCCAATACTACCAGTTGCATACCTTAGCAATGCCACCCTACACCTGGGTATATGGTACACAGCTATCAAACATTTCCTATGATAACTGGCAGATATCAATTCCTACGTTAAGCACATTTTGCTCATTGAGCTCCACCATAACAATCATTCTGATGTCTGCGGTGTGTGCTACAGGTCTGGTCTCTGATAGTGTTTACCACCCTGGGGAGTGACCCCCAACAGTATTGCGTACCATATCCATGCCTGTACTGTGCCCAGGACTGGTGTGGTGGGTATGGCTGCTGAACACCTCTATAGTAGCACAATGCTGGCATAGGTGTGGGGGTGGCTGTCTGTCTATCCAGTGTGCGGTGGCTGCAAACACCTTCCACAGCCCACACTGCCAGCAATGTTGCCAGTATTGGGCTGCCAATGTGCATAATGAGGAGCAAGGTACCATGGGTATAGGCCAGACAGGGTGGCCTGGCCAGGGTGCATCTGCACAGGGCATAGGGCACTGACTGGGACATTTTAGTGCCCGGCCACCACCTACACAGACAGGGTGACCTCAGTATGTCCTGCTGAGAGATTACTCTCACCCTGACTGTGCAGTGACCACAGCATGGCTAGGCACCCCATAGTGCTATATAGTATTTCTCTCATGTGATAGATATGGGTTTCCTTTTGGGGCCCAGTCACTGATTTATCTGCTTGCTGTGTATGCTGACATCCCAGTTCTGGGTGCATGCATTTCCCCTGGGCACATGCACTATTGATTAACTAGCAGGTTGTTTGCAGCTGGTATGTGTCCTGATGGAGTGGCTTGCAAGGTGCAGTGGCTGATGGCTTGCAGCAGGAGAATATCAGATAGTGGTGGGGTGAAGCTTACCATATCCAGGCCTAATGTCTGTCTGCTATTGTGTTATGGATGTGTACAGAGCTGCATTGACTGCCCTGTGGGGTGTCTGTTCCTCAGCAGGACTGGGGTTGATGTTCCCCTCTACTGCCACCTTTGCAGGGAGGTAGAATGTGGATCTATTGTTGGGAGACCCTGTTTGCCACCGAGGGGGTGGGGTGGTGGTGGTGGTACATGGGCCACCTAGTGGTCCATGGGGGCTACACCTGCCTGAAACAGATAGAGACATCCAAGGTGTTTCTGCAGAAACTACCTATCTCACACATTAACACTGCTTTGGACCTCCGCCATGGCCTCTTTCAGCCATGGATGGTGCTGTGGACCTGGTGCTGGGCGCCTCACTGCACCGTCAGGGTGAGCACAGTACCTGCACAATGTGACGGTGTGTAGCTACTCTGTGCCAGTACAACACACGGTCAGTACCCCCTACCAGGCTGAGGTGCTGTGGGGGTGCACATGGTCAGTTCCCCCTACCAGGCCGAGGTGCTGTGGGGGTGCATTCCCTATGGTGTGTATCTGTGGGCAGCTGATTTGCATGTGCAGTGCATCATGGGTGTGACTGGCACAATCCAACCCTGTGAAAATCCAGCACCTGCTCACAGGCTCTGATAAACCATAGGCCATCACACGTACATCTGTTAGCATAATGCATAGGTGCAAGTCACCCTAAAGAGTCTGTAATATAAGGTGCCCACGCTGGTAAAAACACACGTACCCATGCACGATTGTACGCACGTAGCTACGCATGAGGCTACGCCCATACCAACGCATGAGGCTACGCCCATACCAACGCATGGGGCTACGCCCGTACCAACGCACGCAGCCACGCACACTGCGAGGGTGTGTTTCTGACACCACTTCTCAATGTAAAGAAAAACATGCCTCCTCATTCCCTATGTAATGTACAGGGTGATGCCTGGGCCAGCCTTCTGTGTTAGGCACACTGGGGACTCGAACCCATGCTGTCTGTAACAGCGGTCAGTACACTAACCATTGTGCTACAGCTCTGTTTCAGTGATTTGTGTCTGTACGCCTTCATACGATTAACGTGCAGTAACGCGCCACGGCACCCTGTAACGCTCGTTAGTTTTTGGAACGCGCGTTAGTGGTTATGATGTCCCGCCCATGTCCTTTTTTGGCTTTCCTTTCACTAACGCGGCTCCTAACGCGATTTGCACTAACGCAGTTTAGTAAACATACCCCTAAGTAGCATAAAAATGATCATTTCATGGCAACAACACTTGCAAGGGGAAGAGAGAAATGTGCACTCACCACCACAGTAGTTTTTACCAGGTCAGTGGAACATGCATGTTAATTTACAGAGGTTTCATGTTACTCTCCTGCCACAACATGTCTACAATACTAAAATGGCAGACTGGGACATGCATATTTCCTAGCATAGATACCCATGTCCTGAAGTGCCTGGGTAGGCACATATGTGACCATGCAATTTGGGGATGTCCATATTTCTAAAAAGGGCTGCAAATGCACCTATAACACCCCCTTCCCCTTGCCATATGCACATTCCATCTCCTGAGCCGGTTGTGGGTATGTGCATCTTTTGGGATGTAGACAGAGCAATTTCAGAAGGCGCTTACTCATGTCTCCCTTCACTGCTTTCACTCTCCCAACATTTTGGATGTTTTGACCTGGACATTCCAGCTTCTTCCTAGATGTCCTTTCTAAAATGCCACTTCACATTCTTTAATCTCAATAAGCAGATGCTTCAGATCGTCTTCACTTTCAGCCAGTAACTTTATAAGAAGATAAGATATGCCATACTGGGTCAGACCAAGGTCCATCAAGCCCAGTATCCTGTTTTCAACAATTGCCAATTCAGATCACAAGTAACTGGCAGATTCCCAAAAAGACACACAGGTTCCACAATGCTTGTACTAGGGCAAGCAGTGGATTTCCTGGGTCTTCTTTAATAACGGTTTATGGACTTTTCCTCCAGGAACTAGCTACACTAACCTAGCTACACTAACAGCTTTTACTACATCCTCTGGTAACAAATTCCAGATTTAGATTGTGTTGAGTGAAAAAACATTTTCTCTTATTAGTTTTAAATGGGTTGCATGTAGCCTGGCCTGTGCCTCCCTTTACCCAGTATTTGTTAAGCTCCTTTTTAATCATTTTTATTAAAGTCAAAAACAAAAACTTCTTAATTTTTTCATGAAATATATAGTAACACTTATCTCAAAGAGAGCAGCTCAGTGAAAAATACAGGAAGCCCCCATACGACGTGGCATGTTTTGAGCCTGTGAGTTTGGAGCTCTGCTTCAAGTTTTTAGGAAACTTCCGGTGCTGTGGTAATAAAAGCAGCGCATATGAAGAAACCCCAAAACATTTGCGCCTTTTGGTGAGAAAATGGTGTCTGACATCAAAAACTGCCCACCAATCAAAACAAGCAGAGGGAGGATACCATGAGAAGGGAAACTGCTCTTGTGATAGGTTGGACATTAGAATAGGCTAGGCCACTCAATTTCGTGATTTAAACCTGGCGGAGACAGAGACCCTAGTTTAAAGATCTAGTATTGTTCCTTCCTTTCCAGTTTGGCCAAATGGTCACCACCCCATGGATCAGGGGGGAACAAAATCAATCATGCTCCACAACATTTGATCAAAAGAATGGTTCTGTTGCATAAAATGCTCAATGATGGGAGCTGATAAAGTGTGAGTCCATAGCCAAGAGGCATGCTCTCTGAGGCATATCTTAATTTGACGTGTCGTCCATCCTATATAAATGAGACCATAGGGATAAACAATTAAGTACACTACAAATGCTGATGAACAAGATGTATGCCATCTAGATGTCAACCAAAAATTCCTCTTGGTGTAATGCCAACGATGGCCCTCCAGAGTGTGCATACAATGTTGGCAATTACCACAGGCTTGATGGCTGGGATTTTCATGTGCCTACACTGGACGGTCCACAATGATAGTAGAATGAACTAAACGGTCACATAAAATAGGCCCCCATGAGTATGCTATCCTCAAAGGTTTCTGAAAAGGAGGATGAAGTTGTAATACCAGTCAGTACTTACAGAAAAGTGCAGTTACCTGATGAACATTGTGCATGAAAGGCAATACCCCCATAATAAAATTGTAACTGGGGTAAAGACAACTATTTTCTGTGGTGATAACGGGCTCGTTTGTATGCCTTAGTTATCACCACATGAGATTAACCACATGCTAACAATTGAGTTGACAACTCTTGTGTATGTTTCTGAAATTCAGAAATAGTAGAGCTTACTCGACGGAGCCTCACAAATTGGCCAAAGGGCAAACCTCGATGAGGGGGAGCAGGATGATGACTGTGGTATCTTAAATTAAAAGCATGTTCCACTGAACAAGTTTATGATAAAGGGTTGTTTGTAGACCCCCCTGGTGTAGACAAGACCTGAACATCCAAAATTTCATTGGCCTGAGATTCAATATGTGCAATAAACTGGATATTAGGTTGTAAATTATTAAGCCACACAATATATTGTTGTAGAGATGCAAGTGAATCAGTCCATAGAAAAAAAGATGTCATCTAAAAATCGCTTCCACAGAGATACATGCCTGAATGTTTCTGAAGGGTAAATGTATGACTCTTCAAAGTCAGCCATATAAAGGGTTGCCAGTGATGGTACCACAGCTGCACCCATGGCTATTCCAAAAATTTGTAAATAAAACTGTACATCATTAAAAAAAATTTTGCCGATACCAAATGAAGAAGATCCAGCAAAAAAGATCAAGAGAGACGAGATGGTAACTCCAATGGATACGTGGTGAGGCACTTTAAAACTCCCTGTTGGTCAGTGTTGGTGTACAGGGATTGCACATCTAATGTGACCAAATATGTAAAGGGAATAGTCTGAGATTGCTGGTCAAGATGACTCAAAAAATGTGTGGTGCCCTTTATTTAAGAGCGTACTAAGGAGGCAGCTGGCTGTAAGAAAAAAAATGGTCACAAAATTGTGACAGAGACTCAAGAATTGACCCCCGACATGAAATTATACGTCAGCTAGGTGGTTGTGACATTGAGTTCTGTATTTTTGGCACCGTATACATAACAGGTATTTTGGGAGATGTTTTGCACAAGAAAGAACTCTCGTAATTCAGAAGCCCATCCAAAAGGCATGACAGTCCAAGGACTGAATTCGCTTTCGAATGTCTGAAGTTGGGTCTCCTGAAAGAGCCATATAGTAGCGCTCATTGGACAACTGGGTCCTACGTTTGTCATGAAAGGCCATCTTACATTGTACAACCATAGTTCTGCCCTTGTCAGCATTATGGATCACTAAATTATCTGCTTGTGCAAGTTGAGATATAGCACATAATTTGGTCTTAGAACAATTAGAATTAGCAGGGTGGAAATTCATCTCAAGTTTATTAAGACAACACCAGTTGTTGAAAAGTCAATAATGGAGGGATCCACTTAGAGCGATTTCTCATCGCAGAATTTTCAGAAATTATAGGTTTGTCAGAAAAAAAGTGTGCTATCTGTAATTTTCAAAAAAAACTTGTGTAAAGCTATATGTATCTTAAACGGATCAAATCGTATAGTGGGTATGAAGGAAAGATCCAAATCCAATACCCGAAGCTGGTCAGGAGTCAAAATCTGTCCTGATATGTTGATGACTGTTGTTGCTGCTGTTTGGTCTTGGACCTGGTGTTGGGTACCCCCCCACTGATAGTGGTAAGAACCCCTCCAAGGACATCTGCTGCGGAAAGGAGCCTCGCAAAAATCCAATTTCTTGTGTTGTGAAGGTCGTTAATGCTTATCAACGTTCATGTCTTCTGATTGATCACTGTCGGCCATATCATCAGTTGCATGTTTGAAGGACACATGTTTAACAGGTTTTTGAGTTTTATCAGTTGTATACATCCATCTGTATATCTGATTATTGTCATAATCAGATTGATCACGTCTGAACTTTTTTTTTCAAAGTACGTATATAATCACAAAAACTAGAGAGGTGCTTAGTCTTCTCCTCAAGCTGGGTCCAGTACCTTTGTTCATCAAAAGAAATCCTAAATGGCTCGTGCCTGCCCCTTCCCAATCCTCAAACAAGGTTCCCTGCTTAAACTGATTCAACTGTTCCTCTATAAAAGTAAAAGTGTCAGACGTCATTCTTAATATATATGGGTAACCTAAGTAATCACATCCAAAATGTCCCAAAAGAAACCAGGAAGGCACAAATAATAAATCAAAAACAAAAAGCCCTCCGGTTAAAAGGCAAGCTGCAAGAACATATAAGAATGTCAGAGCTATTGTCTGGGGGGGGGGGGGGGGCTTCTGTTTTTGATTGATTTATTTGTGCCTTGCTGGTTTCTTTTGGAATATTTTGGATTTGATCCCTTTACCCAGTGACATCCCTGACTTACTGCTGCCAGCTGGTCTGACCTAATATGTTCCAGCCTTTACTGTGCCAGCTATGCTTGCTGTCCTGCCATCCATCCCTCCCTCTCTCCCTCTCCTGATGCTGCCGACACCAATGTGATAACATCCCCATGCTGTGCTGCATGCTGTCACAGACAGGGAGCACAGTGAGGAGAGGTGCAGAAGTACTAGTGACCTTCTCCTCTGCCCCCCATCTGTGACGATGGCTCCATCTGCACATGCAGCCACACAGCCTCTTGAGCATGAGACAACTGACTGACTTGATAAAGTCGAGGTAGGCTTGGGACGGCAGACCTCCCTCGCACTGACTGATGACTTGTCCAGGTCCAGACAATGCCTCAGCCCGGTCTCAGCCTGCTGGCTGAGACCGGGCTGCAACACTGGTTGAATTTTTGCAACAGTGCAACCTTCTGAGCTGAACCAGCAGATGTTTTCAGTACTGAATGTGTGCAGAATCAGTTCTTACAACTTCAAATAAAGATTATCTGTTTTTATTCTCCACTGCACTGTATATAAAATCAGACAAGTCTGTGCAAGGCCTAATATAGGTTGAGGAATCCCTCCCCTGCTCTCCACACTTTCTTCCTCTGTAGTGCGTTACACCTGGCAAGGCTGCACTTTGCAAGAGCCTTCTCTTTCTCTCTCATCCTGGATGTCACACAGGGGAGGGAGTAATAAGGAGGTGAAGGAGAGATGCTGGACACGGGTGGGAGAGGACAGGGAGATGGAGGAGACCTGCTGACACAGGGGGTCACAGGGAGACAGAAGGAACCTGCTCAACACAGGGATTTGCCTGCTTAATACCCCTGTATAGGGGAGGACAGTTGATCTATACAGTAGGCCAGCTTTGCCCCTACTTTCACCTTGTGGCCAGAAGTGTTCATTGTAAGAGCTTGCTGTTTGAACAAATTCAAGCCCTGATAGAGCAATGGATGGCTACGTTTGACACCATTCTGGCGGAAACATAACGGAGCCTCCTCATTAAGGGCTCCACCCTGTGTGAAGCTCCACACAGATACCTGATCGTTGCACAGAGTCTGTCAGCAAGAAGGTTTTAAGTTCTGCAGTTTTTAGCACACAGACGATGTCAAAATATGGTTTTCTTTTGTTCTACTTTTAACTAAGGAAATGAACAGTGAAGTCTGCCATCCAACTTGGAGAAGCTTGATTACTCTATATGACAGATGTGATGTGTTTTTCTGATCTTATTCTAAATTAACAATTTCAGGATTTTTAAGAAGGGTGGGAAGAGGTTGAGGTCATTTTTATTTTTGGAAAGTCAAACATGTCATGCATCTAAAGTTGGCAGTAGAAATAATAAACATAGTTCAATTTATAACAACATTTCAGGAAATCCAATCCTATCCATTTCACTTTAAGGGAATTATAGCAGAAGTTGTACAAGTCACATATCAGCAAACACAGTTTAGGTGTGGTTTGGTGAATGGTTTGCCTGGTTCAGATCAAACTAGTTAAGGAAGGATACAACAGATCTGTTCAACATTTCTGTCTTTATAACACGACAGATTGTAGGTACAGATAAGACTTTTATGTTACAAATGTGTGGCTATTCTGTGGCTTATGGGTCATATCTACTTGATCAGTTTTGTAAAAATAACTTTTATTTCTTTCACGGCTTAATGATTTCATAGTACTTCAGATGTTATACTCAAGAGCTGACTAGAGTGGATACACGCATCCCTTCTGGCTGGTCATTAAGGAGGTCTTTTACCAATGGCTGCCTACTGGCAGCGCATGTTCTGGCGCATGCTGAAGGCGCAGTGGGACGCATATTTCCAGCTAGCGCAGGGCCATGGCAGTTCCCATGCTAACTGTATAACCTGGTTGCAAGTGGGCAGGGTAAAGGTGTAGAGGGGACGTGGTGAGCTCAGGATAGTTGGCGCTGTGTTCCCACCATGCACTGGCTGCGTTAGCACGGCTTCACCTAACGCCAGATGGTATTAGGTACACCCACACTAATGCAGCACGTGCTAGGGGACAAGGCTCTGTGTTAATTGCCAAGGAAATGCTTTCCATGCACCCAACAATCAACACGTTGGTATTGCATCTAATGCACTATGGTTTCAGCGCTATTGATGAGTTCTGTGCAACACTATACAGGGTAGCCCAAAAAAAGTGAGAACATCTCGTAGCATATAAGTTATTTAAAAATTCAAAAAGACAGATGTAAACGATAGACAAATTTTTAAAAAAGATGGCGACCAGAAATTGTTGAAATAAAGACGTTATATAGCTAAAAAAGGTAAATAAGTAAACTTTTTAAGCTTTTAATTTATGAAATGTTCTCACTTTTTTGGGCCACCCTGTATGTCTCGTTCATAAAAGACCCTCTTAGACGCCTGAATGAGTCACCCCGATATTTAAATTCTGTTGTGATTGCTTTTTTTTTTCACTAGAGGGCCACAATAGTATCCCGCACCTCATGTCTAATTCAGTGTTTTAATGGAAATCTCATTTGCATTAAAATCTAAAAACTGTATTTGAAATGACAAGACTGAACTATCATGAAAATTACAGAACACCTCTGAGAGGGAAAAGAGAGAGAGATCTGAATATATTTGATTCAGCTCTGTAAATTCAGATGTTTCCATTTCTCTGTACAGTATATATATTTCCATTATGATCTTCTTAAGTTTTATATAATCTATTTTTAATGGTTATAATTCTAATAATAACTTAAAAATGACTTAATCTTCACAACAACTTTCCAATATGAGACACATTAAACAATCGCTGCTATTCACTACTGATATACAGTATATAACTCCCACACTCTTGTCCACAGAATAAATCCAATGCTTTTCTCCTCCAGCCTTAAACTCTATATTTTAATTGTATCCAGTAACCCCAAAAATCTTTTACAAGATATTCTTAGCTCTGAAATCTGCCTAAACTATCTCATGATAAAGCTGTTTTTAAAGAGTAAGGGGCATGTTTACTAAAGTTATAGATCATGGCAGTAATGCGGGAAAGTTGCAGGCAATTTTCTGCAATATCTGCATTTTGTGCAGTTAACCTATGAATTAACACATGATGATATGTGCGCGCGTTAAAAAGAATATGTATTACAACTCTTTTATTAAACCAAGGGGCACTTTTACTAAAATGCGGTACGTTGTTTTACTTCCTGTGCATGAGGAGCGAAAGCTAAGGCGTAGTAACTGCAATCACCCTGCACTGTACGGGGTGGGCCCAGCATGGTCCTGGCAGGTACTACACTGAAATGTCCCTTACTATGTGTCAAAGTCATTTGCAATTACCACGGGTCACTTACCGCCACCTGTTGAGATAGTGTTAAGTGCACCTGTGCCAACTGCAACATTGACAGCATGCGGTAAGTACCGTGCGCTCACTGCAATGTGCAGCCCGCATCCATTCTCCAGCTACAATCTGCCTGTTCCCTGCCCCATCATGCAATGAACAGTTAGCATGTGGTGCTAGGTCAATGTGGTAGAAGCTACTGCGGCCCCATACTAACCGCTTACTGTGAGTTAAAGTGCATTTTAACCATTAATGTAGTAACAGGGCCTTCTAATGTGAGAAATGAACCAACCCCTCCCCCACTGAACATCGAAAACGATTCTAAAGATGAAGTACCTTTTTTACCCATGGACATCCCTAGCATGCTCAGTTTATTTCTTCAGACTAATTTGTGGCATCGGAAGTGAAAATCTACATAACCAAACAGGGATAATGAGGACCATGCATATGAGGCGGATAATGTACTATGTTATTGAGAGCAGGGTACAATCTGCAGACCTCCATAAAGGGTAATTACATGTTTTTATCAGAGTGACATAGGGACCCTCAAACTCCATTTCTTAGAATAGACATGGCTTGGAGGCAATGCTGTGCACTGTCATGCAGTGGAGCCTGGTTTGTGTCCTTGACCAAACATCTTTTCCTTAGACAGGCTGGGGCTGGGCGAACTGCAGAGGCAGCGTTCACAGTAAATGCAGGGTAGGAATTCCCAGTCGTAGCTTAATAATGGCACTCTGGGGTCAGATTGAAGGTCCATGCATGTACACAAGGAAGCTATGATCTGCAGACCACGAGAAAAGGCTATTCCTTCAATGATCACCCTTCATCAGGGATTCGGGACACACCTAGTCTGTCAGGTATTCAGCATAACCACAATGAATGTGCATGAGAGAGATCTGTATGCATTGCCTCTATTGTATTCAAATCTCTCTCATGCATATTCAGTGTCTTGAGAACCCTTGAATTACTTAAATTGAGAAGGGGTGTCACAACAGGAGATATAAAGAGTAGATGCCAGTGAAGGCTCATGGCATCTTAATCCAAAAGTAGCGAGTTCTAATTGAGCTAGAAGCCCAAAGGCGTTGGAAGAAACTGCTAAGCTAAGAAAAACCATAAAATTTGATTATTTTTGTTTTGCAAAGCTAAAGCATATTTTTCCAACAGAAAATTTCTAAGTGCCATAGCTCAATGAACTAAACTCAGGATGCTCAGTTTCACATCCTTCCTCTTTGGATAGTCCACGACAGACTGTCCAGCTTGTTCTCTAGGAATGCCTCTTGAGGAACTGGCTGTCTACTTCCTGCTGTGCATCCAAATCTTTTCCCCATGTGCTTGGCTGAAAATCTCTAGCCCTTCCTTAAACGGTCAAATTACTAGACAATAAATTTTGACCCAAGAAACACACTTTTTTCAAGGGTGAGTTTTAAGTCATTCGATGTCATAGCAAGATCCTATAGTAATTTTAGGAAAATGTTAGTTTAGACGTTACTAAGCTTGCATCATTATATTCCTGATATAAAATATGTGCACTAAATTAGAGAACAGGTTCCAGAAAATGTTTTTTCCAAATGCCTTACCAATGTGGCAAATCTCTCCTACTTTATGACAGGTTTATGATGGGCATTGATTTATATTCTCTGTATTTTGGTATTTTATAACCATTTCTTTTTTTTTTCTAATCTACACACATTCATTTTTTAAATATGAAAGGTAACATGCTTGTTATTCTGGCAAGAAACTTTATAAGGGAAAAATTATAGTTTATTGACTGTTTTGTATTTGCAAAACCCAAAAGAAAATTAGTGTGGTGAATGTAACTGGAATATATGAAATTTAATTAGATAGTTTTGTGGTGACTGCATTATGAAAACGTGCAGAACGAATTACTTTTATTTTCCTTACTGTTTTAACAGGCTTTCCTGCAGGAAGACAAAATGCCAGGCCTGATACATACATTACCTTTGAAGATTCTAGTCTTTTTGAACTCTCAAAAATGTGCTATTGATTTTCCCCTCCTTGTTAAAGGGTTAGTTTAGAATGAAAGTATAGCAGGCTATGCCTGAAATGTGGCCAGTGACTTAAGTCAAAGTGTAAATGATTGAACCTTTTAGATCACAAAATGATATAAACATTCCTTAGAACTTTCAGCATACTAAAACTTTACCTTTATTAGACCACGATATGATTCTTTTTCTGCTAGTAATGCCGTCCTTCCTCATCTTTGCTTCTCTGTGTGATATTTTTTTTAGAAAAGTTGCTAAATCTTTTCTGAAGAAAAAAGAAGGCTTATATCTCCAAAACATAAATACACAGCAGTTGCTGTTTTCAATGGAAGGGAGGCTCTGGAATGAGGAGTCATAGGCATTACACTCATCAGGTTTTTTTTGTGCCATCAAGTCATTGTTGACTCATAGTGACTCAGCTACCTCTGGGTTTCCTTGGCAATGTATCTCCAGAAGTAGATTGCCAGCCTTTTCTTCTGAGGGTAAAGTGACTTGCCTGAGGTCACAAGGAGTACCAGTGAGAATTGAACCCTTCATCTTCTAGGTACTATGCAGTTGTTCTAACCACTAGGCTACTCCTCCACTCCAATCTAAGAAGTCTAAGTAATCCAAGAAAATATTTCTTTCCAGAAAGGGTACTGACATGGAACAGACTGCTAGTAGAGGTGGCACAGATGAAGAGAGTATCAAAATTGAGGAAAGCATGTGACCAGCACTGAGGATCTCTGAGGTATAAGAATGGATCATCTAGAGCAGTGGTTCTCAACCTTTTTTGTACCGTGACCCCTTTTACCGTTGGTCAACTTGTGGTGACCCCCAATGATAAAATCAAATGCGTCTCTCTTCCTTTACCGTTAACGCATTGTCGCTGTAATCATTTGTTGAATTATTAATATATTATAGGCCTTTGCAATATGTTTTTATTTATAAAATACTATTTAAATAATCAAAACAACAAGTAACAATATTTGATTTCAAAATTATGATGATTTTGTAGTCAAATCACTAATATGAAATAAAATTATTTTTTCTACCTTTGTTGTCTGACCAATTTATTCTCTGATCATGCTGGTCCCGATCTGAGGCTTCTGCTTTCCTGTCTTCTCTTAGCTCTCTTTCTGTGGTCTATGGTCCATCTGCCAGTTCTTATCTCTTTTGTTTTCTTCACTTCTTTCCATCAGCCTATTTCCAGTCCCAGTAACCCTCCCCAGTATCAGCCCCTTTCCAGTCCTCACTCCCAGTACCTTCCAATGTCAACTTGCATTCCCATGACTGCCACTGGTGTCCATTCCCTTCCAGTCCCCCTCCTTACCCACTGATCATTCCATTCTAGTACAAATACCATGGCATCCCCTCTCAGATCCACTCCATTTCAGTTCCATGCTCCCATCCCATTGTAACAGCCCACTTGTAGCCTTAGCCCCCAGTTTTTCTTCCAGGTCAGCAGCTCTATCCTCCCCTCCCCCACAATCAGCCCATTCCCAGTCAAAGCCCCCTAATCAGCTCACTTCTAGTGCTAAGCCCCCTCAACCCCATTACCAGTCCTACCCCCCCCCTAATCAGCCCAATACCATTCCTACCCCCCATCAGCTCATTTCCAGTGCTAGTCCCCCCCTCAACCCCATTACCAGTGCTAGGCTCCCCTAATCAGCCCATTTCCAGTCCTAAAATCACTGATCAGCTCATTTCCAATGCTAGACCCCCATCAGTCCATTACCAGTCCTACCCCCCCTTGATAAGTCCATTCCCAGTCCTAGCCTTCCCTAATCAACTCATTACCATTCGTAGCCCCCCCATCTGCCCCATTACCAGTGCTAGCACCCCCATCAGCCCATTATAATCCTAACCCGCACTGTCTCTCTCGCCTCGGTCCAGCATTTATCCCGGCTGTCCATGATGTCCAGATGTCTCTACCCGTTGTCCATGCCAGCCTCCTCCCTCCATGTCAGCCCCCCTCCCTCCCTCCATCCATATCAGCCCCCCTCCCTCCCTCCCTCCATGTCAGCCCCCATCCTTCCATCCGTCCATGTCAGCCCCCTCCCTCCATCCATCCCTCCATGTCAGCCCCCATCCTTCCATCCGTCCATGTCAGCCCCCCTCCTCCCTCCCTCCCTCCCTCATCCATCCATCCATATCAGCCCCCCATCTCTCCCTCCCTCCATCCATCCATATCAGCCCCCCATCCCTCCCTCCCTCCATGTCAGCCCCCTCCCTCCCTCCATCCATATCAGCCCCCATCCCTCCCTCCCTCCCTCCCTGTCAGGCCCCTCCCTCCCTCCCTCCATATCAGCCCCATCCCTCCCTCCCTCCCTCCCTGTCACCCCCTCCCTCCCTGTCAGCCCCCCTCCGTCCATCCCTCCATGTCAGCCCCCCACCCTCCATCCATCCCTCCATGTCAGCCCCCATCCTACCAACCGTCCATGACACCCCCCTCCCTCCCTCCCTCCATCCATCCATATCAGCCCCCATCCCTCCCTCCCTCCCTGTCAGCCCCCTCCCTCCCTCCCTCCCTCCATATCACCCCCATCCCTCCCTCCCTCCCTCCCTGTCAGCCCCCTCCCTCCCTCCCTCCCTGTCAGGCCCCTCCCTCCCTCCCTCCCTCCCTCCATCCAAATCAGCCCCCATCCCCCCCCTCCCTCCCTCCCTGTCAGCCCCCTCCCTCCCTCCCTGTCAGCCCCCCATCCTTCCATCCGTCCATGTCAGCCCCCCTCCCTCCATCCATCCCTCCATGTCAGCCCCCATCCTTCCATCCGTCCATGTCAGCCCCCTCCCTACCTCCCTCCCTCCATCCATCCATCCATATCAGCCCCCATCCCTCCCTCCCTCCCTGTCAGCCCTCCCTCCCTCCCAGCCCCCTCCCTCCCTCCCTCCCTCCATATCAGCCCCCATCCCTCCCTCCCTCCCTGTCAGCCCCCTCCCTCCCTCCATCCATATCAGCCCTCCCTCCCTCCCTCCCTCCCTGTCAGCCCCCATCCTTCCATCCGTCCATGTCAGCCCCCCTCCTCCATCCATCCCTCCATGTCAGCCCCCATCCTTCCATCCGTCCATGTCAGGCCCCTCCCTCCCTCCATCCATCCATATCAGCCCCCATCCCTCCCTCCCTCCCTCCCTGTCAGGCCCCTCCCTCCCTCCCTGTCAGGCCCCTCCCTCCATCCATATCAGCCCCCATCCCTCCCTCCCTCCCTCCCTGTCAGCCCCCTCCCTCCCTCCCTGTCAGCCCCCATCCTTCCATCCGTCCATGTCAGCCCCCCTCCCTCCATCCATCCCTCCATGTCAGCCCCCATCCTTCCATCCGTCCATGTCAGCCCCCCTCCCTCCCTCCCTCCCTCCATCCATCCATCCATATCAGCCCCCATCCCTCCCTCCCTCCCTGTCAGCCCCCTCCCTCCCTCCCTCCCAGCCCCCTCCTCCATCCATCCATATCAGCCCCCATCCCTCCCTCCCTCCCTCCCTCCCTCCTGTCAGCTCCCAACCTCCCTGTCAGCCCCCATCCTTCCATCTGTCCATGTCAGCCCCCCTCCCTCCATCCATCCATCCATCCATCCATATCAGCCCCCGCCCTCCATGTCAGCCCCCCACCCTCCATCCCTCCCTCCATGTCAGCCCCATCCTTCCATCTGTCCATGTCAGCCCCCTCCAGCCCTCCATCCATATCAGCCGTCAGCCCCATCCTTCCATCTGTCCATGTCAGCCCCCTCCCTCCATCCCTCCCTCCATGTCAGCCCCATCCTTCCATCTGTCCATGTCAGCCCCCCTCCCTCCATGTCAGCACCCCTCTGTCGATGTCAGCCGTGTTGCAGGTTGTCTGCCGCCCTGCTAAGGCAGCCGCGGCTCTCTGCCTCGTCGGGACCCGCGGCTGTCCCTGTAAAATCAATGCGGAGCCCTTCCTTTCTCGATGGGCTCCATGCAGCATTGTCCCGCCTCCAAAGGAAGTGTTTACCACTTCCTTTGGAGGCGGGACAATGCTGCACGGAGCCCGTCGAGACAGGAAGGGCTCCGCAACGATTTTACAAGTACAGCCGCGGTCCCTAAAAGGCAGGGAGCCGCGGCTGCAGAAGAAGGCGGTGAGTTTTGCCGGAGTTTGCTGCTGCCGAGAAGCGGACTCGGCAGCGGCAGCAACTTGTGCACATCTTAATTTTTTTTTTTAAACTTGGTGGAGGCTAAGCGACCCCCGCTAAATCCTGTGGCGACCCCCGTTGGGGTCGCGACCCACAGGTTGAGAACCGCTGATCTAGAGCTATTGGTATGGATGGTCAAACTGTATCAGCCATCTGGCTGCCTTCTGCTATCATTTTCTAGGTTTCTATGAGATCACTGTGTGAGTGAGTGCAGAACATTTTTATTCAATGCCCTATCTACGCAAAATGTTGTCAGTTTTGTGCTCAGCATCATGCAGCCTGCACAGCCCAGAGTCATGGTGCTGCAGCACAATTACGGCTGATGTCATGGGGCTGTGCCTTAAGGAAGAGAGAATCAAGAGATACTGTAGGAGGCCGGGTCAAGCATAAGCATGTGCATGTACATGGAGTAGACTGATATAGCACACAGAGCATCATGTCAGCTCATGCCGTTGTGCGATTGGCTAACTGCTGGGTTTAAAGGGCCACGGGCATTTGCTTAAGTCTCTCTTCCAGCCCCTAGGAGCCACCAGTGATCCCACCTTCCTTCCTCTCTTAGAGTGGAGATCATTACATGCCCTGTTAACATTGTAAATATACAGATATATAGTAAGTAATCTCTGTTGTTGGATGTTAGCATGGTTAAACTTTTGTATGTCACAGTTGGGGGTGGATACCGAAGCCTAGAGAGAAAGATGGGTTGGTTTAGTGAAGCTAGTGTGCCAGGTGATCTGATTCTAGGTTTTAACAGTATAATAAATCCACAAGCTAACAGAAATGATCAAAGTCATCTTTGGAGACTAATTGTTGACAGATCTTGAGCCGAAGATGTAAATATTATACTGACAGGCCCAGAGCTAGCACAAGGATTGGAGGCAGCCTTGGCAGGACCTCCATCCTGCCACCCCATGGCCCCATCTGTCACCATTGCCACTGCTGCCACCGTTCTCTGGGGTCTGCAGAGGCAGCAATAGCCCCCGAGCTGGAACGCAGCACCTACTAATGCTCCAGCCCTGTGTTGTGGTTTCCTCCTGGTCACAATGTGCCGTTTCTGCCCCCTGCTACCCTCTAATCTCATGCAGAGACTCATACACCTACATACACCCCTTCCAATCACCCCCACATGCAACCCAACTGCACACATGCATGTAGTCCATCCACTCACATACCCCTCTTCATTAACTTAGTACTCACGCAATTCCAACTTCTACAGACACATCCTACCCACCTGTCCAACTCGCTCAGCTAAATGTGCCAATTTGCAGTGCTTCTAGCCTGGATTTTATTATTTGTTAGTTGTTGTTTTTTTAAATTTAGATTCAGCTCATTCCTTTTCATTGGTAGCTCAAGGCACGTTACATTCAGATATAATAGATTATCTATCCCTCTGTCCTTGGAGGCCTTCAGTCTAAAGGGTCTATTTATTCAGCGACAAATGGTGAATTAGCATATGTTGATTTGCCAATCATCGCTAAACACAACTAAATTCCTGACAAATTCATGTTATATCATGATGCACTGCTGAGGTGTTTGATCCCACCTTTCCCACCCCAGTTCCCACCCATCACAGTGCTGAATCTTTCTATATAGCCAATTAAGGGCTGGATTAGATTATTTTACAGTATTTTGGTTGAAGAAATTGTAGGGAGCTTAATATATCAAATTTAAGTTCTCTTTGGAAATAGAACAATCACATATATTTCAGGGTGCTTTGATTAGTATTTATTTATTTTATATACCGCTTTATCTAGGTTAATCAAGGCAGTTAACATGGAACAGTTTTCAAATTCTGCTCTGGGCAGTTTACAGTAAACAGTTTACAAGTAACGAGAACCATAATTGTTGGAATTATGTACAAGAAACATTTTAGCTAGAACTATATATAGCATTGAGTAGCAATAACATAGTGTTAAATCATGTGTTGGCTGAGGTACAATGATGTACATTGAGTTATATACAAGGAGATGGTTGTTAAGGATTTGTGGTATTTTCTATCTGGATTGGGCTGTAGTAAGGTAGGCATGCGTTCAGTGGGTTGTTTGATCTTGTATGTTTATATAGTCAATGATGTGTTGCTCATGTTGATAGTAGTCTGTAAATAGGAACGTCTTGAGGTGCGTTCTGATTAGTAATATCTCAAGAAATCTTTTGAGGTAATTCTACAAAGGGAACACGGTATACAACACACTCCAGATAAATAAACATTTTTTTTAGTCATAAAAGATAAGTTAAACTACTGCAGACCCCAATAACAGATGAGCAAACAATAAGAATACATACAGGGAATCTGAACGGAGACATTAGTTTTCACATAAGAAAGGTTAGTTTTTACTGGCAAGACAGCTGAGGACAGGAGAGAGACTTTGGTAGGATTTTTTTCCTTTCATATTTTTCTATTAGGTACCAAAGCTCTAACAGCAGAGGCATCGTGTTGCCAAAGCCATCACCCTCGTTACCATTTCTACATCCATCCAGATGGACAGCCAGATACAGGGTGTAGAAATGGTTCAATGTGAAATATCCCTGCAGGTTGAATCCTTCAGAAAATAAGTAGAGGACATAAGAGAGGAGGTGGTGTGGCTAAGAAGCACCCATGACAATGAAAAATATAATAATATCCAGCAGAAGGGAAGATGACATTGAAAAAACAAGATGACAGCTCGACATAGATTACCAGAGCTACAGAGCTGACATCCAAACTCCACCTTCCCTAGAACTGAAGAACCAGTACACAGCTCTGGAAGTGGAAGAGATGAAAACATCCCAGGAACAGGGGGTCTCAGAGCTCAAAACCCCAAAAGCTGCACGATCAGCAACCACTAGAAAGTGAAGGGTTGAGGTGGTTGGTGATTCCCTTCTGAAGAGTGCAGAGACATCTATCTGTTGTCCAGTAATGACATCCTAAGAAATGTGCTGTCTGTCTGGTACAAAGATCAAAGATGTTACAGAGTTTACAGAGATTCCTCAAAATCTGATATTATTTGACGCTGCTCATCCATGTTGGCACAAATTATACTGCTAGATTTCCATGTGAGTGGAAGGAACCTAGAAAAATGCTGGTGGCTCCTGTATTTGACTTTTTCAATGTTCCTTTGGAGTTTGAAATGATCCCGGAGGACCGGAGATGTAGTTCCTGTCCTCAAAAGTGGAAGTAAAGAAGAATTTTGGAACTTCAGGCCATTTAGTCTGACCTCTATAGTGAGTTATTTAATGAAAATGCTGATAAAGCAAAAGATGGTGTGATTTCTGGATCAAAGGCATTACAGAATCCAAAATGGCATGAGTTTACTAGAGGTATGTCTTGTCAGACAAATCTGATTGATTTCCTTGAATGGGTTACCAGAGAATTGGATCAAGGGACAGCAGAAGATTCGGTATGCTAAGATTTCAGCAAGGCCTTTGACACTGTTCCACATCTGCAACTTATAATAAACTGAGTGATACCGGGATGGACCTGAAAGTGACTGAATGGGTAAGAAACTGACTGAGGGGGGAGGCAACAAAGATTAGAAATAATTGGAGTTCACTCTGAAGATAGGGGTGTTACCAGTGATATGCCATAGGATCAGTCCTTGGTCCTGTTCTTTTTAACCTTTTGTAAGCAATATTGGGGAAGGTCTGTTGGGAAAGCTTTGCCTCTTTGCGAATGATACCAAAATCTGCAATAAGGTAGACACCATGGAAGGGGTAGATAACACAAAGAGGGATTTAGCGAAGCTTGAAGATTTGTCAAGAATTTGGCAGCTAAGATTTTATGCTAAAAATGTAAAGTCATGCATTTGGGCTGCAAAAGCCCAAGGGAGTAGTACAGTATAGTGGGTGAAGTACTTCAGTGCATGAAAGAACAGTCATTGGGGGTGATTGTATCAGATGATCTTAAGGCAACCAAGCAGGTAGAAGAGGTGACAGCAAAAGCTAGAATAATGCTCAGGTGCACAGAGAGAGGAATGACCAGCAGGAAAAAAGATGATAGCGGCTTTGTATAAATCTCTAGTGAGACCTCATTTGGAGTACTGTGTACAATTCTGGAGAGTTCACCTTCAAAAGCATATAAACAGGAGGGAGTCAGACCAGAGGGAGGCTACTAAAATGGTCAGTGGTCTTCGTCATAAGACAGGGCTCGACAAAACCCAGGTGCCAGGTCACCATGGTGACCAGAAATTTGCACCTGTCAATTGAAATTTACTTGCCTTCCCCTCCATTAAAAAAAAATGTGATTATGGGGCAAAAGACCCATTCTCTCTGCCCATGGTCAGAAGGGAAGGGAAAGGCCATGATTGTGTCTCAGAAGCAAGCTGATTGCCCGTGAGTATCCCATCTCCTGTGGGTAGAAGAGCATGGCTGTGATCGTTGCAACGACCTCTTCTATTTTCCCATGGGAGATTAGACAGAACAGGAGGGGGTGGCTGTGATCGTGGCCTGGAAGGCAGAAGACTGCCTGTTGGGAGCCTGTCTTCTGTGCAGGGCTGGTGTTACCCAGTAAGCCAGGTAAGCATGGCAGGGAGGCACTGGTGTTCAAGGGCACCAGCCAGCAGTGTTGGTGTGGTGCCCTCAGGAGCAGCCTGTCATGTAGTCCTGCAACACTACTGCTGGACACACTCACAACCTTCTTTTGCTCTTCTGCCTATGGGAGCTGCCTGTCCTGTGAGATGAAGAGCAGGAGGCGGCCATGATCGCAGGGGGGAGAGGGAGGGGGTATGCGCAGCCAACTGTAGAAACTGTCAATGCATGAGCTTTTTGTGCACGCATGGAGAAAGCCAGGAGCTGCATGGTTTGTTCTGAGGCTTTTTCCATCTAGCGCCAGATGCATCTAGAGGCTGACCAACAGGTAACGGCAGCCCTGCTCTGCTTTGTGGTATTCCTGGAAAAACATCCGTACCATTTGTGAATTCATTGAACTTTGGCATTTCATGTCCATTTCTGTTGTGCCTGCCATCTTTACAGCTTGTTCAAATTAAAACTCAGTTGGCACTCCATCAGGTAAGTTTGGTGGTCTTAAAGAGTTTAATTTATTTATTTTAATTCTCTTATATACCGTGCTATTCTGCATCAGTGTGGTTTACATTTAACAAACTGAAATTACATTGAACAGGGCATTATAACTTGGAGATAACTATTTTACAGAGAACATGGGCTATGGAGGGTTAAGTGGCTTGCCCAAGACCACAAGGAGCACCTGTGGGATTAGAAACCCCAGTCCTTCTGGCCCAAGGTTGCTGTCCTCTAGTGGGATTTGAACCCCTGACCTTCTGGCCTGAAGTATCTTGCCCCAGCCACTCCTCCACTCCTAATATCTGCTTGTGCTTTGTTAAATAAGTCCTTGCTAATATTAACCACCATGTATAATCCTAAAAGAACCTATTCTGGTCAGAGGCCACCTGGGATGAATATGCATGGGATGAATTTGGCTGGAATGATGAATCAAGGTCCTTAATGGGAGCAGGAGAAATAAATCTACAAAGACTATCTCAGTGAATAAGTTTACAGGGAACCCCTAACAGAATGATGAGATCTCAAGGAAATCTGCAAAAATGTGGAGGCACAGAGTCTTTTCTGAGGATTGGTCAATAAATGCACCCTCAAGATCTGGAGATGAACATGCAGCTTGCACAGAACAGAACTGATCCTTGGTCGCTGAAAGAGAAAATTAACTTTCAGCAAACCATGCTGAAAATGAGGGCCAAAACTCCTAGTAGGAGGGAACCACAGACTTCTACATCTATGAGTAATTTAGCTGGGCATGTGAAAATGACAAAACAAATTTTCACACCTCAGGTTGTAGAGCATACTCCAGAATTCCAGAGCCTTACACAACAGAGTGCCTCTAATATCTTAGCAAGCTTTGGATATCTAATGAAGACCTAGAGGAGCTTAGACCATTACTCAGGTGATCAGCTGACTCCAGAGAACATGCTTTTGATTTTGAGGGATATACAACTGCATAAAATGGGTAACCAGATCCTGCAGTATAGATGATGCTAAAAACAGAGGAAGAACAAGTGAGCCTGCACAGAGTAATGTAATAGGTTATGGACATGGAAATAAGTATGGATATAATGAAGACCCTGTTGTTGAGAGGCATATCTACAGTCCTGTAATAAATTTAGAAACAAGAAACAGCTGTCAAGCTGTACAGACACAATCTGCCATTTCCATGGAGACTCAACAATCAACTTTAAGCTGTAACCAAGGAGTGTTTCCTGTTGAAGAAATTATAAGACAGATGGGCTTTCAGAATAAAACATCAAATACACAGCCATTTTTTCAAGTTGGCTCTGGAAGGAAAATACCAACTGAGTATCAAACGCCACTAGGTAATAGGAAAATCATGTCAGAATTGCAATCTACTACTCCAGCAAGCCATCCTATTCAAATGCTTACACCTGCAGCAAAGCCTAAAAGGATTCAGAATCCACCAACTATTGGTAACCAGCCTAATTTTCCAAAGGCCAGCACACCTAGGAGTAAGTTTACTAAACCAGGCAAACTGTTAAGCCGGGCTATCTGCAACTAGGTCCCATGATATTCAATGGGAACTAGTTGCAGATAGCCCAGGTTAACCATTAGCCTGGTTTAATAACATACCCCCTAGTGTTCCAATGGCCAGTACACTCAGTGTTCCGATGGGTACTATTATGAATCAGCAAAATTACCAAGCAATTCCTGAATCTACTGTGCAGCCTGCTACCATTCATCCTTCTATGATTCAGAGTCCTAGCATGACAGCTAAATTTATGAAATGAAATTGTGTACCTGTGTTGTCACATTCTGATGTTCAGAAGATGAATCATCCTATGTGTGTGTAAGTGACCATTTATGTATGGAAACCACTAAAATATCATGCTTTCTGAATATGAATGTGCACATAAATCTAGATGATAATGATAATATTGATGATGGGGGAGGAGTGGCTCAGTGGTTGGGACAGGTTACCTCAGGCCAGAAGGCCAGGGGTTCAATTCCCCCATGGGGACAAGCAACTTCAGGCCGGAGGGACTGGGGTCTCTAGTCCCATGGCCACTCCTTGTGGCCTTGGGCAAGCCACTTAACCCTCCATTGCCTCAGGTACACTTAGAATGTGAGCCCTTCAGGGACAAGGGAAAAAAAGTACCCCTTAGTATACATGTAAACCACACTGATTCTAAAGAGCGCAGTATAAAAATAAATAAATAAATAAAATGACCATCTATATATGTGCATATTTCAGGTACCTGGAGCAGGTCTAAACTTAGATGCAATGCTAGGCGTCCATGACATTTCACACCTCCAACATGTCCCCATTCAGACTTTGACATCCACACGCTGGGACCATCCCCAGAGCTGGCTTCTAAAATGGCTCTGGAGATGTCTCTGTGCTTTTGACATGATCCATATGATGTTCAATTATGCAGGATTGTTGTGGGAGGAGTGCTAGTGAGTTGATCATGATTTTTGAGCTTAATTGTCGAAATCTTGGAGGAAGAGGGACATAAAGCAGTGGATTTGCCAATATCCTTCAACCATTCCTGTGAAAGAGAACTCAGTAGACCCAAATTCATGACTTAGGGCTAGATAAACTAAAAAGTGCTATCATGTTATTATGCGCTAACACACATTAACATGTGCAATCTACTACAGGCCTCTTTGTAATATCTTTGAATTAATAATCTACACTACTAGTGTAAGTGCATGCTAACACAGTAATGCACTTCAGCAAATCTTGCCTTAATCAAAATTTACAGGTCTAGTCAACATTTATTTATTTATTTATTGTTTTTCTATACCGCACTATTCGGTGCGGTATAGAAACCGCATTATTGACACCCTTGCATTTTAGGTATGTCGTGTACAATATCTTGAGAAATAATTGGAAATATTCCAACTGTATATCATCATAATATTTTAATAGTATTTTCAAATGTATACAACAACCCCCCCCCTTAAAAACAGTAATTTCTGAGAAAAAAAATATGACCTGGGCAGGATTAATGGCACCCTTCACTAATATTTGCGATCTGCTGATGGGGTCCCAAATCCAGCCTACAAACGTTTCTTGTAGCCATCTGTATGTTTTGTATATCTGTCTACTGGTAGTTTCTCCCACTCTTCAATTGCAATTTATTCCAGCTCATGAATGTTTCCAGGATTCCTTTTACCAAAGGAAAATTTCAGCTCTTTCCAAAGGTTCTCAATTGGACTGAGATCAGGACTCTTTGCTGGCCAGGTTAAAACAGTCCATTTTTTTTCCCTTTTAACCACTCTTTTGTACTTTTGGATGTATGTTTTGGTTCATTGTCCTGCTGGAGGAAAATGACCCAGACCTAGTTTTCTGACACTAGGTAGCACATTTTGCTCCAAAATACTTTAGTAGTCCTCTGACTTCATGAATCCTTTAATATATTCCAGGTCCTCAGTTCCTGAGGCAGGAAAACAGTCACAGAAAATTATGCAGCCTCCACCATATTTAACTGTAGGAAGGGTGTGTTTTTTTAACCTTATAAGCTTCATTTCTTTGCCTGTAAATGTATCACTGGTCTGCATTGCCAAAGAGCTCAAGTTTGGTTTCATCTGTCCACTAAATATTTTCCCAGAAGGACTGTGGTTTTTCAAGGTGGGTTTGGGCAAAGATCAAGCAAGCCTTTTTATGTCTGTCTTTGAGCAGTGGGGTCCTCCTTGGCCTTCTCCCATGAAGTACTTCTTTGTATAGTGCACAGCATATGGTGCAGGTTGAAACTGCTACTCCAGATTGCTCCATTCAGGTTAGCCTTAAGCTTTTTGGATATTGTATGTGGTGTTTTTCAAACAGTTCGCACTATCCTTCAAAGACCTTTTGGATTAATTTTCCTCTTTCAAGCATGTCCTGGGAGGTTCTTGACAGTTCTATGAGCAGAAAAACTTCTTAATAACATTGCAAACTTCAGACATGGAATCCAAATGTCTTCGGAGATGGCATTGTACCCCTCTTGAAGTTTGATGTTCGGTGAAAATGACTTTCCTGACAGTCTCAGGTAGCTCTCTTGTCTTCACCATTGTGAAAATGGAACAGGGAATGAATGTGACCATTTTAAACATTATAGCCATCATTCATTGGTTGATTTAAGTCACATGAGTACTGACAATTACAAATGCTTCTAATTTGACTGCAATAAGAATATGTTTTTGTTCAAACTGATTTGAATTGTTTATAAGGGCGCTAATAATCATGTCCCGGTTTTTATACTATTTCCTAGTATTTCCTTTTTAATTGGTCTTGTTTCATTTGATTCTTTTGTGTATCAAATATGTGTGCATATATAGTCCAAAGTAATTTCACTGGACACTTTTTATTTTATAGAAGATTTTGGACATTGAGGGGTTGAACTGCAAGGGTGCCAATAATGTTGACCACAACTGTATGTCATACAGGTATTTACAAATTTTATTAAGTACAAATTTTATTAAGTAAAAGCTAGTCACATTCTAGAATGACCCCCCCCCCCCTCCTTATATAGCTCAGAAAAGATATATAAATTCATTTGCATGGATTTTTAGGCTGGCTTCCTGTTTTCATAGTGTAATACCATTTCAGCCTTAGTTTATATAGCCCTTATTATTCCTGAAAGAAATATGAATCTCCTTTATGGCATGAACAACGCCTGGAATAAGGCAGAGGAAAGACATTGAACACTCTCAGACTGTCATCTGAACTCAAATTTAGGCACATAGTCAAAATACCCGCCCATACTTCATTCCCAGGCCTGGTTATTGGAAATGTTGCATAACCTATTACTTACAGTGGCCCTATAGGCATGAATGGTTGAATAAAAAAGACATTAGACAATAGAAAGCTTTATGTAGAAATACGTAATGTGTATCGGCTGAGCTTCATAGACACTAAAAACCTCTTTGAGACTGTTGACCTATTTACAAATAAGATAAATATTGCCTCACTGTCTCTTTACCATTTGTCTTCCCCTAACGCTAACTTAATTACACCTGGGGGAATTCTGTGCAAGAAAAATAAAAATTCTGTGCAAAATTATTTAAAATTCTGCAAATTTCTGCAACTCTATTTGTTAAAATAACACAACATAATTGGTGTCCTTGAGACACAATCAATTAAATTACAATACAGAAAAAATGTTATTTCTCAGAGATGCAGAATGTTTAGGATATAGGGCAGAATTCCTTAAGGAGTACTGTAATATGCCCCATAACTAAAGGTCTTGGTTTTTGCTGATATGGCAGTAACACAATGATGTCTATTGTTAAGAACATAGGATATGCCATACTGGGTCAGACCAAGGTCCATCGAGCCCAGTATCCTGTTTCCAACAGTGGCCAGTCTAGGTCATAGGTACCTAGCAGTTTCCCCAAAAGACAGAGGTTCCACAATGCTTGTATTGGGTCCCTTTTAATAATGGTTTATGGACTTTTCCTCCAGGAACTTGTCCAAACCTTTTTTTAAACCCAGTGACACTAACAGCTTTTACTACATCCTCTGGTAACAAATTCCAGAGTTTGATTACACGTCAAGTGAAAATATATTTTCTATTATTAGTCTTAAATAGGTTACCCTGTAGCTTCATTGCATATCCCCTAGTCTTTCTATATTCTGATGACATAAACAATCGATCTATGTTTACCCATTCCACTCCATTCATTAATTTATAGACCTCTATCATATCTCCCTGCAGCCGTCTCTTTTCCAGGTTGAAGAGCCCTAACTTTTTTAGAATCTCATCATAGGAGTATCCTTCCATCCTCTTTACCATTTTGGTGGCTCTTTTCTGAACCTTTTCTAATAACGCTATATCCTTTTTAAGATATGGCGACCAGAATTGCACACAATATTCAAGGTGCAGTCGCAACATGGAATGATATAGAGGCATTATAATATATTTTGTTTTATTTTCCATTCCTTTCCTTATGATACCTAGCATTCTATTTGCTCTCTTGGCTGCCACTGCACACTGGGTGGAGGGTTTTAACATGTTATCCATGATGACGCCTAAATCTTTTTCCTGGGTGGTGGTTCCTAATATGGAACCTTGCATCGTGTAACCATAGATCTCCAGGAACAAGCAGGAATGGTAGTCTTCGCATATGGGTATCATTGGCACTGACTGAGCCCGCGTGGGAACACTCCCCAGTGTCCTATAGGAAAGCTTTTGGGAGCATCGCACTGTGCCTGTGCTGCTGCCTTCCTGCCTTTCCAACTCTCCCTCTTCAGTTTTTCATTTTCTGCAGAGCTGACAGGCAGCAACTCCTGTCACTGCAGAAAATGTTCTTTTTTATGGTTGTGTCTGCCTTCCCATCGACCCCCATACCGATTCCACCGGTGTCTTCTTTATTTTCTTCTTCTTTATAAAAAAAAAAAAATCTTTTTCTTGAGGGTCTTGGTACTTTGGTGCCATTTTGGGCACTAAGCCCTGTTTTTTCTCAAAATGAAGAAACAATCTAGTGGTTTCAAAAAATGTTCAAAATGTGGCGGTACCATTTCGGCTACTGACACCCATGACTGGTGTCTTAAATGTTTGGGCCTAGACCATTCTCCATCGGAGTGTCTCCTCTGCAGAAAGATGACTAAGAGGGGTCTGCAAAATAGAGCTGCCAAAATCGGCACCCTTTTTGCCTCAGATGCAATGTCCATTGCATCGACATCGTCCAGGGCTTCATTTTCCTCCCATGGATCTCAGGTAACCAAACCCAGGTCGTATTCTCCTTATAAGCCTCGATATATTTCCAGCGTTGCCCTTGAGGAGAATACACCGGTCAAACAACCCCGGTGGGAGGTCCTTTCCTCCAAAGCATTAATGGGGTCCCAAGATGTTCTTGAGGCATCAACCTCCGGAGAGCTCTTGGTGCCATGATTTGGGGTCGTGGCCCGCTTCCACCGGTACTGACACCCAGACATCGGCAGGCTCCATGGATCAATGCATTCTAGCCATTGAGCGTAGCCTAGCGGCCTTGTTGGCAGCCTCCCACTAAAGCCGCTAAAATTGGTTCCGCAGCCATCGGTACCGGTACAGGATGTATAGGCAGTTACTGTTCCACTGCTCTCCATGCTACCACCCATGCCAGCCTTAGAATCGGTGTCTGGCATAGAGGGTCCGGTATCGAGGCATTCCAATCCCGACTTCGATTGGTACCAACGACAGGCCGTACGGGAGCACCCGGCCCATCGATACTTCGAGTCTTCCGATTCCGATGATTCTGATGAATCCATCGATACCGGAGGGGTTGTTCCAGAGGATCCCTCTCCTTCGCTGCAATGGCAGATGTCTCCTCCGGAGGACATGTCTTTTCAAGACTTTATATGGGATGTGGCTCGGGGCCTCCCGATCACCGTGACCCCTGAAAAGGAACTGAGAGCGTGAAGAACTTGAAATTCTTAAGTATCTGAGAGCCCCCAAGGAAGCTGCAACCCTTCCCATACACCAGATTCTGCATGATCTTATGCTTCGAATGTGGGAAACACCCTTAATGGTGTCCCCACATTCCCGAAGACTCGATACAATGTACCGGGTACCACAGTGTCCCGAGTTCCAAAAAACGCAGTTACCACGCCATTCTATGGTCGTGGAATCAGCGATGCGCCAGATCAAAAGTGCTAAGACACATTCCTCTAATCCTCCGGGTGTCAATGTTTTCAAGCCTCTATGCTGTCGGCCAGAATAAGTTCTTACATACTCTACATGGGTGTGTTTCTTCAAGAGGTTACTAAAGATTTAGAACTCATGGCCCCTCTTCTCCCCGAAGACAAGAGGCAGATTTTCTTACTCTTGTTAAGCATGCCCAAAATGTCTCTAAGTTCATGAACAGGGCAACCTTTGATTGTTTCGAATGCATTAACAGAACCTCTGTTATTTCTATTGGTGCACATCGGATTGCTTGGCTACAGACATCTGATTTAGAGCAGTGGGTGCAAGATAAGCTGGGAAATATTCCTTGCACAGGAGAAAACCTTTTTGGCAAGGACTGGCATGATAAAGCTTCTCAGCTTGAATCTGAGAACACTGCTTTAAATTGATCCAGGACCACTGCCAACCCAGCTAAGAAAAAGACAGTTATGAAACCCTTTTTCAACAAGAAAAAGAAATTCTATCCATCTTACAACCAAGCTGGCCACTGTCCAGTCCATGCTCCCCAGAAGGGACAGCAGCAGCTGAAACAACAAAGGAAGGCTGAGGTCCCAAGAGCTCAACCAGCCCAGCAGTCACAGCCTCCTCAAGGTCTTTGACTCCTTCCTAGAGAACCTAGTCATCCTTCCTCTAGAAATACCAGAGCCTCTCAACATTCCAGGCGGACTGCGATACTTTGTCAAGAGGTGGCAACAGATAACATCAGAACATTGGACTCTCACCATAGTGACAGAGGGGTACAAACTCCACTTCCACAGCCACAGTATGCCCCCTCTCTCTACTCCAAGAGAGTTCAGTTCCCCGGCACCCCCCCCCCCCCAACAACTCTCTTGTATTAAGAGGGCACCTCACTCCTTGCTCAGGGAGCGATAGAGGAGTACCTTTTTCTCAGCAAGGCCTGGGCTTCTACTTCCCCTACTTCCTTATTCCAAAGAAAACAGGAGGGTACAGGCCCATACTAGACCTCAGGGACTTAAGCATGTACCTCTTCTGATAAAAATCTCTATCATTCTCTCTCTTTCCTCCTCTCCTTTTGTCTCAGCTACAAATACAATTAAAGAGGGAGAGTTGGAAAGGTGGGAAGGCAGCAGCGCAGGCGCAGTGGGATGCTCCCAAATGTTTTCCGATAGGACGCTGGGGAGCGTTCCCACGCGGGCTCCATCAGTGCCGACGATGCCCATATATGTTCCCGGAGATCACTTGTTACAGGTGAGTAACTATACTTTTGGATTGTTCTTTCCTAGGTGCATAACTTTGCACTTGTCCACATTAAATTTCAAGTCTTCCAATTTATCAAGTCTTCCAATATATCAAGATCCTCTTGCAATTTTCCACAATCCTCATGGGCTTTAACAACTTTAAATAGTTTCATGTCATCTGCAAATTTGATGACCTCACTCGTTATTCCCTTTTCCAGGTCATTTATAAATATGTCAAAAAGCAGCGGACCCAGCACACATCCCTGGGGTATTCCACTATTCACCTTTCTCCATTAGGAAAATTGGCCATTTAAACCTACCCTCTACTTTCTATCTTTTAACCAGTTCCTGATCCACAATAGTACACTACCTCCTATCCCATGACTTTTTAGTTTTGCCAAAAGTCTCTAATGAGGGACCTTATCAAAGGGTTTCTGAAAGTCCAGATACACTATATCAAGCGACTCATCTTTGTCTACCTGTATATAACACATTACTAAAACAAGATCTTCCTTGTCTAAAGCCATGTTGGCTAACTCCCATTAAGCCATGACTATCTACATGTTCAGTAATTTTGTTCTTTATGATGGTTTCTACCATTTTCCCCGTTACTGACGTAGATTCCCGGATCACCCCTGGACCCCTTTTTAAAAATTGGTGTTACATTGGCCATCCTCCAATCTTCAGGTATTAGAGATGATTTTAATGATAGTTCAAAGATTACTAATAGCAGGTCTGCAATCTCATATTTCAGTTCTTTCAACACCCTTGGATGTATATCATCCGGTCCATGTGATTTGCTACTCTTCAGTTTATCAAATAGTTGTAATACACCTTCCTGGTGTATCGATATTTCTTTCAATTCTTCCACACTATCACCTTTAAATACCACTTCAGTGATGGGTAACGTCCCTACATGTTACTCAGTAAAGACCGAAGTAAAGAATTCATTCAGTCTCTCCGCTATGGCCTTGTCCCCTCTTAGTGCCCCTTTTACCCCTCTATCACCTAATGGTCCAACTGACTCTCTCACAGGTTTTTTGCTATGAATGTACTTGAAAAAGGCTTTATTATGCGATTTTGCTCCCACAGCAAGCTTCTTCTCAAATTCTCTATTTGCCTGCCTTAGCAATGCCTTGCATTGAACTTGCCAGTGCTTGTGCTGTTTCCAGTTTTCATCATTTAACTCTTTTTTTTCCATTTCCTGAAAGATGCTTTTTTATCAACAACAGCTCTCTGACCTCATCTTTAAACCATGCTGGCAGTTTTTTGGACTTCCTTCCACTTTTCTTAAAGCATGGAATACAGCTAGATAGTCTTTTTAAACAACACCTAAGCTTGTAAGTCTTTAACCTTTGCAACTGCTCCTTTCAGTTTTTTCTTAACTATTTTCCTCATTTTATCATAGTCTCCCTTTCAAATGTAAAAGGTAGTACTGTGGATTTCCTTACCATCCTCCCTCCATTAATTAAATCAAATGCGATCATGCTATGATCACTATTGCCAAGTGGCCCCAACACCCTTATCTCTTGTACCAGATCTGGTGTTCTACTAAGGACTAGGTCCAAAATGGCTTCCCCTCTGCTCAGTTCATGAACCAGCTGCTCCAAGAAGCAGTCATTTATTTCATCTAGAAACTTTATCTCCCTAGCATGTTCTGCCATGACACTGACCCAGTCAATATTGGGTAATTGAAATCACCCATTATTATTACTGTGCTGTAACTTTTTATAGCTTCCTTGATGTCTTTGAGCATTTCATCATCCATTCCTTCCTTCTGGCCAGGCGGTCGATAGTACACCCCAACTGCCATCGCCTTCCCCTTTTTACATGGAATTTCAATCCATAGAGATTCTACAGCGAATTTTGTTTCCTGCAAAATTTTAATTCTTTCTGACTCAATGCCTCTCTAACATAGAGTACAACCCCTCCACCAATTTGATCAGCTCTATCATTACGATATAGTTTGTATCACAGTGTCCCACTGGTTGTCCTCCTTCCACCATGTCTCTGAGATACCAATCATATCTAATCTCATTTAGTGCTATATAGTCTAACTCTCCCTTCTTATTTTTTAGACTTCCAGCATTTGCATACAAGCATTTTAGAGACTGTATTTTATTCATATTAATCTGGCTATCTGTAGGCAGGGATAATTTGGAATCTTTAAGCTCTGGGCTATTGGGAGGGCTAGGACTAGAATGGGATGGGGGGCTAGGACTGGAAATAGGTTGGGACTCAGTAATGACAACAGTTTCAAGAACAGAGCCTGCCCATTCTTTGTGTGGGAATGTTGCCTGCACATGGCCCTGCATCTCAGAAGGCCTCATGCCTTCCTGCCTAACTGGCTTCAGAGGGAGCCAGGGAGGCCCGAAGCCTGGCGTCCTCGCTCACATCTGCACAGCCACAGGAGAAAAGAACAGTGTTTTCCTTCTTTCCCATGGCTCTGTTAAAGTTGAGCCCACCGGCGCGCTTAGTGATACAGCAAATGCCCCATTTAACCTCCCGACACTCAACGCACTGGTGGGCTCAACTTTAACAGAGCCGTGGTAGAAAAGGAAAGCATTTTTCTTTCTTGCGGCTCTGCAGAGGTGAGCCATGGCACTGGGCTTTGGGCATCCCTGGCTCCCTCTGAAACTGCTCAGGCAGGCTCAGGGCTCTACTTGTGTGTGTGTGTGGGGGGGCAGGATGGGGGGGGGGGCTAGGACTAGAAATAGGCTGATCACAGGGGCTAGCACTGGAAATTTGCTGTTGGGGGCTAGGATAGGAAATGGGGTTAGGATTGGTAATAGACTGATGAGGGCTAGAACTGGAATGGGAATAGGGGGCTAGGACTGGAAATAGGCTAGGACTGGAAATGGGCTGATGGGGGGCTAGGATAGGAAATGGGCTGATTAGGGAGGTTAGGACTGGAAATAGACTGATGGGGGCTAGCACTGGAAATGGGATGATGGAAGGGCTAGAACTGGAATGGGATGGGGGGGGGGGGCTAGGACTGGAAATAGGCTAGGACTGGAAATGGGCTGATGGAGGGAGGGGAGGAGAGAGCTGCTGGCCCTGGAGGAAGACTGGGGGCTAAGAATGCAAATGGACCGATGCAGGGGGATGGGAGAATGGGACCATAAGGGAGCTGATGTTGGCAGAGGACTAGAAGGGAATGAGGCTGGAGAGAGAAAAAGAGAAGTTGAGGGAGTGAGGATGGAGAGGGGAAAAGATATTTTGTGTGGGAGGGAAGAAAAAATCTACAATTGGCCGGATATTGGGAGACTAAGTGGAGATTGAGGATGGAAGAGTTAAATTTGAGTGGATGAAAAAGGAATAAAGAAAGAAATGGAGGAAAGACTAAAAGGGGAAAGATCAATAGCAACTTCAAATAGAGCCTTCAGTCTGAGCGCCCCAAGCCTCTGGAACTCCCTCCCACCCCACATCAGAACTATCCCCAACTTGAGCCAGTTCAGGAAGGCCTTAAAACACCTCCTTTTTATCAAATACCTCATAGACTTCCCCGAACCACAGTCACCATGTATGACCAACACACAATAACTCTACCCTACATTCATACAGTTACCTATTTCAATGTTCCACACATGTAAATAGTTTCCCCTGTTATCCAAGTTGATTGCTCCTGTTCATTGTAATGACCTGACTCTTGTTTATTGTCGGATACTTTTAGTTTTATGTAAACCGCGCTGATCTCAAATAGTGCGGTATATAAGAAATGTAAATAAATAAATAAATAAGTTACATTAGATGTAGAGAGAGAATGGAAACAACTAGAAGAGAGAAGAAAGGGCAAATGGATAGCAGACAATGGAGAGTTAGCAGAAGATACAAAGAAACCAGAAGAAAGCGACTGGAGCAATTGCGACTGAAAAATGAAATGGCCAAACAACAAAAGGAAGAGAAATACTTTTTTATTTTGAATTTATTAACTGGAATATGTCAGCTCTGGGAAATGTGCATCGCTAACATCTTTGTGTTTTGTTTAATACAAGAGGAAATTAATCTCTGGTTTATTTCTCCAGTGTTGTTGTATATTCCATGTTTGGCTGTTGGGGTTCCCAGTTTAATTATTGTCTTTCTATTTCTAAATTGTGATTATTTATTTATTTACATTCTCTTATATACTGTGCTATTCTGCATCAGTGTGGTTTACATTGAACAAACTGAAATTACATTGAACAGGGCATTATAACTTGGAGATGACTATTTTACAGGGAACATGGGCTATGGAGGGTTAAGTGGCTTGCCCAAGACCACAAGGAGCACCTGTGGGACTAGAAACCCCAGTCCTTCTGGCCCAAGGTTGCTGTCCTCTAGTGGGATTTGAACCCCTGACCTTCAGTACCTTGCCCCAACCACTAGGCCACTCCATCCCTTGTTCTATGTTTGGTGATGGTCTATGTTCTGCATGAGTAACTGAGCTGAGGTTTTCTGTTTATGTAGTTTCTATGTGATAGTCTCACTTGTTCTCTTTCCCCAGTAGGAGATGTATTGATATTCTCTGAGATGTATTGGTTTAATATTTGCAGTGTTGTCTTTTAATAGGTAGGGTTTGGTGCTTTGTGAGTCTTGGTAGTGCTGTTATGATACAGCAGGTTTTCTATGGGTTCTAAATGAGCAGAGTTAATAATACGTCCTAATATGCCTGGCAGTTGACCCTGCAGTATAGTAATGTAGAAATCAGGTAGCCTTTCTTTATCCTCACTGCCCATGCAAATGGTATTTGGACATTCTTTAAATGGCGTGTTTACTAAAAGTTAATGCATATTCAAAAATGTAAATATGCATTAAATACAGGAACTCCCATTTATTTTTATTGGTGCAGTGGCACAACACACATTAATGTTAGGCAAACATGCCCCTAAGTCATTACCAGGAGAAAAAAGAGGCTTGTGGAGGGCTCCTTTGAAAGCCACCTAAAATTTTAGTTGGCAAAATATACATTTTAAAATAAAATAAATTAAATTTATTCAAATGAGGTTCAGTGGATCTGCAAATGAGGCCCTGCAATGAGTCTCCACACATTGTCCTGCATCACCCTTCGGCCACCCCTGTTCAAGACATCATGCTACTGGCAGCTCAGAGCTCCTCTCAGTCTCCATGGATTTTCCACCAGAACCCCAACCATATTGCAATGGATAACTGAATTTGTTGCACCTACTCTCCCCCTCTCTTCAGCAAAACAAGCACACACACACTTCTTCTGGGTGCTCAGCTTGTCCTCACCAGTCTCTTTTCAGTCAGCCAGTTACCACAACAAGTTATCCTATTCTCTGCAATTCCCCAATAGTCAGACAACTATACAGTCAGCTCTCTCCCAGCTATCAACTGTCCCAAAACCAGCCAGCCAGCTTGTTTCCCCTTCCTGAAGCAGAGTCCATCTTCAAAGAGCCAGTCAATCTGCTCTGTCTCCCAAGCCATAATTCAGCCTGCATTCCTCTTTAAGCAGAGAAGTATTTTGCCTTCCAATCAAGCAGCTTGTTCCCTTTTCTCCCTTCCAATCAAAGCAGCCAGTCACATGGATCAAAGAAATCAAACCCAGCGGGGCTCCTTACGAGTTAGTTTCTCCAACTTGCTCTACCTACAGCCTTCCTGCAGTGCTTGGGAATAGGTCATATATTTAGGCTCCATGTGCTGTACTCTCCGGCTAAGCTCTTGTTCTCATGAGAATAGCATGAGAAGACAGGCACTGCAAGGTCCAAATACTGAGAGCTGCATGGTGCCCAAATGCATCAGCTGCTCCGGTGCCTTGCAGGAAGACTGCTGGTGCCGCAGTGTGACAGAACTAACAGGTGAGGAGCGCACAGCTTTTATTTTCTTCAGTCTGGGCAGCCGGCCAAATTCTGTGGGCCATTGAAAAATTCTGTGGGGAGGGTGAATTCTGTGCAAATTCTGTATTGCACAGTTGCACTTAATTCCCCCAGAAGTATCACATCATAGATAGGAAGGAGGAGTGGCCTAGTGGTTGGGGCAAGGTACTACAGGCTGGAAGGTCGGTGGTTCAAATCCCACTAGAGGACAGCAACCTTGGGCCAGAAGGACTGGGGTTTCTAGTCCCACAGGTGCTCCTTGTGGTCTTGGGCAAGCCACTTAACCCTCCATTGCCCATGTTCCCTGCAAGTATTAGTGTATGTGTCTCATATCCCCTCGTGTTAAATGTATCCCCCAACCACTTTGACCCGGTGAAAAGCGGGATATAAATGTAAATAAATAAATAAAAATAAATTGGGGTATGTTTACTAAGCTGGGCTAATGGTTAGTGTGAACAGGAAATGCTCTCTATGTGATTAATGAATCTGGTCCCCCCTCCACCTAGTCACATGCAGTAACTCAGTCTTTTCGAGCTACCTGAAAACCCAGTAATGATATCAGTGCTCCCCTTCTGTGCTTGCTCCCTGTGCGGTCACACTACTCGCACAGCCCTTAGTATGGCTCTGTAACTACAGTGGTGTGCAAAAGTCTGGAATCACTTGTAAATTTGATGTTTTTTCAACTTCGTGACCTTATATCTTATTTTCTTTTTCCTCCCAGTGGCTTTTTCTGTGTATCTCATGATAAGTGATAGATTTGGCTATTAGGGCCAACTTTTAGTATTGGTTTGGCCCTTATTTTCTGAGTTTGTTCCCCATAGTTGTTCTGTTGATAGATTTTCTGTGAAAATCGCGTAATGTACATCTTTGGCCAACGATATAGTATTGTAAGTATGCTTTAAAATATTATGGACGCACGCCAGGTTTCCTTCAAATTAACATCCATTTAAAGCAGCCGCCTCCAGGGCCCGTGCCTGAGGGCCTCGCCAGAGGACCCTTTGGCATGGCCCTTAGGCGGGGTTCACAACGGAGAAACCATAAGCCAGAAAACCACTCTTCTCTGAAATCATCGTGGCCGTGGGAAGAAGACCACTCGTTGTGAAATCCACTATCCAAAATCCAGATCTTGCCCGCTCCACCGCGAACCGACAATAACCAAAACTGTCAGCGCCACTTTCCACTCAATTGATCCATCTGCCTCTATAAGTCGTTGACGGTGAGAATTAGCTCTGGTAGTTCTGCATTCACATCAGCTGATCCAATGAACTGAATATAAGATTCTTAAAGAAAAGCAGACCATGCTAGCAATAAGCTTTGTAGAATACATTGTTTATTCTTGTTGGATACATTTTATATTCTTGTAGAATACACTGTATATTGTTTCACTCTCATTGGATACTTTACTTCATGATACAGTACTAGTAATCAGCTTTGTAGAATACATTGTATATTCTAAAAGACCCAGCACTCCTATCAACTGGATAGGCATTCGGATGCTCTTATGGTCTGTCCCTAACCCCTGCACACTTATCTGCACCTAGGTTAATACAAATTGCCTTTTTGCAATTACAGCATGACCTAACTTACTAGGTGCATTCAGAATTCGCTCCCACACTCTAACCAGTTCACTGTCTTTGATTTCAGCGCCTAAGGTTATCAAGATGGGGCCCCTTATCACCACCATAGTTGGTTTCTACATCCTCCTCACTAGCTGGCTCCCAATTTCTCAAGCCCTAACCCCTGAATACAATCAGATACCAGTCTTACATAGCCATGGGAGAAGATGGACAGGTATACCTCATCACAACACTAATTGGGACTCCCGCTCACATCACCCACATCTACTACACATAACACTGCAACGCTCTAGGAAAGCTAAACACGATAAAACCCTCTACCCACAAAACCTAAAATGTGCCCTCATCAATGCCCGCTCCATCCATAAGAAGTGGCCAGTGATTGCAGACACTATATCTCTCCATAACCTCGATATTCTCATGGCTACCGAAACATGGCTATCTCCTGAAGACAATGTCGTACTCAACCAGCTCCTCCCATTAAACTTCACAGCGTTTACTAGCCATAGACAAAACAAAAGAGGAGGTGGAGTGCTGATCCTCACTAGATCAGACCTTCACTTCCAGCTGGACGACTCCACCAGCACAAACCACCTGGAGACAGTCTCCATTTCCAACAAGCTCTGCTCTATAAACCTACTATATAGAGCTCCTGCAGCCTCCCGGATGACCTCCCAACTATAATAAATCTCACATCCAACAGCCTGAATCCTAATACCCCGAGTTGGATCTTAGGCGATTTTAACTTGCCAGCGCTTCAAGATAACCAATCTGCGGCCTTTGTCGAAGCTCTCGAAACCCTTCGATACAAGCAATTAGTTAATAAACCTACTCATGTGAAGGGGAATACTCTTGACCTTATATTTGCCCCACAGACAGTTGTCGACCAATCACACGACACCGTGTTGTCCACATCCTCTGTACCGTGGTCAGACCACAAACTTATTATTTTCCAGATCCCCACTCATGACAGTCAATCTAAGATCAACAGAGTACCAAGAAATAACTCTAGACTACCTGCTAGAAGCTTTCTCCCATTTAATAGAGATCTTATCCTCGCTGGAATGCGCTCACTCCTTAATGAAACCTCCCTAAACCTGGAAGAACTGGTCTTCTGCTGGAATAGTAGTCTTAATGCAATAGCACTTCGACCACCACCTAACAGGCCACCAAGGAAAAGAACTACAGCCCCTTGGTACACAGCAGACCTGAGACTATCACTCTCCCGACTACAGAAGCTGGAAAAACGCTGGCGTCATTCACACTCTGTGGAAGACTATGCAGCTTACATCTATCAGCTATCCATCCACTGTAATGCTATCTCAGAGAAGATGAAACAGTACCACACAGACACCCTGAAGCGCTCACTAAACAAACCGCATGATTTGTTTAACTTAGTCAAGACTCTTTCTAAAGAACCAGCCCCTGAACAGCAATGTGCAATCCATCCCCAGGAGTTTGCAGTTTACCTACAATCCAAGTTATGCCAAACAAATAAACCTTCAATAGAGTCTGCTTCCACAATCCAAGAGTGTCCAATACCACTAACTTCCTTCTCTACACCGGCCAAGAAGCGCATCGAAGACTCAATTATGACCCTCAATACTACTACTGCACAAACGGATCCTTGCCCAGCTTTCTGGATAAAGGAACTGCACAGTGATTTCAGCACAATAATATCCAAAATAATGAACCTGTTCTTCTCTTCTGGCTCTTTCCCTTCTGCCCTCAAGCACACATCTATAAGACCACTCCTGAAAAATAACAAGCTAGATCCCCAAAAGGCAGACTCCTACAGACCCATTTCAAGTATACCTTTTCTCGCAAAGTTAATCAAAAAAGAGGTGCAAAGACAGTTACAAGACCACATTATGTTTATTATATGGCTCCTGCTCACAACCCCCGTCAAAAGCGCTGCTGCTCCTGGGCCCTGGCAACGGCGGTTTTTTATGCCGTTGGGCCATAATAACCTCCATGACTTATAACTTGGATTCAGAGAGTCACATGATGTCGAAACACTCCTTATCACCCTCTTCAATAATATAATTACTGGTGTCGATAACCTCCGACAGGGATTTGCACTCATTTTCCTAGACATCGCTGCAGCCTTCGACTCAGTAAGTCATGAACTTCTGGGAAGGCTAAAAGACAAAGGCGTCTGTGGAACAGCGCTCGAATGGTGCAGATCATACTTGTCCGGAAGATGGCAGCACGTTCGATCTGGTGGAGCAACATCTGAACCATTTCATCAAGGCCAGGGGGTGCCACAGGGATCCTCCCTCTCTGCCTTGATGTTCAACATATACATGCAACCTATTTGTAATATCATCCGGTCTTTCAATTTTATTTATTTTTTATTTTTCATTAACAATTCTTATATACCGCACTATTAGACATCAGCGCGGTTTACATTGAACAGAAAACATCCGACAGTTTACATATGTCTGGTCATTACATTTAACAGGAAGTATAACTTGGCGAAATTGGGGAAACTAAATACAATGAAGGATTATCTGATAAAGGATATCATGGTTAACTATATACAAAGGTGGTACAATAGTACATGGAACTACTTGTTATTTACATTGTGAAGTTGGCCTGTTGCGGGGGTCTGTCTGTTTGACCACTCCTGCTATTCGCCTGGGGGTTATGTTCGGAGCTGTCATTGAGATATTTAAGGAAGAGGAAATGTTTTAGTGCCTTTCTCAATGTCAGTTGCATGGTATATGCGGACGATGTCTTGCTCTATATGCCATTTACCATTGATAAATTGGACCTCTCCCCTCTAACCAATTGCTTCAATGCCATATCTGATTGGCTTCTGTCACAAAACCTCAGAATTCAGTATAAGAAGACGGAGGTACTCTTCATTTCAAGGAACCCAAACTTTAGCCCTCCACAATATTTGAAGGTGAAAGAAGCTGAACTACAAACAAAACCCACAATATGGTACCTTGGTGTTACTCTGGATCAAAACCTTACATAAGAACATAAGACATAAGAACATAAGACATGCCATACTGGGTCAGACCGAGGTCCATCAAGCCCAGTATCCTGTTTCCAACAGTGGCCAATCTAGGTCATACATACCTAGCAATATCCCCAAAAGACACAGGTTCCACAATGCTTGTACTGGGTCAAGCATTGATATCCTGGGTCCCTTTTTAATAGTGGTTTATGGACCTTTCCTCCAGGAACTTGTCCAAACCTTTTTTAAACCCAGCTATACTAACAGCCCTTACTACATCCTCCGGTAACAGATTCCAGAGTTTGATTACACGTTGAGTGAAAAAATATTTTCTCTTATTTGTCTTAAATAGTTTACCCTGTAGCTTCATTACATGTCCCCTAGTCTTTCTATACTCTGATAGCATAAACAATTGATCCACGTTTATCCGTTCCACTCCATTCATTAATTTATAGACCTCTATCATATCTCCCCTCAGCCGTCTCTTCTCCAGGCTAAAGAGCCCTAACCTTCTTAGCCTCTCTTCATAGGAGTAGCCTTCCATCCCCTTCACCAATTTGGTGGCTCTTCTCTGTACTTTTTCTAATAACGCTATGTCCTTTTTAAGATACGGTGCCCAGAATTGCACACAATATTCAAGGTGCGGTCGTACCATGGAGCGATACAGAGGCATTATAATATCCTTTGCTTTGTTCTCCATCCCTTTCCTTATGATACCTAGCATTCTATTTGCTTTCTTGGCCGCCGCTGCACACTGGGCGGAGGGTTTTAACATGTTATCCACGATAACTCCTAAATCTTTTTCCTGGGTGGTGGTTTCTAATGTGGAGTCTTGCATCGTGTAATTATAGTGTGGGTTGTTCTTTCCTAGGTGCATAACTTTGCACTTGTCCACATTAAATTTCATCTGCCATTTGGATGCCCAGTCTTCCAATTTATCCAGATCCTCCTGCAGTTTTCCACAATCCTCTTGGGTTTTAACAACTTTAAACAGTTTTGTGTCATCTGCAAATTTGATAACCTCACTAGTTATTCCCTTTTCCAAGTCATTTATGAATATGTCAAAAAGCAGTGGACCCAGTACAGATCCCTGGGGTACTCCACTATTCACCTTTTTCCATTGGGAATATTGGCCATTTAGCCCTACCCTCTGCTTTCTATCTTTTAACCAGTTCCCGATCCACAATAGTACACTGCCTCCTATCCCATGACTTTTTAGCTTCGCCAAAAGTCTCTGATGGGGGACTTTGTCAAAAGCTTTCTGAAAGTCCAGATAAACTATAATCAACTGACTCACCTTTGTCTACCTGTTTATGCACACCTTCAAAAAAACATATCAGATTAGTAAGACAAGATCTTCCTTGTCTAAAGCCATGTTGGCTGTCTCCCATTAGGCCATGACTATCTACATGCTGTGTAATTTTGTTCTTTATGATGGTTTCTACCATTTTCCCTGGTACTGACGTCAGGCTCACCGGTCTGTAATTTCCTGGGTCACCCCTTGAACCCTTTTTAAAAATTGGTGTTACGTTGGCGACCCTCCAATCTTCAGGTATTACAGATGATTTTAATGAAAGTTCACAGATTACCAATAGCAGGTCTGCAATCTCATATTTCAGTTCTTTCAACACTCTGGGATGTATACCATCTGGTCCAGGTGATTTGCTACTATTCAGTTTATCAAATAGTTGTAATATATCTTCCCGGTGTAGCGATATTTCTCTCAATTCCTCTGCAGTATCACCTTTAAATACCACTTCAGTCTTGGGTAACATCCCTACATCTTCCTCAGTAAAGACCGAAGCAAAGAATTCATTCAGTCTCTCTGCTATAGCCTTGTTTCCTCTTACTGCCCCTTTTACCCCTCTATCATCTAATGGTCCAATTGACTCTCTCACAGGCCTTTTGCTATGAATGTACTTGAAAAAGTCTTTATTTCATGTTTTTGCTTCCATAGCAAGTTTCTTCTCAAATTCCCGCTTTGCCTGCCTTATCAATGCTTTGCATTTAACTTGCCAGTGCTTGTGCTGTTTCCAGTTTTCATCATTTGGCTCTTTTTTCCATTTCCTGAAGGTTGCTTTTTTGGCAGCAACAGCCTCTCTGGCCTCACCTTTAAACCATGCTGGCAGTTTTTTTGACTTTCTTCCACTTTTCTTAATGCGTGGAATACAGCTGGTCTGGGCTTTGAGGATAGTATTTTTAAATAACACCCAAGCTTGCTGTAAGTCTTTAATCTTTGGAACCGCTCCTTTTAGTTTTTTCCTAATTATATTTCTCATTCTATCATAGTTTCCCTTTTGAAAGTTAAAAGGTAGTACTGTGGATGCCTTTACTATCTGTCCTCCACTAATTAAATCAAACATGATCATACTATGATCACTATTGCCAAGTGGTCCCAGGACCCTTATTTCTTGCACCAGATCTGGCGTTCCACTAAGGACTAGGTCCAGTATGGCTTCCCCTCTGGTCGGTTCACGAACCAGCTGCTCCAAGAAGCAGTCATTTATTCCATCTAGAAACTTTATCTCTTTAGCTTGTCCTGCTGTGACACTGACCCAGTCGATAACGGGGTAATTGAAATCACCCATTATTACTACTCTGTTGTGACTTTTGTTAGCTTCCTTGATTTCTTTGAGCTTTTCATCATCCATTTGTTCATTCTGGCCAGGTGGTCGATAGTATACTCCCACTGCCATCACCTTCCCCTTCATAAATGGAATTTCAATCCATAGAGATTCTACAGCAAATTTTGTTCCCTGCAAAACTTTAATCCTTTCCAAACACCTTCTATATCACATACTGCTGTATAGCACTCGAGTGGACACTAGTTTCAAATAATGGCAGTCACCATCTTTATAACAAGGAGAGGTTTTTTATAACCCCTACACTTGCCTTGTTTGGTTACATCTCAACAATTTAAAGTTTTTGTTTTTTCAGGTGTGGTGACTTAGTTCACCACATGATGATACAAAGTAGATAATTTTCCCCTTCACACTCAAAGATCTCTCTATGAGCTGCGGTTTGTTATCCTTTGAGGCATAGCGTTTGATTAGTTTATTGTATCTTTGTCGGTGGGATACTGGCCTCTCCCTATTTTATGATGATAATTCCTCAGGAAGATATTGGGGCATGTTTACTAAACATTCCTAACGTGCAGGGCCGCGGTAGTGTGCGTGTGCCATATAAGGAGTGGGCGGTTCAGGCAGAAAGAAGAAAAAAACCCGACCGTACGTGTGCGCGTCGCGCTAATTTGCGGGGCCCACATTAGCGCGTGGGAAGGCTAAGTGGGGCGCTGCTGAGCACATGTCAGAACAGAGCTGTAGCACAACGGTGAATACACTAACCAATGGTGCAGGGGCCACAGGTTCAATCCCCCATTGTGTGCAACAAAAAGGCTAGCTGAGACAACACCTTGAATGTGTAGAAGTCGTTCAAGAGGCAAAGTACTTTTGTACGGCATAAGGCAGCGCACTGTTCGTTTTGTACGGCATAAGGCGGCGCACTGTACTATCTTGGCGGCACAAGGCGGCGCACTGTTCTTTTTGGGTGGCACAAGGCGGCGCACTGTTCATTTTGGGCGGCACAAGGCGGCGCACTAATTGTGGGCAGCAGGAGGTGGCGCGCTGATGGGCATAAGGCGGCGCGCTGATGCCAAAGCAAAGGAACACAGCCACAGCACAATGGTTAAGACACTGACCAATAGTGCAGGGACCAGGGGTTCGATCCCTCACAATGCCCAGTGAAAAAGGCTAGCTGAGGCAGTATGTTATATGTTGTGGAGTGCTGTAGGAGGCTTTTTAATTTTATTTTGTGATAACTACTAGCAAACGCACTCTCACAGCATATTAATATAAGGCGGCCCATAAGGCACATGTTACAGTGCACCGTCCGCCAAGGCACCCTAGAATGTCCCCTATAGGGCAGCATGTATGTTGCGACACAGGATAATGTATAGTGCACCCTATATGGCTGGCAACCGTAACGTGCCCTATAGGGCGCCCCATAAAGCACCCTCAGAGGCACCTTATGGGTACAGTACGCTGAGGGTGGTATTGCTGGCAGCAACATATGTACAGTAAATTAAAATAAATCTGTGGACACCTCTATCACATAACCCCACTGTGGGCTTGAACCCATGATATCTGGCTGCACAGGCAGTGACGCAACCATTGGGCTACAGCTCTATAGCTGTAAGCAGCTCCTGGCTGGCTGCAGATAGCCTGTACGTCACCTCACTGACAGTCTGCTGTTGTGAACCACCCGTACCCATGATGCACTGCACATGCAAATCAGCTGTCCACGATTGAACACAGGATGGGAAATGCACCCCTAAAGCTCCCCGGCCTGGTAGGGGAAGTGTCCGTGTGCACCCACACAGCACCTCGGCCTGGTAGGGTGTCCTGAGTGGGTGGACAAATGGCAAAGAGTAGCTAAACACCATCACATTGTGCGGTTACTGTGCTCACCCTGAGTGTGAGATGTTGCGCCCAAGGACCAGGTCCACAACACCAGCCATGGCTGAATGCGGCCATGACAGAGCTCCAAAGCAGCAATAACCTGTGGAATAGGTAGGTGCTGCATAAACATTTTGGAGATCTCTGTCTGGCTCAGTTAGTGGGGACTCCCACCCCATGGACCCCCAGGTGGATAAAACAGGGCTTCCCCTCAACAGATCCCCCACCCCGATGGCAGTAGAGTGGACCATCAACCCCAGCTCCACACACACATCCATAACACAATATCAGACAGACATTAGGCCTGGATATTCAAAGATGCACCCCACCACTATCTGATATTCACCTGCAGCAAGCCATCAGCCACTGCACCCTGCAAGGCACTCCATCACAACACATATCAGCTGTGAACAGTCTGCTGGCTGGTCCTGATGGACATGCATGCACCCACAACTGGGGGTGGCAGCACACACAGACAGATAAGTCCATGAAGAGGCCCCCACAGGACACCCATACATATCACATGGGAGAATCACAATATAGCACTATGGGGGTGCCTAGCCATGCTGCCGTCACTGCACACTCAGGGTGAGAGTGATCCCCCAGCAGCACATACAGAGGTCACCCTGTCTGTGTAGGTGGTGGCTGGGCACTACCATGCCCCTGCCAGTGCCCTATGCCCTGTGCAGCTGCATCCTGGTCAGCACTCTGTCTGAGATATACCCATGGTCCCTTGCTACTCATTATGCACATTGGCAGGCCAATACTGGCAACAGTGTTGGCAGTGTGGGCTGTGGAAGGGGCATGCAGCCAACACCCACTGTATAGACAGACACACAATTCTACACCTATGCCATCATGGTGCTACTATTGAGGAGGTAATTAGCCTTGCCCACCAAACCGGTGCTGGGCACGGCAAGGCATGGATATGCTACGCAGTACTGCTGGGGGTCACTCCCCAGGGTGGTAAACACCGTCAGAGGCAAGGGCTGGAGCACGCACCGCAAACACCAAACAGATTGTTTGGATGGGGTCAACTAGCAGTATGTGCATAACGTATGGATATCTATCTGCCAGTACTCCTAGCAAGCGTCTCAGAGCTGTGTACCGTATACCTCAGGTGTAGGGTTCCATTGCTAGGGTATGCAGGTGCTAGTATTGGGAGATGCACGCAGGGTCCAATGTTCTGCCTCTCCAGGAGACATTGGCCAATGGGGCCAGTGGGTGTGGGTGTGGGTGTGGGTGTGTCTGTGTCTGCCCCTGTTGGCTGCTGCTTTACGGCAGAGATTCCCAACTCCAGTCCAGGTTTGCATCACACTGATCGGGTTTACCTGCTGTTCCTCATGAATATGCATGAGCTACATCTACATGCCATGGGGGTGGTGCATAGATATACAGCACAGGCATTTGTATGAGTGGCAGCATGGACCCTGACTGGTGTGTGGCCCACCAGGACTGCATTTGGGAGATTCTGCTCTAGGTACTGCCCCTGTACATGGTGTCTGTGCTCAGTGGGGTAAAAGATAGACGTAGTACCATTGCATACGGCCTCGCCACGAAAGGTTTGTCCTTACTATCACTGTGTAGCTGTGGGAAAAATATGTGGGAAGGATTGGTGGTAGCCCCAGCTGGGCTTTGAACCTGTGACTTTCTGTTCTTGTATGCACTGTCTGTGTGCACTGCACCACCTTGTAGCCACAGATTGGCTGGATTCCCTGGAACGTCCATGCCTGTGGATCCGGCAGGGCCTGTGTGTTGCAGTGGACTGTGTCAGCCTGCACATGGCTTGGCCTCTGTCCTCTGTGGCTAGCTGCCACTGCTCCCTGCACCACATGTACTCGTGCGCCAACATGCTGGCATGAGCTTCTCTCAGAAAAAGCAGATGACCTGATTGCAATGTGGCAGTACGGGACTGCATTTGGGGGACTTGGCTGTAGGTATGCCCATTGTTGTGGTGTGTGTGCGGTGTTGGGTAACATATGGGTGTTTCCCCCATGCTTATGTTCCCTGCAATACAGGGGTGTCTGCTCTATCTTTGTTTAGTGGTGGGTAAAATATATGGACTGGGCTGGCAAGTGCCCCAGCTGGGATTTGAACCTCTGGCCTTCTAGTCCTAGAGGTCATGGCTATGTCCTCTGCACCACACTATGGCCACAGAGACAGTGCAGCCCCCTGGAGGTAGTAAACATGGCAGGATGGAGTCACAAACCCTGCTGTATGCATATTTACTGTGGGCTCCTTCACCCTGTGTGGTGACAAACGTGCAAATAAAACCCGGGAATGACCACGGAACAAAGGGGGAAAACATATACCCAAGCTGGGCAACAGTGATATTAATGGGCAACCCTAGATAACACTCCCAGGACAGCTCCAGAAAAAGGGAAATGTTTTTTGGACGAGTCTCCGCTCCGTACACCTTTCCATAAATCATTTCTTTTTTTTGGAGCTTTCCTGGGTGTGTTATCTAGTTTTGCCCATCACTATAACTGTTCCCCAACTGAATTACTATTTTTCATATTTTTGTGGTGGTCATTTTCTATTTATAATTGCACTTTTGTGCTGTGCACATGTAGCACACTGCTCACGTTTTTCAGGTTTCCCCGGTTTTGTTGTACATTGCTGACGGAAATGGTTTCTCTTCCCTTTAAATGCATTCTAACGCGAGTGATTCACTCGCGCTATTTTTTTTGGGAAATTCAGCCCCGATAATGTGCGGGGCGCCTCTCCCCTCCCCTTCCCCGCCCATTAACCCCTTCTCTCCGCCCCTCCGGGGCCTTCCTCCGCCCTCCGTTAGCCTTTCCACGCCTCTATCGGACATTTGCGGGCACGTACTTGTGCGGCACCCGTTACTGTGACGCGCAAGTGTGCGGGGTTTCATCGCACGTTTGCGGGGCGTTTAAGCGCTCTTAAGTACCGCTTTTAGTGCGCTATTTTGCGGCGCGCTAATTAGCGGTTTTTAGTAAACATGCCCCATTGTCATCCCATGATGAATTTAAAAATTGTTTTAATTTATTTTATTTTATTTATTTGCTTATATACAGTTTAAGTTACGTCACGCAACAGAGGCAGGTGGGTTCCGCGCTTCTGCCAATCCAAGGTTTTTTCCCATATTGGCTGGTTACAGTGGTAGGTTTTATTATTATTATTATTATTTTATTTTATTTTAGTATTTATTATTATTTATTATTATTTATTATTTATTTTTATGTTTATACACATCTATATTATCAATTTGTTTTTATTTTTTATTTTTTGCCCATATTTTTTTAAAAAATATATTATTATTATATTATATATATTTTTTACATTTCTATATTTTTATATTTTTATATTATTAAATATTTTATTATTCATAATTTGTGTGATTTTTTATGTGTATAAATACATGTTTTTTAGCTCCTTTTTTATTCTTTATTTTACACGTGTGTGTAGTTCACAATTAATTACACAGCAGCATCATTAGCCAAAAATGTTTTCAATCTTTGATTATTTAATTATTAATTTTTAATTTTTGATTTTTGTTTTTCCATTTATTTTTTATTATTTATTATTCATCATTTATTTATTAAGTATTATTTATTTTTTATTTTTTATTTTTTATTTTTGTCAAAGAATATCATGTAGTTGCCTTCAATTTTCATATAGGTTCCAGAGTTTAAGTTATGTCCCTCAAGTCCTCCTCATCCCTTCCTTTTTCTCTCCTGCTATTAGGGTTTTATTTGTGATTTGATTGTCTTACACATATATGTACACAGTTGTTGCGCTGAAGTTTCAAGTTTTTTTGTTGTTATTATTATTATCATTATATTTATTATATTTATTATTATTATTATTATTATTATTATTATTATTTTTAGTGTTTATTATCAAGGATTTCTTTCAAAATGTGGATTATAATCTATGGTTTTATTAAGTGAGTTATCACATTATGATTATTTATGTATTTATTTATTTATTTATTTATTTATTATCTTTTTACTTTATGTGATATAACATAGTTCATTCATTACGCTTGGTTAATGTGTTTATATAATAAGTTTTTATTATTCTTTATTTGCTGTTGTTTTTATTTAATATGTATATGCATGTTTTATAGTGAGCCCTTAACCCCTGAGGAAGTGGTATACGAAACACGGCCTGTGTTGGGTTTGACACACCTGATCCGTGGAACAATAAAGGTGACTTTAGAACCTCCTGCCACGTCTTCTGACTGGTTCCTGTTGCCCACGTGGCAGTTTGCTGTTTCTTGGTGGATCAGTATTTGATGGGCCACCCTTTGTTCTTGATCACCTGACTGCACCTTGTCGGCATTGAATGAACCAGCCTGACAAGGTGATCGTTGATGACAACACAGTTCCAAGCTTCAATGAGTGACTCAATCAGCTCACGCTTTGATTTCGGATGCCTCTTGGATATTTCCAAGGCCACCTTGTGCCACAGGTTCTTGATTGGATTCAGATCTGGAGACTGGGCAGGCCAGTCCATTGACTTGATGCTGTTCCGCTGCTTCCAGCTGATCACCTGTCTGGAGCGATGGCAGGGTGCATTGTCATCTTGGAACAGGAACTGGCCAGGAAACAGCTGGTGTTCTGATGGCACCATGCACGTTTGCAGTATGGTGATGTACTTGGCCCCGTTGACCATTCCATCAATGATGTGAAGACGTCCAACGCCACTGGCAGCCATGCAGCCCCAGACCATGACCTTCAAAGGATGCTTCACAGTGAGGTTGAGACACTCAGGCTTGAATTCCTCTCCAGGAAATCTCCTCACATAGGTGTGGGCCTGGTTAGCAAACAGGCAGAAGGTGCTTTCATCTCTGAATAGCACCTTTTCCCACATTTCAGTCGACCAGGTTGAGTGCTTTCTCACCCACATGATCTGGTTGCGCCTTTGTATGTCAGTTATCAGTGGCTTATTCCGTGCTTTGCAGCCCCGGAGACCAAACTGCAGGCACCAGCGATGAACTGTTGATGAGATGACACTGACCTCACTCTTGTCTGACCACTCTCGAAGTAGCTGAGGAGAGGTCAACTTGTGATTAGTCAGTGAAATGCATCATAGTGCGCAGTCCTGGCGTGATGTTGTGCACGTGGATGACCTTGGCTTGTCCACTACTGAACCCATTTCTTTCTTCTTCTGTACAATCTTAACAACAGCGCTCTGACTGCAGCCAACTTTCCTGGCTATCTGATGGCTTGAAAATCCTTCCTCGCTCATAAAGGACACACGAACACTCTCCTCCAACATCCTGGGTCCGAGTCATCTTCATGGTCGATCCAGAAAGCGTATGAAATTCAAAAATTCCTTGCTTTTTTATTGCTGCACTGTTGGCTTGATATCTGCATTGTGATTGGTTAGTGAAACCAGCTTCCTGATTGGTCAGAAATAAGGTGTGCATATTGGATAATATTGATCCAGTTTTGACGCAGAATCCACAAAAATCACATTAGCTATCTCCCAGTGTCTGTAAAGTATTTAAATTGGAAGCAAGGAATGCAAAAAAGTAAACTCTAATAGCCAAAATGTATCCCTTTTAACATGGTAGAAAGATGAATATGCTGGGCTAACGCAAAATTTAAAAAAAAACAAAAAACGTTAGAAAGTATGAAAAATGCAAAAATCACAAGTGATTCCAGACTTTTGCACACCACTGTAGGTTCCATTGACTAGAAATAATGTGTGATAACCATTAGCCTAACTTAATAAACATACCCCATTCTCTTCACTAACAACGTATTTCTTCATTACTCAGATCGAAAGCTTTATTCTGCACTCTCCTCTTGTAGAGTATGTGATGTACTGATATCTCAAAATTGTGAAATATAGAGCAACCTAGCACAGGAAAAGGAAGGATAATTAATTACTTTAGTTATTTACATAAAGTGCCACTTTAGAAGGGATGTTTAGGAAAATTAGGATGCTCTACTGTCCTTTACGATCAGCGGTGATCTGTGCAGCAGTGGTTTAGCGTGTTGTGAGTGGTCCTATTTCTTGAAGAAGCCTTGGCGAAACACCTTGCATTGGAGTATGGCCTGTTGTGGTTCCCCTAAATTCAATTTAGTACTTTTGCCACTGTGGCTATCTCATCTGTGTGCATGGCAAATTGAAGTTGATGTTGTGCCTAGCCATAAGCCAAAGAACCTATGTGTTGTGCCTAGCTGGATAACAGAAACCGGAGTGTTTAAGATTTAAAGTCTGAGTGTTTAAGAAGACCCGGAGGATTTTTCTTTGACCCATAGTGTTTAGATATGGCTGGTGACGGCTTTAGCAAATTAACAGCTTGTGCTTCAGGCTTTTTTGAGCCATTGTATTGGCTGTTCATATATCCTGAGGTCTTTTTTCCTCCATGATCTTCTATTTTGGTGTCACACTTGTAGAAATTTGTGTGTTTGTTTGTACAGAGGATCCTGTTTTCTGCTTGGACTAGGAAAAATTTGGGACATGCAAAGCAGAACATTCAAAAACCGGGGGAGTAGCAGTCGTGCCTTATAAAATCGCTCTGTCTTCATGCCAAAAAATGAATGTCCCAGTAATCGGGTCTGGAGACATGCCCTGCACAGCTAGTAAGGCTGGATACATGTATGGTTATAGGCCATTTTACAAATGTGGACATCCCCAAAGTGCATGCCTGAAGAACCGGGTACCTGGATGCTCTGGCCTGGATAAGTCAGAAGAGGTGCATCTAAGTTATGGGACTTAGCATGTCCTTCCCTGCCATTTCATATACTCAGACGTACAGTGGCAGACCAGTAATATATTTGGAGTATGTATTTAGAGACAGGTTTCTTTGGCCAGGAAATATTAACCACTGTGATGTAAGCGCATTTTGCTTTTCCCCCTGGAAGTGTTGCAGACATGAAACGAGCCTGTTTTTGCACCTTATTTATAGTCAAGATATGTATAGGCATGGACGCCTCAACATCCAGGACCTGATATACTTGTGGTGCTCTAAAATTGCTCCGCGACGTGCAACTCCCTTGCTTTGCCCAGGGCATGCCTCTACAGTTGTGGTCAACATTATTGGCACCCTTGCATTTTAGGTATGTTGTGTACAATATCTTGAGAAATAATTGGAAATACTCCAACTGTATGTCATCATAATATTTTAATAGTATGTTCAAAGGTACACAACTAAAACACAGATGTTAGTGCACCTTAGACATAGTAATTTGTGAGAAAAAAAAAACTAAATATGACCTGGACAGGCTTAATGGCACCCTTCACTAATATTTAGTTGCATGACCTTTGGCAGTGATGACAGCCTCCAAACGTTTCTTGTAGCCATCTGTAAGTTTTGTACATCTGTCTGCTAGTAGTTCCTTCCTGTCTTCAACTGCAATTTGTTCCAGTTCTTGAATGTTTCCAGGATTCTTTTTACCAATGGTAGATTCAGCTCATTCCAAAGGTTCTCAACTGGATTGATTCCGGACTCATTGCTGGTCAGCTTAAAACAGTCCATTTGTTCCTTTTTAACCATTTTTGTAGCTTTGGATGTATGTTTTGGGTCATTGTCCTGCTGGAGGACCTATGACTTTTGACCCAGACTTAGTTTTCTGACACTAGGTAGCACAGTTGCTCCAAAATATCTTGATAGTCCTCTGATGTCATGATTCTTTTAATACATTCCAGCACAGATGTTCTCACACAAGTCTGTGAAGTCCATCACTCTATACAACTTAATGCCTCGCTTCAAAGGTTCATTTGAAAGATTCATTTAATATATAATATCTCCAGGAACAAGCAGGAATGAGTCTTCACATATGGGTACGTCGGTAATGATGGAGCATGTGCGGGAACGCTCCCCAGCTTCCCAGAAGGAAAGCCTTTGGGAGCATCCCACAGCACCTGCGCGCTGCCTTCCCGCCTTTCCTAACCGCCTCTCCTCAGTCCGCTGAAGAAATTCTTTATTTTATTTTATTTCTTTGGATCGAGATGCCTCCGGGCTTGCCCTCGAGGATCCTGCACCGGCAAAACAACCCCGGCGGGAAGCTCTGGCTTCCAAAGCTCCACCTATGGGGTTACAGGTTGACATCGATGGCACGGCCTCGACGATCACCTGTTAGAATGCTCTGGGGTACCGGCACAACCTTCCGGTACCGAGTTCCAGGCATTCATGGCGTCGATGGATCAGAATGTTCTGTCCATGCAGCAGGCTATCAATGCCTTCATTCAAGCTGCGACGCCATTGATACCACAACAAACTCCGTTGTCGATATCGACTCGGGTACCGGCACCAGCGCCGATACCGGTACCGACTGCATCGGCATTGACCAGGATACCGACTGCAGCGGTTCCTTATCCAGGGCTGCTCATCGGTACCGATTCTGTACCGATGACGCCCGATGTCGATACTGCTCGATACGCGTACCGAGCGTTAGAAGAACACCCTGACAGACGGTACTTCGATTCCTCTGGTGATTCTGATACATCAGAGGAGTCTGTTGAAGTATCCATAGCCCTTCCTGAAGAGCCTTCTTCTCCAAAAAGAAGAATGTCTCCTCCAGAGGACTTGTCCTTTCAAGACTTCATAAGAGAAGTAGCTAAAGGACTTTTTATTTCAGTAACCTCTGAATCAGAGCCTAGAGCAAAAAAATTAGATATTTTGGGTTATTCTAAGGCTCCTAAAGAGGCAGTCACCTTACCAATTCATGAGATTCTTTATGAACACATGATTGATTTATGGGAGACTCCTCTCACTATCTCTCCTCATTCTCGCAGATTGGACACTATGTATCGTGTCCCTCCCTGTCCTGGTTTTCATAAAACACAGCTTCCTCACCATTCCATTGTGGTGCAGTCAGCTATGAAAAGGATAAAGAGTACAAAGAGACACTCTTCTGCTCCTCCAGAAAGAGAATGCAGGACCTTGGATGCTTTTGGTAGGAAAATCTTCCAGGCCAGTATGCTCATTGCCAGAATCAACTCCTATAGTCTTTACACGGGTATGTTTCTAAAGGAAGTTGCAGATAAGCTGCACACTTTCCTCCCTTTTCTTCCAGAGGATAAAAGGGATGAATTCCTCATTTGGCTTAAACATACTCAAGACATTTCCAAGTTTTCCAACCGAGCAGCCTTTGACTCCTTTGAAGGTGCCAACAGAGCTTCTGGCATTGCCATAGCTGCTCGCAGAATTGCTTGGCTCCAAGCTTCTGATTTAGAACCCTGGGTCCAAGATGGCTTAGGAAATCTCCCCTGTACAGGTGAAAACCTGTTTGGCAAAGAGTGGCAAATGAAAGCCACTCAAATGGATGCAGAGAATTCTGCTCTGGATAGACTTTCAAAGTCAACCTCCATTCCTGCCAAGAAAAAACCCTTCAAGAAGTCTTTTTTCAAAAAGAGCAGATTCCCTTCTACTTCTGGCCAGCAATCCTCTACAGGTCGCTTTGCTACTAAGCGTCAGCAACCTAAACAGGCCAGGCCTAAGACTACAGTGGCTGCTGCAACTCAGCAGACCCAGCCTCCTCAGGGTTTTTGACTTGATGCTAGAGAACTTAGCCTTTCTGGCTTTAAAACAGCCAGAACCTCTCACCATTCCAGGAAGGTTAGCTCATTTTGCTCCCAGATGGGAGCAGATTACATCAGAGCAGTGGACCCTCTCCATAATAAGAGAGGGCTACAAACTTCATTTCTCAGACCTTCCTCCCCACACCATGGTGAGACACTTCAATTCTCCCACGTCTCTTCTCGACCTTGTAGGTCAAGAGGTGGCTACCCTTCTTGCCCAAGGGGCAATAGAAGAAGTTCCCCTTCTTCAACAAGGGTCAGGGTTTTACTCCCCCTATTTTTTCATTCCAAAGAAGACAGGGGGATACAGACCCATATTAGATCTCAGGGAATTGAACAAATTTCTATGCAAGGAGAAGTTCAAGATGCTTTCTCTGGGCACTCTCCTTCCATACCTTCAAAGTCAGGATTGGCTTTGTTCTCTAGATCTCAAGGATGCGTACACACATGTCCTCATCCATCCATCTCACAGAAGATTCCTCCATTTTCTTTTCCAAGTGTCACCAGCAGTGGCTGGACTGAGGCGTAGGCAGCCAGTCACACTGCTGGGCCTGACCTTTCTTTATGAAAAGTAGTAGTTGTGAGTCTGAGTGGTCAGGTTTTCAAGAAGGATTTTATTCCCCTCCCGGGGTTTGGATTTTCAAAAACAGTACAAAACACAAGAACTCAAAATACAGCCATGCCTCTGGCAAACTGAAGGTGAAAACAAAATACAGCTCCTCGCTTGAACAAAAACAGTAATTACATTGAACAGAAACCAAATGAAATGCTGACAGTCTCTTCTGTGCTCATTCAGCTCTCTACAAGGCACTCTTGTCTTTAGCTAGCGCAGAGAGGAACTTATATCAGTCATTAACAAAGAGCAATCCATCTCTTCAATATATGGAGTTAAGCTACTTGGTTCTGTAATCATTGGTTCTTCAACCACATTATTTTCTCTAGGGCAGAAAATTTGAAACCTCCTCAATTCAGTCTCTGAACTCTCATCACAGCCCTCTCCACAATAAGGCAAGTATTTATCAGACAGCTTGTAAAAGCAGGATGGAGAAACAGCTCTGTTTAAACCTGCTTTCTCTTTGTAGCTTTTCAATCTCCTGCCTCTTGTGCTCGGCATTAGCTCATAACACTGTCCTGTTCTGCTACTGACAGACTTTTCTCTTGGAAGTCTTCTGCAGGGTTTTAGAGACATACATTCATCCTCATCACTCATACAAATATCTTCAACTGAATTACTTTCCCTCTCACAGGGTTGTAAGTATTTCAAGCAGCTCTGCTTTTCAATTATATATGGCTTCTTACCAGCTGCCTCACGTTCCTTCCACTGAGATCTGTGCTTGGGAAAATCACACTGCGTCAGAGGTGAATGTTTCCTGTAACTAGCCTCTCTTGTTGCAGGTAGCTTTGTTTCCCTTTGCAAATTCCTCCTTGGCTTTCTGTTCCAAGGCTCAGGTAAATCAGAGTCAGCATAGGAGTATTCTGAACCTCCGTCTGAGACCTGCAAGTTTCCTCTTACTTGCCAAGCTTCTGCAGCTTCCTGTTCCTCGTCTCCCTCGTCTAACTCTGTTTGCTTTGGACATTCTTAATACAGCCTTCGGGGCGTTTTCTTGCCCATGTGAAAACTGTTTTCCTGATTAACTGGGGAGTGTTTGCTAGCTAGGCGTGCCTTCAGACCTCGTGTCTCAGCCTGTTTTGGTTGCCTATGGTAACTGGAAAGCTTTTGATCTCCCTGCCTGTCAGAATCTGAGCTAAACCCAGCAGCTTTCTGTGTTTTAAAGGCACAGGGCAGATCTTCCGTGTCACACAAGGAAAACATTATCAATACAGGGTGCTCCCTGTTGGTCTGGCCTCTGCTCCAAGAGTGTTCACCAAATGCATGGCAACAGTAGCTGCATTTCTACGCACTCTGGGAATATTTGTATTCTCATACCTGGACGACTGGCTCATCCGAGCTCCATCTCAGTCAGAGGACCAGATTTCCCTGGACCGCACAAGACGTATTCTGCAGTATCTGGGACTTGTGGTAAATCTCCCAAAGTCTCAGCTCACCCCTACTCAGTCCCTAGAATTCATAGGGGCCTGGTTGGATACTACCACTGCAAGGGCCTACCTTCCTCAGGCCCATTGCCAACGTCTAGTGCAGTTAGCCTCCCAGATTCAGTCAAAGAGCCACTTAACTGCCTGGGAGATGCTACAACTGCTAGGCCACATGGCTTCCACAGTGCATGTGGTACCCTATGCTCGCCTACACATGAGAGCAGCCCAATGGAGTTTGTCCACTCAGTGGACTCAAGCATCAGGAGCTCTCTCAGACCAAATAGCAACCTCCAAACGTCTCTTTTGGTCTCTCCAATGGTGGATGTCCACTCAAAATCTGTTGCTGGGGTCCCCCTTCCAACAGCTGTTGCCCCAAGCAACCCTCACAACAGATGCCTCCCAAACAGGTTGGGGAGCTCATCTACAAGACCTCTCCACTCAAGGCACTTGGTCCCCACAGGAGACCTTTCTTAATATAAACCACTTGGAGCTTCGAGCAGTCTTTCTAGCTCTCAAGGTCTTTCATACCCTGCTCAGCTACAAGACAGTCCTCATTCATACGGACAATCAAGTAGCCATGTTTTACATAAACAAGCAAGAAGGAACTGGCTCTCTGTCGCTTTGCAACGAAGCTTTAAGATTGTGGGCCTTCACCAGAGAGCATCAGATCCATCTCCTGGCAGTATACCTCCCAGGAATCCAAAACTCTTGGGCAGACAGACTCAGTCGAGTTCTGCTCCCACACGAATGGTCCCTGCACATGGATCAGGTACTCAAAATCTTCCAAGAATGGGGAACCCCGTACATAGACCTCTTTGCAAGTCCGTGGAATGCCAAACTTCCCCGGTTCTGTTCCAGAATTCCGTGTCAAGGAGTTCAGGCCAAGGATGCCTTCCTCCTTCATTGGGGTCAGGGCTTCCTGTATGCCTTTCCACCCATTCCCTTGATTCCCAAGACTCTGTTCAAACTCCAGAGGGATCAAGGATCTATGATCCTCATAGCTCCATGCTAGGCACGCCAAGTGTGGTACCCTCTACTTCTGCATCTCTCCCAAGCCCCCTCCCTGGACTTTGGAGCTGCTCCAGACCTTCTGTCCCAGAAGGAGGGGACTTTGTGGCACCCAAACCCCAAGTCCCTTCACCTCAGAGCTTGGTTACTGAAGGCCTAGACCTTCAAGGCTTGAATCTTTCTCAAAAAGTGAAGGATATCCTCCATGCTTCCAGAAAACCTTCCACTAGGCGTTCCTATACTTTTAAATGGAAAAGATTCTCCATTTGGTGTGCTCAAAAGGGTCTCAACCCTCTAGCACTACCTTTGAATTCTCTCTTAGAATACCTCCTGCATCTTTCCAATGCAGGCCTTAAGACAAATTCAGTAAGGGTCCATTTGAGTGCTATTGCAGCATCCCTTAAGCCTATCAATGGACAGCCTATTTCCTCTCATCCTCTTATTGCAAGATTCATGAGAGGCCTAACTTTAACTAAACCTCCCATTAGGCCTCCTCTGGTGGCATGGGATTTAAATCAGGTTCTTGGTCAGCTTATGAAGCCTCCTTTTGAACCCCTAGCCACCACCTCCTTGAAATTCCTTTCCTGGAAGGTTATTTTCCTCATTGCAGTCACCTCAGCTCGCCGCATCAGTGAACTGCAGGCCTTAGTGGCTAATCCACCTTATACAAGGTTCCATCATGATAAGGTAGTCCTTAGGACCAATCCACACTTTATGCCTAAAGTGGTTTCACCTTTTCATCTTAATCAAGAGGTATATTACCTGTCTTTTTTCCAGCTCCTCATGCATCAAGTGCAGAGAAGAGTCTTCATACTCTGGATTGTAAAAGAGCTCTTGCCTTTTACTTACAAAGGACACAGCAACATAGAAAGTCTTCCCAGCTCTTTGTTGCTTTTGATCCCTCTCATTTGGGACTTCCACTCTGTAAAAGGACACTGTCCAATTGGATTGCTCAGTGTATTTCTTTCGCCTATCAGAGTAAAAACCTTTCTCTGGAGAGCCATGTCACAGCTCATAATGTGAGGGCCATGGCCACCTCTATGGCTCATCTAAATTCTGTGTCCATCGACCAGATCTGTCGAGCAGCCACCTGGGCCTCGGTTCATACCTTCACAGCCCATTACTGCTTGGACAAGGACTCCCGCCAGGATGCCTTGTTTGGTCAGGCTGTTCTCAAACACCTGTTCCATTCTTAATCAACTCCTACCCTCCTTCCCTGGATGGATGCCTGAGATCCATAAGAGGAGGTAGAACCCTTCCCAGGGTCTCATATCCTTGGGGATCTCCCAGGCATCTTTAGCTAGGGAGTCCCCATATCTGAAGACTCATTCCTGCTTGTTCCTGGAGATAGCACAGTTACTTACCTGTAACAGGTGATCTCTGGGAACAGCAGGAATACGTTTTCACAACCCTCCCACCTCCCCTAGGAGTTGTATCTCTCTATCTGTCTTTCCTTTCCTCTCTCTCTCTTTTGTCTCAGCTTTAAACTCGAACTGAGGAGAGGCAGTTAGGAAAGGCGGGAAGGCAGCGCGCAGGTGCTGTGGGATGCTCCCAAAGGCTTTCCTTCTGGGAAGCTGGGGAGCGTTCCCACGCAGGCTCCGTCGGTACCGACATACCCATATGTGAAGACTTATTCCTGCTGTTCCCAGAGATCACCTGTTACAGGTAAGTAACTGTGCTTTCTCTGATAATGTACACAGACTGGCTGAGGGTTACACCTTCTTAATAAGATCCAAAATTTGATTCTGCAAGTAAAATTTTAATTCAGACAGTACTTCCTTGCGCATGCAAGGAACTACATAGCATTAGCCATGCAGTATCTTGTAAAATGCTGTCATTGTGGCATTACATAGAAATATAGAAAAAGTGGCTAGTGATTGGAAAGACCAGAGTTCAGGTCCCACTGGCACTCCTTGTGGCTTTGGGCAAGTCACTTAACCCTCCATTGTCTCAGGTACAAACTTATATGGTAAAACCTCTGGGGAAAGGGAAATACCTACAGTACCTGATTGTAACTTGCCTTGTACTAGTACTGGAAAAGTGTGAGTTAAATACATATAAATAAATATAACATGGCCTATCTAGTCTGCCCATATGCACTATCTCACTAAGCTCTACAATCTCTTCTCCCTCAAAGACCTCTGTATTTGTCTTATGTTTTCTTGAATTCTGATACTGCCCTTATCTTCACCAACTACACTGGAAAGCTGTTCCACAAATTCATCACCCTTTCTTTTAAAGAAATATTTTCTTAGTTTATTCCTCACTATATCTCTTTTCACCCTCATCTTATGACCCTTTCTTCTAGAACTTCTTTTCAATTGAAAGAGGCCTGTCTCCTGTGCATGTAATTGGAGGTATTTAAATGTCTTTCTCATATCTATCCTCTCTTGATTTTCTTTGAAAGTAGAGACACAGGAAAGGCACACCTCCTGCTAGTCAAAAGCAGCACAGAAGAAAGCAGGAGGACACTCGCCACTGGAAGAACAGAGATTTATTGGTGTCAAGGTCTGCCCATATTTTAGAATTAAATCTTAGCTGTCATACTCTAGACCACTTTGCAGTCTTCACTAGATCTCTCCTCCTGTAATTTCTACCTTCTAGACTGCCTATCCTCTTGCAGGTTTTGGTACTGTATATAAATGATAAATAGTAGTAGAAGTAGTGGTAGTATCAAGGTCAGCCTAATCAGCTGTAGATCCCAGTGTCCTCCCTACTTTTAGTTTTATGGAAAGAAAACGTATCCTCCTATCTCTAAGTCTTCCAGGACCACTCCCGACTCTAAAGAGGCATTCAAAAGCTCAGACATCAGAGCCACCAGAACTTCCCAAGGTTCTTTTACTCTCCTCATATGTATTTGTCTAGTCCTATCATTTTATCTACTTTTTCATTTAGTTAGCTCCTCACAAAGTCTCCTGAAGATCATTTTAGGTCTACTTCACTTCCATTTCTATTTGTGTTTCTTATTTACAGACGTACTACTTGCCATGTGGAATCCCTTTGGATGAAGCTACTCCTATAGACCAGGCTTCTCAAGACCCACAGAACAGAAATATTTGTTAAGAAATTCTATTTTATTCTTATCAACCTTTTCATAGTCTTTCCCGTCAGCCCGAATAACATAATGCCACCTCCTCCAATCATTAATATATCTAAAATAATTTTTGTCTCCACGTTTTACTGTATTGGCTATTTTTATTTCCATTTGTATCTTTGTTTTCCTGACCATTTTTCCATCTTCTCTCAACTTTTCTAAATATTATTTGACTTCCTCTTTCTGTAGTCTCTTGTAGTTTATGATGACTAACTTCTTTTCACTTACTTTTTTAGCTACTTCTATTGAAAACCTTAGCAGGCTTATTTTCCTCTTACTTTTATTTACATTCCTAACAAAAAAGTTCATTGCCCTTAAAATATCTCCTTTAAGTTTTCCCTACTGCTTTTCTACTTCCCCCAAGATGTTCCCATTCACCTAATGACTCTGAGGTATTTCACGATCTGGACAAAGGTAATATTTCTGAAGTATAGACTTCACTTTTGAATAGGCCATCTCTGCTTAAGTCCTAATACTAAACCACACCATCCAATGATCACTGGATGCCAGATGATCACCCACTATAATATCAGAAACACTCCCCACATTCATAAGTACCAGGTCCAATATGGGCCCATCCCCTATGGGTCCTCTTATGAGTTGCCTGAACAGTTCTCCCTGTGGAGAATCCAGGATATCCCTGCTTCAAAATGACACTGCAGCAATGTCTCAATCAAAATTCGGCCAACTGAAATTGAAATGTTTTCTCATTGGAACCAGTAGCTTTATGTCATTCAAAATCAAAGTGCTAGATCCATCTGGTCATTAGACAGGTAATTTTATTCCAGAGCACCTAGGCAGGAAGGACACACAGGTGCATATATTGCATTATTTTATGAAGGCAACATGTTCCTTTATAAAATAGCCTACCCAATAGCTCCCACATAACGTTATATCTGCTCTGAGGCAAGGGGATATTTGTGTATGTATATGCTGGTTTGAATTTGTGCACATACATGTAATACATTCATAAGTGCCAACTGGACTCCTGCTCTGCCTATTCTCTGTCACTTGGATTTCTGCATGCATATCAGATAAAAGTAGGTGCTATGTTTTTTGAACAGCTACTATTATGCTTGTGTATGCTGTATTCTATAATTTTTTTTTCACAGACCCAAATTCTGAGCTCCCTTGCACAGAGAGGTTAACACCCTGAAGCCTTGTTTATTTGCATGATCATAATGCTACAGTATTTTTGGGACATACATATAGAGGCCGATTACGAACTGTGCACGCCTTAAACTTGGCCGGGGCCAAGTTGGACCCGATTCCACAACTGCAGGATCTATATACCCCCGCAATGGCGGAATCGGGCTGATAGATGACCTGGCGTGCACAGCATTCCCAGGAGGGAGACGTCTCCTAGGCTGCCCATCTGCAGCACACAATTCAACAGCTGGTGTGCTGTGCAGTGGCATCCCATTGCCATTGCACCGTCACTTCCAGCCATCAGCATAGAATCTCATGCCTGGCACCATCCCCCGCACAACGCTGTCCAGCCATCAGCAGGGGCCCACAAGGGCATAGCGTGCCAGCAGGCTCTGTCTGGAGCCATCGCGATGGTGTGCGGGGGCAGACAGCCCACCATCAGGGCTGCAGACTGCACCTATTCCACCATCAGAGTGGAGTAGGCTGGCTGTCCAAATTTCAGCTGGGGTACATACAGAGATCTTTCCTGATTAGCCTCTGTACATCCTGGCACCTGGCCACTCCACCACTCTGCCTCTGCTAAGCCCCTCCCCCACCCACATACAGTGCTCACCACTCAAAAACCATGTACGTGTGGGGAGCACTGCCGGTGGAATAGGGCTATGGGGCTAGGAATGGGCTGGGCGTCCAGCCCGCATGTTGAATGCCATTATTCGCGGCTTGGAATGCCCCCCTTACTGAATTATAGATATGAGTTTATATAGCACTTTGTGCCTTGCCTCCCCTTGAAATTAGTACATATTAGACAATGGTAATTTTTTCCCTCTAGGAAATGCTTTAGCTTCTTATGCCTATTTTGGCACCATATTTAGCCATGACAAAAGTTAGATTCAAACACTGGCACATTCGTTAATTGATCAGACATTTGAGGTGCTAAAAATCTAATTCCAGTGTCTGAACCACACTATGAGGGTTATTTGAGAAGCCCTATTCATGACTTGGATGTCTGAAAATGGGCATTCAGACATGCAAATCGCAGGGACGTCCTTGGACCCGTTTTAGAGGGCCAGGTATATAGACATCTCTAGTGCGAATTTGTCCCTGTAGTACGGGGGCGTAGTTGGAGGCATGGCCTGGGCAGTGCAATGGAAATGCACATTGCAGTGCGATTTCAGAACTGCACAAGCATGTCTTGCCCTAGTGGGCATGATGCCCATGCCTATACCTCCTGCTTGTTTCATGGCTGCAATGCTTCTAGGGGGAGTAGAAGAATGTACTTTCATCATCACAGTTGTTATATCCTGGCTAAAGAAACCGACATGTAAATACATATTCCAAATATATTACTGGCCTGCCGCCACCACATGGCTGATAATCTGAAATGGTCGAAAAGAGGCACAAGCATCTGCAAACATACCAAGGGACAATAGAATCACCTCAGTAATGTCCAAACCAGCTTTATTAATAAATTAATTACTGAGGTGATTTTTTTTTGTCCCAATGCTATTGTCCCTTGATTATCTGAAATGCCAGTCAGGATGTGCAAGCCTCATAACCTAGTTAGCCCTCTTTTGAAATGCCCCTGCCAGTACATCCAAGTATCCAGTTCTGTGACCGTGCAATTTGGGGACATCCACATTTGTGAAATGGCCTGCACCCATGCACAGACCCAACCTTGCCATCTGCACAGGCCTGTTGCCAGAACTGGTTACTGGAACGTTTCCAATGTCTTAAGATAAGAGCAAGTCCTCTACTGATGAATCAACACAGAGGCTATTAAAGGACAAATCAATGGAGACAAGGTCCAGTTACAGCAGTGTGTTGTAATCGCAACATAAAAAAACCTGTAACTGTAATTCAAATTATAGAAGCATTGATGAATAAAAGTAGCCCAGCAATGAGCAAGGTACAATTTGCTGAACTGCAGAAACAGCCAGAAAAAGGAATTGGATAATAAAAAAAAAACCAGCAGTAAGATGCAGAAAAAAACCATCAGTGGGGCACAGAGAAGAACTAGTGAGACGCAACATGAAGTCCAGAAAAATTCAGTAGACCAGCTAGCAAAAAACAAAAAAACATTCAGCAGGAGCATGGCATGATGGACCATCAACAGCAGCAGAAGTAACCAGATGCAGATGTGAAATCTAAGAAGTTCAGGACACCTTGCATATGAACCAGTGGAAAGGAGCATGAGATCACCTGCAAAGGATGGCAAGATTCAAACAGAGAAGACTTACTCGATAATTATAAAGAAACCACATGGAATAACACAAGACTTCTCACTTTTGTCCATCATGTTTCCTCTCCCTTTAACCATTTCTTTTAAATAAATGTACTTGACCACCTCCTTTAAGTCACATAGATCAGAAGAAATTTTGAACCAGAACTGCTCTTCATGGACAACAGCACCTCCAACAAGTTTGAGGTTGAACACAGCTGATAAGACACATCGATTCCTTCTAGGTCTTCAGTGACATGGGTAAGCACCTGGGAGCAGGATGAATGCTTTTGTTTTCCCTGCCTTTACCCGGTGCCCTTTTAGCATCATGTTTTACATAAGAGACAAAAGAAAGAGAGCTTCAGCTTTTCACTTGGGATGGTGCAGGTTAGGGCTTTAAGACAGGATCTTCACCTGGAACTTGGAACAACCAGGGCCTTCAGAAGAGATTTTCACCTGTGACCTGGCATAAACAAATTTCTTTAGGTAACCCAAACTGGAGAGAATTCTGTGGTCTTGGCTTTGTCACTCCACCCCTTCTATTTCTCTTTGTCATGTCTTGTTCTCTGGTTATTACTATCAGTGAAAGTTGAGGATGATGTAGTCACAGTTTGTAAGCAGATTAGGAAGATGACTCTGTTGAGAGATTGATTTAGAGAAATGATGTTGAATGGTATTTCTTTCAGGACACTAGCTGGACAGTGTCTCTACTTACCCCTTCTCTTAGCTCCCAAATTGCCTGATGGTTCTCTCTCAGCTCAAGTTGACTGAGTGGTATTTCTCTTCTCTAAGATTGCAATGTTTTCATTACTCTCCTGTTCTGCTGCTGCTGCTGTTGGAATACTGCTGGAATTAGCTCTTCCAACTATATAGTTTCTTAGGGTGTGCTTGAAGCATTCTTTCAGGCTCTATGGTGGCTCCCTCACCAGTTTCTGCCCTGGGCCTCTGTTTGTCTAACACAAGCCTTGCTTGCATCACTATCTGAAATAGGTAACTGATCCAAAGTTCAGTCATTTGCTTGAAACCATTTGGAGAATCCACAGCAGTTTATTCTTTCACTTCCTTCTCTTTTTCCTCCTCCTCTTCTTCCTCTTATATTTTAACTGAAATGGGATGAAGAGGAGCAGAAGATATGATGTCATCAGTTCCTCTTCAAATTGAGCCTCTTCTACTACTGCTATTATTTATCTTTTGCATAGCATTACGAGGTACATGCAGTACTGTACACACACATGTACACATGTACACATATACACACATAAAACAAAACAAACAAAAAAAATATATATACACAATTGTGGCCCAAAAAAAGTGAGAACATCTCATAAATTAAAAGCTTAAATAGTTTACTTATTTACCTTTTTTAGCTATATAACATCTTTATTTTGACAATTTCCGGTCGCCATCTTTTTTTTTTAAATTTGTCAATCGTTTACATCTGTCTTTTTGAATTTTTAAATAACTTATATACTACGAGATGTTCTCACTTTTTTTGGGCCACCCTGTATATATATGTGAGACACTCCCTGCTCAATTGAGCTTACAATCTATTCAAGACAGACAAACATAACAAACAGGAGACTAGTGTAAAACTAAGGAGAAATAGTTATACACATTGGTAGTAAACAAAAGAGAATATGGGTGTCAGGATCCAACAGCAACCTCAAAGAGGTGGGATTTTAGCCTGGATTTGAAAAAGACCAGAGATGGAGCTTGACGTACCAACTTGGGAAGTCTTTTCCAGCATATAGTGCAGCAAGGTGGAATAAATAGAGTTCACAGTGGACAAGAAGGGCATAGATATAAGTGATTTTCCCTCTGCATTGAAGGACTTGAAGGACTACAAAAAGGACTGCTACTTCTGGAGACAGATCTGCAATTCTAAGTATTTACTTCTGGGAATTTTCTAAATCTTGGTGAAAAAGGAATTCTTTAGATTAAAGCTGATTAATCTGTGAATCCAATGTATTTGTTAAATCAGTCAGGGCCTAGTAATAGCAGCAAAGAGCTTTGCTTTCAGTTTAAATTTAAAATACAGCAGACAGCTTTCTGGTTAAATTTAAAACCCAAGACTCCCTCATTTCAAGCAAGGGATGTGTGAATCACCCAGGAAATTGGTCACAGATTACCTTAGAAGCACAGTACAGGGTACTGTGTAGCAGCCAGTTTTTAATAAGTTTTCTTTGCCTACCTCCCTCCCCGACACCCACCCACCCCTGGGATAATGGTAGTTTTATAGATGCTTAAATCTCTTAAAGGAAAGGAGGTGCCATATTCACTTTCAGGTTCAGCTGTTTATCCTCATCATGCATACATTAAGGGCTTGAGATTAATTAAGCTTCAGGTGAACAAAGTACATTCAACGTATTAGGTATAGTTTTATTAGTATAAGTATCTTCAGCAATCCTTAGTAAGTAAAGAACTTAAATACCTAAACACAACCTTAAAACTAAGATGCAGACATCAATCCAGCAACGAGATGGGGGTTTTCCAGTCTTTTGCATTGAGTGTTACATGTATGATTATCTCCCAGTTGGTGAGGTGTCCGACGTATGTACTAGTTGCAAGGAACACTTTGCTCTCGGGGAATGAGTCCGATCTCTGGAGCCTAGAGTAGCAGACTTGGAGGACATAAGGAAGACAGAGAGGTACATAGATGAGACCTACAGGGATATAGTACTGAAGTCCCACCTCCAGTCTAGCAGCATCCCTGTTGCCATGGAGAAGAGAGGTCATGTGACAGGACAGCATTACCCTGGTGTGGCAGGAAGTGATCTTGTAGCTAGGACCTGTTGTCCAGGTGATGTAAAACCCTCTCGCACCGAGGAGGTATCTCCAGGGCCATGTGACCACAAGGGAAGGGTTAGGAAAGCTATTATAGTTGGTGATTCGATCATTAGGCATGTAGATAGCTGGGTGGCTGGTAGACATGAGGATCTCCTGGTAACATGCCTGCCTGGTGCGAAGGTAGCGGAACGCACGCACCACCAAGACAAGGTCTTAGATAGTGCTGGGGAGGAGTCTGCTGTCTTGGTACATGTCACTACCAATGACATAGGAAGGTGTGGTAGGGAGTCTTTGGGGGCTAAATTTAGGCTTTTAGGTAGGAATTTGAAATCCAGAACTTCCAGGGTAGCATTCTCCAAAATGCTTCCCGTTCCATGTGCAGGATCCAAAAGGTAGGTAGAGCTCCGGAGTCTCAATGCGTGGATGAGACGATGGTGCAAGGTGAGGGTTTTAGATTTGTTAGGAACTGGGGAACATTATGGGGAAAGAAGAGGCTCTTCTGAAGGAATGGGCTCCACCTAAACCGGGATGGAACCAGGCTGCTGGCATTACCCTTTAAAAAGCAGATAGAGCAGCTTTTAAACTAGATAATAGGGGAAAGCCAACAGTCGCCCAAGAGTGCATGGTTCGGAACAATGTATCCTTGAAGGATACTAACAAAAGATTGAAGTTAGGATATATCAGCAGAGAGGTTCCAATAAAGACAAAAGTAGCCCAAATGCCCTTGAGTACAGAGCAGACAGATCTTAAATATTCTAAATTAGTCTTGTCTACCAATAGCCATATTAATATGAATAAAATACAGCCTCTACAATGCTTGTATGCAAATGCTAGAAATCTAAAAAATAAGATGGGAGAGTTAGAATATATAGCACTAAATGAGAGGTTAGATATGATTGGTATCTGAGACATTGGTGGAAATAGGACAACCAGTGGGACACTGTGATACCTGGGTACAAACTATTTTGTAATAATAGAGCAGATCAAATTGGTGGAGGGGTTGCACTCTGATAGAGAGGGCATTGAGTCACAAAGGATTAAAGTTTTGCAGGAAACAAAATTCACTGTAGAGTCTCTATGGATTGAAATTTCATGTAAAATGGGGAAGGGGAAGGCGATAGTAGTGGGGGTGTACTATTGACTGCCTGGCCATAATGAATAAATGGAAGATGAAATGCTTAAAGAAATCAGGGAAGCTAACAAAATTTATAACACACTAATAATAATGGGTGATTTCAATTATCCTGGTATCAACTGGGTCAGTGTCTTGGCAGGACATGCTAGGGAGATAAAGTTTCTAGATGAAATAAATAACTGCTTCTTGGAGCAGCTGGTTCATGAACGGACCAGAGGGGAAGCCATTTTGGACCTAGCCCTTAGTGGAACACAATATCTAGTACAAGAGATAAGAGTGTTGGGGCCACTTGGTAATAATGATTACAGCATGATCACGTTTGATTTAATAAATGGAGGAGGGAGGGTAAGGAAATCCACAGTACTACCTTTTAACTTTCAAAAGGGAGACTATGATAAAATGAGTTAAATAGTTGAGAAAAAACTAAAAAGAGCAGTTATAAAGGTTAAAGATTTACATCAAGCATGGGTGTTTAAAAATACTATCTTGGAAGCCCAGACCAGCTGTATTCCACGCTTTAAGAAAAGTGGAAGTCCAAAAAACTGCCAGCATGGTTTAAAGCTGAGGTCAGAGAGCCTGTTGTTGCCAAAAAGCATCTTTCAGGAAATGGAAAAAGGAGCCAAATGATGAAAACTGGAAAGAACACAAGCACTGGTTAGATGCAAGGCATTGATAAGGCAAGCAAAGAGAAAATTTGAGAAGAAGCTTGCTGTGGAAGCTAAAACGCATTATAAAGACTTTTTCAAGTACATTCATAGCAAAAAACCTGTGAGAGAGTCAGTTGGACATTTAGATAATAGAGGGGTAAAAGGGGTACTAAGAGGGGACATGGCCATAGCGGAGAGACTGAATGAATTTTTTGCTTCGTTCTTTTCTGAGGAAGATGTAGGAATGTTACCCATGACCGAAATGGTATTTAAAGGAGATGCTGCGGAAGAATTGTAATAAATATCAATAAACCGGAAAGATGTATTACAACTATTTGATAAACTGAAGAGTAGTAAATCACCTGGACCGAATGGTATATATTCAAGAGTGTTGAAATAACTGAAATATGAGATTGCAGACCTACTATTAGTAATGTGTGAACTATCATTAAAATCATCTGTAATACCTGAAGATTGGAAGATTGCCAAGGTAATGCCAATTTTTAAAAAGGGTTCCAGGGGTGATCTTGGGAACTACAGACCAGTGAGCCTGACGTCAGTACTGGGAAAAATGGTAGAAACCATCATAAAGTACAAAATTACTGTACATGTAGATAGTCATGGCTTAATGTGAGACAGCCAACATGGCTTTAGCCAAGGAAGGTCTTTTCTTACTAATCTGTAATGTTTTTTGAAGCTGTGAATAAAAAGGTAGATGAAGGTAATTTGGTCGATATAGTGTGTCTGGACTTTCAGAAAACCTTTGACAAGGTCCCTCATGAGACAGTTTTGGCAAAATTAAAAAGTAATGGGATAGGAGGCAGTGTACTTATTGTGGATCAAGAACTGATTAAAAGGATAGAAAACAGAGGGTAGGGCTAAATGTCCAATTTTTGCAATGGAGAAAGGTGAATAGTGGAGTACCCCAGGGATCTGTGCCGGGTCCACTGCTTTTTAACATATTTATAAATGACCTGGAAATGGAAACAATGAGTGAGGTTATCAAATTTGCAGATGACACAAAACTATTCAAAGTTGTTAAAACCCATGAAGATTGTGGAACATTGCAAGAGGATCTTGATAAATTGGAAGACTGGGCATCCAAATGGCAGATGAAATTTAATGTGGACAAGTGCAAAGTTATGCATCTAGGAAAGAAAACCCCAAACTATGGTTACACAATGCAAAGTTCCACATTAGGAAACACCACTCAGGAAAAAGATTTAGGCGTCATCGTGAATAACATGTTAAAACCCTCTGTGCAGTGTGCAGCAGTGGCCAAGAGAGCAAATAGAATGCTAGGTATCATAAGGAAAGGAATGGAAAATAAAACAAAGGATATTATAATGCTTTTGTATCGGTCCATGGTGCAACCTCACCTTAAATATTGTGTGCAATTCTGGTTGCCGTATCTTAAAAAGGATATAGCGTTATTAGAAAAGGTACAGAGAAGAGCCACCAAAATGGTAAAGGGGATGAAAGGATACCCCTATGAAGAGAGGCAAAAAAGGGTTTGGGCTCTTCCCTTGGAAAAGAGACAGGTGAGGGGGAGATATGATAGAGGTCTATAAATTAATGAATGGAGTGGAACGGGTAAACGCAGATCGATTGTTTACACTATGAAAATATAGAAAGATTAGGGGACATGCAATGAAGCTACAGGGTAACCTATATAAGACTAATAAGAGAAAATATTTTTTCACTCAATGTGTAATCAAACTCTGGATTGTAGTAAAAGCTATTAGTGTAGCTGAGTTTAAAAAAGCCTTGGACAAGTTCCTGGTGGAAAGGTCCATAAACCATTATTAAAGTGGACCCGGGATATCCACTACTTGCCCCAGTACAAGCATTGTGGAACCTGTGTCTTTTGGGGAAACTGCTAGGTACGTATGACCTAGATTGGCCACTGTCGGGCTTGATGGACCTCGGTCTGACCCAGTATGGCAAATCTTATGTTCTTACCTGCTCGGGCTGTTTCTGCATTGTCTGTTATAATTCATTGAGCCATATCCTGCACCACTTGCTCATCTGTGGAAAAAAATAGAGAAAGATATGTGTGTGTGTTTTCTTTAAAGGAATAAGGGACTGTGGCATAATGATATGCTTACCTTTAGGAATTTCAGCAGATGTGGCTGCTGCCATCCCCATTACAGCTTCAAGCAGAAAGGTTGCCTCTACCAGATGCTCCAGTGCCACCAGCTGTAGAATAGATGCTGGGTCTCCTCTGAGCTATTGCTAGGCTTCAGTCACCTTTGCCCTTCTTTTTCCTCTACTCCTGATGGAGGTCGCTAATGTGATGCCGCACCTGCTGCAGGGTCCTGTTGTACATGCTAAGGTTGCTGATGCCCATTAGGCTCCTTTCCTACATCTTGTTCTTCTGGGCCGAGGATGTCTACTTCCAATACAGCTGGTAGTACTTTTTAGAGATGTTAAGCATCAGCAGGTTCTTTCATGGTAAAACAAAGGTCCCAGATGCCTTTCTTCTGTTTGTTCCTTCGTCTTGGCTGCTCCTTATTAGCTGCCCTGGTTAGTTGCTATACTGTAGGTCCCTCCCTGCTTCTGTTCCTGCTCTGCCTTACTCCTGCATTCTCCCTTTACTGCTTTCCTCCTCTCGCCCTGCTGACTCAATTCCATCTGCCCCTCCACTAAATTATGCCTATAATCATCCAGTAGACTCCTCACTCATTCTCCCTTATACACATTCCTACCTCCATGCTCCATATTTACACCAGTCAAAATTTACCATTTCTATCAGGAACTGAATCCACTCGACACTCTACATTTTATTTTCTGGCCCCCAAACTCTGGAATGGCTTACCAACCGACCTCCGCCTTGAGCCATCTTATCCCCGGTTTAAGTTCTCCCTAAAGATTCATCTGTGTTGACTTGCTTTTTCTATTCCCTCTGACTCCACTTGGCTCTTTCCCACTTTCTATCTCCATTATGTCTGTGTGAATGGCTTTTCTGTCTGCATTGTAGTTTCTTTCCTCTCTGTTTTTTAACTTGATTTTATTACTATTTGTAAACCGCCTTGCTGCTTCGAACAGGCTGCTTCTAACCACTAGGCTACTCCCCCAACTCCTATGGTGTGGTAAGAGTAGCTTAGTGGTTAGAGCACTGTCTTGGTAACCAAGAGTCCAGGGTTTGATTCCCACTTCTACTCCTTGTGGCCTTCGGCAAGCCACATAACCCTCTATTGGGTCAGAAGAAAGGCCTGGCAATCAACATCTGGTCACACTACCAAGAAAACCCAGGAGCTGCTGGGTCACCAGGAGTCAGCATTGACTCAAAGGCACACATTGCCCATGACTCAGCTATGTATTCATATCCACCCAGCTGCTACCACCACTTACCCTTACAATCATTACCATGATGAACCCTAATGCCCATAATACTGTACCAACCAGGCAGATACAGTAAGATATTGCTAGCTATTTTTTTAGACCTTGCAGCAGCATTTGATCTAGTGGATCATGGATTGCTGTTAATGTGTCTGACACAGGCATTTATGGCCTGTTAATGTCATGTTTCCGCTCCTTCCTTCCGGAACACTCCTTACAGGTTCATATTCAAGATTCTTTGTTGGCGTTGCATGTTCTTCTATGTGGGGTCCCTTAAGGATCTTCTCTGTCGCCCATATTATTCAGTGGGTTTATTTCTTTTGGCCCATTAGCAAAACTATTCCAAAGTAATGGAGTTTCCAGTTTCATTTATGCAGATGATATTTTATTACTATTCATTACTGATGAACTACATCCAGACATTTCCAGGGTTGGCTGTTGTTTGGATCAGGTGGCCAACTGGCTACAAAGCCATTCTTTAAAACTCAACCAAGACCATGGCTACTTGGTTTGTCAACTCTCCAAGGGAGTACTAGTAACATTATAGTCCACCTTGAAATATCTTGGTGGTGTTTTAGATTCCCAGCTGTCATTTTCACCACAATGGGCTCGAGTTGCCCAAACCTTCATTGCGCTCCATTGGTTTTGGGCTATACAACCATTTTTAGACTCGGCAACACAAATTTCAGTAATTCTTCATATGATTATATTTCATATTGACTACTGTAACATTGCTTATTTGGGACGTCCTCATGATCAAATTCAAATTTTACAAACAATACAAAACACTGCAGTATGTATACTTTCTCATTCAAGAATATTTAGTCATGTGACACCACTTCTTATACAATACCATTGGCTACCGGTGGCCTTCTGCAATCTGTATAAGACAATAATTTTCACTTTCAAAGCAGTCCATGACTTGTCCCCTGACTATTTGGCTACTCTTTATGTGCAAGCAAGGACCTTTAGTTCATTATATGGGCTCCACCTGTGCATCCCTACTCCCTCACAGATGAAATATGAAGCATGCAAATCTGCCTTTTCGGCAACAGCACCAGTTCTATAGAATTCTCTGCCTACTGTGGTTAGGACGGAAACCGAATTGAATAAATTTTAGAAAAAGTTTTGAAAACTCACCTCTTTGAATCAGCATATGGGGTTCCTACAGTATCAACTTAGGATGCTCCGAGTAAGAATGGCCCACCCTTCAAGACTTCCTTTCCATCCCTCTCTCCCAATTCCCTTTCTTTAATACCTCTATTGGTGTTGTTTGACTGTTTTCTTTTCTGTCAGAATCCTTGGTGTTCCTTTCTGACTTTTATCTTTTTTTTTTTTTTTAAATTGTCAACTGCGTAGGTTGGTACCAGATATGCAGTATATTAAATAAAGACAAACATAAACATAAATATATACACCATCAGTCACCCACACACATCTACTCATCCATATCCTATCATATCTATGATCTCTACCACACACCAACACCACTACCTTTCTGCAGTGGTGAAGTATATATGAGGTGTGATCAAAAAGTATCGAAATGTGTACAATAACACAAGAAGTATAACACTGACTGTTATTGCACTCAATCTCCTTCAAAGTAGTCCCCTTTCAATAAAACACACTTCCTCCAGCATTTCTGCTGGAAATAATTTTGAAATGCCTCTTTCGTTATGCTGTGAAGCTGCTGTGTCAAATTTTGCTTAATGGTCTCCTTCCTTTCAGTGGTAATTTCAGTTTTGGAAACAAGAAAAAGTTACAGGATGTGAGGTCAGGTGAGTACGGAGACTGGTGGACTTGCTTGATTTGGTGTTTGGCCAAGAAATGTTGGACAAGATGTGATGCATGAGCTGGGGTGTTATCATGATGAAGCAACTATTCACCATTCCTGTGCAACTCTAGCCTCTTACGATGAACTACATCTCTCAAACGAGTCAGAACTTGGGTGTAGTACTCCTTATTGATGATTTGGCCTTTTGGAACATACTCATGATGAAGAATACCCTGGTAATCAAAGACAACTGTGAGCATGACCTTGATATTGCTCCTCATCTGACAGGCTTTCTTGGGTCTGGGAGAATCTGGAGTCTTCCATTGTGAGGACTGAGCCTTAGTTTCCGGGTCATAACCATAAACCCATGATTCATCACCAGTAATAATCTTTTTGATGAAATCTGAGCCATTTGCAATGCATTCCAACAACTCCCTGGCTGCAGTCAATCTCCCTTTTGTCTCATCCCCAAATCAACAGTAAGAATGAACAGTGCTCACCGGAAACTGATGTCTATGTCCACAGCAAGCTCCCTGACAGTCAGTCGACAAATTTGAGCATATTACGGAACGCACTGTTTGAACTTTGTCTTCATTCCTTCTTGTGGATGGCCTTCCAGAATGTTTGTCACTCTCAACACTTTGATTTATAAATTGTCACGCGCTCTAATTTTAACTTTGAGATTGTAGTGTTATGTTGTTTCAATTGTTTTTAAACAGTTATTTATTACAAATTTCTATAATACTTGAGTTAATTATAAGCAACAAGGTCTCAGACTTACATGGGGCTTTAATTCAGACTTTAGCATGTCTGATATTCATGCACTCTTTTGCATCAATGACCTTTTCTTGTGTCGCTTAATATTATATCTTCTTGAATGTCTCAGACTTCATTAGCAAACTCATCCATACTATTTACTTGAATCAAAATCTAAAGCAGTGCTTAACTTTGGTGTTTGAGACCTTGCTGCTTATAATTAACTCAAGTATTATAGAAATTTGTAATAAATAACTGTTTAAAAACAATTGAAACAACATAACACTACAATCTCAAAGTTAAAATTAGAGCGTGTGACAATTTATAAATCAATAAGCTAATTCGCTCTGAAAAGTGACCATATTAGTGGTTTGTTAATTACTCTCAACACTTTGGCAGCCCTCTTGGAAATGTTCGTACCAGTCATAAACTTGAGCAAGACTCATGCATTCATCGCCATACACTTGTCATAAGTCTCTTTGCACGATTAAAAAAAGCACAGTTGTGCTGCAGTCACATATACTCTGCAAATGCAGAGCACATAACTAGGGTCACTACATGCTTAAAAGCATCTTGGTATGGCGTATTGTTATATAGCTACACAACAAATCTGGATACTTTTTGATCATACCTCATACCTTGCTATTTCCAAACTGTTGTGACTGCTTTGAGCTAATTGCTTAAAAAAGAAGAATTCAAGTGCAATAAATAAATACATAAAACATATGGCTGAAAAGATATGGCTTCCCCAAACTCCTTGAAATTTGTTTTTATTTTTAATCTATGATCCCACAAACATAGCTGGTTAAAGGGGTCACCTTTTTAATGCTAAAAGCCAATCTTTACCAATCTTTGCTAAAAGCCAATCTTTAAACATGCTTTAAACACTTGGCTATAGCTGTCTCCACTTTTTCAGTACCAGCGTTCCCGTAAGTACAGCAGACTTTGAATTGCTTGCTTGAAGCATACCCAGGAATCCAGGGCTTCTTAAGCTATATTTCCTTTCTTCTGCTAATATATTTCCTTGTCTTAGCTTTTCTACCCTCTTCCTAGGATTACCCTTCACACTTTTCCTTGTTCTCCCTATGTTTCCTTGGCCACTGTAAGGAGCTGCATTTTTATTTCCATTAGTTTCATTTCATTGTAACTCATAAGAACATAAGATATGCCATACTGTGTCAGACTAAGGGTCCATCAAGCCCAGTATCCTGTTTACAAAGTGGCCATTTCAATCTCACGTACCTGTCAAGATCCCAAAGATATCCACGTTCCATGCTGCTTGTCCTTGGGGTAAGCAGTGAATTTCTCTGGTCCTCTTTAATGGTTTATGGTCTTTTCCTCCAGGAATTTGTCAAAACTTGTTTTGAACCCAGCTACACTGATAGCCTTTACTACATCCTTCAGTAATTAATTCCAGAATTTGATTACCCACTGAGTGAAAAAATATTTTCTCTGATTAAGCTTAAATGTGCTACATTGTAGTTTCATTGCGTATTCCCTAGTTTTTCTACTTTTTGAAGGAGTAACCAACTGATCCACTCCACTCATTATTTAATAGACTTCTATCGTCTCTTCTCCAAATTAAAGAGCCCCAATCTTTTAAACTTTTCATCATAGGGCTATCCTCCCATCCCCTTAACCATTTTGCTTACTCTTCTTTGTACTATTACCTTTTCCAATTCTGCTATATTCTTTTTAAAATATGGTGACCAGAACCGCACACAGTGTTCAAGGTGCAGTCGCAACATGGAGTTATACAATGACATTTTAATATCTTTGGTTTTATTTTCTATTCCATTCCTTATGATTCCTTGCTTTTATTTACTTTCTTGGCCACAGCTGCACACTAGGCAGAGGGTTTCAACGTATTATCCACATTGACACCTAAATCCTTTTCCTGAGTGGTGATTCTTAATGTGGAACCTTGCATCGTGTAACTATAATTTGGGCTGTTCTTCCCTAAGTGCATAACTTTGCACTTCTCCACATTAAATTTCATCTGCCATTTGGATGTGCAGTCTCCCTATTTTTCAAGGTGCTCTTGCAATTTTTCACAATCCTCTTGTGTTTTAATAGCTTTGAATAATTTTGTCTCATCTGCAAATTTGATCAGTTCACTCGTTATTCCCATTTCCAGGTCATTTATAAATATGTTAAAAAGCAGCGGTCCCAGCACAGATCCCTGGGGTGCTCCACTATTCACTTTTCTCCACTGAGAAAATTGGCCATTTAGCCGTACCCTTTGTTTTCTATCTTTTTTAACCAGTTCCTAATTCAAAATAGTACACTGCCTCCTATCTCATGACTTTAATTTCACCAAGAGTCTCTCATGAGGGATCTTGTAAAAGGCTCTCTGAAAATCCAGATACACTATATCAACCTTTATCTAACTCCTTATTCACACTTTGAAAGAAATATAACACAACATGTACAACGTAGTGAAAAATAGTGTGTGCTAGGGGATAGTCACAACATGAACAACCATCCAAAGAATGACCTGGAGTTGACTGACTCAAGGACACTTAACAACAACAACTGAGCAAGTGAAAATGAAGAAAAAAAACCCTAAACATAAATGTTTCCCATGGACATTGCGGGCTCAATATTCAGTGCCGATGGCTAGTGCTGCTAATGCGGTCAGCCACCAGCTCTGAACATTAAACCCGGATGCTCAATGTCTGTGTCATATCCAGTCCTGGCACTGAATATCCAGGTTGGCTGCATTTGCTAATCATTAACCGCCCGATTCCATCCCATACGTAGATCCCCTCTGTACGTCCGGTCTGAGCTTACGTACAGAGGGGATCACGATTCTGATCTCACAGGGCATGTCTAGCCCCGCAGGATCAGAATCGCTGTCAGGTATATACAAGCACGCTGGAACTGCGATTCAATCTGGCCTGCATGTACATGCACAGCCTGACTAACTCAGTCAGGGCTTTTAAATCGAGCCGTGGCGCCATGGAGTCCTGTAGCCATGGCACTGTGGCTCCATTTAAAAGCTGGATGCCAGCTGCCTGTAACAAATGCTAATTCCCCGCAGCCAGACCTCCGATCTGGCCTTCTAAGGCCAGGGTCAGGCTGCGGAGAATGTCCCCTGGCTCCCCTCCCTAATCCGCACCTCGGCAGCCGCAAAACTAAACGTCCAGGGAAGTTATTCCACCTCGGAGGTGGAATAACTTCCCCTAACATGTCGCCGGCCTTGGACGTACAGGGCTGAGATTAGAATCGGCCCTATACATCCAGGGCCGGTGACTGCCCACTGCCCGCCCAGACTCTGCCCCCGAGCTGCCCATTTCCCGCCCGGCTAACTTCCCCGCACAACCGGTAGGGAAGTTATTCAGGGGCAGGAGAAGCAACGAAGAGTGGGATCGTCCATCCCAGCTATTCGTGGCTCAGAATAACCCTATAAGCAGTTAGCAGTGATGCAGTGATATTGAGCTGTTAACCATTTAGTGATACCTGGCAAAAGTTAGGTCAGGGTTTCCTGCGCCTGACGTTCGCCGCATATCGTTAACCAGGTAGCATCTCAATATCGCTGCTGCCTGCTTAGCGATAGGTGCCGCCTCCACTCCACATCGGTTAGCATCGGAGCGTGCAATGGCAGCACCTGAGGATATCCTGCAGCATTTACATGGTTTGCAGGTCTGCGAATCATGTAAAAATGCCCCCCCCCCCGTGTTCTTAATATAAAGAACTCCTGCCATTCTTTTTCCTTATTCTGTCTCTTTTGGAAAGTTTGTATTCTGGAATGGTCACCTCCCAGTCCTGATTTCCAGTATAACTTGGTGATTGGAAGTACACCCAAATCTGCTTTGGCCAGGCTGACCTCCAAGTCCAAGTCCTGACCTCCAAGTCTGTGATTTTGCTAAAAAGACTTCAAATACTCTATTTCTATAGATAACTTTCCAAAGCGATACAGTGTGAATCTCCTTGGTTATCCCTCCTTTCCTTTAGATATTTCTGTCCCAGATGCTGCTGTATAGCTGATTTGTGGATTTTATTTCAATTTGCCTCAAACATTATTGCTTGCAGGAGAGAGCAGTCGGTACCTCTCCCATGCTTAGCTTCAATGCTCAATAGTTGCTGTTCCATTTTCCATTGTGTACTGCACAGTGCATTCAGCAAGCAATGCTTATAATGCCGTGAACTCTGTAGGGAAAATTTAATGTAATCTTTACAGGAGAACCATTAAAAAAGGAACGAACTACGTGACTTGAGACTTGCAGTAAACAGGAAGCAGCCGCTGATGCATTTCTCTTAATCTTTATCATACGTAGTAAGGCAGCTTTATGTCTTATGACAGATGACTTAATCACTATGTAGTCAGTTTATCTGCCATGCTTTTTTTTCACTTGCAGTGGGAAATCCCTTTTGTACGACTTCACAAAGGGTCCAGTGACTCGTGTGAATGAATATACAGCAATTGCAACTTCCTTTGGTCTTATTAACTTCCAGGTATGTTTTTCTTAATCACCCTCGGGGTGGTTTATGTTTTTTGTCTGGAAAAACAAATGAGGCAATGAGGGGGTGTGTGACTCTGAGGCCAGACCCCTTGAGCGATTACAGTACACAGTGATGATTCTTATCAGAGAGCTACAGTAATCCTAATGTTGTGTTTTGAAGGTGGATTTGACATCAGAGGCGTGTGACTTACAAATGGTGTACCCGAGGTCAGTCGTCTTTCTCAGCATTAGTCAGAGTCTTACAGAATATTGTCTGGCGCTGAGTACTATAGAATTGCTAGGAATAGCACGGATACAGTTCGAAAGCAAGTCAAGGTTAAAGTAGGTGTTATACTTTCTGTTTTCATAAAAACGTTCTATCATTTCTTAATGAACGGATCTGTGGAAACCTTTCTCTTCATGTGATACATTTGAAGCTATGTCACTTAAGATATTTGAGACCACAAGAGCTTATCCTACAAAACCTTAAATTTATTTCAGATCATGAAAGATTATGAAAGGCAGGTCAGTGTTTTTAATACGTGCCAAGATGGGTCAAAAGATTTCAGTCTACGATCACAAACTCATGCTTGCTCCATAATTGCAAGGGAGCATATTCAAAGGCATTTATGTGATTTGCAGTCCTGCAAACCACATAAATACCGCTGACCGAGATATTCAGCAACAGTAACCTGCTGAATATCCCCTACTAAGAACATAAGAAATGCCATACTGGGTCAGACCAAGGCCCATCAAGTCCACTATCCTGTTTCAAACAGTGGGCAATGCAGGTCACAAATATCTGGCAGGTCCCAAAAAAGCACACAGGTTTCACAAAGTTTAACTGGGCCTTCCAGATAGTGCCGTGTGTTCCAGGGGTGAAGCGGGGGAGGCATCACTCTCTGGTCAGTGGCCATTTTCAGACACTAACTGGATAGTTGAAAGTGCATAAAGGATGGGTAAATGCTGTCCTAACTTTATGTAGTTTTGCAATCCAGTTAATGGCTGAATATGGCCACATGGAGTGGAGGAGTAGCCTAGTGGTTAGAGCAACTGCCTCATACCCAGATGATCAAGGGTTCAATTCCCACTGGCACTTCTTGTGACTTTAGGCAAGTCACTTTACCCTCCATTGCCTCAGAAGAAAAGGCTGGCAATCTACTTCCAGTGGTACATTGCCAAGAAAACCCAGAAGTAGCTGGGTCACTATGAGTCAACACTGACTTGGTGGCACTAAAAAAAAAAAAAAAGGCCACTGACTGGACTACAAACCAGGCAAACAGGATATTCAGCACCTGTTGTTGGATATTCTGTCACTGAATGTCTAGTTTTAATTTAAAGCTGCAGCAGCCAGCCACTTTAGTGGCATTGGCCACTGCCACTGAATAACTCCCCTCCCCCCCCCTCAAAAATAATTAATGATGAGCAGGGTTCTAAGAGCCCTGGAAAATGCAGAACACAATTAACAATGAATTCTGCTTTGAGGGAGAGAAGGGGATTTGAACTCATGGTGTTCCAATGTGTGGTGTGTATCTGTGGGGAAGGTGTATCAGGGGCAGGCATGTGATAGTGCTACCACAAGGGGACAGTGGTGACAGGCACTCTTACGTGAAGTTTACTTTAGTTACCAGTAGGTGGTGCTACTGCAATACTCAAAAAGTGAAGGACAAGACAAATGAATGAACTTTAAAAAAGATGAATCAGAAGAAAATCCTTTTGACACAGGGCCTTCAACCCCACCCCATTACTAACAGCAGACACTGTATATAGGTGCTTGTAAAACCCCAGTTCTCTTTCTGCCTGAGAGGCAAGAGTAATGCATGAATCATTAATCTAAAGCAAACAGGAAACTTTTCAAGAAAGGTTTACCTTAATGTTAACTTTTGGCAGTATCAAGTATCAGTGTAACAAATGCAGAATACCACTAATGGCGCTTTGAAGAATCATAGCTGCTAATAATGCTCAGTTTGAAACAAAAACTTGAGGGGTTTGGGGAGGAGGGAATGTTTCAATCCTGGATAAGATGACATGGTAAAATGGCAGAAAGTTGTGACTACAGATCATACTATATTGTGTCTTTGTAATTCTTACCGAAAGCTCCTTTGCTGAAATGTATTTGCATAAATGCTGCATGCACTTTTGGCAAGGAAGCATGTATTTCACTTTATAAACTATATGGCTTCTCGCACACATTTATTTTTAAATACATGCATATATTTAGGACATCCATTTTTCAGATGCACATATCTACCTGCCCAGTCTATACAAACGTATCCCCCATATGCACTATTGCATCACCAGTACAAGAAGCTGTAAAATGGAGAGCAGCCAGTGGAAAGAGGGTTAAGCCACTGTGACTGAAAAAAATAAAATATCCAGACAACAAAGGTAGAAAAAAACATTTTATTTTGAATTGATTAACTGGAATATGTTAGCTTTGGGAAATGTGCTTTGCTGATATCTGTGTTTTTGTTCAGTATAAGAGAAGTTACATTTTTCTTTTTATTTCTCCAATGTTGCCATCACAGTGGAGTTTGTCTTCTTGGGGTTCCTCATTTAATTACTGTCTTTCTATTTCCAGTTTGTGGTCCTTTTGTTTTATATTTGGTGAGAGTACGTCTGTGTTTTGTGTGAGTGACCAAGGTGTGACATTCTGGTAGCATGCAGTTTCTGTGCAGAGATCTCTAGCAGTCCCACGTGTTCTGTTTTCCCAGTAGGAAAGGTGCTGATGTTCTCTAAGATGTACCTCGTATTGATTTAATATCTGTGGTATTGCTTTTTTATGGATAGGATTGGTGCTACATGAGTGCTGGTAGTGTTATGTTATGGCAGGTTTGCTATGAACTCTGACTGGTCTTTTTGTAGAGTTTTATAGCACTTCTGGTAACCTCTCTCTAACTCCACTGCACATGTAAATAATCAGACACTCATACATGGGCCTCGATAAATTGGTTAGTCTATAAGGTGCTACCTGTCTCTGTCATTTTTGCTACTACAGAGTAACACAGCTACTTCTCAAAAATCATTTTATCATGTTGGGAGAAAAAAGAGGCTTGCAAAAGGCTCCACTGGAATGCAGCTGGTAACACCGATACTGGAAATATACTTCTTATTTCTTTTCTCTCTGTGCATTTGCAGCAGGCAGCAGTTTGGCATGAAATATCTACTTCATGCCAAACTGCTCAACAGAGAGACAGAAACTGGCCCCCATGTCTAGCAGTATTGGCTCCAGCAAAGAGCCTCACTGCACGCCAACCCAGTGTGTGCCCTGACTCAACCTGACCCAGGCCCGAAGACCATCAGGAAGAGCCAAGCCTGAACCTGAGTCATTTTCACTCAAGTGAGAGTGCGGCGGCACATATGGCACCACTCCAGTATGCTGCAGTAGAGGACCATCAGGGAGTTGAGCGGGCAGTTCTGTGCTAAGCCTGGAGCCATAGCTGGTATCTGCCGCAGAAACAGAATCTCGATTACCCCTTTAACAAAGCGTGTGCTCTGGATTCTACCACTGAAGTAGCCGTAGCCTTCAGGATGCATAGAGTTTGGAAGCCTCGCCGGTAGAGACACTGAGCGGCACCGATGCCTGCTATCCCGAAAGGACGATAAGGACAGCTGGGCTGGAGCCACCATCGATGCTGCTGCTACAGTTGCTGAGCGGCAAAGCCTTGAGCACCGCTCTTCACAGAGAGACTGTTAGTGCGTCATTAACTGCAGCCTTCGGGTTGGGGAGGGAAGTATGACTGGCCATCAAAGTGGCCTAGTGGTGGAGAGAAGCAGGCAGTGGGGTGCATTGCCCTGTGGGTTTCTTGTGCTGTTACTGAAACAAGGCGAGGGGACATACTGGAATGGAACAAGGAGTCTCCCCGTCCACCCCCCTCCTCGAATCCAGCATGTCTCCTTGCTTCAGAGGGCAGCACAAAACCCCCCCACAAAAAAAGCGGTGCTGTATGCCTGCATGCCCCTCCTCACCCCCTCCCAATCCAGCATTACCCTTTACTTCAGCAGGCAGAACAAAAAAAGCAAACACAAAAGAGCATTTTCTGTGTTTACGCTTTTGAGCTGCCAATGAAGCAAGGGGACGTGCTGGATTGGGAGGGGGCAAGGGGGCATGCAGTGTTGCTTTTTTGTGTTATATTGTGCTTCCCTCTAAAGCAAAGGAAACATGCTGTATTGGGATGGTCAGCTGTGGTCAGCAAGGGGGCAAGAAAAGCAACGGAGAGATGTTGGACACTAATGTTCCTGAGAGGGAGAAGGCTCCGCCCCCTCCTGCTCTTCTTGGCACATGCCCCCAGATGATTTTGTGAACCAAAATCTGGTAATCTTACCATATAAGAAACTCAGCACCAGCACAGGGACCCCTTGTCACTCATAGGTGATCTCTGGAGGCTCCCCCTGGATCGATCTACTGACTGTTGATCACTCAGCCACAGCCATAGAAAGATGTCGTCTTCTAAGGGGGACTATCAAGGACCTGTATCCCTCGTCTCTCCAGGGTGGCAAGATACGCCCGAGGACAGCTGAAAGGTCTCCTTGAGCCTAAAATGCATAGTGTAGACACACAAGACTACCACATTCCTATAGAGGAATGGAGTTTAGTGCAGCTGACGATCCTAAGGTAAGAATAAAAAGAAATATCGGGAAAAGTCTTCCATAAGCCTGAAGCACAATCCAGTGGATTAGAATAGGCCTGCACAATTACCACTATGATTTAGAACCAAAAGCAGAAATAATATCAATTCGAGAAAAAAATCAGTACTCCCAACTGAGCCCAGACCTGTTCTCACTGGCCCCCTTCCTGCTTGGAGGATCCACTAAAGCCCCTCTGGAACTAGGACTTGAGAAGCAAACAAACAATGGGATCACTGAGCCAGCCGCCTTACAAATGGTGTCCATACTCATGCTTCTACTGTACATATCTCAGTATCCTGCTGTTGTAAAAGCTGAAAAATACTTGGCCATACTGCTTTGGGTGCGGTCACACTAGCAACTCTGCCAGCATTTTGAGTTGCTCCTGGCTGCACTACAACAAAAACTGCTCTGATTTAGCAGAGCTGTGGCGGATCTCACAAAAGGAAATGAGTGAGCCTGGTGTGCCATTTTGCCTCTCCTAGCTAAGCTACATTGCTAACCATAGAACTGCTCCCAGAATCAGCAAATTGAGCATTAACTGCCAGATTATAAAAGGATGGTGTAGAGGTTCCCCCCCCCCCCCCCCATGTCCATACTGGCAATGGCCATACTGCTCCCAGTGCTGCTGAACTAAGGTAACTCTCTTCCCAGAAGTGTACTTACAACACAGGAAGTACTTTCTACCTCAGCTGTTCCCACAGAAACTTACTAGGCCTTAAAAAGCCTCTTGAGCCAGCTCACCAAATCACCTACCTTCCTTTCTGTGTTTACGCTTTTGAGCTGCCATTATGGCTTTTTTAAAAATTTTAATGGAGAGAAAGGAGGAGGGGAGAGAGAAAAGTCCACAAGTGGAGAGGGGAAAAATCTCTAATAAGGGAAATGGACCTCAATTCCTCTAGGTATTTCCCTTGGGCTAGCAGGAATTTCACAAAGACCCTTCTCCTGCTAGGTCTCAGCTGAGATACCAATTCTCCAACTGGGCCCACGAGTTCCGATTAATCCATTATCCAGCAGAGCTACGTATACCGATCTGCCAGACACAGAGCAATACTGAGGATTATGTAGCTGTACATGCCCTACATAGGGTGAAGCTCACAAGCCATTGTTCTCTGTCTTCATCCACTGACTGAGGGGTACAACTCATTCATTCTGGATTGGCTTGGGGGACGATATGAAAATGTCTGTTACTGGTACCAAAAGGTTTAATATTTGATATCTGCTCCAAGAACCTTATTTGAGATGTCTTGTAGCTCATCCAAATACTCTTTGGCAAATCTGAGACAGGCAGCAATATTCTTTTTAGAGAGCAGTGGTTTCTTCCTCTCTTCCCTCCCATGAAAGCCCTTCCCTTTTAGTTTTATTTTAATGATGAACACATGAATCCTCATGAGCCACAGAAAAAGAAGCTTGCAAATGTTTATATATTATTCTCGGGGGGAGGGGGTTGTGACTTTGTGGATGATTTTCTGGTTTATTCTTGAGGTGAATTTGGCAAGATGACCACTCCTGAATAGACTCATTGTAGTTTCAAACTACTTCTTATTTGTTGTCTATCAGACAGTGGATGGCTGGAGCTCCAAGTAGTTAGAAAATGTCTTGTAACACTGTCCTGTTAGATGAACATTACCTACTCTATTTCATGTATCCTCTGAAATATATTTTGATCCCACCACCTTTTATGAAGCTCAAACTCAAATCCTTTAGGACCTTTCTAGAGGATAGGATGCCCAAAATCAGTCATGAAGATTGTCTGCAGGGTGGTTTCCCTGTTACTCATATGTAAAGGTACATTTTGAAAAGAACATAAGAACATAAGAACATAAGATATGCCATACTGGGTCAGACCAAGGTCCATCAAGCCCAGTATTCTGTTTCCAAGAGTGGCCAATCTAGGTCATACGTACCTAGCAGTTTCCCCAAGGGACACAGGTTCCACAATGCTTGTATTGGTTCAAGCATTGATATCCTGGGTCCCTTCTTAATAATGGTTTATGGACCTTTCCTCCAGGAACTTGTCCAAACCTTTTTTAAACCCAGCCACACTAACAGCCTTTACTACATCCTCCGGTAACAAATTCCAGAGTTTGATTACACGTTGAGTGAAAAAATATTTTCTTTTATTAGTCTTAAATAGTTTACCCTGTAGCTTCATTGCATGTCCCCTAGTCTTTCTATATTCTGATAAGGTAAACAATCGATCTACGTTTACCCGTTCCACTCCGTTCATTAATTTATAGACTTCTATCATATCTCCCCTCAGCCGTCTCTTTTCCAGGTTAAAGAGCCCCAACCTTTTTAGCCTTTCTTCATAGGAGTATCCTTCCATCCTCTTTACCATTTTGGTGGCTCTTCTCTGAACCTTTTCTAAAATCGCTATATCCTTTTTAAGATACGGCGACCAGAATTGCACACAATATTCAAGGTGCGGTCTCACCATGGAACGATATAGAGGCATTATAATATCTTTTGTTTTATTTTCCATTCCTTTCCTTATCATACCTAGCATTCTATTTGCTCTCTTGGCCGCTGCTGCACACTGGGCCGAGGGTTTTAACATGGTATCCACAATGACGCCTAAATCTTTTTCCTGGGTGGTGGTTCCTAATGTGGAACCTTGCATCATGTAACCATAGTTTGGGTTGTTCTTCCCTAGGTGCATAACCTTGCACTTATCCACATTAAATTTCATCTGCCATTTTGATGCCCAGTCTTCCAATTTATCAAGATCCTCTTGCAATTTTCCACAATCCTCTTGGGTTTTAACAACCTTAAATAGTTTTGTGTCATCTGCAAATTTGATAACCTCACTCGTTATTCCACTGTCCAGGTCATTTATGAATATGTCAAAAAGCAGCAGACCCAGCACAGATCCCTGGGGTACACCACTATTCACCTTTCTCCATTGGGAAAATTGGCCATTTAGCCCTACCCTCTGCTTTCTATCTTTTAACCAGTTCCTGATCCACAATAGTACACTGCCTCCTATCCCATGACTCTTTAGTTTTGCCAAAAGTCTCTGATGAGGGACCTTGTCAAAGGCTTTCTGAAAGTCCAGATACACAATATCAACCGACTCACCTTTGTCCACCTGATTATTCACTCCTTCAAAAAAACATAACAGATTAGTAAGACAAGATCTTCCTTGTCTAAAGCCATGTTGGCTGTCTCCCATTAGGTCATGACTATCTACATGCTGAGTAATTTTATTCTTTATGATGGTTTCTATCATTTTTCCCGGTACTGATGTCAGGCTCACCGGTCTGTAGTTTCCCGGATCACCCCTGGAACCCTTTTTAAAAATTGGTGTTACATTGGCGATCCTCCAATCTTCAGGTATTAGAGATGATTTTAATGATAGTTCACAGATTACTATTAGCAGGTCTGTAATCTCGTATCTGTTTTTCTCTCCTTTGCAGTGTCGGGTGTTAGAGAGGGTTTCTCTATGGATGCAGGGGATTTTCTGAAGCACTCATGTTTTTATTATTTTGCTGCATTAGCGTTTTGTTAAGTTTTTAAACAAAAAAGGCTAGGGTGAGGAAGAGTGGCTATTCGGTTATCTCAATGCTGTTAAAAGCATGCAAGTGCTCCACAATGCTGGCATATGTTAGGGTCTGGAGGCTTTTTGAGAGCTGGTGTGCGGATCATGGTAGCAGCCTCAGTCCCAGAGATTCTGGCCTTCCTACAGGTGGAGTTGGAGAAATGCCTTGCGTGTAATTCCCTGCAAGTACAGGTGGCAGTGTTGACTTATCAGGGGAGAGTGCAAGGCAGGTCTCTGGCAGCTCACCCGGATGTGGTTCGTTTTCTGTGGGCTGTGAAGCAGGTGCGACCACCAGTTAGGTAAATAGTACCGCCCTGAGACGTTCATCTAGTGTTGACAGAGGTGCCCTTTGAGCCACTGTCAGCTTGTATGATGAAGAACTTGACATTAAAGACTCTTTTTGGTGCCAATTTGCTTGGCCAGGGGAATATTGGAGTTGCAGACCATGTCGTGTCGAGAATAGTTCCTCTCCATTTCTAAGGAGAAAGTGGTGCTATGGCCAGTGCCATCCTCCTTGCCCAAGGTATTGTCAACATTCCATTTGAATCAGCCAGTTACCCTTCCAGTCTAATCCAGAGTAGTGGGTACCCAGTTAGACCCTCACTTGTGGCTTCTGGATGTCTGCGGGGCCCTCCAGCACTTGTTTGAAGATCTCCGAGAGGTTTTGGAAAACCCATAGTCTGTTCGTTCTGTTTGGGGGTCCATGTAAGGGGGGGGAGGTGGCGTCCAAAGTATCTATCTCCAGGTGGGTGAAGGAAGCAATTGCTGTAGCCTACCTTTTGCGTTGGTGAGTTGCAGGCACATTCGACTAAAGCCCTGGCCACGTCCTGGGTGGAATCCAGACTGATTCCGCCAGCAGAGATATGCAGAGCAGCATTGTGGGTGTCCTTGCATACCTTTGTGAAACAGAATGTTGGGCTGCATACAAAGAGGAATCACCAGCAGAAAGGAAGAGGTACTTATGCCACTGTACAAGTCATTGGTGAGGCCTCACTTGGAATACTGTGTTCAGTTTTGGAGACCGTATCTTGCAAAGGATGTAAAAAGACTGGAAACTGTTCAGAGGAAGGCGACCAAAATGATTTGGAGCCTGCGTCAGAAGCCTTATGAGAAGAGATTTGAAGACCTAAACATGTACACTTTGGCGGAGAGGAGGGACAGGGGAGATATGATTCAGACCTTTAATTACTTAAAGGGAAATAATGAACAAACAAACATCTTTCAAAGACGGGGAAGCTGTACAACTAGAGGGCACAACATGAAGCTGCGAGGTGGTAAATTGAAAGGCAATGTCAGGAAACTCTTTTTCACTGAAAGGGTGGTGGATGCTTGGAATGCCCTCCCGATGGAAGTGGTGGGGGCAAACACAGTGATGGAATTCAAAATGGCATGGGACAGACACAGTGGATCCCTTTGCAGCAACAGGATAAAATCAAAATAAACTGAACCATCTAATTTCTCAACAAATAGGGGTGTCCTACATGGAGTGGTGGGTTCACCCCTAAACAGGGACGTGGGGAGGGGTGGTGGAGCGGCAGGTGCACCTACTCTTGCCATCATGCTGGGCAGACTAGATGGACCATGCTGGTCTTTATCTGCCGTCATTTACTGTTACTGTTAATACATCTTCCCGATGTATCGATATTTCCTTCAATTCTTCAACACCTTTAAATACCACTTCAGTCATGGGTAACATCCCTACATCTTCCTCAGTAAAGACTGAAGCAAAGAATTCATTCAATCTCTCCGCTATCGCCTTGTCGCCTCTTAGTGCTCCTTTAACCCCTTTATCATCTAATGGACCAACTGACTCTCTCACATGTTTTTTGCTACGAATGTACTTGAAAAGGTCTTTACTTCGTGTTTTTGCTTCCGCAGCAAGCTTCTTCTCAAATTCTCTCTTTGCCTGTCTTATCAATGCCTTGCATTTGACTTGCCAGTGCTTGTGCTGTTTCCAGGTTTCGTCATTTGGCTGTTTATGGGCTTGCAGTGACATCCGCGTGAAAGCATCTGCAAATCTACAGTACGTCAATTTAGAAGAGAGAGTGGGCCCATGCAAGCTCAACGGCAAATCAACATTTCTCCATCCCTCAAATGCATTTCAAATCAAAGAAGAAAGTGCAGCAACTCATGGAGATGGGCATCCACGTGTGACAGGAGGAGTCATTTTACAAAAAAAGATATGGGAAAAATTGAATGTGGAAACTTGGCAATTTACAACTGATACATGTAAATATCGTCACTTACACGTGTATATATTCCAATTTGCAAATCTAGATGTCTAAATGCCACCAATTAACAACAATGGCCTCTATCTTTCCCTTGTTAAAATTCAAAGAGGGGGGAAGTAAACAGTGGGGATGAAGGGAATATCCCCTTATCCCTCCTGTAAAGGGAAGGGCAAAAGGGACACGTTTCACCCTATTCAGTCAGGGAACAGGTATAAATTAAGATGGGGATGATTTTAGTGTGACACATGCAAACCGTATGTGAAATCAGGGCTACATATATAGATTTTGATATCATCCTTACTACACCCCTGATATGCCCCTGTACAATATAGATGTACTATGGACATCCACGAGTAAAATGATCTTTTTTTGCATTGGAGAAGAACTCATTGCTATATTTGGGATTCACAAGTGTCTTCTTGGCACTGTAGATGTAACTTCATGTGGACTTCACCACACCACTCCATCGCAACACAGAACATTGGTTAATATGAGAAGACTACCCCCTTTACAGATAGGGGAAAAACAGTTGGATATCATCAGGAAACACATAGAGATTGATAGTCAGTGGTAGCGGTCAGTGTTTTTAAAGTGCCTGACTACCGCCACTGAAACTAAAAACTGAATATTCAGTATCAAAGTCTATCCAGTGTCTGGCCTGAATATCTGATTTTATTGTCCTCTTTTGCTATCTGGTTAGCGGCTGAATATCACCACTAACTGGATAGGCACTGGGACTGCCCTAGCTCCACCAGCAGACCCGCCTCAAAAGAAATTGTACATTTCTAAGGCAGTCTGTGACGATATTCAGCGGCATGAACTGCTTAATGTCACTGGGTATTGGGCAGCGCAGAGTTTAGCTGGTCCGTAGGTCCTGCTAACCGGCTAAGCATATTTGCATATGTACCGCATAATATTCATCTCAATCGATTCAGAATCTTGCATAAAGATATCATATAGAGCTAAAAGGAAAAGGTGATAAGACTAATGCATGGGGAAGAGCGAAATTCTTCTATGTAAATAGCCTGAAATTGGCCCTACAAGAACTAGAAAAATTATTGCAGCACTGCACTCCATACACCTGACCTACAGAGGTGTGCATGAAAAATGTTTTGGTTTATTTTTCGTTCATTTTCAGACTTTGTTTCCTGATTTCTGGAAATTTTGGGGGGCTGTTTCACATATTCATGTTAATAAAAATATTTAATGCACATTAGAACTTTTTAAAGGGCCCCTTTTACTAAAGTGTTCCAAGCTGTTAAGGGGCATTTTCACATGTGGTAACTATGCACAAGGATCCATGGTAACTATTACCAGGGATGCAGGACAATTACGATGCCGTAGCTTACGCACTAACTGCCACGCACATGTTAGGGTATGGAATAGGTGGGTAAGGGTAGCGAGTGGGCATGGTGTGCACATGGCAATTAGTGCGGCGGGACATATCACGCTGTCAATGGTGCCGGTCATACAGGTTCACCCAATGCCACTTCAATAGGTGGAGTAAGTGCACCTATAGTGTAAGCGTCCTGCCTTAGGGACTATCTCTGTGTTAACTGTTGGTAATGTACTGGCTTTGCACTTAATACAAATTAGCTTTTGTGCTAAAAGCACGTTAGTTGGAAAAACCTAATGCAATTTAGGATATTGACCCTAAAGCATATTAAATGGCCCTATGTGTGGTGTTGACGCATAGGTTAATACATGTTAAATTGATTGAAATGTAGTACATTTTTAAGGAACGCTAACAAACTGAATGCACATGCCTAGCCTAGCATAGTCATGTAAAAAATGACAGGCGACTCTAATAACATCATAAGTGCATTATTACCCCTACCCAGTTTCTTATAGTGATGTGCTTTCATTGGAAATGAAATGGGAAATATCAATGATAATTCCCATTTTGTTTCATATCTTTTACAAATGAAACGAAATCTGCAACAACATTTTCATCATTTCTCATCTTTTGCCAGCGTTGTGCACGCTTTCAAGCCATAGCGCACACCACTATGCAATAGCCTGTACTATTACATCATACTGTGCACCATGATGCAATAGTGCACACTATAATGTAGTAGCATGCACTATTCATCACAATGCACACTATTGCATAATATGGTGTGCTATGGCTTGATAGGGAGCACTGTGGATGAATTATGGGAAATGCTGAAAAAAATGAGATAAACCAAAATGAAACAAAAACCTTTACAAATCAAAACTGAAAACAACTGAAATAAAAATGGTTTTGACTGCACACCCCTAGTTTCTTATAGTTACAAAAGTATTGGTGCTATCCTTCATCTGAAACCCTGATTGAAAAGTACCCATAATATCCCTCTCTTCCAAAAAATTGTAATAACTATGTTGCCACAACATTTTCAATTGGCTTACTTAGATGTGATAAGTTGGGCAAAGGGTGATAAATCTCCTTATCCACCAGACATAGATTCAATTTCTTTAACAGAGGCCGAACAAATGCACTTTTCAACAACTCTGAGAACACATCCTCCATTAATGAGGAAGTCAATGAAACTTTCAGCTGCTGAAGCAGACTGCCTTCACTATACCAGATTTTCAGCATCAGACCCCAGATATCTTCTGGTGTTGAATATCCGGTTTCAGCACCAACCTTCATTACTATCCAATTAGCGGCGATATTCATTCGATAATTAATTGGATAGCATTTGGTTATAACCAGATAACACAACCACATAAAGTTAGGCCAGCCATTGACCTGTCCTAAATTTATGCTGTTAATTATCTGGTTAGCGGGTTGAAAATCGCTGCTAACCAGATAGGTTCCAGAACTACCGCAGCCCTGCCCAAGGACCTCCCTCATACTACTCAGGTTGCTGCTGAATATTGAGCTCAGTGGAGTTTATGCGGAGAATATCAGGCCCCCTCATTTTCATGTGTTTGCCTTCTATTGTATGTGCTGTAATAAACAGATCACTATTATCAACTGGCTATGTACATTTGGTGCAGCGGTTCTTCAGGAGAGTAAAGTATACAACAAAACGTTAACTCAGCTATAGATATTTTTGCATTACTTTTGAGGCTAATCCCTTGGTAGATACAGTATATGTAGCCTATATCATGGACTTCTATCTTAGCAGATGATGTGCGACTACTGTTTTTTTTTTAGTCTTGTTCAAAGTAGTTGCCCACGGGGGGCGGAGCCTGATGTCCAGCGGGTAGGACGCTTTGCGTTGAAGCTCCCGAGAGGCCTACTTAGAATCCTGACTTAATACCTATACAAACTTACTATTTTGCTCCGAGCTGACCGGGGTACCTCGGGGGGGGGGATGGCGGCCCATAAACCAGCGCGCTTGGACTTCGGGTCTCCTTCTTCTTCTCACGGAAAACGCTCCAAAACAGAGGTGTCCTCCCCACAGAAGATGGTTCCATTTCGTGAAAACCCCGAAATGCACCTGGAGATTTTGGAGGAAATACGCGGTGTGAAGGAATTGGTGCAGTCCAATGGAGAAGCGCTTCGAGCCATGCGAGAAGACTTTGGAGTGCTCCAGGACCGACTTGAAAGTCTTTCATTACGGCAGGACAATATGGCGGGGGTCCTCGACTCGCACGCGGTGCGCTTGGGCAAACTGGACAAGGCTGAGCGCCAGATACAGAATCTTCAAAAGGAGTTAGAAGATAGCAATAATCGAGCCCGTCGCAACAATGTGAGGCTCCTCGGAATGCCGGAGGGGGTGGAAGCAGGAGATATAAGAGAATTCTTGCTCAAAACTCTTCCCTCCTTGCTGAAGATCACTTTTCATAGAGAACTGGAAATCGATCGAGCACACCGTGTTCCTGCCCACATGGCGCCCAACCGCACGACCCCCCGGCCTATTATCTTTAGCTTGCTACGATATCAACAAGTGGAACAAATTTTAAATGCTGCCCGAGCGAATCATCATTTGGAATTTGAAGGTCGTAAAGTCTCCTTCTTTCCTGATTTGGCAAAGCCTACCGTTGACCGTCGGAAGAAACTCCTTGCTCTTCGCCCTCGACTTCAACAGCTACAGGCTCGCTTTGGCCTGTTGTATCCAGCGAAGCTTCGAGTAACTCTCCACAACCAAACCAGGACGTTCGAAGATCCTGATCTACTATCAACATTTTTAGACTCCAAAGAAGCAGAGCAGATGCGCTAATCCCAAATCTTGGACTCTTATCTGTCGGCTCTGTCCGCCATTTTGAAGGGCCCGATGCGGCGGTCATAGCCAAGCACAGAGATTGCCTGGACTTTCTTTCTTTCTCTATATGACTTTTGTTTTTTGGTCTCCTATCCCTTCATGATGTGTGCCTCGGTCGGATTCGGAGCACGCACAGTCCTACAGGTTATGTGTTTTTTCAATTTCGGCCTTCTCTGGGGTTTCTCCCCGCAGACACATGGTCGCCAGTAATTTTGGGGTTTTGCTTCTCCTCTACCTTACTGCGGTTTTCTTTGTTAATGTGGGGCGCTTCATTGTATTATATTAGCTTATTTTTCTTATGTCATGTGTACCGCCAGATACAGTCAGTTTGAGGGACATAGTGAAATTATGTGTGCTATAATGCTCAGAATTTTTAACTTTTCTGAATGGCCTTATGTAAAATCTTATCAATCATCGTAAAAGGCATTAATGGTCCACTCAAAGGAAAGAAAATCCTTAGCTATCTTAGCCATGAGCATGTTGATTTAGTGTTTCCTCAGGAAACGCATTTAAACTTTGTGGAAACACTGAAACTCAATGCTAAGCTTTACATGGTAGCTGCCTATTCTCCCACCGTTTCCAAATGGTACGGGGTAGCCATACTGGTTAAGAAGTCTTTGCACGCTACTGTACTTGATATTAGCGTTGACAAAGAGGGTAGATGGGCCCGTGTACACCTCGAGGTTGGAGATAGTGAATTCACGTGTATTTGCATTATGCCCCGAATGTGGACAACCCTGCTTACTATGCAAGTATTGCGCAGTTGGCATAGGCCTCTGCCAATGCTCCATTAATACTTGGTGGCGATTTTACTCCAGTGTTCCCTCAATCTTTTCTTCTCAAATAAAGCGCTCGTTGGCTGGAAGATCCAGTACCGAGTAGACCTGTGTGGCTAGATATAGAAGCGGGCCTTTACAAACCGATTCCTCTTACTTTTCTCCCTGGTATGACTCTCCCATCAGACTCCCACTATCCACCAATGCTTTTAGACACTTTAGGTGCCTTTAATACTCTTATGCAATCTTTTAGACTCCCGACTCTGGTCAGTGCAAATTCAGCATCGCCTTCGGAGTACTAGGGTACTCCCGCCATTGGCATTCTCTACATAAGGTTGATTGGAGACTTTCCGATCTATCGGTAGTTCACCGGGTGTAGCATCCAATTTTTACTAAACCTTATGTAATGCTATAACTAGAGATACCCCTATAGCGCAGAAAGTATGGGAGAGAGAATTGTATGTGACTTTGACCTCGGAGCAATGGAGCCTTATCTGGAGTAGAGGGACACGGGTTCCCGATCCGCCTCACTCACTCAGACCCTCTTCTTTCTAGCCCACCGGTGTTTTTACACTCCTCACAGATTAGACAAATGGAACACTACTCAGGGCAATGGTTGCTGGACACGTCCTGCGGCCATTGGTTCATTGCCTCATGTTATGTATGAATATCCCGTACTACAGTATTACTGGTGTCGGGTCTGGGGTCGTATTTAGTCTATCTCGCACTCTCAGGAGCCCCTTTCTTGGAGGATAGTGGGACTTCGCCCAGTTGCGGGGATCCCCTCTCTCCCAAAAATGGCTTATCTCCTTTCGAACTTTATGCTTGGCATTGCTATTTCCCTAATTAAGTAATACCGGAAATTTAGCTTCCAGCTGAGCCCCAATGAATGGCGGAATCATGCCTGTCTTTACAGTAAATATGTACAAATATCTCGTCTGTTCGCTTCCCCTGTTCAGACTCATTTTCATTGGTCTCAATGGAAGATGCTCAATGACTATGTACATTTTGCTAAATGCTCTCATCTGACTGTCTAACTTTGTATATATCTCTGTCTCATGATCATGCTGTATCGTAGATGCTCTTTTGATCGTTTGATGTATAATCACTGTTAATAGGAAGTGCCCACATGCTGATCTAATCGGGTAGAGAAGAAGCATCGGGGTGGGGGGTAATTGGGTTTACTTTTCCTTATTGTATACTTGTTTTGTCTCCTTTGGTGTGTTGTTTCTTTTGTTTGTTGCAAAATGAAAATAAAAGTTAAAAAAAAAAACAAAGTAGTTGCCCACAGCATCCTATAAATTGTTTATATTTTTTTTTCAAATTTTAGGGCCCTTGAATTAAATACAGCTGACCGAGTAATTGCATTTTTAGACAACCAAATTAACAGTTTAAAATGATTGAATAATTAGACATAATTTTCTACTGTATAATTACAGTGGGGCAAGAAGATAATACTAAAAAAAAATGACAAGTGATTCCTTGGTGCTGGTTTAGCAATGTTACTTGAAATTGGGGAATCTAGTCATCACGTCACGTGGTCTGGAGTTAAAAGGGGAAAAAGTCATGTGACTAAAAGTTGTAAGATTTTATCTTTGCAAATGAGTAAAACTGAAGTCATTAAATGACTGAGTGGTGGTTCTTCCACGGCAAAGCAATGTGCTCATTAACTGACTGCATTTTGCAGTATTTTATCAAAGGCAGTTTTGTTTCTATTCTGTTAGAAAGCCCGATTCAGGGCTTTTTTTTAGAATGTTTCTGTAAATAAGAAAGCCCAAATATAGAAACTGTAGCTTTACGTAACACTTTACTAAATTTGGTTTAAGTGCCTTTCCTCCCCCCGCCTAGCATGAATCAGGTTCCCATGCTAGCTAGGGGAAGAGAATGGAAGTCTCCTCTGAGGCTCAAATCATCTCCCCCTCCCCCCCCCCATGCTGCTCTTCTCTTGTAGTGATTTCTTCGCTCTTTCCTTCCATATCCTTAGCACATCAGTTGAGCCCCCAAACCCCAACAGAGAAAAACAGAATCTGATGGCAAATAAGGACCATAAAACCCACCTCCTAGAAAGCCTTATACTCTGATAGCGGTGTGCATGGCCAAAAATAGTTCAATTCATCTTCATTTATTTTATATTTATTTATTTATTTTAGTTTCTTATATACCGCACTATTTAGTATCAGCGCGGTTTACATGGAACAGAGAAACATAATGAACAAACGTTAATTTTACAGAGAACAAGGAAATACAACTTGGATAACTTAGGGAAACATGCACATCAACTATTTACATATGTAGCAGTAAGCTTTGCATAGTGGGTTATGAACCTACAGAAAGATATTAAGTATAGGGACTAATATGTAGAGGTTTCTGGAAGGAAGATGTGGCTATGGTGGAGTATGGTTGATCTGGTAATGTTGTATAAATAAGTAATGTTTTAGTGCTTTCCTGAATTGTGTGAGATCGGTGATGGCTCGGATTGCTGGTGGTAATATGTTCCAACACTTGGGAGCATAAAGACTGAAAGCCCTGTTTGACGTTGTTAGTGTGCATTTTGTTGATGCACTTGGGATAGTTAGAGTGTTTGCTGATGTGGATCTTCTGGATCTGTTAGGTGGGGTGGGCTGAATTAGATCCACTAGTTGTGAGGCGGTTATGCCGTTGATGGCTTTAAAGGTAAGCGTCAGAGTCTTGAATAGTATTCTTCCGTGTGTTGGGAGCCAGTGGAGTTGAATTAAGATGGGTGTGATGTGGTCAAATCTCGATGCTCCAGAAAGAACTCTAGCAGCGGCGTTCATGGCTAGCTGAAGGGGGTTCAGGGTAGACTGTGGGAGGCCTTGGAAAATGGCGTTGGCGAAATCAAAGTGGGGTAGGATAAGAGCTTGGTATACAGTCCGGAAGTCACTTGGGTCCAATAAAGATCTGAGGTGTTTGAGACATCACTTTAGTAATTTTTTGGATGGCTTTTGCTTTTGCATACAATCACATTAATTGTGTGACTTCTATATACATTACATCTTTTTTGCACATGCAGGTCAATTGTATGTAGGTTAATTTGTAGGCATACATGCACACACGTGATTGGCACAAAGCCCAGGTGAACCGAATAAACCATGATGAATACACACTCCTAACGCCCAGTGATCACTGTAAATCCTTTTCTTCTTCTTTAGGCTTTCACATCTATGGGCCCCCCTGCTTCCCCGTGCTTTCTTGTAAAGATGTGTGCAGAGCTAATATTTTCTGTTCCTTTTCAGTTTGATGAGCCTTTTCTCCTGATTTTAGGATATTTTTTTGCATTGATTCACACATTTGTTTCAATAATTTTTAACACAGATTAAAACATTTTAACATGCACTAATTGACAATGCATGGTAATTCCTAGGTTAAAGTATGCTAATCATTCTAGCACGTACTAAATGTTTTAAGATGTCCTAATCGAATATGGACTAATGAATGCACATCACTACATTCTTGAGTGTTTTACTCTTTTTGACTCTATTGCTACCTTGGCAAGGCGATTCCATGCACCCAGCATTCTGTCCTTGAAGTAGTATTTTCTGATGTTACTTTAGAGTCTATTCCTTGGATTCTTATAGTGTGACCTCTGCACTGAAAAAAGTTTATTTCTTTTACATTCTTCCAGTCTTTGAGGGACCGTGACCTCTTTGTTTCTCCTCTTCTCAAGGATCAAGTCAAAGGCTTTCTCTGCTGAGGACACGAATGTGGGTTTCTTATGGTGTAACTCTGTTACTTGGCCATAAGTCCCTCTCTAAAATATATTTATTTGAAGGTTGGCCACAGTGTGCTATTTTAGTTAAGAATGTTGCTATTATTGAAGCCTGTAATCATTTATCATAGAAGGCTGTAATTTGGAAACGGTATCTATTTTGGAGGTCAGTCCTTTGCATTTGTATGTTAAAAATGACATCTGCGATTGAGTCCAGTAATATGGCGATAGTGTGATTTGGGCGTGCAGTATCACTGCAAAAATGGAATTACATATCTGCAAGTACAGTGATGCTATTGCAGCAATTTCATGTCTGTAGCAATACATGTACTAAGAGGATGATTTTCAAAGACATTTATAGGGTTAAAAAGTAATTTAATCACATAAATTTATCATAAAAAATTGCTGTCCATCAATGTGATGCATTGTTCTAGAACAAATATATTTTTTCAGCCACATTCAGGAGGGGGTGAGTTACTTGGGACCTATTTTGATCAAGGATAAAAATAATGTCCTAGAGCTCCAACCCTGAGAAGCCATGCTTTGCCTGTGACAACAATCTTGGTTTCTTGGCTACTGACAGTTTCCAGAACATTATTGGGGTCAATACAGGTATCACACAATCAGCCACTTGCTATTAAACTAATGCTTTTCTGTAAATAGTGTGCATACATCCAAAATATTACCCCCATCCTTTTAGCTGGCTGCTCACGTGGCTTCTTGTCTCACCATACTGTAGGTTGCAAGATAGAGAAGACACCCTTGCAGCAAACATTTCAAGTATGATTATGAAGTGTTGTGGCTTCTTCAGGTGTGGGTGTTTTGCAGGCGATGTGTGATAGGTCAGAGATTGCACAGCATTGGTTAAGCTGGTGAAGCAAGTGTCATCAGAGTGACCTAAAGTTACCATCAGGAAATGAGATTGTCAGTGATGAGAAAGTGATCAATGAAGCCACCTCAGACCTTAATCTGAAGTGAGCTATAAGTATTAGATAAAATGGAGTAACCTTGGTATATAGTGGCCTGGGTGGGGAGAAGCAGGGGAGAAACAGCAAGCAGTGTTGAAGGCACCTAGTTGTTACTGCAGGTACAGTAGAAGTCAACTATGTAATCCACGACTCAAAAGGTATATAGAAGGATAATAGATTAGTGAAGAAAGGAAATGGTATTAATAGTTTAGTAGAGGAGTGGCATCAGAGGACTAAAAAGGTTTTGGAGGAGGTGTCACTGCCTAGATTGAGATATATGCGTAATAGGGGGCAAGAGAGGTGGTTTACAGAGGGGTTGCGGCTACAGAAGAGAGATGTACATAGATTGGAAAGACTATGGAGGGATTCTCAGTTGGAGGAAGGCATCTAATAAGTATTTAATCAATATTCAAAAGACCAAAAAAGATAAAGTAGCTTTCAACATCAATAAAACTGGTGGTAAGTTGCATGAATTATTTAGAATTGTGAGAGGATTATCAGGACAAAGGTTATCCATGGTAAGGGATGAGGGTGAAAGAGATGTTGCAAAACGTCTTGCAAAATGTTTTGTAGAAAAAGTAGTGAAGATAAAAAATTTGATTAGTAAGATGGATATGGAAGATCTGAATGTGAAGGATATTGGAAATGATTATGGGGATGCAGAAAACAGTTAGATTAGTATTACCCCACTAATGTGGGGGAAAACTATTAAAATGTTTATTGTAAAAACTACTTTTTCCTCACTGGATCCAGCTCCCATTGAGGTGCTTAAATGTTGTTCAGGAATGATGCATGAGTGGTTTAAAGAATGGGTAAATGGCTCTTTGGAGGCTGGAAGAGTGCCAGCCTGTCTGAAAGAGGCTGTGATCATACCTATATTGATGGAGATAGATTCTAATAAAGGTATGTGTGAAAATCTTCAATCTATTTCCAACTTATCTAAACTGGCTAAGCTAACTGAAAAGGAGGTATGTTGCCAACTTCGCAGCTATTTAGAAGATAATAATGTATTGGATGAAGGGCAAGGTGGATTTAGGAGGGTCAGTGGCATAAGCAAGTGTAGTTACTCACCTGTAACAGGTGTTCTCCAGGGCCAGCAGGAATCAGTCCTCACTTATGGGTGATGGAGTCCTCAAGGAAGCATCTACCCAGCTTTCAAAGAAAGCCTTTGGGAGATGCCACCACACATGCATGGTTCCCTTCCCACCCAAGGGTGCCATCTTGCTCAGTTGGGTGCCATAGTTAGAGCCCAACCAAGAAGATGGCCAAAATAAACAGCAACTCCATGCGGAGGAGGGAGGTTTGCGAGGACTGATTCCTGCTATCCCTGGAGAACACTTGTTATACTGTAGGTAACTACACTTTCTCCAGGATCAAGAACCCTGAGGTACAGCCTGTGGTTTGGTTGGATCAGGATGTGGGTATAAGCATCCTTTAGGTCCAAGGAGCATAGCTAATCTCCCTGATGGAGGTAGGACAGCAGTGTTCCAAGGGAGAGCATCTTGAATTTCTCCCACATCAGAAACTTGTTGAGGTTTCTCAGGTCCAGGATGGGCCTGAAGTCCCCTGTCCTTTTTGGAACCAGGAAATACCTGGAGTAAAACCCTTTGCCCTTCGCGTAGTGCAAAATGGGCTCCATAGCTCTGTCCCTGAGAAGGACAGCGAGCTCTTGCCTCAGCAGGGCCTGGTGCCGGGGAGATCGAATGGGCTCCCTTGGAAAGAAGGGCAGAGGGGCCTGGTCGAGGTGGAGGCCATAGCCCTCCTTGACTACCTGAAGAACCCAGGAGGTGGTGGTGATGTAGGCCTACCAATGGGCACCCGCCTGTTGGGAGCTGGTCCTCCAGCGGAAGAGAGGCTACGCAGATGGCGTCAAAACCCCGGCCCTGACTGGGTCGGGGCTGGTGGCTGGGATTTTGGACCTTTGAGCTTGTGTGGGGCCTGGCCTGTTCCCTTGCCCTGGGAACCCTGCTGATGGGTTTGGGTGACAGGGTATGGGGGATAGCTCCATTAAGGCTGGCCCTTCTGGAAGAAAAGGGGTTTCTTGCCCTGTGGCTTCTTCTGAGAAAGGGTGGAAGTTTTTTTTGAGAGCCGGGTACAAATGATATACTCTGTTTTGATTTCAGCTGCTTTATCCTCCATTGGTTTGCCAAAGAGCTATTCTCCGAGACATGGGACATCAAGAAGTTTTTCTTGTACCCACTGCTTGAGATCTGATGATTGGAGCCAGGCCTGGTGTCAGGTGCCGATGCCAGCAGTCGTCACCCTCATGCTGGATTCGAAGCAGTCATAGGCAGTTTGGGACAAGTACTTGGAGCACTCTGAGACAGACTTCGATAGAGTCTCGAAACGCCAGAGGTGGTCTCCTTCGAGGCCAGCTGCAAAGCTCTCGAGCTATTTGGCCAGGTCCTGGAGGAACATGCCGATATAAAGCTGGTAAGTTTGAATCCGGCATGTCTGCATCGAACCCTGGTAGCATTTATGCCCAAGGGCATCGAGGGCATGGGACTCCCTGCCTGGGGGCATCAAAGAGTGTGACTTTAGGCTTTTTTGCTCCACATGGCTGACTTGACCACCATAGAAGTGTGGGGGAGTTGTGTTTTATGGAAGCCTGGGCTACGCTGGATCTGATACATCATATCCAGCTAACGGCTGATGATGGGTACCGATGCAGGGGTTTCCCCACATCCTGAGGAGGAGCCTGGTAAGGATGGAGGGGACAGGGACCATCAAGGTCTCCTTCGGTGGTGCATCGTACTGAAGGATATAAAGTTCCTCCATGTGAGGTTCCTCCTCTGACTCTGACATGAGGGAGAGCATTTGAGCCATATCCCTGATGAACTCGAGGAAGGAGGTACCCTTGGATGGGAATTGGCACTTGGCAGCCAGCAGAGATGGGTCCGAGGGGAGGTGTCGGTGGGCTTGAGTCTCTGGGGAGGCCTTGATGTCAGAGTCCCAGTCGGAGTACTCCGAGGAGGACTTGAAGCCAGCTGGCTGTAGGAGAGCTGGCAACTCTTGTCCTGGGTGCTTTGAGGCTGGGGCATCGCTGGAGCCAGAGGTGCTCGCCTGCAAAGTCCTCACTCCCGAGGAACGGGAGTGAGAATGAGACCCTTGCCAAGGTGTCTGGCAATCGGTGATTGCTTCGGTGGCCTGGGGAGTCATCGAGGTTGCGATCCCTATGGTCTTTGCAGGGCTGGGCGGCTCAGCTCCTGCTGGGAGACAATGAATGCATAAACGCTGTACTCCAGCACCAACATGCAGGCTTCACATTCAGGGATAGTAGCCTTTGACACTGACACCGGTGTGTCTGGGTCGGGTGTTGAGGAGAAGAGGGGGTCCTCGACGGGACGGCTCTCGGGAGACTGAGGTTCATTGCCATTGGCCACAACGTCCATTCTGGGCACATTTCAGGGGCGCTCCCACTCCAACTCTTCATCTCATCGGGGACTGAGGTACCAGGCGTGGGACTTCCCGTTCTTGTCCACTTCCCCGGGAGAGGCCCTCAAGGTCATCTTCTTACATTCTCCCTCTGGGGAACCTTGTTCAGAGTCCCTGCTGGTCCGCTGAAGGGCTGCGGGAGCCTTGCACAACTCAGAGGAGCTGTGCGGGACCTTTGAGTGTGAGGCTGCTGATGATACAGGGGTGGAGTCTGCCTTGTGAAAGATGTCATCTTGCTTAAGCCGACGGCTCTGAATGGCCTTTGCAGACATTTTCTTGCACAAGGTGCATTCCTCTGGGTCATGGTCAGCCCCCAGACACTGGAGGCAACAATCATGAGTGTCGGTGAGGGGCATGTTTTTTGAACATCGATCTCATTTTTTAAAGCTGGTGGCTATTGGGGCGAAAAGGACCCCTGTGAGGTCGAAAAACCTCACCGGGGCTAGTGATTGAAAAGTGTGCGAAAGCACTGACGGGAAACAATATGACAAAAACAAAAAATTTCGAGGCCTGATGCTGCAGCAGTGGGTGTAAAGGTGAGAGAGTCAGCACAAGCTGGAAAAGTACAAAAATGTATGGGTTACATCAACTTTTTTCCGGGGAACAAGAAAAACGTCTGTAGGGTTCTGCAGAAGAAGGGAGACTGAGCAAGATGGTACCATTTGCTGAGAAGGGGACCACAAATGCATGGTGGCATCTCCCAGAGGCTTTCTTTGAAAGCCGGGGAGATGCTTCTGTGAGGGCTCCATCGGCATCAACGTCACCCATATGTGAGGACCGACTTCCTGCTTGTTCCTGGAGAAACATTATTGACAGCAGTTATGGACCAAATTTATGTTTATTTGGATAAGAAGATTCCAGTGCTGTTGGTTTCTCTAAATATGTCGGCGTCTTTTGATCTTGTAGAGCCGACAATGCTTCTCCAAAGTTGCTGGAATCTAGGGATTAGGGGTCTGCTTTATTGTGAATTGAATCTTTTTTATATGATCGTACTTTTAGAGTGAGACTTGGAGGTGCACAGTGAAAACAGTACTGCTTATCTTTGGGGGGGAGGAGGGGTGCAGCAAGGTTCCTCTTTGTTGCCTGTGTTTTTTAATATCTATCTGCAACCCTTAGGGACATTAGTTAGAAAATATGGAATTAAAGTTTACATCTATGCTGATGCTGTTCTGTTTATTGTACCATTGGAAGATCTATCTCTGTTCTAAACTTTAATGATTGTTTGCATGAGGTATGAATTTGACTCGCTAATAGTGAATTAATACTTAACACCACTGAGACTGTTTTTGGCTTAGGAGGAATAACAAGGAATATGTTATGCGTTCTTCTGATGATTGATGAAATTCCAATAACCTGAGTGAAAGAATTACACTGGTTGAGATTAAGTATAGAAAGTGGGGAGATTGAAGTTTGCCTCAGTAATCCATTTAATTTACTTTAAATTAAAATTAATTTACCAACTTAAATTCTATTTGGGGGAAATTGAATTATGAGTGATTGTACAGTCTCTATTACTGAGCATATTGGGTTTCCGTAATGCAATATGTAAATGCTGGTTAATGTGATTTTCAGCAGTACTGGATATCCGCAGGTGCTGCTGCTATACACCCTAATGATATGCAATTAGGATTGGGGCATGTTGTGGGTGTTCTGGGGCGGAGTGGAGCGGCACCCATCACTAGCCAGGCAGCAGTGATATTGAGCCACTTCCCGGTTAACAACCCATGTGTATGTTTATGTTTATGCAATTTCTTGATCTACCGCCCAGGCTGAAGGGCATCAGAGCAGTTTACAATCACTACAAACAGGTACTGGATACATTCCCTCATCCCCAAAGGGACCACAATCTATGTGTACCTGAGGCAACGGAGGGTTACGTGGCTTGCCCAAGGCCACAAGGAGTGCCTATAGGACTTAGAAACCCCAGTACCTCTGGCCTGAGATTGCTGTCCCCAGGTGGGAATCAACCATTAGGCCATTAGGCCACTCCTCCCTAGTTTAGCTTTATCCACGGTAGCTAACCAGGCAGCGGCTTAATATTGCCACTGCCCAGTTAGCTTCTGGGCTGTGCGGCAACCTGGATATTCAATGCCAGTGGCCACATATGGCTCCAGCATTGAATTCTGTGATTAGTTTTCAACGGCGGTGGCTATGCACTTTTGAAGTACTAGCCACTACTGCTGAATATCAGGTCTTAATGGTTAATAATATTGCAGACGATGCAAAATACATTATTAAGATTTTTGCTAGGGAGAAAGAAAAATTGAAGTGCACAACCACTACTGGGACACTGTGATACCTGGGTACAAACTATATCGTAATGATAGAGCTGATCAAATTGCTGGAGGGGTTGCGCTCTATGTTAGAGAGGGCATTGACTCAGAAAGGATTAAAGTTTTGCAGGAAACAAAATCTGCTATAGAATCTATATGGATTGAAATTCCATATAAAAGGGGGAAGGCAATGGCAGTGGGGGTGTACTATCGAGCATCTGGCCAGAATGACCAAATGGATGATGAAATGCTCAAAGAAATCAAGGAAACTAACAAAAGTTACAGCGCAGTAATAATAATGGGTGATTTCAATTACCCCGGTATCGACTGGGTGAGTGTCACGTCAGGACATGCTAGGGAGATAAAGTTCCTAGATGAAATAAATGACTGCTTCTTGGAGCAGCTGGTTCATGAACCGACCAGAGGGGAAGCCATATTAGACCTAGTCCTTAGTGGAACACCAGATCTAGTGCAAGAGATAAGGGTGTTGGGGCCACTTGGCAATAGTGATCATAGCATGATCGCCTTTGATTTAATTAGTGGAGGAGGGATAGTAAGGAAATCCACAGTACTACCTTTTAACTTTCGAAAGGGAGACTATGATTTAATGAGGAAAATAGTTAAGAAAAAACTAAAAGGAGCAGTTGCAAAGGTTAAAGACGTACATCAGGCTTGGCTGTTGTTGTAAAATACTATCTTGGAAGCCCAGACCAGCTGTATTCCACGCTTTAAGAAAAGTGGAAGGAAGTCCAAAAAACTGCCAGCATGGTTTAAAGGTGAGGTCAGAGAGGCTGTTGTTGCCAAAAAAGCATCTTTCAGGAAATGGAAAAAAGAGCCAAACGACGAAACCTGGAAACAGCACAAGCACTGGCAAGTCAAATGCAAGGCATTGATAAGGCAGGCAAAGGGAGAATTTGAGAAGAAGCTTGCTGCGGAAGCAAAAACGCGAAGTAAAGACCTTTTCAAGTACATTCGTAGCAAAAAACCTGTGAGAGAGTCAGTTGGTCCATTAGATGATAAAGGGGTTAAAGGAGCACCAAGAGGCGACAAGGCGATAGCAGAGAGATTGAATGAATTCTTTGCTTCAGTCTTTACTGAGGAAGATGTAGGGATGTTACCCATGACTGAAGGGGTATTTAAAGGTGCGGAAGAATTGAAGGAAATATCGATACATCGGGAAGATGTATGACAACTATTAGATAAACTGAAGAGTAGCAAATCACCTGGGCCGGATGGTATACATCCAAGGGTGTTGAAAGAACTGAAATACGAGATTGCAGACCTGCTATTAGTAATCTGTGAACTATCATTAAAATCATCTCTAATACCTGAAGATTGGAGGATCGCCAATGTAACACCAATTTTTAAAAAGGGTTCCAGGGGTGATCCGGGAAACTACAGACCGGTGAACCTGACATCAGTACTGGGAAAAATGGTAGAAACCATCATAAAGAATAAAATTACTCAGCATGTAGATAGTCATGACCTAATGGGACTATCACAATAAATTGTTCCACTCTCTAACCAAAGAAGTATCACTATTTTTTTCTTTTTTTTATTATTTTTCTTCTTTTATCTTATGGGAAATGGGTCTCAGATTTGTTTGGGGAAAAAACATCGGAGAGAAACAATGTCTCAACAACCGACTAACCCCCTTCTTGCATCAATGACCCAGTTATTTCCCCTTTTTTAAAATATATTATAAGAAATTTGTTTGAATTGAAACAGGCTGAAAACTGCGTTCAATATGCTTAATATGCTTAATATGCTGGAAACTTTCAATTAATTTCAAAATAAAGCAGAACGCTTATCTGTGAAGTCCATAAGGACTGTAATCTCATCCCGACGCCGATCAATAGCGCCAATGCGTTTCACCGCTTACACGGTTTCATCGGGGGAGTAGTGCCTGAAGTTATCATTCAAACTGCTTTACCCGGTGAGTTCTAAAAGGCAAGAAAATCCAATCAATACTTCTATACCATGTAAAATTAATCAGTTGTATTAGTTCACGAAGGCTGGGTTTAGCTATTAAAAACCATACCTCATTTTACAATCTCTCCGGACTCGTCTCACATCTGGAAGACGCCAGCGCATGCGTGATAAATAGCAATAGTTGATTTTTATCAGCGAACCCTTCTATGACGTCAGTTCTACCGACTCAACCTTAGTTGACGCGGTTTAAAGGGCTCGAACTCATTCTATTACTGCTATTGCTCTTAAATCACCACTTTCTTCAGTCAGCACAATGAAGGGAGGGTAAAGTAAAAATGCCGATGTTGAGGGACACGAAAGCCATGGGTATGGAATAAGGCAGAGCTTAACAAAATAAAATAACTTTTCTCATTTTTTAAAAAAAAATATATATCAGAGACACACTGACCAGTCAATTTGGGCATTCAGCCCACCTGGGTATACTGTTTGAAGGAGGGTATATATCCAGCGCTGTTCACGCTGGAGCAGGCATTGATCTCTAGTTTTGCCTAAGAAACCAGTTGCCACTTGGTCTATGCAAAATACCCGCAATTGTTCGAATTGATGATCATGCTCCAAACCGTGAGCTACTATAGGTGCCTCTAGTTTTTTACACCGAAGGCGGCTGCGATGTTCATTGATCCGGATCCGAAATGAACGGATGGTTTTACCTATATAAAAAAGATGACACGGACACTGGATTACATACACTACTCCACTTGAATCACATGTGGTCTGTCGTTTTAAAACATATTTCATGTCATGATAATTGAACTCTGTTAGTGTTACCGAAATCGGGCATATGTTACATTGACCACAAGGTATGTGGCCCTTATATGAAATTGCTTCAGTTGTCAAGGGTCGCAGCACCGCCGGGCTCAACAGTTCCTTTAAATTTTTGTGCTGTTGCCAAACACAGCGAATAGATCTAGTCTCCAAGCCGGGAACATGACCTAATGGGAGACAGCCAACATGGCTTTAGACAAGGAAGATCTTATCTTACTAATCTGTTATGTTTCTTTGAAGGAGTGAATAATCAGGTGGACAAAGGTGAGTCGGTTGATATTGTGTATCTGGACTTTCAGAAAGCCTTTGACAAGGTCCCTCATCAGAGACTTTTGGCAAAACTAAAGAGTCATGGGATAGGAGGCAGTGTACTATTGTGGATCAGGAACTGGTTAAAAGATAGAAAGCAGAGGGTAGGGCTAAATGGCCAATTTTCCCAATGGAGAAAGGTGAATAGTGGTGTACCCCAGGGATCTGTGCTGGGTCCGCTGCTTTTTGACATATTCATAAATGACCTGGAAAGTGGAATAACGAGTGAGGTTATCAAATTTGCAGATGACACAAAACTATTTAAAGTTGTTAAAACCCAAGAGGATTGTGGAAAATTGCAAGAGGATCTTGATAAATTGGAAGACTGGGCATCAAAATGGCAGATGAAATTTAATGTGGAAAAGTGCAAGGTTATGCACCTAGGGAAGAACAACCCAAACTATGGTTACACGATGCAAGGTTCCATATTAGGAACCACCACCCAGGAAAAAGATTTAGGCGTCATTGTGGATACCATGTTAAAACCCTCAGCCCAGTGTGCAGCGGCGGCCAAGAGAGCAAATAGAATTCTAGGTATGATAAGGAAAGGAATGGAAAATAAAACAAAAGATATTATAATGCCTCTATTGTGTGCAATTCTGGTCGCCGTATCTTAAAAAGGATATAGCGATTTTAGAAAAGGTTCAGAGAAGAGCCACCAAAATGGTAAAGGGGATGGAAGGATACTCCTATGAAGAAGGCTAAAAAGGTTGGGGCTCTTTAACCTGGAAAAGAGACGGCTGAGGGGAGATATGATAGAAGTCTATAAATTAATGAACGGAGTGGAACGGGTAAACGTAGATGGATTGTTTACCTTATCAGAATATAGAAAGACTAGGGGACATGCAATGAAGCTACAGGGTAAACTATTTAAGACTAATAAAAGAAAATATTTTTTCACTCAACGTGTAATCAAACTCTGGAATTTGTTACCGGAGGATGTAGTAAAGGCTGTTAGTGTAGCTGGTTTTAAAAAAGGTTTGGACAAGTTCCTGGAGGAAAGGTCCATAAACCATTATTAAGAAGGGACCCAGGATATCAATGCTTGAACCAATTCAAGCATTGTGGAACCTGTGTCCCTTGGGGAAACGTCTAGGTACGTATGACCTAGATTGGCCACTGTTGGAAACAGAATACTGGGCTTGATGGACCTTGGTCTGACCCATTATTGCATATCTTATGTTCTTATGTTCTTATTGTATTGGCTCCCCATTAAACGAAGGTGCCATTTAAGTTATGGTCTTTAAAGCTGTGAAGTTAGGTATGCTGTTATGTTTGCAGAATAAGTTGTATGATCCAGGGACAGTGCTCCATTCCTCACAGGGGAATTTGTTGGAGATACCATGAACAGTACCTCTCCAGAGGGTAACTTGGAGGGAGAAAGTCTTCCGTGTTATCGGTCCTGAAAAATGGAATGCCCTGCTAGTTTTTAAGAGAGGAAGCAAGTTTATTGAATTGAATTTTAGAAAGGGGTTGAAAACTTTGCTGTTTGCTATAGGTTACAGTAACACTGGTGATATGATTAAGGGGACAGTTATGTGAATTGGAGTTATTAGTTGTCATGGTAAGACTGGAAGTTTCCTTCTTGGCTAATTGATAGGTATGCTTACCTTACTACTACGGCACTTCGCTCTTTTGATGTCTATTTTTATTGTAAACCCTTTTGAATAACTTTATTCATAAAGATAATATACAAAACTTTATAAATAAATAAAAAAATATTTACTGTTGTCAATTCATAACTTTGTGGTGACTGCGCTTTGTGACACTCATTATTTATATCCTAGTAGGCGAACATGCAAGGCACTCTGTACAGCTTCTCTCTGTAGTATCTTTGGAAAACGTTGTGGTCTTGATAACTCACATATGTTCACGTATCTTTGGTGACTGCTATATTGGCACATAAGAATGTAAGAACATATGATATACCATACTGGGTCAGATCAAAGGTCCATCGAACCCAGTATGCTGTTTCCAATAGTGGCCAATCCAGATCACAAATTTATTTAACAGTTTTCTATACCGCTCTATCCTTCAATCAGAGGGATTTACATTGGATATTAAACTTATGCAGGCAACAAAAGATAAACAAATGTTGACTGCTACATTAAACATAGTTAGAACATGATAACTCATTTACATATTTCAACTTGTGAAGGTGGGGGGAACTATATACAAAACGGTATATACAGTGAATTTGTCTATTGGGGCAGCATGCGTCCAAAGGTTTATGTATGGTTTAAGTGATGTGTCCAAAGTATTCAGAGTAGAGGTAAGTCTTTAGTTTTTTGTGGAAGTCTTTGATATCCATGGTTGATCTGACATCTTCCGGTAGGGTGTTCTATAGTGCTGGAGCAGAGAGTGAAAATGCTCTGGCAGAGGTGGTATGGTTGGATTCTTGTATTATGGATGTGTGAGGATCATATTTTTGTTGCTTGTTCTCCTGGGGCGTGAGCTGGTGTCTTGGTTGATTAGTTCCTATAGGATATTTGCAGTGGATTTATGTATGATGTTGAAAATTATTAGGATTGTTTTGTACTTGGCGCTGGAGTGTATTGGGAACCAGTGCAATTGGTTGAGTATGGGGGTGATGTGGTCTTGTTTGTGAGTATTGGTGAATATACGGTGGCTGTATTTTGTGCCAATTGCAGGGGGGTAGATGGAGTTTTTTGGTAGGCTTTGGTAAATCATGTTGCAGTAATCTAGGGTTGGTGTGACAATTGCTTGAAAGATAATGTGAAACATATCATGGCTGAGTAATGGTTTCAGATTTTTGAGTAGCCTCATCTTGTGGTAGGCATTTGTGGTAATTTTCTTTGAGTCTGTAGTGTGAGGTTTTGGTCTAGGTTTAACACCAAGGTATTTGGTCTCTTTTTGTACTTTGATGGTGTGGTGTGATAGGCAGATTTCTTGTGGAGTGTAAATGATGTGTCTCTGGTGATGATTAATGCCTCTGTTTTGTTGAAATTTACTGCTAGGTTGTTAGTGTCTAGCCATCTGATCATTGTTGCTATACAGCTTGTTATGGGTAGTGTGATAAGGAAGCTTATCATGACAGAGGAGAAAGGGATAAAGGAAAGGAATTCACCCTTAAAAAAGGACCTATTCTACAAGGTCAGAGAAACAGAACCACAATCACACCTAGAAAGCAGGAAATTCCCAGATGGGATAGGTTTCAGAGTTCCCCTAATGGTGAAAAGGAGAGGGAATACAGACCCAGGGTAAAGGACCCTTACGTCACTGAGTTCCCTAATTACCCAGCTGCCAGGAGGCAAGCTGATCTCTGTCACCTGAGAGGAGATGTGCTTTCTGCCACTTACACTAGTATGCGCATACTTGACTATAAAAAACTATGAACATGGAAATGCATGTTAACTAGGTGCAACTTTATAAAATTACTGCTGTCCTAGTCACTGCATGGGCTATCACTTGTTCAAAGAGTGGAGTGAAGTATAGTGGTCCATCTTATCTTGCTGATTTGCTTATAATATATACAGGGTGCCCCCAAAAAAGTGAGAACATCTTCTAAATTAAAAGCTTAAATAGTTTACTTATTTACCATTTTTAGCTATATAACGTCTTTATTTCGACAATTTCCGGTCGCCGTCTTTTTTTTTTTTTACATTTGTCAATCGTTTACATCTGTCTTTTTGAAATTTTAAATAACTTATATGCTACGAGATGTTCTCACTTTTTTGGGCCACCCTGTAAGCCCACTTGTATTTTGAGATCCTCTGACACTAATCCACTTGTGGTTCCTTCTCTCATAAAGGCTAAAAAATCTCTAATTCAGGCCTCTGCCTTTTATTGTTGCTGGAGTGCTTGTGTGGAATCTAAGACCTGTTCATGTAAGAGCTACAGGAGCTATTTTTCATTTTAGATGACATTGAAAATTATTTTATAAGTGTTTAGTAAGGTCTTAAGCAATATGCTTGGCACACTGCTGTTATCATCAGAGGATTCCTCAGTGACCCTAGCACCTCATTACTATCAGATGTATTGTCTCGTTAATTCTTTTAATTATTTATGGGTGTTAATTTGTTTGCCTTACAAGATGGTCTTTGAGCAATTACATGGGATACAAATATTTTAAATTAAATAAATAAGTTCTGTATGTCTACAATGTGGTAGAGTTTGCAGGTCAGAGAAAATATGTTGAAGGAAGATTAAAAATGATAGCAAATAAATACCATTTGGCCTATCCAGAATGCCCATCCGCAATAAGCTTCGCAATCCTATTTTCCTACCAGAGGTCTTGTGTAATTGTTCTACAGTATGCTTTCTTGAATTCATTTTTTGAGCTCACTTTATTTAAAGTTTTCAAAAGGATAAAGTACCAATGACAATATGATAGAAGTTGCATACAGTGATACATAAGAAAAACGTAAAAGAAACAAACAAAAAACCCCCCAAGGAAACAACTCCACTCCCCAAACTACCAAAGAGGAAAAGGGGAGGGAGAAATAAACTAGTGTTAACTAAGGCATTCAAAAAACCCCCAAGAATCAAAATTGTTCTGCCAGTTGTACCTGGCTCCCAGTGTGTGAAAGAAAGGAAAAGGCAAGAGGATAAGAAGAGGAAAAACAAAAAAAAAACCAAAAAAAACATATAAAAAGAAAGGGAGGAGAAAAGTGCAATCTCAATTTGCATTTAGACTACTTCCATCTTCTTCAGAAAATCATCAATAGGTTGCTACTTCCTTAAACCAGACACTTTCTGGCACCCTCGTGCCATATACAGTTCCATTTTAGAGATATATGGTAACATTAAGTTGCCACCAAACATGGAAATTTTTGTTTGTCTGGTTTTATATACCACTTTTCGCGGGGCAAATTGTAGCAAAGAGAGATTATTTCCAAAGGGACAAAATCAATTGAAGCACTAGAGACAAGCATACATCTAATAAGCCTTTGTGGTATTTATTTAAGTCTTCAGATAGACTCATAGATTGAAAAATTACTCTCTCACTCCATATCATTAACATGGCTGTGTGTATTTGGTCCCTACCTGTTTCCAATACTACTGCAGAGCCACACACTCAAATAACATATGTGGTAAATTTCCATTCTGTTGCTCACAATGCCAGTAAATATTAGACTGGATCAATCCAGCCCTCCATAATTTCCATGGTGTCCACGTAGTACGGTACACAAAAAAACCATAGATTATCCCAAACTGGCCAAGAAGGTAACATGATGTAATCGTGTCCAAAAGAATCCCCAGCACAATTCCGCATTCTCCCACCCCACATCCTTAAGCAACACTGCTTCCAGCCCAGTACAGGCAGAAAAGGTGTGATCCCTAAACCGTTTATTAATCCCAGAAGCAATGTGACGCTCTTTAGCTATAGATTTACAGAACTGATTCATATCTGGATACTCCATTGCTTCAGTCTAGGGGTCTGCTTGATGGACCAGACTGTTGTAGTTATATACTGAGATCTAGGAATGTCATAAGCTCTACATAATTCTACAAAAGATAAGGGACCTTCTGGACCCAATAACTGACCCACCCTCCATAATCCTTTCTCCTGCCAAGTAGACCACGTAATGGATTTATTATTGATTATAATAGCGGGATTGTATCAAATAGCAGAGTATTTACTATCTCCCCATTTGTTTAGAATAACTGCATTGAAAACAATCATTGCTGTTTGTGTAGCTAAGACTGGAAAGAGAGATTGCAAATCCTTTGGTACTTTGAACCCTGGCAGCAACTCCAAAGGAAGAGGCCCATCCATTCTCACTCTATACAATACCAATTAGGAGCAAACAACAAATCAGTGGGACTAAGTACCTAAAACAAGCCTTTGCAGAGTAAAAAGGCTTTATGATATATGGCAAAATCAGGAATCCGATGCCATGCCTATCCCATGCAGCCTTCAGAGTCCTAAGGCTTATATGCAACTTCCGTCCTTTCTAGAGGAATTGCAACAACTGTCATTCCACCCCCAGATAAAAGGATTTGGGACATAAATTCAGCAGCATACTCAAAATATAATTTATTTGTGACAATAACATCATTTTTATTGTCTCTTTTCTACCCACCCAAGTTAAAAAAAAAAACCAAGGAGACCATCTATTAGTAGTGAACACAATTAAAGAAAGGATTCTTTCCATATTAATATGCAGGGATTGTTCTATATTCCTATGAAAAATGGCACCTAAGTATTTGAGACCCAGTGGGAGCCCATCGAATATCAACATTAAGGAGATCCTGGTGGGAACAGCTGATACTATATCCTGAAAACAAGGACAAATCTTGTACCATACTCATTAATTCAGCAACAGAATCAGCTGGATCAGATGGAAATAAAAGAATGTCATTGGCATAAGCAGCCAATTTACATTCAGCATTGTGCAGACGAATACCAGATATTACATATTAGTCCGAATAGCAATAAAAAGAGGTTCTTAAGCTAAATTAAACAATAAGGGGGATAAGAGGCAACCTTATAGAGTACCCCTTTCCAAAGGTAAAGCAGGAGATAGTGTGCTGTTAACCAGTAATCTGGAGGTAAGATGTCTATAAAGAACCTTTACCGTACTTTTAAAACCATCTCCACATCTAAACCAACTCAATACCCTAAAAAGATAGCGCCACTCAATGCAATCAAATGCCTTTTCAGCATCCAAAGATAAGGCTATTGCTCCATTATTTGGAGTATGTATTAAAGCTATAAGGTCATAAAAAATACACGCATTATCAAAAATGTAACAACAATTGATGCCTTTGAATTATGGTTCTGGCGACAAATACTTTGTATACAATGGACTGCCTGAATTACAAACTAGTCAGTACTAGAGGAGACCAAACCTAAGCTTTCTTTAGAAGTCCAGATGACAAGACTTCAAGTTTCATACTTTGGACACATCATGCGAAGAGAGAGATCATTAGAGAAAGACATCATGCTTGGCAAGGTAGAAGGTCAATGCAAAAGAGGAAGGCCAGCAATGAGATGGATGGATACAATAACCGCAGTTATGGATGCCACTCTATCAACAATGAGCTGCCTGACTGAAGACCGAACACAGTTTAGGTCAACTATCCAGAGGGTCGCCATGAGTCAACACTGACTCGACGGCACTTAACAACAACAACAACAACACAAGGTGTATGCAACACTGTACATATACAAGACACAGTCCCTGCTCATCAGAACTTACAATCTATTCAAGATGAAAAAAAAATCACAAAACTGGGGACTAGAGTATGGCAAGATACGCCTAAGTAGTGGACAAGAGAATGAGATACATAAGGATTCAAAAGCAGCCACAAAGAGGTGGGTTTTCAGCCTGGAATTGAATAAGGCCGGAGAAGAAGCCCGACACACTGACTCAGGTAGTTTGTTCCAGGCATATGGAGCAGCAAGGTGGAATGAATGAGGTCTGGAGTTGGCCATGGCAAAGAAGAGCACTGATAAAAGGGATTTGCCAGAGGAGTGGAGTTCATGAGGAGGAGTATAGAATGAGATAAGACGGGAAAGGGAGTGAGGAGCCGCAGAATGAATGCACTTGTAGGTAAGCAGAAAAAGTTTGAACTTGATGTGGAAATAGATAGGGAGCCAGTGAAGTGACTTTAGAAGAAGGGTTACATGAGCATAGCTACACTGGCAGAAGATAAGCCATGTAGCTGAGTTTTGAATAGATTGAAGGGGAGAAAGATGATTCAAAGGGAGATCAGTGATCAGGAGCAATTAATGTTTGAAATTCTTTAGCCAACATTTCGTAATTAACATTGAATAAGTATATTGGATGGTACTTTCACACTAATAAAAGATCACATCCCTGTTTGGGCAAAAGAGTAAGTAATACCTCTGTAAAGGTTTCTCCAGAAACTGAAAGGCCTATCTGAGTTTGAAAAACCTCTAAAAGATATGGAAGCAAAGGTCTTATAAAATTCTGTAGTATAGCCATCTGGACCTAGGTCTTGCCATTAAAAAGTGGTTTTAATGCCAACTCAAACTCATTTATAGTCAGAGGAACATCTAAACATTCTTATGCACATCTGATAAATGAGGATGAGGAAGACCAGCTAAGAACTGTTCTCTAGTAGGGCTAGAATTATGATCCCGTTTAAATAATTTTTGATAATAATTGAAAACTTCCTGAGCCATTTCCCCATCTTGCAGAATTTTCTGCCCTTTAAATCAAAGAGGTCCTTAATTAAATGCCAGGCACATTTGCCTTTAAGATATTGGGCCAATAATCACCATGGTTTATTATTCTCTGAATAATAAAGTGTCCTTTTCTCAAAACAGATAACTCCAGCTTGTTGACGCAATAGCTTATTAAGCTTGTATTTTCTGGCCTGTAGACTAAGCAAAACTGTTCCACTAGGAGCATTGTTATGCCTCTGCTCCAACTCTCTAATTTCAGCTTCTAGACAGGCTAACTCTTTTGTATGTTGCTTTCTTTTCCATGCTACAAAACTAATAATTTCACACCAAAGGATGACCTTGTAGGCTGCCCAGACTGTCAAGGGAGACAATTCTGGAATTGCTTTCCTCTGCAAGAAATCTGCTGTGAATTATTGAAATTTGGTCTTAAAAGAGAGGGGTCCTTAGTGACCCTGATTTTAAGCCTCCACACCAGAAGGACACGTGTTGCCCCCAGATCTAGTGAATTCAAATTAAATAGCCGCATGATCTGAAATAAGAATGGAATTTATAGTAGCCTTAGAAACCTCAGGGATTAATGTGCAGGATACCAGAAAATAGTCCTTTCTTGTGTATAATTATTATGGTGACTGAGTAAAATGTATAATATTTAATGGTGGGAAATAAAAGGTACCAAGGATCCGATAAACCTACCACGTTCATCATGTTATGCAGAGCCTTAAGTTTTAGTCACAGTAGGCCTACAAGTAGAAATTCTACCGAGATCAAGATCTAGGGGCTGATTAAATTCACCACCAATAATCTTGGGAAGATTCTCAAATTCCATAAGATTTGCAGCCAGGATTTCTATAAAATCCAGAGAATCAGTTGTGGGAGCATAGCCATGAAAAGAAAAAAAGGTATGTAACACTTTGAATATTCACAACAGCAGGAGCCTTTGTATCGGTAAGTTGATGTACCACTTGACATTGTAATGACTTCGCAAACATTATTATCACTCCTCTTTTTTTGGAAATAGCAGGAGAAAACACAGCCTGCTCCAATGAAGGAATGGAAAGCTTTTTACACCCATCAAATAATAAATGTAATTCTTATAACAACACAACTTGTGCTTTCAACTTTTTCAATCAACCAAATACCTTGGTATTTTTAACAGGATGATTCAAATCCATTAAAATTCCAAGAAACCACTTTAAACTTAGATATACTGAACATTATCCTACCCTTCCCTTCCCTCCCATCCCATCCATTCCACACATTCCTCCCCCTCTTCCCGAACCCCAGGAAGCCAATCTCTGTTCTGTGGATGCCATGTAAACCAGAAAACCTAAAGGTTGAGGACAGTGGTCCCCCCTGAACAATTAAACAATGAAAATGACAGAGCATCCAAAGATCCAAGTAAGAAGTAGCATGAGACCAGCCCAACCCCCAGTATTTCCATGCCCCCCAGGTCTGTTCTATTCCAATCAAACATCATTCGCCTAGAGTTCTCCCTCACAAACTGTACCCCTCGATAGCCTTCCCAAGCCCCATTATCCCACACTCATGCTCTTCCTATTCTACCTATTCTGTTTCCCAAAGGAAGCCACACTCATATTCATTCAGGGCTAGCAACCACACAAAAGCAGCCAACTGAGGCAAGTAAGCAGCCAACCACCCATGCTCACGACAAACATGCAATCAAAGAAGAAAGCCCAACCAATCCAAAGGAAACAACTAAAACACTCAATGCTGCAGATAAAAGAAAAAAGAATGTTCTTTCCAGTCTTCAGAAACTCAGGTGCAACAAGTCCAACAACATAGAATTTCAAAAAGCAGGAAGAAAGGAAGTACAAAAAACCATGGCACTCCAGAACATATATAATAAATTGCTGTGAATTGTAAGGGTTGATCTCCATGTAGAAAAGTGCAATTCCACACAGTGCTGTAGCTAGTCAGATAAATCTGCAGTGTCCACTCTTTCTTCAGCTCCTCACAAACTTCACCACATAGCAACCGCCATCCAAAACACCACAACTCCTAAGCAGGTCGTGAAAAGGTAAAAAGACAAGTTTTCACGGCATTTTAAGCTACTCAGTCAGCACCCAAACATCCTCCAGTTCTGTACAAGTGCAGGTCTTGTTATCCAGAGTTACCTGCATCCATGCAGGGTAAAGTAGGTCATAACAGGCCCCGATATCCCAGGCCTTAATGCTAAAAACAGCTTACATTTAATGGTGGTTGATTTAGATACATCTGGAACCACCAGAATCTTCTGACCATTATAGAGCAATGGGGAATGAAGCTTAGCTGAGGCCAAAATTTCCAAGAGCTATCGTAAGAGCTTAGTCACTACTGGTAAGGGACCATCATATTCGGAGCCAGACAGGAAGGAATGTGATATTCATCTTCCATCTCCATGGGTTTAGAGAATTGAATATCAAGCATTTTGAGGAGGGTAGGTACAAGGAATCTTACCATGTCCAGATCCTCCGATCCCTCAGGCAGCCCAATGATTCTTATATTGCTCCATCAATGTTGATTTGCAAGATCTTCAAAGTCCAGTTGCAACTTCTTAATGGCCACATCATGTGCATGCATTGGAGAAGACATTTCTTCCGTTTGGGACACCCACTCTTCCAAAGTTTGCATACAGAGATGAAATTCTGAAAACTGCACATTTAGTGTTGCCAAATCAAGCTTCACTGTATTCTCTGTTTAATTGCATCTGCATCAATTCTTTCAAAGACTGCAACTTGGCAATCATAAGATCAAGCCTGATTCTTTATCCTTGGCCATCATTTTGTCAGAAGCTGGATCACTTTTCTGCCGCTTCAGACTGGTAGACACAATATTAGAGTCATCCAGATTCCCATTTTTATGTCCAGACATGTTAAGATTCTGACTCAAATTAGGAGAAAGTCAAAGACTCAATTAGGAGGCATTTCTGTAGAGTTTAATCATGGGTCACGTAGAAGAGCTCAGATCATGCTGTCATCCAGCTCAGCTCCAAAGCCATGCCACCCTGCTTTTTTGAATTCAGATACAGTTCTCATCTATACCGCCTCCATTGGAAGGATGTTCATGTATCTATCACCCTTTTTGTAAAGAAATATTTCCTCGGATTAGTCTTCAGTCTATGCCCTATGCAAAGTAAGCAGTCACCTAGGGCAGTGGCGTCTAGGGAAGAGGGGGAGCAAGGAGCAGGGCATTCAAAGCTAAACAATAAATTTTGACAGCTAGAGTAGTGTAATGCTTAAAGTTTGCCTAGGGTGCCAATACCTTGAACGAGCTCTGTGGCTGGCCCTACTGTATGTTCTTTCACTTTCATCCAATGATCTCTCATTCCAGAGCTTCCTTTCAATAAAAAGAAGCCACCTCCTGTGCATTTATACCATGGAGGAATTTAAATCTTTCTTTTATAAATAATCACCTCTCTCTTGCCTTTCCTCCTAATTCTGCATATGCTTTATAATGAAGATCACTAACTAGTTTAGTAGCTGATCTCTGGACTGATTCTTTCCTATTCCAGAAATGCATAGATTATATCAAATAAAGCCTCACCAAAGATTTATACAGAGGCACTATCACCTCTTTTTTCCTATTAACAAAAACCAGAAAGATGCTTGGGTGCACATGGAGAAGAATCATTATCATCTTTCCTACCTATAATGAACCACTTACTTGGATCTTTGCAGTCCAAGCAATGACCTTGCATTTTTAGCATTAAATCTTAGCTGCCATTCCTCAAGCTTCTCTAGATCCCTCCTCATGTTATACACATCTTCCGAGATATCTAACCTATTGCAGATTTTGATAGCAAACCTTTCCTGACACCTTTTTGTAATACTGCTTACAAAAATTTTGAAATGAACCTGTTAATGCCCCATCCTCAGAGTGAACTCCATTTACTACTATATTTTGTCATCTTTCACACCAACAATTTCTATCCCACTCAGTTACTTTAGGGCCCATACCAAGGGTACTCAGTTTGTTTGAGTCACCTATGTGAAACCCTTTCAAAGGCCTTGCTGAAATCTAAATACTCTATATCTAGTGCTTACCCCAATACAACTATCAGGTCACCTAGTCAAAGAAATTGATTAGATTCATCTGATAAGGCCTATATCTAATAAAACGATAGCTGAAACTCCATATCAGACCCTCCTTAGGTCTGTGGTCCACTAACTTCCTCCTCTCTGTTATGCCAAGCCAGTGTAGAGGACCTCCTCTCCTTTTCTCAGCTCCTAACTGGCATGTCGAGAGGCAGCTCCCCTTACTTCTCAACAACATCCCTTGTCCAGCATTGGCAAAGGACTCCACCTAAAGGGACCCTAGCCTCTAAGAACAGGGTCTTATACATTTTCCTCCAAAACCCTGGAAGTATACACTCACTGATGGTGATGGGACTTTTAGACCATTCTGCATCACATCACTTTAGACACACATGCATTTAGGAGCAGAGATTTCAGAAACTTCAACATGGAAAATATAGAAGCAGTTTTTTAGGGTCCTGCTACACAGGGTTTTGCATCAAAGTTCACTTATGACTATCTGTAAGGCATGCATGTCCTTTGGCTCATTATGGGGGCTATTTTGGAAACCCTATTCATGCTTTGGATGTTTGAAAATGGACATAAAGGTGTCCAATGCACGGAGATGTCTCTAGGACTATTTTAGAAGCCAAATCTGTGGACATCGTCAGCATGAGGACGTCCACGTTTGATCGGGGATGTGGCTGGGGCATTCATAGGAACCTGGATATCCCGGCCTGATCTTAGGAATGTCCTGGACATTCGGAGTCATGCCCATGGTTATATCTGATCCAGGTACAAAAATATATCTGAAAAGTGCTTGTTTTGTCAAGCAACGCCTGGAGGGTATGGAAAAGGAGTTACACTAATACCCCCTTTATTTTACAGTCTGTCAACAAACACTGACGAGGAATGGGGGCTCATGTTTTAATTTTGCTATGCCACTGAATGTCCCTTTATGCTAGCTTGCATGAAATGGACGTCCCTGCCCCATGCTTTCCTAAGTGGGACAAATAGATCAGGAAAATCTATGTTCCTAAAATTGGCTGGAGACATAGGGGCTTGTTTACAAAGCCGCGGTAGCGGTTTGCGGTCGTTATCGGAGCCGCGGCCCCATTGAAATCAATGGGGTCGCGGCTCCGATAACGATCGCGAACCGCTACCGCAGCTTTGTAAACAAGCCCCATAGATGTCCCTGGAATTTTTCTGCACGTTCTGCCCTGGACATCCCTGATTTGACTTGGACATCCTTTGTAAAATGCTGCTTCATATCTCTAGACCCATGTTTGCTTATTGTTATTTAATATGTTGTTCATTGGCTCGGGTGATATTCTTTCAAAAAGGTGAGTAATATAATGTAATAAATAAATACACTAACCATGCTATCCTAGAATTATTGAACTTGCTGTAATTTTGACAGTTTTTCAAGTTACTGTTTGAATATTCACAAATATGTTTGTGGATCTTATTGTTTGCTAAACCCTTGGGAATGTGAAAGACAGTAGCATAAAGGCATATTTTACAAAGGATGTCCAAATGCAATCTGGGAAGTCAAAACCAGAACTTCTGAAAAAAGCAGGCATGTGCATGTTCAGGCACGATTTCACAAAATGTACATGCCTGATATAGACGTCTAGGGAGACATCTACATAGATGTCCCCAGAATAGCCTTTCAGAGCTGTGACATCTAATAGCATAATAATTAGAGCAATGGGTTAGGAGCAAGGTAGCCAGGGTTCAAATCCCAGGGTGGGCCTTTATGATCTTAGGTTAGTCATTTAACTCTCCATCTTCTCTACACTTTCTGTATGCTTTAAGATCAAAACAAGCCCTTTCCTAATGCCTATTTGTGCCTGGAGCAGGTGTAAACGTGGATGTGCCTGCAGATGTTTCTGAAATCAAATGGGGGCATCCCTCAGGCATGCCTTTGACACAACCCCCTTCTTATTTGGATGTCCCCACACTGGTGATGTCTTTAAAAGCCATTTGTAAAATGATTCTGGAGATGTCTCCGTGATATGGATTTGGACGTTTTCAGACATCCAAATCATGACTAAAACTTTTTAAATGACCCTCCACAGTAACAAAACAAATGACAACAGATAAAGACCAATATGGTCCATCTAAAATTACCTGTAAGGAAGATAGAATGGTATCTGCTGCTCTGTATAAGTTACCTCCCTCTATGCCTTTGTTTAGGGTTATACCTGCTGCTCAATGCAGATTATCCCCTTTATGCTTTTGTTTAGGAATATACCTGCTGCTTTGTTCAGGTTACTCCTCTCTATTCCTTTGTTTAGGATTGTAGAAGTGATATACTCTCACTTCCCTATATATCCCTGATTATGCTTTTCCAAATAAAACGTAGACAATTATCTTAAAGATGCAATCATCTGTCTAATATTGTGCAATCTATGAGATAGGTGGGTGCTTAAGGGCCTCTTTTATTAAAGCTCATTAGCTGTTTATCGAGTGTTTTAATACATGGCTATTGGCAACGAGCTACAGTGTCTGCCTTCACATGTTAGAACGTACGTTAACCAGGGATCGCAGAATGAGGCAGGGAATGGGCGGAGAGTGGGTGTGGAGAGCGTCTTACCACTAGTGCCAGGGCAACTGCTGCATGCTCAGTGGCAACGTGACTCGCTCAGTGGCAATGCAGCTCTTAATGTGGGTTCACTTAACCGACTCCTCTATAGGAGTTGTTAAGTGAACCTGACCTAGTGGAGCACATGTTAGGAAAATCCTTTGTGCGTTAGTTGCTGGAGACATACTGAACATGCTTCTGACAGCTAATGTATGGCCTTTGCCGTTAACGCGTGTGAGATCAGTACGTCAATGGCAACTCCTTTGTGGTCTTTAGTAAATTTGGCCATAAGTCTCTCATAAAATATCGTGAAACAGAGGAATATAGTGTTCACCAGTTTTATTGGTCTTTAATAATTTTCATTTTTTTAATACTCTGGTGTTTCTCATGGAATGATTGGCAGACATTGTACTTTTCCATCTTTGTGTGCACACATATGTACGACAAAGCATTAAACATAGCTATTAATATGGGAAAATGTTAGAAAATTCCAGACAGTATTCTTCCTCACCATCACAGGATTGATATTTCTTTCAGAGAAAAAAGTGAAGTGGAAAAAATGCATTTTAAGACAGATTGAGTACATATTTTATCCACAGAAAGGTATGACCCAAGGAAAATTTGAAAAATAAGGCCCCCATGTAGCAAGATACATTAACTATTTATGTGGATTAAAGTGCATGAACATGCATTAATTTAAATGTAGTGCATGATTAATAAATAGGCCCCACAGAGAATAGCTGGGCTTGCATAGTAAGTGAGAGCCTAGATAAGTTAAAGTCAAATTATTTTAGCACATTAAAAGAATATTCTAAAGAAAATAGGGACTACTCGTATATGTTTATCATTGCAATGACTAAACGTCCAGCTGATGGTGATGGTCATGTGATGATGAGCTGCATAACTGTGATTCTTAACTAGGGAAGTGCCCTTGAACCTCTTGGAGAGTTGTGAACCAATTGAACAGAGCCTACAGGCAATACCTCAGTTCATATTAGAAAATGTTTGACCTTCTTGATTTATTTTGGGACACAATTGTAAATTTTGTGTGAATCATTGTTGGAGGAGGTAAAATAATACTTTACAATATAATCTGAAATATTTTTATCAATATAATTAGCTGACTTAGATCATGTCCTAATATTTCTGCTTGCAGCAACTTGACTAATAAGTGCATAGCTAAAATGTTTGAGATGGTCAGATATGTTTGATACTGTAACTGTACCGCTGGCATAGAAACCGATTATGTACATCTCTGGAAAAGGGCATGAGGGATATATATGAAAGAGAAGACATAGCAGAGGGAAGAATTGCATTGGGAGCCATTAATTAGACAGATTGACAGAAATTTCAGACAAAAGATCAACATCAGAAGCAGCTTCAAAACTAAAGGGTTGATAAGGACTCAGGAAAAAAGTGACCCTGTGAAGTGACTTCAAATAAAACAATTAAAACCAAGGTAACACTGTAATTGTATCATCCTGCCACAATGCTCACCGGTTCCAATCCAGTTCTTAACTGAGGGACGCTATGCCAGATTTATTGTAGGAGGGACAAAATTAATTCTCGATGCAAGGACAGCTGAGAGGTATGGTGGGAGTAAAGAACGTGTCTGTGGGTGCTTATTTTTCATATTAGTTTATTTGTACTGCTGCTTCAGACCCTATTCTGTTGCTAATCTGTAAAACATGATGGGCAAAATACCAGGATGAATGTGAAACTCTCAGTGAGAATTTGCAGGGTTTGACTAGATTTGGCCACCATTCAGAAAGCATTATATTTGTTTATTTATTCTTAGACTGTATACCGTATTTCAGAGGATCAGTGCGGTTTACAGGGAACAAAGTTCAACATTACATGAAACAGGTGTACAAGGAACGGCTAACTCTTATAAATGAAAAAGGTAGGTAACACTGTTTATAACACAGATCTGTAACTATATACAGTACAATTACAGAGTCACGATATTCAATTAGAGAGTCACTTATATTGACTTGGGTAGCTTGTAATCCTAGTTTCACTTCCCAACCTGAAATGTATTTTCTTTAGAATATGTATCACAGCTGTGAAGGGACCTTATTCAGGACCAAAAGAGCTAAGCAGAAGGTTTTATCAGTGGCGGGCATATAGCGAAGACAATATCTATGGCGAAGAAACCGAGCAGATGCAGGAGTTGGCTCTCAAACCCAGGCACTGCATAATGCCGGGATAGCACTTAAAGACCAAGGATAATGGTTGAGCTTTTGTACCGAGAATTCTGGTTGGTTTCTTCAGGAACAGTGTACCTAGTAAACTGCACATATTATTGTAAAGAAATGTGCTTTTTTAAAAAATTTAGTTAAAGCCTCCACAAAGCAGGAAAATAAAAACTCTTTGGGGCATGTTTACTAACTGGTGTGCAGATAGTGCGAGATTATGCTGCCAAATTAGGACGGAGGCCCATGCTAATATTAGGGGCTGGTGCATCCATCCCCCTGCTGATAGCGCGATTCTAACATGTAGCACCATGCTAAATTAACCAGCACATTGGTGCACTTAATGCCACCCATTGAGGCGGTCTTAAGTGTACCTGCATTAATGGCAATATGTGTGGTTAGCATGTGTTAACATAATCGGCCAGCCACACCCACGTTCTTCCCCAAACTCACCAAGTTCCCACCCAGTTATGTGCTAGCCTATTAGTGCCAGATTTTTAGCACAGAGCCCTGTGCTGTCAGTGTAGCACCCTTAGGGGCATGTTTACTAAAGTGCACTAGGCTTTTGTAGCTAGCACCAGGAGATAGATGCAAACAGCCCTCGTTATCTGCAAAAATCCCACATTTTCTCTGCTGGATACCATGGAGAAGATGCAGAAATCACGTGGGGCAATCTTCACAGATGGAACTATTGCCTCTTATGGAGGTGTGTTAGTGGCATACGTGAAGACTGCAAACTTTGACTCTGCTGCACAATGGTAACATCCACGGTAATCACGCCTTGCAGGCAGTGCCTGCTCTTCGCCCTAATCCCACCCAAACCTGCACCTACTACAGAAAATGCAGACATCACGAAAGAGCATTGCGATGTCTGCATTTTTCCCACATCAGCTGCTGCTGCCCCTGAGCCACCCCCCCCCAAGTACTTTTGAAATGAGCAGGAGCACTGCGGATGCACCGCGCGGAGACAGGCACCGCCATTTTTGAAGATGGCAGACCACCAGTGGGGTTACGCTCTCACTGATTTTGAAAGGTACTGGGGTGGTGGTGCTTCAGGGGCCACTAGGCTACCAGGTCTATTTATTGTTTAGGCGGGAAGGGGTGGGGGTTCAGGTGCCTCTAGGCTACCAGGTCTATTTTCTTTTTGAGGGAGGAAAGGGATCCAAACAGCTAGGCCACCAGGGATTCACTGACATTGGGGGCTTTTCCCAATGATGCAATTGTCCCTGATGCCATCAATATACTGTTGGATGAGGGGATCGGTGCCGCTGGGCCACTAGGGATTCTGTCTGTTGGTGCACTGGTTCAGCGAACTTGGGAAATTTTAGGAATGGGTTCGGGCAAACCGACTGAATCCCACCACTGCCTTAGAGCCTGCTTTCAACAAGAGCATGTCTGGGCCATCCAGATATCCAAAAAATGGATTGCTCCAAATTGCACCATCCCACAGTTGCAGAATTGGGCACATAGACAGCCCAGCATAGCCTCGATTCAGCAGTGCAGGATATCCTCCCTACAGCCCATCCAGCCCGCTCTATGCTCCTGCTGGTCCCGCTATGGCACCGGGATGCCCAACAGGAGCATAGAAATGCTACAACGGAGGAAACCCTCCTGTCCCGCTTGCCAAACCCTTGGCGCGGGCAGCCAGGATCCGGTGGCGGGGACATCCCTGCATCTACCTGTCTGGTTTAGTGGGGCTGCCTGGCCCGAACCCCGCTGTCAGTGGGACTTATTCTACCATGGCCCACCCCTGCTCCTCCCACTCCCCGCCTCTGGCCTTCCTCCTCCTGCCCCTGTCCAGCGCACCCCAAACTACCCTTCAGTATGTGCAGAGAGGCCTGGACTCAGGATTGAGTGCCAGGCCACAACGGGGGTTGGACGTCCTACCCCATTAATGGTTAGTGTGGTTTAGTAAATATGCATCTTTACAGTATCTTGATGGAGATAGTTGTTTATAGCTGGCAGTAGATTTGTCTACTATTTTCTGTAGACTTTTCTCAGTAAAATCCTAAAAATGTATTTCACTATTGCTATGATTTTTTTTTGCAAATGCTATGTTTTCAGGGTTAGTCTGAGGCATAATAATGTCTGTGATATTGTTTATTTTTCAAGAAGTATAAACCTAAAGCTAATAGCAATACCAGCACAACATTTGAACACAAAAAAGTCAAAGTATTGTTGTGGAGGAAAAACAAGTGCAGGTATACAAATACTTTTACCCTCATAATTTTAAGCAACGCAAACTATTTTCCAAGACAAACTGCCCAGGACATTTACTTTTGAAAATTCTCCTAAACTCATGAGCATAAAAGTATGTCACTCCACTGGTGTAAGAACAGATAAGCACTGATATTCAAATCTTTGTGTTTTGTTTTGGTTTTTAATTTCCTCTCCCCCATCTCACTGCATCAAATTTGTCCTAGTGTTAGCCACCCAAGTTATCCAATTAACGTGAACAAGTTATTATCAGGGGCTGACTTAACTGGGTAAGTTCACAAAATATCTGGTTAAGGTTAACCAGATAACTTATCTGGCTAATCGGACAGCAGGTCACTGAATATGGAACGCGCTCCCCACCTCTATTCGAAACATCACTCACCTAATTGACTTCAGGAAGGCACTAAAGCAGCACCTATTCACCACATACTACCCTGAATCCAGCACTAGTAATCATACATATGCCCCCTCAGACAATCACTCACTGCAATTAAACAATCAGACTCAGCATGAAAAAGGATAATCAACTGATCGATCAGAAGATACCCACTGTAATGGAATCAGGACCCCCAGTGTAAATAAGATGTAGATATGTTATACAATGTACATAGTTCCCCCCAGTTACTTCCAAGTTGATCTCCTGTTTATTGTAAATGCAACTCAGGGTTCCTGTGTTGTATGGTTGATGTTGGATGTAAACCGCTCTGATCTAGAATAGAGCGGTATAGAAGAACTGTTAAATAAATAAATAAATAAATAAATAAATATCAAAAGCAACATTATAGACAAGACATTACAAGAGATGATGAAGAAATGATAGTGAGAAAGGATCATGCTTGTGCCTATCTGCTTTTTAACATGTTTTATACTAGTAAAGTGAGCCTGCCCAGGAAGCCTGTGTATCAGAAGAAAGCTCTTTCCATGATCACTGGGCTTTTGTATTTATGGTGGTGATAGCCTACTTGCTTTTCCAGGACTGGGTGATGAAGGGCAAGCCTTGCTGAACCTTAATTAGGGCTTGCTGGTTGTTTCAAATTGGCTTTTGAGTAATAACTTAGCAATAAATGCTCAGAAAACTATTTTTTTTTTCATAGGGAAGGTTTGACTCCTTTTTGACAAATCCAGTTATTACTTTGGATTAGGGGAGTTTTTGCCTGTTTAGGTCCTACAATATCTTTGGATCTTCATATGGTTAGGACTGTATATTATACTAAGAAAGGCTCATAGACCACGTCCATTACTGAATAAGTCTTTGTTTAGGACTGTTCAATCCTTGCTAACATTCCAGCGATTTGTATGTAGTAGAAATCTTTATGTAAATAGTTATTGTAGGTCTGTCTCCTACACTGTTCGATGTCAATAGTCACTAGGTTTATAGTTACTATGTATATAGTTAGGGCCCAATTCTGATCCCAACATACATCTCCTTTGTATGTCCAGGCTGATCTGGACGTATAAAGGAGATTGCGATTCTGATCCCGCGGGGCATGTCTAGCCTGCGGGATCAAAATCGGGAACAGGCATGTACGTGCAGGTTGGGACTGTGATTCAGTCCCGGCCTGGACGTACAACCATAGCCCAGCTAACTCAGCAAGAGCTTTTAAATGGATCCGTGGCACCATGGCGTCCTGTTGCCATGGCACCGCAGCTCCATTTAAAAGCCGCAATGCCGGCCGCTGCTAAAAAAATTAATTTCCTGCAGCCCGACTCCTGCACAACCAGGGTCTGGCTGCTGGGTATTAACTTTACCCCCCCCCCCCAGCCCCTTCTGCGCCCCGAGTCTGCCAAAATGAAACATCCAGGGAAGTTAATTCCACCCCAAGAGTGGAATAACTTCCCTGGCCATTTCGCCGGCCCTGGACGTACAGGGCCGACATTAGAATTGGCCCTGTACATCCAGGGTCAGCGACTGCTCATTGTCAGCACACTCTCCACCCCGGGCCACCTCTTCCCCACCCCTGACTAATTTCCCACACATCCGGTGGGGAAGTTAGTCGGGGCATGCAGCCGGCATGAAAGCCCCTTTAATGTATAACATTACCACACGATTCTATGTAACTTGTTAGTTTCGATGTAAACTGCCCCGATCACTGGAAGGAGCGGTATAGAAAAACTGTTCAAGTAAATAAATATAATAAAATAAATAAATAAGTCATGCCTCATATAGACTATTACAATAGATTACATTTATGTTGACTATCTTGAAAACCTGACCTGTTGGCAGCCCTTGAGGACAGGGCGTGAATATAACTGCCCTAGATGGTGACTAGCTACTTCTGTTTTAAGAACATTACGTCAGTTGCCTGTTGAGGTCCTTTATTAATTCAAGATTTTCTGAGCAATGTTTTGGGTGCATTGCAAGAATAGCCCACAATATTTGTGGGAAAGAGCAGCCTTGTATTAGCTTGGGAGAGTTCTGCATTCAATAGAGATATGCATAATCAATACAATTTTGGTTAGTTTTAATTTTTTTTCGCAAATTTTACCCAGTTTTCAGGTTTTTTAAAAAAATTAGTTTCACATATTCATTTTAATAGGGAATTTTTAGTGTACATTAAATTGATTTAATGTACCCTAACCTACATGCATTAAATCAATTTAGTGTGCACTAGAGGGACATGTTTACTAAACCATGCTACCGGGTAGCACAGGCTTCAGTGTGTACCATGTGCGCCATGGCAAAACTTATGTGCCAAAAATGTGGACAATTCAATACTGCTCTCTGTATCATAAAAAAGCCTTCTGATTTTCTCCCCATTTCAGTTCAGCTACATGATCAATAATGCGCCATTGCAACTCCTGGAATTCATAAGACAAACTGATGCAGTGTGACACACAGAGAGCAATACTGGATTTTCACTAAATACTGAAAAACTGTTTGGTTTAAATGGCACTGTGGAATGGAATACCTTGCTTGGACTATGTTCATTATGGATAAAGCTTGTTGAGCTAGCTGCTGATGTCACACGATCCCCAGATGTTGGGCATGCCAGAGTCAGATTATATTTAATGGCCATGGCTGTTCGTCTGTTCGTATGCCAGTTTTTGAGCAAAGAAGATTTTTGCAGGGAAGAACGCCACACCCCTGAGACAGAGCAGTGAAACCTGCATGCAAGTCAGGTGAGAGGAGGCGTTCCAGTGCTCTGAGGGCTTGAAGGATAACTTGAAATTGACAGTGAAGTGTGCTTGAAAGCATAGTTTTTGTCATGGCATAAATGTTTGGGCAATGTCTATTTATTTATTTAACTATTTTTATATCCTGCCTTATTTCATAGTTAAAGTGGGTTTACAGGGAACATGTAACAAGATCTTAACGTAGTAGAATAATGCTAAGATTTACATTGAACGGTGGAATAAGCATAGCAGAGTGGAACTTTTTAACCTAATATTGAACAAGAAAGAACTTTTCTTAAGGCTCCAATTAACTTCGTCATTAAGCACGTGGGAGGGAGGGGGGTTGAGTGTCTATGTATGAGAATTACCTACAACATATGAAGCATTGGAGAGGTCATATTGACTATTGTTAAGTTGGTGATAAAAAAAGTTCGCTGAACTTGTCTGAAATACAGCAAGCACAGTTTTAATATAAATAAGCATTCAAACATGAAAATAACCCCCCAAAAAGTTGGTATGAGATACAATAAGATAAAAAAAATGAAGTGTGAATTAAAAGAAAGGAGTGAGGCCGCCGGGCTGGGTCCCAGGGCCTGGTCCTCGGCCTTCAATCACGGCGCGTGTGGGGGGGGGGGGGAGGCGGGCTGATGGGAGGAGCAGGCGACATTTGAAATCGCTCCATGTTCAAAGCGTGGAGCGATTTCATTGGTGCTCCTACCCAGGGGCGGGGTTTGGCGCCAGAGAGGAGACGCGTGGAACACTTTCTTCACGGCGTGGCTCCTCTCCAGGTGGTCGCAATCTGGTGGGCTCCAGCGGCGTAGAGAGGCCTGGTTACCGGCTGCAGTGGGAGTGCGGCTACGGTGGCAGCAGTGGTGTCGGGCGATCGAGGGACGGTCGGCAGGCCTTCAGGCAGGAGTCAGCATCAGCAGCAGGCGGTGGCCATCAGAGGACTAGGAAGAAGACCAAAGAAAGCAACAAAGTATCTGTAAGATGCAATAGGACAAAAGGAACAGATACCAGACTGGCAGAGTTTTTCAGGTTTGATAAAAACCCCTTTCTTTATTGCCCCTCTGCGTTTCGGCCTGTGGCCTTCTTCAGGGGGTATCTTTAATGTGCAAACCTCAAAAATACAAACATTAGCAATGAAAACAAATCACATAAATAATCAAAAATCAATATAAAAATTAAAAATTAAAATCAATAATTGATATGAAACATAAAATTAGTCATGTAAGAACTAGAAAACCAAACCGCTACCATCCATAATCACCGATAGGATACAGGTATATATAGTGCGCTGAATCTGTGTACATTAAAAACATTAAAAAACATTTAAAAAACAAGAAAACAGCAACTGAGATGAGGAGGACATAACTGAAACCATAATTATCTCTACTGGTACCTTCTCTGTATAGGACGTCTGTTAAATAAAGAATATATATCACTAAAAAAAGAATAAAAAGAATGAAAAGCCAATAAATAATACTTAACAGGTAAAATGACCATATAAATACCATATAAAATCATTAATGAACAATATGCTATAAAAGATAAATAAAACATGATTAAAAAATATGATAATAATAAATACATTGTAAAACATCTAAAAACATAAATAGCACACTAATGTGATAAAGCTGATATCTTAATCCCGCAAATAACAATAAAATAAAATACATGATGTACACTAAAATGCATTAAGTTATGCCATAATATATTGCAGCTCTGAGGATGAAAAGGACTTAAACGTTTTGGCGTCAATTGTGTTTCATTATCCAAATTGAGTAATCACATATATATTTATGCATTAAAAAAAAAAAGGAGAACCAGCTTTAACAGCGTCTATGCGCTGCACTAGAATAAAGAACAAAATAAATAGCTTAACTTAAACGGTTAAACATCAATTGAATTTACTTATCCAACCCGGATAGTCGTGTATAATATGTGCATGCTATAGAAGATATATATAATATATAATATAATGTAAAACTGAGAAAGTGTATTTAAAACGGAAAAAAGGGCAAGAAGATAAAACGAAGAAGAGCAGTGCTGCTAAGTCGGCGTTCCCTGCCGAACTGTTTGAAAACATAACTCTAACCTTCCTCATTGAATTTGTCCACATAAGGCATATTTTATATCCAACAAATCTTGTGAAAAGTTTAAATATCAATACAGACCTCCACAGTTATGATGAATACTAAACATGCTAATGCGAACTGGTATGAAAAGATGAATTTCAGGAAAATACGCATTTGTCGTAGGGAATGAAGGCTATTAATTTGTGGTTGACTCAAATGTCGGCCAAAAAGGGTACGGCGGGCGGAGCAGAGGGTCCGGGCAAGATGGCAGGGCAAACATCATCAGTGGGCCTTAGGTCCTTTTGTGTGATGGGCAGTTTGCCAACGGTGCCAAAAGGAGGGCCAGAGGGTGGGGACCTCTGCTGGCAGTTTAACAAATCATCCTGTCCCTTTCCAGATTGTAAGTTCCGGCATGCTTGCTCGCTCTGTGGGGGAGGACACTCTACCACGAAGTGTAGTCGGAAAGCAGTGGCAGGGGCGGTGGTCGGTGGCAAATGAAGTAGGGTTTTTGGAGTTGGCACCTACCCCAATTAGAATCAAGGTGCTACGGCTGTGGCTGGTGCTTTTTGGCGGGAGTAGGCAAGGCAAGGTGTGGAGGATGTTATGGTTGAGTTTTTCGAGGGGATTCCGCATACCTTTTAGGGGCAACGTGTCTGATGTAATGGCCAAAAATAACAGCTCGGTGTGGCTGCTGGGGAGGTGGTACGCGGAAAAATCACGGCCAAATGTGCTTTGGGCAGGGTAGCTGGCTCTTTTGGCAAACCGCCATTTTCACCTTTTATCATATCACCTTTGGGGGTCATTCCTAAAAAAGAGCTTGGGCGTTTCAGGTTGATACACAATTTGTCATTTCCGTCAGGCGACTCGGTTAATGACCATATTCCTCGAGAGTTGTGCTCGGTGCGGTACGCATCGTTTGATGTTGCAGTTGAGTTGGTGCACCACTGCAGTAAAGGGGCTCTTATGGCAAAGGTGGATATAGAATCGGCCTTCAGGCTCTTGCCGGTCCACTCATCGGCTTTCCTGTTGCTGGGATTTGAGTTTGAGTCAAAGTTTTATTTCAATAAGTGTTTACCTATGGGTTGTGCGATATCATGTGCGTATTTTGAAGCTTTCAGTTCCTTTTTGCATTGGGTTATGGTACAGCGGTTGGGGTGCAAATCCATTGTTCATTACTTGGACAATTTCTTGTTTGTGGGTCCAACGCAAGCCGTGACATGTGCTACATTGCTGGGGTCCTTTCAGGAAATGGCCAGTGAATTCGGCATTCCATTAGTGGTAGAGAAGATGGTGGGGCCAGCGACATGTCTTTCTTTTATGGGAATTGAGATAGATTCAAAGGGATCGGTGGTTCACCTACCGAGGGACAAGGTAGAGTGGCATAAGGAATTGGTGGCGGTTGTGGGGTCTGCTGTGAAAGTAATGCTCAGGGACTTGCAATCGCTAGTGGGTCATCTTAATTTTGCTTGTCGAGTTATCCCAATGGGGAGGCCTTTTGCGTGGCGTTTGTCAATGGCAATGGCAGGGGTACAACGTCCGCATCATCGCATCAGAGTATCCTCAGGGATGCGTGAGGATCTGTGGGTTTGGGATGCGTTCCTGTCGGAATTTAATGGCTGCTTGGTGGTGCAGTTTCCAGAACTGTAAAACGTTGACTTGCAGTTATTTTCGGATGCGGTGGGCAGTTCGGGTTTTGGCATATACTGTCAAGAGGCGTGGTGTGCCGAGGCATGGCCACCCTCCTGGAAAGATTCGGGGTTAACGCATAATGTAGCATTACTGGAGTCGTTTCCCATTATGGTGGCACTGTGGGTCTGGCCGGAGAGGTTACGGAATAGGAGGGTTGTGTTTTGGTGTGACAATGCAGCGGTAGTGCAAATTATTAATAGGCACTTGCCCAGGTGTCTGCGGGTGGCGGCGCTGATGAGAGTATTTGTCCTAGCTTGTCTGCATCTCAATGTCAAGGCCAGGGCGCGCCATGTGCTAGGCTTGCAAAATGCAATCGGGGTCGGAAGAAGCAGCAGCAGCGGTCCCGGAGCACCTTTGGCAGATTGGGACCCTGGAGTGATGGCGTTGTTGCGGTCCTCAGTGGCTCAAAGTATGTGGTCAGCATACCTGTGCGGATATGCCAAGGTGCATGATTTTCTGTGGGGAAGGGGTTGGCGAGGGGGGAGAGTTGGTGACCAGTTACTCAGTTTGTTTCTAGTTTGGGCAAAAGAAGAAGGCTGGACAAGGTCGGCGGTTCTTGCAGCATTGGTGGGGTTCTCCTTTTTTAGCAAGGCTGCAGGTTGGGGTAGTTCCAGAGGGTCATTTTTGGTGAAGCGGATGTTGGCGGGGTGGGCGAAGGAACATCCCCATTGGAAGGATTGGAGTCACCCGATATCCCACGAGTTGCTCTTGCGGATCTGGGAGATTTTGCCTGGGGTGGCGGCGTCAGAGTTTGAAATGGTGTTGTTTCGGGTGTTGTTTGTCATTGCTTTTTTCGGGGCGTTTTGGGTCAGTGAGTTAGTTCCGTAGTCAAAAAAGCAAGGGGCATTCGGCAGTTTGAATGTGCAGCATGTCATCCTGAAGGCGACGCAGGTGCGAATTTTTATCAGGCAGTCCAAGACTGACCAGCAGGGGAGAGGTGGGTGGGTGTCACTTAAAGCAATCCCGGCTTTGTGTTCCTGCCTGGTGCAGAATTTGTTGGCATACTGGCACCGGCGGCCGAAGGTGGCGGGCTATTTGTTTCGCCATGAGGATGGTAAGCCTGTCACTCAGTTCCAATTAAGGCGGTTTTTCGCCTGGCCTTATGGCAACTGGGCTGTGATGAGACGCAGTTTGCGTCACATTCCTTCAGGATTGGGGCAGCGACTAGTGTGGTGGCGGTTGGGTTGGAAGGGGATGTGATTAAAAGGATTGGTAGGTGGCGGTCTGGGGCATATGCGAGTTATGTCCGACTTGAAAAATTGTGAATTGATCCTGGAAAAGGGGGGGAGGGGCACTGGGGGAGGGTGTGGGGGTATTAATAATGTTCTTTCTATTGCAGGGGCTCAGGCAGGCATCAACCCGTGGATCGGAGTTGCAATTGATAGCCAGGCTGGTGAATGGTGGATCATGGGGCATTCCTTTGTGTACTGGGCAGATCGAAGGGTGATGTTGCACCCTCTGGGAGTGCACTTGGGCCTGGCGGCCTGCAACATTTGGTTGATCTGGATGGGTAAATGCGGCATGCGATGGTGGTAGCTTCTTCCGTGGGTGCGACGGCAAGCAGGCCAGCGTCAGCGACCTGTGGGATTGTTGCTTCACTTGGGTGGCAACGATCTTTCTAATTGGACTTGTCGGCAGCTCATTCGTGCTGTCCAGTGGGACATTAGCTTGCTGAGGGGGGAGTGGCCGGGGGTGGGGATCGTCTGGTCAGACATTATCTCTTGGCTGGCTTGCCAGTCACAACATCGATGGTCCCAGGGCCTGGTAAAGGTCAACCGGCAGATCAGACTTTGGGTACAGCAGACTGGCGGTTGGCAGGTGCAGCATCCCTGGGCAGAGGTGAAATGTACGGGGCTGTACCGTATGGACAGTGTTCACCTTTCTCCAGTGGGACAGGACTTATTATTAAATGATTGGCAGGAAGCACTGGAGGGATTGGTTGGTCGCAACTTTATGGTGGGTGGGGTGGCGCGGGGATAGGTAGACTACCCTGCGCCGGTGGAAGGGGTTGAGAGCTAGCGCTTGCCGAGGCGGCATGGCTTTAACTGATTGAGGCGTATTGGGGGACTGAAGTGCTCCCCGGGGTGGGGCGAGACATCCCGGTTGGAGTCTCGGCCCGGTATAGGGGTGTGGGGGCCAACCTTTGCTACTAACATGGCAAGGCAGGCGGCGGGATTTTGGGGAGGATGATGCTCCACCTTGCTAATAATACGGCCGGTGAGGGGCACTGTCTGGAGATGGGGGTGGGGGTTATGTTGGGCTGTTGGAAATGTTAGGCCCGTGTTTGGGCCGGTGGTTATTTGTAAAAATAAAGCTGCGACCAAAATGGTTTTCCATAAATGGTGTGCGGGTCGTTTGTTATGCTGAAAGGTGGGAAAAGTGAGGGGTTTGGGAAAGGAGATTGGGGGTGTGATGAGGACGAGGAAGAGGTCTCCGGGATACCTTGGTTATTGATGACTGATTTGGGGAGTGCAAAGGACAACACATGCAATGATATAGCAAGTTGTTTCCTTTGAGGCTCCATTCTTCACACTCCTTTATATATTTGTATTTGTAGCTGTGATTACTGCTCCTCAGGCTTCACAAGTGGTTTTTTTTCTATAAAAACATTTTGGTAATGGGTTTTTTTGTATCCTAAATTTTTTAAGCCACACTACAAAAATGTCTCAATTAAAGAGATTAGATCATCAAACACATTAGCCAAAAGAGAGTTCAATATACAGAAAAAAAAGAGATTTTTATGGGCCATCAAACTTAGAACAATTTTCCTCACCTTCAATCTCATCATCTTTCCTTTTGTGTTTACTTTCTCTTTTATTATATAAATTTTATTCTGTCAAATTCAGATGTCAAAGTCCATTTTTCATATTATACAGTTCACAAAAACTTGATAACCCCTAACATAGCATTATGTTTTGAAAGAAACAATAGCTTATCTTTCTGCATCAGGGAGTATTCAACATCTCCAGTTCCAATAACTTCTTTTTCTGCATAAAAAAATGTTCAGCAGCTCCAAAATTTTGCCAAGGTGGTCCATCATTCATAGCCCATAAATAAAATTGAGCTTTAATGGGCTATGAATGATGGACTGTCTTGACCAAAATTTGGAGCTTCCCAAATTTTTTAAGGCCCTTTAATGAGATGGATATGCACTAAAAAAATGCACACCCAAAGAATTCAGTGAAATTAGTGCTCTTATGCAATTAAATCTTTTCAGTTGCATTTACTGCTTTGCCCTGAACTGGTTCTGTTAAGGTAATGCTGGCATGGCTATGTCTTAAGGAAAACTCTAATTCTCCTATATACTCCATCACAAAGCTGTATACAATTCTTGTTTTATTGTACTCTGCTTGAAGGATGTTTGTTGACAAGGAGGTTAATTAAATTTGAACAGTAAATAAATACATAGATATAACCTCTTAAAATAAACTAGCAAGTCCATTTTACATGTCCAAAGGGTGGTGCTCATTTTCATGTGGCTCTTTCAACATGTTCTGCATATAATTATGTTTAAAGCCTTATGTACTATCAACTAGTGAGGTGAATTATTTTAGTTTTTTAGGGTTTTTTTTTCCTGTGTCATCAATAGTGTACATGAATGCTCAGTGCTATACAACACGCTTTCCTCAATAGTGCACATTATTTATTTATTTATAAAAAAAAATTTTATACCGCCCCTTCCAGAGATCAGGGGCAGTTTACATTGAACATAACCAGTTACAGAGAACATATGAGATGACATTGAACATAATCAGATATATAGTACACCTGAGATTGCTTGCTAACAAGGCATCTGTGAGGTTGATCCACTTTAACTATGTACATTAGGCATGCTATTGGGTCTTAAATGGGACTTGAATATGATCAGAGAACGATTGAAATGCAATAATTTAGGAAAGTCATTTCAGGTACATGGTGCATCATAGTGTGTACTACTGCACAATAGTGCACACTACAGATAGCATTGCTATCTGAAAAGAAAAACAAAACCTAAATAAAATGACAAACCTCATCAGTGGCATGGGAAGCTAAACAAAGCAGCAATTTTTGACCTGAACATTCCTATCATGCAGCCTCCTTACTGGTAACCCCCTTTTCCTTTCCCAGCTCCTTTCAGTCTACACCCCTTCACACGCAGTCCATTCCGTAACTCTAAGGGGTATGTCTACTAAACTGCGTTAGTGCAATTCGCGTTAGGAGCCACGGTAGTAACAGAAACCCCAAATAATGACATGGGCGGTACATCGTCACCACTAACGCGCGTTAAAAAAATTAACGAGCGTTACCGGGCGCCGTGGCGCTTCACTGCGCGTTAAACGTAAGACGTACAGACACAAAGCACTGAAACAGAGCTGTAGCACAATGGTTATGGTACGGACCACTGTTACAGGCAGCATGGGTTCGAGTCCCCAGTGTGCCCAACGCAGAAGGCTGTCCCAGGCATCACCCTGTACATTACAGAGGGAAAGAGGAGGCATGTTTTTCGTTACGCTGAGTATTGGTGTCAGAAAAACACCCTCGGAATGTGCCTAGCCACGTACGTTGGTGCGTGCATTGGTCCGTGCGTAGCTGCGCGCGTACAATCGTGCGTGGGTACGTGTGTTTCTACCAATGTGGGCATCTTATTTTACAGACTCTGTAGGGTGTCTTGCACCTATGCATTATGCTAGCAGATGTACGTGTGATGGCCTATGGTTTATCAGAGCCTGTGAGCAGGTGCTGGGGTTTCACAGGGTTGGATTGTGCCAGACACACCCATGATGCACTGCACATGCAAATCAGCTGTCCACAGATACACACCATGGGGAATGCACCCCCACAGCACCTCGGCCTGGTAGGGGGAACTGACCATGTGCACCCCCACAGCACCTCGGCCTGGTAGGGGGTACTGACCGTGTGTTGTACTGGCACAGAGTAGCTACACACCGTCACATTGTGCGGGTACTGTGCTCACCCTGAGGGTGCAGTGAGGCGCCCAGCACCAGGTCCACAGCACCGTCCATGGCGCAGGTCCAAAGCAGTGTTATTATGTGAGATAGGTAGGTTCTGCAGGACCACCTTGGACATCTCTGGTCTGTTTCAGTCAGGTGTAGCCCCCATGCACCACCACCCCCCCAGGGCTGAGGGTGGCAAACAGGGTCTCCCATCAAAAGATCCACAGTCTACCTCCCTGCAAAGGTGGCAGTAGAGGGGAACATTAACCCTAGTCCTGCTGGGGAACAGACACCCCACAGGGCAGTCAATGCAGCTCTGTACACAGCCATAACACAATAGCAGACAGACATTAGGCCTGGATATGGTATGCTGCACCCCACCACTATCTGATATTCCCCTGGTGCAAGCCATCAGCCACTGCAAACCACTTCATCACAACACCTACCAGCTGCAAACAGCCTGCTAGTGCCCAGTGGAGATGCCTGCACCCAGAACTGGGATGTCAGCATACACAGCAAGCAGATACATCAGTGACTGGCCCCAAAAGGAAACTCATATTTATCACATGAGAGAAATAGTAGATAGCACTATGGGAGTGCCTAGCCATGCTGTGGTCACTGTACAGTCAGGGTGAGAGTGATCTCTCAGCAGGATATACTGAGGTCACCCTGTCTGTGTAGGTGGTGGCCGGGCACTACAATGTGCCTGTCACTGCCCTATGCCCTGTGCAGATGCACCCTGGCCAGGCCACCCTGTCCAGCCTATACCCATGGTACCTTGCTCCTCATTATGCACATTGGCAGCCCAATACTGGCAACATTGCAGGCATTGTGGGCTGTGGAAGGTGTTTGCAGCCACCACACACCTATGCCACCATTGTGCTACTATAGAGGTGGTCAGCAGCCATACCCACCACACCAGTCATGGGCATAGTACAGGCATGGATATGGTACACAAGGCTGTTGGGGGGGTCACTCCCCAGGGTGGTGAACACTGTCAGAGACCAGACCTGCAGCAAACACCGCAGACATCAGAATGATTGTTATGGTGGAGCTCAATGAGCAAACTGTGCTTAACGTAGGAATTGATATCTGCCAGTTATCATAGGGAACGTTTGATAGCTGTGTACCATATACCCAGGTGTAGGGTGGCATTGCTAAGGTATGCAACTGCTAGTATTGGGAGATACAGGCAGGGCCCAATGTCTTGCCTCTCCAGGAGGCATTGGCCAATGGGGCCTGTGGGTGGGTGTGTGGCCCTGTTGGCTGCTGCTTTACGGCAGAGTTCCCCAACTCCAGTCCTGGTGTTCCAAACACTGTTTGGGTTTTCATGCTGTCCCTCATAAATATGCATGAGCTACATCTGCATACCATGGGGGTGGTGCATAGCTATGCAGCACAGGCATCTTTATTAGAGGCAGCATGAAGCCGGAATGGTGTGGGGCCCTCCAGGACTGCATTTGCGGGACTCTGCTTTAGGTAATGTGCCTGTTTCTGGTGTCTGTGTTTGGTGTTTTAAAATATAGGCCATGCGTATGTTCTCTGCAATAAAGGAGTGTCTTTACTATCACTGTTTAGTGGTGGGTAAAACTATGGGGACTGGGTTGGCAGGAGCCCCAGCTGGGATTTGAATCTGTGACCCTCTGGTCTTACAGGCACTCGCTGTGTCTGTTGCACCACACTGTGGCCACAGAGACAGTGCAGTCCCTGGAGTTAGTTAAACCGGCCTGACGAGTCAGAAACCCTGCTCTGCAACAGGTTTACTGTGGCCTCATTTACCTTGTATGCAGACAAAGGTGCACATAAACCTCAGAATGGACCTCAGAAAAGGGGCACACACCCATAACCAAGCTGGGCAACAATGATATCAATGGGAAACATTACACCACACGCCCAGGACAGGTCCATTACAATGTAATGCTCTTTGAAAGGGTCTGCGGAGCGTAGACCCTTCCACACATCATTTCTTTTTATTTTGGTGCTTTCCAGGGAGTGTTGTTCCTTGTTGCCCATTGCTATCACTGTTGCCCAGCTGAATTATGCTTTTTAAAATGTTTCTTGTGGTCATTTTTAACGTTTTATGTGAAATTTTGTTCTGTGCACATGTATCACACTGTTCACGTTTTGTGGGTTTCCCCGGTTTTTCTGTACATTGCTGATGGAAATGGTTTCTCTTCCCTTTAAATGCCTTTAACGACAGGTTTTCATTCGCGTTGGAATTGAGCTCTGAAATTCAGCGCGTTAGTATGAGGGGAGCCTCTCCCCGCCCACTCTCCGCCCATTGACCCCTTCTCTCCGCCCACTCTCCATCTTCTGCGCTGTTTTAACGCGCCGCGGAGCTTTACGATCGTTAACTACGGTTAACGCGCGTAGTTTGACGTTAACGGTCGTTAGCGCATCGGTACGCGCGTTATACGGCACTTACGGTCGTTAACGTCGTATAACGCGCGTTAGTCACGTTTACCGCACTTTAGTAAACATCCCCCTAAGTCTCTTGACTGGTCCGTACTTCTTTGGCCGGTTCTTCTGCTTTCCATGTTGTTTTCCCTAGCCTTTGGATCTCCCTTCATACCTCTCTCCATTCCCAGCTTTCTTTTATTTGTTTGAGGTCTCAATTGAAAACACATCTTTTTGCTCTGACCTTTCCTATGGGCATTCCTTCCTGTCCATAATCTAGTTGCCTCCCATCTCTTCTTCCTGCCTTTCTTTACCAATCATTTGTCCTCGTCTCTCACAATTGCCTTCCCCTTTTCCCTTTGGTATCCTATGTTTATCTGCATTCGCCCACTATTGTAACCTAGGCCCTCCTCCCTCTGCTCACCCTTGTTTTCTCGTTCTCTTTGCCCACTATCCATGTTGTCCTGTCCTACTACTTCGGTCCTGTGTAAACTGCCTAGAAGCTTTGCTATAGGTGGTATATCAAATTCAATAATCTATAACTATAGCTGTAAAGCTGCCAGTTCTAACCCTGTTTTCAAAACAAGCCGACAGATGTTTTCCCTATAACCAAGATCAAAAAGCAGGTGCTCTTTCGTAACTACTACTATTACTTCTTAACACTGATGTAGTGCTGTCAGACATTCTCAGAGCCTGAGACAATCAAAGGGCCCCTTTTACTAACTTTTAGCTTGAACTATCTGCAGCATGGCCCCTTTTATTTCTATTTTGAGCTGAATGTTCGTGAAAGGGGCCCGTAGAGACAGTCCTTGCTTCATGGAGATTACAATCTAGTAAACACACACGCAGTAAATAATTTCTAATAGTCGTTATAGTATTACAGTGAAACATATTTAACAAGAGAGGGTCAAGATTAGGAAGATTCAGGGATTTGGGATTTAAAAAGTCTCAAAGCAGTGGGTCTGTAAATAAGACTTGAATACTAGCAGAACCTCGGCTGCAAGACAGTGCGGGGTCTAGAGATAGTCACGAAAGGACACTAATACGAACAGCTTACCCAATGAAAGAGGGCAGGAGGAAGGGCTGAGAAGATACGAGGGGAGAGTTTCTGTGGATCTGCAGAATGAATGTAGGTGTGAGAAGAGGTAGTATGAGCAGAATGAGAAAGCAGTTAGGGAACAGAAGAGAGGGGTGATATGTTCATAATGACACTGGAAGAGGATGTCCCACCGATGCAGTATTCTGTGACTAAACTGTAGTGGAGAAAGATGGTTCAATGGCAGAGCTGTGAATAGAAGTTTGCAATAGCCTAAGTCAGGTGACGAGAGAGTAAAGAAGGATTTGGTTGTGTATTCAGAAAGGACATGGTGAATTTTGATGATATTCCATAGAAATTATGGGGGTGGGGGGGGCATTCAAAGACATTTACGTGGATTGCGGACCTGCACAGTATGAATGTGACTGCCACTTGACTGTGGGAGGAGGAGGGCTTTGCTGTAGCATGAAACAAATTACAAGCAGCAGAAATAGAATCAGAGTCTGTATGATTTGATATCAAAAAGGTGACAGTCTTTTGAATAAGTTTTATGCAATTGTACTCTAGGAGTATGTATGCCAAAAAATGTTGTTTTGTTTTTGGATGAAAGTGGTAAAACTTTCATCTTGGTTCATTTTTGTTTTTTTCCCCTCATTTGTCAATACAGCACACTATTGGCAAATAGCGTTCACTGCTGAGAAATAGTGTGCACTGTTATGCAATACTGCATACTATTATGCAATACTCCACCCTATTCATGCACACGTGAGTAGCAGGGCTGGCCCAACCACTAGGCAAACTAGCTAGTCGTCTAGGGCAGCAACCTCTGGAGGGCTGCAAAAGCAGGCATTTGAAAGCTTAATAATTGATTTTGACAGCCAGAGGAGATGTAAAGCTTGAGGTCTGCCTAGGGCTCCATCACTTTGAAGCAACTCTAGGGCCAGCCCTGGTGAGTAGCATGCACTATTGCATAATAGGGCACACTATTGACAAAAACTGGGAAATGACAATGCAATGTGTGCCTTTGAGTTAGTCCTGATGACCCAGAAGCTCCTGGGGGTTTTCTTGGCAGTGTCACCCACCAGAGGTAGATTGCCAGGCCTTTCTTCTGAGGCAATGGAGGGTTAAGTGACTTGCCTAAGGCCACAAGGAGTGCTAGTGGGAATTGAACCCTGGTTGTTTGGTTACTAAGCCAGTGTTCTAACCACTAGGCTACTGTTCCACTCTGGGAAATGACAACATTTCATCATTTCCTCTTGCTTTCATCTGAAAATGATACAAAGAACAGGACCTATCGTTGACATTTCTTATTTCATTTCAAATGAATGCACATCGCTGTAGTATACTGAATTTATTTATTTATTTAGACAGTTTTGTATACCACCTTATCCTTCAATCAAAGTGGTCACAGCACAATTGGGGGATACATTTAACACAAGGGGATATGAGACACATACACTAATACTTACAGGGAACATGAGCAATGGAGGGTTAAGTGACTTTCCCAAGACCACAAGGAACACCTGTGCCACATAAAAGAGGTCATTTTACAACGCCTGAGCAACAATTATTTGTTAACTCAGTGTTTAAAAGGACTTATCCAGCTAGCACCAGCTATTTAAATAGGTTCTGCTGAATATTCCAGGAAGGCCCAGTTTGGGGTACAGCTGACATTAATCCAGATAGTAACGATTTTAAGCGTCACTATCCAGATAACTATCTGTATAACTTAGGACAACAAAAAAGCTGTCCTAAGTGCTATGGCACTAGCCTATCTAGACAGAGCCTGAAAACTGCTCTTCTCCAGATAGTGCTGATGCTGACTGCTGTATCCGGATATTCAGTGCCAACTGCTAGCTGTGTACTGGTGATGGATATCCAGATTTCACTTAACCACAGTGGCTGTCATTTAAACAAAACACTGACTGCCACAATTAAATGTCAGGCAAGTTATCGGCAGCAACATTGACACATGTAGATTGCATACACATCTAAATGCTATTATTTACACATTGCTTTGAGACAGGACCCATAGGTTTGAAAGACCGTACAAAAAGTATATGTGTATTTCCCATTTTATCATGGGAAAATATAGATATATTTTGAAAATTTTCCCATCAACATTCTATCGGCTTTGAGATAGGTATAAGGGTCAACTGCCTGCCCGTTAGAACCTGCTTTGAACTGCTTCTCCCTATTTAAGTAAGAAGATAAGAACATTAAAATTGCCTTACTGGATCGGACCACAGTTGTCCATCATGCTCAGTATCCTGTTTCCAACAGTGGCTAATCCAGGACACATGTACCTGGTGGGATCCCAAAAGGTAGCTAGTTTCTATGTTCCTTACTCCTAAGGATAATCCGTGGCTTTTCCCAGGTCTTCCTCAATAACAGACTATTGACTTTTTTCCCCAGGAACTTGACCAAATCTTTTTTAAACCCAGTTAAGCTAATTGCTTCTACCACATCACCCAGGAATGAGTTCCAAAGCTTAACTGTGCATTGAGTTAAAAAATACTTTCTATTTGTTTTAAATGCATCATTTTCTAACATTGTTGCCCATCTCCTAGATTTTGTACTTTTTGAAAGAGTAAACAATTCATTTGCGTTTACTCATTCAGAGTTGACAAGTTACCCATTTCCAGGAGTAAGATTTTATGCCAGTCCTTGATTTCTGACAGTCTCGTCCTGATGCACTGTGGGATCTGCAGCACTGATTCTAATGGGTAAAACCAGAGTTTACAAGTGCCATACGGTATTGCAATGCAAATTTGAATCCAGAACTGGCAAAAAAATCTCATTCCTGGATCTGGTTAACTCGGCAACTCTGTTCTGTCCAGTCCACTCAGCATTTTATAGATCTCTGTACAATTTTTCCTTGGCTGTCTCTTCTCTAAGCTGAAGAGCCCTAACCGTTTTAGGTTTCATCCCCATAAAAACATAAGAACATAAGAAATGTCATACTGGGTCAGACCAAGGTTCATCAAGCCCAGTATCCTGTTTCCAAGTGGCTAATCAAGGTCATAAGAACCTAGCAGTTTCCCCAAAGGACACAGGTTCCAAAATGCTTGTACTGGGACAAGCAGTGGATTTCACGGGTCCCCTTTAATAATGGTTTATGGTTCTTTCCCCCAGGAACTTGTCCAAACCTTTTTTGAACCCAGCTACACTAACAGCTTTTATTACATCCTCCGGTAACAAATTCCAGAGTTTGATTACGCGCTGAGTGAAAAAAATATATTTTCTCTGATTAGTCTTATATGGGTTATACTGTAGCTTCATTGCATGTCCCCTAGTCTTTCTACATTTTGATGGTGTAAACAATCGATCTTCATTTACCAGTTACACTCCATTCATTAATTTATAGACATCTAACATATCTCCCCTAAGTCGTCTCTTTTCTAAGTTTGAAGAGCCCTAACCCTTTTAGCCTCTCTTCATAGGGGTATCCTTCCATCCCCTTTCCCATTTTGGTGACTCTTCTCTGTACCTTTTCTAATAACACTATATCCTTTTTAAGATACAGCGACCAGACTTGCACACATTATTCAAGGAGCGGTTGCACCATGGAATGATAAGAGGCATTATAATATCCTTTGTTTTATTCTCCATTCCTTTCCTTATCATTCCTAGCATTCTATTTGCTTTCTTGGCGGCCATTGCACACTGGGCAGAGGGTTTTAACATGTTATCTGTGATGAGGCCCAAATCCTTTTCCTGGGTTGTGGTTCCTAATGTGGAATCTTGCATTGTGTAACCATAGTTTGGGTTGTTCTTTCCTAGGTGCATAACTTTGCATTTGTCCACATTAAATTTCATCTGCCATTTGGAAGCTCAGTCTTCCAAATTATGAAGGTCCTCTTGCAATTTTTCACAATCCTCATGGGTTTTAACAACTTTGAATAATTTTGTGTCATCTGCAAATTTGATTACTTCATTCATTATTCCCTTTTCCAGGTCATTTAAAAATACGTTAAAAAGCAGTGGACCCAATAGAGATCCCTGGGGTAGTCCACTATTCACCTTTCTCCATTGGGAAAATTGGCTATTGAGCCCTACTCTCTGCTTTATATTTTTTAACTAGTTCCTGATCCACAATAGTACACTGTCTCCTGTCCCATGACTTTTTAAATTTGCCATGAGTCTCTCCTGAGGGACCTTGTCAAAGGTTTTCTGAAATTCCAGATCCACTACATTGACCGACCCACCTTTATCTACCTGTTTATTAACACCTTCAAAGAAATATAACAGAATAGTAGAAGCAAGAACTTCCCTAGCTAAAGCCATGTTGGCTGTCTCCCATTAAACCATGACTATCAACATGTTCAGTAATTTTGCCCTTTATATTAATTTTTGGCTCATCGGGCTGTAAATATTGGTAGCTTACTTGACTTCTTTGACCATTTCATCCATTTGTTCACTCTGCTCAGGCAGTTGATAGTATATACCCCACTGCCATCGCCTTCCCCTTTTTACATGGAATTTCAATCCATAGAGATTCCACAGTGTATTTTCTTTCCTGCTAAACCTTAATCCCATGTGACTCAATGCCCTCTCTAACATAGAGCGCAACCCCTCCACCAGTTTGATCTACTCTATCATTGTGATATAATTTGTACCCATGTATCGCAGTGTCCCACTGTTGTCCTTCCACCATGTCTCTGAGATACCAATCATATCTAAACTCTCATTTAGTGCTATATATTCTAACCCTCTCATCTTATTTTTTAGACTTCTAGCATTTGCATACAAGCACTCTAGTGGTTGTATTTTTTTCATATTTATCTGGTTATCGGTAGGCAGGAGTAATTTGGAATCTTTAAGTTCTGTATGCTCTGTACTTACTGTAAGGGCATTTGGTTTACTTTTGTCTTTATTGGAATCTCTCTGTTGATATGCCCTAACTTCAGTTTTTTGCTAGTATCATTCAAGGATACATCCTTCTGAACCATGTGCTCTTGGGCAACTGTCAGCTTTCCCCTATTATCTAGTTTAAAAGCTGCTCTTATCTCCTTTTTAAAGGTTAATGCCTGTAGCCTGGTTCCATTCCGGTTAAGGTGGATACCAACCACGCATTGAGACTCCGGAGTGCTGCCTGCCTTTTGGGTCCTGGCGTGGAATGGGATGCATTTCTGAAAATGCTACCCTGGAAGTTCTGAATTTCATCTTCTGAACTAAAAGCCTACATTTGGCCTCCAAAATCTCCCTACCCCACTTTCCTATGTCATTGGTGCCAACATTATACCAAGACAGCAGACTCCTCAGCACTATGTAAGATCTTGTCTAGGTGGCGTGTGAGATCTGCAACCTTTGCATCAAGAGGTCATGTTACCAGGCATTCCTCCCCACCACCCAGCTATCTACATGCCTAATGATTGAACCACCAACTATAATGACTGTCCTATCCCTTCTCTCATGGGTACATGGCCTTGTAGAAACCTCCTTAGTGTGAGAGGGTTTTACATCACCTGGAGGACAGGTCATAGCTACAGGATCACTTCCTGCTACACCAGGGTGATGCTCTCCTGTCACGTGACCTCTCTCCACCATGGCAACAGGGATACTGCCAGACTGGAGATGGAACTTCAGTGCTATGTCCCTGTAGGTCTCATCTATGTACCTCTCTATCTTCCTTACATCCTCCAAGTCTGCTACTCTAGCCTCCAGAGATCAGACCCTTTCCCTGAGAGCAATGAGCTTCTTGCACCTAGTGCACATGTAAGACCGCTCACCAACTGGGAGAAAATCATATATGTGACACTCAATGCAAAAGAGTGGAACGCCCCATCTCACTACTGGACTGCTGTCTGCATCTTAGTTTTAAGGTTATTTTTATGTATTTAAGTTGTTTACTTACATAGATTTGCTGGAGATACTTATACTAATAAACTATATTGAATAAGTTTAATGGACTTTGTTCACCTAAAGATTAATTAATCTCAGGTCCTTAATGTATGCTTGATGAGGATAAACAGCTGCACCTGAGGGTGCATATGGACCCATCCATTGCCCACTTCAAATTCGGCCATGGGTATGCTTAGGAGGTGTGGCAGGGGTGGGTTGGTTTAAGATACATGTGTATATACAATTTCCAACCAGCACTGCATATCCAATATTGACATTGGGGATGTCCATGGCTATATCTGCTGCAGGTCATGAAGAAGATTAGTAAAGATGCTCATTTCAGCAAAATAAAAACAGTAAAATGAAGTGGAAAATGCCCATCCACTCCACCGATAGTTTTCACTCCTTCAAAAATTCCTGTTAGTAAATAGAACATGCATTTCACCAGGCATTTATACTGCAACACCTCTTCATTTGCAAAGTGGCAGGCTGGAATGTGCAAAGGGGAGAGATCCATGGTTTCTTTCTGTGATAGGGCAGCATGCATGTCTCTGTCCCCTATTCCATGGATATGAAAATACAACATGCTCAAGTTGTGGAAACTAAAACGTGGAGATTTCCTATATGTGGCTAGTTTATAACTCTGTGTCTCCTCATTTTTGCTATTACACAGCGGATATATGTATCTTACAGAGTGGTGAAAGGCTGCCCTTCTTACTGGATATCGGACATTTTGACTCAGACATCCCACTTTGCAGTCAAACATCCTTTCTAAAATGCAGGATCTAAGGCAGCATGGGTTTACCAGAAGAAGGTCTTATCAGACAAATCTGAGATTTTTTTTGACGAGATGAAGAGGGAGTTGGACCGATGGAGAGCCCTAGATGTGGTGTACTTAGATTTCAGTAAAGGCTTTGACACCGTTCCTTACAGGCAACTTATACACATAGGGGTATGCTTACTAAACCGTCTTAATGTTAGTGGCGTTAGTTGCAGTCTTACTGTGATGAATGCCATATAAGGTAGTTGGCGTTCCGGTCTTAAGGTAGCATTTCGGGTTATCGCACGATAAAGTCTGTTATCATGTGACAGAGGGAACGGTGGCACTCTAACATGCGTTAGCCTTAATTAGGCGCGCTGAGATGGCACCAAAGCAACAGAGGTGTAGCACAATGGTTAATACATTGACTGATGAAACAGGGGTCATGAGTTCAATCCCCCAGTGGGTTTAATGAGTAGGGCTGTCTGAGGCATTACCCTTTACTTTAAATCAGTGCTGTCTGAGGCATTTTCTTTTTTAATTTAAATTAGTGCTGCCAGCAAACACACCCTCACAGTGCCGTAACCTAAGGTGCCGCATAAGGCGCCCTATAAGGCACTCCAGAGGGCACATTATAAAGTGCATTGTCCGCCTAGGCACCTTATAATGTTCCCTATAGGGCGCCTTATAAGGTGCCTTATTGGGCACTTTATAGGGCACCTTATGAGGCACCTTAAGGTTTCAGCACTGTGAGGGTGTTTTTGCTGGCAGCTCTAATTTAAATTAAAAAAGGAAATGCCTCAGACAGCCCTATCAAATAACACAACTGTGGGATCAAACCCATGACTTCTGCCTCCACAGTCATTGAAGTAACCAGTGGGCTACATCTCCATAGCTACCAACAAGCCCCTGGTTGGCTACAGAAGGACTGCAGGTCACCACACAAACTGTCTGCTGTGGTTACAAGGATAGGGTTAATCCACCCGTACCCATGATGCACTGCACATGCAGATCAGCAGTCTACAGATGATCACAAGATAGGGTATGCACCCCCACAGCACCTTGGCCTGGTAGGGGGAACTGACCGTGTGTGTTACTGGCACAGAGTAGCTACAGACAGACACATTGTGGGGGTACTGTGCTCACCCTGAGGGCGAGGTGGGGCGCCCAGCACCAGATCTGCAGCACCTGGCTTAGCTGAGATAGGCTATGATGCAGGTCTCCATCAGTGCCAGTGTGTGATAGGTAGTCCTTGCAGACACACCTAGGCTACACCTGTATCCATCCGTATTTCCTAGTCACGTCTAGCCCTTGTGGAATATGATGCACCCAGAATAGTGCATATGCTGTGTGGGTGCCATGGTCACATGATTTAAGTGAAGGGGGGTGTTTAGACCCATAGGCAGATTATGTAGCACCACCCAACCCACCCTCTGGGGCTTAGGGTGGGGGACAGGATCTCCCAGCAACAGATCCACATTCTACATCACTGCAATGGTGGCAGTAGAGGGGACCATCAACCCCAGTCCTGCTGGGGAACAGGCACCCTACAGGGCAGTCAATGCAGATCTGTACACATCCATAAGGCAATGGAAGACAGACAGTAGGCATGGAAATGCTCAGCTACCCCCACCACTATCTGACATTCTCCAGCAGCGAGAACAGTGAGTCTTCAGCGACTGTACCCTGCAAGGTGTTCCAGCCATACACATACTAACTGCAGACAGTCTGCTAGATAGTCCATAGTGCATGTTCCTGGAGGAGATGTGTGCACCCAAAACTGGGATGTGAGCACACCCACCAAGCAGATAAGTCAGTGATTGGGCCCCAGAAAAGAGAACCCATAAATATCCCTTGAAAGAAATACAGTATAGCACTATGGGGGAACCTAGCCATGCCGTGGTCACTGCTAAGTCAGGGTGAGAGTGACCTCTCAGCAGGACATGCTGTGGCCACCCTGTCCGTGCAGGTGGTGGCCAGGCACTACAATGTCCCAGCCATTGCCCTATGCCCTGTGCAGATGCATCCTGCCCAGGCCACTCTGTCCGGGCCATACCCACAGTACTTTGCTCCTCATTATGCAATTGGAAGGCTAACACTAGAAACAGTGCAAGCAGTGTGGGCTGAGTAAGGTGTAGGCAGCCACAACACACTGGATAGACAGACACACACTCCCACACCTATGCCAGCATTGTGCAAATATAGAGGCTTTTGGCAGCCCTGGCCACTACACCAGTCCTGGGCACAGTGCAGGCATGGCTATGGTACGCAATACTGTTGGGGTCACTCCCCGGGGTGGTCAACACTGTCAGAAACCAAAACTGAAACACATTCCACAGATATCAAAAAGGTTGCTATGATGCAGCTCGATCAGCAAATTGTGCTTAACTTAGGAATTGTTATATCTGCCATTAATCATAGCAACCTTTTGATATATGTGTAACGTCTTCCCAAGTTTAGGGCAGCATTGCTAAGGTATGCAAGTGCTAGTATTGGGAGATGCTGCTGCGTGCAGGGCCCATCAGCCTGACTCTCCATGAGGCTTTGGATAGTGGAGCCTGTGGGTGTGGGTGTTTATGCCCCTGTTGGCCGCCGCTCTAGGGCAGAGGTTCCCAACTCCTGTCCTGGTGGGCCAAACACTGTTCAGGTTTTCATGCTGTCCCTAATGAATATGCATGAGATACATTTGCATACAATGGGGCGGCGCATACTAATACAGCACAGCCATATTTATTAGGGACAGCATGAAACCTGAATGGTGTTTGGTCCTCCAGGACTGCAGTTGGGAAACTCTGCTCTAGGGATCGCACATGTTTATGGTGTCTGTGCTCTGTAGGGTAAAATATAGGCATTTTAGGCATGTTTATTTTATCTGCAATAAAGGTTCCATCTTTATTACCATGGTTTAGTACTGGGTAAAATATGGGGAAAGGTTTGGCAGGAGCCACAGCTGGGAATTGAACTTGTGACCTTCTGCTCCTGAACACACAGGTTGTGTATACGGCACCACACTGTTGCCACAGGGACAGTTCATTCCCTGGGGATACCATAACTGTTCATCAGACAGACCCTGTCTGTTGTATTGCAGGGCACCCACCTAAACGGGGCTAGGCCATGGTCTGCTGTGGGCAGATGCCATTGCCCCCTCTGCCACCAGCACCCCTCCGCCACCATGCTGCAATGCCATTATGCCGGTGGTGCTGGTGGTGTGCAGTCCCAGGCCATCCAGTATGCCGGTAGGCAGCTGCCTAAGGTGTGGGTTCTTGGGTAGGGGTGCCTACATGGACATGCGTGCTTCCCCCCCCCCCACCGCCTGCCAATGTTATGTGCCCTTGGGGGTATCTGCTGGGTAATCTCCCCTGTGACACTGTGGGACACACACTCGTGCCCATGTTGGTCCCTCGTCAGTTGCTGTCTTGCTGCTTTACAGTTTCGGCATTCCTATGTGTCACCTAGGCATCTGCCTAGCCCGCACTGTGCCCCAGCTGGACCACAGCATGTGCCGCCTACAGCCCCCTGTATCCCATTTACAGCATCAGTACAGTTGCCATTTCCTACGTGCCCACTCTGCTGTTGCTGCACGTGTGCACGCCATAACAAACCTGCCTGATATAAACGACAACAACCCTGATCAGCGCTATTTCAATGTGGGATCATTCACTTTGTAGGAAGACAGAGCATAGGCCCTTCAAACATGATATCTTCCTTTTTACGCTTTGTCAGTGGTGTTGATTTATGTTTATTATTAATATCACTATTGGCCAGCTTGGTTATTGGGATTTTAGATGTGGTTCTGGTCCTTTTATATGTTTGTTTGCCTTTTTGGTCCCTGCACATGTATCACAACCATCACTTTTCTGGGTTTCCCTGCCTTTGCTGCACATTGCTGACTTAAATGGTTTCTCTCTCCTGCCAATGTGCCTTAACGCGAGGGTTTCACTGGCGCTAATTTTCAGACCTTCATTTCACGGCGTTAGTGTGTATGGAGCCTCTCCCCATCCACTCTCCGCCCATTGACCCCTATCTCCGCCCTTTGGGGAGCCTTACTCTGCCCTTCAGATCCAGCTTTCACAGCGTTAGTGTGCCTTAACGCTGATGGTGACATTATCATGCGATACATGATGTTATCGCGTGATAATGTTACATTATTGCCCGATAACGTTACATATCGTGCGATAACATTGGCGCTGCTACGTTAAGACAGTTTAGCAAACATACCCCTAAATTATCTTGCTAAAAACTTTTCTTTAATAAAAAAGTGTTTCCTGACTGATAGAATCATTCTTTTAAAAATCCTGCTTTCACAGTGTATAGCCCCTTCAGTTCAATGAATTCAGTGCTAGAGAATGCCGGCGAGGCCTGATGCTGAAGTAATCATTCTGGGTAAACCTCAAATCACATATGAAACTACATATCTTCCTCTCTCAACCAAAATATAAACTGATGTGTAATAATAATTATGTATCTACTACCCAAATGAGAAAAAAAGCAGTTCGAGTGCTATGAAGATCTTTGAAAATCACTGGTCTCTTAAGAGTTATATAGAATTTATACATCTTTAGAATCAGCATTATAAATTACCATAACATAATTGATGGGACATTCCAGAGAAGAAGGAATTGCATTCAATTTAAACTTAGAACTCTGTTTGAATCTTCAAATTCATATAAAACTAGATGGCTGTACTTCTAACAATCATATAATTAATCACATATCTAAAAATCTTAAAATCCATCAATCCATAAGTAATAAAAAAACAGGTGATGGTCGTAATAGAAAAGAGTATTGATAACATAAACCTAATAAAGCTTTTATAGCTATACCCTAACACATCTTTATACATTACTAAACAAGTGTATGTCTGGAAAGGTCTTATAAAAATACCTTAGATCTACTTCCTGATTCCGTCTTTTTGGTATTACGGTCCTCATGTTCACCATCTACCTAGCTATCTAAATGCCTAATGAGTGAATCATCAGCTACAACATCCTTTCTAACGCTTCTCTCCTGGGCGCATGTCCTGAGTATAAGAGGATATTGCATCATCTGGAGGGCAGGTACTGGCTATAGGATTAGTTCCTGCCACATCAAGGTGGTGTATTCTTTTCAGGTGAACTTCCTCCTCTATGGTAGTACAGAAGCTGCCAAATTGGGAGTGGGACTTCTCTACTATGTTCTTGAAGATTTCCTCTATATGTTTCTCTATATGCCTTAGCTCCTCCAATATTCTACTCTACTACTACTACTACTACAAGACATATGCAGTGCTGCATAGAGATGTAAGAGACGGTCCCTGCTCATCAGAGCTTACAATCTAGTCAAGCTAGACAACACAGTAGGTGTAGACAGGGTTATATCTAGGGGGAACGGTAAACAAACACAAAGGAGATCAAGTGAGTCAAGATCCGAAAGCAGCAGTGAAGAGGTAAGTTTTCAGTCTAGATTTGCAAAAGACCAGAGAAGGCGCCTGACGTACAGATTCAGGTACAGACTTGTATGTAGTTTGGACCTCTTCCCTGAGACCTAGGAACTCTTTGCATCTAGTGCATACATATGACTTGTCATCAAATGGAAGATAATGATACATGTGGTACTGAGTGCAAAAGCCTGGATGGCCTTATTTTGGTGCTGGACTGCTGTTGCATCTTAGTATTGGTTATTTGTTTAGTTAGTTAAAGTTGCAAAATGAAGTAAGGAAAGAATATAAACTCCCTTAAACTTATTAGGTGTATGTTAAGCCATATTGGACCTAGTCCTTAGTGGAACATCAGATCTGGTACAAGAGATAAGGGTGTTGGGGCCACTTGGCAATAGTGATCATAGCATGATCGCGTTTGATTTAATTAGTGGAGGAGGGATGGTAAGGAAATCCACAGTACTATCTTTTAACTTTTGAAAGGGAGACTACAGTATGATAAAATGAGGAAAAAAGTTAAGAAAAAACGAAAAGGAGCAGTTGTAAAGGTTAAAGACTTACATCAAGCTTGGATGTTGTTGAAAAATGCTATCTTGGAAGCCCAGACCAGCTTTATTCCACACTTTAAGAAAAGGGGAAGGAAGTCCAAAAAACTGCCAGCATGGTTTAAAGGTGAGGTCAGAGAGGCTGTTGTTGACAAAAAAGCAACTTTCAGGAAATGGAAAAAAGAACCAAACAACGAAAACTGGAAACAGCACAAGCACTGGCAAGCTAAATGCAAGGCGCTGATAAGGCAAGCAAAGGGAGAATCTGAGAAGAAGTTTTCTGCGGAACCTAAACCGGCATAATAAAGACTTTTTCAAGTACATTCGTAGCAAAAAACCTGTGAGAGAGTCAGTTGGTCCTTTAGATGATAGAGGGGTTAAAGGGGCACTAAGAGGCAACAAGGCAATAGCGGAGAGACTGAATGAATTCTTTGCTTCGGTCTTTACTGAGAAAGATGCAGGGATGTTACGCATGACTGAAGTAGTATTTAAAGGTGCGGAAGAATTGAAGGAAATATTGATACATCAGGAATATGTATTACAACTATTTGATAAACTGAAGAGTAGCAAATTACCTGGACTGGATGATATACATCAAGGGTGTTGAAAGAACTGAAATATGAGATTGCAGACCTGCTATTAGTAATCTGTGAACTGTCATTAAAATCATCTGTAATACCTGAAGACTTGAGGATGGCAAACGTAACGCCAATTTTTAAAAAGGGTTCCAGGGGTGATCTGGGAAACTACAGACCGGTGAGCCTGACGTCACTACTGGGAAAAATGGTAGACACCATCATAAAAAAAAAAATTGCTGAACATGTAGATAGTCATGGCTTAATGGGAGACAGCCAACATGGCTTTAGACAAGGAAGATCTTGTCTTACTAATCTGTTATGTTTTTTGAAGGTGTGAATAAACAGGTAGACAAAGGTGAGTCGGTTGATGATATAGTGTATTTGGACTTTCAGAAAGCCTTTGACAAGGTCCCTCATCAGAGATGTTTGTCAAAACTAAAGAGTCATGGGAGGGGGGCGGAGCCTGATGTCCAGCGGGTTAGACGCTTCGCGCTGAAGCTCCCGAGAGGCCTACTCAGAATCCTGACTTAATACCTACATAAACTTAATATTTTGCTCCGAACTTACCGGGGTACCTCGGGGGGATGGCGGCCCACAAACCAGCGCGCTTAGACTTCGGGTCTCCCTCTTCTTCACACGGAAAACGCTCCAAAACAGAGTTGTCTTCCCCACAAAAGATAGTTTCACTTCGGGAAAACCCCGAAATGCAACAGGAGATCTTGGAGGAAATACGCGGTGTGAAGGAACTGGTACAGTCCAACGGAGAAGCGCTCCGAGCCATGCGAGAAGACTTCGGTATGCTTCAGGACCGGCTTGAAGGTCTTTCACTACGGCAGGACAACATGGCGGGGGTCCTCGACTCGCACGCGGTGCGCTTGGAGAAACTGGACAAGGCTGAGCGTCAGATACAGAATCTTCAAAAAGAGTTAGAGGATAGCAATAATCGAGCCCGTCGCAACAATGTAAGGCTCATTGGAGTACCGGAGGGGGTGGAAGCAGGAGATATAAGAGAATTCCTGGTCAAAACTCTTCCCTCCTTGCTGAAGATCACTTTTCACAGAGATCTGGAAATTGACCGAGCACATCGTGTTCCTACCAACATGGCGCTCAATCGGACGACCCCCCGGCCTATCATCTTTCGATTACTGAGATATCAGCAAGTTGAGCAAATTCTAAATGCTGCCCGGGCGAATCATCATCTGGAGTTTGAAAGTCATAAAGTCTCCTTCTTCCCTGACTTGGCAAAGCCCACAGTTGACCGTCGGAAGAGACTCCTTGCTTTTCGCCCTAGACTTCAACAGCTACAGGCTCGTTTTGGCCTATTGTATCCAGCGAAGCTCAGAGTGACTCTCCATAACCAAACTAGAACATTCGAAGATCCTGATCTACTAGCAACATTTTTAGATTCCAAAGAAGCAGACCAGATGCGCTAATCCAACAACTTGGATCTGTAATCCGCCGGATCTGCCCGCCATTTTGAATGGCCCGACGCGGTGATCACAGCCTGGAACAGAGACTGCCTGGACTTTTCTTTCTTTCTATATATAATTTTTTTGGTCTTCTATCCCTCCATGATGTGCACCTCGGTTGGATTCGGAACATGCACAGCTATATCAGTTATATGTTTCAATTTAGGCCTTCTCTGGGGTTTCTCCCCGCAGACATATGGTCGCCAGTAATTTCTGGGGTTCTGCTTCTTCTCTAATGCACTTCGGTGCTTATTTTTTTTATATGGGGCGCTTCATTGTTTTTCATTAGTTTATTTTCTATCATGTCATGTGTACAGCCATATACAGTTAATATGAGGGACATTGTGAAATTATGTGCGTTATCATGTTCTTTTTCAGAATTTTTAACCCTTCTGAATGGCCTTATGTAAGATCTTATCGCTGAACGTAAACGGCATCAATAGTCCAATCAAAAGAAAGAAAATCCTTTGCTATCTTAATCATGAGCATGCTGATTTAGTGTTTCTTCAGGAAACGCATTTAAACTCCGCTGAAACACTGAAACTTAATGCTAAGCCTTACATGGTGGCTGCCTACTTTCCCGTGGGGTAGCCATCTTGGTTAAGAAGTCTTTGCAAGCTACTGTAATGGATACTAGCTCTGATATGGAGGGTAGATGGGCCCGTGCACACCTTAAGGTTGGAGATAGTGAATTCACGTGTATTTGTATTTATGCTCCGAATGTGGATAACCCTGCTTACTATGCAAGTATTGCGCAGTTGGCACAGGCCTCTGCCAATACTCCATTAATACTTGGCGGCGATTTCAACCAAGTACTTGATCCTTTGATAGATAGATTGCCGCCTAGAACGAGTGGTCCACCCAAGAGTCTTGATACCCTTACAGCTCTGATGACAGATCTTGCGTTAGTAGATATATGGAGGCTGCTTCACCCCTCCGACTTAGAGTTCACCTTTTTCTCAGCCCCCCATCACTCACAATCTAGAATAGATTTTCTTCTTATCTCCAAAGCACTGATATCCCAAGTGGACACGGCTAGGATTCATCCTCTCCATATTTCAGATCATGCTGCCATATCTTTCTCATTACATGTCACTACGCAAGGTGAACATCCCCGTGCTTGGTTTTTTGGGGCATAGTAATTTCCCTAATTACGAAATACTGGAAAAATAGCTCCCATCTGAGCCCCAATGAATGGTGGAATCATGTCTGTCTCTACAGTAAATATGAGCAAATACCTCGTATGTTAGCTTCTGCCGTTCAGACCCCCCACCACTTGTCTAAATGGAAGATGCTCAACGACTATGTTCAAACTGCTAAATGCTCTCATCTGACTGTTTAAATCTGTGTAAATCTCTGTCACATGATCATTCTGTATCGCAGATACTATTTCTGTTTGTTTTGATGTACAATTACTGTTGTTTGTAAGCGCTTATATGATGATACTTATCAGCTTAGAGAAGAAGCATAGGGGTGGGGGGTAATTGGGGTTGCTTTTTCCTTATTGTATGCTTGTATTTGTCTCCTTTGGTGTGTTGTTTCTTTTTGCTTGTTGTAAAATGAAAATAAACGTTTAAAAAAAAAAAAAAAAAAAAAGAGTCATGGGATAGTAGGCAGTGTACTATTGTGGATCAGGAACTGGTTAAAAGATAGAAAGCAAAGAATAGAGCTAAATGGCCAATTTTCCCAATGGAGAAAGGTGAATAGTGGTGTACCCCAGGGATCTGTGCTGGGTCCACTGCTTTTTGACATATTCATAAATGACCCAAAAAAGGGAATAACGAGTGAGGTTATCAAATTTGCAGATAACACAAAACTATTTAAAGTTGTTAAAACCCATGAGGATTGTGGAAAATTGTAAGAGGATCTTGATAAATTGGAAGACTGGGCATCAAAATGGCAGATGAAATTTAATGTGTACAATTGCAAAGTTATGCACCTAGGGAAGAACAACCCAAACTATGGTTACACGATGCAAGGTTCCACATTAGGAACCACCATCCAGGAAACAGATTTAGGCGTCATTGTGGATAACATGTTAAAACCCTCTGCCCAGTGTGCAGCGGCAGCCAACAGAGCAAATAGAATGCTAGGTATCATAAGGAAAGGAATGGAAAATAAAACAAAAGACATTATAATGCCTCTATATTGTTCCATGGTGAGACCGCACCTTGAATATTGTGTGCAATTCTGGTCGCCATATCTTAAAAAGGATATAGCGTTATTAGAAAAGGGTCAGAGAAGAGCCACTAAAATGGTAAAGGGGATGGAAGGATACCCCTATGAGGAGAGGCTAAAAAGGTTAGGGCTCTTTAACCTGGAAAAGAGACGGCTGAGGGGAGATATGATAGAAGTCTATAAATTAATGAACGGAGTGGAACGGGTAAGTGTAGATCGATTGTTTATGTTATCAGAATATAGAAAGACTAGGGGATATGCAATGAAGCTACAGGGTAAACTATTTAAGACTAATAAGAAAATATTTTTTCACTCAACGTGTAATCAAACTCTGGAATTTGTTACCGGAGGATATAGTAAATGCTGTTAGTGTAGCTGGGTTTAAAAAAAGTTTGGACAAGTTCCTGGAGGAAAGGTCCATAAACCATTATTAAAAAGGGACCCAGGATATCAATGCTTGACCCAATACAAGCATTGTGGAACCTGTGTCTTTTGGGGAAACTGCTAGGTACGTATGACCTAGATTGGCCACTGTTGGAAACAGGATACTGGGCTTGATGGACCTTGGTCTGACCCAGTATGGCATATCTTATGTTCTTATATGCTACTTATTCTTTACTTGCTTCAAGATGAATTGCAAGGAACATAAAACTAATCAATCTTTGAGGACCAATAACTTACTGTTGAAGACAGCCAGTTAAACCTGAAGGCACAAAATGTCTGTTCTATCCTTTTAATTGGCTTGAAAACTTATAATTCCAAGAGCTGAGGTGAGTGGGTGGGTGGGAGTGAGGGCAGGGGAGTGGAAAATAAATGCTTTCAGAAAGTTAAGCTACACCCTAACTAGTTTTAGTAAACACTAACAGAAAGTTTTTCTGCTATGTCCTGTTATATAGAAGGATTGGGAGAGAGAGAGATTGCAACTGGAGTATCTACTATAAAAACATTCAAATACGATTAGAAATGAATGCCTTAAGAATTTAGGTACATTCTGGTAAAAGAACAATGGCTTTCTAAAATAATAGAAAATTGTTTCCTTTTATGTACTGACAGAATAGCTTTGGATACCCTTGTCATTACAAGTTCCATCTTATACATTCTTTCAGTGTTGGGAACCTCAATGCTATGTTAAATGCTCCAGGCATCAAAAGAAGACAAGTGATTCAGCTCCATTCAAACTGAGTTCAGTTACTAAACCAATTGTGTGGATATGGCTATGAATGCTGAAAATATAAAGGATTATTACAGTCATCTTTCTCCATGTTGCACATGAGATACACTTATTTCTCTCATAAGCCAAGGTAATGAAGATGTCTTATTCATTAAGAGAGAAATATCTGATAATAAAAAATGTAAAAACTGTTAATACAATGTTGCTTTCACGTAATTCAAACTGTATAAAACTAATGTAAATATGTAAAAAGTTTTCATTACATCCTCACTATATCTCAGGATGTAAACAATGTTTGCATGCTTATTTATACTGTTATATGTAAACCTGTTCCCTGTAAATGACTAGGACATGATTACTCATGTACCTTCAATTTTCTCTGTTCATTGTAAACCGCACTTGATACTTGGGAAAGAGCGGTATATAAATGTGTGATAAATAATAATAATAATAATAATAATATATACACACACAAATATATGCATATATTAATACACACACACGCACATAAATATATGCATACACATATCCATGTGAAGAGGCATTTTAAAATGGATGTCCAAGTGAAATCTGGGGCATCCAGAGCAAAATATAAAGAAACCCACTAGGGATATTTATGTTTCAGCCCAATTTTAGCCACTTGGGGGTATGTTTACTAAACCATCTTAAAGTGCGCTCTGTGATGTTATCGCGCAATAAGGTACCTTATCGTGTGATAATGGTGCTTTTTTAGGCTCACAGGTACCTTATCGCGCGATAACGCGTGCAGCGGCGCAAACGAGCGCTGAAGGCGGGGAAAGGCTCCCGGAGGGCGGAGGAAGGCTCCCCCGGGGCGGAGAGAAGGGGTCAATGGGTGGAGAGTGGGAGGGGAGAGGCTCCCCGCACACTAACGCTGTGAAATCCGAGGCTGAAAACTAACGCCAGTGAAACCCTGGCGTTAGAGCTGATTTAAAGGGAAGAGAAACCATTTCCGTCAGCAATGTACAGCAAAACCAGGGAAACCTACAAAAAAGTGATAAGTGTGATACATGTGCGCGGAACAAAAGTGCAAATAAACATTGATAATGACCCCAACAAAATATAAAAAAACACTCCCAATAAAGCTCCAAAAAAAGATATGAATTGTGGAAGGGTCTACGCTCCGTCCCCATACAAGGCGAATGATCCCACAGTGAAATAGCGCTGATCAGGGTTTCCCTCTCCATTGGACAGGTTCCCTATGGCGTGCACATGTTCCACAACAGCAGGGCAGGCATGTCGGAATGGGCAACTGGACATATGCTGGGAAAGGGGACACAGAGGGCTGCAGACGGCACATGCTGTGCTGCAGCTGGGCCACAGTGCGGACTAGGGTGATGCCTAGGTGGCCCATAGGAATGCTGAAACAGTAGAGCAGCCAGAAAGCAACTGATGAGGGCCCAGCATGGGCACGAGTGTGCTTCCCACAGTGTCACAGGGGATAGTACCCAGTAGGTACCCCCAAGGGCACAGAACAGTGGCAGGCGGTTCTGGGGGGAAGCGTGGACACCTATGCAGACACCCCTACCCCAGAACCCGCACCATAGGCAGCCACCTACCCGCACACTGGATGGCCTGAGACTGCGCTCCACCAGCACCACCAGCAGAAGGGCATGTCAGCAGGATGGCAGAGGGGTACTGGTGGTGGAGGGGGCAGTGGCAGCTGCCCAGAGCAGACCGTGGCCTAGCCCTGTGTAGGTGGGTGCCATGCACTGCAACAGACAGGCCCTGTCTGATGAACAGTCATGATATCCCCAGGGAATGTACTGACTCTGTGGCAACACAGTGGTGCAGTGCACACAGCCAGTGTGTTCAGGAGCAGAGGTTCAAGTCCCAGCTGTGGTTCCTGCCAACCCAGCCCCCATATTTTACCCACTACTAAAATGTGCTAATACAGACAGATCCTTTATTGCAGATGATGTAAACATGCCCAAAACACCTACATTTTACCCTACAGAGCACAGACACCATAAACAGGCGCATTATCTAGAGCAGAGTCTCCCAAATGCAGTCCTGGAGGGCCAAACACCATTCAGCTTCCATGCTGTCTCTAATAAAGATGCCTGTGCTGCATTTCTATGCGCCGCCCCCATGGTATGCAGATGTATCTCATGCATATTCATGAGGGACAGCATGAAAACCCGAACAGTGTTTGGCACACCAGGACTGGAGTTGGGAACCTCTGCCGTAAAGCAGCAGCCAACAGGGGCAGACACACCCGCAACCATAGGCTCCATTAGCCAATGCCTCCTGAAGAGGCAGGACATTGGGCCCTGCATGCTTCTCCCAATACTAGCTCTTGCATACCTTAGCAATGCCACATAAACCTGGGAATACGGTACACAGCTATCAAAAGGTTGCTATGATTACTGGCAGATAGCAATTCCTTAGTTAAGCACAATTTGCTGATTGAGCTGCATCATAGCAACCTTTCTGATGTCTGTGGAGTGTGCTTCAGGTCTGGTGTCTGACAGTGTTTACCACCCTGGGGAGTGACCCCAACAGTATTGCGTACCATATCCATGTCTGCACTGTGCCCAGGACTGGTGCGGTGGCCAGGGCTGCCAAACACCTCTATAGTTGCACAATGCTGGCATAGATGTGGGAGTGTGTGTCTGTCTATACAGTGTGTGGTGGCTGCAAACACCCTCCACAGCCCACACTGCCAGCACTGTTGCCAGTATTGGCCTGACAATGTGCATAATGAGGAGCAAGGTACCATGGGTATAGCCCAGACAGGGTGGCCTGGCCAGGATGCATCTGCACAGGGCATAGGGCAATGGCTGCGACATTGTAGTGCCCGGCCACCACCTGCACAGACAGGGTGGCCACAGCAGGTTCTGCTGGGAGATCACTCTCACCCTGACTGAGCAGTGACCACGGCATGGCTAGGTTCCCCCATAGTGCTATATGGTATTTCTCCCATGTGATATTTATGGGTTCTCTTTTGGTGCTCAATCACTGACTTATCTGCTTGGTGTGGATGCTGACATCCCAGTTCTGGGTGCATGCATCTCCACCAGGAACATGCATTATGGACTAGCTAGCAGACTGTCTGCAGCTAGTATGTGTCTTGCTGGAAGACCTTGCAGGGTGCAGTGGCTGGAGGCTTGTTGCAGGAGAATATCAGATAGTGGTGGGGTGCAGCTGAGCATTTCCAGGCCTGATGTCTGTCTGCTATTGCTTTATGGATGTGTACAGAGCTGCATTGACTGCCCACTAGGGTGTCTGTTCCCCAGCAGGACTGGGGTTGATGGTCCCCTCTACTGCCATCATTGCAGGGAGGTAGAATGTGGATCTGTTGGTGGGAGACCCTGTTTCCCACCCTCAGCCCCAGAGGGTGGTGGTACATAATCCTTCTATGGGTCCATAAGGGCTAAACCTGACTGAGCAATACAGATGTATCCAAGGTGTGTCTGCAGGAACTACCTATCTCACACACTAGCACTGCTGGGGACCTGCAGCATGGCCTATTTCTGCCATGGAAGGTGCTGTGGACCTGGTGCTGGGCGCCCCATCTCACCCTCAGGGTGAGCACAGTACCCGCACAATGTGACGGTGAGTAGCTACTCTGTGCCAGTAACACACACGGTCAGTTCCCCCTACCAGGCTGAGATGCTGTGGGAGTGCATACCCCATCTTGTGATCATCTGTAGACTGCTGATCTGCATGTGCAGTGCATCATGGGTACGGGTGGGTTAACCCTATCCTGGTGACCACAGCAGACAGTTTGTGTGGTGACGTGCAGTCCTTCTGCAGCCAGCCAGGGGTTTGTTAGCAGCTGTAGCCCACTGGTTACTTCACTGCCTGTGGAGCCAGAGGTCATAGGTTCAGATCCACAGTGGGGTTATTTGATAGGGCTGTCCAAAGCATTGTCTATTTTTAATGTACATTAGTGCTGCCAGCAAAAACACCCTTAGAGTACTGTAACCATAAGGTGCCTCAGAAGGCACCTTATAGGGCGCCCTATAAAGCGCCTTCTGAGGCACCTTATGGTTGCAGTCCGTATAGTGTGCCTTATAAGGTGTCCTATGGAGCGCCTTATAGGGTGCCCTATTGGGGACATTATAGGGTGCCGTGGCGGACAATGCACTTTATAATGTGCCCTATGGAGTGCCTTATAGGGTGCCTTATGTAGCACCTTAGGTTACGGCACGTGAGGGTGTGTTTGCTGGCAGCAATAATTAAAATACAAATAAAATGCCTCAAGAAACAATACTTACATGTCAAAGCTGATGCCTCAGCCAGCCTTATGCATTAGGCACACTGGGGGATCAAACTCATGACCCCTGTATCATCAGTCAGTGTATTAACCATTGTGCTACACCTATGTTTCTATGCTTGCATGTCTGGGCGCCTACTTATGATTACCGCGCGGTAACGCGCTTAGCAGCGCTTCGCCCGATAATGTGCGCAGCAGCTCGCGTTATCATGTGATAATCCCGTTTTGCTGCTTTAAGACTGAAACGCCCACTCCTTTTATGGCAGCCTGCACACTATTGCCGGGCGCACGTTAAGACGGTTTAGTAAACATACCCCTTGGTCTTCACCAAAATGGATGGCTACACGAGTGACCATATAGATGTCCCTGCTATAAACACTTGGGGTTGGGATGTCTATTCTATGCTGAATGCATGTCCTTGAAAGCTATTTTGCATGCAGGAACATGCATCAGTGCGCTGAACTGAAAACAAATATCCGTGTTTCCCTGTAGTTTTCGTTATCATCATGGAAAAGTATAGGGGATTTCAGAGTACTTTCCTCTCTATGCTCTCCAGGTGCCTGGATGACAGTATGAAAACTTCTCTGATGGCTGTTCATGTCCCATGGCAAGAACAGACATGGATGGTCCCGCTGATGGATGAGGACATGCTTGTCATTCCTGAAGTCGGCCATGCACATCCAACTTGCTCTGATAATATCTTCTTGGCATATACTGTAAGAATCCTCTGTGTCTGTCCCATGCTTTTTTGAATCCCATTACTGCTTTCCAAGTATTTCCTGATGTTGCTTTTAAGTTTATCTACTTGCAGATTCATTTCATTTCCTCTAGTTCTATAGTTTCCCCATCTTTGAAAAAAGTATGTTTTTTTTCATTAATAGCCTTCAGTTTTTAAACATCTGTATCATATCCTCCGTTCCTCCTTTCCACTGGGAATACATATTTAGGTCCTCAGGTCTCTTCTCATGTCTTCCAGTCCAGGCCCCATATCATTTTAGTTGCCTCTGAACCGTTTCATTTCTTTTTATATCCTTTGTAAGGTATGGTCTCCAAATCCGAAAACAGTACTTCACATAATGTCTCATCAAATGGCACTAATATCGCCTTCTTCCTGCTGGCTATTCCTATCTGTATGCAGCCTTCAGCTTATTCAGAACACCACCATCCGCCTCCTTGCTTATGCCTCCCGCTACGACCACGTTACCCCCCTTCTGATACACTTCCACTGGCTCGCTGTATAATACAGGATCTGGTTCAAGATACTCACACTGGTTCACAAAATTTCCCACACAGATAAGATTATGGTCAAGTCTGTTTGGAAGGACTGAGCTGTGATGGTATGATATTCTGTCTCTCTGGATGTTATAATGAGCCTTTCCTCTTGTCTCTTCTATTTCTTTGACTATCACTGTATCTCTTACTCTGTCCTATTTTATCAATGGCGTTCTTTTCATATTTTCAGTATTTTTTATGTAATATTGTAAACCGCTCTGATGCTTTGGCCTGAGCGGTATATCAAATGTAATAAACATAAACATAAACATATTCCTTCTTAACTTCCTCTATGCCCTGCATCGCTCTCTCCATTCTCTCTGCTCCAACCATTTGCACCTCCCCTCCCCAGGCCAGATATGAATCCACCCAACTTTCTACTTTCTCGGCCCACACCTTTGGAATTTCCTCCCCTCTGACCTCCGATTGCAACCTTTTTACACCACTTTCATGTTCCAATTCAAGACTTTTCTGTTTCACACCGCCTATGATACCCCCATTAAATGACATGCTGGGTTCCCTGCAGATAACACCTGCTCCTCCCTGGTCTCTCTCCCTCCTCCACTCCTAGCATGACTGTGTCTCTCTGTCCTATAATTTTATGGAGTTCTTTCCCTCCTTTTTAAAATATTTTTATTGTAAACCGCTCTGCTAATCTTTTGAAGTGCAGCATATCAAATTTTACTAAACATAAACATGTATATACAGGGTGGCCCAAAAAAGTGAGAACATCTCGTAAATTAAAAGCTTAAATAGATTACTTATTTACCTTTTTTAGCTATATAACATCTTTATTTTGACAATTTCCGGTCACCATCTTTTTTTTAAATTTGTCAATTGTTTACATCTGTCTTTTTGAATTTTTAAATAACTTATATGCTACAAGATGTTCTCATTTTTTTTGGGCCACCCTGTGTGTGTGTGTATGTGTGTGTGTTTGTTATTTATTTATTTAATCAGTTTTCTATACCGCCTTATCCTTCAATCAAAGCGGTTTACATTATGTAATCACTACAAACAGCTACTGTTTTATATATATATATATATATATATAAATATATATATATGTGTGTGTGTGTTTATATGTGTACATCTTTGTGTGTGTGTGTGTATATATACATACTGTAAGATACATAAATATAATAGTCCTATTGCAGTTGAAGATTTACATTAAAAAGTTGTCTGCTTAGATACCTTAGATACCTTCATTCCTTGGCTTGTAATAGATGTGCTTTGCATTACACCTCCTGATTTGTCTGTTTGATGAATTATTATGTAATATGCGACCAGAGGCAATAGACAGCAAATGTTACTCAGCGTCTGCATCTTGATAGAAGCAGCACTTTTCAGGTGGACAGGTCGAGGCAAACACGATGCAGATGTAATTGCATTTTAAGCATATTTTTCAATCTGAATTATTTTTTGTAATCCTTGCAGTAAACCAGCACAGAAGGAGCCAGAATCATTAACCAGACACCCACAACATGATTCAAGAAAAGTTTCAACCACAGCAGACAAACACCCTGGAAAGGAGTATCACACATTCCTGTCAGATGAGTCACGCAGGTATAACCACACATGCTAATGCTGTTTTACTCATTACTTTGAAAACAACAGGAGTGCAACAGACTCTGTCCGGATTTCAAATCGTACCCACCTTTGATAAACATGAGCAAGCTCCATATTGGCAAAAGGCGTTGAGATGGTGATAAGACTGGGAAGCAGTCTTCGTACTGTACAGCCAGAAAATCATAGTGTGTTTGTGTAATTGTTTCTAGTAGCAATTGCCTAATCATCCACTTATTACGCTGATACTAAAACTCCCCCAACTGATGCCTCATTTTATTTCATTGTGTACCATTGGCTTCTACATTTCATAGCAAGAGAAGCATGCTCTATCCCAGCGACAATAGCCAAAGAACTACCTTGTACTCTTGGGGGTATGTTTACTAAACAGCGCTAACGTCGCAGCAGCGACGTTATCCTGTGATAATGGTGCATTACCGTGCGATAACATCTCTGGTGGCTTTAAGGTGCGCAGAGGGTGGAGTAAGGCTCCCCAGAGGGCGGAGATTTATTTATTTATTTATTTATTTATTTACAGTCTCTTATATTTATTTATTTATTTATTTATTTAACATCTTTTATATACCGCGCTATTTGTTTTCAGTGCGGTTTACAAGTAACAGAACTGCACAATCAGAAAACACTGGTGTGCTTACATTATAACAGGTAACTTAAACTTGGAAAACGGGTAATAAAATATAACTATGTATACACAGTGAAACTATATACAAAAACAGTGTAAAAACTGAGCTATGTATAAACATATTGGGTTGTTTAGTATTCACAGGCAGACTATGGTCGGAATAAACTTGAGGCAGAAATTACTTGTGAGGGAAATGGGGAGAAGAGTGAGAGTTTGTCGGTTTAGGAGGGCTGATGATCCGGTGAGGATTAGAAGCTTGTGCAAAATGGATCAGGAAGATGTGGTGCTTGATTGTCTTACGAAATTGAGAGAGGTCTTTAATCGCTCTTATTTCAGGTGTGAGGTCATTCCAGCATTTAGGTGCATAGAAGGCGAAGGTCCTTTTCTTGGTTGATTGGGTACATTTGATGGACTCCTTGGGGATAATCAGGGTGTTGTCAGTTGTTATCCTTCTTTCTCTGTTTTTTGGGGTGAGGGAGATGAGGTCGTTAAGAGACGTGGGGGCAAGGTTGTTGATAATCTTGAAAGTGATGATGAGGATTTTATAGGTTATCCTGCAATGAATTGGTAGCCAGTGTAGTTCCATGAGCGTCGGGGTGATATGGTCTGATCTTGATAGACCACAAAGCACCCTAGCAGCCGCATTCATCGCCAGTTGTAGAGGATTAATGGTGTTTTTAGGGAGACCGTATAAGATGACATTAGCATAATCAAAATGAGGTAGTGTGAGGGCCTGGAAAATGGTCCGGAAGTTGTTGTGAGGTAGCATGGGTCTGAGTTGTCTTAGCGTTCTTATTTTAGTGTAGACAGCCTTTGTGACGTTCCGGATGTGTTCCTTAAATTCAAAATGCTGATCCAGAGTAATCCCTAGGTAGCGAATGGATTGTTTACAGGGGAGATCAGCATCTCTTACTTTTAGAGAGGATGGAGGTGAGAATGCTTTGTTTCTTGATATGAAGAGAACTTCGGTCTTCTTGAAGTTTATACGGAGGTTTTGAGAAGCTAACCAGTCTGTGATGGCATTGAAGCATTGGATAAGGTTGGTGAGGTCTGGTTGACTGACTTTAAATGGAGTAAACAGTAGAACATCGTCAGCATAAATTAATGAGGAGATGTTGAAAGTGCGTATGATGTCACAGATCGGCTGTAAGTACACATTAAACAGAAGTGCAGATAAGGACGATCCTTGCGGAACACCTTGGTGTTGGTGGAAAGGTGTGGATGTGGTGGTACCGACTCTGACATGTTGCCATCGCTCAGACAAGTATGACCTACACCATTCCCAGGCGAGACCCTCGATTCCCTTTTCTAGGAGTCGGGCAAGGAGTTGATTATGATTAACTGAGTCGAAGGCAGCGGAGATATCTAGGAATATTAGAGCAAAGCCGTTTTCTGCTTTATCAAGACCTCTGTTCAGTGTATTAGTTAGGGTGGTAAGGAGAGTTTCTACACCGTGTGATTCCCTGAAGCCGTGTTGACTGGGATCAAGCGGTGAGGCTGTATCAATGTGATGTTGTATCTGTCTCTGAACAACCTTCTCTATTATTTTGGCTAATAGAGGTATGCTCGAGATTGGGCGGTAGGAGTCAGGCTTTAGTGGGTCAAGCCTAGAGTTCTTCAGTAGAGGTCTTATAGAGGTTTGTTTAAGGAGAGATGGGAACGTGCCTGTTGCAAAGGAGAGTCCAATGATGTTGACTAGGATTGGGCTCAGTTCGGCACGTAGCGATCTGACCCAGTATGCTGGGCATGGGTCACTTGGAGCAGTAGAAGTGTTGATGGAGGTGATGAGATCTTGAATGTTTTTTTCAGAGGGTGTTGTAAAAGTTGTGATTGCAGGAAATGGGGAGTGAGAGTGTGATGGTGTTGTGACTGAGATTGTGTCAGTTATGGGGGTCTTGGATTGTAGATAATCAGCGTAGGACTGGGGGGGGATAGGAACTAGTTGGGTAGATGATGGGTCTTTAATTAGGGATTTTGCTATGTTGAAAAGGTCTCTGGGTTTATTTAGTGAGCGGAGGAGAAGATTAGCATGGTATTCACTCATTTTGAGATATATAGATTCACGGTGGAGTTTGAGGTGGTTCAAGTATAATACTTTAATGGCTTCGGAGTGAGATCTTCTCCATTTCCTTTCAAGTTTCCTGAGGGAGAGGAGGGATGAACGGAGATCTGCTGTATACCATGGTGATGGCTGTCTCTTGTTTTGTTTTGTTTGGTCTTGTTGCTTTTGGTTGAAGCTGGTAGTTGTGCAATAGACTTTAATGTGGTGTTCCAGTTGGTGATTGCTTCTCCGAGGTCAGGATGTATTGGGTTGAGTAGAGGTAAGGCGTGCCTAATGAATTCATCTTTGTTCAATGGTTTGAATTGAGAGGTAGGTTTGGATTCTGTACATGGATTGTTAGGTAGATGCTTAGGGTGAAGAGTGGGCATCTGAAACATAATTAGTTTATGATCCGACCAGGGAATGGAGGTAATAGTAGTGTTAAGGATGGAATTTTGGCTGGATGCAGCGTGGGGAGCGAAAATTAGGTCCAGTAGGTTTCCTTTATTGTGAGTGGAGGTGTTTACAAGTTGATCAAAACCAAGTGTTTGCATGGCTTCTAGGAAAGCATCTGCTTGGTTGGGTTGCAGGGAGGGTAAGTTAAAGTCACCAAGCAGCCAATTGGAGCTGTGTGGGTCAGCTGGGTTGCAGGCTAAGTCTATGAATGTGGAGATAACTTCAGGAGGAGAAGAAGGGGATCTGTAAATAAGGTTTATGGTGATGTCTTTATTGGCAATGGTGATAAAGTCAGCATGGGAGGAGCTCTTGGCTGTGAGCAGTCGAAATTCTAGGTTTGTTTTTGAAAGAATGAATACTCCACCTCCTTTTCGGTTGGTCCTATGGCAAGTATGGATGGAGAAGTTGGGAGGTATTAATTGGTTTATGATAGCTTTGTCAGTATCCTTGAGCCATGATTCAGTCACCATGAGTAGATCCAGGTTATGCACTTCTATCAAGTCTGGTATCACTGGCCATTTATTACGCACAGAGCGTGAGTTTATAAGGGCACAGTTGAGGAAGAGTTGAGTTTTAGGTAGTGCTTTTTTAAGTTTGTCTGGATGATTGAGGTCCACATACAGCAGGTGAGAGCGTCGTGGGTGTTGTGGGAAGTTGGCTGCAGAATGGTAAGGGTTAGATTGGTTCTTCTTGCCCAGGTAGGGTAAGGTGGTGATATAGTGTTGCCCGGAAGAAAGGGCTATGGAACATTGCAAAGTGTTTAATGCTAGGAATAAGGTAGTAATGGTAAATAGTGGAATGGCCATAGTGGCTTGGCGGTTGTTACGTTGGTTTTGCTGGGTGTGTGGAAGGTACTAATTTGTAGTGTGGCTATACAAGTAGGTATAAGGCTCAGTTTAGCGGTAAGGTATTGACGGCAAGAATATAAGTAAGCTAGAAAAGTAAGGAGGTCTGCTGTAGAATGGGACAGCTTGCTGCGTTTGAGTGGTTATATAGTAACTTCAGTAAGCTATTTCAGCATGTAAACATCAGTATAAGGTATAACAAATGGCAAGCTAATTCAATGAATAACATCTGTATAAGTGCTTCAGTGAAATATAACGTAATGGCTATGAATATGTTTGGTGACTTTCAGGTCACAGCTAAGCATGGGTTGTTACACTGTATCTACTTTGTAACAATAGTTGGTTACTTAGTGGAGAATACTTGTAAAGACACTTAGTAGCAAGCAGTAGGAGGATCAGTATATTGTATATATAGACAGGTATCAAGGAGTTGATAGCTAATATACATTATAATTGTACTTATTAGGCTGTAGAATATATTATAGATCATATCTAGACGTTAAGTGTTATCATTTATGTTAATCAGATGGATCGAGTCAATACTTAGTCTTTGGTTCTGTGGCTTGTGCTGGTTCTCAGGCATTCGGCTGTTGCTGGAGATGTGTCTCCGGGCTTGTAGGTAACCTTTGCCTGGTTCCACGCCTAAGGGCCACGCCAAAGGGCCCTCTGGCGAGGCCCTCAGGCGCGGGCCCGACAGGCGCGGGCCTGCTTGAGAGCGGGTTGCTTTTCACCGCTGCTGCTCCTCCTCCCACAGCCCCGAATGGGCCGGAGTCACCGAGCAGGTCAGCGGCAGGGGATGGGATGCTGCTCTACCCCTCTGCAGGGGGAGTGGAAAATGGCGGCTCTCCCACCGATCGCGGGCTGCTTTTCACCGCTGCTGCTCCTCCTCCCACAGCCCCGAATGGGCCGGAGTCACCGAGCAGGTCAGCGGCAGTGGATGGGATGCTGCTCTACCCCTCTGCAGGGGGAGTGGAAAATGGCGGCTCTCCCGCCGATCACGGGCTGCTTTTCACCGCTGCTGCTCCTCCTCCCACAGCCCCGAATGGGCCGGAGTCACCGAGCAGGTCAGCGGCAGGGGATGGGATGCTGCTCTACCCCTCTGCAGGGGGAGTGGAAAATGGCAGCTCTCCCGCCGATCGCGGGCTGCTTTTCACCGCTGCTGCTCCTCCTCCCACAGCCCCGAATGGGCCGGAGTCACCGAGCAGGTCAGCGGCAGGGGATGGGATGCTGCTCTACCCCTCTGCAGGGGGAGTGGAAAATGGCGGCTCTCCCGCCGATCGCGGGCTGCTTTTCACCGCTGCTGCTCCTCCTCCCACAGCCCCGAATGGGCCGGAGTCACCGAGCAGGTCAGCGGCAGGGGATGGGATGCTGCTCTACCCCTCTGCAGGGGGAGTGGAAAATGGCGGCTCTCCCGCCGATCGCGGGCTGCTTTTCACCGCTGCTGCTCCTCCTCCCACAGCCCCGAATGGGCCGGAGTCACCGAGCAGGTCAGCGGCAGGGGATGGGATGCTGCTCTACCCCTCTGCAGGGGGAGTGGAAAATGGCGGCTCTCCCGCCGATCGCGGGCTGCTTTTCACCGCTGCTGCTCCTCCTCCCACAGCCCCGAATGGGCCGGAGTCACCGAGCAGGTCAGCGGCAGGGGATGGGATGCTGCTCTACCCCTCTGCAGGGGGAGTGGAAAATGGCGGCTCTCCCGCCGATCGCGGGCTGCTTTTCACCGCTGCTGCTCCTCCTCCACCGCACTATTCAGCATCAGCGCGGTTTACATGGAACAAAATGCTCAGTACAGCTAACATGTATGAGTTTACAGATAACAGGGACAAAAACTTGGATAACCGGGGTAAACTATGTACAAATACTTACTATATGGGGTCAAGGGTCAATGGACGGAGAGTGGGCGGGGAGAGGCCCCAGGCACACTAACGCTGTGAAATCAGTGTCTGAAAATTAACGCCACTGAAAACCTTGCGTTAGAGGCACATTTGCAGGAGAGAGAAACCAGTTCAGTCAGCAATGTACAGCAAAGGCAGAGAGACCCAGATAAGTGATAGTAGTGATACATGTGCAGTAACAAAACATGCAAAAACCAGAGAGATAATGACCAGAACCAAAATAGAAATACAAAACACCGAGCTGGCCAATAGAAAAAAACAATGATAAACGGTAATCAACACCACCCATAAAGAATAAAAAGTAAGATGTCATGTTTGGAAAAGTCAATTCTGATTCCACCTACAAAGTGAATGTTCCAACATTGATAGTGTTGATGAGGGTTTGCTGTGGTGTATATTTGTCAGCTTGCCTATGTGGCATTCACATGTGCAGCAACAGCAGAGTGGCCACGTAGGAAAGGGCACTATGGTGATGGTGTAAATGGGGTACAGGGGGCTGCAGGCGGCACATGCAATGGGCCAGCTGGGGCACAGTTTGGACTAGGCAGATGCCTACCTGGCACATAGGAATGCAGAAACTGAAAAGCAGCAAGACAGCAACTGACCAAGGGCAAACATGTCCACGAGTGTGTGTCCCCACAGTGTCCCAGGGGACAGTACCCAGCAAGTACCCCAAAGGGCACATAACATTGGCAGGCAGTGCCGGAGGGAAGCATGGATGTCTATGCAGGCACCCCTACCCCATATCACGCACCATAGGCAGCCGCCTACCGGCACACTGGATGGCCTAGGACTGCGCACCACCAGCACCAGTGGCACAAGGGCATTTCAGCATGGTGGCGGAGGGGTGCTGGTGGTGGAGGGGGCAGTGGCATCTGCCCACAGCAGACCAAGGCCAAGCCCTGTTTAGGTGGGTGCCATGCACTGCAATAGACAAGGTCTGTCTGACGAACAGTCATGGTATCCCCAGGGAATGATCTGCCTCTGTGACAACAGTTTGGTGCAGTACACACAGTATTCAGGGGCAGAAGGTCACAGGTTCAAGTCCCAGCTGTGGCTCCTGCAGACCATGTCCCTATATTTTACCTAGTAATAAAGATGGAAGCTTTATTGCAGATAAAATAAACACGCCATAAACGCCTATACTTTACCCTACAGAGCACCTACACCATAAACATGTGCAATCGCTAGAGCAGAGTTTCCCAACTGCAGTCCTGGAGGGCCAAACACCATTCAGGTTTCATGTTGTCCCTAATAAATATGCCTGTGATGCATTTGTATGCACCACCCCCATTATATGCAAATGTAGCTCATGCATATTCATTAGGGAGAGCATGAAAACCTGAACCGTGTTTGGCCCACCAGGACCGAATTGGGAACCTCTGCCCTAGAGCAGCGGCCAACAGGGGTACAAACACCGTCACCCACAGGCTCCACTATCCAAAGCCTTATGGAGAGTCAGGCTGTTGGGCTCTGTGCGGAGCAGCATCTACCAATACTAGCACCTGCATACCTAAGCAATGCCGTCTTAAACTTGGACACACATTCCACATATATCAAAAGGTTGCTATGATTAATGTCAGATAACAAATCCTAAGTTAAACACAATTTGTTGACAGAGATTCATCATAGTAACCTTTCTGATATCTGTGGAGTGCGTTTCAGTTTTTGTTCCTGACAGTGTTTACCACCCCGGGGAGTGACCCTAACAGTATTGAGTACCATAGCAATGCCTGTACTGTGCCCAGGACTGGTGTGGTGGCCAGGGCTGCCAACCACCTCATCTTTGCACAATGTTGAAATAGGTGTGGGAGTGTGTGTATGTCTACCCAGTGTTTTGTGGCTGCCTAGACCTTACTGAGCCAACAGTGCTTGCACTGTTTCCAGTGTTAGCCTGCCAATGTGCATAATAAGGAGCAAGGTACTGTGGGTATGGCCCGGACAGGGCGGCATCTGCATAGAGCAATGGCTGGGAAATTGTAGTGCCCAACCACCACCTGCACGGACAGGGTGGCCACAGCAATGACCATGGCATGGCTAGGTTCCCCCATAGTGCTATACAGTATTTCTCTCAAGTGATATCTATGGGTTCCATTTTCTGGGGCCCAGTCACTGACATGCCTGCTTGATGTGTGTGTTCATATCCCATTTTTGGGTGCATACAGTTCCTCCAGGAACATGCACTAAGTACTAGCTAATAGACTGTCTGCAGTTAGCATGTGTATGGCTAGAGCACGTTGCAGGGTGCAGCAGGTGGAGACTGACTGTGCCCTCTGCTGGTGAATGTCAGATAGTGGTGGGGGGCAGCTGAGCTTTCCCAGGCCTACTGCCTGTCTGCCAGTGCCCTATGTGATGCATACAGATCTGCATTGACTGCCCTGTAGGGTGCCTATTCCCCAGCAGGATTGGAGTTGATGGTCCCCCCTACTGCCACCATTGCAGAGATGTAGAATGTGGATCTGTTGGTGGGAGATCCTGTCCCCCACCCTGAACCACAGAGAGCGGGTTGGGTGCTGCAGTGCTACATAATCAGCTTTTGGGTCCAAACATCACCCTTCTTTTATAACATGTGACCATGGAAACCACACAGGATATGCACTATTCTGGGTGCATCATAGTCCTCAAGGGCTAGATGTGACTGGGACATACAGATGGACACAGGTATATCTTAGGTGTGTCTGCAAAGACTACCTATCACACACCAGCACTGATGGAGACCTGCAGTACAGCTTATCTTAGCCAAGCCAGGTACTGCGGACTTGGTGCTGGGTGCCCCACCTCACCCTCAGGGTGAGCACAGGAACCGCACAATTTCACGATCTGTAGCTACTTTGTGCCAGTAACACACATGGTCAGTACCCCTACCAGACCGGGGTGCTATAGAGGCGCATACCCCATCTTGTGATCAGATGTAGGCTGCTGATCTGCATATGCAGTGCATCATGGGTATGGGTGGGTTTACCCTATCCTGGTAACCACAGCAGACAGTTTGTGTGGTGATCTGCAGTCTTTCTGTAGCCAGCCAGTGGTGTGTTAGACACTATAGAAATGTAGCCCACTGGTTGCTTCTTTGACTGTGGAGGCAGAGGTCATGGGTTTGATCCCACAGTGGTGGTGTTTATTAAGGCTGTCTAAGGCATTTCCATTTAATTTTAATCAGTGCTGCCAGCAAAAACACCCTCACAGTGCCGTAGCCTAAGGTGTTTCATAAGGCGCCCTATAGGGCACATTATAAGGTGCCTTGGCGGACAGGGCACCTTATAATGTGCCCTATGCAGTGCCTTATAGGGCGCCTTATGCGGCACCTTAGGTTACGGCACTGTGAGGGTGTTTTTGCTGGCAGCACTGATTTAAATTAAAAAAGGAAATGCCTCAGACAGCCTTCTTACATAACACCACTGCAGGATTGAACCCATGACCTCTGCCTCCACAGTCATTGTAGTAACCAGTGGGCTACACCTTTATAGCATCTACCACTGCACTGGCACGAACTTAGGGTTAATGCGCATTAACATGCCACGGTGCCCACTATCGCGCAATAAAGATTCTTGCTACCTTGCCGCCGGACCGCCCACTACCTTATATAACATTCTTCACATTAACGCTGCAACTAGCACCGGTAACATTAAGACGGTTTAGTAAAAATACCCTTTGGAGTTTTTGATATTATTTTTATATAATCTTAAAAAATGACTTTACGGATGCTGAAAGTACAATGGTGTCTGTCCACTAACACATTATTCAGTTGTATGTTTAAAATTCCATTGAGAAATTAGAGCCTAATTAGTTTTGTAATATTGCAATAAATGATACACTTTTACAAACGACAGCCACTTTGTCACAGGAAGCAAAAAAACAAAGGGCCCCTTGCTCCTGCTGCAGGGCCCATTTTATTCCTTTAGGCTGTGTGGCAGATAGTCTGAGCTAAGGGTTAGTAAAGTGGAGGAGTAGACTAATGGTTAGAGCACTGGCTTGGGAACCCAGAAACAAGGGTTTGATTTCCATTAGCACTCCTTGTGCCCTTGGGCAAGTCACTTAACCCTCCATTGCCTCAGGAAAAATCCAAGTTATAAATATCCCTGTTTAATGTACATTGCCAAGTTTAAGTTACAATGTAAATTGCTTTGATTGAAATGAGAAAGCAGTATATAAAACTAAAAAGGGCCCAAAATAACTGTCTGCATTTGTCTGTGCTTTTCTAGAAAATTGACAGGATAATAATTAAATGCTATCTGCAGTGTCTAAATAAAATGGATATTCAGCCCTGGCTGCCCGGTAGTATCTGGATAATTATCCACATAAGAGAGCTTTGAAAATCTCTGCTATCAGATAAGTTGCTACTCTGCCTTCAACTGCCCTGGAACAATAAGGCTAGTGCTGAAGTACTCTGTAGTGATATTCAGCAACAATATCGCAACTAGTGGGGTAAATATTGAGTCCACATTTTTTTAAAACATGAGCTCTTGTAAAACCCAATATACAATGCATCCTTAACTATTCATAGTAAAAATGTGTGTGCACACAGTCTTGTAGCAATATACAAATATTTTGTCGTAGTAGTATTCAGTCATGATTTGGTCAATAGAATTGACCAATGTCTCTGTTTACATGCATGCCTGGATTCCTCATTAAGTAAATAAATAAATAAATAAAAATAAATAAATAAATAAAATAAGGAGGTCATTTTAGAAGCTCTATTCATGATTTGGATGCCTGAAAACACCCATTCATACATGCAAAGCATATCCGTGTCCCAAGAGCCATTTTAAAAAGGCGCAAATTTACACGTGTCTGGTGCAATCACATCCACATCTGACGGGCATGGTGGAGGTGTGTCTGCTATGGCAACATAAAAAACAATGGGGTATGTTTACTAAACTGCGGTAATGTCATTCGCGTTAGTTTCCGCGGTAAAGGTACAGATGCCTAAAGGCATGGGCGGGGCATCAGTATGGTAAGCCGTCAGGTAATGCGCCTTATAAGGCGCGTTATAAGGCACGTTAGAAGGCACCTTTAATAGGCACAGCACAAGGCACGTTATAAGGCACTGTTATTAGGCACAGCACAAGGCACATTATAAGGCACAGTACAAGGCGCGTTATAAGGCACCTTATTAGGCACAGTACAAGGCACGCTATAAGGCACCTTATTAGGCACAGTACAAGGCATGTGCCTTAACGTGCCTTGTACTGTGCCCAATAAGGCGCCTTGTAATGTGCCTTGCAATGTGCCTAATTAGGAGCCTTATAACGCCTTATAAGGATTGCTGGCAACTATGGTGAGGGTACTATGGGCTGGCAGCACGAATCTGCAAAGATATGACTGTCACAGGCAAGCAAAATATCTGCCTTGGACAGGAGGGAACAATGAGGAATTGAACCCATGACTTCCACCTAGAATGTCAGTATACTAACCAGTAGGCTATACCTCTATGGCCTGTTGCATAGGAATGGCTAGGTACAGAAGGACTGCAGGTCACTGCACAAACCGTCAGCTCTGTGTGCCAGGACAGGGTAACCTTACCAGCACCCATGATGCATTGCACATGCAGAACAGCAGCCTACAGCTGACCACCAAATGGGGTCTGCACCTCTCCGGTATTGCAGCATGGTAAGACGGACTGACAGTGCGTGATACTGGCACAGAGTAGCTACAGACCATGCCATTGTGCAGGTTCCGTGTTCACCCTGAGGGATAGGATGGGCGCCCAGCACTAGGTCCACAATACATGTGGTGCTAGAGATAGGTCTTGCTGCATATCCCCAGCACTGCCAGTATGTGACAGGTATTCCCAGCAGTGCAACCGAAGGTACATCTGTTCTAGCTGTGGTCTGCAGTCACATGTGGATCTGGACACCACCTAGATTAGTGCGTACCTGGTGTTAAGGTCTGGCTGGGTATCTATTATCAGGGAAGTGGGGTGTCTAGACTCACATGAGGGTGATGTAGCACTGCCACTATGGGTCTAAGTGGTATGTGCTATATACCCCAAGGGGCCTCAATCACCCCTTTTGTAGATGAGGGTGTGTGGGACGGGTGCCTGCACCCTGCAGAATGGCTGCAGTACCAGCAACCACAGTCCTGCTGGCAGATGACAGCCCTCCAGGGCCAGTGCCATACCTGTGACCATTGCAAACCAGCAGTGATGCTTGGGGTAGGCAGGGGAAGGCTTAACTGCCCCATGCCACGGTCTGACATTCATCAACAGACAGCACAGTCAGACTGCACCTGCAGCATCCTACAAGGTGTTCATACCATGCACAAGCAAACGGCAGACAGCCCACTTACCAGTCCATAGTGCATGCTCACAGGGGATCCCTGTGCACCCAGAGGTGGGATGCACAGCACAGACACCAAGCAGGTATCTCCATGATTGGGCCCCAGAACTGGGATCACACAGGTATTACTGGAAACAAATCATGTGTGGCACTGTGTGGGAACATAGACATGCCATGGTCACTGCTCGGTCAGAGTGAGAGTGACGCCCCCCCCCCACCTGCGTGACATGCTGTGGCCACCCTGTCCATGCAGGTGGTGGTCGAGCACTACAGTGTCCCAGCCATTGCCCTCCACCCTGTGCAGATGCATCCTGACCAATCCGCCCTGTCTGGGCCATACCGACAATACCTTGCTCCTCATTATGCACATTTGCAGGCTAACGCTGAAAGCAGTATGAGCAATGTGGGCTCAGTGAGGTATTGGCAGACACAAAACAATGGAGAGACATATGCACACTCCCACACCTATCTCAGCATTGTACAGAGATGGAGGTGGTTGACAACCCTACCCGCTGCACTGGTCCTGATCACAGTGACGACATTGCTAATCTGTGCAGGGGGTAGTAGTAGTGCTTTCATGATAACTGCAGCTCTGTGCTGGGGCCAACAGCCTGACACTCCATGAAGCTATGGATAGTGGAGCCCTTGTGTGTGGGTGTCCGTACCCCTGTGCAACAGTGCTTGGGGGTTTGCCCATGTTGTTGTTGTGGCTGCATTGTGGGCTAAAACTATGGGGAGATGCTCTGCAGGATCCACAGATGGGACCTGAACCTCTGACTCTTTGCTCTTGGACATGCTGGCTGAGTGTACTGCACCACACTGTTGCCACAGCAACATAGTGGTCCCTGGGGCTGGCTATCTTGGCTCTCTGGCTCCACGACCTCAGAACCATTTCTACAGAAACAAGGTGTGCCGCAGGGATCCTCACTATCTGCATTGATGCTTAACATTTATATGCAGCCCATCTGTGCCTTGATCCGAGTGTTCAACGTCAACTGTCTTGCCTATGTGGACGATATCCTGCTATACATCCCATTTACGACTGACCAGCCAGATTTTTCTCCAATAATAAGATGCTTTGAAGCAGTAGCAGACTGGCTCCTCTTGCAAAACCTACGGATCAACCACAGCAAAACGGATGTCCTCTTCATCACGAAGAACCAGGATTTTATCCCACCACCTTCATTACAAGTCAACATTGTCGAACTGAAAACTAAAACCTCAATCCGCTACCTAGACATTACACTCGACCAATGGCTGGACATGAAAACTCATATAGGAAACACTGTAAAAGCAGTATACAATAAGATACGAACATTACGACACCTACGACCACTGCTTGACCTTGCCGACTACCAAACGATCTACCAAGCCTTAGTTATTCCACACCTGGATTTCGCCAATGTAATCCTTCAAGGACTCCCACAGGCAATGCTAAGTCCACTCCAGCTCATGATGAACTCAGCCATGAGAGTCCTAGTTGGAGTAGCAAGGACGGACCACATAATGCCAGTCTTGATGAAACTCCACTGGTTATCTGTACAGGCTAGAATACACTACAAGATTCTAGTCCTGACCTTCAAAGCACTAAATAATCAGCCCCCCACGCCCATCAGCAAGCTGATTCACAGATTACCGGTTAATAGAAACAGAAGATCCACAATGATGAACAAATTAGAGGTCCCTAAATTAATGACAAAATGCACAAAGGCAACGGCCAAAAGAACCTGCGCGATAGACGCGCCCAGAGCCTGGAATGCCCTCCCCACAGATTTTCGAACCATCACGAACATGATCCTATTCAGAAAAGCACTGAAACACCATTTGTTTTTACGTTACTACCCTGAAACTAATCCAGGAAAGCAAGTAATAAGCACTCCATCTACCCACCCAAACCGCTCCAACTTACATACCCAGCAAGAAAACTGTTAGCCAGCGTGATTCCCCCCCACCCAAATTTCCTAGATCTAGGAATGTATGCACCAATGTATATGAAATGTAAATAGCTTTTCCCCAGTTATACCCAAGTTTTTCTTCCCCTGTTCATTGTAAATACAATGCGGCTTGCCGCACTGTAGTATGTTATGTTTTGAATGTACACTGCACTGATCTAAATAGCGCGGTATAGAAGAAACGTTAAATAAATAAAATAAATAAATAAAATCTTTACGTTCCTCGGCCAGACCTCTTCTGTTGCACTGCACACCACATTCTGATACAGGACATGGCCTAGGTCCACTTCAGGCGGGTACCATTGCTCCCTCCAGCACAATCACCCACCCCCTCTGCCATGCCGCCATGACCATATGCTGTAGGTGCCAGTGGTGCGCCATCCCAGGCCATCCAGGGGGAAGGTAGGCGGCTGCCTAAGGTGTGGGTTCTGGGGTAGGGGTGCCTACATAGATGTCCACGCTTCCCCAGGCACCACCTGTCAATGTTATGTGCCACTTGGGGTGCCTGCTGGGTAATGTCTCCTGGATGCGACACTGTGGGCCACAGACTCATGGGCATGTCTGACCCTGGTCAGTTGCTGTCTTGCTGGTTTCCATTTTCTGCGTTCCTATGTGCCACCTTGGCAACTGCCTAGTCCACCCTGTGCCCCAGTAGCCCCCACTGCATGTCCCTCCTGCAGCCCCCATGCCCCATTTGCGCCATCACCATAGTGGCCTTTCATACCAGGGCACTATGCTGTTGGTGCAAATGGAGCACTACTATCACTTTTCTGGGGCTCCCTGGCTATGCTGTACATTGCTGACACAGAACTGGTTTCTCTCTCTTGCAAATGTGTGCTAACGCCAGGTTTTCAGTTGCGTTAGGATTCAGCCCTTAATTTCTCCACGTTAGTGTGAAAGGGGCCTCTCCCCGCCCCCTCCCCACCCATTGATCCCTTCTCTCCGCCCTCTCTCCACCCTTTTCTGGACTTACCGTGGCCAGGAACGTTAAGGAGCGTTATGTAACATTAAGGCGCCTTAACGTTACATAACTTTCCTTAACGTAGCCTCTCCTACGTTACTGCAGTTTAGTAAACATAACCCAATATGTATCTCCAATTCCACAACGGCGCCACATATTTAAACCCGCCGGCAGACACGTCCATATTAAGACCCACTCCCTGACATGAATAGGAATTTGAAAATTGCTCATTCCTGCTAGCTCTCAAAAGTAGGGATGACAGGGGTCTTCTCTCTTATTGCCAAGATAATGTTCTCCCCCTGATAAGATAGCAGGTGAATATCAAGCCCTCTTTGTATAGACTGCATTTGCAAAATGGCAGGCTTGGACATGTATGTAGTATTGTAGCCACACGCACATCCTGTAATGCTGGCCTGGACACATCAATTGCTGGTTCTCCAATGTCAGTGTTTCCTACGCGCGTGGTTCTAAAGTCTCCTGTTTCACTGCATGGGCCTGGGGCTTCTTTCTGCACATTCCTGTTTTCTTGTCTGTTGATGGAGACGTTCATCTTTTGGGATGGAGTTAGTTTGATTTTAGAATTCATTTACACTTTTCCACCTTTTCTGCTGCCCCTCCCATGGTATTTCGGATGTTTTGAGTTGTAAGTTCCAAGGGGCACCTAAATGGTCTTTCGAAAATGTGCTTTCACGTGTACAGCCGATATCAGACAGTTCAAATTGCTAAACAGACAGATATTATCTGTATGTTTGTGGACTGGATTAGGAGAGGAGTGAGAACAAGTTGAAAAATTATCCATTTCGCAGATGTATTCAGCAGAATAGCAGACAAGCTAAACAGAAATTCCAGCACAATGACCATGCAGTACTACAGGTATATTCAGCTCTGCTACTTAAATGGATAGCAGTACTGAATCTATGTGTTAAGTTAAATGCTGATGCCAGAGCTTAATTTAATATGATCATTGTGACAGATGAATAGTGACTGCATTGTTTAAGCACAAAATAAGAGGGTGTCTTTACTAAAATAAGAGTGCTTACTACTTTAATTGGCTTTTGTGCTTTAACTTGTAAAGTAAAGGACACTCTTTAGAACCTCATTCCTTGTAGTTTTTAAGTGATTATACTGAAACTTAGAATGTCTGGTCAACTTGTGGCTACTGCAAAATCAAGCAGCGGTGACTAATAAAAAGTGGAGCATTCACAGCAGGACTTCAAACAGACTAATCCAGTAATGGTTTTACCTTCATTGCATGTGTGAAGATGAAGATGTATGTTCTGATTTCTCTAGGACAGTGGTTCCCACAGTCAGTCAGGTTTTCAGGATATCCACAAGAAATGTGCAAAATATACATTTGTATGCATTGAAGATCAGTAAATGCATATTTATATGATATATTTTCATTGTGGATATCATTTTGTTTATTCATTTTTAACTTCCATATCCATTTATTGCTAGGTGAAGTACAGTACATTTAGCATAGATACAATGAATACTAACAGGCATCATAATCTCTCTCAATATATTAAGCTCACATTTGAAAACTACAGGAAATTCCATCTGAAACAAGTCTACTTCTAGCTTTTTTCTGGAATATTAATAGGTCTATCTCTAACATTATCACCACGAGGCGTATTCCATGTCTGCACAGCAGCCAATGATAATACAGGATAACATCCACCACCTTTGCCTGCATATTTAATTGTTGTACGATATGCTGAAAACTGGACTGGCTAAGAGGCCGACAGAACATATACAGTGGTGTGCAAAAGTCTGGAATCACTTGTGAGTTTTGCATTTTTTTTTTGTACTTCCTAATGTTTTGTTTTTTTTAAATTTCGCGTTAGCCCAGCATATTCATCTTTCTACCACATTAAAGGGGAGACATTTGGCTATTAGAGTTGACTTTTTTGCATTCCTTGCTTCGAATCTAAATACTTTACAGACACTGGGAGATAGCTACTATGATTTTTGTGGATCCTGCGTCAAAACTGTATCGAGATTATACAATATGCACACGTTATTTCTGACCAATCAGGAGGCTGGTTTCACTAACCAATCACAATGCAGATATCTAGCCAACAGTGCAGCTATAAAAACGTGTGGAATTTTTGAATTTCATACGCTTTCTGTATCGACCATGAAGATGGCTCAGACACTGACATTGGAGGAGCGTGTTTGTGTGTCCTTTATGAGCGAGGAAGGATTTTCAAACCGTGAGATAGCCAGGAAAGTTGGCTGCAGTCAGAGCGCTGTTGTTAAGATTGTACAGAAGAAGAAAGAAATGGGTTCAGCGGTGGACAAGCCTCGTTCAGGTCATCCACGTGCATCAACATCACGCCAGGACCACACACTATGACACATTTCATTGACTAATCGCAAGTTGACCTCTTCTCAGCTACTTCGAGAGTGGTCAGACAAGAGTGAGGTCAGTGTCAGCTCATCAACAGTTCATCACCGGTGCCTGCAGTTTGGTCTCCGGGGCTGCAAAGCATGGAATAAGCCACTGATGACTGACATACAATGGTGCAATCGGATCTTGTGGGCGAGAAAGCACTCAACCTGGTTGACTGAAATGTGGGAAAAGGTGATGAAAGCACCTTCTGCCTGTTAGGTGTGGGCCTGGTTACCAATGTGAGGAGATTTCCTGGAGAGGATTCAAGCCTGAGTGTCTCAACCTCACTGCGAAGCATCCTCTGAAGGTCATGGTCTGGGGCTGCATGGCTGCCAGTGGTGTTGGACATCTTCACATCGTCGATGGAATGGTCAACGGGGCCAAGTACATCACCATACTGCAAAAGTGCATGGTGCCATCAGCACACCAGCTGTTTCCTTGCCAGTTCCTTTTCCAAGATGACAATGCACCCTGCCTTCGCTCCAGACAGGTGATCAGCTGGAAGCAGCGGAACAACATCAAGTCAAGTCTCCAGATCTGAATCCAGTCGAGAACCTGCGGCACAAGGTGGCCTTGGAAATATCCAAGGCATCCGACATCAAAGCGTGAGCTGATTGAGTCACTCATTGCAGCTTGGAACCGCGTTGTCACCAACGATCACCTTGTCAGGCAGGTTCATTCAATGCCGACAAGGTGCAGTCAGGTGATCAAGAACAAAGGGTGGCCCATCAAATACTGAGCCATCACTGACACATAAAAACAGCCCTTTTCAAGGTCACATACATTAATTTGAAGAAAACCTGGAGTGTGTCCATAATATTTTAAAGCATACTTACAATAATATATCGTTGGCCAACGAATTACATTACGCGATTTTCACAGAAAATCTATCAACAGGACAACTATGGGGAACAAACTCAGAAAATAAGGGCCAAACCATTACTAAAAGTTGGCCCTAATAGCCAAATCTATCACTTATCATGAGACACACAGAAAACGCCAATGGGAGGAAAAAGAAATTATAAGGTCATGAAGTTGAAAAAACATCAAATTTACAAGTGATTCCAGACGTTTGCACACCACTGTATTTGTGAAACCCTACCTTAGTGAGGCTACATCTTCAAGCATGCACTTAGGAAAAACCAGGACTGGATCTGTCTGTCTGGAGAAAACTGAACCAATTGACAATCTCAGTTCATACATACAAAGCCGCCAATTTACCCAATTCCAGAAGGGACATTTTTAGGACAGCTCTGCATTTTTCAGCTCCAGCTTATAATGAATTATAAGACCTGAAATATTGATTTCAGTGAGTAAAATCAAGGATCAGTAATTCCACACTGATATGGGATAAGTGTTCAAAGTCAGAACCTGCCAAAAAGTCTCACTCCTGGAACTGAATAACATGATAGCTTTGCATTTTTGCAATTTAAATATAATTTGACACATGCATGTCCATGCACTCCATATCCATGTATGGTACTTCATTATGGGGGTCATTCCAGAAAACAAACAGGGGTGGTTCAAGGCAATATGCTGCCTGAGGCGAGGGATGAGATGGCACCCTCCGCCGCAGAGCGGGAAGGGGGGGGGGGTAGAGGCTTTCTTAAAACTCCAGTCAGGGACTGAACCAAACCAAAAAGCTGATTAGATAATGTGGAGCAAATGCAAGATGTTCACACACCAAGGAACTAAAAGAGCGAGAACCACGGCCTGTTTTATAACACCAAATTATAACTCATTTTTTTTGGTGGTTATAAACTGCTTTATGGTTCTTGCTTTTTCTTTTGAACATATATTTTGCATTCACAGAACCTCCTCCCTCAACAATGGGTGCGGAGCAGAACAGAACTAGGACATTCACCCACAGAACTTAATATCTAAAAAAAAATCTCTCACTAACAAACATTCTCCAGTACCAGGAATATTGCAAACTAATATAAAACCCTACAACAAAGTCACTGAGTATCTATAGAGCAAATCTACCATTCCATACCAGCTCAACTTCCAAAATTTACAGAAGGAGCCTACCCAAAGAAAGCATCACTGTAAATACTGCAAGTGGGCCCTGGAACATCCAACACCTATTTCAAAAGTTAAACAATTCAGATTAATACAGTACAGATCCCTACATACAAATTCCATGTTAACAGAACACCTGGCCTTGGCCTCAAACTCAGAACATATCTCCCCTCAGCCATTTCTTTTCCAAGTTGAAATGCCCTAATCTTTTAAGTCTTTTGCTCATAGAGGTATCCTTCCATCCCCTTTACCATGTTGGTGGCTCTTCTCTGTACCTTTTCTAATTCTGCTATATACTTTTTAAGATACGGCGACCGGAATTGCACACAATGTTCAAGGTGCGGTATAATATCCTTGGTTTTATTCTCCATTCCTTTCCTTATGATTCCTAGCATTCTATTTGCTTTCTTGGCCACCGATACACACCGAGTGGGGGGTTTCTACATATTATCCATGATGATACCTCAAACCTTTTCCTGGGTGGTGGTTCCTAAGGTGGAACTTTGTATCGTGTATCCATAGTTTGGGTTGTTCTTTCCTAGGTGCATAACTCTGCACTTGTCCACATTAAACTTCATCTGCCGTTTGAACATCCAGTCTTCCAATTTATCAAGGTCCTCTTCTAATTTTTTACAATCCGATTGCATCTTAACAACTTTGAATAATTTTGTGTCACCTGCAAATTTGATCACCTCACTCATTATTCCCATTTCCAAGTCATTTATGAATATGTTAAAAAGCAGAGGGCCCAGCACAGATCCCTGGGGTACTCCACTATTCACCTTTCTCAATTGAGAAAATTGGCCATTTAGCCCTACTCTGTGTTTTCTATCTTTTAACCAGTTCCTGATCAACAATAGTACACTGCCTCCTATCCCATGACTTTTTAATTTCACCAATAGTCTCTCATGAGAGACTTTGTCAAAGGCTTTCTGAAAATTCAGGTACACTATATCAACTGCTCACCTCTATCTACCTGTTTATTCATACTTCAAAAAAATATTACAGATTAGTAAAACAAGACTTTCCTTGGCTAAATCCATGTTGGCTTTCTCCCATTAAACCACGACTATCTACAATCAACCCAGTCCTCGGGGAACCCTAGGCCAGTCAGGTTTTCAGGATTCCCAGAATGAATATGCATGAGAAAGATTTGCATGTTCTTCCTACATTGTATGCAAATCTATCTTATGCATATTTATTGTGGGAATCCTGAAAACCTGACTGGCCTAGGGTTCCCCGAGGACAGGGTTGAAAACCAATGATCTACATGTTCAGTAATTTTATTCTTAATAATAGTTTCCATCATTTTGCCTTATACTGATATCAGGCTCACCGGTCTGTAGTTTCCCAGATCACCTCTGGAACCTTTCGACAAATTGGCGTTACATTGGCCATTTTCCAATCTTCAGGTACAACAGATGATTTCAATGATAGTTCACAGATTATGTTTATGTTTATTAGTATTTAATATACTGACCTTTGTAACATCAGGGCGGTTGACAATCATATTAACATTCAGAAATTGGCTCAAGACCAGAGAAAGGAAAAGAACTACAATCGTGACAGAAAAGAGGAAGCAAAAGAAATGTAAAACAAGACATAGAGGAGAGATCAACAGCCAGTTCAGCCATATGTGTCTGAGAGGTTGTATGCAGAGGTGAATAGATGGGTTTACTAATAGTAGGTCTGATATCTCATCTTTCAGTTCTTTCAACACCCTTGGATGTATCCATCTGGTCCAAGTGATTTACTATTCTTCAGTTTATCAAATAGTTGTAATACATCTTCCCAGTTTATCAATATTTCTTTCAATTCTTCCAATATATCAGCTTTAAATACCATTTCAGGAATGGGTAACTTCTCTACCGCTTCTTTAGTAAAGACTGAAGCTTGTGATGCCTCTTCTGCTGTTGTGTTGGCTCTCTGCTGTTTTAGACCCTTGCAGCTGCTCTGGCTCTCTGCTGGACCTCCTAGCATAATTTAGGGCCTTGCAGCTGATCTGGGTGATGTACAGGTCTCCTCTCCATTTCACTTCTCTTAAAGTGCCTTAGCATACTTCCACCAATTGTGGTGCTGCTTTGGCCTCCCACTATCTCAAGGTTTTCATTGTGCTCGTTGTACCATTTTGCCCTTTTAATGCTGGCTTCTAGTACTCACTTTGACACTGTATGAGCTCTTTGTCATTCTTCGTTGTTCTGATGCTCCTGGGGGATTTGTGACATGCTTGATTGCTTGTAGTGCTGTTGCTGTTCGTCTTCCATTAAGTTTCAGTCAAGTTAAATTGAAAATAAATAGCAAGTCTGTCTCCTCTATTGTAAAATAGCTTCCCCATAGACTTTAATGGAGACAAACTGGGACAACTACATGAAGAGTTCAGTTCTCAAAGACTATTCAAACAGGTATATTCTGATGAACAAAAATGAGCATGAAAATCTTTCATGAGCACATGATTACCAAACTTTGACCAGTTACATTTCCAGTAACTTTTTATCTCCAGAAACAAGCAGGAATGTAGTCTTCACATATGGGTATCGTCGGTACCGATGGAGTCTGCGCGGGAATGCTCCCCAGGGTCCAATTAGGAAGCTTTTGGGAACATCCCACAGCACCTGTGTGCTGCCTTCCCGCCTTTCCCAACTGCCTCTCTCTAGTTCTTTTTTTTTTTAATTCTTTATTTTCGTTTTATAACAACAAAGGAAAAGGAAGACATATAGCTAAAAGACAGATACAGAAAGTGTAATACATACACCAAAGTAAACCCCTGCCACCCCCCTCCCCCCTGCTTCTTCTCTAGAAAACTAATCATTCCCGAAGCGGGCGTGTACTTACATTATTGTGTTACAAAACCTAACGGTGATCTGAAACATGATGAGTGCACATTATACAGGCATGTTGGAGCAATGAGCAGATTGTACATAATCATTAAGCATCTGCCATTTAGACAAGCGAGAGTGAGGTTGGGCATGGGGAATAGCTCTCCGAGGTATCTGCTCATATTTACTATATAAGCAGACGAGGTTCCACCATTCATTGACAGTAAGTCGAGAGCTATCCTTCCAATTCCTCGTGATTAAGCATATGGCTATACCCAGCATGAAATCAAGGAGAAAGCGACCCTTCTTAGGAAGAGAGGGGACCTCCGCCACAGAGCGGAGTCCCACGATCTTCCAAGAGAGAGGTTCGTGAAGGTGTAAGATAAATTGAATACAACCCCAGACCCGCCCCCAGTAAACCTGTAGTTGAGGACATTCATAAATAACATGAGCGAAGGTTCCCACAGCAGTATGGCAAGACCAACACTGGTCCCTAGCATTTGTGTTCCATTTGGCTATTTTTTCTGGGGTATAAAAGCATCTGTGTGCAAAAAAGAAGAGAGTTTGGGTAACAGAGGCAGACCGGGAAACCCGCACTACTTTGCTCCAGAAAACGCTCCATTGCACAGGGGTTAAAGTGGTTTGCAGTTCGCGCTCCCAGGCTTGTTGGGCTCTAAAAGTGGCCGTGTCTGTACCCTGACATAATATTTTATAAAAGTTAGAGGCTACCCCATGTGTACTACTAATAGAGTGAACTATCTCTAATAGCCCGTCCTCAGTAGGGGCAGAGGGCGGCATGATTCAAGCACTTTTGAGGCAGTGTTGAAGCTGCATCAATTGAAAGTAGTGTTTCGCTGGTAACGCAAATTCCTTTTGTAAATCAGAAAAGGTTTTCCAACGAGCTGCAGAGAAAAGCTGTTGGGGTGTCCAGATCCCCCTTGAGTACCAGGGTTTCCATGCTATCGTTCTATTTAGGACTTGAATTCTGGGGTTATTCCATAGCGGGAGTCCGTCCTGAGGACATACGTTCGGGCCCAGTGTTAGAATGAGAGTGTTAAAGGCCGCAAGGGTATCGACATTGGTGGATGGCGGGTATCTACTTGATAGGACATACCGGGGAGATGGGTCAACGGAATTGGGCTACTAAGCTCCTCTTCTATGTCAAGCCAAACTGGTCTGCTGTCTGTTGAGGCATCTAGCCATCGGGCACCTTGCTTAAGTAGGAAGGCTTGATGATATCTAAGAAAATCAGGAAATCTGGTACCCCCTCTTTCCTTTGCAGACTGTAGTTTTTGTTTAGCTATCCTTGGTGGCTTGCCCTGCCAGAGATAACGGACGAGAAGGCCCTCAATATCTTTATAGGTATGTAGCGGGAGTAAGCATGGCAGCATTTCTAAAATGTAGTTCACTTTGGGGACTATCATCATTTTCACAGTTTCTAAGCGGCCCCACCATGTAAGAGATAAGGGAGACCAACGATTCGTGAGCTCACGGACTTTGGAGACTACCTCTTTGGCATTAAAACTGATAGTGTCTTCTAAAGGAGAACAGTAATGGACCCCGAGATACTTCACCATGCGGGATTGCCAAAGGAAGGGAAAGGCCTGCATGTCAGCCTCATGTACCCAGCGGTTCAGTGGGAATGCTACAGATTTGGTCCAGTTAATTTTATAGCCCGATAATTGTGAGTATCCGTCAATCAGATCCAAGACAGCTGGAACCGAATCGAGGGATACGAAAAGCATAAGGTCATCTGCATATGCAGAGAGTTTAATCTCCCTATGACTGAAGGGGACACCTCGAATACGTGTGGACTGTCTAATAAGGAGGGCTAGGGGTTCAAGAGCTAGATCAAAGAGCATTGGTGATAGGGGGCAACCTTGACGCGTGCCTCTTTGAAGATTAAATGGCTGAGACTTGATGGCATTTACACAAATACTGGCGACGGGTTGAGTATACATGACTTGGAGATATCGGAGGAAGCCCTCCCCAAAGCCATACCATCGGAGAACTGCAAATAAGAAGGGCCATTCTAGGCGGTCAAAGGCTTTTTCGGCATCCAGGGAAAGACCCACCCATGGATGATCTAGATTGGCAGCACTGGATAGTACATGGCACAAGGTCCGAGCATTGTCAGCAGTTGATCTGCCGGGTATAAAACCGCATTGGTCGGGGTGAATTAGGGTGGCCATCCTGTCAGATAGCCGGGTGGCCAAGATCGTTGCGAAGATCTTATAATCGGCATTAAGTAGGGAAATTGGACGGTAGTTGGCGGTTAGTAGCGGGTCTCTGCCTTCTTTCTCAAATACTACCACATTAGCTGCAGAAAAGGATCCCAAAGAGGATGTATCTACCGCAAGTGCAGTAAAATAGAGTTTTAAATAGGGAACTAAATCTGCACTGAACGTTCTGTAGAATTCGGTCGGGAGACCATCGGGCCCTGCGGCACGGCCCGAGGCTGTTCGTTTTAGGGCAGATTGGATCTCTGAAGTAGAGAAGGGTTCATCCATCGCATCCCTATCATCTTCAGAGAGGGTCGGCCGCTGAATGCCAGAAAGCAATCGCTCGAATGTCTCTGACGAGAACTCACATTCAGATTGATATAGGCGGGTATAGAAATCCCGAAAGAGCTCTACAATGTCGGAGTCTGTGGTCACTATGCCCCCTCCCTGTGGAGCTCGAAGGGCCGCTACGCGTTTGGCTTCTTTTTGACCTTTCAGGGCGTTGGCTAAGAGTCGACCGGCTCGGTTATTTTCACGATAATATGTCCCTCGCTGAAGCTCAATACTCTTAGAAGCTGCAGTTGAGAGGATTGAATTATATTGAAAACGGAGACGCTGTAATCGAATTAATACACATGGATCAGTACGTGAAGTTAGAACTCGTTCGCCTGCTTTTTTTTTTTTTAAACTTTTATTTTCATTTTGCAACAAACAAAAGAAACAACACACCAAAAGAGACAAAACAAGTATACAATAAGGAAAAGCAAACCCTATTACCCCCCACCCCCATGCTTCTTCTCTAAGCCGAAAATATCAGCAGGTGAGCGCTTCTAAACAACAGTGATTGTACATCAAAACGAACAGAAATAGTATCTGCGATACAGAGTGATCATGGGACAGAAATTTATACAAATTTAAACAGTCAGATGAGAACATTTAGCAGTGTGAACATAGTCATTGAGCATCTTCCATTTAGACAGATGATGAGGAGTCTGAACGGAAGAAGTAAGCTTACGAGGTATTTGTTCATATTTACTGTAGAGACAAACATGATTCCACCATTCATTGGGGCTCAGATGGGAGCTATTTTTCCAGTATTTCGTAATTAGGGAAATAGCAATGCCCAGCATAAAGTCTAAAAGGAAGTAAGCCGTTTTTGGAAGAGAGGGGATCCCCGCAGCTGAGCGGAGTCCCACTATCCTCCAAGAAAGGGGCTCTTGGAAGTGCAAAATAGATTGGATACGACCCCAGACCCGACGCCAGTAATACTGTAGTGCGGGACATTCATACATAACATGAGGTAGTGAACCAATGGCCGCATGGCATGTCCAACAGCTATTGCCCTGAGTGGTGTTCCATTTGGCTAATCTGTCAGGAGTATAGAAACACCGGTGGGCTAGAAAGAAGAGTGTCTGAGTGAGTGAGGCGGATCGGGAAACCCGTGTCACTCTACTCCAGACGAGGCTCCATTGCTCCGGGGTCAAAGTTACATGCAATTCTCGCTCCCATGCTTTCTGTGCTATAGGGGTACCTCTATTTATGGCATTACATAAGGTTTTGTAAAAGTTAGATGCTATACCCGGTGAACTCCCGATAGATCGGATAGTCTCCGACAATCCTTGGGTAGGGGATTCCGATGGCGGGAGCACCCTAGCACTCCGAAGACAATGCTGAAGTTGCATCAACTGAAAGTAGTGTTTCGCTGGGAGACCAAATTCAATTCGCAATTCGCTAAAAGTTTTCCAGCGACCATCATGGAACAACTGGTTAGGGATCCAAATGCCCCTAGTGTACCAGGGGCTCCACGCCATCGGTTTATTTTGTATTTGAAATCGAGTATTGTACCAAAGCGGGAGCCTGTCTAGCGGACAGAGTCGGGAGTCTAGAGATTGCATAAGAGTATTAAAGGCACCTAAAGTGTCTAAAAGCATTGGTGGATAGTAGGAGTCTGATGGGAGAGTCATTCCAGGGAGATAAGTAAGAGGAATCGGTTTGCAAAGGTCCTCCTCTATGTCTAGCCACACAGGTCTACTCGGTGCTAGATCTTCCAGTCAACGAGCGCCTTGTTTGAGAAGAAAAGATTGATGATATTTCAGGAAATCAGGGAATCTGACACCCCCATTTTCCTTATCTGCTTGCAGCTTATGTTTCGCTATCCTAGGTGTCTAGCTGGTTATAGTTGCACGGATAGATGCCTTAAAACCCTCCCACCAGGCCCAGCTCGCTGTGTCATGGGGTGAGTTAAAATGAAAATAATCTTGGATAGCGGCCTTTATATCAACCTGAAAATCTTTTTGATCTAGTAGGGATCTATTAAAAAACCAAGCTCGGGGAGAATCGTCTCGCGTAGTGACATGTAATGATAAAGATATGGCAGCATGGTCTGAAATATGGAGAGGATGAGTCCTAGCCGTGTCCACTTGAGAAATCAGTGCTTTGGAAATGAGAAAGAAATCTATTCTAGATTGTGAGTGATGGGGGGCAGAAAAAAAGGTAAACTCTAAGTCGGAGGGGTGAAGCAACCTCCATATATCTACTAACGCAAGATCTTGCATCAGAGCTGTAAGGGTAGCAAGACTCTTGGGTGGACTACTCGTTCTAGGCGGTTGTCTATCTATCAAAGGGTCTAGCACTTGGTTGAAATCGCCACCAAGTATTAATGGAGTATTGGCAGAGGCCTGTGCCAACTGCGCAATACTTGCATAGTAAGCAGGGTTGTCCACATTCGGGGCATAAATACAAATACACGTGAATTCACTATCTCCAACCTTAAGATGTACACGGGCCCATCTACCCTCCTTATCAGAGCTAGTATCCATTACAGTAGCTTGCAAAGACTTCTTAACCAGAATGGCTACCCCACATCGTTTGGAAACGGCGGGGGAATAGGCAGCCACCATGTAAGGCTTAGCATTGAGTTTCAGTGTTTCAGCAGAGTTTAGATGCGTTTCCTGGAGAAACACTAAATCAGCATGCTCATGGCTAAGATAGCTAAGGATTTTCTTTCTTTTGATTGGACTATTGATGCCTTTTACATTAAGTGATAAGATCTTACATAAGGCCATTCAGAAAGGTTAAAAATTCTGAGCATGATAGCGCACATAATTTCACAATGTCCCTCATATTAACTGTATCTGGCTGTACACATGACATGAAAGAAAATAAGCTAATGCAATACAGTGAAGCGCCCCATATTAAAAAAGAAAAACCGCGGTGCGGTAGAGAAGAAGCAGAACCCCAGAAATTACTGGCGACCATGTGTCTGCGGGGAGAAGCCCCAGAGAAGGCCAAAATTGAAAACATATAACCTGTATAATGGTGCGTGCTCCGAATCCGACCGAGGCACACATCATGGAGGGATAGGAGACCAAAAAAAGTCATATAAAGAAAGAAAGAAAGTCCAGGTAGACTCTGTGCTTGGCTATGACCACCGCGTCGGGCCCTTCAAAATGGCGGACAGAGCCGGCAGATAATAAGTCCAAGATGTTGGATTTAGCGCATCTGCTCTGCTTCTTTGGAGTCTAAAAATGTTGATAGTAGATCAGGATCTTCGAATGTCCTAGTTTGGTTGTGGAGAGTCACTCGGAGCTTCGCTGGATACAACAGGCCAAAGCGAGCCTGTAGCTGTTGAAGTCGAGGGCGAAAAGCAAGGAGTCTCTTCCGACGGTCAACTGTGGGCTTTGCCAAATCAGGGAAGAAGGAGACTTTATGACCTTCAAATTCCAGATGATGATTCGCCCGGGCAGCATTTAAAATTTGTTCCACTTGTTGATATCGTAGTAATCGAAAGATAATAGGCCGGGGGTCGTTCGGTTGAGCGCCATGTGGGTAGGAACACGATGTGCTCGATCGATTTCCAGATCTCTATGAAAAGTGATCTTCAGCAAGGAGGGAAGAGTTTTGAGCAGGAATTCTCTTATATCTCCTGCTTCCGCCCCCTCCGGTATTCCAATGAGCCTCACATTGTTGCGACGGGCTCGATTATTGCTATCTTCTAACTCTTTTTGAAGATTCTGTATCTGGCGCTCAGCCTTGTCCAGGTTGCCCAAGCGCACCGCGTGCGAGTCGAGGACCCCCGCCATGTTGTCCTGCCGTAGTGAAAGACTTTCAAGTCGGTCCTGGAGCACTCCGAAGTCTTCTCGCAGGGCTCGAAGCGCTTCTCCGTTGGATTGCACCAGTTCCTTCACGCCGCGTATTTCCTCTAAAATCTCCAGGTGCATTTCGGGGTTTTCACGAAGTGGAACCATCTTCTGTGGGGAAGACACCTCTGTTTTGGAGCGTTTTCCGTGTGAAGAAGAAGGAGACCCGAAGTCCAAGCGCGCTGGTTTATGGGCCGCCATCCCCCCCGAGGTACCCCGGTAAGTTCGGAGCAAAATATTAAGTTTGTATAGGTATTAAGTCAGGATTCTGAGTAGGCCTCTCGGGAGCTTCAGCGCGAAGCGTCTTACCCGCTGGACATCAGGCTCCGCCCCCATGCCTGCTTTTATTTGTTGGTCTAGTATGAGTAGCTGCTGTTTGCGTTGTTTTCGCAGGCGGATTTGATAGCTAGTGATCGTTGCTCGAATGGCCGCTTTGAAGCCCTCCCACCAAGCCCAATTCGCAGTATCCTGGGGTAGATTAAAATGGAAGTAATCCTGTATGGCTGCTCGAATTTCTAACTGGAACTCTGGCTGAGTTAACAGGGCTCTATCAAAGAACCAGGCCCCCGAATTCCCTTGGGGTGCAGTAGTGTGTAGTTGAAAGGAAATGGCAGCATGATCTGAAATATGTTGGGAGTGAATCTTTGCAGTGTCCACCTGAGGAACTAACAGTTTTGATATTAGAAAGAAGTCTATGCGAGACTGGGATTTATGAGGGGAAGAGAAGAAGGTGAAGTCAAGCTCATTGGGGTGTAGTAACCTCCATAGATCAACTAAAGCAAGATCTTTGATCAGGGAGGTAAGCGTGGCGAGACTCATGGGGGACCACTTGTCCTAGGCGGCTGTTTGTCAATCAGGGGATCAAGGACTAGATTGAAATCCCCCCCAATTATCAAGGAAGTATTAGCAGAGGCCTGCGCAACCTGAGCAATGGTAGCAAAAAAGGCAGGGTCATCCACATTAGGAGCGTAAAGGCATATACATGTAACTTCAAGGCTACCTATCTTGAGGTGAACTCTGGACCATCTACCTTCTGTATCTGAGCTAGTCGCAATAATAGTAGCATGCAAAGATTTCCTAACCAGTATGGCAACCCCACATTTCTTAGAAACGGCTGGGGAATAGGCGGCCACCATGTAAGGTTTAATATTGAGTTTAAGAGTTTCCTTCGAATTTAAATGCGTTTCTTGGAGAAAAATCAGATCCGCAGCTTCCTGACTTAGGTAGCTTAGGATTTTCTTCCGTTTTATCGGATTATTGATTCCTTTTACGTTCAATGAGAAAATCTTACATGGTGCCATCAATCAGTAATAGACATTTTAGGTAAGGGCGCTTGAAGACATACAACATAATCAGAATCTGTGCAACAATGACATAATCACCGAGTATTCTGGCTAATACACCCCATATTGAAAAGTATGTACCAAAGTATCTTAGAGAAGAAGCAAAACCCCCAAAGAATATGGCGACCATATGTCTGCGGGAGGAGGCCCTAGAGAGGAAATAGAAAGACATGAAAAGAAACACCGGAGTCCATAATTAACACTGTCTCTGATACTCATCGAGGCTACTGTGGGTAGATGGAGTCGGGTCACAGATATCATCAAAAGTAAGGCAACAAACTGCCCTCGCCAGACTCTTTGCTGGGCTGCGGCAGATCCAATATGGCAGGTACAGCGGATATGAGAATACTTGCAGGAATATTCTGGAAGTCAGCGCATCAAGTCGGCTTCTTTGGAATCCAAAAACTCCGCTAGTAGATCAGGGTCCTCAAATGTTCTTGTCTGATTGTGAAGCGTGACTCGGAGCTTGGCCGGGTACATCAGGCCATAGCGTGCTTGTAGTTGTTGAAGCCTCGGCCGGAATTCCAGAAAGCGCTTTCGGCGGTCGACCGTGGGTTTAGCCAAGTCGGGATAGAAGGAGATCTTGTGGCTCTCAAACTCCATATGGCCCTTTGCCCGAGAGGCATTTAGAATTTGCTCAACGTGTTGATATCTCAAAAGTCGAAAAATGATAGGCCGCGGGGTCTTCCTGTTGAGCGTTATGCTTGTGGGTACACGATGAGCGCGATCGATCTCCAAATCTTTGGTAAAGGTGATTTGGAGCAGGGAAGGGAGGATTTTGCATAAAAACTCTTTCATGTCTCCCGATTCCGCTCCCTCCGGTATGCCCACGAGGCGTATGTTGTTGCGGCGCGCTCTATTATTGCCATCTTCCACTTCTTTCTGCAAGGCCCGCACCTGACGTTCAACTTTGTCGAGTTTGGACAACCGGGCCGCATGGGAGTCCAATATGCTCTCCATTTTGTCCTGACGCGAAGAAAGCCCTTCTAGCTTGCTTTGCAGCACACCAAGATCTTCCCGCAGCGCTCGGAGTGCTTCACCGTTTGACTGCACGAGGTCTTTGACCCCTCTAATCTCTGCGAGGATTTCCTGCTGCATTTCGGGGCCCTCGCGCAAGGCCAGCCCCTTCTGCGGGGACGGAGGTTCAGTTTTGGAACGTTTGCCATGAGAAGCCGCTGGAGATCCAAATTCCAGACGCGTGGGTTTGGTCCCCGCCATCTCACCAATGTGCCCCGGCAAGATCAGAGTAGAAGTTCCAAGTATGTACGGTGTTAATTCAGGATTCTGAGTAGGCCTCTCGAGAGCCTCAGCGTTATGCGACCATCCCGCTGGACATCAGGCTCCGCCCCCCTGCCTCTCTCTAGTTCTTCGTTTTCCGCGGAGCCAGCAGGTCGTGTTCCTGTCACCGCAGAAAATTGTTTCCTTTTTCTTTATTTTTTTGTGGTCGCATCTGCCTTCCCCGACGCTATACCGGTAACGCCGGTTCTTCTTTCTTTAAAAAAAAAATAATAATAATAATATTCCTTTTTCCAAACCTTTCTTTCCAGGTGCACGCCATTTTGGGCCTTAGGCCCAAAATTTCCTCCACTATGGAGAAATCTGCCTCGGGTTTTAAAAAATGCACCAATGTGTGGCGGTACCATCTCCGTCACCGACACCCACGAGTGGTGTATTAAATGTTTAGGTCCTGACCACTCCATCTCTGAGTGCATGGTTTGTGCCATGAAGTCCAAAAGGGGTCGACAGAACCGAGCTGCTAAGCTCAGCGCCCTTTTTCCTTCCGATGCAGCTTCGGTGGCATTGAGGTCTTCCAGGGCTTTGTCTTCCTCTCATGGATCTCAGGTAACTAAACATAAGTCTAGCCGGTCCTCAAAGGGTAGATCTCCTTCCAAGCATCGAGATGCCACTGGCGTTGCCCTTGAGGGTTCCATACAGGCAAAATTGCCCCGGCGGGAGGCTTCGGCTTCCAAAGCATTATCGGGGCTCCAGGAGGTTCTCGAGGCCTCGACCTCGGCAGAACTACTGGTGCCATGCTCTGGGGTACCGGTTGCGTCCGGTACCGACACCCAGGCATCGGCAGCATCAATAGACCAGAGGTTCCTGGCTATTGAACACAGTCTGGCGGCTCTCCTTGTGGCATCGATGCCCTCAGAACCGCGTCAGACGGTTCAATAGGTACCGGCATCGATGCCGGTACCGGTGTCCGTACCAGTACCGATAGCATCGACATTGACATTGGTGTTTGCATTGCCGGTACCCAGTCATCCGATGCCTTCTGGTACCGATACCCTGGTACCGATTCCTCCCGGTACCAACTTCGGTCGGTACGGGTATTGAGCTCTTCAAGAGCATCCAGACAGAAGGTACTTCGAATCCTCAGAGGACTCCGAGGATTCTGACAGTTCTGCCGGTACCGGGATACTTCTCCCGGAGGAGCCTTCCTCTCCTAAACGTAGGATGTCTCCTCCAGAAGATATCTCCTTTCAGGACTTCATCAGGGGGGTGGCTCGTGGTTTGTCCATTAATGTGACTCCTGAAACAGAGCCCATTTTACATGATCTCATGTTGAGAATGTGGGAGACACCTCTTACCACCTCTCCTCACTCTCACAAACTGGATACTATGTATCGGGTCCCTCCTTGTCCTGGCTTCCAAAAAACTCAACTTCCCCACCACTCCATTGTTGTGGAGTCAGCTATGAGAAGGATCAGGAGTGCAAAGAGGCATGCCTCTAATCCTCCAGGACGTGAGTGTAGAACCTTGAATGCCTTTGGACGTCGTACTTTCCAGGCTTCCATGCTTTCTGCCAGGATCAGTTCCTATATTTTATATATGGGAATGTTCCTTAAAGAGGTCACAAGAGATTTAGAGGTTTTGAGCCCTCTTCTTCCTGAGGACAAAAGGCAGGATTTTCTCACACTGGTTAAACATGCCCAGGATGTTTCAAAGTTTGTCAATCGTGCGGCTTTTGATTGTTTTGAGTGCATAAGCAGAACCTCTGCTATTGCCATAGGTGCACGAAGAATTGCCTGGCTCCAGGCATCCGATTTGGAGCTCTGGGTGCAGGACAAACTGGGAAATATCCCTTGTACAGGGGAGAATCTATTTGGCAAGAATTGGCAAGAAAAAGCCAATGAGATGGATGCTGACAACTCTACTTTGGATAGGTTATCCAAGGGCACAGCTGATCCTGCCAGAAAGAAATTTTTCAAGAAGCCTTTCTTCTCAAAAAAGAAGAGGTTTTATCCCTCTTATTCCCAGCAGGGACGTTCTGCATGTCAGCTTGTCCGAAAGGGTCAGCAACCACCTAAACAAAGGAAAGCAAAGACTGCCAAGCCTCAACCGTCTCAGCAGTCTCAGCCTCCACAAGGCCTTCGACTTTCATCTAGAGAACTTAGCCTTTCTGGCCCTCAATGGTCCAGAGCCTTCCAGAATTCCAGGAAGGTTTTGTCACTTTGCCCCCAGATGGGGGCAGATAACAGCAGAGCATTGGACACTCTCCATTATAAAAGAGGGGTACAAGCTTAATTTTCTGTGCATGCCCCCTCACACAATGGTAAGATAGTTCAATTCTCAGACCTCTCTTATCAACCTGTTAGATCAAGAGGTCACTATCCTTCTTGCCCAAGGGGCAATAGAAGAAGTACCCATTCATCAACAGGGTACAGGGTTTTACTCCCCCTATTTCCTTATTCCAAAGAAAACAGGGGGACATAGACCTATCTTAGACCTCAGAGAATTGAACAAATTCCTGTTCAAAGAGAAATTCAAGATGATTTCTCTAGGTACTCTGCTGCCATATCTCCAGAGTCAGGATTGGCTTTGTTCTCTAGATCTCAAGGATGCGTACACTTATGTTCTCATCCATCCAACCCACAGAAAGTTCCTTCGGTTCCTTTTTCAAGGAAAGCACTACCAACACAGGGTGCTTCCTTTTGGCCTGGCCTCAGCACCAAGAGTGTTCACGAAATGCATGGCTGTGGTAGCAGCATTTCTACGCACTCTAGGGATATTTGTCTTCCACTACTTAGAAGACTGGCTCATTCGAGCCCCCTCAGAGTCAGAGGCCAGGACTTCCCTATCTTGCACAATGCGTATCCTTCAGTATTTGGGTCTGGTCATAAAATCCCAAAATCCAGTCTAAATCCCACTCAGTCTCAAGAGTTCATAGGAGCTTTGTTGGATACCAGAAAAGTGAGGGCCTATCTTCCCAGGCCCGTTGCCTCGGCATGGTGCAGTTAGCTTCTCAAGCAGTGCTAAAATCTCAGCTCACTGCCCGAGAAAAGTTACAACTACTAGGCCACATAGCATCTACAGTGCATGTGGTCCCTTATGCTCGCCTCCATATGAGAGCAGCCCAGTGGACCTTATCCACTCAATGGACCCAGGCATCAGGGTGCCTGTCAGACAAAATAACAAACACAAATCATCTCATTTTGTCTCTCCAATGGGGGCAGTCCACTCAGAACCTGTTTCTGGGGTCCCCGTTTCAACAGCCTTTACCCCAGGCAACTCTCACAACAGATGCTTCACCACTGGGTTGGGGAGCTCATCTTCAAGATCTCTCCACACAGGGCACTTGGTCTCCACAGGAGACTCATCTACATATCAATCTCCTAGAACTAAGAGCAATCTTCCTTGCTCTTCGAGTGTTCCATACCCTGCTCAGCTACAAGACCGTCCTCATTCACACGGACAATCAAGTAGCCATGGTCTACGTGAACAAGCAGGGAGGAACAGGCTCTCTGTTGCTTTGCAACGAAGCTTTGCGACTATAGGCCCTCACCAGAGAGCATCAGATTCATCTTCTGGCAGTTTATCTTCCAGGCATACAAAACTCTTGGGCAGACAGACTCAGTCGAGTTCTGCTTTATCTTTATATCTTTATCTTTATCAAGGACAAGGAGTCCCGCAAGGATCCTCACTCTCTTCATTACTATTTAACATATATATGCAACCTATATGTAACATCATCAGATCTTTTAATGTCAACTGTATGATATATACCGATGACGTCTTATTATACATACCGTTCTGCATAGATAAGATGGACCTCACCCCCTTAACCAATTGCTTTAACACCATATCAAATTGGCTACTGACTCAAAATCTCAGAATCCAACATAAAAAAATGGAAGTTCTTTTTATCTCAAGGAACTCGAACTTCATACCACCTACATTCCTGGATGTTCAAGACGCCAAGCTTCAAGTCAAACCCCATATCCGATACCTAGGAGTGACTCTCAACCAATATCTGGATTTGAAAACCCACATAGCTAACACAGTAAGAGCAATATATTTCAAAATCCGCTCCCTCAGACATCTCCGTCAACTGATTGATCCGACCAATTTTCGTACTGTGTACCAGGCTCTAATCATGCCCCACTTTGACTTCTCAAACTCCATTCTACAAGGGCTTCCTCAATCAACTTTAAATCCTCTTCAACTCGCCTTGAATAGTGCAGCAAGGGTGCTTTTTGGGCTACCCAAAAGAGAACATGTAACACCCCTTCTAAAACAACTACATTGGCTTCCTATTCAAGCGAGAATCTCTTTTAAAACTCTGCTCCTGGCATTTAAAGCATACAAAGGTCTCGCCCCCACCTCATTAATGGAGTTGATTCATCCAATTGCACCCAACAGACTAAGAAGAACCGCGGAGCTAAACATGCTAATTGTTCCAAAGGAAATCACAAGATACAATCGACAACAGCAAATCGAGCCTTCAGTTTATGTGCCCCAAAACTTTGGAACATCCTTCCAACACACATTAGGGCCATCTCTGATCTCAGCCAGTTCAAGAAGGCCCTGAAACACTACCTTTTTCTTTTTTTTTTTTTAAACTTTTATTTTCGTTTTACAACAAACAAAAGTAACAACACACCAAAAGAAACAAATACACACATACAGTAAAGAAAGCAACCCCAATTACCCCCCACCCCAATGCTTCTTCTCTAAGCTAATAAGAATCATCATATAAGCGCTTACATACAACAATTACACAGGTACACTACCAAAAAACTGCCTCCAGTTTTGCAACTCATTCCTATAGATTTTGGGGTGCTGAATCCAGGAAAAATAGCCAAAATGTTCCATCACGTCACCTTTTCTTGCAAAATTAGATTTCTTACCCATATAAGGAATGTTCACATAATTTCTTTTTAGCCGACTGCAGTTTATTTTCTTGGCCCAAAATAGAAGTTGTAATGGTTAACTAACTAGAAACACTCCCTCATGATATTTTAGAGTGTTTTGTATTCATTTTATACATTAACAGGACAATTGGGAGGCGGGGGGCTAAATCCAGTACTCGCGCTGGCGCATGTTCTTTCCTGTTCGCCTCGCCTCGTTCGCTCGCTCAAACACGGTGGTTGCGACATGAACGTTCCTGTCAAATTTCAGTTTCTTGCAAGTTCATTATTACCTTTTGTTTGCTCAGTCGTAATCCAGCTTTATTCCGAAGTGGTTCACTACAGTTGTAGTTTGCAGTGCTGTGTATTTGTGATGGCTCACAGAGCCAGAGGTTGCGTCAACTCTCCGGACAGTTTTTGTTTTATTTGTGGGGAATATACCGTGAAAAAGCGGCAGAGGAACATTTCTGCATTTATTAAAAAAGTATATTTCGCCTATTTCGGTTTGAAGTTAGGCGATCAAGACAAACCGTGGGCTCCTCACAAAGTCTGCAAGACATGTGAGGAAGATCTACGCTTATGGATGAAAGGTAAAAAACAAGCATTTCGTTTCGGAATACCTATGATGTGGCGTGAACAAAGAGACCACAGCAGTGACTGCTATTTTTGCTCTTGCATTGTGAAGGGATACAACTTAAAAAATAAGAACGTAATAAGTTACCCCAACCTTCCCTCAGCAATTAGGCCTATGCCTCATAGCAACGAAGTACCTGTGCCTGAGCCACCAAAATCTTTGGATCATATTTGTGTGGATGGTTCTGATCATGATGAGACTCATCAGATGGCTTTTCCCGATGAGTCCAGTACTTCCGAGTTTGAAACTGAACCAGATCCGAAACCTGAACTTTTCTCTCAAGCTGAATTGAATGATTTAGTCCGGATTTAGGACTCCCAAAAGATGCTGCCCAACTGCTAGGTTCTCGGCTTAAACAGAAAAATCTATTCTCACCAGGAACAACTTTTTATTGGTACCGCAACCGCGAGACACAATTTTTTGAAGTATTTCAGCAAAGAGGAAGATTTGGTATTTTGCAACGATATATACGGAGTGATGGAAAAGTTTAAACTCAAGTATGATCCTGCTGAATGGCGGCTGTTCATTGATTCGTCAAAAGACAGCATAAAAGGTGTTCTTCTTCATAATGGCAACACATTTGCTTCAGTTCCTATTGCTCACTCTGTTATTCTCCAAGAAAAATACGAGAATTTGGCCCTGATTCTTCAGAAGATTCGTTATGATGAGCATAAGTGGATGATTTGTGGAGACTTTAAAATTCTATCCATGCTATTAGGGCAGCAATCCGGTTTCACCAAATATCCCTGCTTCCTTTGCTTGTGGGATAGCCGGGCCCACGACCTACACTGGGGGAAAAAAGACTGGCCAATTCGGGAGTATTTGAGACCCGGTGAGAAAAATGTTCTTCATGAGAGCTTGGTACCTCGTGATAAAATTCTATTACCACCTCTCCACATTAAGTTGGGTCTCATTAAGCAATTCATCAAGTCCCTTCCAAAAGATGGTGAGTGCTTTCGGTACCTTTGCTCAAAGTTCCCCCGACTTTCTGAAGCAAAGCTAAAGGAAGGAGTGTTTGTTGGCCCTGATATAAGGAAACTCATTTCAGATGGAGCATTCGCTGAAACGATGTCTGAGAAGGAAAAAGAAGCCTGGGATTCCTTCAAGGATGTTCTCAAATTCTTGGGGAACAGGCGGGATGAGAACTATAAGGATATTGTTGCCAGGATGCTCAATGCCTTCAAAGAACAAGGCTGTAACATGAGCCTGAAAGTCCATTTCTTGCACTCCCATGTGAACTACTTTCCCGAAAACGTGGGGGCGTACAGTGAAGAACAAGGTGAAAGGTTTCACCAGGACATCAAGGACGCAGAGAGAAGGTACCAAGGAAGATGGAACACCACTATGATGGCTGATTTCTGCTGGTTGCTGCTGCGGGAAACCCCAGATGAAAAATACGCCAAGTAGCGCACCAAGAGAAGCATTCGGGGGAAGAAGAAACGGGCCCACCAGGAGATTGATTGACCCAAGAATGACTTTAAAATCTAAACTGTGTTGACAAATATCGTGTTTTTACTAAACTTTGAAATAAAAATTTGCTAGTTATTACCACAGTGTCGGATCTCATTTATTAGAATTTTATTTTCACACCATCGGGTGTTTGTCTTCATGTATTGCAATGGTGCGGTTTGCGTTTTCTATTCTTACATACATACCTGTACAACATTTTTTGCACATTTCTTTGCTTTGCTTTGTGTCTAACCTCGCTCTTATATGCTCAATGTTTGTGCACATGTATGTGGCTGTTTTAAGTGCAGACAATTTTGCTACCATCACAGTGTGTTTTGTTGACATTACTCTATTCTTATGTGCTGCCTTGTTACAATTTTCTTTATTCTTATTTGAATAACTACTAAACAATTAGTATAAAGAATTCATCCAAGAAACTTTTATCTCGATCGCACTCAATCTGAAACGTTCACCTCAAACTGCTAACCCAATGTAGCAAAAAATCTGTACGTGATGGAGCAAATTGGTTACCAGATTTGGATTCAGCGCACCAAAAAACGTAAAAATCAATCGAAACATTAGAGGCAGTTAAAAAAATTTTTTTTTTAGTGTACCTGTGTTATTGTACATCAAACATACAGAAGTAGAATCTATGATACCGGATGAGCATGTGACAGAGATTAATACAGAATCAAACAGTCAACGGAGAACATTGAATAGTTTGAACATAATCGTTGAGCGTCTTCTAGCAAGACCAATAGTGAATGGTTTGAACGGAAGAGGCTAACATACAAGGTATTTGCGCCTATTTACAATAAAGACAGATATGATTCACCATTCATTAGAGCTCAAAAAAGAGCTATTTTCCCAATATTTCGTGATTAAGGAAATAGGAAATAGCCATGCCCAGCATAAAGGCTAAAAGGAAGTAAGCCAATTTAGGAAGAGAGGGGATCCCCGCAGCTGAGCGGAGCCCCACAATCTTCCAAGAGAGGGGTTCCGGAAAATATAAAATAGAATGAAGACGACCCCAGACCCGACTCCAGGAGCACTATAATGCGGGACAATCATACTTAACAAGAGTTTAGTAGACCAAAGGCCACATGGCATGTCCAGCATCAAGTGCTCTGGATGGCATTCCAATTGGCTAACCTATCAGGAGTATATGTCCACTTGGGATAGCAGTACTGAGGAGATAAGAAAAAAAATCTGATCTAGATTGTAAGTGATGGGGGGGGCTGAGAAAAGGTGAGCTCTAAGTCGGAGGGGTGAAGCAGCTTCCATATATCTACTCACGCAAAATCATTCATCAGAGTTGGCAGGGTGTAGAGACTCTTGGGCGGACCACTCGTTCTAGGCGGCAGTCTATCTATCAAAGGATCAAATACTTGGTGGAAGTCACCGCCGAGTAACAGTAACAGGGTCATCCACATTCAGAGCATAAATACAAATACACGTAAATTCACTATCTCCAACCTTAAATATACACAGGCCCAGCTACCCTCCCCATCAGAGCTAGTATCCATTACAGTGGTTGGCAAAGATTTCTCAACCAAAATGGCTACCCCGCACCACTTGGAAACGGCGGGAAAATAGGCAGCCACCATATAAGGTTTAGCAGTAAGTTTCAGTGGTTCAACGGAGGTGAAATGGGTTTCCTGAAGAAACACTGAATCAGTATGGTCATGATTAAAATAACTAAGGATGGTCATTCGTTTGATTGGACTATTGATGCCTCTTACGTTCAGTGACAAGAGCTTACATAAGGCCATACAACAAAGTCAAACATTCTGAGAGAGAAACATGATGGCGCACCAAGTTGCGCAATGTCCCTCATATCAACTATAAATGACTGTACACACGATATGATAGAGAATAAGCCAATGAAAAATCATGAAGCGCCCTATATAACAGTAAAAGCACCGAAGTGCCTTAGAGAAGAAGCAAAACCCCAGAAATTACTGGCGACCTGATGTCTGCGGGGTGAAGCCCCAGAGAAGGCCTAAATTGAAACATATAACCGGTATAGTTGTGCGTGCTCCGAATCCAACCGAGGTGCACATCATGGAGGAAAAGGAGACCAAGAAAGGTAGATATAAAAGAAAGAAAGGTCCAGGCAGTCTCTATTCCAGGCAATAATTACCGCATCGGGCCATTCAAAATGGCGGGCAGTTCCAGCGGAGTCCATCCGAGTTGTTGACTTAGCGCATCTGGTCTGCCTCTTTGGAATCTAAAAATGTTGCTAGCAGAGCAGGATCTTCGAAGGTTCTAGTTTGGTTATGGAGAGTCACTCTGAGCTTCGCTGGATATAAGAGGCCAAAGCGAGCCTGTAACTGTTGAAGTCTAGGTCGAAAAGCAAGGAGTCCCTTCCGCCGGTCAACTGTGGGCTTTGCCAAGTCGGGGAAGAAAGAGACTTTATGATCTTCAAACTGCAGATGTTGAATCACCCGGGCAGCTTTGAAAATTTGCTCAACTTGCTGATACCTCAGTAAACGAAAGATAATGGGCCGGGGGGTCGTCCGATTGAGTGCGATGTTGGTAGGAGCACGATATGCTCGGTCAATTTCCAGATCTCTGCAAAAGGTAATCTTCAGCAAGGAGGGGAGAGTTTTGACCAGAAATTCTCTGATATCTCCTGCTTCCGCCCCCTCTGGTACTCCTATGAGCCTTACATTGTTGCGACGGGCTCGATTATTGCAATCCTCTAACTCTTTTTGAAGATTCTGTATCTGACGCTCAGCCTTGTCCAGGTTCACCAAGCGCACCGCGTGCGAATCGAGGACCCCCACCATGTTGTCCAGCCGTAGTGAAAGACCTTCAAGCCGGTCCTGAAGCATACCGAAATCTTCTCGCATGGCTCGGAGCGCTTCTCCGTTGGACTGTACCAGTTCCTTCACACCACGTATTTCCTCCAAGATCTCCTGTTGCATTTCGGGGCTTACCCGAAGTGGAACCATCTTTGGTGGGGAAGACAACTCTGTTTTGGAGCGTTTTCCATGTGAAGAAGAGGGAGACCCGAAGTCCAAGCGCACTGGTTTGTGGGCCGCCATTCCCCCCAAGGCACCCCGGTAAGTTCGGAGTAAAATATTAAGTTTATGCAGATATTAAGTCAGGATTCTGAGTAGGCCCCTCGGGAGCTTCAGCGCGAAGCGTCTAACCCGCTGGACATCAGGCTCCGCCCCCCAACACTACCTTTTTCTTAAATACTTCCCAGAGAACGAAGAAACACAGTTACACCCAAATATCAATAATTACCTTCTGACCACCTAATTTTTCCTCAACCGCACACTACACTACACTACTCTACACTATGTATATAGTTGTTCTTATTGCTGTTTTCTGTATATAGTTGCTCCTGTTATCCAGGTTAACTTCCCTGTTATATGTAATGAACAGATAAATGTAACTTGTCTGAAGTTTCTTGTTCCATGTAAACCGCGCTGATATCGAATAGTGCGGCATATAAAAAATGTTAATAAATAAATAAATAAATAAAAATCTTTATCTTTATTTGCATATTTTGATGAACTGCCCAGGCCGTTGTACAGGGCGGTGTACAATACAACAACAGGCTACTGGAAACAAAGTCAGAAAAGAACGCCAAAAAACGATAGGAAAGGAAGAGACAGATTAAAGATAGAAAGGGGGAACAGCCCAGTAGGGGCAAGAGGGACAGTAGGGCAGGAAGGGGAGAAAAGGAAGGGGAAGGGGAGCGGACTATCAAGGGGATAATCGTGGGGGGTGGGGGGCACTGCCAGGGGACAAGGCACCATCATCAGGGGGGGGAGGTCGAAGGCTTGGCAGAAGAGATGTGTCTTGAGGAGATTCTTAAAGCGGGGGTAGGAGAGTTCTAGACGAAGGAATAAAGGGAGTGAGTTCAAAAGAGCAGGGCCCAAGAAAAAGAAGGCGGAGTGGCGGGTCAGTTCTAAGTGGGCCTGGGAGGGGGAAGGAAGAAAGAGGCAGTTACCGAAGGTGGATCGGAGAAGACGTGGGGAGGGCTGGAGACGAATAACGTCCGACAAGTATTGGGGGGTGCTGGAATGGAGAGCCTTGTGTGTGAGGATGAGAACCTTAAAGATGAAACGGAATTTGACCGGGAGCCAGTGCAAGGCAAGGAGGCAGGGAGACACATGGGAACGGGCCGGGGAGCCGGTGATGAGGTGGGCGGCGGCGTTCTGTACTACTTGAAGGCGGCGAAGCTGGGAAGAAGGGAGACCTGCGTAGATGACATTACAATAGTCTAACAGGGTCATGACTAGGGACAAAATGAGGGTAACAACTGAGGAAGGGGGAAGTGACGATTGAACAGCCCAAATCCTGCGTAAGTGAAAAAAAGGAAGTACATATGACAGAAGAGATGTGTTGATGAAAAGAGAGGGACGAATCCAAGGTAATGCCCAAATAACGAAGGGTTGGGACCAGAGGGATGGAACGGAAAGACATAACAGGCGACAAGCTAGGAGAGGAGAGCCCAAAAGAAAACCAAATCGCGGAGGACTTGGCGGGGTTAGCGTGTAGAAAGTTAGAGTCAAACCATGATGCAACAGAAGAAAGACAACGGTTGAGAGGGACAAGGTCGGGGGCGGAGGAAGAGGTGTGGTGAACCAGCAGGATGTCATCGGCGTAAATGTAAAAGGAAATGCCAGATTGTTGAATAAGTAGGGCTAATGGAGCGAGAAAGGCGTTGAAAAGTAGGGGGGGCGAGAAAAGAACCCTGAGGGACACCGCAGATTGAAAGGGATGGAGTGGAGGCAGAGTGAGAGGAGTGCACGGAAAAGGTACGTGAAGACAAAAAGGAATGGAACCATTGCAAAACGGTACCACCAATACCAAAGTCAGACAGACGAGCCAGGAGAGTACGGTGATCAACCACATCAAAAGTGGATGAGAGATCCAGAGACACCACCAGAGAGAAATCACCACGGTCGTGAGCACAGTGAAGTTCAGAAAGTAGGGCTGTGAGAATGGTCTCAGTGCTAAGGCCTACTCGAAATCCGGATTGGCGAGGGTGAAGGGCGAAAGTAGAATCCAAGTGAGTAGCAAGTTGAGAGAACACCAGTTTTTCAAGGACACACGAATGGTCTCTACATGCAGACCAGGTGGCCAAGATTTTTCAAATTTGGGGAACCCCGGACATAGACCTTTTTGCAAGTCCATTGAATGCCAAACTTCCCTGGTTCTGTTCCAGAATTCCGGGTCAGGGTTCTCAGGCCAGGGATGCCTTCCTCCTTCACTGGGGTCAAGACTTCCTTTATGCCTTTCCACCCATTCCCCTAATTCCCAAAACCCTGTTCAAGCTTCATAGAGACAGAGGGTGTATGATTCTCATAGCTCCACATTGGCCACGGCAAGTGTGGTACCCTCTGCTTCTACATCTCTCTCAAGCCCCCTCCCTGGACTTAGGGTCTGCTCCAGATCTCCTGTCACAGGAGTACGGAATGTTATGGCATCCCAATCCACAGTCTCTGCATCTCAGAGCTTGGTTGCTGAAGGCCTAGATCTTCATGATCTCAGCCTCCCTCAGCAAGTAAAGGATGTCCTTTATGCTTCCAGGAAGCCTTCCACTAGACACTCTTATGCTTTTAAGTGGAAGAGGTTTACCATATGGTGTTCACAGAAGGGTTATTACTTGAGTATCTCCTTCATCTATCAAATGCAGGACTTAAGACTAACTCAGTAAGAGTCCATTTGAGTGCTATTGCAGCTTCTTTCAAGCCTCAAAATGGACAACCTATTTCCTGCCATCCTCTTATAGCAAGATTTATGAGAGGCCTTCTTCTAACTAAGCCTCCCATTAGGCCACCACCGGTGGCATGGGACTTAAACCTGGTTCTTGGTCAGCTCATGAAGCCACTTTTTGAACCCTTAGTTACTACCTCTTTGAAATTCCTCTCTTGGAAAGTTATCTTTCTCATTGCAATCACATCAGCACGTTGCATCAGTGAGTTGCAAGCACTGGTGTCTGATCCACCTTATACAAGGTTTCATCATGACAAGGTAGTACTTAGGACTCATCCACACTTTATGCCAAAGGTGGTCTCGCCTTTTCATCTTAACCAAGCGGTCTACCTGTCTGTGTTTTTTCCAAGACCTCATGCATCAAATGCAGAAAGGAATCTTCATACTTTGGACTGTAAAAGAGCTTTAGCCTTTTACTTGCAAAGAACATAGCAACATAGAAAGTCCTCTCAACTCTTTGTAGCTTTTGATCCTTCTCATTTGGGACTTCCAGTCTCCAAGAGAATACTGTCCAACTGGAGTGCACAGTGTATTTCCTTTGCCTATCAGAGTAAGAACCTTCCTCTGGAGGGCCATGGCAGCTTCAATGGCTCATCTGCACCCTGTGTCATCTGTCGAGCAGCCACTTGGGCTTCGGTTCATACCTTCACAGCCCATTACTGCTTGGACAAGGACTTCCGCCGGGATGCCTTGTTTGGTCAGGCTGTTCTCCAACATCTGTTCCATACCTAATTAACTCCTACCCACCATCCCAGGTTGGATGCCAGAGATCCATGGGGGAAGTGGAGCCCTGTCTCAGGGACACCCAACTTCTGGGGTCTCTCCCTGGCATCTGAAGCTAGGGAATCTCCATATGTGAAGACTACATTCCTGCTTGTTCCTGGAGATAGCATAGTTACTCACCTGTAACAGGTGATCTCCGGGAACAGCAGGAATTTAGTCTTCACAACCCACCCACCTCCCCTAGGAGTTGTATCTCTCTATCTATCTATTTCTCTTTCCCTCTCTCTCTCTCTCTCTCTTTGTCTCAGCTTTAAACTCAACTGGAGAGAGGCAGTTGGGAAAGGCGGGAAGGCAGCATGCAGGTGCTGTGGGATGCTCCCAAAAGCTTCCTAATTGGACGCTGGGGAGCGTTCCCGCGCAGGCTCCGTTGGTACCGACGATACCCATATGTGAAGACTAAATTCCTGCTGTTCCCGGAGATCATCTGTTACAGGTGAGTAACTATGCTTAACTAAAATGGTTATTATGAAGATGCTATACTTGCCAAAGGTAATGATTTTGGAAAGGTAAAATGCATTTATACTTTCTAGGGATGTACAAAGGCAGGGTCATATTTAAACCCTGCAACTTATAGGTAAGACCAGACAGTATATCCCCGAGAATGAGGTGAGGGGGATATGGGAGTGTCATAGATTCCAAAGGTTGGAGAACCTAAGGACTAGCTGATATATCACAGGGATCTAAACAGGCTCCTCTTTGGGCTGGTATTTGGCACTTTCAAAATGAGGCATCCTAGGCAATTGCCTATGCCTAAATGCAGGCCTATTTTGGAATTTTTTATTCAATTCATTGCATACCTTTTGCTAAAAATTATTTAATTCAAGTTAGAACTTTGCAACAAGCACTAATCAACTTAACTCACCTTAACTTGTAGCTTAAGATATATTAAATCAATTGTGTTCACTAAATTTTTTAAGGTATGCATGTATATTTTCACTTACTCTAAAGCAGGCATAAATACACATATATATGTCCACTGGGTAACGCACATATTGTATTTTGCAAGTTTATGTGCAAACACCAAACTCTACTGATCACCACCACCTAGGAGTTCCTACTTTTTAAACAAAGTATATGCTTTTATATGTATATACAGTGGAGAATTTTGCCTAGCTGACTTTCTATGTGTTTTACAAGTAGAAAATCTTCCTAAAATTGTCCTCCACATCTTCTGCTCTTAAATCCAGTTATGATCCTCCTCTTTCCTCTTCTCAGCACTGACCCATCATCATAAGCAAAGCTATTTTTTAACCATGTCTATCAAGAGTGGGCCCCAGTGGCATAAATTCTGCCCCTTTGATGCAAGGGACCCCAAGGAAGAAGAGGCCCCATTTGAAGGAGATCGAATATCTTCTTAAATTAAATTCCCCCATTCTGGAGACCCTTTAAAACTGTTTCTTGGAGGTCCATAATTGGAATTTCTACCACTAGTGGGTCCCAAGAAGCATAAGAACATAAGAAATGTCATTCTGGATCAGACCAAGGTCCATCAAGCCCAGTATCCTGTTTCCAACAGTGGCCAATCTAGGTCACAAGTAACTAGCAGTTTGCCTAAAAGACAGGTTCCCCACAATGCTTGTATTGGGGCAAGCAGTGGATATCCCGGGTCCCCTTTAATAATGGTTTATGGACCTTTTCTCCAGGAACTTGTCAAAACCTTTTTTAAATCCTGCTACACTAACAGCTTTTACTACATCCTCTAGTAAGAAATTCCAGAGTTTGATCAGACGTTAAGTGAAAAAAATATTTTCTCTTAGTAGTCTTAAATAGGATACACTCTAGTTTCATTGCATGTCCCCTAGCCTTTCTATATTTTGATGGCGTAAACAATCGATCTATATTTACCCGTTCCACTCCATTCATTAATTTATAGACCTCTATCATATCTCCCCTCAGCCGTCTCTTTTCCAGGTCGAAGAGCCCTAACCTTTGTAGCCTCTCTTCATAGAGGTATCCTGTCCCCTTTACCATTTTGGTGGCTCTTCTCTGTACCTTTTCTAATAATTCCATATCCTTTTTAAGATATAGTGACCAGAACTGTACACAATATTCAAGATGCGGTCATACCCCAGAACGATACAGAGGCATTTTAATCTCCTTTGTTTTATTCTCCATTCCTTTCCTTATGCTACCTAGCATTCTATTTGCTGTCTTGGCCACCACTGCTGCACACTGCATGGAGGGTTTCAACATGTTATCCACGATGATGCCTAAATCTTTTTCCAGGGTGATGGTTCCTAATGTGGAATCTTGCATTGTATAACCATAGTTTGGGTTGTTCTTTCCTAGGTGCATAACTTTGCATTTGTCCACATTAAATTTCATCTGCCATTTGGATGCCCAGTCTTCCAATTTATCATCCTCTTGCAATTTTTCACTATTCTCTGGGTTTTAAGAACTTTGAATAATTTTGTGTCATTTGCAAATTTGATTACCTCACTCATTATTCCCATTTCCAGGTCATTTATGAATATGTTAACAAGCAGTGCACCCAGCACAGATCCCTGAGGTTCTCCACTATTCACCTTTCTCCATTGGGAAAATTGGCCATTTAGCCCTACCCTCTGATTTCTAACTTTTAACCAGTTCCTTATCCACAATAGTACACTACCTCCTATCACATGACTTTTTAATTTCACCAAAAGTCTCTCATGAGGGACCTTGTCAAAGGCTTTGTGAAAATCCAGATACACTATATTAACCGACTCACCTTTGTCTACCTCACCTTCAAAAAGACATAACAGATTAGTAAGACAAGACCTTCCTTGGCTAAAGCCATGTTGGCTGTCTCCCATTAAGCCATAACATAGAAACATAGAAACATGATGACAGAAAAAGACCACATGGCCTATCTAGTCTGTCCTTCCATAACAACAACTACAACAGTCCACTTTTTACCTTTAGAGATCCTCTTTGTTGGTCCCATGCTTTTTTGAATTCAGTTACTGTCCTCATCTCTACCACCTCCACTGGGAGACTATTCCATGGATCCACTACTCTTTCTGTAAAGAAATATTTCCGCATATCACTCCTGAATTTATCTCCCTTCACCCTCATCCCATGTCCCCTCGTAGCAGAACTTGCTTTCAATTGAAAGAGGCTCTCTCCCTGAACATTTATGCCAATAACCATCTACATGTTCAATAATTTTGTTCTCTATAATGGTTTCTACCATTTTTCCCGGTACTGACGTCAGGCTCATCGGTCGATAGTTTCCCGGATTACCCCGGAACCCTTTTTAAAAATTGGCGTTACATTGGCCATCCTCCAATCTTCAGGTATTTACAGATGATTTAAATGATAGTTCACAGATTACTAATAGCTTGTCTGAAATCTCAACTTTCAGTTCTTTCAATACCCTTGGATGTATACCATCCGGTCCAGGTGATTTTATTTATTTATTTATTTACATCTCTTCTATACTGCACTATTCATATCAGTGTGGTGTACATTTAACAGAACCTTATACCATGCAGTAGGACTGCATTGTATTTACAGTGAACAGGAACTAAAACGTGGACATAACTGGGGTAACATTCTACAAATTATTTACATTAGTGACTATACTTTCCAGCTATAGTCTATTCGGGACGGGACAGGCGGGGTTGACTGCCCCTTTTCATGCTGGGTGTGGTATTGGGGGGCTCTCGGTGCCTGGTGGGAGTGCTTGCTGCCTGGTTTCTACAGCTGGTTTCTGGGTAGTGTCTTATAAACAGATGATGCTTCAGTGCCTTCCTGAATTGAGTCAGGTTAGTGATGACTCGCATGTCTGTAGTTAGGGCATTCCAAGCTCTAGGGGCATAGATCATGAAGGCCTTGTTGGATGTTGCCTTTGTGCATTTTGTTGTTTCTTTTGGGATTATCAGGGTGTTCGCCGCTGTGGATCTCCTTTTTCTGTTAGGTGTTGTAATGTGGATCAGCTTGCTGATGGATGTGGTGGTCTGGTTGTTTAAGGCTTTGAAGGTCATAACTAGGATCTTGTAATGAAGTCTGGCATGTATAGGTAACCAGTGGAGTTTCTCTAGAATTGGTGTGATTTGCTACTGTTCAGTTTATCAAATAGTTAGAATTTATCTTCCTGGTGTATTGATATTTGTTTCAATTTTTCTGTGGCATCATCTTTAAATACCATTTCAGTCATGTGTAACATCCCTATATCTTCCTTAGTAAAGACAGAAGCAAAGAATTCATTCAGTCTGTCCACTATGGCCTTGTCCCCTCTTAGGTCCCCTTTTACCCCTCTGTCATCTAATGATCCAACTGACTCTCTCACAGGTTTTTTGCCTGTCTTATCAATGCCTTGCATCTAACTTGCCAGTGCTTATGAAGTTTCCAGTTTTCAATTTCCTGAAATATGCTTTTTTGGCAACTACAGCCTCTCTGTCCTCACCTTTAAACCATGCTGGCAGTTTTTTGGACTTCCTTCCACTTTTCTTAAAGTGTGGAATACAGCTGGTCTGGGTTTTCAAGATAATATTTTTAAACAACACCCATGCTTGATGTAAATCTTTAATCTTTGCAACTGCTCCTTTTAGTTTTTTCTTAATTATTTTCCTCATTTTATCATGGTTTCCCTTTTGAAAGTTAAAAGATAGTACTGTGGATTTACCATCCTTCCTCCATTTATTAAAAGCAAACATGATCATGCTATGATCACTATTGCCAAGTGGCCCCAACACCCTTACCTCTTGCACCAGATCTTGTGTTCCACTAGGACTAGGTCCAATATGGCTTCCCCTCTAGTCGGTTCATGAACAGCTGTTCCAAGAAGCAGTCATTTATTTCATCTAGAAATTTTATCTCCCAAGCATGTCCTGTCGTGACACTGACCCAGTCGATACCGGGGTAATTGAAATCACCCATTATTATTACTCTACTGTAACTTTGAGCATTTCATCATTCATTTGTTCAGTCTGGCCAGGTGGTCGATAGTATACCCCCACTGCCATCGTCTTCCCTTTCCCCTTTTTACATGGAATTTCAATCCATAGAGATTCTACAGTTTATTTTGTTTCCTGCAAAACGTTAATGTTTTGTGAGTCAATGCTCTCTCTATCATAGAGCGCAACCCCTCCATCAATTTGATCAGCTCTATCATTATGATATAGTTTATCCTCAAGTATCACAGTATCCCACTGGTTGTCCTCCTTCCACCATGTCTCTGAGATAGCAATCATATCTAACCTCTCATTTAGTGCTATTTATTCTAACTTTCCCATTTTCTTTTTTAGAGTTCTGGCATTTGAATACAAGCATTTTAGAGGCTGTATTTTATTCATGTTAATCTGGCTATTTGTAGGCAGAATCTTTAAGCCCTGTCTGCTCTTTACTCAAGGGTATTTGGGCTACTTTGGTCTTTCTTGGAACCTCTCTGCTAATATGCCCTAACTCCAGTCTTTTGCTAGTATCCTTCAAGGATACAATGTTCCAAACCATGCGCTCCTGGGCAACTGTCGGCTTTCCCCTATTATCTAGTTTAAAAGATGCTCCATGTTACATTGCTTGCAAGTTTGATTAATCAGCTTGAAGGCATGTTTTTACACCTCTACAGGTTTCCCGTATGAATTTTTATATTCATATGGGAAACCTGTAGAGGTGTAAAAACATGCCTTCAAGCTGATTAATCAAACTTTGCTCTTGCTTGGCTCTAGTGAATCAGCACCTAAATCACTTCTACTAGACTTGTAATGCCAAACAGTAATTTCAGTCTCCTTAAAATGCTGCAATGCTCCTTAAAATGCTGCAATATTATCTATTCTGTTCTCCAGTAGATCAAATGGGTCAAATGTATTAAAGGTTTTTGCCTATTTTGTCTTAATATGGAAAATGCTTAATACATATCACTTAGTAGGGAAGAAGATCCTAAAGGCAAAGCTCATATTTGTTATAATGGCACATACAGTATTGACTTTTATAACCATTTTCTACAAGGATTGACCGTTTGTTTTAAACTTTTAAAATGTTTCCAGGAATTAATGCCCCAATATGTGACCAATAAGTGCTACATAAAAGATGGTGCAGGCCTTCTGCAAATATGGACTTTACTTTGAAAATAAATTCTCTTTTATTCTTTGCCTCCTAATCACAGTAACTCAACATACAGAAATTGTCATAAGTACTAGGCTGGGAAATAAAACCTGCTGGAAGTCTTTAAGAAGCTAGATTCTGATATTTAGAGGGATTAATGCGGTCCATGCCACTGAAAATCTGCAGCTGCCGATACTGCATGCCCCAATGTTAACCAATTAGCATCAGGGCATTCAGGGGGTGCTCGGGGGGGGGGGGGGCAGCACCCAGCGCTAACAGGACAGTGGCGATGTGGCAAAAGTCAGGCCAGTGACTGAATGTTGCCGCTGCCCGGTTAGCTTCTCGGCTATTCAGCTGACCTGGATATTCAATGTCAGAGGCCGGATATGGTCCCAGCATTGAAGATTTGGGTCTAAAGTTCAGCGGTGGTGGCTAGCCACCACTGATGAATATCAGGACCCTAAATATTATACCAGGGTTGATGTAGCAACCTGTGACTTTTGCCTCCAGAAATCCATGGCATTGCAGTAGGTTGCTTTTGCAATCCCATGAAATACTTGTACCTTCCAGCAACCAGCATTCTACCCATGCAAAATAAATCTTTTACTTTACCATCCCTCTTACCTTTTTGATGCAGCATTTGATGCTTGGCTTACAATTAAATCTTGGTTAAGGAAATATGATTTATTGTATGAAGGATTATGTTTAGAGTTTTCATTCCATATCTCTTTCCAAAATGGCATTTTCTCTCTCTAGTTTTATCAGACACATTACTTTTGAAATCTTACATGTTGCTGTCAGGTTAAGCAGTATGCAGTTAGTCAACATGAAATGTATGATTCCTAATGGATTTTAATCAGCCATTCACCAATAAAAGATAAGAATGTATAGTATGAAACATAGAAGATCAATGGTTCGTGCACGCTAACGGTGCCCCCCTATCACGTTTTCAATTTACCAGGGTACTCAAGTTAGTTATAGAACGAGCGGGACGGGAAGCACGCTTTTATGGCTCGCACTCCTTTCGCATCGGGGCTGCTTCAACGGCAGCCGACATTGGGATGTCAAAGGAACAAATCATGAATATAGGCAGGTGGCGCTCGGACAGATACAAACTGTACATACATCCAGCTGAATGAAGGCCGGATGGGCTTATAAAAAAAAAAAAAAAAAAGAAGACAGCACATAGAGCATGGGGTGGTTTTGTTGTATTTCAATGCTTGTCGCAGTGGGGACTATTTATCAAAGAAAACCCCAAAAAATGGGGGGGGGGAGGGGGATAAGAGCGTATTGAGAATGTAATAGCATTAATTCTGCAATAATTGTCTCTTTCTGATTTGTGATCCAATGTAGGCATGAGTCACCACCTTGGGCCTCAGGAAGTGTGGATATGCGGCCATTCCTTTATTCACTGGGCACAAAGGTGGACACGGTGCAGACCTCAGGGGCTTAATTTGGGACTACCAAGCATGGAGGTCTCTGTGGTATGGCTAGGGCGGCGGGGTATGAGGTGGGACAAGCTCATGCCGGCCCTGTTACAAAGGAAGAGACTAAAGGGGAACGCAGTGATGATAGTGGTCCACTTAGGGGGAAATGACCTAGCGTTCATATGCAGCATCGAGCTTACAAAAAAAATGCAAAGCAATATGCTGATATTAGCAAACACCTTCCCCAGGACTTACTTGGCATGGTCTCACATCATACCGTGTCGGGTGTGGAAGGGCGAAAACTCGCACAAGGCATTAGAAAGGACGAGGCAAAAAGTGAACAGATGGATGGCCCGCTTCATGGAGGCAATAGGAGGTTACAGCATCATGCATGACCTCATCGAAGAAAGTTGTCTGGGATTGTATCGCGCAGATGGGGTACACTTGTCCGACATAGGAATGGACGTGTTCCTGTGTGCCATACAAGACACGGTGGAATGATTATGGCAGAAGCAGGTGTTGGCCACAGCGGCGTACTAAAAGGGGTGGGCCCCCGCAGCAAGCGAGGAGTCGCTGCCGCGGGGGTTGGCAGGAGAGATAGGGCCCCGAGGAGACCGCACGGCCCCGATGAGAGAGAACACAGCCCAGGCTTTGGGTAAAGGGGGAGAGTTGCAGGAGAGAAACATGGACTTTCCCAGAGAGATTGACAAAGTGCAGCAAGAACACCACGCAGATGGCCCCTGACTCGCTTTGACAGCGTGCAGGAGGGAAAAGGAGGGGAAAAGGGTTGCTAAGTCAGCTTGAACGGCAGGCACAACACCTTTTCTCCCAGAGGATATGGGGAGGACTAAGGACAGATGGGAAAAAAAGCTTTTACAGCGAATTTGCCTCCCCCCATTTACCGGGCCGGTGGGATATTGGCTGTGTCTCTCGAGGGGGCTGAAAACGCAGGAGGTGCAGGAAATGAAAATTATTTATGAGTGTTTGTCGATTATAAGGAATTATGAAGTGTATAAATGTCAGGAAATGAGGGGGCATGTTATGGCCAACAGTTTTTGTTCTGTTAATTACCATTGTTAATAAATAAATAAAATGTGTTGATGAAAGAAAACGTGTGGTGAAATGTGTAACCGACAGGGGGGGAAGGGATGGGATGGGGTAGGACAACCACGAGGCTGTCATGCCGATTGCGTGGCTGAGACCCAGCCGCGAATTACCACGGCTGGGCACAGGCACCCATCAGTGGGACGAGGGTTATGGTCGTGGGTGACGGAGAGGGCGGGCCGTGGCTGATTATAAAAAGGCAGGTATGGCGCCGGGCCGTCCTCTTTCACCGCTCCCCCCCCTTCCTTAGAGAAGGATGGACACCCTCCTGACCCACCCAATTAGCAGGGAGAAAAAGGGGGATCTCGTCACAGCATGCAGGAGAGATAGGGCCCCGAGGAGACCGCACGGCCCCGATGAGAGAGAACACAGCCTAGGCTTTGGGTAAAGGGGGAGAGTTGCAGGAGAGAAACATGGACCATCCCCGGAGAAATTGACAAAGTGCAGCAAGAACTCCGCGAAGATGGCCCCTGACTCGCTTTGACGGCGTGCAGGAGGGAAAAGGAGGGGAAAAGAGTTGCTAAGTCAGCTTGAACGGCAGGCACAACACCTTTTCTCCAAGAAGATACAGGGAGGACTAAGGATAGATGGAAAAAAAGCTTTTATGGCAAATTTGCCTCCCCCCATTTACCGGGCCAGTGGGATATTGGCTGTGTCTCTCGAGGGGGCTGAAAATGAAGGAGGTGCGGGAAATGAAAATTGTTTATGAGTATTTGTCGATTATAAGGAATTATGAAATGTATAAATGTCAGGAAATGAGGTGGCATGCTGTGGCCAACAGTTTTTGTTCTGTTAATTACCATTGTTAATAAATAAATAAAATGTGTTGATGAAAGAAAACGTGTGGTGAAATGTGTGACCGACAGGGGGGGGGGGGGGAAGGGATGGGATGGGGTTAGGACAACCACGAGGCCGTCATGCCAATTGCGCGGCTGTGAACAGACAGGATGATCTCCATCATAGATATAAAAAAGTAGGTAATAACTATATTATAAAGGTACAATATCTCAGGAGATCAAGGGCAGCCCAAGGGGGGTGCGGGGCCATGTGCGGAGACTCACTGTGGGGCCTCATTGGCATAAGGGGTCTCATTTACATAAATATTTGCAAAATGTTAACATGCACTGTCATTTAGTAAACATGCCTCTTAATGAGTGCCTAGATAAAGAAATACTACCAGATTTCTACATTACTATACTCCAGTGCCAACCGCCAGGCACATTAGGAAGTACTACAAACACTGCCCATTTAGAACCCATAGCAAACCCACCGTATCATAACAGCACTACCAGGACTCACAAAACATCAAACACTACCAATCAAAAGGCAACACTGCAAATATTAAACCAATATATATCAGAGAATACCAAAACATCTCCTATACCCTCCCGATGGAAGTGGTGGGGGAAATACAGTGACAGGACTCAAGATGACATCGGACAGACACAGTGGATCCCTTTATAGCAACAGGATAAAATCAAAATAAACTTAACTATCTCTCATATCTCAACATGGAGCAGGGGGTACACTCCTAAACAAAGGCATGGGAAGGGGTGACCTGCATGGAGCAGCAAGTGCACCTACTCTTGCCACCTTGCTGGGCAGACTAGATGGACCATCCTGGTCTTTATCTGCCATCATATACTATGTTACTATGTTATGTTACTGGGGAAAGAGAACAAGTGGCACTATCAAATAGAAACTACATGAACAGAATACCTCAGCTCGGTTACCCATGCAGAACAAAGACTGTCACCAAACAAAGAACAAGGGATCACAGTTTAGAAATAGAAAGATAATAATTAAACTGGAAACCCCAAAAGCCAAACTTGGAATGTACTACAACACTGGAGAAATAAAACTATAAATTAATTTCCTCTTGTACTAAACAAAAATGCAAAGACGTTAGCGACGCACATTTCCCAGAGCTGATATACTCCAATTAATAAATTCAAAATAAAAAAAGTATTTTTCTACCTTTTGTTGTTTGGGCATTTTATTTTTCAGTTGCAATTGCTCCAGTCATTTTCTTCTGGTTTCTTTGTGTTTTCTGCTATCTCTCCATTGTCTGCTGTCCATTTGTCCTTTCTTCTCTCTTCTAGGTTTTTTTCCATTCTCTCTCTACATCTGCTTTAACATACTGATCTTTCCCCTTTTGCTCTTTCCTCCATTTCTTTCTTTATTCCTTTTTCATCCCCTCAAATTCTACCCTTCCATCCTCAATCCACACTTAGCCAGCCAATCATAGATTTTTATTCCCTCCCACACATAATATAGTTTTCCCTCTCTATCCTCACTCCCCCAGCCCCATCCCCTTCTAGTCCTCCCCCATCAGCTCCCTTCTAGTTCCGGCCCCACCCAGAATCCACTCTCTTCTAGTTCCATTCTCCCATCCCCCTGCATTAGCTGATTTCCAATTCTAGTCCCCCATTAGCCCATTTCTAGTCCAAGCCCCCCCATCAGCCCATTTCTAATCATATTCCCCCCATCAGCCATTTCCAGTCCTATCCTAGCCCCCCATCAGCCCATTTCCAGTCCATGCTCCCCATCAGACTATTTCTATCCTAGCCCCCACCCCCTCCGAAGAGCCCCACGCCTGTCTGAGCGGCTTCAGAGGGAACCGGGGAGGCTGGTTCACCTCTGCACTGCACTGGAGTGAAGAGCAGTGTGTTCATTCACTCCCACTGTGTTCTTGTAAAGTGTGCTGAGTGCCAGGAAAGGTTAAAGGGCATTTTCTGTTTCCCAGCACTCTGCAGGCTTCATAAGAAAACAACGCGAATGAAGGAACCTGCTGCTCTTCACTATAGCACTGTGTAGAGATGAGCCGGGCCTTCGGGTCTCCTCGTCTCTCTGAAGCCAGCCTTGCAAACCCACCCAGTGGAATGAAGTTTGCATTGGGGCCTCCTAAAGTGCAGGGCCCTGTGCGAAGAACATTCTTGCACAATGGACGGGCCGGCCCTGCAGGAGATTAAAAGATCTACCTACAACCTAATTTCTACCCTTCTCATTAAATATCGGATCAATGAAGTTAATAGATTGGAAGGACACTTGAATTCAATGTCTGCAACACCTGCAATCAATGATATATCATTTGTATCTTACAGCTCTGAGGAAGTCTAATAGCATTTTAGGGATGACAGGCAATAACAGAAGTGTGCAAAACAACTAAAACATCAGTAGCACAAAAACTTATATCTTGACTCAACATTCAGCAAGGGACTGATTCTTTATGTACATTTGAATTGAGTCTGCAACTGCTGCAATAAAAAAATAAATAAAAAGAAAGAGAAAAACAGGAAACTATTTTGGTAGTAAATGCCATGACCAGGCAAAAACTCAACAGGGAAACCAGGAGGTCCCTGGCCTAGGTTGTGTGTATTCACCTATAGCAGCGATGGCGAACCTATGGCACGCGTGCCAGCTGTGGCACGCGAAGGCCTTGCAGCTGGCACGCGGGAAGGTCCGCATTTAAAAGGTCCCAAATTAAAAAAAAAAAAAAAAACAAACAAACCGGCTGCTTCTGCCGCGGCAGCCTCAAGAGCTCTGCCGCGGCAGCCTCAAGAGCTCTGCCGCGGGCCCCCCCCCCCCCCGGCAGAGCCTCCCTGCATCATCTACCTTCAAGTCGCAAAACGCGGGCTTCTTTCAGAGCCGCGAGAGTTTCCTTTCTCGCGGCTCTCCGCCGAGAAAGGAAAACTCTCGCGGCTCTGAAAGAAGCCCGCGTTTTGCGACATGAAGGTAGATGATGCAGGGAGGCTCTGCCGGGCAGGGGGGGGGGGCCCGCGGCAGAGCTCTTGAGGCGGCCGCGGCAGAAGCAGCCGCTTGGTGTTGGTTTTTTTTTTTGAATTTGGTTTGATAGGGGGGAGGGGGGTTTAGGACTGGTAATTGGCCGGGGGGGGGGGGTAGGACTGGTAATTGGCCGGGGGGGGGGGGTTAGGAGTGGTAATTGGCGGGGGGGGGGTTATGACTGTTAATTGGCCGGGGGGGGGGGTGGTTAAGACTGGAAAGGGGCTGATGGGGGGGGTTAGGACTGGTAATTGGCCAGGGGGGGGGTAGGACTGGTAATTGGCCAGGGGGGGGGGGTTAGGAATGTTAATTGGGCGGGGTTAGGAATGGAAATTTGCAATGGGGGGGGGCTTAGAATGGAAATTGGGTGTATGGGGGGGGGGGGGGTTAGGACTATGTAAGGGGCCATGGGGGGGGTGCTAAGGCTGGAAGTGGGCTGGTGATGGTGATGGTGATTTGGGGGGGGGTAGGACTAGTAATGGGCTATGGGGGGGGGGCTAAGACTGGAAATGGGCTGATGGGGGGGTTAGGTGGACTGGGTAATGGGCTGGATGGGGGGGTTAGGACTGGTAATGGGCTATGGGGGGGCTAAGACTGGAAATGGGCTGAGTGGAAGGAGGGCTTGAACTGCAAATAGCTGATGGGATTGGGGCTTGGAATGGAAATGGGTTGTGAGGGGGAGGGAGCTAGGACCTGGAAATGGGTGAGGGGGGGCTAGGACAGGAAATGGCCTGATGGAGGGGCTAGAATAGGACTGGAAATTGGCGGGTGGGGGGGTGCGAAGAGTGGCAAGGGGCTGTGGTGGGGGGTGGGATTGAACGGGACGCCGGACGGGGCTAGAACTGGAAGGAGGCTCATGGGGGGCTTGGATTGGAAATGGGCTGAGGGGCGGGGAGCTAGGATTTGACATGGGCTGATGGTGGGGCAAGGAAAGGACTAGAAATGGGCTCATGGGGGGCTGGGTTTGGAAATGAGCTGATGGAGGGACTCGGTTGGGACTGCAAATAGATGGGGGAGCTAGGACTGGAATTGGGCTTATGGGGGGTTAGGGACTGGAAGTGGGTTGATGAGGGGGGGCTCGGACTGGTCGTGGGTTGGGTGGTGGCTAGGTCTGGAGATGGGTGGGGGGGCTGCTAGGACTGGCAGGGGGCTGATGCTGGGACTAGAAGGGAAGGGATGCGGGGTGCGGCTGGACCTCGAAGGGAGCTGGTGTTGGGGGAGGATTAGAATGGGATGGGGCTGGGAGAGTAAAATGGAGAGGGGAAAAATATTTTGTGTGGGAGGGATAAAAAATCTACAATTGGCCGGGTATTGGGAGAGTAAGTGGGGATTGAGGATGGAGGGGTAAATTTAGAGTAGATGAAATATGAATGAGGAAAGAGCAAAAGGAGAAAGATTATTATGTTAAAGCAGATGTAGAGAGAGAATGTAAAAAAAAAAAACAAGAAGACAGAAGAAATGACAAAAGGACATCAGATTGAGAGTTATGAGAAGACACGAAGAAGAAACCAGAAGAAAGTGGCTTGAACAATTGCAACTGAAAAAAAATGCACAAAAGGTAGAAAAATATCTCTTTATTTTGAATTTATTAACTGGAATATGTCAGCTCTGGGAAATGTGCATCATTAATTTTTGCGCTTTGTTTAGTACAAGAGGAAATTAATTTATAGTTTTATTTCTACAGTGTTGTTGTATATTCCAAGTTTGGCTTTTGGGGTTCCCAGTTTAATTATTGTCTTCCTGTTTTTAAATTGTGATTCCTTGTTTGGTGATGGTCTGTTCTGCATGTGTAACTGAGCTGAGATATTCTGTTTATATAATTCCTATTTGACATTGCCACTTGTTCTTTCCCCAGTAGGTCATGTATGTTGTTCTCTGAAATGTATTGGTTTAATATTTGCAGTGTTGCCTTTTGATAGTTAGGGTATGGTGCTTTGTGAGTCCTGGTAGTACGTTAGGATACGGCGGGTTTGCTATGGGTTCTAAATGGGCAGCGTTTGTAGTAGTTCCTAATGTGCCTGGCGGTTGGGTACTGGATTATAGTAATGTAGAAACCTTTTAGTCTTTCTTTATCCATATACTCATTAAGAGGCATGTTTACTAAAAGTTAGTGTATGGTAACATTATGCAAATATTTATGCAAATGAGGCACCTTATGCAAATGAGGCTTTAATGGACGTGCTGGCACTTTGAGGAAATTCTTTGGTTTTGTGCGGCAGTTTGGGCACTCGGGCTCAAAAAGGTTAGCCATCACTGACCTATAGCCACCTCATTTCCCTTTGAGTTAAGACCTCTACTACTTAGAAGTTGTCAGGACTTAAAGTATGAGCTTCAAGGTGTTCACAGGCTTATTCAGTCCCAGACGTAGATCCCCTCTGTACGTCCGGTCTGAACCGAACGTACAGAGGGGATCGCGATTCTGATCCCACGGGGCATGTCTAGCCCTGTGGGATCAGAATCGTGAACAGTCCTATACATGCAGACCGGGACTGCGATTCAACCCACCCTGCATGTACAGGACTGACAGTTAAGAAAAAACTAAAAGGAGCAGTTGCAAAGGTGAAAGACGTACATCAAGCTTGGGTGTTATTGAAAAATACTATCTTGGAAGCCCAGACCAGCTGTATTCCACGCTTTAAGAAAAGTGGAAGGAAGTCCAAAAAATTGCCAGCATGGTTTTAAAGCTGAGGTCAGAGAGGCTGTTGTTGCCAAAAAAGCATCTTTCAAGAAATGGAAAAAAGAGCCAAATGATGAAACCTGGAAACAGCACAAGCACTGGCAAGTCAAATGCAAGGCATTGATAAGGCAGGCAAAGAGGGAATTTGAGAAGAAGCTTGCTGCGGAAGCAAAAACGCACAATAAAGACCTCTTCAAGTACATTCGTAGCAAAAAGCCCGTGAGAGAGTCAGTTGGTCCATTAGATGATAAAGGGGTTAAAGGAGCACTAAGAGGCGACAAGGCGATAGCGGAGAGACTGAATGAATTCTTTGCTTCGGTCTTTACTGAGGAAGATGTAGGGATGTTTACCACGACTGAAGTGGTATTTAAAGGTGTGGAAGAATTGAAGGAAATATCGATACATCGGGAAGATGTCTTACAACTATTAGATAAACTGAAGAGTAGCAAATCACCTGGGCCGGATGGTATACATCCAAGGGTGTTGAAAGAACTGAAATTTGAGATTGCAGACCTGCTATCAGTAATCTGTGAACTATCATTAAAATCATCTCTAATACCTGAGGATTGGAGGATCGCCAATGTAACACCAATTTTTAAAAAGGGTTCGAGGGGTGATCCGGGAAACTACAGACCGGTGAGCCTGACATCAGTACCGGGAAAAATGGTAGAAACCATCATAAAGAATAAAATTACTCAGCATATAGATAGTCATGACCTAATGGGAGACAGCCAACATGGCTTTAGACAAGGAAGATCTTGTCTTACTAATCTGATATGTTTTTTTGAAGGAGTGAATAAACAGGTTGACAAAGGTGAGTCGGTTGATATTGTGTATCTGGACTTTCAGAAAGCCTTTGACAAGGTCCCTCATGAGAGACTTTTGGCAAAACTAAAGAGTCATGGGATAGGAGGCAGTGTACTACTGTGGATCAGGAACTGGTTAAAAGATAGAAAGCAGAGGGTAGGGCTAAATGGCCAATTTTCCCAATGGAGAAAGGTGAATAGTGGTGTACCCCTGGGATCTGTGCTGGGTCCGCTGCTTTTTGACATATTCATAAATGACCTGGAAAGTGGAATAACGAGTGAGGTTATCAAATTTGCTGATGACACAAAACTATTTAAAGTTGTTAAAACCCAGGAGGATTGTGGAAAATTGCAAGAGGATCTTGATAAATTGGAAGACTGGGCATCAAAATGGCAGATGAAATTTAATGTGGAGAAGTGCAAGGTTATGCACCTAGGGAAGAACAACCCAAACTATGGTTACACGATGCAAGGTTCCACATTAGGAACCACCACCCAAGAAAAAGATTTAGGCGTCCTTGTGGATACCATGTTAAAACCCTCGGCCCAGTGTGCAGCGGCGGCCAAGAGAGCAAATAGAATGCTAGGTATGATAAGGAAAGGAATGGAAAATAAAACAAAAGATATTATAATGCCTCTATATCGTTCCATGGTGAGACCGCACCTTGAATATTGTGTGCAATTCTGGTTGCCATATCTTAAAAAGGATATAGCAATTTTAGAAAAGGTTCAGAGAAGAGCTACCAAAATGGTAAAGGGGATGGAAGGCTACTCCTATGAAGAAAGGCTAAAAAGGTTGGGGCTCTTTAACCTGGAAAAGAGACGGCTGAGGGGAGATATGATAGAAGTCTACAAATTAATGAACGGAGTGGAACGGGTAAATGTAGATCGATTGTTTACCTTATCAGAATATAGAAAGACTAGGGGACATGCAATGAAGCTACAGGGTAAACTTTTTAAGATTAATAAAAGAAAATATTTTTTCACTCAACGTGTAATCAAACTCTGGAATTTGTTACCGGAGGATGTAGTAAAGGCTGTTAGTGTAGCTGGGTTTAAAAAAGGTTTGGACAAGTTCCTGGAGGAAAGGTCCATAAACCATTATTAAGAAGGGACCCAGGATATCAATGCTTGAACCAATACAAGCATTGTGGAACCTGTGTCCCTTGGGGAAACTGCTAGGTACGTATGACCTAGATTGGCCACTGTTGGAAACAGAATACTGGGCTTGATGGACCTTGGTCTGACCCAGTATGGCATATCTTATGTTCTTATGTTCTTATGTTCTTATGTCCCTGCCTAACTCAGTCAAAGCTCTTCAATGGAGCCCGGCGCCATGGTGTCATTTTGCCATGGCACCGTGGCTCCATTGAATAGCCGCAATGCCGACCGCCGGACTTCAGGGCTTCATTCCCCGCAATCCGATCCCCCTATACGGCCTCCTAAGGCCAGGGTCAGGCTGCAGGGAATGTCTTCAGGCCCCCCTGCCCATCTGCTCCCTGGGCCACTGAAAAAGAGACATGCAGGGAAATTATTCCACCTTGGAGGTGGAGTAACATCTCCAGGAACATGCAGGAATGTAGTCTTCACATATTGGTGATGTCGGTACCGACGGAACCCGTGAGGGAACACTCTCCAGAAAAGCTTTTGGGAGCATCCCACTGCACCTGCGTAGCTGCCTTCCTACCTTTCCAGCTCTCCCACCTTAGTTCTTTGTTTTCCGTGGAGCCGACAAGAAGCAATTCCTGTCACCGCAGAAAATTTGTCTTTCTTATTCTTTGTGGACCCGTCTGCCCTCCTGTTGATGTTGGTACTGGTACCGGCCCTGTCGGTGCTTTCTTTCTTTAAAAAAAAATATATATATTCTGTGAGGGAAGGAATCTTTTCTTCCTTCATGCACATTGATGCCATCTTAGGCTTAGGCCTTCCCTTTTGTCACAGACAAAATGGAAAAACCACCCAGTGGTTTTAAAAAGTGTTCCAGATGTGGCAGTACCATTTTGGCCATGGACACCCATGACTGTTGTCTAAAATGTTTGGGACCAGATCATCAACCGTCAGAATGTCCTCTCTGTAGGAAGATGACAAAGAGAGGCCTACAGAACCGAGCTGCTGAGCACTCTCTTTGCCTCCGATGCAGTATCTTTAGCATCAACATCATCGAGAGCTTCATCTTCCTCCCAAGGATCTCAGGTATCGAAGACTGGCCAGCCCTCCAAGGGTAGATCTCCTTCTAAGCATTGAGATGCCTTGGGTGTTGCCCTGGAGGAGGGGACACTGGCCAAACAACCCTGGTGGGAGGACCTTGCCTCCAAAGCCTTAGTGGTGTCCCAGGATGCTCCCGAGGCCTCCACCTCTGGAGAGCTCCTCTTGCCATACTTAGGGATCATGGCCCACAATTCCGGTACCGATACCCAAGCATCAGCAAGTTCCATGAATCGACGCATCCTGGTCATCGAGCGGAGCTTAGCGGCCTTACTGGCAGCATCCATACCGGTAAAGCCTTTACAGTCGATCTCTCAGGCATCGGTACCGACTATGGTATTGAAAGAGCCTGCAATGACTTTTTTACCGCTTACCACGCTACTGCCCATGCCGGCCCTCAAATCCATTTCCGGTACCAAGAACGTGCAAAGCGGGAACACCCTGCCTATCCATACTTTGAGTCTTTGGACTCTGATTCGTCGGATGATGCATTGGCCGATACTCGGGAAATGCAAATTCTTCCAGAAGACTCATCTCCGTTTCCACAATGTTGCATGTCCCCTCCAGAGGACATGTCTTTCTGAGACTTTATTTGCGATGTTGCTCCAGGTCTCTCCAAAATGGTGACTTCGGAGAAAGAACCTAGGGCTGAAGAACTTGAAATTCTTTAATATCTTACAGCCCCAAAGGAAGCTAATACTCTCCCTATTCATCGCATACTTCACGACCTTATGTTAGTATGTAGAAGACATCCCTATCTATCTCTCCACATACTCGATGACTCAATACCATGTACCGGGTGTCGGAGTATCCCGGCTTTCAAAAGACACAATTACTGCACCATTCCATGGTGGTGGAATCAGCAATAAGTCGAATAAAGAGTGCTAAGACACATTCCTCGAACCCTCCAGGCAGGGAATCGTGAACCCTCAACGCCTTTGGTTGACGACATTTTCAGGCCTCCATGTTATTAGCCAGGATCAGTTCCTACATACTCTATATGGGTATGTTCCTCAGAGTGGTAGCTAGGGATTTGGAGTTAATGGTTCCTCTTCTCCCTGATGACAAGAGAGCAGATTATCTCACCCTTGTAAAGCATGCCAAAATGTTTCAAAGATTGTTAACAGGGCAACTTTTGACTGTTTTGAGTGCATCAGCAGAACTTCAGCTATCTGCATCGGTGCACACAGGATTGCTTGGCTCCAAGCATCTGATCTTGAACAGTGGGTTCAAGATAAGCTGAGTAATATCCCTTGCACTGGTAAAACCTTCTTGGCAAGGATTGGCAGTACAAAGCCTCTCAGCTAGAACCTGAGAACACCATTCTTAACAGACTATCTAGATCTACTGCCAACCCAGCTAGGAAAAAGACAGCGAAGAAAGCTTTTTTCAATAATAAGAAGAAGCACTACCCTTCTTACACCACTTCAGTACAGTGTCCACTCCATGCTCCCCAGAAGGGGCAGCAGCCATCGAAACAACAAAGGAAGGCTCAGACTCCTAAGTCACAGCCACCTCAGCAGACCCAGCCTCCTCAGGGTCTTTGATTCCTTTCTGGAGAACATAGCCGTTCTGCCTCTGGAGATTCCAGATCCCATCCATATTTCCATCAGACTTTGTCACATTGCCCACAGGTGGTAACTTATAACATCAGAGCAGTGGATGCTCTCCAAAGTGTGTGAGGGGTACAATCTTCATCTAAAAAGTCTACCCCCCCCCCTTGGACTCCTCTATGAGTTGTTCAGTTTTCAACCCCCTCTCACCGCTCTGTTGTTGCAAGGGGTCACCTCCTTTCTCTCTCAGGGTGCAATAGAGGAGGTTCTAATTTACCAGAAGGGACTGGGCTTTTATTCTCCATACTTCCTCATTCCAAAGAAAACAGGAGGATACAGGCTCATCCTGGACCTCAGAGAATTGAACATGTACCTACTGTGGGAGAAATTCAAAACGATCTCCCTAGGTACTCTTCTCCCCTATCTCCAGAGTCAGGATTGGCTCTGTTCTCTAGATCTAAAGGAGGCATATACTCACATGCTTATTCACTCACAGCACAGAAAGTTCCTGTGCTTCCTGTTTCAAGGAAAACATTATTAATACAGAGTCCTGCCTTTCGGCCTCGCCTCTGCCCCAAGAGTCTTTACAAAGTGCATGGCGGTAGTAGCCACATTCCTAAGGACTCTAGGGATATATGTCTTTCCTTACTTAGACGACTGGCTCATTTGAGCAAACACCTCTGTAAAGGCCAATCTTTCCCTCTTGCACAACATGCAAGTGCTGCAAAATTTGAGATTTGTCATAAATCTTCTAAAGTCCCAACTCGTTCCCTCTCAAACTCTAGTTTATAGGAACTCTCCTAGACAAACAACAATCAAAGGCTTTTCTGCCCCAAGCCCACTGCGCTCGACTCAATCAGCTAGCATCTCAAGCATGCCTCAAGAACTTTCTCATTGCTTGAGAAATGCTACAACTTCTGGGTCATATGGCATCAACAGTCCTTGTTGTTCTATATGCTCATCTACATATGTGTGCAGCTCAATGGACACTGGCTTCCCAATGCTGTCAGGCATCGGGTCACCTGGGAGACAGAATAATGGTCTCTACCTACCTAATCTTGTCTCTCCAGTGGTGACAATCCCCAGAAAACCTTCTAGTAGGGTCACCTTTTCAGATGCCTCCACATCAATGCACCCTAATGACGGATGCATCCAAATTGGACTGGAGAGCTCATCTGGACAATCTCTCCACTCAGGGACTTTGGTCTCATCAGGTGTGACAAATCCACATAAATCTGCTGGAACTCAGAGCCATCCACAATGCTCTCAAGGCTGTGGTGTGGCTAGAAGCTAAGCAAATTTGGTGGCAAAGGCAAACATAAGTTCTAGCATATCTAGAACTCTTACAAGAGATCTATTCTGGGGTCTATGGACTTTGTTCTGACCCAGCATGGTGCATATTATGGATGAAACTTAGAAAACCTGAAAGCTACCTGTCCTTGATTTACTCAGACTTCAACTGCTCAAATATGATATAGGAGAAGTAGGTGCAAACTGTCCAAACCAAGAAAGAGCTCTTCTGTACTTCAGATAGCACAACAATAGCTAATCCACTTTATAGGAAGGAAAAATACCTCAGAAAGCAGTGTAGGCCAAACACTCCGCTCTACTTATCTCACATATCATGGGTCATAAAACACTTTTCTTTTTCTAAAAAATGTGTATCATAAATATGAATACAAACATTAATATCCCATGATATGCACACTTTAAATTTCATTTCATTCTCTCGCTCAAAGCATCATAAAAGAAGGCTGATATGTTATCAAATTGCCATAAAAACATAGTCAGAAATACTGACAATGCTTTAAAAGTTGCTATAAAATTGTTGAAAAAGACATAAAGCAAGCCTACAGAGTCGCAGGCTACCTTTAAACTGCACTTGTTCGCCAGACACTTCCAGTGTGACCTCTGCAAGATGACAACCAGACTTGACCACTGACATCATCAAAAACCACCAAAACATAAAAGGAAACCAAAAATAAAATCATATTACTTAAAAAGGAATTGGAAGTTGATTCTAAATAAGTCTTCATTGGACTAAATGATCCTTTTAATTGATACATCAAAACAAGTAGTAAAGAAAGTTAAAACAGGTTGAAAATAGAGAAATCATTTTAGAGCAGGAATGCACTACATTTGAAGATATGATGGTGGATCAAAATAAAAATCTAGAGGATTTTAGAAAGGATCTTAAAAGAATGAAACTGGATAAGTTTAAGAGACGAGTGAGATTATGAGAAGGGTCTGATATATCTCCATGTTCTAGACCTCAGGCCGAAGGGACAGGGGGTTCAAATCCTGCTAGAGGACAGCAATCTTGGATCAATAGGACAAGGGTTTCTAGTCCTACAGGTGCTCCTTATGGCCTTGGGCAAGCCACTTAACCCTCCGTTGCCTCAGGTACAAAAAAAAATTAGATTGTGAGCCCTTCAGGGACAAGGGAAATATATATATCTGAATGTACACCGCTTTGACTCGTTGAAAAGCAGTATATAAACATAGCTAAATAAATAAACACATAAAAATAAAATAGACTAAAAATATCACATATAAAATAAGTTGCTGAATGACTGATGAGGATGATATAGAGGAAGAGCTAATAAGAATCCATAAGCGGATTAGAAGTATGGGTGATGTTAGGTTTTTAATGAGTTTGAGTGTATTGCATTTTATTGCTCCGTATTTTATAAATTTTGTGTAATGCATGTTGTAAATGCTTAATAAATTGGCCCTCCTTATCTGTTGACTGGTGCTTACTGTTTCTCTATTAGATTTACCTTCTTTGAAAATGTATAAACTGTTGACAATTCAGACCAGTCTTTGGGGGTTGGAATCACCTCCTCCTTTATTTATGTTCAGAGTGTTCTTAGGAATCGTTTCATAAATTGTTAAAAGCTTGACTGCAAAATATTTTCATCCAAAATGATAATATTGAAAGACATGTTTTAATTGTTATATAGTTTAGTTTAATTGATTGATTGAATTTATTTTGTAATCGGCTCTGAGCCTTTTTAGGTATCAGCAGGATAGTAATGTTGCATTATGATAATAGATTCTCCATTGGAAAACACAATCTAGGATTCTAACCAAGATATTAGGAATCATGCAGGTGTCGTTACAAGGTGTAAGCTGTTCCAAGTAGGGTAATCTTTTGTAGGGTTTGTGGAGTCAAGTCTGGTAGTACAAAATTTGTGAAACTTTAGGGCATTCTTAAGTATAGTCCCGAGAGCTCCAATCACAACTGGTGATACAGTAGATTTTTTCTTCCAAAGCTTTTCAACTTCAACTTGAAGGTCTCTGTATTTTGTGTATTTCTCTTGTTCTTTGTCCTCCATTCAGGTCACTTGTGATTGCCACATCTATAAACTATGCTTTTTTTTCTTTTCCATGATAGTAATATCAGGCATATTGTGTTCCAATATCAGGCATATTGTGTCTGTTTGTATTCATAAATCCCACAGGATCTTGACCGATTCATTTTCTACTTCCTTCTCAGCAAAACGTTCCCAAAATTCTTTTTCAACAAAATTATCATATTTTTTTACATAGATTCCACCATACCTTTGTTTGAAGTCAGACTGCACAATTTTGCTGCAGCTGCTAATTGTATGATCTACGGATTCATCCTTGGATTTACACAATCAGCATTAGCTGTCATCCGAAATAAGTTGAATTTTAGTTTTAATGGCATTAGTTTGTAAAGCCTGTTCTTGGTCTGCAATTATCAAGCATTCTGTTTTTTTAGTGCTCCAGATGTTAACCATTCCCACATTAGTGTCTCATTCTTTCCTCAATATTTCTAATATATTGACCATGCGGTGATTTCTCGTTCCAAGTGTGCAATTTATTCTGAATTATTCTTTCTTGTATTCTTTTTGTGTTTTAGATTTTTTTAAGTAGCAGTTCTTTGCTTTCCTTCAAAAAAATCAAATTGATTCATTTCTAACAACTACAAGCAAAACATTTACTCTAGAAACTGATACCTTGCAATCCAGCCGTACAGGGCTGTGACTGAATCGGCCCTGTATGTGCTGCCGGGCTGGCCCACCCCTGGCTTCGCTCCTATCCTGCCCCCATCCCCCACCGGCTCTCCCTGTCCTGAGCATTGGGACGTACGGGGAGAGCCAGAGGGGGAATCGGGTCCAAATAGCTTGCAGGGCTGTACGTCGCACTGGGAAGTGCAGCCTCACAACCCGCGTTTCTGCATGATGCCCATAGGTCTTTACAAAAGAAACTAGTGGTAAAACAACAGGAATCACAGCTAGATGGAAGTCTGGGACATTTTTGCCTGCTTGGGAGGTAATTTTATAAGAGGCCTTTTATGTGTTTATATTAGCATATGCATGTAAAAATCTTTTTATAAAATTACTTCTATACTAAATAACATAATACATATATCTTAAAAACAGTCACCGGATCTGCTGCAGAGTACCAGGTAGGCATACCAGAAAGCTATTTGCTTGTTTTTTGAAGTAAATGTTCCATACCGACAGGACAACCACGATAAGAAATAACTCCAGGAAAGTGATATTTTTGGTGAGTCCATCATGTGTCCATTGGGATGGTCAAGATGCCATTCACTATGTTCTAAGAAAGTATAATCTGAAACCAGCTTTTCCTTAGTGTCAGAAAAGAGTTTAAGGTCATGGTTCAAATTAGAGGCTGAAGCACCCCCTATAATCTCTCAGGAAAATTAGACGTATTTCAAGGTCATGCCTATTGTTTTGAATAGACTTGTTTATGCCTGCTGTGGCAAAAGTCAGCCTTCAAAGAATGGCTTGTCCTATATATATTTGCAGTTTCATCACTTTAGTTTCTGGCGAATCACACAGCATGCTGTTAGAGTCTAATTCTATGCCTAAGAACATTAGCATCCTGGAAGGGTCCTCATGAGCTAGATGGCTGCCTTGGCAGTCAGTGGCTGAAAACCTTGTAAAATCTGATTGCATGTCTATGAAGATCTGGAGCAACAAAAAGAAAATAATCCAAATAGTAAACAATGTGGGGCCAGTCTGGAGGGCATTGGCCTCTTAATAAGACTGCAGCTTTGCCAGGAGGGGACCAAGTTGGTAGGGCAGTAGAGAACAAGAAAAGGTGAGTAAGGAAATGACTAGGCAGTCGAGAAAAGAGTAGGAGCAGGAAATGGAACAGCAGGGGCCAGAACAGGGGATATAAGGAGAAGGCCAGGGAGAGAAATCAGTTTTGCTGCTGCACACAAACTATACTCATCACTCCCAAAGGCAAGGATAAGGCAGGAAGGAGGATGTCTCGGCTTTGATGGGACCTCATTGATAAATGACAGGAGTACAGATATAAGTTAGGTGTCCAGGAGCAGGATGATGGGCACTTGGGTTCAAGAAATATGGGGGGCCCACGGATGGATAACAGCTTCTCAGCCCAAAGAATAGGGCTCCTATTTGCCATATACAAGGAACTCCTGGGCACAATAAACTGGGGTCCCCAACATCTGTAAAAAAGGATGAGGGTAACAGAGTAAGAAAATACGGTTCTGATATTCAAAATGGTTTATGCTAACTAGATAGCGATTGGGGTCGGTGTTGAACCTGGGTATTCAGAGGCCACAGAATGTCCAGTATCAAGCACAAAAAAATCCAGTTTCTTTTCTGTACATGGTGGCCAGGTTCTTTACTAGTGCTGACTACTGCAGATTAAATATCAGGCCCTAAGGATCTAAGGGGCTTGTTTACAAAGCCGCAGTAGCGGCTTCCGCCCGATATCAGAGCCGCTACTGCGGCTTTGTAAACAAGCCCCTAAGTGAGGCTGGCACAGAGCAACTGCTAGCTTGATACAATAACTGTTCTGACCATGGAACTGGCCAAGGAAGAAGCTCATAGGATCTAAGAATGGACAGGTTGGGCAAGGTCAATACGTACCACTTCAAATGGTCAGATATGGGCCCAGTGTTAGTTTAACTAGTGTATAGCATTGATGATAGCTCTATTGTATTTTTGCAATAATAATCTTAATGTTTTATTATGTTCTTTATGCTCATAATGGATCAGTATAGGATACCCAATTTTCACTTCATGACCCCAATAATCCCATACAGTATAGTATACTCCCAAAAATATTTTTTGTCGAGCTATAAATCAGTGTCAAAGTATAAATCAAGCTACCTTTGTTCAAGTACATTTTATTCTTAAATTTTGTGATCACGAATAAAGGCTATAGTTAAAAACTGCTATGTATTAAACAATACAACTATTGCATTTCGAATGAGAAAATTAGGTTCTGCTTCAGGGTAACATAAGCAATACTTACCTTAATATTCTTCAGAAATAATTCTCCATTCTCCACCAGATAGTCATCTTCCAAAATTATGGGAAAGTGTTATCCATGTTCATGCTGGAGCTTTGTGGCTTTTGGAGAAACAGATGACCACAGCGTGTTTTTATGCCTTAACTCTGCCCCCTCTATCAAATTTAAAGGGGACCCATGCTAGACCAGGGGATGCCAGTCAATTTGTTGATTTAATCCTTTAGGTTGAACAGCATCCAAAGTGCAAATCCAAAATTGTTCTCTAAGATTCAGACGTGCCTCACGGTTTCCCCTTTGCCATTTCAAGTATTTTCCATCTGAGATGCTCAAAACTATGGCCCCATTGTAAACAGTGTTCCACAATAGGGACAGTCTTCATAGTCGTATTAAAACGGGATCGATGCTCCCTTAATCTATGCACCATAGCACATCTAGTACGTCCTACGTAGATTTTTCAACAAGGAAAAATCAATACAAAGATTAAATTTGTAGATTGACAATTTGTAAAACCTTGTTACACAACAGAACAATTTGTCACAGGGTGATGCCAAAAGTCCCCTTCAACCGTAGAGCCACAAAATTTGCAGTCGCCACACTGATGATGACCCAAAACATCTGGCAGATAATTTTCTTCCGTAGACCAAGTCATTAATTGCTTCACATAATTTGCCACATTCTTACCTCTTCAAAAAGCAATAATCGGGCGATCAACAAAGCAAGAATGTAATTATAATACCCATTTGTAAATTAGAGTAGCAACTTGTGAAGCCCGAAATGAGAAGGGTAAAGTGCAAACCAAAGGGTCATCAATATGACTATATTCTGTATTTTGTGGTTGCAAGAGGAGTTCTGTCTGCATGCAGCCCTCTTAGATATGCTTTTTTTAGAATACCATAAGGATATCCATGATCTAAACACTTTGAGGCCTGTTCCATTCAGGCCATGCAGCTCCTGTATGGCCGGACAGAATTGAGTTGTGCAAAGTTAAACCTGATTCTGACCCTGCAGCCACCGCGGGATCAGAATCTGGTCTAGTGCCTGAATGTGCAGGCTAGGATCTGATTCTGCCCGGCTGTACATCCCGGCGACTACCCAGCTAACTCAGCCAGGCTCGTGAATGGAGCCACAGTGCCATGGAATACTGTTGCCATGGCACTGCAGCTCTATTCACGAGCCGCATTGCCAGCTGCCCTGGAGTAACTCCTGTTCCCCACAGCCCGACCTGGGTCGGGCTGCGGGAACCCCCTGAGCCCATCTCACTTCCCCGCCCATATCCCGCACCACGACCCCCCGCCGTGGTCCCCTGCTGTCCAGGGGATTTATTCCACTTTTGAGGTAGAATAAGACAAATCCCCCATCTAGATCCAAGGCCCTAGTCATAGAGGGCTGACCTCTGAATCGGCCCTGTATGTCCGGGGTCACGGTCTGCACATGCTTCACCCTCGCTCCACTTCCAGAATTCCCCCTTCCTCCCCCGCCTAGGCATCCCGGTACAAACCCGTTGTTCATACGGGGAGGCTTTTGCCGGGGCTGGCAGGGACAGAATGACCCCCTTTTGACGTAACTTTTTTTTAAAATAAATTTTATTTAAATTTTTATCACAAAAACAAACAATAAACAAACCATCATATCACACAACAAACAACTAAGAAAAACAAACACACTCCCTCTCACCCTACCACCAACCCTCCACCGACCCCCCCCCCCAGGTCCAATCAAATTAACATCACACCGCTGTACAAGATATAAGCACAGATCAAGCAATTGTCTACTAAAACCAACCACACATCCCTTTGGGCACCTTTACAATTTGGCCGCCTCCCCAAATTCCAGGAGCGCTCTCCACTTACTCAGTCTATAAGGGGACCGCAACTCTCCCTTCCGGGGCATTAGTTCAAACTTAGTGTAAGTACAAACTAGGCCCCACCAGGTTCGCCAGTGGAGGCAAGAAATTTCCTTCCAATTCCTCATCTGATGACATAGGGCAATACCTAACAAAAAATCTAGAAGAAACGCATCTTTACCACACCTTAGTGGGATGCCCGAGAGTGAGCGAAAGACTACAATTTCCCAGGTGAGGGGAACACTAAGGCCAAGAACTTTTTGCACGGATTCCCATACCTGCGACCAATAAGTTTGGAGCTTAAGACAATCAAAGACAACATGTCTAAAGGTACCAAGTTCTTTTTGACACACCCAACATTTATTGCTGGCTCCCTTGTCCCATCTACTAAGGCGCACCAGGGTTATATAAGCCCTGTGGGCGAAAAAAAATAGCGTTTGAGTGACAGAGGCAGACTTAGTAACTCGTACCAGGATAGACCAGAATTTCTTCCAACCCATTTGTGACAAGCCGACCCCAGTATCTCTCTCCCAAGCACCCCCCAGATTGCCCAAGACTCCAGGACCGACATGCTTCAACATTTTATACAAGAGGGAGACCTTCCCCGTGGTGCCCTGCACTTGCTCAATTGTGGATTCCAACTTCCCCTCAATCTTCAGTTGCCGGACATCTCCAAGAACCCCCACGAGACAATGCTTCAGCTGGGCCCATTGGAAATAGGCCGACCCCAGAAGATGAAATTCCCTCTGTAACTCCCCAAAACGTTTCCATGCACCCTTGTCAATCAACTGCCCAACAGTCCATATGCCCCTGCTATACCAGAGCTTCCATGCAATAGACTTACGTTGCACCTTAAAAAGCGGATTACACCACAAGGAGAGCCTCTGCGATAACACCTCTTCTGAACTACTGGCCTGTAATAAGTTCTGAAAAGCCCTTTGCGTGTCCAAAACCATCTGGGGCCTTAAAGATGTATCACTGAATACCATATCCTGCAGTTGATGTAGGGGGAAAGGGGCCGCAATTTTCTCCTCAAGGCTTAACCAGACCGGACTTTGCTCATTCAGCTGCTCCGACCATCTGGCCCCTTGCTTCATCAAAAAAGCACTATGGTAAAGCCGAAAATCTGGAAAATTCACCCCCCCATTTTCTTTGTTAGCTCTAAGCTTCTTAAGTGCGATTCTAGGAGGCTTATCATTCCACAGAAAAGAAACTAAGAGCCTCTCCATCTGTTTATATGTCTGCGCCGGAAGATAAATTGGCAACATTTCCAGAATGTAATTTATTTTAGGAACTATCGCCATTTTAATTGTCTCCAATCGCCCCCACCATGTTTATCGCAAGGGAGACCACTTTGTAGTCATTGACTGTATAATAGATACTACCGACTGGGAATTAAAACAAACTGTTTCCTCCAGAGGATGACAGTAGTGGACACCCAGATACTTCACCGGTTTTGCCTCCCAAGCGAAGGGAAACTCCGACATCATACCCTTAAAAGCACGAGAATTAAGAGCAAAAGCTACCGACTTAGACCAATTGATCTTATACCCTGAAAGGACCGAGTACCTTTCAATCTGGTCTAAAATATGGGGAATCGAAGCCGGGGTGGTAAACAAGAGAAGATCATCAGCATTAGCCGATAATTTGATCTCTTTGCCCAGCGCCTTAAAACCTTGTATCCGAGAGTTTTGTCGTATCAACAAAGCTAAAGGCTCCAAAGCCAAGTTAAATAGCATTGGGGACAGTGGACATCCCTGCCGCGACCCACGACCCAGGAGAAGTTCACGGGATTGCGTGTTGTTAACACAGATACTCGCTAGAGGCCGGGCATACAGTACTTTAACAAAGTTGACAAACCCTACACCAAAGCCAAACCACTCGAGAGCAGAAAACAAGAAAGCCCATTCCAGTCGATCAAACGCCTTTTCGGCATCCAATGACAATCCAACCAGCGGGTCCTCCAACACCTCCGCCCCAGCCAAAACATGGCAAAAGAGACTAGCGTTATCCGCTGTCGACCTACCTTCGACAAACCCACACTGATCAGGATGGACCAGCGACGGAAGTACCTTGGCAAGACGTCGCGCCAACACGGTCGCATATATCTTATAATCCACATTAAGCAGAGAGATTGGCCGGTAATTACTCACCAATTGTGGATCTCTCCCTGCCTTCTCAATCACCACCACATTTGCTGCGGCAAAAGAACCCACCTGTGGGCTTTCTTCCAACAGGGCAAGAAAATATTGCTGCAAAAACGGTACCAATTCCTTAGCAAAAGTCTTAAAAAATTCTGAGGGCAATCCGTCCGGCCCGGCGGCTTTCCCAGCCGCCAGGGAGGCAATTGCACATTGTATCTCCTCTGAACAAATCGGTTCATCAAGACTAGCTGCCAACACCGGCTCTACCACTGGCCTATGAATCTCAGCTACCAACTGTGTGAAAGCATCCGGTGAACATTCCGTCTCAGAGGCGTACAATTGTGCATAAAAAACTCTAAAAGACTCGGCAATTTCAGAGTCTCCAGTCGCCAGCGCCGAGCTTCCCTGCTCTCTAATAGCAGCAATCCTGCTAGCTTCCTTACGGGCTCTCAACGCATTGGCAAGAAGTCTGCCAGCCCTATTCCCTTCCCTGTAGTAGACGCCCTCCTGGCCTTTAACACACTGCGAGGCCTCAGACGTTAAAAGTTGATTATATCTCAAACGCAGCCTTTGCAGTCATAAAAGAATACAAGGCTCTGACCTTTTAGTCAATACCCACTCCCCGGCTCTGATTTGCATCTCCAAAGTTCTCAGCTGTTCCCCACGCCTTCTTGCCAGTCCAATGCTAAAACTGGTGATGACGGCTCTAAGGAAGGCTTTCAAACCCTCCCATCTAGCCCATCCTGTAGACAAATTCGGGGTGTTAAAGAGAAAATATTCTTGAATGGCCTCCCGAATCTTTAAACAAAACTCTTCATTCTCCATCAATGCTCTATCAAGGGACCACTTATTATTTGGGGAGTTCAACACATCATCCTGCACCACTACCGAGACAGCAGCATGGTCCGAGAGGTGCATCGCATGAATCTCTGACGCGAGCAAGTTTGGGACCAAAGACTTGGATATGAGAATATAATCAATTCGCGACAGAGATTTATGAGGGGGAGAAAAAAAGGTAAAGTCCAAATCCCCAGGATGCAACATTCGCCATGCATCCACTAACCCCATCTCCCCCATCATGGATGTAAGGACCCTCTGCGCTTTAGTCGGTCCCAGAGTCTTAGGGGGCTTCCTGTCCACAAGGGCATCCACAACCAGGTTCCAATCGCCTCCCAACACTTTCAGGGAAGAGGGCGCTGTCTGCATCTCCTCCGCTAACAAGCGAAAGAAACCCGGACAGTCCCTATTAGGAGCATAGACATTCATTAAAACTAACTCTAGGGCCCACACCGTTACACAAGCCTTGACCCATCTACCTTCCTGGTCCGCACTAACTTGATGTACAGTAATGTTGAGAGACTTACGGGCCAATATGGCTACTCCATTATGCTTGCCCCTGGCCGCAGAAAAGGTTTTATATTTAATTTTAGTGATTCCTTCTCACTAAGGTGAGTCTCCTGCAGCATCAAAATGTCACCTTTTTCTTGCTTACCATAGAGGATAATTTTCCTTCGCTTTATAGGACTATTTATGCCCTTTACATTTAAGGACAACAATTTAATAGGCGCCATATCTCGTTCGGCAGCTCAAGGCCCTAAGTCTCTCAACCCAGTTGCTATTATACTTATGTACACCTATCTTCATCATAGACCGTGCCCCACAACACTTCACCAAATTTGGTCGTACAATTGCCTGTACCTCACAATTAACTAAAACTAGGTCCCAGCAAATACCCATCATAAAACAATTCTTAAAGGACCCCGGGGTGGAGAGGTGACCTAAATACCCACCAGGTACACCCAGACCAAGCAGAACAGGTACAGAGGAGCATCAAAACAACAGAATTCCTAAGCAATTGTGCAATCAGCCTGAAAATTGAAAACAGCCTACACAGTTTCCCACATAACAGTGAACGCCAAGGACCCAGTATACAGAGGCCCTACTGTGGACCATCTGCCTTTTCATACCAGCCCGAGACAACAGCCCAAGGACTAAACTAAGAGTCTCACACTGTTGTGTTCATCGCATCAGTTCCTTCTCCTTCTCATCAAGGAATGCAAATAGAGTCTCAGGGTCTTCAAAAGTTCATGTGCTGTTATGTAGCGTAACTCTCATTCTGGCAGGGTGAAGGAGACCGAATCTCGCCTGCAGCCTCTGCAGTCTAGGCCGCATTTCTAGGAACCTCTTCCGCTTATCCACAGTGCTCTTCGCGAAATCAGGAAAAAACATCAGCCTGTGCCCTTCAAATTCAACAGGAGATCTAGCACGAGCCGCTTCCATGATTCTAAGAACCTGTTGATGCCTCAACACTTTAAGGATTATCGGCCGAGGTTGCTTAGTACCCACCAGGGGCTGCGAGGGCACCCGATGCGCTCTCTCCATCTCAAAAGGCATGTCAAAGGCAAGCTGCAACGTAGTAGGAATCATTTTGTGCAGAAAGGCGAAGATATCCTTCCTTTCAGCCCCTTCAGGGATGCCCACAATCCTAATGTTATTCCGGCGGGATCTGTTGTTATTATCCTCCAACTCCCTCTGCAGCTGTTTGATTTGCTTAGCTTGCTTATCTACAGCCTTCATTCTTTCCTCCTGCACCATGACACGCTGCTCTGTCTGTTCCTGGCGAAGGCTAAGGCTCTCCATGCCGCTCTTAAGCCTGCTCATGTCCTCCCGCACAGTAGCGAGTGATTCGCTATTTGCCGATACGATTTCTTTAATCGCACGCACCTCCACTAGCAGCTCTTGGAGAGCATCGGGATACTCCCGCGTCGGCGCCATTTTGTGTGGGGATGGAGACTCCGTCTTAGTTCTCTTGACGCTCGCACCCTGACTCGCGGCAAAGTCCAACCATGCAGGTTTGGGTCCCGACATCCCTCCGAGTCACCGGGGCTTAACAGCCTTTGACTTCCTCCGCGAATAATCAGCACAATTGCAGGATTCTCTGCTAGGCCCCTCCGGAGCAACGCTCTACACACCCACTCTGCTTCGTTCCAGGCTCTGACGTAATTTTTTTTGATTCCACAATATAATCCTGTTTTAACATACATACCCATAAAATTCGAAGGAATTGACTTCTCAGTAAACCATTCTTTAACTTTGAAGGATGGTGGCTAAAGTACATCAATAAATTATTCCAGGAAACAGGTTTCTGATTCAAGGTTGTTCTCAAACCTGCTTGATCCTGGATAAGCCTATCTAAAAAAGCCACTTGTATTTGATGGAATGTACTTTCAAATTGTATAGCTTTCTTCATAGTGAGCCAATCAGAGAATTCTTGCAAGGAAGCCTGATCACCTTGCCATATGCAAAACACGTCATCAAGATATCTTTTCCACAGGCATATATGAGTCATCCAAGGTGAAAGATACAAGTATTCTTCCTCAAATGCTGACATATACAACATTGCAGCTGTTGGGGCAACCGTAGCCCCCATTGCTACTCCAAATTTCTGATGGTAAAGAACTCTGTTAAAACAGAAACAATTGTTCTCCAATACCAATTTCAATAGCTCTAGGATGAATTCTTTAAGGAGTCTAGCAGGCCATACATCACTCCAGTCTAGTTGCGCTATAACTGTTAGCATCTCTCTTTGGTCAATATTAGTATACAATGACATCACATCATAAGTCAGCAACCAAATTTCTCCGGTTAGAGTAGTCATCTCAGAAAGTATAGTAAGCATTTGGGAGGAATCCTTCAAGTACGATTTGGCTTGCCGGGCTAAAGGATTTAGGGGCTTGTTTACAAAGCTGCAGTAGCGGTCTCCGATCGTTATCGGAGCCGCGGCCCCATTGATTTCATTGAAATCAATGGGGCCAGGGCTCCGATAACAATCGGAGACCACTACTGCGGCTTTGTAAACAAGCCCCTTAATTTCTTATTCACAAAAATGGATAACTGTTCTAATATAGATCCATTCCCGGTCACTATAGGTCGACCTGGGAGGGGGTCCTATAGGCACTTATGAATCTTGGGAACAGTATAAAATACTGGAATCAAGGGAAATTTATTAATCAAAAATTGCAACTCCTTTTGTGTAAAATATTCATGCATATTAGCAGCTGTTATCAAATCCTCAATTCGTTTAGCCAGTTATGCTTCTGATCTTCTAATTGACAATATATTTCCTGATCATATTGAAATTTTGACTGTTATCACCAGTAACCACCCCAGAGCCGGTAGCACCTAGGGTTGGTCAGCCTGGGCATCCTTACTTAGAAAGTATGGCAAGGCTTTTATGCATGCACTGCCTCATGGGAGTTGTAGTTTCCACTTACTTTCCAAACAAGAAGCAATTGTAGTCGAGTGGGTTAGGCAAAAGGGACAAGATTTTTATTTCCCCTTCCGGGCGGATTAATTGCAGTTGAAACACAGAACAAAAATAGCCATACACTTCTGGCATAAAGGAAAATACAGGAACTCAGGAAAACAGCTTCTTTCGCTTCCAAACTTCAAACATGCAGCTTAACACAAGCTCAAAGGTAACAGTCTCTTTTATATCAAAAAGACACACTCTGCTTTTCTTCTGCTGTTTGAGACAGCCTTCTAAACAGCCTAGTTAGCAGAGTGAGATTATATGATCAGCTATAGTTAAAGTACAGTCCATTTGTTCCCCTGCTATGTCCTCAATAGCAGGCTCCGTCTGCATCTCTTCACAATCACTATCAGCTGAGTAAGTTTTCACCCTATCATACGGTGTTTCAAAGCACACTCGCCCTCTCTCTTCCCGAGGCTTCCTTTCACAGCACTCTAATGAGCAGGGTTGAGTATTACCGTATATATGGGATTTTATATAAGGAGAGTCCAGCACATCTTGGCACACACATGGAAAACTCTGGCACTTAGTTTCCCCTCTATACCACTTGGGCAGCCTACCTTTTGGCTTTTGAACAGAGGACTTTCTCAGCACTGCCGGGTCAGCAAAGGATCCAAACACTGGATGTGTTTTCCTGCCTTTTAGCTTCTCTTTCTCCTCGGACATACAAATGTCGTCAGGCCAGCACCTCTCTCTCTGGAGTTTCAGCGTGCTTCCAAACTAACCTCTCAGGCAATCTTTCAGCTACTCCCTCTTGGCTGCTGCTTCACTTCCTGTCCTTGTCCCAGTGCTAGTGCTAGTGCACTTCCCGGTGCCTTCCTTCATGCTCTTCCCGGTGCTTTCTCTCTCGTTCCTCCCGGTGCTTTCCTTCTTACTCCTCTACTGCTTAAATCTAATGAGCACTTTTTATCTCTCTGCTTCTTAGGGCTCAGCTCCGCCCCTCCCCCAACCAGGTGTTTTCCCTTAACTCCTGATGCCGGGGAACCATTGCATCAGGGGCGTGTTTTCTCCTCCCATGACTCATTCTGTTTACGTTTCCCTTGGCAACCCTGAGCTATGCGCCCTGCCTGCCTATCAGCTTGTGAAGCCAAGTCCTCTGCTTCACTGAACTCTATGGGGCCAGAAGGGTCTTCTACATGACACTGTACAACAATTGCACAATCTTTATCCGCTCTTCGTATTACCATATTGAAGTCATCACACATATTTTTAAGAACTTGAAACTGTTGACAGTTCATGTTTCATCTTATTGGTAAAAATTTACATCCCATGTGTTCCAAATTTTGTAATATTAATTTTTGAAAGGTAGCTATTATAGAGTCAATTGGACCAGTTGGAACACATTTATAAGAAGGTTGTATAATAGAAGAATACTGAGCCAAATGATGTTGAGAAGCATAATGCTTAATCACAAATTTGCGGGAAAAAGCCATAAAGGGCTACCCACATTTCAAAAGCTCTACTATAAACAATTGTAGGTACAAATGACATGCCTAAATTAAGCACAGATTCTTGAGGATCTGTAAGCCTGACTGATGTCAAATTTATAATTGCTGTTTCTTTGATTGTGCTAGAGTCAGAGGACCTCTTCAAGTGGTGGACTAATCGTATTGACATGATCTCTGACCGCAGGGTCGATCTCGTCGTGTTCTCCCACGCCACACAGGATCTTCTAAAAAATCCTGAGTGTAATCATCCCCACTAGATTCGTCTGAAGTGTAATCCAAATATTCTTTTGAATGTGCAGAATCTGTTCTGTTTATCCAAGAGAACACTTTTTTTGACTGGAAATCCACCTAATTGTGACAAACGTTTTCAGTTTTATAGCTCTAATTGTTTCCTGATATTTTTGCACTGTCTCCTTTGTATCCTGGAACTGCTGTTTAAGCATTTCCTCAGATAAATTTCTTTTGCAAATCAGTATCTTGAGCCTGTATTGAGTCAATGATGGTTGACTCTGATGTAGACAAGGTTTCTACCAGAAGTAACATAGGATCCAAAGTGGATGATGCAATATTTCTGCTGAAGTGGAATGGTATTTTAATGAAATGTACATACTTTTGAGCATCTCAGACAGAGAATATTTGAAATGATACCATTGTCTTGGCGAAGGGGAAACCATGAGATGTGTTTGAATCTTAGGGAACAATTTTGAATGAACACTTTGGATGCTGTTGGTAGCATGGTAGCAGAATATTTACATTGAAAATGTTGCTTTTAATTATCATTTTAGGAATGCTAATTTATTTTAAAGGATCCATTAAGGACCCAATTTGCTACTGTAAGGTCTTTTTCCACAGACACAGAATGGGAGAAATGCTTTAGTGAATCAGGCCTTATGAGGGCTATTTTTATACCCATAAGGTTTGCACAAATTTTCAAAGGAAAACATATGTACATTCTTAAACTTTGAAAATGTGGGTACCCAAGGAAAATACTTTTATATTTGTAAAGGGCAGGTAATTTTCAAACAGCTCTTTTACTGGTAAGGTAAATGGATTTTGAAAGTTGGTCTCACAGAGTCATAACTTTGAAAGATTTATTTTCCCATTCTTAGGGGCATGTTTACTAAGCTATTGCTAACTGTTAAGGCGTACATATGCGCACACTAAATAGCACTAACCGAGGCAGGCGGAGCTGGTGCTTCGGGCCCGTTTCCACCCTCCCCCATCACCCCCAATCTCCCAACCCCACAAAAAACAGCACACAAACGTTTCATGGAACACAACTGGTCGCAGCTTTATTAACCTTTAACAATTTCACAATATGCCAACATGCTACACCTTCTCAATTGATTAGCGGCACCCGGCCCGCACCAGCCATACCTTAGCAAAGTGCCTTGCCACCGCTAATGCCATAACTTGCCCCCCCGGCAAGTTACCTAACCCTTCCCCCGACTTCGCCATGCCATAGCAAAAGTCAACCAGGGTTTGACCGGGTCAGGGGCACCCCGCCCCCGCCCAAGTGTAGCCTGAGGCTCCGGACCCCGGAAAACTCCGGGATCCCGCCACCGGCACAGGCAACAACCTTGTTCCTGTGCCGCCCCCCCCAAAAGCCAAGCTGCGACCAGTGAGCAACCCAACCAACACACATTCCAAGACCTCCCGCCAGTCCTAAAATAGCCGAGCCAGCCCTACTGGCGATAACCGCCCCCTCACCCCTATACAGCCCAGCCTCAACCTCCCCGAGAAGGCATCCGCTGAAACCCCCATGTTAGCCAAGCCAGCTGTTAGCCAGCCCCCGCGACCAACGCCGCCGGCTCGATCATGCAGGCCTTGGAACAAAGTCAGACCCCAGCAGAATTACACCCAGAAATGCCTGCAAAACCCAGCAAATCCCCCTGCGCCTCTCTGAGCCGATGCCGGCATTACCTGAAAACCGGCCATTGCCACCCACACCGCAGGCAATCGCGATATCCACCCGTGGCGCTGTAGCAAAGGAAGCCGCTGCGACCCGCGGGGTCTGCGCTCCCTAGCCATAACAAAGCCACCAAAACCGGGCCGCTCCCAAATGGGCAAAGCACCCACCTCACCAGAACTGGCCGTCCGGCTCCTCGGACAACGGAGTGAAGGATCCCCAACCTTCAGAAGGCTCCAGCCCCCACCTGCAAAATAAATGAACAACGAAACTCCCCAACGCCCCAACCTCCTTTAGCCGGTACAGCCGCACATGCCCCCTACACACCCAAGAGCGCCATCCATAAGCTCTACAGGACCTGAGTAGCGTCCCAGAAGGGAAAAGAGTGCAGCGCAAAATACGTAGGCGCATCACCCACCCAGCACAGCGCCATACTGACCACCTCGAGCGCCGTAACACCCCGGGCACCTGAACAGACCAACACTCCCTCACACGGGAAGAAGCCCACCGCCTACCCGGGGGGCACCCGCAGGTATCGCCGCATGGCAGCCACAGGGCGCGTCACAAAGCCGTCAGCCCACTTGGACACACCCTCGAGCTTATCGAAAACTTGCCAAAACATCCCAAACCGCCCCGAAACCCAACCGTGGGGCCGCCAAAGCCCTCCCCCGCCCCCTGTACTGACCGAAGCCGCCGTCCACTCTCCCCATTTGAAAAAGGCCCCGACAAAGGGCTCTCTACAAAACTGCCCAAGACATGGCGGCTTCAAACCCCCATGCAGTCATCCACAGGCTCACCGAAAGAACCCAGACCGGCACCTCGTGTGCGAGGGGCCGACTCGGATCCGAGAAGATGGCCGGGCACACCACGCCCCCCATGCAGTAACCTGCGATTTACCAATCCCCCACCAGCTAACCGCACCCCCACCGTCACAATTTTGAAACCGTCCCAACTGCGAACCCACCCCAGTCTGGAGAACCACCCCACACCCTTAGCCACCACTATAGACCCACCAAGCAATGCTTCCGGTTGGCACCCATGCGCGACCGAAACTAGACCACGTAGTCACAACCCTGAGGACACCCAGACCACGGCCCCAGTGATACCGAATTCTGCAGTAAACTCCGCAGGACTCCAAGGCCAGTTCTCTATAAGGTCCCCCGGGCCCCGGATCCCTCATCGTCCGTTTCCGGGCAGAGCCCGAAACCGCTCCACCGGAAACGCGAAAGAGCCTCGGCAATTCCGGCCACACAGCCAGGGATATGCCAAGGCTCCGTCAACACGTGCAAGTGTAAAGATGCCAACGCGCCCCCCCCCCGCACAAAAAACGCTCCTGGCAAACCCCTGCGGGAGTAACGAGGTACCACCCGCCCACAGCCGCAGTGCCGCCCGCCACACCGCCTCACGGTAGTGGAGCCAATCAGGCCAGACTCCAAAACCCCCAGAGCAGGAAGGAGATATCAGCAGCCGAACCCAAGACCCGCCAAAACTGCAGCCATCCGACCTCGCACCAGACCCCACCAAAGTAGACTCCCCACCCGCCGCAGCCGAGTAGAGCTGCAACCCCCCACGGGACAACTTCCACTCCATCAAAACCGATGTCCCCTCAAAATTGGCCCAAAGCAACTCAAGAGCCACGAATCCGCCCACCCGACTACGCAGCCCCCATCCGATGGCGCGGATCCAATGCCCCACCCCGTGGAAACATCCGCAATGGCAACCTATTCCCGCTGCATGCGAGCCACCACATCCACCGAGTCTAACACCATACTCCAAGTCAGTCGCATCGGAGTCCCCTCTGCCCCACCCCACGCCAAGGGCCCACCTAAATCTCGCGATGGTTCTGCATACCCCTTGAATATCTCCAGGCACAGCACCGACTAAGCCGCCCCCAAAACATAATAGCCGACAAGCAATGCACCGACAAGCAATGCGCCACATTCGCCAAGCCCCGTGTTTGCAAAGCAACCACTGTACTGACCGTACCAAATAAGCCCCAGAGATAGAGCAGCCCATAAGCAGGTGTACGTGAAATAACAAGCCCCTTGAAACGGAAACCCCGCAATGGAAACACGGAGGCACAGCACCAGGCGAAAAAAAAGGGGCCGATTCAAGATCAACCGGGGCCCTCAATGCTACCCGACCCGCCACCTGCGCCATCTCCCATGCCCGAGGAAATGACACGCACCGCACCGTACACCATGCACACGTAATGGGTATCGTCAACAGCATACCCAACCGAAAGGCCAATTATGAATTAACCTGAACCGCTCAGTCTCCGTCTTCGGGACTATCCCCCCCAGGGGAAATCCTCAAGTTCAAGAAAGGCAGATCCTGACACGGGCCCACAATGCTGCCCCCCACTCGACTCCCCAAAGAACCAATCCCACCCACGGTTCCAAAACACCGCACCGAAAGCGAAATCTGAGGACAAGGCGCCACCACTACGCCCAGCACCGGAAAAACAATGCCAACTAAAACCGAACCCAGCCGCGGATACCGCTGAAGCCACCCTTGCAAAGCGTGACCCCTACGTGACCGCACCTTAACAGAGTGCAGTCCGAAATTGGGCAGGTTGACTTATGGAATCTCCCACCCGCGGTACCAACCCCCCCCTCCCCGCGCCCCAGCTTCCTGCTGCCCACTGGCCGGTAGCCCCATGCACCCCCCCCTCCGGCACCCAACCACACGGACATATTGAATCGGCCAGAGGTTAACCTGGTGAGCCCCAAGATACCCACCAGTCCCCTTCCATCCGTTCCCTGAACATTCCAACGTAGCACGACCCCGCCCCCCCCTTGCTTGTCGGTGACGCCTCCAAAACCGAATCCGCGTACTGATAGCATCCCAGATTGCTCGCGGGCGAGGTCCCCACACCCCAGCGACGCACAGAAGAATCGAGGCCGATGCACTACCCTGCGTGCATCCTCCGTAACCCACCTACACAATATCATCCGCCATGTCCCCCTGCAGGCTCTCCCCCGAGCGCTACCTGCCTCCCAACAGTCGCAAGACATCGATATAGCACCATTGACAGATCCTACGTCAAATCATGCCGGTACCACTTCCCACAGCTCCGAGAATGCAACCCCGACGGGCCCTGCCGCCCTAGGCCCCACCACCCCTGCTCTATCCGACCTCTGCCACGGCAGCTCCACCACAGAGGAGGGGCCGACTCCCCGACTGGCGCCGAAAACGCCCGAGCCCCCTACCCACAGTTCCGAATGGAGCCACTGACAGGGGCCCTCCCCCCCAGGCCCGCTACCCGTGCGCCAACTGACCCCCTTCCCAGCAGATCCCCCCCAGATGCCGACAACCCAAACACGGTGGAAGGCCGACCCTGAGCCATGACGCCGCCAGCTCCCTCGCCGACCCCCCCGTCCTTGAGATTACTAACCGGCAATCCCGCGCCCGGACAGCCCGATCACTCACCCAGCTCGCAATCCTTGGCAGCCACAGCAGCAGCAATCCTGGCATGAAGCTGGCCGATCTCAGCACCGGCCTGTGCTGTCTCCCGCGCCTCAAACCGGATGTCGCCGCAGCCGCACCTGTCTCCGTGCCCGCTTCGCTGCCCGCGGTGCCAGCCCCTGTGGAAACATAAGCAAAACAGGGGGGGGGAGGGGGAGGAGGAAAGAGGGGAACCGCCGGAGACCAAGCAAGTGACCAGTGCCCCCCCCACCGGTCCCGCTAAATCCCATACGCCCCCCCCACTCTAGGGCTCCCCAGGCAAAGGCCCACCAGCCTCCACCCACCCCAACCAACTGGATCAAGGCATCCCCATAACCACACTACCCCACAAACCCAGCCACCCACCCCCCATCTACCCGAGCTCCCCTCGCACCCCCACTGCTCCACCCAAATTCCCCAGCAGTCACCACCCAACCCCCCACAGCTTCCCCCCGACCACCCCACCCCCTAAGTGGGCACCTCCAACCCGCTGGGCCCACCGAGAAGGGGCTCCAGCGCACAGCCCCCCCCCCCGCGCCAACCATTCCCCCCGCCCGAGGGCAGCACCCACAGGGGCCCCGAACACCCCAACCAACCCCCCCGGACTGGGCCCCGAACACAAAACTGACCTGTACCCCATCCACAGCCTCTTGGACCCGCTCATGGACTGCCACTTCGCCGCAGCAATTGTGGACAAACCCGGCAAAACCCCCACCTAGTGTGCAGAGGCCCTCACCCCGAAGCCACCACTCACCTGCCAGGCACTGGAGCCGTCAAGCCGCCATCACGATCCGGAGCACGAGGCAGACTGCGCCCAAGCACAGCTCCGCACCAGCAGGACGCCCACTGCTCTCTGGTCGGCTCACCGCCACTCTGTCTTCCCCCACCTCTCAGCCACGAACCCGCTCACGCCGCCCAACCGACGGCCCTCCTTGGAAGCCCGACGACAGAGCAGCATGGGCCATGCCGGGGCAGGAGGAAGGATCGCTGGGAAAGGGAGGCCCGCCGCCAGCACGACGGAACCCCAGCACCGCGTCTCCCCCCCCGCTCAGCCTCCCGTCCCCCGCCGCATCCAGCGAGCGCTCCCGGCAGGAAACCCCGGGGAGAGCTCGCGCGTGCGGGGAGAGAGCAGGAGAAGCCGGCACCCCCGAGCAGCCTCCGCCATGAATGACCACGCGGATGCTGCCCGCCGACCCCCACCACCCACCACACCGCAAGGATCGTCCCTCATTGGCTCCCGCACGGCTGCCACCGCCGGGAGACAATGAATTTAAACTGGCCGTGGCCGCGCACGGGGTCCTCACACAGGCCGCGCGCCCAGTTAGGGTCGGCCGCCGGGACCCTGCCCGCGGCCTCTTCATATACAGAGCTGAGCTAACAGCGCAAATGTAAAACAGACATGGTTAATTCTGTACTATTATCTTGAGGGTATGTTTACCAAACAGCGGTAGCGGCTTTTCTGCGATATCAGAGCCACAGCCCCATTGAATTCATTGGGGTTGCGGTTCAGATATCACATGGAAGCCATTACCACTGTTTGGTAAACATTCCCCTTAGTGTATGATGGGAAGGGAAATGGGCAGGGTAGGGTCAGAGAGTGGGAGTGACTGCACGTTGCAATTAGAACAGAGGTTGGTAATATGTGTTCATTGTCGGTGTTGCGCAATCTCATTTGTAGGCGTTAAGTGCAAATGCTGCTGTGTGCATTAGGGTTCAAATCAGTATGGTATCTTCAAAGGACATTCTGTACATGATCCCAACAGGTAGCACATGACTATTTCATGTACCGCTCACTGATTTCTACTCTCAGCAACTCATTAGCGCGACTTAATAAACATGCCCCTTACTCTCTTTTGCTTGCTTTTCACAATATATATTTCCATTAATAAGTCACAGTTCACCATTCATGATTTTAACTTTTACCTTTTCACTTACCACATATTCAGCAAGGAAATAATTCCCCATTACTTCTGCTACAGATCTTATATAGATATATTTTTGTTTCATTTATACACTAACACAGTATTTGTTTTAATATCTTGGGACTTAGCTCACATGTTTTCAGTAATAGCTCAAGAAAAGCAGCATTCAGGCACACTAGCTTTTTTTCTACACTGGAGAGATAGAATATAGTCTAAAACATTAAAGGCACCCACCCAAGCTCACACAGAGCATCAGTGGAATTGGAGCTTTGGGTTCCCTAGTTTTTAGCCTCTTGCTCTAACCACTAGGCTACTTGTGTACTCTAAATGACTGCAGATAAAAAAAAGAGCAGTAAATCCAGCTTGCTCGGTAAAGTGTTTTGAGTAGAAGTGCTCTACAAGGATGCATGCTCTTATAGCATCAAATTGCTTAGAGTGTCAACATTATTTTCCTTCATTACTTTGTATGGCAATAGATCATGCCACCTTTGACATCAGGGGGGATATGAAAACCAAATATTGTTAAGACTAGAACAAAAATGGATTTTTATTTTGGGCTTGGTGGAACCTGATGATTTGAATGCTTATATTGATTATGAGGGAGGAGTGGCCTAGTGGTTGGGGCAAGGTACTACAAGCCAGAAGGTCAGTGGTTCAAATCCCACTAGAGGACAGCAACCTTGGGCCAGAAGGACTGGGGTTTCTAGTCCCACAGGTGCTCCTTGTGGTCTTGGGCAAGCCACTTAACCCTCCATTGCCCATGTTCCCTGTAAGTATTAGTGCATGTGTCTCATATCCCCTCATGTTAAATGTATCCCCCAACTGCTTTGACTCAGTGAAAAGCAGGATATAAATGCAGCTAAATAAAAATAAAATAAATAAGGTGGGTTTTTTTTAAACTAAGGAGGGCATCAGTCATAAATGTAAAGCATAAGGGTGAAATTGTAAAGTTGTCTGGGATTGGTGGATTTTAATGCTGGCCATTTGTATAAATTGCAGGAAAGTAAATGAATGGATGCTGACAATTTAGACCCATGAATGGAGCTCAACCCTTGATGCAGCCAGTGGTGAAATGAAGGCCTTTGTCGGGCTGGGATTGTCTTGAGCTAGGAAGTTTGAAGAAGGTTTGTGACAAAGATATTTAAATTAAATGAAAATACATTGTAATAGGAAGAGTTAAAGAAAAGAAAAAAGTAAAATTAAAAAATGAGTTTTGAACCTTCAATTCTCATACCTTGTTTTATGAACCCTCTGGGTGTTAAAAACTTCTAAAGAGCTTTTGAAAATTTGATTGAAATGAATGTGTAAAATAAACTGAAAAGATGACTAAAAATCAGGGGGGACACTCTGAAAATAACCCAAATCTGAACCGAAAAGATATCCATTCCCTATAGCAGAAGAACTACATAATTTTTTGTTTTATTTAAAATATTTAATGTTTATTTTCTTATATCATTTATTAGTCACTGAATCATCCTAAAAGTCTAAGATGACATGCAATCTAAAACAAAAACCAATAACATATACACATAAGGCCAAACTGAATTAAATTTAATTTAAATTAAATGGCATTTAAGCCCACTTCTACCCACGTGGCTTTGATTCAGGTCACAATAAACATAATGTTATAAGAACATAAAGTTAAATGCCTACTTAGCATGTAGTAATCTATCAATTGGCTATAAAATACCATGAGAGTAAATATAAATTAATATCAAACCACCAGTCTTAATGACGAGTCATAAATTAACAATTAGCCTAATTTGTCATCAAGACAAATGCCATGTTTTCATCTCTTTCTAAAAATATGATTCCTTTCACTACTTAAAACATTCTTGGTAGCTTGTTCCACTCATATGGAGTCAATCACTTCAACATTTTAGCTTTTGTAGAAGCCAATGTGCAATGTTTCAGTGATGGAAACTGAAGAAGTAAATAATTTTCTGATCACAGAGCCCAAGAGGGAACATAGCCTTTGATAAATTTAAGCAGATAGGGTGAAGCTAATCCTCAAATCACCTTATGGCAATAGTAAATAACTGAAATGTTTTGTCACTCCTTTATTGATAGATTTACATTAAGAATATCACCGTTTTTTTATTAGGTTTGCAGTAGTGTTCTGAATTAATTACAGTCTAGCAACAGACTGGCTAATATTAAGCCCTCCATGATCTTCATTTTTTTTTTTAAATGCCAGCCATCATGGTAAAAATATCTGAATAATCAGTACCAGTATCTGTATAAGGGCTGACACTGAATATCCAGATACTGTGGTGCCGGTGAGTGGATTTTCAAGCGCTATCCAGATAGCATTTAGGATGGCTTTTTGCTGTCCTAGGTTATCTAGATAGTTATCCAGATAGCAGAGTTTACATTTTGCTGCTGTCCAGATAACTCATTTTTTTTTGCCCAGATAGTGCCGAGATGGACAGTAAAAACATTCAGGGTTATAATCCAGATAGTGATTTCAAATATCTCTCTCAGCAGAATTTATCCAGGTTGCAGGTGCTGTTACCTGGAGAAGTCCTTTAAAAGTACTGCACCCAAAGTTTTTTCAAAGACCAGTAAATGATACGTTTCAATAGTCTTACTGCTTGAACTATTTATCTCAAACCTGTTTCTGACAAATACGATCTGACAGATAAGGGAGAGTTCCCCTTCTATCGGTGCCCTTTTCTTCCACTGCCAACTCTAGACTTTGATCTTTCTATCTTACTACTCCTTATGCCTAGAACAAACTACCTGAGTCAGTATGTGAGGCCAAATTATCTGGCCCTGTTCAAATACAAGCGAAAAGCACACTTCTCTGAATCTGCTTTTGGATCCTGATTCTCTTATTCTCCTATTTACATCCTATGTGTTTCCTTACCATTCTGCTAGATATATCCTAGTCTCCACTTGTCTGCCTTGACTAGACTGCAAGCTCTTATCAGCAGGGATTGGCTCTTACATATCTCTTTACAGCTCTGTGTATGCCTCGTAGTGCCATACAAATGACCAGTATGATTTTTGAACAATTGCAATGACATACCTTTCCATTGTTTGTGATGCTATTCTTTAGTAGAGATTTCATAAAAATTACTGTAAGTTCCAAAGAGGAACCTGTGGTCTAGGAGCAAAAGAGATCTTGGCAGAAGAGATCATTTGTCTGGGCGTAAAACTAAGGCATTTAATTTTACACTGAGACAAATTAGCTCTTCTGCTGTTGGAGTAATGCCCCCATTTAACACAGGTTCTTTTGGGAACTTACTTTTTATTAAATCACCACTACAAAATAGGGTTAATGAACAAGGGGTATCATGTGCTCCCAGCATCAATAGATTACAGATTTCTCACAGTTAAAATAGAAACAAATTGTACTGATATTACTCATAACTATCTGTCTGTATTTAAAAAATCTCACTCTTATAACCCCATTATCAAACATCCCAACCAAACCTTCCTTCCTCAGGCATGGCGACTCTCCCTAATTCAGAAAGGATATATAAATAATCCCTTACTAACTCCCAAGTAATGTGACACAGACAATTGGGCATGAACAACTCTCTCATAATTGCCTCTTTGCTTCCCACATAAAATATCTAATTCTATCACCTCACAAAGTTCATTCTTCCATTTTCACAATTCAGGAGACCCTTTTGGCCCCGGTGTTGAAGAATTACACTTCCTAGCAGCCATTATCAACTTTTTAGTAATCAATCAATAGCGATGTCTGAAGGGGGCATCTACATAGACATCACTGGAATAGTATTCAAGACTGTGGACACTTAGGAATAGCCAATTGGTTAGAGTAGTGGGCTAATACCAGGAAAGCCATGGTTCAAATCCCACTACTGCCATCACTGTCATTATGGAGAGTACTGGGGATGGTGGAGTGCCATCTTCTCCACACCTTCTAGATGCTTCACCACCAAAGCGAACACTTTCTCGATGTCTATTTGTGCCCGGACCAGATCTAAACAGTCAGGTTGCTGAGTATTGTATAAAGGTCTATACTATCATGCAAACACTGCCTTCTTGGAGGAGATTTATTTGAAGCAAGAGAATTCTGTGTTTTTTTGCTAGAAGTTCACTGCCAGCAAGCTCTTTACAAAGCGGGCTATTTTTGTTAGATAACATTTTTTTGTTGCTTAAAATGACTGGTTTAATTTTTGTGTTGCTGTTTACAAAAGGGTTTGTTTTCTATTTTAGGCAAGGCTTTTTATTTTGCTGCTGATTTTTTTCTCCTATCCTCTAGTCTGTAAGTTCAAAAAGGAGGAAACATTAGATTCTTCCCATTCTCACCCCATCTCCCACCCACCCCAGTGTTGATTCTTGCTACATATACTTGATTCCCCAATTAAAGGGCTAAATTAGAAAGTTATATTTTTGAGTAGGCAGATCAGAGAGTTAAAAATGTAGGCCAAATTTAGATTCTCTGGGGGAAATAATTCAATGCAGTATATTTCAGAGGTCTTTGATTAGTAATATTTTAATAAATCTTTGAGGTTATTCTACAAATGGGACATACTATACTATACAACACATAAATAAACACATTTTATAGTCTGAAGAGATTAGGTCAACTACTAAAAACCTCAATAGTAGGAAGCAAACAAGCAGAACTACACACAGAGAGTGTAGTTTATTTTTTTATTGACAGGACAGCTGAAGACAGGGTAGGGACCTCAGTAGGTCTGGTATCTCTCATTTTTTTTCCAACAGGTATCAAAGCTCCAACAACAGAAATATGGTTGAGAAACATTGTGATGCCAAAGTTGTCACTTCCATTATGACTTCTATATCTCTCCATATGGACAGCCAGATCCAGGGCATGGAACCGGTTTGGTGTGCAAGATGCCTACAAGTTGAATCGCTCAGGAAACAAGTTGAGTAGCTGGAGAGGCCAAGAAGCATCCATGACAATGAGAGGTTTATTGATGAAAAGCTTTTAGAAACATCCACGATTTCCAGCAGAAGGAAAGATGACACTATACAAATAGATGAGAGCTGGACACAGATCACTAGGTCCTGCAGATTCAACATACAGACTCCACCTTCGCTAGAACTAAGGAACTATTATGTACTCCTGGAAGTGGAAGAGGTAACAATATTTCAGGAACAGGTGGCATCAGAGCTCAAAAACTCCAAAGAAATAAAAAGGGCAGTGGTGGTTAGTGACTCCCTTCTAAGGGGTACAGAGGAATCCAAATGCTATCCAGACATGATGTCCCAAAAGGTGTTCTGTCTGACTGGTACGAAAATCTGAGACATTATGGAGAGTTTGACAAGACTCCTCAAGCATACTGACTATTATCCGATGCTGGTCATCCAAGTTGGTACAAATGATACCACCACTAAGTGCCCACCTGAGTGTATCAAAAGTGGCTTTGTGGTTCTGGGAGAGAAGGTGACGTTATTAGTTATGAAGACAATATTCTCAATCCTCCTTGTAAAGGCTCAGGGGCCAAGGCCAAGAAGCTCACATCCTGGAGATGAATGCCTGCCTGCATGAATGGTGTCATTGAAAGTGTTTTGGCTTGTTGGAGCATGGCATGATTTTCCAAGAGCTGCTGAGCAGATATGGCATCCACCTATCGAAGAAGGGGAGAAGTGACTTCTGCAGCAGACTGAGAAGGGCTTTTAACTAGGATTATCAGGGATGGTGAAGAAATCTTCCAGCTAAGTAAAAGCCCTCAGGTAAGTATAACATTAAAATAGTATAGAAAATAGTATAGAAAAGAGAAGAAATGGCAACATCCAGAGAGCTGCATATACAAACGTCCATAGTATGCAAAATAAAGTTCCAGATTTATAAGCTATAATGGAAGCGGCAGACTTGGATATAGTGGCAATCACAGAGACATGGTACATGGAATACCAGGCTATAATCTATTCAGGAAAGACAGGGTAGGAAGAAAGGAAGGAGGAGCGGTGCTATATGTCAAAAATAATATTAAAGTCACAGAACTGTAGGGTTTAAAAAGCGAGGGGGAGGCATTGTGTGCTAGTCTGAAAAGACAGAATGGAAAATCTGTTTACATTGGTGTGATATACAGACCTCTCTAATAGGTAGAAGAAATATAGAGAGATTTAATTGAAGATATTCTTAATATTGCTATGAAATGGGAAGTCCTATTGTTAAGAGATTTTGATTTGCCAGATGTTGATTGGCATATCCTTGCTGCATTGTCATCTAGAAGTAGGAAGATCCTGGAATCTCTACAGGGAGAACTGTTCTGGCAACTGGTAATAGAACCCACACAGCAGGAGCTGATACTGGACTTGATGCTTACAAATGGGAGAGAGTGTTTCTAATATTGTAGTGGGTGATAATCTGGAATGCAGTGATCACTAGATGGTGAGCTTCAATATTAGTAAATGATGGAGATGGTTCATGCAAAAGTGAGGCTCCTAGATTTCGGGAAAACTAACTTTGAAAAGATGAGGAAATATCTCAAGGAGTCATTAGCTGGATGGGAATATCCAGGAGAAGTAGAACAAAAGTGGGAAAAACTAAAAAGACGTATTTTAATGGTAACCAACATTTTTAATTAGGAAAGCAAATAAAAATAAGAGGAATAGGAGGCCGTATTGCCACTATGGTTTTAAAAAGAGGTAGCTGAAAATGTAAAAATGTAAAAAAAGCAGTCAGGAAAACCAAATTGCTAACGGAAGAAAAAATAGGCAATACAATAAACATAGGGACAATACTTTTTTCTTTTTGGTGTTACTGACAAGGGGAAGTGCAAGGATCTCGTGAGACGCAAGGTTGAAGGGAAGGAATATGTAGAGGATAGGGAGGAAAAAGCAGACTTGCTTAATAAATATTTCTGTTCTGTCTTTACAGATGAAGAGTTGGAAATGGGACCTCAGAAAACAAACAAAAACGGGAATGGAAGTGAGGTAAAACTCAAATGAGTGTCAGAAGAATGTGTTCATGAGGAACTAACAAAGCTAACTGGCTGATACAGAAATCCGGTGCTAAATGCACGATATCAACTCTGTTTGACACTTCCCCTCAGATGATCTAGGCATTGGGGAAAGCCCCCGATGCCATCAAAATACTGTCAGGGGCACGCATTAGATGTTTAAGCCACCTCAAGACCAGACATAGAGATAATGGCACTAAGGCTGGTTTCAGAATCCTCTACACATTTCTCTGCAATAGGTGCAGACAATATTAGCATGCCCATTTTAATATGTGCAGCTCATTTGCCTATAATTTAAATACTCTTGATGTTATGTATGCATTAGCTTTTCCTTTGCTGTTTACGTGTGCGTCTGCCTCTTTTCTGGACTTGGCTGTGGCAGTAATCGTGCCTAAATGTTTCGTTATCAGCACATAAAGGCCATGCTATTTTTCTGTATCGGCCTGTAAAAGTAGACAAGCAATAAGGCCAGACAGAATTCATCAGAGGATATTGAAAGAACTTAGGGAAATACTGGCATCTCTGCTGGCTGATCTCTTCAATGCTTCTTTAGAATCAGGAGTGATCCCAGAGAATTGGAGGTGTGCGAATGTGGTTCCTATTCATCAGAGCGGAAGTAAGGAAGGTGAAAGTTTACTTATCATTAATTTCCTTTCCTGGAATCCTGCTAGACCAGTTCAGACTGTTGGGTTATGTTCTCCTGCCAGCAGATGATGGAGACAGAGAAAGAATCAATCAGAAACTTCAGTGACATCATCACTGGCACATAAACATTTCTCCCCTAGGGGATAGCTTCAGTATGACAATGGCAAAGCAAGAGGACTTCAGAACAGCTCTCAGAAAGAGAAAACCTCCTCAGCAGGCTAAACAAAATAAACTACTGCAAAAACGTGCAATTATATACAAGGCAGCAGAGCCACCGGATCAGGAAAAGCAAAAGAAATGTCAAACAGCCGAGCTAAAGACAAGGTTGATTCTGAATATCGGCAAGGCTGGTTCTCAAACAGAGAGCAGGTGGGTCCTGGACTGGTCTAGCAGGATTCCAGGAAAGGAAATTAATGGTAAGTAAAATTTCACTTTCCAAATTTTCCTGCTAGACCTGTCCAGACTAGTGAGAAGTACCATAGCTATACTACCCAAGGGTGGGAAGAGCCAGCTGCCACCAAAACAGTGGCTCCAAAACAGGCCAACTCATGTGCTTGAAGGTCCAAACAATATTGTCGTGCAAAGATTGACAAGGACGACCAGGTCACTGCCCAGCAAATGTCAATCGCAGAGATCCAAGAGCATTCCATCTAAGACGCTGCCTGCGCTCTTGTAGAATGAGATTTAAGACCTGCAGGAACATGTTTAACCTGTAAGATATAATGGCCTGTTTGATCCATCACACGATTTTATTTTATTTATTTAGCTACATTTATATCCCATTTTTCACCGGGTCAAAGCGGTTGTATTCTTAGAAGCAGTAGCCCTTTTATGGGGGCCAGAAAAGAGGACAAACAAGTGTACCACGAGCCAAAAGGTATTAGTAGCCTTCAGATAATGGTACAAGGACTGTGCGACATCCAACAAGCGAAGATGAATGGAACTTAGAAGACTCTCCCTCCAGAAAGAATGGGAGTGAGATGAACTGATTTACATGGAAGTCAGACAGAATGTTTGGCAAAAAGGAAGGGAACGACCCAGAGTGTCACCCCTTCCACAGAGAGGGATAAGAAGGGGTCCTGGCAGGAAAGTGCCTGCAGCTCAGAAACACGCCGGGCTTACATAATAGCTACTAAAAAGACAGTCTTGAGGGCCAAGTCCTTCAGAGTGGCCCTCTTCAAGGACTCGGAGAGTGGCTGCTTGAGTGCCCGAATAACGAAGGACAAGTCCCAAGAAGGGACAAATGGACACACTGGAAGATATAAGGCGTGTAATCAACACAAAAAACACCCAATATCCAAATGGGAGGCAAGCAAGCAACCCCAACAGGTCCATGAAAACAGTTGAGAGCCACCACCTACACTTTCAAACTATTCATGGTGAGGCCCTTGTCAAAGCCATCCTGCAGAAAGGACAGGAGATCAGATATTTGGGCTTGACATAGCAAAACTGCATGGGCAGAGCACCAGGACTTGAATAAACGCCAAAATCGAGCATAAGCTAGTGATGAAGAAGGGTGCCATGCTTTAAGCAAGGTAGCCACAATTTGAGCCAACGCCTTTCAAGACGGCACCTTTCAAGAACCAAGCTGTAAGCAAGTAGGATCGTCCATGACTGGCCCCTGCCCCAGCAGGCCTCTGCAAGAGCCACACTTCAAAGGCTCCACTGCTAGGAGGCGAACCAGATCTGCATATCACAGGCGACGAGGCCAGTCCGGCACCACCAGAATCACCTGACCCGGATATGTCTCTATACGTTGGAGAATCTGGCTGGTCAAGGCCCATGGAGGAAAGACATAAAGGATTTGAGACGGAGGTCAGCGCTGGACCAGTGAATCTAGGCCCTGAGATTTTGGCTCCCTTCGAAAACTGATGAGATAGAAAACAAACTGAAGCTATCCCCTAGGCAGGGCCGGCCCGTCCATTGAGCGAGAATGTTATTCGCACAGGGCCCCGTGCTTCAGGGGGCCCCGCGCGAACCACATTCTCGCTCAATGGACTGCTGCAGAGGGAGCCGGGGAAGCCCACGCGAAGCCCCGGCTCCCTCTGCACAGCCCGCCAACGTGAAGAGCCTTTACCTTCCCGCTGGCGGCTGTTTCAATGAAGCCGCGAATGCCGGGAGAGGTTAAAGGGCATTGCCTTTAACCTCTCCCGGCATTCGCGGCTTCACTGAAACAGCCGCCAGCGGGAAGGTAAAGGTTCTTCACGCTGGCGGGCTGTGCAGAGGGAGCCGGGGCCTCGCGCGGGCTTCCCCGGCACCCTCTGCAGCCCCTTAGACGGCGCAGGGCTCTTCGGGGGGGGGGGGCGGCTAGGACTGGATGGGCTGTGATGGGGGGGGGGGAAACGGACTGAAAATGGGCTATGATGGGGGGGGGAACGGACTGGAAATGGGCTGATGAAGAACTGGATTAGGACTGCAAATGGTCTGTGATGGTGGGGGGGATAGGACTGGAAATGGGCTGTGATGGGGGGAGGACTGCAAATGGTCTGTGATGGTGGGGGGGATAGTACTGGAAAGGGGCTGTGAGGGGGGGGAAAACGGACTGGAAATGGGCTGTGATGGGAGGAACGGACAAATTGGGCTGGGATGGGGGAAACAGACTGGAAATGGGCTGTGGTGGGGGGGGAGAACAGACTGGAAATGGGTTGTGATGGGGGGAATGGACTACAATTGGGCTGTGATGTGGTGGGGGCGGAGAACAGACTGGAAATGGGCTGTGATGGGGGGGAACGGACAAATTGGGCTGGGATGGGGGAAACAGACGGGAAATGGGCTGTGGTGGGGGGGGGAGAACAGACTGGAAATGGACTGTGATGGGGGGAACGGACTCCAATTGGGCTGTGATGGGGGGAGGACTGCAAATGGGCTGTGATGGTGGGGGGGATAGGACTCCAAATTGGCAGGGAATGTGCGCCGAAAGCAAGAAATGGGCTCTGATGGGGGGAACTTGGACTGGAAATGGTCTGATGAAGAGCTGGATTAGGACTGCAAAGGGTCTGTGATGGTGGGGGGGATAGGACTGGAAATTGGCTGTGATGGGGGGGGATAGGACTGGAAATGGGCTGTGATGGGGGGGGGAGAATGGACTGGAAATGGGCTGTGATGGGGGGAACGGACAAATTGGGCTGGGATGTGGGAAACATACTGGAAATCGGCTGTGGTCGGGGGAGAACAGACTGAAAAAGTTCTGTGATGGGGGGTACGGACTACAATTGGGCTGTGATGTGGGGGGGGAGAACGGACTGGAAATGGGCTGTGATGGTGGGAACGGACAAATTGGGCTGGGATGGGGGGAAACAGACTGGAAATGGGCTGTGGTGGGGGGGAGAACAGACTGGAAATGGGCTGTGATGGGGGGAACGGACTACAATTGGGCTGTGATGGGGGAGGACTGCAAATGGGCTGTGATGGTGGGGGGATAGGACTGCAAATGGGCTGTGATGGTGGGGGGGAATGGACGAAATGGGCTGTGATGGGGGGGGGGAAACTTGGACTGGAAATGGGCTGATGAAGAGCTGGATTAGGACTGGAAATGGGCTTATGGGGGCTGGAATAGGGCGAAGTGGGCTGACGAGGGGGCTAGGATTGGAAATTAGCTGATGGGGGAGCATGGAGGAAATGGGCTGATGAGGGACTGGAATGGAACTGGAAAAGAGCATATGGGGGCTAGGACTGGAAATGGGCTGATGAGGACCTAGGATAGGACTAGAAATGGGCTGATGGGGGGAACGTAGACTGCAAATGGGTGATGGGCTGGAATAGGACACTGGAAATGTGCTGATGGGGGCTGGAATAAGACTGGAAGTGAGCTGATGGGAGTTGGAAAAGGGCTGGAAATGGGCTGATGGGGAGCTTGGAGTGGAAATGGGCTGATGGGGGGCTGGAATGGAACTGGAAAACAGCATATGGGAGGCTAGGACTGGAAATGGGCTGATGTGGAAGCTTGGGAGACTGGGACTAGAAGGGGGCAGATGCTGGGTGGGTCTAGAACTATAAAGGAGCTGATTTTGGGGGAGGACTAGAAAGGGATGGGAAATGAGAATGGAGAGGGGAAAAGATATTTTGTGTGGGAGGGAAGAAAAGTCTACGAAGGGCCGGGTATTGGAAGAGTAAGTGTAGATTGAGAATGGAAGGGTGAAATTTGAGTGGATGATAAAGCAATAAGGAAAGAAATGGAGGAAAGAGGAAAAGGGGAAAGATCAGTATGTTAAAGCAGATATAGAGAAAAAATTTGGAAAAAAATCTAAAAGAGAAGAAAGGAAAATGGATAGCTCGCAGAAGACACAAAGAAACCAGAAGAAAGTGACTGGAGCAATTGCAACTGAAAAAGAAAATGCACAAGCAACAAAAGGTAGAAAAATACTTTTTTATTTTGAATTTATTAACTGGAATATATCAGCTCTGGGAAATGTGCATTGTTAACATCTTTTGTGTTTTGTTTAGTACAAGAGGAAATTAATTTATAGTTTTATTTCTCCAGTGTTGTTGTACATCCCAAGTTTGGCTTTTGGGGTTCCCAGTTTAATTATTGTCTTCCTATTTCTAAATTGTGATCCCTTGTTCTTTGGTGACGGTCTATATTCTGCATTTTAACCAAGCTGAGGTATTCTGTTCATGTAGTTTCTATTTGACCATGTCACTTGTTCTCTTTCCCCAGTAGGAGATGCATTGGTATTCTCTGAGATGTATTGGTTTAATATTTGCAGTGTTGCCTTTTGATAGGTAGGGTTTGGTGCTTTGTGAGTCCTGGCAGAGCTGTTATGATATGGTGGATTTGCTATGAGTTCTAAAAGGTCAGTGTTTATAGTACTTCCTAATGAGCCTGGCGGTTGGCACTGGAATATAGTAATGTAGAAATCTGTTAGTCTTTCTTTATCCAGACACTCATTAAGAAGCATGTTTACTAAAAATGCATGTTAACATTATGCAAGTATTTATGCAAATGAGGCTCCCTATGCAAATGAGGCCCCGCAATTAATCTCCGCACATGGCCCCGCACTCCCCTTCGGCCGCCCCTGCCCCTAGGGGAGCACGTATATATGCCAGTGATGATGTCTCTGAAGCTTCTGATTAGTTCTTTCTCTGTCTCCATCATCTGCTGGCAGGATGATATAACCCACTAGTCTGGACTGGTCTAGCAGGATGATTTAGAAGAGGTTGTTAACTATAGAACAATTAGTCTTACCTTTGTGATGAGTAAATTAATGGAAACGCTGCTAAAGCGGAAGATGGTTGGCTTCTGAAATACAAGGGATTGCAGGATCTGAAACAGCATGGCTTTACTAGAGGTAGATCTTGTTTGACAAATCAGGTTGATTTCTTTGACTGGGTAATCAGAGAATCAGATTGGGGAGGGCACTAGATGCAGTATATTTAGATTCAAACAGGCATCTTACAAATAAACAATGCCTTTGGGATAGACCAAAAAGTGACTGACTGGGTAAGAAATTGGTTGAGTTGGGTGGTAGTAAATGGAGTTCACTCTGAAGATAGTGACATTACCAGGGATCAGTCCTTGGTCCTATTCTATTTAACATTTTTATAAGCAATAAAAATCTTACCTGTCGGGAAAGTCGGCGAATGATACCAAAATCTGCAATATGGTAGACACCATGGAAGGTGTAGATAACAAAAGGAGGGATTTGGCAAAGATTAAAGAATGGTCAATAATTTGGCAGCTAAGATTTGATGCTAAAAAATGGAAGGTCGTGCATTTCACCTACAAAACCCAAGGGAGTGGTACACAGTAGGGAATGAACTACTTCAATGCACGAAAAAAGAATGGGACATAGGAATGATCATATCAGATGATCTTAAAGTGGCCTAACAGGTAGAAAAGGTGATGGAAAAAGCTAGAAGGGTGTTTGGGTGCATAGGGAAAGAATTGCTAGCAGGAAAAATGAGGTCTAATAGTGTCTCTGTACAAGTCTCTAGTGAGACCTCATTTGGAGTAATTTATGTAGTTCTGAAGGCTGCACCTTTAGAAGGATATAAACAAGATAGAGTCAGTCCAGAGGGTGGCTACTAAAATGGTCTGTGATCTTCATCATAAGGGATTTGGGAATAGGCTTAAAGATCTCAATATGTAATACTTTGGAGGAAGCTTTGGCATGAGGGGCTATAAGATGAAGATGAAAATGGATAGACACAGGAGCAATCTGAGGAACTATCTCTTTACAGAAAGGGTGGTGGATGCATGGAACAATCTCCCAGTGGAGGTGGTAAAGATGAGGACTGTATCTGAATTCAAAAAAGGCATGGGACAAATGTAGAGGATCTCTGGGGGACAGGAAGGGATTGTAGAATGTAATAGTTCATATGGATGGGCAGACTGGATAGATCATATTGTCTTTTTCTGACATCATTTTCTATGGTTTTTTTGTTATGCACTGAGAAATCACATCTCATGTGTCTCTTGCAGAAAGGTGGCACCCGCTTTCATCTTCTACAACTCATATAGCACCTTCTTGTGTTTCACTGGTTGGTCCATACTTCTCAAATTTCATCTGCCACTCTTTCACTTCCAAGTATATCTCAATTACAACATAAATAAATAAAGTTGGATGGCTTGTTATTTATTTATTTAATAGGTTTTATATACTGCTTTTATACCAAAGTGGTTTACAGTGAACAACAGCAAATATCTCTGGAGATTTGTTTTACATAAAACAAGGGATATTCAACTTGGAAATAAATATGGGGTTATGTTTATCAGACCATTGGTGGTTATTGTATATACACTTATGTAATGTCATTTGGCTCAAAGTGTTCTATGAAAAGGTGCGTTTTTAGTAATTTCTTTATATCTTTGGTGGACTGTGCAGATCTAATGGTTTCGGGTAAAGAGTTCCAGATCGTGGGGGCAAATATCAAGGAGGTCCTGTTGCTTGTTTGTTGTGTGCATTTTGTCTTGCGCAGAGGGATGGCCAGGAGATTGTTGGTTACAGTTCTTCTTGGTCTTGCAGTGGATGCTCTTGTGATTTGATCCTTGAGACAGGTGGCAGAGAGGTTATTGAGGATTTTGTAGGTAGTAGTTATGGTTTTATGTTTGATTTGTTGGGCAACTGGGAGCAAGTGCAGTCTTTTGAGTATAGGAGTTGTGTTGATGACTTGATTTTCCTGTTGGGATTCTGGCGGATGTGTTTTGAACTAGCTGGTGTGGGTATAGTACCTGTTTTGTCAAGCCTTGATAGAGGATGTTACCGTAGTCAAGGTGGGGTATAATGACTGCTTGAAAAACTGACCTGAAGTCATTGTCTTGTAGGAGAAGTGCAGAGTTTTGAGAAGTCTAAGTTTACAGTATACTGTTTTAGCTGCATTCCTTATGTGTGCAATGAGTTCACTCAGACTATCCTATGTTAAGATTGTTATCGATCGTTATGCCAAGGTACTTTATTTCCTTTTTATGGTAATTTCAGCATTATGAAGTGTGAGCTTATCTGGTGGTATGCAATTTTGGTCTTTGAATATCAATAATGCTTCAGTTTTGTCTTTGTTCACTGTAAGATTAAGGATGGCAAGGAGATTTGTGACAGAGGAGAAAACATCAGATACGGTAGTGAAATCTGGATTGCAGGTATTAAATGGCATGTAAAACATAATATCGTCTGCGTAGAGGTGAAAATGCATGTTCTATTTTCTTAATGGGTTGCAGATGGGCTGTATGTATATGTTGAATAGTAAGCCAGACAGGGCCGAGCCTTGAGGACACTGTTCCCTCTAAGCTGTGCGTGTGTGCGCGCGCACACACCTCGCCGAGCGAGCGCACAAACTTTACAACAGAGTGCACAAAAATTACAGTTCTGATTCTGATAGAAAACAACACAGACGTCTTAAAATTTAAAAGTTGTTGTGCATTTACGGTTTTTCACAAGTTCTACAATATTTTCTAGTGCAATCAATGTGGTGTACATACTGTATTCTGCCGTGTAGTCAAATTTTAAAGTATATAACTCCGAGTGTCGTTATGTGGCGCACAAAAATTTAACCTTCCTTCAAAAGCTGCACAGCTGATATTTTATGCGCACACAGCCTACAGAAAATTAGAGGGAACATTGCTTGAGGAATACCTTGTTTTAGGTTGAATACTTTGGAGATGTCGGGTCCGACTTTTACTTGAATGGTTTTGTCTGAGAGGTAGGATGTAAACCATTTTAAGGTGCAGTCGATCAGACCTATGTTTTTAAGTCTGCCTATCATGGTATGATGTGCTACTGAGTCAAACGCTGCACTGATGTCCAGGAAGACCATCACAAATCCTTGTTGAGGTTTGTCCAGGCCTATGATGAGCTGGTTGAAGAGATCCGTGAATAGTGTGTCAGTGTCATGCTGGGGGCGAAAGCCATACTGTTGCAGGTCCAATGGGGCATAAGAGTCAACATGGTTTTGAAGTTGTTTTTGTACTGCTTTGTTGATTATTTTAGCAAGGAATGGGATGCTGGTGATTAGTCTGTAAGAGCTGTGGAAAGTTGTGTCTGAAGAAGGCTTTTTTAGTGTAGGTCAAATTGATGCTTTTTTGAGCACTGGGGGTAGGTATCCTTGAGAGAGGGATGTTTGGACTATCTTTAGGATAGTCTGAGTGAACTCATTGTGGAAGGATTTTAACCATGGGACTGGATGTGGGTCCCATGGTGGTGTTGTGATATTGATCCTGTTTATGATATCTTTGAGATATCTCTTGGAAATCAGGTTGAATGTGTACCATAAGTGAATTTCATGTGTGTTGTCCTGTTGTTGTGGTGGGTCATAGTGCTGTGGAGTTGTTGGTCTGTGCCTTTTAGAGAGAAAGTCAGCCATCTCCTTGGGTCAAGTTGCATTTTTGTGTTTGTTGCATCGGGTGAGTTGGGGTCACTGGTCAACTGGGACACAATTGAGAATAGTTCTCTTGGACAATTGAGGGACTTTGTAAGAATGTTCGTATAATATTCCTTTTGGCACTTGTTGCATAGATTGTTATATTTTGTCTGCATAGCACAGAGTTGTTGCTTGATAGTTGAATCTTGTGATTGTTTCCACTTTCTTTCTAGCAGTCTGAGCTTTCGTCTGAGCTGGAAAAGATTCCTGGAGTACCGGGGACGGGGGTGTGGATTTGGGATGATTTGTTAATTGTCTTCCACTGAATGCTGCTGCATCAGTGATTACCAAGTTCCATGAGCTGATGAAACTGTCCGGGTCATGTATGTCGGCATCTAGAAGTGAAGAGACCTCATCTAGGAACGGTAGTGGACTGAATGCCTTGAACAGGCATCTAAATTGTTGTTGTGGTATATGAGGTAAGAGCCTGATTTTGCCATGGATGTCCCAGCCCTCTTTGTAACTGGTCAGAACCTAGTTAGCCGGGACTCTGATCCCATGGGGCACATCTAGCCCCGTGGGATCAGAATCGCATCCAGGCCTGTATATACAGGCCAGGACCCAAATTCAGGTCAGCTTGCACATACAGGCCTTGCCTGGCTAGCTCAGTCAGGGCTTTGCAATGGAGCCACAGCACCATGGTGTCCAGCTGCCATGGTACCGCGGCTCCATTCAAAAGCCACGCTCCCCGGCCGCCGCCCAGTATTCCACCCCTCATTTCATTCCCTCTCATCTCTAATCCCACCCTCGGTCCCTCTCAAATGCTTGTAAGATGGTAAGCATTAGCCCTCATCCTCCAACCCTTACACAAATCTTCAACAACAAGAAATTATCCAACAAATAAGAACTCAGAAAAAGAAAAAGCACAACCTGTCTTCCCATCATGCCAATCTCCTCCATCCACAGACTGTTCCAGGAACTACACTATGGCTCCAAAATACCTGTAGAGGTAGAAAATATGATGAGATAAAGAGTTAATGCATTGACAAAGTCACAACAAAAAACAATAGCATGAAGTTCGCATAGTGAATGTTCCAGTTGGCTGGTCCCCAAATTGCAGCTCACTCTGCCGTCCTTGTCTTCTGGATATTGCTCCATTCAACTCCTCTCTTGGCTGACTCTATTTTGTCTCATGGGGCTTAGATGCATTGGCAGGGATAGACCTCAAAATTCCAAAATATAAAATCTGGCTCTCATGCCACATTGTTACGCTCCCTGCAGACTATCCATCTTTCATCAACTGCAAGCAATCAATGCTTCAATCTGGTGATCAGTGCTACTTCTTTCCTTTACTCTTCACAATTTGCTTAGATTCTAAAAGGCTTTAACCTTCACCAGGGAATCAAAAGGCTGCCATTAGTCCTCAGAACTGATCAAACGCTTTGCAGGATATATTAGCTGAAAAAGCATATTAGCATTGCGAACCAGTCTCTTTATCTCCACAAAGGGGTTTTATAGTTCTATCATTATTCAGCTATTTTTGTCAAAAGCCTGACTTAGTATGTGCTGTCCTGAGAATTCATTCCTTGGTCTCATAATGATAGAATTTAATCAGGATTGTTCTGGGTCTGGGACCCTCTGCCACACTGCTGCCCTGAACTCTGATTCTGATCGCTCTTCAGTGGCAGCATCAAGAGTTCTGTGAAATACTTAAGTGTTTGATAAATATTACCATGATCTGCCCTCGGCATTTTCTGGGACTCGAAGAATCGAAATTATTCCGGTGAAATCTATCATCCAAGTCCTTCACCTTACCTCGCAGTGCTAGCATGTGCTTATTCAGCTCCACCATAGATGAACTCACTCCAGATTCCTAGTCCTCTAATGTGTCCACTTGTTGCTCAAACTCATTGATAAAGAGCCTGTACTGATCAAACTTATCGCTCATTTCTAATATAGAATTTCCAATACCCTGCAAGACCAAAACGCTGTCTGATCGCAAGGCTTTCAGCACTGATAGCAGCCGCTCACCCATGTCTTTATCTTTATTTCTTCACTTTATATACCGCTCTCATCGAAACATTAGAGCGGTTTACAATAAATGTGTCTACGCTATAGGAAAAAGGAAAAGGAATGCCATAGCAATATAGGAAAGAAGTAGAAGCAGAAGTAAAATCAACATAATAGACAGACAGAAAACAAAAATAATTAGGTGGGGGCATCACAAGGGAGGTCAAAAGCCTGTTGAAACAGCCTACCTTGCGGCTCTCCCTGCTCTGCATCATACTAGTGGTAGCATCACCAGTCACTTAGCTGCCTCTTCTGTTTTCTTCTAAGACAGTCATTTCTGTCAACTTCTCAGCAGCACAACGGGTCCAATGCGAAGCCATTGCATTGCTGCAGGTGGATAGAGACTTAGGGGTCTGTTTACTAAACATTCCTAATGTGCGGGGCCGCGGTAGTGTGCCTGTGCCATATAAGGAGTGGGCGGTTCAGGCAGAGAAAAGAAAAAAAACGGGAGTAAGCGATCGCACATTTGCGCGGGGCGCTATTGTGCGCCGTGCACAATAGTGCGTGGGAAGGCTAAGTGGCGCCCTGATGTGCACACACAAAGGAGCAGAGCCATAGTACAATGGTTAAGACACTGACTGTGGGTGCAGCTGCCATGGGTTCAATTCCCCATTGTGCACAACAAAAAGGGCTGGCTGAGGCATTAACTGTAATGGATAAAAGTGCTTTAGGAGGCATATTAATTTTGGGCGGCATAAGGCGGTGCACTGTTAATTTTGGGCGGCATAAGGCGGTGCACTGTTAATCTCAGGCGGCATAAGGCGGTGCACTGTTAGGTTTGGGCGGCATAAGGCGGTGCGCAGATGCCCAAGCATAGGAACAGAGCCACAGCACAATGGTTAAGATACTGACCAATGGTGCAGAGATCAGGGGTTCAATCCCCCACAGTGCCCAATGAAGAAGGCTCACTGAGGCAGTGTGTATTATGGGGATGAGTGCTGTAGGGGGCAATCTATTTTTATTCCAGTTATCACTACTAGCAAACGCACTCACAAAGCGTGTTAACATAAGGCGGCCCATAAGGCACATGTTAAAGTTCACCATCCGCCAAGGCACCCTTGAATGTCCCCTAAAGGGCACCATATATGTTGCGTCACAGGATAATGTATAGTGCACCTTATATGGACGGCAACCATAAGGTGCCCTATAGGGTGCCCTATAAAGCACCCTCAGAGGCACCTTATGGGTACAGTACACTGAGGGTGTGTTTGATGGCAGCAACATATGTACATTAAATCTAAAAAAAGCTTTGGACAACCCTATCAAATAACCCCACTGTGGGCTCGAACCCATTACCGCTGGCTCCACAGGCAGTGAAGTAACCATTGGGCTACAGCTATATAGCTGCCAGCAAGCCCCTGGCTGGCTGCAGAGAGCCTGCATGTCACCACACAGACAGTCTGCTGTGGGAACCAGGATAGGGTTAGGCCACCCATACCCATGATGCACTGCACATGCAAATCAGCTGTCCACAGATGAACACAAGATGGGGAATGCACCCCAACAGCTCCCCGGCCTGGTAGGGGGACGTGTCCGTGTGCACCCACACAGCACCTTGGCCTGGTAGGAGGTACTGACAGGGTGTTTAATTTGCACAGAGTAGCTACACACAGTCACACTGTGCGGGAACTGTGCGATGAGGCGCCCTGGACCAGGTCCACAGCACCCTCCATGGCTGAGAGAGGCCATGGCAGAGCTCCAAAACAGTCGTAATCTGTGAGATAGGTAGTTTCTGCAGGAACACCTTGGATATCTCTGTCTGTCTCAGTCAGGGGAACCCCCACGGACCCCTAGGTGGGCTATGTACCACCAACCCCCCCCCCCAGAGCTGAGGGTGGCAAACAGGCAGGGTCTCCTATCAACAGATCCCCATTATACACCCCCCCCCCTGCACTGATGGCAGTAGAATGGACCATCAACCCCAGTCCTGTTGGGGAACAGACACCCTACAGGGCAGTCCAAGCAGCCCCACACACACCCAGACCACAATATCAGACAGACAGTAGGCCTGGATAGGCTAAGATGCACCCCACCACTATCTGATATTCCCCTGCATCAAGCCATCAGCCACTGCACCCTGCAAGGCACATACCAGCTGTGAACAGTCTGCTGGTTAGTCCCACTGAAAATGCATGCACCCACAACTGGGATGGCAGCACACACAAGCAGATACATCAGTGACTAGGCCCCAACAGGTGACCCATATATATCACATGAGAGAAGTGCAATGAAGCACTATGGGGGTGCCTAGCCATGCTGCCATCACTGCACAGTCAGGGTGGAGTGAAAGCCCAGCAGCACATACAGAGGTCACCCTGTCTGTGGAGGTGGTGGACGGCCACTACAATGTCCCTGCCAGTGCCCTATGCCCTGTGCAGATGCATCCTGGCCAGCCCACCCTGTCTGAGCTATACCCATGGTACCTTGCTGCTCATTATGCACATCATCAGGCCAAAACTGTGGACAGTGTTTGCAGCCAACACACACTGTATAGACAGACACACACTCCCACACGTATGCCAGCATTGTGCTACTATAGAGGGGTTCAGAATCCTTGCCCACCACACCAGTCCTGGGCACAGTACAGGCATGGGTATGGTATGCAATACCGTTGGGGGTCCCTCCCTAGGGTGGTAAACACTGTCAGGGGCCAGACCTGACGCACACACCGCAGACATCAGATAGATTATTATGATGGAGCTCATAGAGCAGACTGTGCGTAACGTAGGGATATCTATCTGCCAGTACTCATAGCAAACATTTGAGAGCTGTGTACCATATACCCTGGTGTAGGGTGACATTGCTAAGGTATGCAAGTGCTGGTATTGGGCGATGCACGCAGGGCCCAATGTCCTGCCTCACCAGGAGGCATTGGCCAATGGGGCCTGTGGGTGTGGGAGTGGGTGTGTCTGTCCCTGTTGGCTGCTGCTGTACGGCAGAGGTTCCCAAATCCAGTCCAGGTTTGCAATACACTGGTTGGGGTTTCCTGCTGTCCCTCATGAATATGCATGAGCTACATCTACATGCCATGGGGGTGGTGCATAGATATACAGCACGGTTATTTGTATGAGTGGCAGCATGGAACCTGAATGGTGTGTGGTCCTCCAGGACTGCATTTGTGAGACTCTGCTCTAGGTAATGCCCCTGGTCATGGTGTCTGTGCTTGGTGGTGTAAAAGATAGGCGTATGACCAATGCGTATATCCCCAGCAATAAAGGATTGCCCTTACTAACATGGTTTAGTTGTGGGGAAAATATGTGGACAGGATTGGCAGTAGCCCCAGCTGGGCTTTGAACCTGTGACCGTTTGCTCCTGCACACACTGTCTGTGTGCACTGCACCACTGTGTTGCCACAGATGTGCTGAATTCCCTGGGAAGTCCATGACTGTACATCCGACAGGGCCTATGTTGCAGTGGACGTGCCAGCCTGCACATGGCTCGGCCACTGTCTTCTGTGGCTAGCAGCCACTGCCCCTTCCACCACCTGTACCCTACCGCCAACATGCTGGCATGTCCGTATCTTGGAAAAGCATATGACCTAATTGAGTTGTGGCACTCCAGGACTGCATTTGGGGGACTCGGCTGTCGGTAATGCCCATTGTTATGGTGTGTGTGCGGTGTTGGGTACAAAATGGGTGTGTGAACCATGCTTATGTTCTCTGCAATAAAGGAGTGTCTTTACTATCTCTGTTTAGTGGTGGGTAAAATATGGGGACTGGGTTGGCAGGAGCCCCAGCTTGGATTTGAACCTGTGACCCTCTGGTTCTAGAGGTACTGCCTCTGTCTGCTGCACCACACTGTGGCCACAGTGATAGTGCAGTCCCTGGGGGTGGGAAACCTGACCAAAGGTGTCACAAACCCTGCTCTGCACATTTGTACTGTGGGCTCAGTCACCTTGTCTGGTGACAAAAGTGCAGATAAACCCCTCAACCGACCACGACGAACTGGGGATAAATATAACCAAGCTGGGCAACAGTGATATTAATGGGCAACCATAGCAAACACTCCCAGGAAGGCTCAGAAAAAAGGAAATGGTTTTTGGAAGGGTCTCCGCTCCGTAGCCCCTTCCATACTTCATTTCATTTTTTTGGAGCTTTCCTGGGTGTGTTTCTTATGTTTGCCCATTAATATCAGGGTTCCCCAGCTCACTTCCTATTTTTAATATGTTTGTTTGGGTCTTTTTCTATCTTTATTTGCACTTTTGTTCTGTGCACATGTATCACACTGCTCACGTTTTGCAGGTTTCCCCGGTTTCCCTGTACATTGCTGACGGAAATGGTTTCTCTTCCCTTTAAATGCCCTCTACCGTGAGTGTTTCACTCGCGCTATTTTTAACCTGCAAATTCGTCCCCGATACTGTGCGGGGAGCCTCTCCCCTCCCCTTCCCCGCCCATTGACCCCGTCTCTCCGCCCCTCGGGAGCCTTTCTCCGCCCTCAGAATGCCTTTCCACGCCTCTATCGGACATTTGCGGGCCGGGTACTTGTGCGGGGCACGTTAGTGCGGCGCGCAATTGTGCGGTGCCCACGCGCACTTGTGCGGGGCGCTTAAGAGCGTTTCTGAGCGTTTGAGTGCCGCGTTTCCGTGCGCTATTGTGCGGCACGCAATTGTACGGCTTTTAGTAAACATGCCCCTTAGAGGGCACACTTTTCAAGTAAAGAACATTAATTTTCAGGCCAAGGGCAGGGATACCACTGGAGGATCACAGAAGCACATATTGCCACCATTTACACTCTGCAGTATCCTCCATAGGTTCTTTTAATCATTTTGGATCTTTTTTCCTCGAATCCCAAGCATTTTAATTTTACTAGGGTTTAGCAACAGCCAGTTATAATATATCAATTCTTGGAACAAAGCCAAAGCTTTGGATAATATTTCATAAGCCATCTCTAAAGATTCATTAATGGGAATAATGATATGATATCATTTCCATAGTTATAGTGAATCAGACCTAATTTTTCTAGCAATTGGCCCAATAATTGAAAAGAAACACTGAACAGAATAGGAGATAATGGTGATTCCTGAAGAATCCCATAATCTAAATACCATTGTTTTCAGTAATTAGCACCAGATTGTATCCTACATCTATTTTTCAACAACTGCAGCCATAACAAAGTTGGAGAAGGATTAATATGATGACATAAGGGTATGTTTACTAAACCGTCTTAATGTGTGCTCTGTGACGTTATCGCGCGCTAAGGTACCTTATCGCGCGATAATGGTGCTTTATCAGGAGCACAGGTACCTTAGCACGCGATAACGCGCGCATCGGCGCAAACAAGCGCTGAAGGCGGGGAAAGGCTCCCGGAGGGCGGAAGAAGGCTCCCAGGGGCAGAGAGAAGGGGTCAATGGGTGGAGAGTGGGAGGGGAGAGGCTCCCCGCACACTAACGCTGTGAAATCCGAGGCTCAAAACTAACGCCAGTGAAACCCTGGCATTAGAGCTGATTTAAAGGGAAAATAAACCATTTACGTCCGCAATGTACAGCAAAACCAGGGAAACCTACAAAAAGTGATAAGTGTGATACATGTGCACGGAACAAAAGGGCAAATAAACCTTGCAAATGTACAGAAGAAAATGTAAAAATAAAATAACCAAGCTGACCAATAGTGATATCAATGGAAAACATCAAAAAACATTCCCAAGAACGCTCCAAAAAAAAGATATGAATTTTGGAAGGGTCTATGCTCTGTCCCCATACAAGGTGAATGAGCCCACAGTGAAACTGCGCTGAGCAGGGTTTTCCCTCTCCATTGGGCAGGTTTCCTATGGCGTGCACATGTTCCACAACAGCAGGGTGGGCATGTCGGAATGGGCAACTGGACAGATGCTTGAAAAGAGGACACAGAGGGCTGCAGGCGGCACATGCTGTGGTGCAGCTGGGCCACAGTACGGACTAGGGTGATGCCTAGGTGGCCAATAGGAATGCTGAAACAGTAGTGCAGCCAGACAGCAACTGATGAGGGCCCAACATGGGCATGAGTGTGCTTCCCACAGTGTCACGGGGATAGTACCCAGCAGGTACCCCCAAGGGCACAGAACAGTGGCAGGCGGTGCTGGGGAGAAGCGTGGACATCTATGCAGGCACCCCTACCCCAGAACCCGCACCATAGGCAGCCAACTACCCACACACTGGATGGCCTGAGACTGCGCTCCACCAGCACCACCAGCAGAAGGGCATGTCAGCATGGCGACAGAGGGGTACTGGTGGTGGAGGGGGCAGTGGCAGCTGCCCAGAGCAGACCATGGCCTAGCCCTGTGTAGGTGGGTGCCATGCACTGCAACAGACAGGCCCTGTCTGACGAACAGTCATGGTATCACCAGGGAATACACCATCTCTGTGGCAACAAGGTGGTGCAGTGCACACAGCCAGTGTACTCAGAAGCAGAAGGTCACAGGTTTAAGTCCCAGCTGTGGTTCCTGCCAACCCAGTCCCCATATTTTACCCACTACTAAAACGTGCTAATACAGACAGAACCTTTATTTCAGATGACGTAAACATGCCCAAAACACCTACATTTTACCCTACAGAGCACAGACACCATAAACATGCACATTACCTAGAGCAGAGTCTCCCAAATGCAGTCCTGGAGGGCCAAACACCATTCAGGTTCCATGCTGCCTCTAATATGGCTGTACTGCATTTCTATGCACCACCCCCATGGTATGCAGATGTATCTCATGCATATTCATTAGGGACAGCATGAAAACCCGAACAGTGTTAGGCCCTCCAGGACTGGAGTTGGGAACCTCTGCCCTAGAGCAGTGGCCAACAGGGGCAGACACACATGCACCCACAGGCTCCATTATCCGAAGCCTCCTGGAGAGGCAGGATGTTGGGCCCTGCGTGCATCTCCCAATACTAGCACTTGTATACCTTAGCAATGCCACCCTAAACATGGGAAAACTGTACACAGCTATCAAAAGGTTGCTATGATAACTGGCAGATAGCAAGTCCTACGTTTAGCACAATTGCCTGATTGAGCTGCATCATAGCAACCTTTCTGATGTCTGTGGAATTTGCCTCCGGTCTGGTGTCTGACAGAGTGACCACAACAGTATTGCATACCATAGCCATGCCTGCACTGTGCCCAGGACTGGTGTGGTGGCCAGGGCTGCCAAACACCTCTATAGGTGCACAATGCTGGCATAGGTGTGGGGAGTGTGTGTCTGTCTATCCAGTGTGTGGTGGCTGCTAACACCTTCCTCAGCCCACAGTGCTAGCACTGTTGCCAGTATTGGCCTGCCAATGTGCATAATGAGGAGCAGGGTACTGTGGGAATAGCCTGAATAGGGTGGCCTGGCCTGGATTCATCTGTACAGAGCATAGGGCAATGGCTCGGACATTGTAGTGCCCGGCCACCACCTGCACGGACAGGGTGGCCACAGCATGTCCTGCTGGGAGGTCACTCTCACGCTGACTGAGCAGTGACCACGGCATGGCTAGGTTCCCCCATAGTGCTATATAGTATTACTCTCATGATATTTATGGGTTCTCTTTTGGGGCACAATCACTGACTTATCTGCTTGGTGTGTATGCTGACATCCCAGTTCTGGGTACATGCATCTCCTCCAGGACCATGCACTATGGGTTAGTTAGCAGACTGTCTGCAGCTAGTATGTGTCTTGCTGGAACACCTTGCAGGGTGCAGCGGCTGGAGGCTTGCTGCTGGGGAATGTCAGATAGTGGTGGGGGGCAGCTGAGCATTTCCAGGCCTACTGTCTGTCTGCTATTGCTTTATGGATGTGTACAGCTCTGCATTGCCTGCCCTGTAGGGTGTCTGTTCCCCAGCAGGATTGGGGTTGATGGTCCCCTCTACTGCCACCATTGCAGGGTGGTAGAATGTGGATCTATTGGTGGGCGATCCTGTTTCCCACCCCCTTTCACCTACATCATGTAACCATGGCACCAACACAAGGATATGCACTATTCTGGGTGCATCATAGCCCATAAGGGCTAGACATGACTGTGAGATACAGAAGGACACAGTTGTAACCTAGGTGTGTCTGCAGGAACTACCTATCACACATAGTGGGGATCTGCAGCATGGCATATTTTAGCCATGTAAGGTGCTGTGGACCTGGTGCTGGGCGCCCCACCTCACCCTCAGGGTGAGCACAGTACCCGCACAATGTGACAGTCTGTGGCTACTCTGTGCCAGTACCACACACGGTCAGTTCCCCCTACCAGGCCGAGGTGCTGTGGGGGTGCATACCCCATCTTGTGATCATCTGTAGACTGCTGATTTGCATGTGCAGTGCATCATGGGTACGGGTGGGTTAACCCTATCCTGGTAACCACAGCAGACAGTTTGTGTGGTGACATGCAGTCCTTCTGCAGCCAGCCAGGGGTTTGTTGGGAGCTGTAGCCCACTGGTTACTTCACTGCCTATGAAGCCAGAGGTCATGGGTTCAAACCCATGGTGGGGTTATTTGATAGGGCTGTCTGAGGCATTGTCTATTTTTAATGTACATTAGGGCTGCCAGCAAAAACACCCTCAGAGTACTGTAACCTTAAGGCGCCTCATAAGGCGCCCCATAAGGCACCTTATAGGGCACCCTATAATGCGCCTTATAAGGCGCCCTATCAAGCGCCTTATAAGGTGCCTTATAAGGTGTCCTTTAGGGGACATTATAGGGTGCCTTGGCAGACAGTACACCTTATAATGTGCCCTATGGAGTGTGTTATGGGGTGCCTTATGCGGCACCTTAGGTTACGCCACCGTGAGGGTGTGTTTGCTGGCAGCACTAATTAAAATAAAAGTAAAATGCCTCAAAAATCACTACTTAAACATAAAGGGTGCTGCCTCAGCCAGCCTTATGCATACTGGGGGATCAAACTCATGACCCCTGTACCATCAGTCAGTGCATTAACCATTGTGATACACCTCTGCTTCTATATTTGCATCTCTGCGCGCCTACTTAAGATTATCACGCGTTAATGTGCTTAGCAGCGTTTTGCCCGATAATGTGCGCAGCGCGCGTTATCGCGCGATAATCTCGTTTTGCTACGTTAAGACCGAAATGCCCACTCCTTTTATGGCATCCTGCACACTATCGCCGGGCGCACATTAAGACGGTTTAGTAAACATACCCCATAATGCGACAGAGTTCTGGCCTGATAAGTAGCTCAAGGTCTGTAAAGGGATAATTCCTTCAAGGGACACTAAAAAAAACTTAGGTGGAAAAGATTTGTGTTGGACTCTGGTGGTGATCATTGAGTCCTCAGACTTATTCCAATGATAAAATTAATTTAGTGATATACTTCTCTAAATTAAAATCTATGGGAGCATGTGGATTGCAACTAGACCCAAGTTCTGGGTTGTTTTCAACTTTATACTCCCCAGTCCCATCATCATATCTAGACACAAGAAACTACCTCTTTTGTTGCGCACCATCATCAGACTGTGTGTTTTATTGTTACAATTGTACTCGTGGGACCTGGGGTTAAGTATATTTTTCCACATAGACAGCGGAACAGGGTGAAGCCACTAGGGCTATGGCCCCACCAATATTTTGCCCAATGCAGTATCAGCAATTTAGAGAACTTGGGGGGTGGGGACAGAGATTGGTTTCTTTGGCCTCTCCAACCAAAAAGGTGTTCCGCTGCTCCTGTTTTTCCATGCATGTATATAAAAGGGCCCAGTCATTAGACTAAATAACATGTATCCTCAAGGGCTATATGAATTCACTAGTTTACAAATATCCCAGGCCATGGCACCAATAAATATAAGGTTATATACACTGTTTGTAATTTACTGTCCTATGAGCGGAATATTAGTGAAACTGGTCTATTTGTCTGTAGTTAATCTTTCACAGACAGTTTTCTTACTGTCATCCTGGCTTCTGAAATAATATATATTTTATCACTTTGGTGTATTCATTGGTTTACAAATAAAGGATTCAGATGCACTGTTAGAATGCTCACTTTAGAGATACTTTTCAAAAGGCTATTCACAGAAGGGAATGCATCACTGTACAGGCCATACCCTATATATATTTCTTTTTGCTACCTATCTAGGATATACCATTTGGATTGGCAGATTATAAGCAATTAAAATAAAAAAAAATCAATACATTTCATTTCAGGAGTGTTTATTTCTCATTTTATTTTGGAAAGAATACACTATATTTGAACTAAAACTCATTTCATGTTGGTTTTCTTCAGAATTTCAATCTGAAAGTGAAACAAGGCTATTTCACTGTATCTTTCCTTTAATTTCAAAATGAATTCACATCCCAACAGAATACCTAGACAGTATTGGGAGCTGAGACTCAGTAAGTGCATACCATTCAGAAGCCTGGATTTACATAGAAGCGCGAGGCAGGCCACAGAGCTTAAAGACTGTAGTTTTGTGTGAAGGGCATACAGGAAAACCTGTTCCTCATAGGAGTCCAAGCATAATAGGTACAACGATCCCACTTCAGAGTAAGATTAGAAGTCTTACCAGAAGTCCGGGCCAGAAGTGGCAGATTGGAGAGAATGAAACCATGATGCAGACCTGGAGACAGAGGGTAAGTGCTACGTTGCAGTTGCAGGGCCAATTGCCTCTGCTGTAAGCCCTGGAGAGGGGCAACAGTGGTGCCAATGGGTGTAGCGGGATCAGCGGGGGGCAGCAGGATGGAGGGCCTGCCTCAGGCACCAGTCCTTCCACCAGCCCTGGTCCTTTTGTGCATCTCAAGGGCTAGATATTTATTCAGGAGTAGACCCTCTATCTGTTAAGAGATTACCTTAGAAGCACAGGCCAGGGCAATGTATAGCAAGCCAGCTTTTACTAAGCGTTCTTTCCCTCTTACCTACTCTGACTCCCACTTACCCCAGGCACAATCTTAGATTTATAGGCTCTTAAACCTATTAGAGGGAAAGAGGTGGTCAAATTCACTTTCAGGTTCAGCTGGTTATCTTCATCAGGAATAGATTAATTAAGGCCCTGAAATGAATTAATCTTGAGGTGAACAAATTCCCTTAAACTTATTAGGTATAGTTGTAATGGTACAAATATTCATAGCAACTTTAAGTAAGTAAACATCTTAAATATCTAAACAAATCCTTAAAACTAAGATGCAGACAGCAGTCCAGCAGCAATTGGGGGCTATCTAGTCTTTTGCATCGAGTATCATGTAGTATTTCCCCCAGTTGGTGAGGGGTATTATATGTGCACTAGTTGCAAGGAGCTCTTTGCTATCAGGGAACGAGTCTGATCTCTGGAAGCTAGAGTAGCAGACTTGGAAGAACTAAGAAAGGAAGAGGGGTACAGAAAAAAGACCTACAGTCTGGCAGCCTTTCTGTAGCCATGGAGGAGATAAGCCATGTGAAAGGAGACATTGAAGAGCTAGCTGTGACTGAGGTGGCAGGCCATGACAGCTCCCCAGCACTAGAGAAGCATGGTATATGCCAATCTTGGTATATTGTCACAGCAGCTTCCTATGAAAGCCCCAAGCACATGACCTGTGGAAAAATTTCCTGGCTCCCCTCTTCTACCAGTATGCATATCTGTAGTGGCTATAGTTTATGACCTGTGTACTGGTAGATAATCATCTATGTGAAGTAGCACTTTGCAGTATTAACTCAAAATGCCACTTCAAACACTATAACACAGCTCTATTCACTACCTGTTGATGTGGGCACTACACGTTGTTAGATAGTACTGAGGTGTGACCCATAGGGGTTCTTCTAACATTTTACCTTAGCCTCACACCAATGGCATACTTGTTCCTTTCTCTGTGTCTGTCTACTATAACATCCAGCCTATGTCTAATATAGCATGCACTTTATAGCTATCTTTCATGTGCTCCACCTAAAGATTATGGATGCCGAAGCACCTCTAGAGAGGACTCTGTATCACCTGAGGGGCTGTCAGATAGTATAACACCAGAAGGCCAGCCAGAAGGGAAACAGCAAGACAACACACAAGCCCAGCTGTAGCAAGGAGAACAACCTGAGATGCAGTGGACATGGACTAAGGCGCTGAGGACCTACTTGGACCTATCCCCCTATAGCCACCCCCCCCACCCTTTGTCTCTCAGTAGGGGCATGACAAGGAGGAGGAAGAGCAGAAGGCTGAGAACTTAATGAGGGACTAGGGGGAGATGCTGTCCCTCACACACCAGCTAGTGGCGGACATAGGAGCGATGAAGATTTGCATAGCCCAGTAAGAGAAACACCTCCCTGCAGAAAATTGCAAGTTAATTGGTACCTATTGCTACAGCAGCTGCTGCCCATCAGAGAAGCTATTCATGTACCATGACTGCCTCTCAGGCAGTGGAGTCCAAAGCTGCACCACTGGAGAAGGAAGACGAAGAAGAGAATGAGGGGAGCATCACTTCAGAGAATACACCATTGACAAAAAGCAAATGGGTGGGGCACAAAAGACACTGAGGGCAGTACTGAGTCCATGCCCATATCAAGGTCCTCAACAATCTCCTCTTTTTGAAGAGCAAGTCCTTTCTGCATAGCAACATTGTGAATTATGTAACAGGTGGTGAAGACGGTGCACATTTTCTGTGGACTATATAGGAGTTCTCCTCCATTCCTGTCTAGGCACCTGAAACAGCTTTTCAGGATGCCAAAGATGCACTTTATCATAGACCTCATGCAATGGTGTATCCCGTTATATCAATCCTCCAGTGCTGTGTGCAGGTGTTAATAGCCAGGTTCTCAAGGGATAGCCCCTTTGGATATGGATAGTAACAGGAAGAAATTGCTAGGGTCTATGTGCCTTTGTGGACATTAAGCAGCATATTGTACAGAAGATGTTATCAGCACCATCCTTTACATCAAAGCATTCAATTCATGCATTTGTGAGTGTGTGCTGTGAAGTGACGTTTGCCTCCTTATCCTTTGGCCACAGTAAGAGGGATAAGAGGTGGTGACAGACACAGGATGCATTTCTTTCAGAATGACAGATGTTAGTGCTAAGAAAAATTAGGGCTGTGTAAAAACAGAGTGACAAGAATAGATGATGGAGTTCATTCCCATTCACCACACTGCCTTTATTTATTTTATTTTGACAGTTTTTGTATACTGCTTTATCCTTCAATCAAAGCAGTCATGACACAATTGGGGGATACATTTAACACACGGGGATATGAGACACATACACTAATACTTACAGGGAACATGGGCAATGGAGGGTTAAGTGGCTTGCCCAAGACCACAAGGAGCACCTGTGGGACTAGAAACCCCAGTCCTTCTGGCCCAAGGTTGCTGTCCTCTAGTGGGATTTGAACCCCTGACCTTCTGGCATGAAGTACCTTGCCCCAACCACTAGGCTACTCCTCCCTCTAGCCTAGCAGCCAGGAATCGCTAAGTAGTCCATTGGTGCATTTCTGCCCGTTTGGACTAAGTTCAAAGGAATCATTGCAGGAGCCAAGATAACTGATATATAGACATTTATGATGATGTGCCTCATATTATACACTACGTGTACCTGCTTATTCATGGAGTGGTAGTTCCTGCCGTTCCAGAAGGCTCTCTCTTCCTGGCCTTTGGTCTTAGGACCACATGTGTGCAGTCTATGACCTCCAGTACAGAGAGAAACTAAGCAATTGCATAAAATTCCCTCATGGTCTGCCCTCTGCTGCTTGGAAAGGTCACAAAATCCTTCAGCCTTCTGACCATTGCTTGCAAGAAGACCTTTATGAAGTAGTAGGCTGCAGAATGAGTGATTCCTGCTGTGTTTCCCATAACATGCAGGCAACTTCTTTGGCCAAAACTGCCAATGCTGTGCTTACCTTAATATGCACTAGCAAGGTGTGGCTCATGGGAGTTTGTGCCTCCAGGTCATTTCTCACCAGATCACAAAGCTCTGGAATACCTACACACTCTGGCTCTGCATAGCCTTGTGGCCCTGTACCTCTGTCTTCTGGGCTGGCCTTGTGGCTGTGCCTGGGCCAGGTCCTGTCTCCTCTGCAGCACCTCATAGCATACCACACATGATTGGTATTGTTGGCTGTGGGGACAGTAGTACCAGTAGGAAGGTGAATCTGACTTGGGATGCCTGATTCCGCCAATGCTATGCTCAGACATTCAAACCTATGGTGGCAAAACTACACAAATAGCAGTCCTAACTATAACTGAATATGTGTCATCAAATGGCCATTGCCATCATGCTGAATATTGCCAAAATCCACATAATCAGTGGTCACGTTTATGGAAAGGCCAGGGATATCCCCATAGTTATCCAAACAGCTTTCAGCACTTAGTGGTGTTATTCAGTGGGCTGCCACCGACTGAAAATTGGACTCATCTGGATATGGAGCACTTATCCGGATATATGCACCATTTATCCGGATTACTGCTGCTTAATTCTTTTATATGCTGTTTTCATTATTATTGTTTTTATTTCTTGCCCATTTTATTATTATAATTCACCTTGTGCTAACTAGCTCACTGGCCAAGCAGACTATAAATTCCAAATTAAACTAAATTAAAAATTAATTAAAGCTCTCAAAGGCACAGGCTGCCAGTGGAGCTGTACAAGCAGCAGAGTTGCTTTCACTCAGGTCTGGCCCTCATTGGTGATATTTCCTTTTTTGTTTTGAATGAATTGTTTTTGGGGGAAACCTGAGCATAAAACCTTACAGTAATCTAAATGTGAGGTAACCTTTGCCTTCAACACACTTTGAAGATCTGTAACTGAAAAATAAGCTTGCATTTGTCATAGTAGACAAATGTTTTCCTAATCACTGATAAAATCTGTCCCTCCATAGGTAAAGCAAAGTCCATGTCGTCCCAAACGTCTAATAGTTAATCTTACTGAGATAGATGTCTGTGGATACTTTTAAGCCATTTCTTTGTCAGGATAATTTTTAATGAATTATCTCCTATACAATCCCAAATAACAGTAACATGCAAGAAGGATTTGCAGTTAGCTCCTGCCTTTTTCAGGAGTAGCTCAAGGCAAGTTACATTCAGATTTAGTAGGTATTTTCCTATCAGGCCTGACGAGGGAGTGGGACGGGGGTGTATGAGCCTCTGAAGGGACCCAGCCTTGGCCTGCCTTGTTATTTTTTTATTATGAATAATGTTAACAATTGGTCCTTTTGGAACATCTGTCATGGTATTCACACAATTAATACCGTCATTTACTTTGTTTTGACACTTATTACTGTGGTACAGTTTAAACCGATTTTCAAACAATGCAGGTGGCCTGGAAAGATTCTCTGCCCTGCAACCAGAGCTCTCTGCAGTTCAGCTATCCCTTAGAGTCCCTTTTCCTAAAGTGGGTATTTTTTTCCCCAACCTGCGTTTTAAATCGTGTTAGGTACAATCCTACCCCAGTAATTGTTGAGTGTATTCCAGCCACTGCCAATTACCATGGATACACCTAACTCCATCTATTAAGGCGGCGTTAGGTGCATCCACACAAATTGACAGTGTGCAATGTGTTCCTCTGCACTGACTGCAATGTGCTGTCCATACCCATCCTCTGCCCTTAGCCCACCCATTCCCTACCCCACTGTGTGATTTGCAGTTAGCACAGAAATGAGCAGGTAGTAACTGTCATGCCTATGTGGCAACAGTTACCATGGGCCCTTGCACACAGTTACCCTGTGCATTAACTGCTTAGTGCATTATAGTAAAAGGGCCCTTAAACTGTACCTGCAGAATTGACTTGCCAGAGATCGCAATGCGTGGCCGTAGGATTTGAACCAGCCTCCCCTAGTTTATATGCTGCTGCTCTATTAAGCTACTTCTCCACTCCGTTGGAAGACAGCCTTATAATCCTCTCTAATCTCAGGCTCTAATGCAGTGGTTCTCAACCTAGTCCTCTGGGACCCCCAGGCCAGTCAGGTTTTCAGGATATCCACAATGAATGCATGAGATAGATCTGCATGCACTGCTTCCACTGTATGCAGATCTATCTCATGCACATTCAAACCCTGACTGGCCTGGGGGTACCCGAGGACTGAGTTGGGAACCACTGCTCTGAGTGTAAAAAAGACATTAAAAGGCAATGGGGGAAAAAGGCAACTTCAGAGGAACAACTGATGTCATAATCAAAGACTCAGACCAGTGGTCTCCCTCAATTTAAGCCTTAGGTACCAAACCATTATAAAGGCTAAAAATCAAATCATACATTTTCCCGATGATTCTCCTGCCATTCAATTTTGATGAAAACAAATTGCAAGCAGATATCAAACCTGATTACATAAGTAGATGATAATTTCCTTTATCTAAAAATCTTCTCAAATCAACCAATATTGCAATCATAGCTGTCTCTATACTACATTATTTTTTTAAAACATGACTTCCCAGGATCCAGAAAATTAAACTGCTCCAAATGATCCTGTAATTGTAATGTCACAGTTGTCTTGATTGATTTTGCCAAAAAAGGCCCACTGCCAACCAGGTGATAGAATCTTTTAACAATGTTGACCGAACAATCATATGTCGAGCCTTGAGAAAGTTCTCTTTGTTCAATTCTAAAATAGCAAGCTGTGTAAGGCAGTGCAAACCTTTAAGAAGACACTATTTTGCCAGCCACTTGAGTTATTTTCCTGTCAGTCTGCCTGTGTTTCTGAGGGCCAAAGAGGAGCTTTCGAAATGAAGTGGTGATCACCATTCAAACAATTCTAATAGCTTCTGTTTCCCAGAGAACGCAAAGGTCTTTTATTTGAAAGGCTCAGTCTTCTGCTAGTAATGACCCGATGCTTCTTTTTTTTTTCAAACTTTCCAAGATATTCACATTTTGTTCCCATGTGCCAAATTTGGTGAATGTATATCCTTTTTTGTTGTTGAAGAGTTATTGTGCCTACTGACAGGTAGATGGGCAGAAAGATAGACATCAATCACTTTTATATAAACCTTTCCACCATTCCATATGTTGGAAGGCATACAAAGGATTGACAATGCAGTTATTAAGAAGTACAGCTGGGAAGGGTTGTTTCTGTCCTCATTCCTCCCCCTTCCTCTAATTCCACTCCAACATCTTACAAACTATTGGAAACAAGTATGCTGCTTTATTAACAAACACAGGAACAAATAAACTGTAGTAAGATAAGCCCTGTGGATAGTTGTTGCCCACAAGATTTTAGTCAAATAAAAAATCGGCAGATAGTTGTGCCTATTTTTTATGTGGATACTTCTAGAAAGCAAATGTTTGTGCATAGTTTTGATTATTTAAAACTATGAATGTTCTTTGCTCCAACCAAAAGTGCACCTGGCAATGTCTCCTAAACCCAGAAGATAAAATTGCACATATTGTGGAACAGCATTATTAGAGAAGACCAGAGAAATCCACTGTTTACCCCAGGATAAGCAACGTGGCATCTGTCTACCTTTCGGAAACCTGACAGGTACTTGTGATCTAGATTGGCCACTGTTGGAAACAGGGATACTGAGCTTGATGGACCTGTGGTCTGACCCAGTATGACTTATGTTATGTTCTTATGTTCTAGGTATGCACAAGATGGTTTAACCTCTGGAGAGGGCTTTCATTTTTGCTTTAATAATATGATAGCAGTACCTAAGTCACCTATACAAAGATCAGTCAAGGCAGCACAACTAGTCATATTACCAGATAAATGACTTTCCCACCAGCCAGAATAGCAGACTTAAGCTGATCACATATGTCAAGCATAGTCCAAACCCCCATTTTATTGCTAGTGTTCATTAAAAAATGTAGTGCATGCTAAATCAATTTAAGGCACTCTAACCTACAAATTAACACGTGCTAAGTCAAGTAGGGGTTTACTAAACTGAGTCTAATCATTGGTGAGGGGTTTAGCATGCAGTAGGTGTGCTGCACTACAGGTTGGCATGGACTACTACTCTAAAAATCTAATGCTAGCAGATTATGTGTGAATAGTTGGAGATAGAATAGGTTGGAGCAGAATGTGGGCATTGATGGTGCATCGTGCTTAGCTCAGGTGTGATAGTCATGTATTGATCACGATTGTTGCCGTTAGGATGAGTGCACTTAACACCATCTCAGGTTAGGGGCACTGGCATGCCGGATTCCATGGTGCCGCACGTTAACAATTTGCCAATGGCAAAGGGATGGATGCACATGCCCCCTCCCCTGAAATTGGTGTAGACCGCTGAACTAGTTTCATGCCCTGACTATATGCTATTGGCACTCTTAAGTAAACATGCACCTTAGTGTGGGTTATAACTCTATAACGTGTGTTAAAAAAAGCTATTGAAACAAATGTGTGTTAAAAAAAATATCTTGAAACCAATCTGACCACTGACATTGAATATCCAGGTCAGTCAGATGTCAAAGACATTAACAGGACAGTGGCAATATTCAGCTACTACCCTATTAGCTTTGACGGTGAAGGTTGGATCACCTTGCAGGTGCCCAACCTTCGTTGCTTTATGATAACTGGGCAGCGACTCAATATCGCCACTGGCTGGTTATTGCTGGGTGCTGCCCTCGGAACACCCCAATGCCAGCCGGCTTACATCAGAGTACGCAGCTGCGATACACACAAATATTCAGCTGCACAATCCATGTTAGTGATACTGAATAGCCCAGTCAGCGCGATTAAAGAGGTGACCAGGTCCGCTAACTGTATTAATCGCTTTGAATATCCTCCACCCCAATAAATTGCAAAATATCCAACAACTACTTGTCAAAACAGTAAGAGGGAAGCTGCTGTCAATCTTTTCTCTCCTCAGCACTGCCCCGCCACCCTTAGTCCATGGAAGGCAGATATTATTATTAGTCCATGGAAGGCAGATATTATTAAATGCTGGCCTTTTCAAGTTTCAAAGATGTCACTCCTCAAGAACCTTCTGTCTCCTAACTTTCCCACTCCCTTGCACCCACAGCAAAGAAAGAGGAGGGAAGGTTAGGGAATCTCTTCCAGGATTCTGACATTGCCCTGGCTTCTCTCTATTTTTAAGGCTTAAAAGTACCACGTGCACTGATATTCAAAGCTGCTTACACTGAAATTGTCCAAAAGGTTACTCATTTGGAATATTTTTTGGTCAATGTTGATAAATGACATTTCCCTGCTAACTGGGGCAGCAAATGCATTTGAACTTGTATTAACACATGTACGATTTTCTTGCTGTCTTTCTCGAGGGGTCTGAGGATCCAGCATGTTTTGATCAGCCAAGAATTAGAAAAGCACAATCCTTTTCCATTATTTAATTATTGTTTCAAATGAAGTAGGTTTGGTCGCCTGCTGTTTGCCGTCTACGGGCTTGGCTTGGCGATCTGTCCTCGGTGAGAGAATGCTGAGTCATGAAAAGCTGTGAGATTGCTGGCTTTGAGCTCTGCTGTATTTTGGATTCTGCTGGCAGAGCTTTGATTAAAAAATGTTAATTAACAAACCGGCCATTAATTGCTGCTAAGAACCGATTAGCTGAGGATTATTGTTTCATTAAAGTAGGGATAAAACTTGGAAGAGATTACTTCTTCCCAAATCTTTGACTCCATATAGAAAATAAACCCAGAAAGTATTACAGTCTCTGTGCCATCCGTGCTGTGAAATATAATGTCTTCCTTAGCGCTTCAGTGCTCAAGTTGATCATGAACTTATATGATTTCTATCCATGCACTTCTTTATGAGAAAAGCTCTTGGTAAACAGATAAGGAAAAAAGGAAAGTAAAATAAACAAAAATGAAAGAAAGGTAAGAAGGAAACAACACCTGATTTAGCATGTAAAAGAAAGGTAGGAAGCCAGAGGAAGTGTACAATTTCCTTATGGTTGAAATCTTTCTCTTGTTAAATAGACCACCGATTTCAGGCTCAGCCTTCTGAATAACCACAAGTTGCTGATTTCCTATGCTGTTGTCTATTTTAGGGACACGTATTTAAAATGATTGCTGGAATATAGCGGTTATTCTTTTTTTGGGTTATGCCAGGAAATATGGATTTTTCAACTAGAAACTGGCCTTTTTATCATGAACTACCTTAAGTCTATTTTCTTTTCAGATTATGATTTTTTGCTTGGACTAAGGATGGGTGAATGAATAATTGCCCTTCACCTGGCTCCTAAAGTACGTGTACCTGACATCAATTTTTATCCATTTTTCTGAGTCAACCTCAGGCTGACTCATATTGTAGTCTCAGTTTTCTGGGCTGTCTTGGATGTGCTTGACTCAGGTTGGCTCACAGTTTGAAGCAAATTGCTTTGGTTTTCCAAAATGAGTTGGCTCAGATTTGCCTGGCTGACTAGGCTGGAATGTGGGCAGGCAGATTTCATATGATCTAATGCCTCACTTAACCTATGGTTTTTGGTAGAAATATTTTAGCAGACATCAAGAGAGTGCTTGACTCCTTGGTTAGCCTTGCCCATATTAACAAAAGAGTTCAGGAATAGAAACCCAAGCCAGGTTGGGAACGGGCTGAGATTTTGGTTGGTAGATCAGATCTTTTAATTTAAAAGGGTTTTACTTCCAAAAATATATTTAAACATAAGAAAGCAGACTAGTTTGACTTCCAGAAGTTTTCCTGTTAATTTATAAATATTTGTGCATATTATTTTAATTTCCAATAAAAAATGATTGGGCTGTATAGATATAGAAACATTGGAAATGTTTTGACTTCCAAGAGTTGAAATGTAATTGGAGACCTATCAAAGTCAGAGTAATACAAATGTGCCTTTCTCAAAGACTTCCTCACATCTAAATCAAGGGGAGCTTGGATTTAATCCAATTTACCTATCCCCTACCAAGTTTAGATTGAAACAAAGTTACAGATCTGTTCCCACTAATTAATTTCAAAAGTGAAATACTAACAAAACTTGAACAAAACTTTGTGTGTTTTGGGATGAGTGAACTGACTATGACCTGTTTTGATTTTAGGTTCAGACAGAGGAGGCTTGCATTTAAATTCTAGGTGTTTTTCTTAGCTATATTTCCCTAATTGGTTTCTTGTCTCTGATGCTAGGCTCTATCCATAATTCATTTTTAATTTCAGCAGGTCTGTGAGCTTTGCGCCTCCTCTCAAGATTTCAGATTTTCTTCTTAAGCACCTCCTATCCAGCAATGTAGCTGATAATGTCATTCATATCTTCAGAAATGGAGTTACTGTCCCCATCAAACAGTACTGAACATGGACAAAACAACCAATTGTCATGTTGTTATGGACCTGAAGTGAAAAATGGTTGATATTGCTTCTGGCTGCTGTAATGTTAAGTCAAGTCTGAACAGCCAATACCAAAAAAGCTTCACATATGGCATCATAAGGCACTATAAAAATTGTTTTCAAAACATATCTGAAGATCCAACAACCACATTTCACATAATCACTGTTCACCCAAGCACACAACTTCCTCCAGTCAAACGCACATGCTTTTGATGCCTGCACTAACCCCAGATATCAACGATTTCAGCTTCTTTCTAGAGTCTAAGGACTTCTTGTTAACATTTTCATGAGATACCAAATTCAGAAAGACCCATATACTGCACAAAATAACATCATAAATATGCTCAATCTACTAACCAAAACAGCACAGTTCTTGTCTGGTAACTGACCAAAATTAATATGCAGGAAATGCAAAACCTCTGTGTTAACTATCGGGTCTTCCCAGTATTTTGCTATTATTTATTTATTTATTTATTTAGAGTCTCTTTTATACCGCGCTATTCAGCATCAGTGCGGTTTACAATGAACAATAAAATACACATTTCCGATGGTACTTTGTGTTTACAGTTGAACAGGTAATGCAACTTGGATAAAAATAAAGGCGCGGGCAGGGTCCCGGCGCCTGCGCATAACCGGGTGCTTTGCCCGGCGCAGGACCCTGCTCGTGCTCGGGGGAGGTCGGGGCCGCGCAGGTCCGTGCGCGCGGGGCTTTATTTAAAATGATTGGCTCCGCTCTGAGAGTCGAGCGAGCGGAGCCAATCAGCGTGCAGGCAGCCATGTGCTCTGGCGTGTCGGAGACGCTACAGAGCACAGGCTGTTTGGCGGGAGGCGCGGCAGCCCACCCGCCCGCCCAGCCTTCGCGGTTGCGGGGCTGGTTTAGGGGTGTCGCAGCTGGGGGGGGGGGGTAAGGCGGGATCCCGGAGGTTTCCGGGGTCCGGAGCCTTAGGCGACTCGGGACGGGGGCGGGGTGCCCTCGACCCAGACTACCCCTGGAAGATTTTTGCTAGTAATATGGCGAAGTCGGATAGGGGTGGTTGGAATGTTGCCGGTGGTCGGACCATGGTTGCAGCGGAGGCGACGTCGCTTTGCTAGTAGCACGGCTGGTGACGCTTCGCTCCGCTGGGTGGGGGGGGGGGGTTGGAAGTACATTGTTCCTGTTAAGGTTTTGTTGTTATGGGAAAATAAAGCTGCGACCAGTTGTTACCATACTTGGCTGTCAGTGTAATTTGTGGGAAAGAAAGAGAAAATGATGTTGATGGTGGGGCAAGGGGCTTGGGGTGGGGGAAGTAAGGTATAAGGTAAGGGTGAGCGCCGGGTCAGGCTACCCGGTTACAGGGTAACTATTTACAATTTAAGACATAATTGGGAACTCTTTTGACTTCAGTCAAGGGGGTTCTGAGAGGCTTGTGAGGATGGTGCAGCGTCCACATTGGCTTCTGGGTAAAACTGGAGGAAGAGGTGAAGTTTTAAGGCCTTTCTGAACTGAAATAAGTCCTGGATTGATCGGATGCTGTGAGGGAGGCTGTTCCAGTACCTTGGTGCGCAGAATTTGTAGGCCCTGCCTACTGTTGCCTTGGTGCATTGTGTTATTAATTTTGGGACTACCAGGGTGTTAAGTGTTACTGACCTTCTGTCCCTATTGAGAGGAGTTATCTATGCACTTAACCCAAAGAAACATTTGTTACTGTGTTAATTGCATGGCAGATAATGTGATAGAATTCGTTACACCTTTTGTCGTGGTTAAGTTAACCTGAAGTAACTATCTTGGTTTTACCTGTAAGGCACAGTCCCCACCCAATCCATGTATATTCCATACTCTCTTCTGTGTTGGCTGTTCAAAGCTGGAATTAGTGTGTGTTAACAGTTAAGACACTGCATAGCTGTTGGTATGGGCCTTCATTAACTGTTAACATGCAGCAATTCCCACATTAAATAGCTAAGGAAGCTTTGTAAACAGGCTCCAACATGGATTACATTATAAATATGAAGATAGAACTTGCCATCTAGCACTATCCTCCTATCTGCCATGATTCCATTTAGGATCTTATCAGACCCTAGCTACAGTTTTACTAAGACAAAATTGGACAGGTTTGTTGTCATTGATGATCAGAAAGGTCATTCAAGACTATTAGCACACCACTGGTCACAGCTTACCCAAACATAATCCCTCTGGAAAAATTAATTGCAAGACACTGCATCTGTGATACTACCCTCTGGGTGAACCATAGCATAGAATCACTGATCTCTGGATAACTTCATGATAAACCATTGTATCTATGTCAGTATCCACCAGGGGGAACCACAGAGTGTACAGATGAAAAGAGATGAGTACGTCTTTCTGATATTTATAGACACATATTTATGCTAAATAAACATCCAGCTTCTCCTGGCAGCGTTATGCATTCTTATAGCACTCGAAACACAATAAAAGAAGGATCATACCTAGCAGCATCTTAAATACCGTTGCAGTCTGTTCCTTTTTAACGTCGTGTGTTATGACAGGATCCAGAATCCTAGCTGAGGAAGTGAAGCTCACAGCTCACTCCCACAGACCACCTATATCTTAAGGAATCTTTGACTTCCCAAGGTAGTATGAGGACCCAAGATCTAGATACTGTAGTAATAGATGTCACTTCTTCTCACACCTTCTAGCATAGCATATGCTATACAGTACAGGTGTAGTCTAGTGGTTACAGCTAAAGATTGAAACAGAGAAACCAGAGTTTGAGTCCCACTAACACTGCAACCTCAAAAGGGTATGAAGATCTTCAACGTGCTTAATGTGGTTAGAAGACCTGCTGATCATGTTAATCATGGTCACCGGGATATTCAACAGTCCAAGCGCAGTTAGTGCCACTGTATCTCCCTGGGTGCTGCTGTTACACGCCCCAGTGCTAGCCGGCTAGTATCGGAGCATTCTATGGGCAGAGCAGAGATAGCATCCATATCGGGATGTCCACATTTCTGAAATGATGCCTGAACTTGCATGTGCCTAATTTTTTTCATTCTGGCTTTGACATCCCAGATTACACTTGGACACCCCATTGTAAAATGTGCATTTTATGGTGCAGGAAAGTGGAATGAATGGAGTTTGGAGTTAGCAGTAAAAGAGAAGGACATAGATAAAATCAATTAGCCTGAGGAACAGAGTTCCCAAGGAGGGGTGTAGGGAAAGGTAAAAGAGACGAGATAATGAGGGGCTACAGAATGATTGCCTTTATAGGTCAGTACTACAGGAGAAGTTTGAACTGTATGTGGAAATGGATAGGGTCAATGAAGTGACTTGAGAAGAGGGGTTATATGAGCCTAGCGATACTGGTGGAAGATTAGTCATGCAGTTGAGTTTTAAATGGACTGAAGAGGAGAGAGAGAATTCGATGGGAGATCAATGAGAATCAGGTTGCAATGGTCTAAAGGGGTGGTGATGAGAGAGTGGATAAGGGTCTTGGTAGTGTATTCATAAAGGAAGGACACATTCTACTGATATTATAAATAAAAAAATGGCAGGTTTTAGCACAGAGCAAGAGCGAAGAGAGTCAAAAATGACTTCAAGGTAGCAAGTTGAGGAGACAGGGGGGATAACAGTTTTATTCATAGCAACAGAGCAAGGAAGAAAGAGGGAGGTGGATTTAGGGGGAAAGATAAGAAGTCCCATCTTGATCATGTTCAATTCCAGATAGCAGTGGATATTCAGGTAGTAAATTCAGACAAGCAAGCTGAGATTTGGGCCTGGATTCCTGAAGAGATTTCTGGTGTAGAGAGGTAAATCTGAGAGTCATAAGTGTAAAGATGGGACTGATTACCATGGGAGGTGATCAAGGCACCAAGAGAATGAGTTTAGAAAGAGAAGAGGTATCAAGAGCCCTAAGGTACACCGACGTAAAGCGAGATAGCAGCAGAGGAGAATCCACTAGACTCGAGCATACACAAAAAGTACAGTACAATGGGAAAGATAAGAAAAATGAAACAGAACAGAGTCCTGAAGTCCAAGCAAAAACAGGATATCGAGGAGAAGGTAGTGATCAACAGTGTCAGAAGCAACAGATAGGTCATGAAGGATGAGAATCAAATAAAGGCTCTTTGATTTAGCCAGGAACAGGTCATTAGAGACTTTGGCAAGAGCTGTTTCTCTGTTGTTCCTAGATCTTGATTTATATATTTGGTTATCTTGCTACTGCATTTCATTCTTGTTAGTCTGTTTTTTTTACCTGTGTTAACTGATGAGATATTGCCTAAAGCTGTTCCTTTGTCAGACCATTGTTTGATATATTTTCTGCTACAATTTTGAGGCAAGTAATTTCTGCCTATAGTAGTGAATCATAGGGTATATTCTAAAAAGAATGCAGCTCCATAACTGCTCTTAACAGCAGATAAGAATTCAAGTGTTGGTCATTTCTGAAGAGGTTACTGATTTGGTGGTTGCTCGGGACAGGAGTCAAAGCTGAAAATAGGTTATGACATCATAACTCCAATAAAGTTGGAAATAAACAGGCAGGATAGGCATGCACCCTGGTGTATGCCAGCTGTGACAAGTATGAAGCAAGAGTTGAGAAATTTTGAGAATGGAAAAAACACAGATGAAAGAGAATAGAGTAAAATGGAAAGCAGCATTTAGGTGACAGCATGAACAAATTCAAAGGGTAAAGCAATCATTTGTTGAAAAGCAAATTGAACTCTCAGGGCGTGCTTCATGTGAACTCATTGCCCTTGCTAGTACATTGAGTGGAGATGAGAATACATGGAGGAGTGGAGGAGTGGCCTAGTGGTTGGGGCAAGGTACTTTAGGCCAGAAGGTCAGGGGTTCAAATCCCACTAGAGGGCAGCAACCTTGGGCTGGAAGGACTGGAGTTTCTAGTCCCACAGATGCTCCTTGTGGTCTTGGGCAAGTCACTTAACCCTCCATAGCTCATGTTCCCTGTAAAATAGTTATCTCCAAGTTATAATGCCCTGTTCAATGTAATTGCACTGATGCAGAATAGCACAGTATATAAGAGAATGTAAAAAAAATAATCTACAGGGAAAGATATTAAAGATCTCAATGAGGGCAAAAAGGTGGATTTTACAGAAAATGAAAATTTTGATGGAGTAATGCTTTGCTAAGAAGAAATAAGAACATAAGGACATAAGATATGCAATACTGGGTCAGACCAAGGTCCATCAAGCCCAGTATCCTGTTTCCAACAGTGGCCAATCTAGGTCATACGTACCTAGCAGTCTCCCCAAAAGATACAGTTTCCACAATGCTTGTATTGGGTCAAGCAGTGATATCCTGCGTCCCTTTTAATAATGGTTTATGGACCTTTCCTCCAGGAACTTGTCCGAACCTTTTTTAAACCAAGCTACACTAACAGCTTTTACTATATCCTCCGGTAACAAATTCCAGAGTTTGATTACCTGTTAAGTGAAAAAATATTTTCTCTTATTAGACTTATATGGGTTATACTCTAGCTTCATTGATTGTCCCTTAGTCTTTCTATATTCTGATGACATAAACAATCGGTCAATGTTTACCCATTCCAATCCATTCTTTATCTTTTAGTTTTATTGAGACATTTGATATACCGCCCAGGTGATTGCATCAGAGTACAATCCAAAATAAAAAGGCTGCAGAGAGAGACACAGAGTGAAAGAAGAATGTCATTAATCGGATAGAACAGCAGCAGAACAGACAGAAAAAGACAAAAAAGAAGAGCAGTGACACACAAAGGAGAGAAGCGGGAGTGGAACAGTTGACAGGGGGGACTCAGGGGTTGGGGGGGGGGGTAAGATCAAATGCCAGTGAGTCTTTAACAGCGCTTTAAAATGAGGAAATGAGACCTCTATCATATCTCCCCTCAGTCGTCTCTTTTCCAGGTTGAAGAGCCCTAACCTTTTTAGCCTCTCTTCATAGGGGTATCCTTCCATCCCCTTTACCATTTTGTTGGCTCTTCTCTGTACCTTTTCTAATAATGCTATATCTTTTTTAAGATACGGTGACCAGAATTGCACACAATATCCAAGGTGCGGTCACACCATGGATCGATACAGAGGCATTATAATATCCTTTGTTTTATTTTCCATTCCTTTCCTTATGATATCTAGCATTCTATTTGCTCTCTTGGCCGCCGCTGCACACTGGGTGGAGGGTTTTAACATGTTATCCATGATGATGCCTAAATCTTTTTCCTGGGTGGTGGTTCCTAATGTGGAGCCTTGCATCATGTAACCATAGTTTGGGTTGTTCTTTCCTAGGTGCATAACTTATCCACATAAATTTAATCTGCCATTTGGATGCCCAGTCTTCCAATTTATCAAGATCCTCTTGCAATTTTCCACAATCCTCATGGGTTTTAACAACTTTAAATAGTTTTGTGTAATCTGCAAATTTGATAACCACACTCGTTATACCCATTTCCAGGTCATTTATGAATATGTTAAAAATCATCGGACCCAGCACAGATCCCTGGAGTGCTCCACTATTCACCTTTCTCCATTGGGAAAATTGGCCATTTAGCCTTACCCTCTGCTTTCTTTTAACCAGTTCCTGATCCACAATATTACACTGTCTCCTATCCCATGACTTTTTAGTTTTGCCAAAAGTCTCTGATGAGGGGACTTGTCAAAGGCTTTCTGAAAGTTCGGATATCAACCAACTCACCTTTGTCTACCTGTTTATTCACACCTTCAAAAAACATAACAGATTAGTAAGACAAGATCTTCCTTGTCTAAAGCCATGTTGGCTGTCTCCCATTAAGCCATGACTATCTACATGTTCACTACTTTTGTTCTTTATGATGGTTTCTATCACTTTTCCTGGTACTGACGTCAGGCTCACCGGTCTGTAGTTTCCCAGATCACCCCTGGATCCTTTTTTAAAAATTGGTGTTACATTGACCATCCTCCAATCTTCAGGTATTACAGATGATTTTATCACAGATTACAGGTATTACAGATGATTGATCACAGATTACTACTAGCAGGTCTGCAATCTCATATTTTAGTTCTTTCAACACCCTTGGATGTATACCATCCAGTCCAGGTGATTTGCTACTCTTCAGTTTATCAAATAGTTGTAATACATATTCCTGGTGTATCGATATTTCTTTCAATTCTTCCGCAGTATCACCTTTAAATACTTCAGTCATGGGAACATCCCTACATCTTCCTCAGTAAAGACCGAAGCAAAGACTTCATTCAGTCTCTCCACTATGGCCTCGTCCCCTTTTAGTGCCTCTTTTACCCCTCTATCATCTAATGGTCCAACTGACTCTCTCACAGGTTTTTTTTTACTATGAATGTACTTGAAAAAGCCTTTATCGTGCGTTTTTGCTTCCACATCAAGCTTCTTCTCAAATTCTCTCTTTGCCTGCCTTATCAATGCCTTGCATTTAACTTGCCAGTGCTTGTGCTGTTTCCAGTTTTTGTCATTTGACTCTTTTTTCCATTTCCTGATCAGGGTAAAGAGAGGAGGATTGAGGAAGTAGAGGAGATTTGGTTAGAATAAGGAGATGGGTTGGGGAAGATACTGGGAGGAAAATGTTGATGCAGAAGTGGTGATGATAAAGGGTTTAAAAAGATTTAGGATAGTTTGAGAGAAAGAGATATTATGTATGGTTGAGAGGATGAAACCAACTTCTTGTTTGCAAGACTCTTATGCATTTTCTTTAATAACAGCATCAAAAGATGGATTATTAGTAGATTGACATTGATTGTGAATTTATCCTTGTTCAAGGAATTTTTCCAGACACTGAAGAAAGAGAATTTAGAGAGATTGGTTTCTAAGTTATAATTTGTTGGAAAGGTGGTGGAGTAATTTTTTGGCAGCTCATGAGGTGTTGAGTAAATAGTCTGGTTTTCGAGTACATTTAGTACTGAAACATTTTTGGTTGCATTGTTACACAATGGGCCCGATTCTGTAAGGCAACTAACGGGGCGGCACGTTCCAGTGGGACGTGCAGCCCTGCTAATGGTCCTCCCCAAATTTAGAAACAGTTTCCCCACTTGCACAGAGGCTATGTGCAACAAGATTGAGAAGGGGAAGCATGGGGGCAGAGCGTGGGCAGGTCAGGCACCCGGATGCTAAGGGCTGATTCAGGTCACAGCCCTGTATGTCTGGGGGGGAGCAGGGGGACGCACAACTTACTCCACTTCAGAGGTGGAATAAGCGCTGGGTACCCATGCACCCTGTCCTGGCAGTCCCCCCCACCCCCATGCAACGGAGATGCTGCAGGTACTGCCCTGCCACCCGATCTTGGCTCTGGTAGACATGCCGAGGGTCAGGCGGTGGGAAAACCGGTCTGGGGGGGCATCGGCATGTTGGCACACCAGCAGAAGTAGGGGGGCCTGTCCATGCTGCTTCCAGGATGTCCCTGAGGCTGCTAGAGGGGCATGCCAGGCCATCCCATTGCCCGATCCTGCATTCTGCAGGAGCATCTAGCTCCCATGGTGCAGAATCAGGTAGAATAGAGCTCGTCCTGTATGGGGACATCAAGACAGCTCAGAAATGCTCCATCTTGAATCGGACTCCACGTGTACAAGTTTGTAGAAGGATTGAGAGTTGTGATTGCATTTTTGGATCTTCAGTGGGATGTAAATGGTATAATTTTGTAGTGATTTTGGTCATTTTTGGCAAATTGAACATAACAAATAACTGTGGTGGTCAACTTTTGAATGAATGGAAATTATCATACGGAATACTACAAGAATTATTGCTTTATGCATCTTTGTTCAATATCTTTTTATGTCCCTTGTGTATGGTTTTGGAGAAGCTGGATTTTAAGTATCATGTTTATGCAGATGACATTCAGATTTATTTACCAGTTGACAAAGACTGAAATATAGTAAGAGATATGTTGAATAGCAGTTTGAATGTAGTTGCTGGATGGTGAAGAGATTATAGACTAAGCTAAGTTCATCTAAATTGGAGGATCTTTGTGTGGTAAAGACCAATGTTCCCGCTAAACTGTGCTGAGTCCTCTGCCGGCATTCCTGCCAGCGGGGAGAGGTGCAAAAAATTGCGCTTAGGATCGCACAGCATTGGCAGGCCCTAGGGACCTGCCTATGCCGCGTGATCCTAAGCGTGATCGTTTTCATGATCATTTTGTACCTCCCCCACCAGCAGGAATGCTGGCGGAGGACTCAACGTAGCTTAGCGGGAACATTGGTTAAGACACCATGGGATGATTGATGGTCTTAATAACCCATTTAATACATTAGTTAGTACTTTGGGAATCTGGTTTGATTCTTATTTATCTTTTGATTCACATATTGCTGCTTTGATGCAGAATGTGTTTTTCCATTTACATCTTATTGCAGTTATGTCCTTTTTTACTACTGGAGACAGAAGCTTTAGTGTAGATGAGATTATGGGAACATGATCTTTTCTGGTCTTCCTAAGAATCATGGCATAGATTGCAGGTATTGCAAAATACTGCAGCTAATTTGATAGGTGACTTGAAGTCTTGAGATCATGCCAGTTCAATGCTTCAAACGTTACATTAGTTACTGATGCAACAATAATACGGGTTTAAGATCTTGATATTATTTTTCAGAGCTGATTATGGGAAGGGACCTAGTTATCTTTTTATACCGGTGACGACTTATGTTCTTGTCATATAGAGAGGATCCGAGGGATAAAGGGAGATCAGAGGAATGAAGGGTCTAAGTAACACATTTGTAAAAACAGATGGAAAGTTAAATTTGCTAGTGGGTCCAAGTGCTAAAGTGTTGGGTTCACAGTTTGCACATAGCAGAGTTTTTTCGGTAGTGGCTCCCATTTTGTGGAACCAGTTACCATCAGCACTTCAAGAAGAGAGAGATGATTTACATTTGGAAGCAAGTTTTTAAATGAAAATGGGGTATGGACAAGTTCCTAGAGGAAATGACCATAAGGAATTATTAGCTCTTTTACTAGCGATTTTAATGCCCACAGCCCTTTTATTTCATGGGGCACAATGACACGTAATGCATATTCATTTCATCAAAGCATCGTAACCTTTAGTAAAAGGGTCCCTTTGAAAAGCCACTGTTTATTCCTGGGAGTAAGCTGCAAGTAATGCATCTACTCTTTGGGATCTTCTGGAGTCTTCCTTGTGACCAAGATTGGTTACTGTTAGAGACGGGATGCTGGGTTTAATAGAGCTTTGGTTTGACCTAGTATGGTGCATTTTATACTATTTTTAATCAGGCTAGCACTTTTAAGCAGTTTGCAGCTGCTTCAACAAGACTGTATTTGTCTTTGTAAATCACAGTCTTTGACCTAAGTCATGAAGGACAATCAGCAGAGGTCAAAATAAATATTGGGAATGGGGTGTCCCTCTTTTGATGGTTCTCTATCAGTTGCCAGTTCATTTGCAAATTATTTTTAAATAACATTTTACTGAAGAAGTTATTCAACATGTATAATATGGCATTTGGTATATAGCTTTCTCTCATGGCATCCACAATATAAACACAACTTAAGGAATATGTGTTTTCTTGCTTTTTCACTATGAGGTCCCTCTTTAAGGACTGACCCAGTATACTTTGCAATTCTTCCTTTTTCTCATCTGTATTTCCTTGCGGGCAACGTCCCAGCTGTCTCTATTGGATACATACCATGTTAGCTGCTCCTTTCCCCTCCATTTTTCTTTAGCTGTGCCATTGACTGTATATCCATGCCTTCTCCATATTTCTGCTGTTCTGACACTGAGTTTCTTGATCTGAGAAATCCAAAAATCCTGACAGCAATCTCCAATCACAAAAGTCAGATTGTATACTTCAAAGAAACAAAATGCCAACTGGGTAATTCTCAGAATACATAAGTCCCCTTGGAACCAAGGACTCCTTACATATCTTAGCTGTTTTCAGTCCTCTTGTTGCAGAAGGAAAAAGAATAAAGAAATAAAACTTTAAAATAAAAATACTTTCAGAGAGAAATAACGCCTAACCATTGGCTAAACCTAGGTATAAATCTTTTACCCCAGACCAGGCTCTTCACCTAGGATTTGAGCCTATTAAATGCAATCAAAAGCAGCTGAAGAATAAAATTTCTATTCCTTCATCACCAACTCCAAAAGCTACACACAGGCACTAGGGGTCTCTCACTGAACATGAATAAACAAAAACAGCAGCCTCCCATAGGGCTGCTGTTTCAGAGTGTACCTTATTGCTACAGGGACACACGCCTTAGTAAGGATCCCAAAGGGATCCTGTACATGGCTGTGGTCAAATGGTGATAAACATGGCCCAAAATATAGCTACTGAATTTATTTATTTACAATATGTCTATACCACTTTCCTTGACAAGCGTTTCAAAATGATTTACACAGGAACAATTTACAATAAAAGCATCTCATAATAAAAGCACACAACATATATCAGCAATAGAAAATGTCCAAGCCCACAAAAAAAGCAACACAGGTTTTGGTTTAACCAAAAGCTGTGATGGGACTTCCCTTTGGATTCTATTGTTTGTTGGATACATTGTTGTTTTGATTTTCCTTTATGGGGATGAGGAAAACACAAGTTAAAAAGAATAGAAGTAGATCTGAGTTAATATTAAATTTGAAAGCAATTTAGATTGCATAACGATACAATAAGAATGGCCCAGATATGAATTAGGAGAATAATATCTTCTCAGAAAAATGAGGGCCATCATGATAAGCAAAGGGAGAGGATTTTGCTCATGCTTTTTTTCAGGAATAGTCCAAGGTGAGTTACATTCAACTGTAGGAGATATGTTCTTATTCCTGGTGGGCTCGTATCCTAGGTTCACATAGTACTTGGGCAATGGAGAACTAAATAGCTTGATCAACATTATGAGAAGGAACAGCACTGGGATGAGAAACTCTTTTCTGCTTCTTAGCCTTTGCTTTAACCATTAGGCTACTCTTCCATGCCTTTTTTTGTGTGCTTTCAAGTCAGTGCTGACTCGTGGCGACCCAGCTGCCTCTGGGTTTTCTTGGCAATGTATCACCCGAAGTAGATTGCCAGGCTTTTTCTTCTGAGGCAATGGAGGGTAAAGTGATTTCAAACGCTTGATCTTCTAGCTACTAAGCAGTTACTCCAACCACCAGGCTACTCCTTCCATGCCTAGCAGTCATTTAATATGTACCATCATCAGACTTGTCACCATCACTGGCCCTGCTGTCCACAAACTGAATATTTGTTGCTATTTCTTAAAAGTCTTTTTTCCAGGGTTGTGCACAAGAAAAAAAGCTTTTGGTCTGTTTTCAGCTTGGTTTTGCTGATTTTTGATCATTCTTCTGGTTTGTATTGCACACAGTGCATGTCAATTAAATTTAATGCACATTAATTGGTAAGTTAATGTACGAACACTAACAACTGAACGCACACTGATGACAGTACATGTCTAGTATTGTCACTCTCTGAGCTCTTAGAACAGCGACAATCTCATTAGCAGAATGATTAGTTAGAGCTTTTTGGCTTGAAGCGGGAAGATGATACAAATCTGTAAATCATGAGTGCAACAGGGAAATAAGGAAAGATTCTTTGTTCTTTCAGAAAGTATTAAGACCAGTGGATACTCCATGAAAATAACAGGTAGCAGATTTAAAACAAATTGGAGAAAGTATTTTTTCAATCAATACACTGTTGAGTTATGGAATTTGTTGCTAAATGATATGGTCAAGGCATCTAGCATAGCTGGGTTTAAAAATTAATCAGGCATGCTCCAGAAGGAAATGTCTATTAACAATTATTAGCCAGGTAACCTTGGGGAAGCCATTACTTAGCTCTATGAATAAACAGCAAGGGATAGATGTGGAGGCCTATTCCAATGAGTAGGTCCAGGGCCACTGTGTGTCCCGTCAGAACCGGACACACAGTGGTAGACACGATTCTGATCCCGCGGGGCAAAGTCTAGCCCCCGCGGGATCAGAATTGCATCTAAGCCTGTGTACATGCAGGCCCAGACCGGATTCCTGTTGGCCTGCACATACAGGCTCCTGCCTAGCTAACTCAGTCTGTCTCCTGAATGGAGCTACGGTGCCATGGCGTCCGGTTGCCATGGCACCACAGCTCCATTCATGTACCGTGATCCCCAGCCGCTGACAACTATTTTCATTCCCCACAGCACAACCCCCAATCTGACCTCCCAAGGCCAGGGTCAGTCTGTGGGGAATCTCCTGCACCCTTCCTACCTTCGCCGCTCCCCAGGCCTGCCATCTCCCGCCATCTAGGGGAACTTATTCCACCTCAGATGTGGAATAAGTTCCCCATTCAGTCTGCCGGCCCTGGATGTACAGGGCCGACATCAGAATCGACCCTGTACATCTGGAGCCGCAGACTGCCCACTGCCCGCCCTAACTCTGCCTCCGCACTGCCCCTTTCCCACCCCCATCTAGCCTCTCCATACAAACTCCTTGTTCATATGGGGAGGCTTGACAGGGATGGGAAAGGCGGACGAATAGTGGGGATGGACGTCCCACAGGATGTCCATCCTCACTATTCATGTTACAGAATAGACCCCTTAATCTCTGGAATTTTGTAGAGTACTTCTTAGTGATCCAGACTGACCACTGTCAAAGATAGTAGATCTGGGTTCAAAAGACCTTTATTCAGATCCAGCATGGCACAATTTTTATTTTATTTATTTTCAAAGTTTTTATATACCGCCCTTTCCTAAGATCAAGGGCAATTTACATGGAACATTGCTAAAGTTGCATCAAACAAGGAATTGAACAATAAATCGCTAGGAGAATTATTTACATGCAGAACTATTTACAGGTTATATATATTATGAGTATTGGTTCATGTGGAGGGATGTTCAGTGTAAGGGAGGAGTGGCGGTGCTAAGCGGGAGGTTCGTTTGTTAGACGAGATCATAGGTTGGTTGGGCAGATGTTATTAAGTTGGGTATATAGCATTCTTGCTGTTACCGCCCTAATACTTAATGAATAGGTATGTCTTGATTTCTTTCCTAAATGTTTGGAAATCTTTGATGGATCTCAATGTGTCAGGGAGAGCATTCCATAGGATGGGGGCTACATATGAAAATGCTCTATTGCTTGTTGCTTGTTTAGTTCTGCGGTATTCTGGTGGGATTTTGATGGTGTTCTGGGAGCATTCTCTTTTGGCTCTTGTGTCTTTTGATGGGAGAATTAATGTGGAGAGGAATGAGGGTGCTATTTTGTTGAGCAGTTTAAAAGTGGTCATCAGTAGTTTGAATTTTATCCTGCTTGAGATGGGGAGCCAGTGGAGCATGTGCAGGATGGGGGTGGTATGATCAGATAGAGCGGCCTTACAGATCATTCTGGCTGTGACATTCTGTGCTATTTGTAGTTGGTTAATGGTCTTTTTGGGAACTCCTTGGAGAAGACTATTACAGAAATCTAAATGAGAGGTGACTAGGGCTAAGTACCACTTGATCTCTCAGCAGCATTCGACCTGGTCGATCCCACCCTTCTTCTCTCTCGTCTTCGGGATGCGGGTATTCGTGGTTCAGTATATCATTGGTTTCACTCTTTTCTCTGTCATCGGTCCTTTGCTGTTTCCTCCTCCAATTCTCGCTCTAATCATTTTTCGCTCCCTTGTGGTGTCCCTCAGGGTTCTATCTTGGCTCCACTATTGTTTAATGTTTTTCTTGCCCCCCTGGCACTGATCATTCAACAATCTGGGATTTCGAGTTACTTCTATGCCGACGATATCTTTCTGTTGCATCACACTTCCTCATCCTGTCCTGATATATCTCCTTTAGAAAATTGTTTGTCCACTATTTCTTCGTGGCTTTCTTCTAATTGCTTAGTCCTTAATGTAAATAAGACTGCTGCAATTTGGTTCCCTCACACCTCTCCTACACCCTCACTTGCTCCATCCCTTGCAGGCTCTACCATAACTGTAGTCCCCAAGCTTCGCTACCTTGGAGTCTTCCTTGATAGTGCCCTCAGCTTTCATGATCATATCTCCCACATTTCTCGGTGTTCGTTTCTATGTCTCCGGAAAATCCGTGCTGTTCGCCCCTTTCTGTCCACTCAAGCCCTTACCACTCTTCTTCTCTCTTTAGTTATTACCAGATTAGATTTCTGCAATACTATTTTCGCCGGTCTCCCCCAAAATCAAAAACACCGTCTTCAATTGATCCAAAACACAGCTGCTCGCATGATCCTCCACGCTTCCCCCCGCGATCATGTCACCCCTCTGCTATATCACCTCCATTGGCTACCACTTGACTACCGGATATCTTTCAAAGTTCTCACCCTAACTCACAAAGCCATCTATCACTCAATACCTGCTTATCTTTCGGATCTACTGACTTATCATACCCCTTCACGCAGTCTTCGATCCATACACATCAACCGTCTTCATCTTCCAGCACCTTCCAAAGCTCATTTGCAATCCACCAGGAAATCGGCCTTTTATTATTTAGCACCCTCTCTCTGGAACTCTCTCCCCACCAACCTCCGTACAGAAGAATCCTATCCCAAATTCCGCTCTCTTCTCAAAACTCACTTTTTCTCTCTAGCTTTTCCCTTCTAACTCTCCTTTCCTCTGTCTTTTTGGCTGCAATTTGGATATCTTTTCTGCCCCCTTTTCTCTCCCCTCTATCATATATTGTAATTTTTATCTTTCTAACTATTGATTTTATATTGTAAACCGCCTCGATGTTACGGGAGGCGGTATATTAAATGCGAAATAAACAATAAACAATAAACAATCTGAAGTCGTAGGGGTTGAGCAATGGCCTAAGGTGTTCTATTATCCGGAGTTTAAAAAATATGTTTCTTGTGATTAGTTTTATGTGTGATACCATGCTGAGGGATTGCTCTAGGGTGACCCTCAAATATTTCACTTCTTTTCTGATTGGTAGGTCTGATTCACATATTGGGAGGGTCATGGGAGGGTGAAGATTGTGTTTCTTGTTGTGTATAGGACTTTGTTTTTTTTTTAAAGTTAATTTGAAGGTTAATTGAGTTTAGCCATTGTTGTGCTTCTTTAATGCAGGATGGTTATGTCAATAGGAACATACAACATGATATCATCAGCGTAGATGTGATATCCTACTTTGAACTTTCTGAATATTTTGCATATGGGTTGAAGGTAGAGGTTAAATAGAAGTGAAGATAGGGCAGAACTTTGTGGGATATCCTGCTCCTGTTTAAAGCTTGACGATGTTTCTGTGCCAACTTGTACTTGTTGGGAGTAAATTGGATATGTATGACCTAAACCAATGGAATGTAGTGCCCATGATGCCAATTTGTTCTAGTCTTTTAATTAGCGTATTATAATTGACATTGTCAAATGCAGCTGCAATATCAAAAATACCAGTATAAATGTTTGTTTTGCATTGTCCATTCCACGTATGAGTTTGTCCAAGCGTGTTAATAGTAGCGTTTCTATGCCATGAAAGGGACTGAAACCATATTGATGGTCATCTAGGGTGGGCTTTGAGGCCTACATAGTCCCATAATTGTGTTTGTACCACTTTTTCAATTAGTTTGGAGACAAATGGGATACTCGCTATGGGTCTGTATGAGCTGCGGTTCATTTTGTCGAGGGATTTGTTTTTTAGGACAGGGCAGATCATCGAATGTTTGAGCTCTCGTGGCATGTATCCCTGTGAGAGGGATTGGTTTACTATGGGTAGGAGACACAGCTTAAAGATCCCAAATTACCCATGTCTACTAATAGCCAAATTAATATGAATAAAATACAGTCTCTAAAATGCTTGTATGCAAATGCTAGAAGTCTAAAAATAAGATGGGAGAGTTAGAATATATAGCACTAAATGAGAGGTTAGATGTGATTGGAATATCAGAGACATGGTGGAAGGAGGACAACCAGTGGGACACTGTAATACCTGGGTACAAACTATATCGTAATGATAGAGCTGATCAAATTGGTGGAGGGGTTGTGCTCTATGTTAGAGAGGGCATTGAGTCAGAAAGGATTAAAGTTTTGCAGGAAACAAATTTTGCTGTAGAATCTCTATGGATTGAAATTCCATGTAAAAAAGGGGAAGGCGATGGCGGTGGGGGTGTACTATCGACCGCCTGGCCAGAATGAACAAATTGATGATGAAATGCTCAAAGACATCAAGGAAGCTAACAAAAGTAACAGTGCGGTAATAATAATGGGTGATTTCAATTACCCCGGTATCGACTGGGTGAGTGTCATGGCAGGACATGCTAGGGAGATAAAGTTCCTAGATGACATAAATGACTGCTTCTTGGAGCAGCTGGTTCTTGAACCGACCAGAGGGGAAGCCATATTAGACCTAGTCCTTAGTGGACCACCAGATCTAGTGCAAGAGATAAGGGTGTTGGGGCCACTTGGCAATAGTGATCAAAGCATGATCGCCTTTGATTTAATTAGTGGAGGAGGGATAGTAAGAAAATCCACAGTACTACCTTTTAACTTTCGAAAGGGAGACTATGATAAAATGAGGAAAATAGTTAAGAAAAAACTAAAAGGAGCAGTTGCAAAGGTTACAGAATTACATCAAGCTTGGGTGTTGTTGAAAAATACTATCTTGGAAGCCCAGACCAGCTGTAGTCCACGCTTTAAGAAAAGTGGAAGGAAGTCCAAAAAACTGCCAGCATGGTTTAAAGGTGAGGTCAGAGAGGCTGTTGTTGCCAAAAAAGCATCTTTCAGGAAATGGAAAAAAGAGCCAAACGATGAAACCTGGAAACAGCACAAGCACTGGCAGGTCAAATGCAAGGCATTGATAAAGAAGGCAAAGGGAGAATTTGAGAAGAAGCTTGCTGCGGAAGCAAAAACGCGAAATAAAGATTTTTTCAAGTACATTCGAAGCAAAAAACCTGTGAGAGAGTCAGTTGGACCATTAGATGATAGAGGAGTTAAAGGGGCACTAAGAGGCGACAAGGCGATAGCGGAGAGACTGAATGAGTTCTTTGCTTCGGTCTTTACTGAGGAAGATGTAGGGATGTTACCCATGACTGAAGTGGTATTTAAAGGTGCGGAAGAATTGAAGGAAATATCGATACATCGGGAAGATGTATTACAACTATTAGATAAACTGAAGAGTAGCAAATCACCTGGGCCGGATGGTATACATCCAAGGGTGTTGAAAGCACTGAAATATGAGATTGCAGACCTGCTATTAGTAATCTGTGAACTATCATTAAAATCATCTCTAATACCTGAAGATTGGCGGATCGCCAATATAACACCAATTTTTAAAAAGGGTTCGAGGGGTGATCCGGGAAACTACAGACCGGTGAGCCTCACGTCAGTACCGGGAAAAATGGTAGAAACCATCATAAAGAATAAAATTACTCAGCATGTAGATAGTCATGGCCTAATGGGAGACAGCCAACATGGCTTTAGACAAGGAAGATCTTGTCTTACTAATCTGTTATGTTTTTTTGAAAGTGTGAATAAACAGGTGGACAAAGGTGAGTCAGTTGATATAGTGTATCTGGACTTTCAGAAAGCCTTTGACAAGGTCCCTCATCAGAGACTTTTGGCAAAACTAAAGAGTCATGGGATAGGAGGCAGTGTACTACTGTGGATCAGGAACTGGTTAAAAGATAGAAAGCAGAGGGTTGGGCTAAATGGCCAATTTTCCCAATGGAGAAAGGTGAATAGTGGTGTACCCCAGGGATGTGTGTTGGGTCCGCTGCTTTTTGACATATTCATAAATGACCTGGAAAGTGGAATAACGAGTGAGGTTATCAAATTTGCAGATGACACAAAACTATTTAAAGTTGTTAAAACCCAAGAGGATTGTGGAAAATTGCAGGAGGATCTTGATAAATTGGAAGACTGGGCATCAAAATGACAGATGAAATTTAATGTGGACAAGTGCAAAGTTATGCACCTAGGGAAGAACAACCCATACTATGGTTACACGATGCAAGGTTCCATATTAGGGACCACCACCCAGGAAAAAGATTTAGGCGTCATTGTGGATAACATTTTAAAACCCTCGGCCCAGTGTGCAGCGGCAGCCAAGAGAGCAAATAGAATGCTAGGTATCATAAGGAAAGGAATGGAAAATAAAACAAAAGATATTATAATGCCTCTATACCGTTCCATGGTGAGACCGCACCTTGAATATTGTGTGCAATTCTGGTCGCCGTATCTTAAAAAAGATATAGCGTTATTAGAAAAGGTTCACAGAAGAGCCACCAAAATGGTAAAGGGGAAGGAAGGATACTCCTATGAAGAAAGGCTAAAAAGGTTAGGGCTCTTTAACCTGGAAAAGAGACGGCTGAGGGGAGATATGAAAGAAGTCTATAAATTAATGAACGGAGTGGAACGGGTAAACGTAGATCTACTGTTTACGTTATCAGAATATAGAAAGACTAGGGGACATGCAATGAAACTACAGGGTAAACTATTTAAGACTAATAAAAGAAAATATTTTTTCACTCGACGTGTAATCAAACTCTGGATTTTGTTACCGGAGGATGTAGTAAAGGCTGTTAGTGTAACTGGGTTTAAAAAAGGTTTGGACAAGTTCCTGGAGGAAAGGTCCATAAACCATTATTAAGAAGGGACCCAGGATATCAATGCTTGACCTAGTACAAGCATTGCAGAACCTGTGTCTTTTGGGGAAACTGCTAGGTATGTATGACCTAGATTGGCCACTGTTGGAAACAGGATACTGGGCTTGATGGACCTTGGTCTGACCCAGTATGGCATATCTTATGTTCTTATGTTCTTAGATATGGGGCTAATCATTTTGTTTGCCTTGATCCAGCTGACTGGGCATGGGTCAATTGGGGATGTGGTGGTGTTAATATTGGTGATCATGTTTAGCAGTTGTTTTTGATCAATTAGGTGAAAGGAGTTCTAAGTGTTGGGTTTGTGGTAACTTTGAGCAGGACTGTAGTGTTTGCAGTATTGCTTTTCAGCTTGTCAGCAATGTGCTTGGTGAAGATTTGGGGTTTTATTATGATACTGCATTCATCATTGTTTGGAGTTTGGGTTTGGGTTTTGACAATTTTTAAGAGCTCTCTCAGTCGATTGAGTGAATTGGTGAGGATTTTTGTGTGATAGTCTTTTTATTAAGGATGGCTTCTCTGTATTTCTGAAGGAATGTCATATAGGATAGTTTATCATCAGGTGATTTAGTGGCCCTCCACTTGTGTCCTTTTTTTCTTAGTTCTTTTTTTAGTATAGTGAGCTCTTTGGTGTATCATTTTTCCGTGGGTCTGTGAGTTGGGTTTCCTTGGGGTTTTGTGGGTGCTGCACCATTTGATATTGTGGTGTTTCAAGTGTTTATGGAGTTATTGAAATCTGTAGATTAGTTATATAAATGAGGCAGTATGGTTTTAAGGAAGTTGTCCTTATTGAAGTGAGAAAATCTTTTAAGAGTCGCTGCATTAGATTGATGGGGGTCATGTGGTGTAATTGATATGGTGAATTTTATTATATAGTGGTCGGACCATGGGACTTGAGTTGTATTTGGGGGTATGTAAAGTGGTTGGCATGTAATTAGTTTTGGGATTAATATTAGGTCTAGGATGTTGCCTTTAGAATGAGTAGGCATGGTTATTATTTGCTGAAATCCCATGTCATCCATTGAGTTGATGAATAGGGTGGATTGTGTTTTGTGGAGGAATGGTAGATTGAAGTCACCTAGCAGGATGTGGGGTTTTCTTAGTGATGTTGAGTATGTTGATTCTAGGATAGATGTGAGGTTGTCATTGTTGGGAGTGGGTGGTCTGTATAATAGGAAGATGGACAAGTTTTTGTTTTCTATTTTAATTATATCCATACCATCTATGTTGTTATAAATGCTGAGTGAGGCTTTTAGTTCTTGCTTACTTAATATGAGTACGCCTTCTCCTTTTTTGAGTTCCTGGGATAATTGAATAGGATGCATCCAGAAATGTTTAATTGGTTTAACAAAACAGTGGCTGTGTCTGATATGCAGGTTTCTGTGATGCACAGCAAATCGGGGCTTTCATCTCTTACTAGATGGAGTATGACTAGTATTTTATTTCTAATGGATCTTGCATTGATGAGGACAGATTTTATTGGAATAGGGGAGGTGGGTGATGTTTGGCCGGGGTTAGAGGTTTGTGTGTAGATGTGTGTGAATCTGTGCTGGGCTTTATTGTATTTTGCATTATGCACTTTGTTGTTTGTTTCTATAGATGTGGAGGGAGGGGTTGTGTCTGGGGTGGATTATAAGGATGTGGAAGTGTTGGGGTGCTTCTGTTTGAAGTGGGAAGGGGCGGGTTGTGGTAGATGTTATGATCAGAATGAGGATGGTGCAGAGCAGTATTTTTGTAGGTTCTATGGTGGTGTGTAATATGATGGGTCAATGAGACATGTTGTGGATTCAGCTTGGTGATTATTCTTCAACTTAGAACTATGACTTTGGCACAGACTTACAATGATAATGATATGCACTGTGAACATACTTACAAAAATGATAATTGTGAACATATAATGACTTGGAGCTATGATGACACTATGATAATATTATAAATTTACAGTAGATATACAGTAGTTATATACTCTGTTGTGATATTTACAGAACTAATAATTGTGAGACTTGTAGTGATAGATATGTGTTAGAGTGTTTAACTGGTTCAAAATGGTCCTTAGTCGATTCAAATTGAGATAGACGGGTATGTGCACAGAGTGCCTTGAGGTGGTCATATGAGTTCAAGCAGCGAGCACAGAATGGGTTAGGTTATCAGCTTACCTTCCCCGTCATGGGTTACATCAATCGAGCTTGGGGTTTTTTGGTGTGGTTTCTCTGTGCCTTGAGCTTACTGTCTTGAGATTCCTTTGGGATTGTGATTCTCTGTTCAGGGGGAAAGAGTTTCATGTTCCTGAGGCGGAGCTCTGGCTTTCTGTTTGACTGTGTCAATTAAGTCTTAGTTTTCTGGTTTTTGCTTGTTTCTTCTATTTGGTTGGTTTCACGCCTTGGAGCCACGCCTAAGGGCCACATCAAAGGGCCTTCTGGCAAGGCCCTTAGGTGCAGGAGCATCTGAAGTGTGTTGTATTTTAATGTACAGCTTTGCCGCTCAGTGATGATGCTCTGTTGGGCACCACGCTCTGTTGATCACCACTCTCTCCTTCCTAACTGGTGAAAACGTATGCACTGATTTGCACTGCGAATGTAAAAAAAGTCGCCTTGGGGTTCTGTTTACTTTAAGGCAGAGTAAAAGCATACCACCTTCTCATTTTCTGGCGTATGGGGCATATGTATTCTAGTGCGACACAGTTTTGCACTTACTATACATTAGACATTATCACTAGTATGCGGCAAGTGCAAATATCATGTACTAACTGTTGGGGGTTGGCTACTGCACTGAAAAGTCCCTTACATTAGACTTATTCATAATTAATGCAAGGCCACCTAAGTACCAGCATGCTACCCACAATGTGCCATTCATGCCCGCTCTCTGTCCATAATCTGCCCAGTCTCTGCCTCATGGTGCACTAAGCAGTTAGTGTGGGATTTTCAACATGCTGGCTGTTTGTGCACACAGTAACCATTAGTGTGGACTGTTAGTGCATGCTAAAATGTGCAGTAACAATTAGCACACCTTAGTAAATGGCCCCTACATGTATCATCAGCCTCACCCTTTCCCTCAATTGCCCACACCAATAGCAGATACATAGTAGGGGAATATTTTCAGCGTATGGGCTTTACTCTAGAATATTTTCAATGATAGACCATTGAATAGTTTCTTTTCAAAAGCAGCTGCACACTTTCTGAGAGAAAAAGGAGTCACACACTTCGGGGCATGTCTGCTACATAAAACATAGGTGTCTATCACACATGACACTCAAACACTGAGCATGAGGGTGGAGCTTGACCCATGTTAAAAAATGGAAGTGTACCCGGCATGTCCCCATGTAGCCAGCGTGGGTTTTGCACCACTCCCATTCTCATCCTGTTTGGAACAATCAGTGCATTTGCACTTAATGCTTGGAACCAGACGCACAGGGTAGATGGGATTCTGATCCCACGGGGCACGTCTAGCTCCTGCAGGATCATTATCCCATCTAAGCCTGTACATGCAGGCCTGGACCCGATTCCGGTCGGCCTGCATGTACAGGCATCTGCTCAGCTAACACAGTCAAGGCTCCTGAATGGAGCTGTGGCGCCATGGGTCCCGTTGCCAAGGCACTGCGGCTCCATTCAGGAGTTGCGATCTCCAGCCGCCACCGACTTCATTCTTTCCTCACAGATCGACTCCTGATCTGGCCTCCCATGGCCAGGGTCGGGCTGTAGGGAATCTCCTGCACCCCCTCCAGCCTTTGTTGCTGCCCAGGCCTGCTGTCCCATCCCCTCTAGTGGAACGTATTCCACCTCAGAGGTGGAATAAGTTCCCCATCCAGTCTGTCAGCCCCAGATGTACAGGGCTGACATCAGAATCAACCCTGAACCTCCGGGGCCGTGGATCGCCCACCCTATCTCCACCTCTTCCCCTACCTCTTTTCCACCCCCGCCTAGCCTCCCCATACAAACTCATTGTTCATATGGGGAGGCTTGGCGGGGATGGGAAAGGCGGACGAATAGCAGGGCTGGACATCCATACCCACTATTTGTGTTACAGAATAGACCCCATAGGCAATTTAAAAATTGGCCTCCCATATTTTACCAGTGATAATTTATGATTCTGTAGTAGCTACTAAACCAAAAAAAAATCTGGTTCTAATTAAATGCAGAATTCCAAGGGGGTGGGAGATGGAGGGAAGAGTAAGAAGGAATCTTTGCATGAAGTGAAACAGTTGCAAACCAAATTTCATACAATGAAAATAGAAATACAATCAAAGAAGTATTTTAAAGAAATGAACATAGTCACTGTAGGCGGGGACATGCTTTGGATAGGGTGTGCACAGTGCTGGTAGTTAGTGCACAGTATGTTACCATATGTAACTGTTATGGCTGTCGATAATACAGGTGTACTTAATGCCACCTCAAGAATTGGCATTAAGTGAAGGTATAAACATGTAGCCAAGTAGTGCAACTGCTGTTGAATTGAAAAAGATCCTCCCTTCATGATGGTGAAATATAATCTCCCTGACCACATAACTATCCATAAATGGCAGCCCCCATTGTACCCCCCCCCCCGATCATATTCTTCCAATCAAATACATTACCCAATGACAGCCCTCCCACCCATTGACAACTCCCTTGGAGACCATCCCCTTTCCCTTCCTCTAACTCTATGGCACTTACTGGGGTCATCCTAATAGTCTAGTAGGTGGGTAGAGTGATTCCTCTCTGCTCCTGCCCCATTGCCACCTGGGTTGAAATTGGTGACACCTTGCAGTAATACTGTGAAACTACTGCTAGAGGGCCGTAGCTGCTATTTTGAACCCATGGGGCAATGGGGCAGGAGGTGAAAGGGATTACTCCTGCTTTCTCCATTAAACTACCAGAAATAGCCTAGTAAGGGCTGGTGGAGAATCAGGAGTGGGGAGGAGGGTCAGGGCATGGTCTCCAAGAGGGGTTCTCATTGGGTAGGGGTTTTCATCAATGTTGTTGTTGTTAAGTGCCATCGAGTCGGAGTCGACTCATGGCGACCCTCTGGATAGCTATCCTAAATTGTGTTCGGTCTTCAGTCAGGCGGCTCATTGTTGACAGACTGGTACCCGTAGCTGCTGTTATTGTATCGATCCATCTCATAGCTGGCCTTCCTCTTTTGCGTTGACCTTCTATCTTGCCAAGCATGATGTCTTTCTCTAATGATCTCTCTCTCCGCATGATGTGTCCAAAGTATGAAATAAAGGGGGTCTAATCTAGGGGGCTGCATTGAGGGGGGGGGGGTATTAGATGGTTGGAGGGATTTGCAATTGGTCACCACAAGTGAAGATTCTTGTTTTTTAGGATTACCACTAAAGCCCAGGTTGCATCTCTCAGTAGATAGTGTGGGAGTATCATGCAGTAAGTGTGTGCCCTGTGCAGGGTATTTGCTGACCAGGCCCCCAATAAATAGTGCACATCCTTTGCATTTACTGCACATAGATTTTGCTAAATGAACAATAAATAAATACAGTACACTTATTACATAGACATAAAACATAGTCAAACCTACATTGGCATTATAAGACCTGGCATAGCCAGGGTTCATCATAATGACTGAATCCAGCCATTCATATATGTCCAATCATATATGTATATATGCTGTTGTGTCAACATTACTGGCACCCTTACAGTTCAACCTCTTAATGTCCAGTATCTCCAAAAGTGGCCAGTGAAATGGCTTTGGACTATATATGCATAGTTTGCCAGAAAAGTCTTTTCAAAACAGGCCACATATAAACTGGCTAAATCGAGACAAAGAGGCCACCATAACTATTCCCTTAATTTAATGATAACAGGTGTTCTGAAATTTGCAATAATTCTTTGTGAGGGCATCCAGATCAGGAGAATATACTCATATGGAAAAGGCACATAGATTATATCAAATGCTAAATCTATTTTTCCAATGGTTTAATGCTAAGGATGATAACCTCAGATTTCAAATTAATAGCGGTATGGTTGAGACTCAAGTTTTAGATACCTTGATTAAAAAAAGAAAATAAGATTTTGTAATAGCCATATACAGAAAACCTACAGCACAGGTAAAAGCAAACTCACATTTTCAAAGTCACCAGGTAGCTTCAAAAATAGCCTCTCCACAAGCTATGTTTTTAAGAAAAAGAGAGGGAGTTACTAGCTGAGGTAAAATAGCACACTTTGACACAGACATATGTACTACATAAGTTAATAACCTTTGTATTTGCAGATGAGCAACTCCTGTGGTAAATATAAATTTGCATTACTGAAACCAAGAATATTGCACATTTCTGCCTACAGTAACATTTTAGGCACCTTAGGACCTTAGGTCGGCCTGCAGTCTCTTAAAGGGATAAATTAAGCACCCAACCCAATTCTCCTACACCAGTCACTAACCACGACCACCAAACCCATCCAACATGAAAGTTCAAAACTCTAAATCCACATGACCTGAAAGAGCAAAACTCAACCTCAAACCCCAAATCACTCCCTCAACTTGAACGATCAACCGTTATCCCCTAAAACCCCAACAATTAGTTATCAAACAGTCCAAATTCCCTCTCAGACATTAAAAGGCAGGCCCCCCTCCTTCACCCCTCCTTCTGGGTACCTACTATAGGTTTCACTGGTGATTAATGGTAGGCAGGAGTGATCTCATTACTCCTGACTTGTCAAGCATTTAGATTCAAAATGGTGCTGGCTGACCCCCAGTGGTAGTCTCATGGTCTATTACTGAGGGTCAAGCCACAAGCACTTAAGCTTGTCTTTATCCTTAGGTTTTCCCATAGTCTACACAAGGGGTATCAACCTGATGGGCCATCTTGTCTCCTTGGCTCTAAACCCCTTGTTGCTGTTTTTAAGTGCTATTGAGTCGATGTTGACTCATGGTGACCTTGTGTATAGTGGTCCTAAACTGTATTCAGTCTTCAGTCAGGCATCCATTTAGTGATAGTGCCATCCATAGCTGCTGTTATTGATCTTTGCAAATGATCTTTCTCTTTTCATAATGGGGGTTATTCCAGAACATGAATAAGGGGTTTGTATGCGCAGTGGAGATGTTTATATGCTGAAAACTTCCCAGATCGTACATGGTACTAGCACAGTGATCTCAAAACGTGCTCAGAAGGGGTAGAACAGGGGTATGATAAGCCACGGAGACATAGAAAGTGTATTCAGGAAAGGCCCATGTACGTACGTATTAAGTATTTCCCAGAAATGTCAACGTTATTCCTAAAGAAACGTGAAATAAGGCCAGATCTTAGAAAAAATTCTGCTCTTCTCTGCTATGTGTCCCATATCGAAGAATGGAGGCGACAAGTATGTTTTAAACTGGTATGATTGCAGTCTGGAAAAATACAAGATGTAGTTTTAAGGAACAGAAAGCAGAGATGAGGGAATATTGTAAGGTAGAGACACATTAATAAACACCCTTACAGAAATATTAAGAAGAGCAACAGTGTTTACTCAGGTTATGCACTTATGTGCTATTTGTTCTAAAGGACGGTTCGATTCCGTGGACCACACATTACTCATGGAGCGGCTGGCAGAGAAGGGGATCCAGGACACAGCCTTGAGGTGGTGCGAATCATACCTTTCAGACAGATGGCAGCATGTGAGGTCAGGATCCAAAACGTCCAAAGCTTTCCAGCAAACACAAGGTGTCCCACAGGGTTCATACCTCTCAGCGCTGTTCTTTAACATATACATGCAGCCCATCGGCACACTCGCTGAAGACTTCGGCATCTCATGCCTTGCATATGCCGACGATGTATTACTCTATACGCCGTTCACCACAGACCAGCCAGATTTCTCAACACTAACCTCCTGTTTCGGCGCCATAGCAGACTGGCTCTACACCCAAAACCTAAGGATAAATTTAAAGAAAACTGAAGCATTATTCATTACCAGGGACCAATCCTTCACACCACCAGCGGTACTAAAGTCTAAAAATAAGATGGGAGAGTTAGAATATATAGCACTAAATGAGAGGTTAGATATGATTGGAATATCAGAGACATGGTGGAAGGAGGACAACCAGTGGGACACTGTGATACCTGGGTACAAACTATATCGTAATGATAAAGCTGATCAAATTGGTGGAGGGTTGCTCTCTATGTTAGAGAGGGCATTGAGTCAGAAAGGATTAAAGTTTTGCAGGAAACAAATTTTGCTGTAGAATCTCTATGGATTGAAATTCCATGTAAAAAAGGGGAAGGCGATGGCGGTGGGGGTGTACTATCGACCGCCTGGCCAGAATGAACAAATTGATGATGAAATGCTCAAAGAAATCAAGGAAGCTAACAAAAGTAACAGCGCGGTAATAATAATGGGCGATTTCAATTACCCCGGTATCGACTGGGTGAGTGTCATGGCAGGACATGCTAGGGAGATAAAGTTCCTAGATGACATAAATGACTGCTTCTTGGAGCAGCTGGTTCTTGAACCGACCAGAGGGGAAGCCATATTAGACCTAGTCCTCTTAGTGGAACACCAGATCTAGTGTAAGAGATAAGGGTGTTGGGGCCACTTGGCAATAGTGATCATAGCATGATCGCCTTTGATTTAATTAGTGGAGGAGGGATAGTAAGAAAATCCACAGTACTACCTTTTAACTTTCGAAAGGGAGACTATGATAAAATGAGGAAAATAGTTAAGAAAAAACTAAAAGGAGCAGTTGCAAAGGTTAAAGAATTACATCAAGCTTGGGTGTTGTTGAAAAATACTATCTTGGAAGCCCAGACCAGCTGTAGTCCACGCTTTAAGAAAAGTGGAAGGAAGTCCAAAAAACTGCCAGCATGGTTTAAAGGTGAGGTCAGAGAAGCTGTTGTTGCCAAAAAAGCATCTTTCAGGAAATGGAAAAAAGAGCCAAACGATGAAACCTGGAAACAGCACAAGCACTGGCAGGTCAAATGCAAGGCATTGATAATGAAGGCAAAGGGAGAATTTGAGAAGAAGCTTGCTGCGGAAGCAAAAACGTGAAATAAAGATATTTTCAAGTACATTCGTAGCAAAAAACCTGTGAGAGAGTCAGTTGGACTATTAGATGATAGAGGAGTTAAAGGGGCACTAAGAGGCAACAAGGCGATAGCGGAGAGACTGAATGAGTTCTTTGCTTCGGTCTTTACTGAGGAAGATGTAGGGATGTTACCCATGACTGAAGTGGTATTTAAAGGTGCGGAAGAATTGAAGGAAATATCGATACATCGGGAAGATGTATTACAACTATTAGATAAACTGAAGAGTAGCAAATCACCTGGGCCGGATGGTATACATCCAAGGGTGTTGAAAGAACTGAAATATGAGATTGCAGACCTGCTATTAGTAATCTGTGAACTATCATTAAAATCATCTCTAATACCTGAAGATTGGCGGATCGCCAATATAACACCAATTTTTAAAAAGGGTTCGAGGGGTGATCCGGGAAACTACAGACCGGTGAGCCTCACGTCAGTACCGGGAAAAATGGTAGAAACCATCATAAAGAATAAAATTACTCAGCATGTACATAGTCATGGCCTAATGGGAGACAGCCAACATGGCTTTAGACAAGGAAGATCTTGTCTTACTAATCTGTTATGTTTTTTTGAAAGTGTGAATAAACAGGTGGACAAAGGTGAGTCAGTTGATATAGTGTATCTGGACTTTCAGAAAGCCTTTGACAAGGTCCCTCAACAGAGACTTTTGGCAAAACTAAAGAGTCATGGGATAGGAGGCAGTGTACTACTGTGGATCAGGAACTGGTTAAAAGATAGAAAGCAGAGGGTTGGGCTAAATGGCCAATTTTCCCAATGGAGAAAGGTGAATAGTGGTGTACCCCAGGGATGTGTGTTGGGTCCGCTGCTTTTTGACATATTCATAAATGACCTGGAAAGTGGAATAACGAGTGAGGTTATCAAATTTACAGATGACACAAAACTATTTAAAGTTGTTAAAACCCAAGAGGATTGTGGAAAATTGCAGGAGGATCTTGATAAATTGGAAGACTGGGCATCAAAATGACAGATGAAATTTAATGTGGACAAGTGCAAAGTTATGCACCTAGGGAAGAACAACCCATACTATGGTTACACGATGCAAGGTTCCATATTAGGGACCACCACCTAGGAAAAAGATTTAGGCGTCATTGTGGATAACATTTTAAAACCCTCGGCCCAGTGTGCAGCGGCAGCCAAGAGAGCAAATAGAATGCTATTTATCATAAGGAAAGGAATGGAAAATAAAACAAAAGATATTATAATGCCTCTATACCGTTCCATGGTGAGACCATACCTTGAATATTGTGTGCAATTCTGGTCGCCGTATCTTAAAAAGGATATAGCGTTATTAGAAAAGGTTCACAGAAGAGCCACCAAAATGGTAAAGGGGATGGAAGGATACTCCTATGAAGAAAGGCTAAAAAGGTTAGGGCTCTTTAACCTGGAAAAGAGACGGCTGAGGGGAGATATGATAGAAGTCTATAAATTAATGAACGGAGTGGAACGGGTAAACGTAGATCGATTGTTTACCTTATCAGAATATAGAAAGACTAGGGGACATGCAATGAAGCTACAGGGTAAACTATTTAAGACTAATAAAGAAAATATTTTTTCACTCAAACGTGTTATCAAACTCTGGAATTTGTTACCGGAGGATGTAGTAAAGGCTGTTAGTGTAGCTGGGTTTAAAAAAGGTTTGGACAATTTCCTGGAGGAAAGGTCCATAAACCATTATTAAGAAGGGACCCAGGATATCAATGCTTGAACCAATACAAGCATTGTGGAACCTGTGTCCCTTGGGGAAACTGCTAGGTACATATGACCTAGATTGGCCACTGTTGGAAACAGAATACTGGGCTTGATGGACCTTGGTCTGACCCAGTATGGCATATCTTATGTTCTTATGTTCTTATGTACTAAAAGTAAGAGACGCCGAACTTCAAAGCAAGCCAACCATCCGCTACCTAGGGATAACACTCGATCAGCAACTGAACATGAAAGCCCATACAAATAACACCGTAAAGACAGTATACCTTAAGATTCGCACAATCCGCCACCTACGACCTCTGCTAGACCCGGATAACTTTAGGACAGTATACCAGGCACTAATCATGCCCCACTTCGATTATGCCAACAACATCCTACAGGGGCTACCAAAAAACACGCTGATCCCACTACAACTAGCGATGAATGCCGCAGCCAGAATTCTACATGGTGCATCCAGAAGGGACCACATAACACCAATCCTGAAGCAACTTCACTGGCTACCAGTTCAATGTAGAATCACCTTCAAGACCCTGCTGATGACATTCAAAGCCATCAATAGAATCACTTCCGCCTCTATCACAGACCTCATCATCCCACAAATAGAGCCAGAAGATCACTCTCAGTAAACACCCTGAGTATCCCCAGCAAGATCACTAAATGCTCACAGTCCACAAAAAAGAGAGCTTTTGAGTACTACGCTCCCTTGTGCTGGAATACTCTCCCACCTAACATCTGGTCCATTACAGACCTCACCACCTTCAGAAAGGCCCTGAAACATCACCTCTTCATGCAATACTATGGCACCACACAACGACCAGTCATCTCCAAGCAACTAAACAGCCACCCCACGTCACCCACCATACATGATACCAGCACAACATGTTAGCTCTACCTGAACCTGACCAGGACCATGTATATAGTACCTAAGAATGTTTATAATAACCTAGAATGTAAATACTTAGCCTAAAACCTGTATATAGTTTACCCAGTTCATCCCAAGTTTATCAACCCTGTTCTCTGTAAGTCCAGTACGGGCCTCCACGACTGGACATAGTTAATGTTCCTTGTAACCCGAGCTGAATTTGAAAAACGTGGTATAGAAAAGACTTTAAATAAAATAAATAAAATAATAAAATAAAGGAGCCAATCTATGGGACACTAACAATTCACATGTTCAGAAAAATGGGACTGCTGATGCAGGGATAGTATGGGTGTGAGCAGGGAAAGGATTCCTTTTTGGGTTGGAAACAGAGATCCTATTTGATTTCCTAGTACCCCATGCGATGATGGTATGCCATAGTTGTTATGTAAAGGTTCAGGGCATCTTTATGGCAGAATCATGTTGTGACAGAAAGTGAGAATGTGAGTTTGTGTGTGTGTGGTTTGAGGGGTGCATGGGGAGATCTGATATGCTCATCTGCAATTCAGGGGGGACATGAAAGCCTGGCCAGTACCTGAACCATATGGATAACTGCAGCGTTACCAGGTGCCAGTGTGATTGGGCAGTCAAACTCAGAGAAGGTTCATTATAACTAAATGTCAAAACATATCCCTATCAATAATAAGTGACCCTCAGAATAAGGGTGCCCAACAATGAAAACAGCACTGATGCATGCCCATAATGCACATTATGGAACCAATGGTGTTGCTGTTGAGCATGTATTAGTGCTGTTTGCACTGCTGAATGCCCTTATTCTGAGGGTCCCTTATTATTGACAGGGATATGTTTTGACATTTAGTTATAGGGAACCTATTCAGATTCCTTCTGGATTATTTTTCATAGGGTACTCTAATAATATCTTATATTGTTGGCAGAGTGGTAGGGCAGCCATACATCTGCTGTGCCAGGCACTGGGAGACATGATTGATGTTGTGCCAACATTCCCCAGATTGTTCCATGAGGCCTACATCCCTACACAGTCTAGGATTTATGAGAGCTTTGAGAATGGTGATATATCTGGAGGCTGGCTACTTGGTTTGATGGTACAGGGATCTCCCCTCCGATGCCCACACAGGCCTGACCAGGGGAGAAGTGCCACAAAGCTGACTATGGGAAGGCAGACAAGGTTGCCCCACAGATAGCGGATGTGTATAGATCAATATATGCCATGATGGGACAGGTGTAGTTGCAGTGAGAAGTATCAGTACCCAGACAGGTGGGAATCAGATTCCATAGCCAGAAGTCCCTACTACTACTGATCATCTGTATAGCACTACAAGACATGCAGTGCTGCACAGACACACATGAAAGATGGTCCCTGCTAAGATGAGCTTACAATCTTGTCAAGATAGACAACCACAACAGTTATGGATAGGATACTTCCAGGGGGAATGGTCAGGAAATGCAAGGGAGCTTAGGCGGATCAGATCCAACAGCAACAATGATGAGGTGAGCTCATTCTGGATTTGAGAGCGGCCAAAGGTGAAGCCTGATGTACAGACTCAGATAGTTTGTTCCAGACATAAGGAGCAGCAAGGTGAAAGTAGCGACTTCTGGATTTGGCAGTAGAAGGGAAGGGCACAGATAAAAACAATCTGACATAAGAGCGGAGTTCCTGAGGAGGGGTGTAGGGAGAGATAAGAAGGTAATGGTAGTGCGGAGCAGCAGAATGAATGCACTTACAGGCCAGAGGCATGGAAAGGGCATACATTTATTGCTCAGCAATACTATCCATCCTTTGGGGAACTGCAAGGTTAGTTTGGGGTTTTGTGCACTTTGAGACTTTCTAAGTGTTGACCGAAGGAATTCTTGCTATAATCTTGACTTCTCTGCAAAGAAAATAAGTTTAAGTGACACATTGCATAAACATTGCATAAATTAAACTACACATTTCCAGATTTTACTGTAACAAGAACAAAGATGGATTTTTTTGTTTGCGGTCCGTGACACCCACTATTTAAATAAAGAGATTGACTGGTTTGTTTTGTAGGTGCGTTTCGCTAAAGCGATAGGGCCTATTGTCAAGATTCCATCCATGTATTTGTGTGTTTGCTTGTCCATACAACTAGGGTTCTTTGAGCCTGCAAAAAGCACTCTATGGGTTCAGATTGACAGGCTGGAAAGAACGACAAATACTTCTGATATCTTCCCACAGGGACCCCTTGTCTTGTGGGCAGAAAAGGAGGCCAAGTCCACAGTCTCAGCAAAGACCGCTACTGTCTGCCCTTTGGAACCCCATCTCCTGTGGGCAGAGTTAAAAAAACACAGTGCAGTTCTGGACCTAACTGCAGGCCAAGAAAAAAAATTTAGATGCAGGGGATGCAGAGAAGGCAGGAGAAATTTAAAGGGGCAATAGTCTTGGGAAAGGAAGAATGAGGGAATGGAGGGCAGGGGGTGAGAGTGCAAAGGGGAGGGACAAAGGGAGAGAGAGTATGGGAAGGGGAACAAAGAGTGGGGGAGCAGTAGGAGTGAGCTGGAGGTGGAAGGAAGACTGTGATGGGTTGGAGATTGAAGAGCTGACTGCATGGGGACAAAAGGGCACAAAGTATATATGCCAAAAGGTGCACCCATCCCCACAGAACACAGACACAGGCATCCCACCCCCACTCCTACACCACACATACACACACACACAGCGGTACCCACTTCTGTACACAGGCAACCCACCCCTGCACCACACAGATACAGGTAACCCAGCCCTGCACCACACAGATACAGGTAACCCAGCCCTGCACGACACAGATACAGGTAACCCAGCCCTGCACCACACAGATACAGGTAACCCAGCCCTGCACCACACAGATACAGGAAACCCACCCCTGCACCACACAGATACAGGTAACCCAGCCCTGCACCACACAGATACAGGTAACCCAGCCCTGCACCACACAGATACAGGAAACCCACCCCTGCACCACACAGATACAGGTAACCCAGCCCTGCACCACACAGATACAGGTAACCCAGCCCTGCACCACATAGATACAGGAAACCCACCCCTGCACCACACAGATACAGGTAACCCACCCCTGCACCACACAGATACAGGTAACCCAGCCCTGCACCACACAGATACAGGTAACCCAGCCCTGCACCACATAGATACAGGAAACCCACCCCTGCACCACACAGATACAGGTAACCCACCCCTGCACCACACAGATACAGGTAACCCACCCCTGCACCACACAGATACAGGTAACCCACCCCTGCACCACACAGATACAGGTAACCCACCCCTGCACCACACAGATACAGGTAACCCAGCCCTGCACCACACAGATACAGGCAACCCAGCCCTGCACCACACAGATACAGGTAACCCAGCCCTGCACCACACAGATACAGGTAACCCAGCCCTGCACCACACAGATACAGGAAACCCACCCCTGCACCACACAGATACAGGTAACCCAGCCCTGCACCACACAGATACAGGTAACCCAGCCCTGCACCACACAGATACAGGAAACCCCACCCCTGCACCACACAGATACAGGTAACCCAGCCTGCACCACACAGATACAGGTAACCCAGCCCTGCACCACATAGATACAGGAAAACCCACCCCTGCACCACACAGATACAGGTAACCCACCCCTGCACCACACAGATACAGGTAACCCAGCCCTGCACCACACAGATACAGGTAACCCAGCCCTGCACCACATAGATACAGGAAACCCACCCCTGCACCACACAGATACAGGTAACCCAGCCCTGCACCACACAGATACAGGTAACCCAGCCCTGCACCACACAGATACAGGTAACCCAGCCCTGCACCACACAGATACAGGCAACCCAGCCCTGCACCACATAGATACAGGTAACCCAGCCCTGCACCACACAGATACAGGTAACCCAGCCCTGCACCACACAGATACAGGTAACCCAGCCCTGCACGACACAGATACAGGTAACCCAGCCCTGCACCACACAGATACAGGTAACCCAGCCCTGCACCACATAGATACAGGAAACCACCCCTGCACCACACAGATACAGGTAACCCACCCCCCCTGCACCACAGAGATAAATGTAACCCAGCCCTGCACCACACAGATACAGGTAACCCAGCCCTGCACCACATAGATACAGGAAACCCACCCCTGCACCACACAGATACAGGTAACCCACCCTTGCACCACACAGATACAGGTAACCCAGCCCTGCACCACACAGATACAGGTAACCCAGCCCTGCACCACACAGATACAGGTAACCCAGCCCTGCACCACACAGATACAGGTAACCCAGCCCTGCACCACACAGATACAGGTAACCCAGCCCTGCACCACACAGATACAGGTAACCCAGCCCTGCACCACACAGATACAGGTAACCCAGCCCTGCACCACACAGATACAGGATACCCAGCCCTGCACCACACAGATACAGGTAACCCAGCCCTGCACACCACACAGATACAGGTAACCCAGCCCTGCACCACACAGATACAGGTAACCCAGCCCTGCACCACACAGATACAGGTAACCCAGCCCTGCACCACACAGATACAGGTAACCCAGCCCTGCACCACACAGATACAGGTAACCCAGCCCTGCACCACACAGATACAGGAAACCCACCCCTGCACCACACAGATACAGGTAACCCACCCCTGCACCACACAGATACAGGTAACCCACCCTTGCACCACACAGATACAGGCAACCCAGCCCTGCACTCCATCTCTGTACCACTCACACACACACAGGCACCGCAGCCCCACACCCTACCCACACACAGGCACCCACCTCTGCACCATGCACACAGTCACTTGCTATCTGATGATAGACCCAAATATATAGATAACACCTATTATAAAGATGTCTCATAGAGCCCCTGCTACCATAATGAGGCAGGCTTTACCATTTGTCTTCAAAGTTTTCATGCTCCCCTCCCCCAACAGATATATATGAATTTGCAGGTGGAGGAAGGGAAAAACTGCTTTGTCACACTGTAAGTATGCTCTTTTCAGCTTGTTAATTTTTTACATTTATGGGTTGTGCAATATCTGTTTCACAGACTTTGGCATTGATGCCCAAATGCACAGTGTACAGCACACAAGGGATCTTAATTAATAATGACGTTTTGCTTGTTTTTTTTCCCCACAGGCATAAAAAGGGGGATACATTTTGCATGAGAACCTGAGTATTGTAGATCCGAGCTATATAAAAGTGGAATACATAGGGTCAAATGTACCAACTGTTTTTCCCATTTTGAGGGCAATCTCCAGAACGATCTATAAGGTTATTTTAGTGACATCTGCAGTGTTTACATGTATAAATTCCCAACATGTGTAAATGGCGATATTAAAAAAATTGCCACTTCTATGTGTAGCTCTGCAGCACACACAGTTTCCTAGGGTATGTCATGGGCATGCTTTGGGTGGAACAGAAAAGGATGCACGTATTTCCAGTTCTGCATTTTAAATAATATGGATGTCAACATTTCCACCTGCTCAAGGCACTATCAGCAAACTGCTTGTTGGGACCTGGAGTCTGCAGGACTAATTGAAGGGGCAATAGTGCTTATCTCGCCGATGTTTAAAACCACCTCTAAAACAAAATTAGAGTTTCCTAGATTTGCTCCCTTTGGACATCTAGTTTTGGAAAATGCAGCAATTAGAAAAGTACTGGCAGTTTGTAGGTTACAGACCACTGCTTGCATATTTAAGTACCGGTGCCTACAGGTGCAAGTACTGGCATTGACACATTGAAAAACCCTGAGTGCTGCTGGACTCTTTTTGATGTTGTTCCTTTATTAAAAGACTGTCCTGCTGTACGTGCTGCAAAGTACACGCCCCATCCTTCTATATATTTCGCAAGAATCTCCATGTTTTTGCACTAAAAGGTAATTATTATGATTGCTTAGTATGATTTAGAATACTTGTATTATGATAAGGAATAGCAAATAGGACAATGACATCATTCCCATTTAATTGAAGAACACCGATTATCTCTTAAGGTGCGTGTAGACTAGATGCAGCACAACATGCAATGCAACCTAGTCTGCAACGTTTTGTGTAGTTGGGATGTGTTTGTGAATGGTGCACGTGCATCCTGCATGCACACTATGCACATTCGCATCATGCTCAGTTGGATCCGAACACTGCTGGTTTTTGCCATGAACACAAAAGCAAACTAAGTATCAATTGGGATGCTATTCGGAGCACTTCTCTGATTAGTATGTGCTCGCAAACTAAGTGGACCACAATGTGTGTAGCTTGTCTCTAAGAATGCACTCTTCATGCGCACTCATCCCAGTTAGCTCGAGTTTCGTTGCACGTTACATTGCATGTTTCGATCGCCCAATCTATACACACCTTTAGGAAGACTATGGGGTATGTTTATTAAAGAGTGTTAAGGTAGCAAAGATGCTAGTGACAGGCATTATCAGCATCCATGAGCGGTTAATGCCGCAGAAAGCACCAATATCGCTGAATTAATGTGCGGAAGTGGTGTCCATAATGTTAAAGTAAAAGGAGGTGGAGAGTGGGTGTTAATGGGGCAGAGACTGGATGGGGATAGCATATGCCCCTTTAGCGCCAGTTAGTATTACCGTGCATTAGAGCTCCCGGCGCTGGAAACCCAAAAGCCATCTGAAAGCTCGCAGTAAGGGCTATTTCTGAGGGAGAGAGCCTATTTAAATGTATGCAATGTGCTCCTTCCGTTGTGGGACCAAAATTAGTGATAGTAGTACTCCATTGGCAGTAACAGTATGGTGCTCTATAAATAAAGGGCACTATGTTATTAGTGTCAAATTGGCAAAGGAGTTGTCATGTGAGCAATACAGTGGGGCTGGCTGGTCCACTAGGCTGACTAGTCGGCTGCCTAGGGTGTACATCTACAATGACTGGTATGACTCTGCTGTGACAGTGGCAAGCACATATACATGCTGCCGCAGTCAAAAAGGAGTTGTGCCGCTGCCACCATGCTGCGATGTCAGCATTGTGTGAGGGAGGGGGTGGCGGTCGCAGAAGAAATGTATGTCCTGGCCCTGCATGTCATGTGCTGCGCTGCAGTTGCCATTGTCAGTTGCATGCCAAGCATGTCAGTAGCAGGAACAGTGGAGCATATGGTGATGCCTCCCTTCCGAGATCTAAGGCAGCAGCACACATGCCCACATACCCTGGTGGAGGGGGCAAGAGTGGCATGGTGTGACTAACTACATGTGTCTAACTTTAATAAGGCTGCCTACAGCACTGAAGCAGCAGCTGTACCATGCTTGCAGGGAGGAAGGGATTGGCCGGCATGCTGTCTACCATGATCAGTGGACCCTGGCAACCGGTTAGTTTGCAGAGTGGATGGGCTGGCCCTGTGATCAGGATGTCCCCATTTGCACATATTGAGTGGATATGTGCATGTGGGGATACTATGCAATATGATTACAGCCCATGTCAGAGGGAAAATGACCACCTTGCTCTCTCACCTGCCAAATGATGACCATAATCTGTGGGTGAACCAGTGACCCCTCCATAAGTAAGTATTCAGTCAGTTACAACCATGTAAATCACATGTGAATCTAAAGTAGTTATTATGGTCTGAAAAATATAGATTATTCCATGACTGGCCCACAAGCACATACCAGGAAATCATACCCCTCAATACCTGGCAGATCTACTACAATTCCATACTCCCGCTCGTTCACTTTGATCATTACACATTAACCACCTTAACCTCCCCTCTCCATCACATGCCCACTTACAATCTATGCACTCTTCTGCTTTCTTTTTCATTGGCCCTGCCTACTGGAAATCCCTACCCACTTCCCTCAGACTCGAACAACACTATCCCATCTTAGAGAGATCTGAAAACGCACCTTTTCTCCATTGCTTTTGACCTCCCTTCCCCTTTTGTGTGAAGCCCTCCTCTTCCCCCTTTCTCTCACTCCTCTTCTCTTTAGTCCGTATATTTAAATGTCTTGAGTTCTTTCCTATAACACTTTGTAACTTCCTTTCCTTTTCTGGCTCATTGGCCTCTCCTGTACATTTATGAACTTCATAAACCGCTGTGCTCTTATTGAAACAGTGGTATATCAAACTAATAAACATAAACATTCTGCTAGATCAACCATGATCTGGAATATGTGTGTTCATGTATCATAGTCTGCACCTTTGGCTGGACAGACCCCATATGTCAGTTGAACTAGCAGCATATCACTGCAGTGCATCATACAGACTTAACAAGATGTCCCTCTCCCACACCTGTCTAACATACCTTGACAAACAAGTATGGCACAGAGCCTGCAGAGATTTAAGCAGACATAGGCGTATTCCAACTCATGCCCTCATGTATCCTGACAATGACCACATATATACCCATGAATTGATTAACCCTCACAGCTGCTCTGTGGCTCCAAACACATGTGTATGAGAGAAGGATCACAGGTTCAAGATCAGCCTGTGGATCAGGAATGGTATGTCCAGGTGTGTTAACTTTATCCTAGGTCTCTGGAACTGTATCATCATGTGCAACCTTCAACATTTCATCCAGCATAAATCCTCAAACTCAGCTGCCACACTGAGAAGCTGCACCACCAATGGCTGGATGGCAGAGCATGCCAATAGCATCGGCACACTGAGCAGGCATTGACAGCATCTGAGCATTGCAGAATGCGCTAATAGCGCCTGCACACTGAGCAGGCATTGACAGAAGTAGAGCATTAAAGAAGGCCTAAGGAGCAGGTAAAAATGCCAACTTGCACCACTTTTGGACAGTGGGGTCATGTATGTGTGTGTGACTGTGAGCTGCAGCAATGCACAGAAGACTGTGAGCTGCAGCAATGCACTGTGCATGCATGTGATGCCCAGGCTTTACGGCTGTGCATACAACATGCTGCAAGTTGCTATTCAGCAACTCCACATACTGTGTGAGATGCTATTTACAAGCAGAAGGTTAGTCTTCAGTAAGTAGTTGCAACCTGTAGCTGTGATGCTTTAATACATTCCCAGTTACACCATTGTCAAGGCCCTCGCAGTATTCCTCTACACTTACCTCCCAACATGACACTGCTGTGCAGCTCCCATATCACCTGCTGGTTTGACTGGAGTGGGCCCAAGGGGGGTGCGGGGCCATGTGCGGAGACTCGGTGCGGGGCCTCATTTGCATAAGGGGCCTCATTTGCATAAATATTTGCATAACGTTACCATACACTAACTTTTAGTAAACATGCCTCTTAATGAGTGTATGAATAAAGAAAGACTAAAAGACTTCTACATTACTATAATCCAGTGCCAACCGCCAGACACATTAGGAACTACTACAAACACTGCCCATTTAGAACCCATAGCAAACCCGCTGTATCCTAACAGCACTACCAGGACTCATAAAGCACCATACCCTAACTATCAAAAGGAAACGCTGCAAATATTAAACCAATACATTTCAGAGAACAACAATACATGACTTACTGGGGAAAGAGAACAAGTGGCAATGTCAAATAGGAATTACATAAACAGAATACCTCAGCTCAGTTACACATGCAGAACATAGACCATCACCAAACAAGGAATCACAATTTAGAAACAGGAAGACAATAATTAAACTGGGAATCCCAAAAACCAAACTTGGAATGTACAACACTGTAGAAATAAAACTATACATTAATTTGCTCTTGTACTAAACAAAGCGCAGATGTTAATGATGCACATTTCCCAGAGCTGACATATTCCAATTAATACATTCAAAATAAAGAGATATTTTCCTACCTTTTGTGCATTTTTTTTCAGCTGCAATTGCTCCAGTCACTTTCTTCTGGTTTCTTTGTGTCTTCCGCTAACTCTCCATCGTCTGCTGTCCATTTGTCTTTTCTTCTCTCTTCTAGTTTTTTTCCATTCTCTCTCTACATCTGCTTTAACATACTAATCTTTCTCCTTTTGCTCTTTCCTCATTCCCATTTCATCTACTCAAATTTTACCCCTCCATTCTCAATCCCCACTTACTCTCCCAATATCCGGCCAATTGTAGATTTGTCTTCCCTCCCACACAAAATATTTTTCCCTCTCCATTTCACTCTCCCAGCTCCATCCCATTCTAATCCTCCCCCAACATCAGCTCCATTCTAGTTCCAGTCCCACCCAGCATCCGCTCCCTTCTAGTCCCCGCATCAGCCCATTTCCAATCCTAGCCCCCATAAGCCCATTTCCAGTCCTATCCTAGACCCACCATCAGCCTATTTCCAGTCCTAGCTCCCCCATCTATTTCCAGTCCCATCCGAGTCCCTCCATCAGCTCATTTCCAATCCGAGCCCCCCATGAGCCCATCAGCCCATGTCAAATCCTAGCTCCCCTCCACTCAGCCCATTTCCAATCCAAGCCTCCCATGAGCCTACTTCCAGTTCTAGCCCCTTCATGAGTTCATTTCAATCCAAACCCCCACCACAGCCCATTTCCAATCTTAGCACCCCCCCAACAGCCAATTTCCAGTCCTATTCTAGCCCCTCCATCAGCCCATTTCCTGTCCTAGCCCCCCCACTCGCCCATTTCCAGTCCTAGCTCCCTCCCCTTCACAACCCATTTCCATTCCAAGCCCCCGTCCCCATCAGCTATTTGCAGTTCAAGCCCTCCTTCCACTCAGCCCATTTCCAGTCCTAGCAACCCCCAGCCCATTAACAGTCTTAGCCCCCCCAGGCCATTACCAGTCCTAACCCCCCATCAGCCCATTTTGAGTCCTAGCCCCCCATAGCCCATTACTAGTCCTAACCCCCCTATCAGCCCATTACATCCTAACCCCCCCATCACCCTATTTCCAGGCCTAGCCCCCAATCAGCCTATTTCCAGTCTTAGCCCCCCATAGCCCATTACCAGTCCTAATCCCCCATCAGCCCATTACCAGTCCTAACCCCTCCCATAGCCCATTACCATTCCTAACCCCCATCAGCCCATTTCCAGTCTTAGCTCCCCCCATAACCCATTACCAGTCCTAACCCTCCCCCATCAGCCCACTTCCAGTCTTAGCCCCCCCATAACCCATTACCAGTCCTAAACCTCCCCATCAGCCCATTACGTCCTAACCCCCCCATCACCATATTTCCAGTCCTAGCCCCCCCATCAGCCTATTTCCAGTCTTAGCCCCCCATATAGCCCATTACCAGTCCTAACCCCTCCCATAGCCCATTACCAGTCCTAACCCCATCAGCCCATTTCCAGTCTTAGCCCCCCCCCATAACCCCTTACCAGTCCTAAACCTCCCCATCAGCCCATTTCCAGTCTTAGCCCCTCCCCCCTGTCCCATTACTAGTCCTAACCCTCCCCCATCAGCCCACTTCCAGTCTTAGCACCCTCCCATAACCCATTACCAGTCCTAATCCTCCCCATCAGCCCATTGCCAGTCTTAGCCCCCCCATAGCCAATTACCAGTCCTAAACCCCCATCAGCCCATTTCCAGTCTTAGCCCCCCATAGCCCATTACCAGTCCTAACCCCCCCATCAGCCCACTTCCAGTCTTAGCACCCCCCCCCCCATGGCCCATTACTAGTCCTAACCCTCCCCCCTCAGCCCTCTTCCATTCTTAGCCACCCCCCTAACCCATTACCAGTCCTAAAACTCCCCATCAGCCCATTTCCAGTCTTAGCCCCCCCCCCATAGCCAATTACCAGTCCTAACCCCCCCCATCAGCCAATTTCCAGTCCGCCCCCCCCCCATAGCCAATTACCAGTCCTAAACCCCCTTCCCCCCTATCATCCCAAATTAAAAAATAAAAAAACCCAGCTGCTTCTGCTGCGGCAGCATCAAGAGTGCTGCCGCGGGGCCCCCCCCTGCCCGGCAGAGCCTCGCTGCATCATAGGCTAGCGTTGAATCCCCAAACGCGGGCTTCTTTCAGAGCCGGAAGAGTTTCCTTTCTCGTGGCTCTGTTAATCCCGCTGGGGCTGATGGGAAATCCCCGGCGGGATTAACAGAGCCGCGAGAAAGGAAACTCTCGCGGCTCTGAAAGAAGCCCACGTTCATGGATTCAACGCTAGCCTATGATGCAGGGAGGCTCTGCCGGGCAGGGGGGCCCCGCGGCGGCACTCTTGATGCTGCCGCGGCAGAAGCAGCTATTTTTTTTTTTTTTTTTTTAAAAACTTGGGATGATGAAGAATGTTTTTTTCACGTGGCCCCCTCAAACGCGGGGCCCTGTGCAAAAAACATTCTTGCTCAATGGACGGGCCGGCCCTGGGAGTGGGCAGGGGGGGCACGTGTGTGTGTGTGTTGCAACCCTCACCTCTGACTGAGCCTCCAGGTCTCAGGACACACCATAGTAACACAGTAACAGATAAAGACCAGCGTGATCCATCTAGTCTGCCCAGCAAGGTGACAAGAGTAGGTGCACCTGCCATTCTGTGCAGGTCCCCCTCCCCATGCCTTTGTTTAGGGATGTACTCACTGCTCTGTGCAATTTGCATAGGTGAGAGACCTGATTAATGCCAACTGCCACAACAGCTATATCTGTAGCAACACTGTCAGTCCACTTGGTGCAGCTGCAGCCTATAGGGAACTAGGCTCAAGTGGAGAGCTGGCATCTGTGAATGTTTAATTCAGTCACCTAGCTGGTGAAATTGGAAGGATACTGCAACTTACCTGCATGCATGTTGCTCTTGTACTATGCTACAGTCGCAGAGTGCAATCCGGGGGACTCTTTGCTTCATGCACCTACAGTATTATTACCGCCTCTTTAGTGCAACATTGTATCGAGTTTGAGCATCAATGGGAACAACTATGATGATTCATCTTGGACAGGATTGACAACCTCCATCAAGGTAATTCTGAGCAATGATTGGCTCATTTAGAACTAAGGTGGATTTTTGTGTTCAACACTGTTTCTCCTGGTGGTCTTAATGAGTCCCTGGATTGGATGACTGTGCTGTGATCTGATTGGCTGTAGCTGGCTTGTCCTGCCTCCATCCTCCAGTTTAAATAAATCCACAATTATAGTTTTTTCATCCCACTCAAGCTTCTATTTCTGCTGATAGACCAGTCATGATGCAGTCCTTTAAGTTATTGGCGAAACTCGAGTTGACTAAGGGTCTTTTGGCTTTGTCACATCTAAGAAGTGAGATTTATCGTCACTAAAAGCTGGGTTTTTTGAATCTTTAAATGAATTTAGAAATGATAAAAACATGCTTTGGGAGCAATGAATGAAAATTGGGCAAGAACCATTAGGCATGTGAGCGGTTAAGAAGTTACCATATTCTGTGCCTGGTGCCCTTCATCTGAGTCTCCTTTATGTCTCACCCTCATTCGTGTGTTTGACTTAGTCCACAAATTGGTTATATAGTCAAACAGCTATCATTCCTGGTTTAATATTTTAATTATTTTAATTTATTCCATTCCCTTAGCCCCATTTTTTTTTGTTTTCCATGCACATACAGGCAGGTCCATATCAGGCAAATTTGCACAAAATATACACCATGTCAACATTGTTTACTGATCATTGACCAAAGTATTCAGCAATACATTACCTATTACTCCAAAAGTGAGTCAAAATTTACTTCTTTGCCTGATTATGACTGAGGGACACTGACCTCTGAATGGTGTGTGCCCAATTCCAGCTGCCTAAATGTGCCACAGGATGTCATATTGGTTTCTGCATCACATGCCACCATGTGGGAAGGCAGTGCCTGAAGGTGAATATTGGGGGTGGGGTAGGGGTGGAGGAACAGTGCCATACATGTTATTGAGAGTGTGCCTTTTTTAGGTGGCATTGTTGGCCACAGCCTATGTTCACATGCTCAGAAGCTATGCGGGCCTTCTCAGTTTCTGCATGTGTTACATCAGAGGGCCTGCATGACAGCCTCATACGCTCCCCATGAGCACCGAGTGTGACAGTCCCACAGGTGTTCTTAGAGTAAAGAGGCATGGAATGGTGACATATGTGTAGATAACCTCTACCCCCGACATCTAACCCCATCTAACCCCATGCCCAACCTGCCATGTTTCCACACACTCTGGGGAGGAGGGGGGACACACTGCATCTGCAGCTTGGGAGAGTGCATGTGCTGCACTGACCAGTTTTGCAGTGCCCATGGCTAGGGACATGACATTATATGGGAGTACAAACATGGCACTAACTGCCAAAAGCTGTGTAGAAGGCCCCCGTATTTGGGTATGTGACAGATGTAGGCCTCTGTGGGCCAGCATGCACGCGCAGCCTGTCTTTGGCCCACTTTCCACTATGCTTTGCATTGCATAGGCTGTCCCCAAGTTCAAAATAAAAGGGTACAAACTGAGCAGAGGATTCTGGGTATTGCCTAAAACAAAGCAGTTTGAACAGGGGGTATATGAGTCGGAGGTTAGGTAAATTACTAAGCCATCTTAACGTGGGTCTGCCACAGACATGGCCTAGGTGCACACATCTGTTCATGATTGAGGCCACTCTCACTCTGACCAAGCTGTGACCATGTCACGGCTATGTATCCACATGGTGCTATATAGGGTGAAGCTGCTGTGATATGGGTGCTGTTTCTTTTTTGGCAGTCCAGTCACTAGACAGACTGCTGGATGTCTATGCTGTTTACACAAAGCCAATGTTTTCATATTGGCTATGTGTACATGCAGTGGGTGGTCCCTGCATGTTACAGAGCTGATGTGATATATCACCACATTCTCCATATGGACAACAGTTGTATATAGCTGCTCAAATTGTGAGGTGCATCATGGGTAATGGAGGGGCTAACCAATACCAGCATCCAGAGCCCCACTTGCAGCCATAGTGGTGAACTGCGATCACTGGAGATTGCCCAGTACCTGCATGTCTTCTATGATGGTAAGGAAGACCATTAATGACGCAAAAAAACCCTACTATTCCAGGCTATTAGCCAACTCAATAAACCAACCAAGAGAACTTTTCAGTATAGTCAATCCTTAACAAATACCTCATCCAACATAAACTTAACTGATAACTCAATATCCCCACAGATTCTAGCCAATTACTACGCAAATAAGTTAAAGCAGCAAACATCATCCATTACGAACTAAACTGAAGAAACCCTCCTCATCATACCCCCTGGTCCAACTTTTACCCCATTTCAAAGGACACACTCAAAAACATCATTGCCAAGTTAAACACTACCACTTCATACCTTGACCCCTGTCCAATAAACTGAATAAAAGCAACCTTACCTGAACTGTCATCCTTCATCCTTCCCATTATTAACCTCTCTCTTAATAATGGGTATTTACCACCCTCCCTTAAACATGCACAAATCTGCCCAATTCCGAAAAATAATACCTCTGACAAAATATCCCCCTCTTCCTACAGACCCATATCAAGCCTCCCATTTAGGCAAAACTAAAAGAAAAATAGTCCAAACCTAACTCCGGGACCACACTGACTCCTCTGCCCTGCTGGACGAACACCAATATGGTTTCCGTCCCTATCATGGAGTTGAAATGCTTCTCACAGAACTCATTGACATACTTACACATGGTATCAACGATTCTAAGCAAGCATTTATCCTCATATTTCTGGACATTTCCACAGACTTTGACAGTGTAAATAATCAATTAATGCTAACAAGGCTCCACCAGATAGGGATCAATGAAACAGTCCTAAAATGGTTCTCCTCACCTTTCTGACAGAACACAAGCAATGGCTCACCTTTCTGACAGAACACAAGCAATAAGAATTGATCAGCAAACGTCAGTACCATACAAACAAGGACAAGGCCTCCCCCGGGGTTCTGCCCGCTTAGCCTTTCTTTTTAATATCTATCTTCAACCCATCTGTTCCATCTTCAAATGTTTCCGTGTAAATTTTCACATTTACGCAGATGATATAATGTTATAACCTACCATTTAACATTTCGAACCCGCCAATCCAATTACTCTCTGACTGCTTCTCTGAAATATTACAGTGGCTCAAGAACCACAACCTTTATATTAATTTTTCTAAAACAGATGCAATGTATGTCACTAGAAACCAGAGCTTCGCCCCCCACCCACCCATCATTGATTAGGCTCCAGGATATTAACATTGCAGTCAAAAATGAGGTTAAATACTTAGGAGTCATTATCAATCGTACCCTCAGTATGGCATCCCATATAAAGCACACAACTAAAAAGATATTTTACAGACTCAAACTCTTAAAACAGCTCCATCCACTGCTCCACCTCCAGGACTTTAAATCTGTTATCCAGGAAATTATTACTCCTCATTTTGACTTTGCCAATATTACTCTATGGGGCATTACAAAACAGAACCTAAGAAGGCTACAACTAGCCCAAAATGTAGCAGCTAGAATAACCATGAATGTCAACACACTGGCATCACCCCCACACTGGCTACCCATTCAAAGTCGTATAATCTACAAAACTCAAGTTTCAAGTTTTAAACTAATCAATAACATTGCTCCTTCGTTTCTATCCACACTAAACCCAAAGGAATCCCCCAATCAAAATCAATGGAACAGGAACAAAAATAAACTTGCTATACCAATGGATTTCAGGAAATCCAGAAAGTTAACAAGCAACAAGGCTTTCTTCCACATTGCACCTATTCTCTGGAATGATCTCCCTGCAAAGCAATAAACTGCTTCTTGCTAAGATCTTTCCGTTCGTCCCTATGATCTCATGTCATAGTATTCACTACCACTGTATAGAGTTTAGCATTGTTTTATGGTTCCAGTTCAATGTATTCTGTTCTACTGTACATAGTTAATATAGTTCCATGTAACTGAATATGTATTTGTTCATGCTGTACTAGTCATACTGTTGTTACTTGTAAACCGCGCTTGATCCTATGGAAAATGCGGTATAGAAATTTTCAATAAATAAATAAAATAAAATAAATGGTGGAAGAAGTGTGCATGGCATCCCAAAGAAGGCAGGATAGCCTGCGATGGACCTCATGGATCATGAATGTGGTTTGAGTTAAATGTATGTGCAAATGCACCTATCTTGCAGTATACAGCAAGTCACAAAGGAATGCATGCCATGCACATGTGCTGCCTCAGGGGTTAGTGCCACACTGCAGCCCAGCAGACCTCTGTGTGTGACTGTTGTTTGGTGTTGGAGGTACAGTGGAGGGATGGGCATCTTGTCCTCACATATGGTTTGGCCTTTAGACAAGAGATGTATTCTGCAGCTGTGTGTCTGTTATGCAGCTATAGTACTGACTGTCCAGCGCAATACATACTGCATGTGTGCCACTGTGGGCAGGCCCTAGGTGTGGTTTACCACTATCTCAGAATGTACCAGTCACATTGTTTTATGTCCTGGGTTATGGCCATTGCAAGCAGGGACCTGCAGTCTCTTTGATTCTAGACATTGCTGTGGAGAAAGGTATAGAAGTGTAGCCTAATGGGAAGAGCATTGGCTCAGTAAGCAACAGACCAGGGTTTAAATCCCACTTGTTCTCTTTGTGGCTGTGGGAAACTCACTTCAATATACTACCAGAAATGGACTGCAGGACGCACATCGATATTGTTTTTAATGGTTACAATAGGTCTGCAAACATGTACATTGCAATCATGCCCATCTGACAGCATGACGTTTTTGGCTCTGCTGTAGCCTACTGCAAAGAGGCGGACATGTTCACCCTGCAGATATATGACACATGAGTTATACTTGATTGGAATATTTCGTCAGCTTCCTTCGCAGCCGCCATCTTCTGCGGGGAGAGTGGCTCTGACTTGCTCCTCTTCGAGCCGGCACTCACATTTGATACAAAGTTCAACTTTGTTGGTTTGCTGCAGGACATTATCCCGGTACTCTCTCATTCACAGATCACCCTTTTCAGCGGCAAAACACAGCTCGGGGAGAAGGGATATCACAGGATTCCACAGAGGTCACCGGAGAAACTCTCTTATGCAGCCATCCTGTAGCACCGCAGGCTCCGCCCCTGGAATATTTCATCATAACTGTGACTTAACATTTTTGGCTCCATTGCATGCAGTTCATGCAGGCACACCCACTCCTGGGATGGCCACCTACAGAGATCATCACACATCCTTACTCGCTCCATATGGCCAATATGAGAGACACCTGTCCAGTTGTTATATGGACATGTGTCAGGAAGATTGTATGGTGGTTAGAAAAGCTGAGGCAGTTGTCATACCCAAACAGATGGTATTGGAACTTCCCCATGGCACAGCTACTATTTTTGCACACACACACTACATTTTTGCAGTTACATCAGGACAGAAAGGCCATATCATACTCTCATCTACTACCATCCATCCCTTAGTCCACCCATCAGCATATGCCCATTGTGTGCAGTCATGTATTCTCCTGCCAGCTGCTACACCATGGCCCACACAGGAACATTCTAATAAGTAGGAGGTATCACTCACATCTCCTCTGTGAATGATCTGCATCACCACTCATGCTCCATCATCCTTTTGATGCCCACATCATGGCCATGCTGGCTCCGCCAGTGCACACTTCTTCCCAGTCCTATGCCCCACATTGACATTAAAGAAGATTACATGAGCACCCTCACTAATACAGTACAACTGTCTCCAACATTATCATCCCACTTACTAAATAACACATAGGATACATATGGATCTGACATGTCCATCAGCTCCTACGCTTCCTTCCATCCATCACCTAAAATATGACTTTCACAAAGCCTCCCTTATCCTGCATTGAGGTGATTGCCATTTTCGGGCGTTAAGGTGCATGCTTGCCACCATACCGCCTGATGTCCTGTTAGCACCCATTACTGCCAGAACGCCTACTCCCCGCCCCGGGCTTTATCACACAAAAACACCCTTAACGCTGCTGTTGATGCTCATTCTTTAGGGCACCCTTACCGCTCTTTAGTAAACATATCCCTATATCACAAAAGCTATGTAGTGGGTAGGCAGGGGGTAAGATGGAAGGATTTCATGTGGCAAAAACTACTTGGACCCTCAAAATAATTACTGAAAGGAAAACAATAACAAGTTATATGTTTGAATTTTTCAGCCAGAGACCCCTGCTGGGTACCTGTTAACTGCTTAAGCCCAACCCTTGCTTATTGCAAAGAATGGCTGAAAAAGAAACAGTGCAAGGAAAAGTCAGCCATATGTGACCACCACAATACTCATAAGTAAATAATTACTATGAAATTATATGAATAATCAGTCAATCAATAAATACATACATAAATACAATACAATTAATAATGTAGACATAAAATGTAGTTAAAAAACATGGACATATAACTTGAAAGGAGGAACATATGTACACACATTGCAATACCTAACATGGAAATATTGCATCATAATGACACATCAGGGGTATATATATTCTCAGTTCCAATCAGTTATATCTATCTGGTAGCTTGACCCCTAAAGATAGTACTGTGAGATCACCACTAGTGGACAGAGCTGCCATTTTGAATTCAGGTGCTGATGGAGCAGGAGCAGTCAGAGATCAGTCCTGCATCCCCCCTCCCCCGGGAGTAGGAGGACTTTATTGGTGACTGAAATGCTGGGATGAAGGTTTCAGGAACTGCTATTAAGGGGCCTTGGGGGTGGGTTTTAGCTGCAACAGCCTGTGGTAAGTGCATTGCCTAAAGCACAGATAAACTTACAGTTTCTTCTTCAGGAGGTGGTAAGTGCACCTGCGCTATCTGCAGCAGTGACAGCACATGGTAGGTTGTCTTACACTAAATGCAAGGCATTTTCTACACCCATAAGCGACCTAGTCTCCACTCGTTACCATCTCCTTACACAATAAGCACTTAGCTAATAATTACTGCACATTAATTCATACTTTAACTAAAAAAGAAAAATCATTCTGTAACTTCTTGCCACACTTTAGTAAACAGGCCGTCCCAAAAGCTATGGGCCCGATTTTCAGCTGTCCGCATTTTGGAAGGGAAATTGCATTGAAGCCACTGAAGCTAACCGGGCAGCAGCGATATTGCATGCTTTCAGTTAGCCCCCGCGCATTAAAGATAGGCAGGGCTTAGCAGATCGCTAACCGGGCAGCATGCAATATTGCTGCTACCTGGTTTGCACTTGTCGCTGCCCCCACTCCGCCCCAGAATGCCCCCAACACGCCATGATGCTAACTGGATAGCATCGGGGGGCATAGGGGACTTAGAAGGGGATATTCAATAGCACTAACCATATAGGTGCCGTTGAATATCCCCATCTATGGTATTTACATGGTTTACTGGACTGTAAACCATGTAAATGCCTTTCAAAAATCCGGCCCTATGTTATTAGAGGACATTTTATTTTATGACAAACCAAGGGGGGGGGGGGGGAAACAACAAAAAAAGGACAGGATAAGGAAGAATAAAATTAATAAAAAAAACCTGAAAATCAACTGTTTGAAAAAGGATGGGAAACCAATTCCACTTTATTGGTGATTGATTGGAAAATATTTTTTCATTCATTATAAAAGCACAAGTCTAATTCCTAGTTCAAACCAAAAGAATGAACTGTTCTGAGATCAAAAAATAAACTTTTGTTCCTCTCTTACTTGTAATTTTTTTAAGTCCCCCTCAATGCCAAGGCAGAGAAAGTTGCCGAAGTATACAGAAACTGAGATTACTAAAACCATGTTTCATTTCCAAACAATGCTTAAATAGAGCAGATTGATTTCACAAGGTGGCTGCCAAAATTTGGCCTGGTCATAGCAGCAAATATCGCAACCTCAAGAGGTAGAGTTATCTACCCGGAGGCCTGATAATGCAGGCTCTGTTTTGGAGGCCATCGGGTATCCTATTGCTGCAATCGAGCCCCCCTCACAATATTGTTAGCGAATATAAAAAATAAAAGTGGCGGTCACCTGCAGCACCGATCCCCCCTGGACAGCTCCGGGAGCTGCCTGGGGGGATCAGTGCACCCCCAATGTTAAATGTTTCCTTGCTAGCCAGTCAGGCTAAGACTCCCTCCCTCCCCCTCTTGTACTATTTAAAGGGTGGGGAGCCCTATGGCACCTCTCCCTCCCCCTCCTACCTCCCCGATCCAGATAAAATGTCCCAGTAAGCCAGCTGGCAAAGAGGGGATCCTATGGCCCCCGACCCCCCCCCTCCAGCCCCCTGGGTACCAGAAGCACATACCTTGCATTATCCTGGTAGCCTAGTGGCAAAACAGGGCAGGGACACTTCTCTAGACTCTTACTCTGTCATGTGGCCCAAATAAAATGGCCACCATCATGAGGTGCTGCCCTCTAGCTTTATGCTAGGGGGCAACACTGCAAGATCACAGCCATCTTTGTTAGGGCCTATAAGAAAAGCAGGAGAAATAGTGCATCAGGGGGAGGGAGGTGATCTTACCCCAACTGGCTCACCAGGAAGCTTTTAACATCAGGGGGTGCACTGATTTCCCTAGGCAGCTCCCGATCCCCATCAGGAGCTGTCTAGAAGACACCGTTGCTGCAGGAGGACCACCACTTTCATTTTTAATATCGTTGGTGCTGCTGATCACAGCACTATGGTGCCGACAATATTGTGGTGGGACAAAGACCTGATCGTGGCATTTGGGGGGGGGGGGTATGCCAGCGATTTGGAACAAAGGTGATGACAGCTCTGTACACCCAATCACTACCATCCCTCCCCATGGATTTACCATGGGAATTCACAGTACCAGGCACTGTGGAACGTTTTCCATGGAATCTGCAGAGGCAGGTAATGCGAGGTCTCCAAACCTCTGTGACATCTGCTGCACCTCCCCAAGGAACGCCCCACCATGGAGGATTTTTGCTTACTGCGCAGTTTTCACTGCTAACTCACTGCTTTAGCAGCCAAAACTAATGCAGTTTAGTAAACATACTCCTTAGAATTAGAAAATAATACAAGTTTACTATTTATTTTATTGTTTAACATTATTAGTATTTAGCTTACGCCTTTCCAGGAGATGATCAAGGGGAGTTACATTCATGCAAAGTATGTATTTCCCTGCCCCCAGAAGGCTCACAATCTAAGATTAGTAAAGAGGGGTCCTAGATTGTAAGCCTCTTTGTGCAGGGAAATAACTAGTCTAGTCGAATATAAACCACACTGAGGACTGAATTTGCTAAACCAAGTATTTAAATCTGAAATCAAATTGAAATGTCACAAGGTGAAACTTCTGTTATTGTGCTGGACAGCCTTCTGAAGAATACAAAGTAAAATTAGCTTAGGACTGATATCAAATTAAAATAAATATCAAGTACAGTTTTATAGAGGAGTATGGTCAGTATTGCCAGTTCTTTTACCACAAGCAATAAAATTAATTACAATTTTAACTATCCACAATTTCATAAATACATCAATTTAAAAAAATTAAAGAGCTTTGACGGATATCATATGCTTAATCTGAATGCTATGGCTACACATCTGCTGCAATGGGTATGAGAGATGTTACAAGCTTACAAGCTTACAAGCTCTTCTGCACACGAGGCCTAATTTGCTAATGTGTTTGCCCCATTCTGTGTCTATAGAGGAAAGAATTCAGTAGATAAGGACCATGGAGATTTCAAGAAGACATCCTTCTTTCACAATCAAATGTGTTGGAAGTCAGATAATGCCTCCACTTCCCCAACTATCTAATTTTCTCATCATATCTCTCAGTAGGGTTTAAAGGCTCATATACCCCTTAAACAGTTTTTCTGCATCACCTTAGTAATAATGGCCATGGGGGATTGTGGTTTAACATTATGTTGTAGTTGTCTTCAGAGGTCAAGAGGTTTTACATTGTGTGAGGTCCACAGCAATAGTACCATAGCTGTTACTGCAAAGGCAATGCAGAAAAACTATTTATTAAAGGGTAGACAGTTGAAAGATTTGTCTCGTTGCCTTCTGGAGTTATGCAAGCAAATCTTACATTTTGAATTTCCTGCCCTCCAGAAGTTAGTTTTTGCCTGGACAATGAAGCTAACTGGTTAAATATAGGAATGAAAAGAGAACATAAGAACATAAGATATGCAATACTGGGTCAGACCAAGGCCCATCATGCTCAGTATCCTGTTTCCAACAGTGGCCAATCCAGTTCACAAATAGCTGAAATGTTCCTAATAAGGTACACAGATTCTATTTTGCTTATCCTGGAAAAAGCAGTGAATTTCCCTGGTCCTCTTTAATAATGGTTTATGGACTTTTCCTCCAGGAACTTATCCAAACCTTTTTTAAACCTAGCTACACTAACAGCTTTTACTACATTATTCGGTAACGAATTCCAGTTTGACTATGTGTTGAGTGGAAAAGGAGTGGAGGAGTAGCCTAGTGGTTAGAACACTGGCTTGGTAACCAAGCAACCAGGGTTTAATTCCCACTAGCACTCCTTGTAGCCTTGGGCAAGTCACTTAACCCTCCATTGCCTCAGAAGAAAGGCCTGGCAATCTACTTTCAGTGACACTGCCAACAAAAACCCAGGAGCTTCTGGGTCACCAGGAGTCAGGACTGACTCAAAGGCACACATTGCATTTTGAGTGAAAAAATATTTTCTCCTATTAGTCTTAAATGGGCTCCATTGTATCTTCACTGTATGTCCTCTAGTCTTTCTACTTTTTAAAGAAGTAAACAGCCGATCTATGTTTACCCATTCCACTCCACTCATTAGACCTCTATCATATCTCACTTCAGTTAAAGAGCCCTAATCTTTTAAGCCTTTCCTCATGGGGGTATCCTTCCATCACCTTTACCATTTTGGTGGCTCTACTCTGTACTTTTTCTAAGTTTGCTATATCTTTTTTAAGAAATAGTGACCAGAACTGTACACAATATTCAAAGCGCATTCGTAACATGGAATGATACAGAGAAACATAGAAACATAGAAATATGATGACAGAAAAAGACCACATGGCCTATCTAGTCTGTCCTTCCATATCAACAACTACAACAGTCCCCTTTTTTCCTTTAGAGATTCTCTGTATTTGTCCCATGCTTTTTTGAATTCTGTTACTGTCCTCATCTCTACCACCTCCACTGGGAGACTATTCCACGGGTCCACTACTCTTTCCGTAAAGAAATATTTGCGCATATCACTCCTGAATCTATCTCCCTTCACCCTCATCCCATGTCCCCTCGTAGCAGAACTTGTTTTCAATTGAAAGAGGCTCTCTCCCTGAACATTTATGCCACGGAGGTTTTTAAACATCTCAATCATATCACCTCTATCCCACCTTTCCTCTAAGGTGTACATATTAAGATCCCTAAGTCTGTCCTCATATGCTTTATAATGAAGACCACTAATCATTTTAGTAGCCACCCTCTGCACCGACTCCATCCTGTTCACATCCTTTTGAAGGTGCGGTCTCCAGAATTGCACACTATACTTCAAATGAGGTCGCACCAAAGACTTATACAGAGGCATTATCACCTCTTTTTTTCTGCTAGCCATCCCTCTCCGTATGCACCCAAGCATCCTTCTAGCTTTTGCCGTCGCCTTTTCTACCTGTTTAGCTACTTTAAGATAATCAGACACAACCACGCCTAGGTCCCGCTCTTCTTTAGTGGACAAAAGTACTTCACCCCCTATGCTGTATTGCTCCCTTGAATTGCTGCAGCCCAAATGCATGACCTTACATTTTTTAACATTAAATCCCAGCTGCCAAATTCTAGACCATTCTACAAGCTTAGCCAGAGGCATTTTAATTTTCTTTATTTTATTCTCCATTCCTTTTTTTATAGTCCCTAGCATTTGCTTTCTTGGCCAGCAGCTACACAATGGACAGAGGGTTTCAACATATTATCCATGATGATGCCTAAATCCTTTTCCTAGGTGGTGGTCCCTAATGTGGAACCTTGCATCATGGAACTGTAGTTTGAGTTGTTCTTCCCTAAGTGCATAAAATTCTATCTGCCGTTTGGATGTTCAGTCTTCCAATTTTTCAAGATTCTCTTGCAAGTTTTTACAATCCTCTTGTGTTTTAACAACTTTGAATAATTTTGTGTCATCTGCAAATTCGATCACCTCACTCATTATTCCATTTCCAGGTCATTTATGAATATGTTAAAAAGCAGCGGGCCCAGCACAGATCCCTGGGGTTCTCCACTATTCAACTTTCTTCATTGAGAAAATTGGCCATTTAGCCCTACTCTCTGTTTTCTATCTTTTAACCAGTTCCTGATCCACAGTAGTATACTGCCTCCTATCCCATGACTTTTTAATTTCTCCAAGAGTCTCTCTTGAGGGACCTTGTCAAAGACTTCCTGAAAATCAAGATGCACTACATCAACTGGCTCATTCACACCCTCAAAAAAATATAACAGATTGGTAAGACAAGACTTTACTTGGCTAAATGCATGATGGCTTTCTCCCATTAAACCATGGCTATCTACATGTTCAGTAATTTTATTCTTTATAATGATTTCTACTGGTACTGACGGGCATGCTGTAGGTGCAGTATTCAGACTATCCAGTTAAAATTATCAACCTAAGACAGGCCACACAAATATTTGGCCTAGGATCAACTAGATAAATGATGAAGTTTAACCAGCTATATTCAATAACAGTGACTTAAGCATATGTTTTTAAATATCCAGTTAAAGAAAACTGGGTAATTAATCTGGTTAATTTAAACCAGATACATTGCAGCTGAATACCAACTCTAAGGGCAGGGTTAGCCGCGCGGCCCCCCATGCCACTGTCACCCCCTGTGCCGTGCTGCTGCCACCACTGCCTCCGATTCCATCTTGGGGTGGAGACGGGTGGCAGCACCATTTTAAAAGCAGCAGCCTGTGCCATCGCTTTGTTGCCTGCATTGGAGGGGGATCAGAATTGGCAGGTCATGTGTGCTGAAGCACATGGCCATCCGCAGGCAACAAAGTGGCGGCACAAAGCTGCCCCCTTGGGTCAGCTGCCCTAGTCAGCAGCCTAGCTCGCTTAGGGGGTTATTCGTGGGCCTCCCCGCCAGTGTCTAACTTCCCTGCCAGTTGTTACAGGGAAGTTAGACAGGTGCAGGAAGGGGGCAGATCGGGAGTTAGTGCCGGTGACTTGTACGGGGAAGTTATTCCACCTCCGAGGTGGAATAACTTCCCCGGACATAGTGGATCAGCGGTCCCATGGCGCAGATGGGCGGGGGTTGCCGAGGTCATTCCCCACAGCCCGATCCTGGCCATAGGTGGCCAGATTGGGGGTTGAGCTGTGGGGAATTAGCTGCAGGAGTTGGCAGCTGGGATCGTGGCTTTTAAATGGAGCCACGGTGCCATGGCAACTGGATGCCATGGCCCTGCAGCTTCATTTAAAAGCCCTGACTAAATTAGTCAGGTATGTCCTGTACGTGCAGGCCGGGCTGAATCACAGTCACAGCCTGCATGTACAGGACTGTTCACAATTCTGATCCCGCGAGAGTAGATGTGCCCTGCAGGATTAGAATCGTGATGCCCTCTGTATGTGCGGTTCAAACCGGACATACAGAGGGCTTTGGTGTCCGGGATGGAATCTGGCTATTAGTGGATGGGCCGACCCTGGTGGAAAGTTGGCCCTGATGGTTTGAGCTGAACTGCTTAACTTCTCCTATCCCACATGTGGTGGGAAGGGGTAATTCAGAAGATAACAGTATTTAGGAAGGGCTCAGGTATGTAGGTTAGATTCCCTTGTTAGTTTAGTTATTACAGTGGTGGCATTTAGGTATTCCACTCAGTTAGAAGTGTATTAGCATTTAGTGACTCAGTATTTCTATATTATTGTTGTTGAGGCAGGGTCTGCCCAGGGGTTTTGCCACTCCAAGCAGAAACCCCGGCCATGCAGCCCCCCGCTGCCACAGATTCTGTCTTGGGGGGAGAAGTGGGTGTCAGCGGCAGCATTTTAAAAGCAGCAGCTTTATGCCACCACTTTATTGCCTATGGCAGGCCATGTGCTTCGACAGTAAGATGCTTTGGAGGGGGGTCAGAAGCAGCAGTTCATGTATGCCAAAGCACATGGCCTGCTGCAGGCAACAAAGCCAAGGCCAGGTTGGTCATCATAGGTGGCCACCTAGCTTGCCTAGTGGTTGGGCTGGCCCTGTCTAACAGGCATGTTTACTAAAGGTTAATGCATGTTAAGTACTGCCACTGCCCATTCATTTCTATAAGCCATTGTAGCACATAACACATGTTAATTTTACTTAATGCATGTTAACCTTTAGTAAACATACTCCTAAATGTATCACAACATATAGGAAACTGAACAAAGTACCATAAAAGCAATAGAAAAGGAAACCCTAAAGACACCCATGAGCATGGAGATAAAATATATATTCCTCGGATATGACTTAGCAGAATAAATTGCTATGCTTACGGTCCCTGAGTTTGGTTTAATAGATTGGCAGCTCTCCATAACTGTTGGATACCAGACTGTAATAGTAATGGGTTAGGGATATTTCCAGGTTTGCAGAATATATTTCTAGGCAATTGTAATGGATTATAATAGAATGTTACCTGTCCTGCTCCAGGGGGATTATCAAGAGAGTCTGCAACCCAGAGTTCAGGGCTGGGAGGGCATGGTTCACAGGGAGAGGTTAAGAACCCAGCAGGCTGCAGACCTGTCTGTTTATGTTGATATGGACCACCAACCCCTCAAGTGGCTGGCTCGACATAAGGAGTCCAGTGGCTCTATTATGCAGTCCTTTTTGTGTGTTCAACCTGACTAGTTCCAGAGCTTCTATAGGGCTTGTTGGACTCACCTGAACTTTTGACTTCCTTTCCTAGGTGGGAGTCCCAGGTGAGGCAAGTGCTCAATGGGACATGGTTGAGCTGAGGGGGAGGGTATGTGATGGGGTATACAGAATGCTACCTGTTCTTCCTTAAAGGGATTATTAACAGTCCCCTTGAAGAGAGTCTGCAGCCCAGAGTTCAGGGCTGGGACGGTGTAGCTCCCAGGGGGACATAAAGATCCCAGAAGGCTGCATGAGGAAGAAAGGTCCATGGAGTCAGAAGTCCTTTCAAAGCAAGCCATGCAAAGGAGTTCTGAGATAGGAGCTTTAACCGGGGCTGGAGGAAGGGCCGGGAGAACCAGCTTGTAGCGGTTTAACAAGCTGGGTCAGAAGTAAGTTGATTTTTGTTTTCCCTGAACTACTGTCTTCTGGGTTTTGCTTTGTGGAGGTTTAAGAAGCTGAGTCAGAATTAAAAAACTGCTTTTGCTTTCACTGAACTGCTGTCTAGACTATTTTTCTTTTTTTAAAGAAAATCCCTTCCCACTGCACACCACACTATCACAGGCCCACAGTATATTGCAAGGTTAAGTAAGTCTGCCAGTACTGTGATCTTTCAGCAGTTGCTACTGTAAGCTCAACCCCTGCCACCAATTGCCCAGGTGCAACAATAGGGGCGTCTTAGGCCGCACTGTAGGAAAGCATGCACAGCAGTACCAAGAAATATAACGTGACAGCGCCTGTGTACCATACCTCCGTTCACTCATAAGAACATAAGAAATGCTATACTGGGTCAGACCACTGTCCATCAAGTTTAGTATCCTGTTTCCAACAGTGGTCATTCTAGGTCACAAGTTAGCAGTTTCCCCAAAAGACACAGGTTGTATTGGGGCAAGCAGTGGATTTCCCAGGTCCCATTTAATAATGATTTATGGACCTTTCCTCCAGGAACTTATCCAAACCTTTTTTAAATCCAGCTACACTAACAGCTTTTACTACATCCTTCGGTAACAAATTCCAGAGTTTGATTACGTGTTCAAAAATATTTTCTCTTATTAGTATTAAATAGATTACACTGTAGCTTCATTGCATGTCCCCTAGTTTTTCTATATTTTGATGGCATAAACAATCGATCTACTGTATGTTTACCCGTTCCACTCCATTCATTAATTTATAGACCTCTATCATATCTCCATTCAGCCGTCTCTTTTCCAGGTTGAAAAGCCCTAACCTTTTTAGCCTCTCTTCATAGGGGTATCCTTCCATCCCCTTTACCACTTTGGTGGCTTTTTTTCTGTACCTTTTCTAATAACGCTATATCCTTTTTAAGATACGGTGACCAGAATTGAACACAATATTCAATGTGCGGTCGCACCATGGAATGATACAGAGGCATTATAATATCCCTTGTTTTATTCTCCATTCCTTTCCTTATGATTCCTAGCATTCTATTTGCTTTCTTGGCCACTGCTGCACACTGGGCAGAGGGTTTCAACATGTTATCCATGATGATGCCTAAATCTTTTTCCTGGGTGGTGGTTCCTAATGTGGAACTTTGCATCGTGTAAACATAGGTTGGATTGTTCTTTCCTAGTGCATTGCTTTGCATTTGTCCACATTAAATTTCATCTGCCATTTGGATGCCCGGTCTTCCAATTTATCAAGGTCCTCTTGAAATTTTTCACAATCCTCATGAGTTTTAACAACTTTGAATAATTTTGTGCCATCTGCAAATTTGATTACCTCACTTGTTATTCACATTTCCAGGTCATTTACAAATATTTATTTATTTACATTCTCTTATATACCGCGCTATTCTGCATCAGTGCGGTTTACATTGAACAAACTGAAATTACATTGAACAGGGCATTATAACTTGGAGATAACTATTTTACAGGGAACATGGGCTATGGAGGGTTAAGTGGCTTGCCCAAGACCACAAGGAGCACCTGTGGGACTAGAAACCCCAGTCCTTCCGGCCCAAGGTTGCTGTCCTCTAGTGGGATTTGAACCACCGACCTTCCGGCCTGAAGTACCTTGCCCCAACCACTAGGCTACTCCTCCACTCAAAATATGTACAGGAATGACAAAACTGCAGACCTTCCCCATCTATGAGTACCTATCATGGAACCTCTGCAACCCCTACCCCCCCCCCCCCTCAAAGCTTGTGCCACTCCCTGGCCAATGAGCAGGCCGCATGACATATGCAGACCAGAACATGACTGCCCCATGCACCTATTCAAGTCTCATATATCCCTATTCCACACCAGCAGGACCCATGTGTAAACCCTCCTGGGAACCTGATGTAATTGGTACAGCAATTGCGGTATACATCTTAACCTTCCATATACCATTTAAACCACAGGTAGACAGAAAACAACTCTTTTGGAAGTTCTCCAGATTCTGTCTGTGCAAGCTACTAATGTATTTTGTATTTTTGTTTGTTGTAGTGCTTGAGGAACATGTAACATATAGGACTGGATTTTTCTTTGTATTTTCATTTGCATGGGATTTATCCCCATAGTAATTATTTTAGTTACCTCCTCTAAAGTTGGGAATTGAGTCTGAGACTGTTGTCACTCCTATTTTCATCTTGGATCGAGAAATAATCTCTTTGAAAAAGCTAATTTCTTCATTCCCTCTTAGACCTCCCAGTTAGACCTCAATGTCTCTCATTTCAATGAGATAGTTTTTCTAGACCGTATTAAAGATCAAACTGAAATATTTGGGCAAATTGACTAGACAGATATGCAAGCTATTATAGGTTAGGATCCAATAAAGGCTTATTTTAGGGGTCAGGTCATCTCTTTTAATGCGGTGAAGAAAAAAGCCAGGCCCCAAAGCAGATCCAATCTCACAGAATATATTAAAAAGCTATAAAGTAGGCATAAATCCTCCCTTCAGCCAGAAATCCTGTGCTAGCTTTCAAGTCTCAGAAGGAAGCCTGATGTCCTTTTGAATCAAGCCAAAGAATTATTCAGCATAAAATTAGTAGATCTTCTCTTCTTTTTGATGATAACCTATGTACGTGCCTAGCATTCCTTGCGTTTCACCCACGTGATGTCATAGTCACACAAATACACAATGCTGAGAGAAAGTGTAGAATAAAGATTACTAATACCTTTGCTTCCTGTTCCACCCGCAGATGACTGATCTGTCTAAATCAATTTGACTATTCTATTGGTTAGGCTCTCTGGGCCAATTTTCAATAAACCCACATTAGTAACAATAGATCTATGGGCTTTCTTTGCCTCCACATTTTGCAATCAGTTTTGAAAGAGAAGCCGTGTGCCTTTGTTGCTTTTGAAAATTAGCAAGCGGAAAACATGCATGCTATGTACAGGCAGGCTAAGATTAAGGTGGGGGTAAGATGAGCAAATAATGTTGAGGTTACCAGATGTCCCCCGATTTGCGAGCTGTGTCCCTGAGTCCCACCTGTTTGGCAGCCTTCTGTCCCTGATTCCAGGAATGGGGACCAGGGGGTAGAAAAAAATTGTATTTTTAATTTAGCCATTTTCGATATGTCAGCTTTTAGAATTTACATTCATTATCTTTATATTTTGTACATTACAGGGAAATGCATCATGGTTTCTATTTCTCTGTTGAATTGCCTGCTTGTTGCTGTCATGTGATGGATGTGGGAGGGGAAGAATTAATTCTCTTTCTTCCTCCATGCCTTATTGCTCAAACCTGGAACTAAGATGCCCCTTCCTCCACCCCCACCTCCGACACACACTTCAGATAAATGTCCCAGATTTGCCTACAAAAAAATCTGGTAACCTTAACATATGTGCTCTGTTTACTATCCTGTGTATACACTTAATCCTGTAATGATAGATAGTCCTCTAAAATAATTTTATGTTGGACCTTTACATTAAAGAAACCAACTAATATAAAGCTAGATCAAGGATCCTTTTTACGATATTTTAATAATTCTACTATTTTAAGTCCACATTCAAAAGACTCAACATTGTGTTTCAAACTAGTCACAGTTCTGCGTCAGGATAATCACATATCTGAAAGGCGTCTTCCATTAAAACATCCTTTCATGATGCCCAATTCCAACTGCGTACAAGGGCGATCTGGCTGTTTCTGGCAGTCGGTGATCATTTTTGCAGTGGTCATTCTTAAACTGGTTGCTGAGGAGATATTTTGTTATGCACGCAGGTGTTGGTAATCACTTCCTGTTGTCCTAGAATGAGAGACAGTGAACTTTTAACTGGGATGTACCGGTGGTTTTCCTAGTGATATAAGGGCAGGGCAGGACAGACGTTTGGGTTCCAAATGGTGGCTTTGATTCCTAGCAGTAGTCTTGCAGTATTTCTTCTAGGGGGTAAGCTGACGAATAGGGATGCACGCTACTGCTTTATTTTAGGAAATAATTTAAAAGTTTACTTTCTTTAGGTATTCATTGGAAATAACACAGTTTTAAATCACAAAAGCAGAATTATACTATAGTAAGTATTGTCTTTGGATATCAAATATAGGGGCTTGTTTACAAAGCCGCAGTAGCGGTTCGTGGTCGTTATCGGAGCCGCGGCCCCATTGATTTCAATGGGGCCGCGGCTCCGATAACGACCGCGAACCACTACCGCGGTTTTGTAAACAAGCCCCATAGACTTACTGATTCCAGGAAATCGGTTGGATGGTTACCTTTTTTTTTAGGTATGTTGAGAAGAGGATCTATAGTAATGTATTTGGTAATTATTTTATGTTAATATGTTAATTTTATTTTTTAGTTTAATTGCCTCTTCACTCCCCTTTTAGCCCTGTAATTCTATAGCTTTAATATTATTTTTTACATATAGTGCTATTCCTCTTCCCCTTCTTCCTACCCTGTCCTTCCCGAAGAAAGTATAGCCTGGTATAATTACATCCCAGTCATGGTTGTCTGTGAACCATCTCTCCGTAACTGCCATGAAATCAAAATCATCCTCTTCCATTAAAGCCTCAACATCTGGGATCTTATTTCACATACTATAGGCATTTATGTACATTGCTTTCCAGATGTTGCCCCTTTTACCCATTTCAACAGAGGTATTTAGTGTTTTACTTACCTGAGGTCTTTCTTCACCCATTCCCAATTAACCTAGCTTAAAGCCCTTTCCAGTAGGTTAGCCAGTCTGCTGCAGAAGACACTTTGACTCTTCTTGGATAGGTGGACACCATCTCTGCTCTGCAGCTCTTGGAAAATCATGTCATGATCCAGAAAAATAAAACTCTCTCAATGACACCATCCATGCAGCCATGCATTCAACTCCAAAATGCGGGCTTCTCTGCTCGGCCTTTACCCTCTACAGGGAGGATTGAAGAGAACACCACCTGAGCACGTATCTACTTCGTCCTCTGTCCCAGAGCCATGAAGTCACTTTTGATATGCTCAGAGAGATACCTAGCAGTATCATTTGTGCTGACATGGATGAGCAACATTGTATAATAGTCGATAGGCTTGATGAGTCTCTGCATTCTCTCCTTAACATCTCCGATTTTGGCATCTGGCAGCTGACCTCTCTGGATATCAAATCTGATCAGCAGATGGATGCCTCAATACCTCTCAGGAGAGGGTCACCAATCACCAGTATCCTTCATTTCCTTGTGGTCACCGTCCTGCTTAAGCTCTCGTTCTTCCCTTTCCTGGGATGCTTTCACCTCTTTCACTTCCAGAGCTGCATACTGGTTCTTCAGTTCGAGGGCTGGAGGAGTTGGGTTGTTGATTCTGCAGGCTCTGGTGACTCATGTCCAGCTCTCTTCATTCTGTAGCATCCCATCCTCACCTCTGTTGGAGAGCTTGGATGCTTTAAGAAGCATCTCACCAATGTACTTCTTGCTATCTTGAATGCTTCTCAGCCTTGCAACCTCTTCTTTGAACTCCTCCACTTATTTCATCAGGGCTTCAGCTTTCAGGCATCTTGCACATGGAACCGGTCCTTGGCTAGCATTGGCTGTCTATCTGGACAGAAGCAGAAGCTATAAAGGGGGCAAGAGCTTTGGCACTAGAATTTTTCCCAACCGTCATTCAGTTGGCAGAGCTTTGGTACCTGTTAAAGTAAATGAGAGAGTCCTTAACTTTTCCTCAGTTGTCCTTTAAGAGAAAAAGCAGCTAACCTATTTTATGTGTGTTCTAACAGCGCTGTTCTATGTCCCTGTATGTAGCCATGCTTTCTTGCTAGACAGCTATTATGTAACACTAGTAAATTTTGATATTATGTGTCTGACACATATAGTTTAATGTGTTCCCTTTGTAAAATTACCTAATCAAAACTCCTTGAAGAATGGCAAAGTGTTTGTCAACAAGCTAATTAGGGAGTTGTCCTATATAGCAAGAATTCTCAAATGGGATGGGTGGGAGCTGAGGTGGGACGGGATGAATCTAACACCTGATGAGGTCAGTGACTTCAAAGAGCTTGCTTACTTCTTTGAACTTGAAGCAGAAAAATAGCTTTACCCAAGAACACACAAAACTCCCCTTTTGCAATACAACAGAAAAAGAATTAGCTATTAAAATGAAAAACAAATTAAAAACAAAACCCCTATAAGAGCTCTCAGACAGAGAGCTTGTATTCAACAGCCACACAGTATTACTTTGCTTGCAATGGCAACCCTTTTAGGAATGAAAATATAGGGGTGATTACAGGGTTTGCATGTTACATGAGGGATAGAGGAGAATAGTTCAGTTAGAGGCTGCCATGATGTAAAACATTATGCACAATTTCTGTGTCACATGTAGATGATGAGGTGAAGGGGGAGAGTCGGTAGTTAAAAACCAGGATGGTTAGTGCTCACTGTTAGTAATAAAATAAAAATATTAGACAATGTAAATATTGATAGAGGTATCATTCTTCTCTTCAAAAAAACCTTCATTTGACCCTACTGGTCCTTCTAATTACTGACCCATCTCCCTTCTCCCATTAATTTCCAAACTTCTTGAATGTGTAATTCTCCATTGCTGCCTCAAATTTCTCTCCTCTCATGACCTCCTTGATCCACTCCAGTCTTTTTTTGTCCCTTTCATTCTACTGAAATGGCCTTGCCAAAGTCTCCAGTGACTTGTTCCTGGCTAAGTCCAAAGGTCTTTATTCAGTTCTCATTCTTCTTGACCTTTCTTCTGCTTTTGATACTGTTGACCACCTCCTCCTCCTCAACACATTATCTTTTCTTGGTTTTAGGGGTTCTGTGCTGTTTTGGTTCTCTTCTTATCTCTCCAAGCACTCTTTTAGTGTTTGTTCTAGTGGTTCCTCCTCTACTGCCATCACTCTTTCAGTTGGTGTACCCCAAAGGTCTGTTCTAGGCCCTCTCCTTTTCTCTCTCCACACCCAGTACCATGGTGCCCTCATCTCTCCCAATGGCTTTCAGTATCATTTTTATGCTGCGGACTCTTAAATCTATCTATTTTCACCTGACATTTCTCTTACACTCCAAGCTCGTATCTCTACCTGCTTATCTGACATCACTGCCTAGATGTCACATTGCTGTCTGAAATTGAACATGGCTAAAACCGAACTTCTTATCTTTCCCCCTAAACCCTCCTAACCCCTTCCTCCTCTCTCTACCACTGTTGACAATACTCTTCTTCTTCCTGTTTCCTCAGCTCGCAACCTTGGGGTCATCTTTGACTCCTCCCTTTCCTTCTTTACACATATTCAACAGATTGCTAAAACCTGTTGTTTCTTTCTCTGTAACATTAACAAAATTCACCCCTCTGAACACACAACTAAAACTCTTGTCCACTCTTTAGTTACCTCCCATCTGGACTACTACAACCTCCTCCTTGCTGGTCTCTCTCAGAGTCATCTCTCTCCTAGTCAATCTATTCAGAACTCTGCTGTGCAGCTAATCTTCTGCCAGCCACAATACACTCACATAACCCCTCTTCTTGAATCACTTCACTGGCTCCCCTTCTATTTCCGTATCTATTTCAAACTTCTCTGTCAAACCTATAAATGTATTCACTCTACTGCCCTTCATTACCTTTCCTCTCACCTCTCTCCCTACACCCCTCCTCACTACTCTGCTTCTCCTCTGGCTTTCTTCTCTCTATGCCCTTTTCTGCTACCGTCAACTCCAGACTTTGATCTTTTTATCTTGCTGCTCCTTATGCCTGGAACAAACTTCCTGTAACTTTACAGCAAGTCTAATCTCTCTCCCTCTTCAATTCCATGCTAAAGGCTTACCTCTTTGAGGCCGCATTTTGATCTTAATCTCTTGTTCTCCTTGTGTCTTCTCTCCCTATTGAACCCCTTATTTCTCTTGTATTGTGCTCTGTCTTAACTGGGTGTAAGCTCTATGAGCAGGGACCGTCTTCTTATGTGCTTGCTCAGCATTGCGTATGCCTTGTAGCGCTATATAAATGATTAATAGTAGTAGTAGTAGGTATTCCTGGTCACAGAATCCAGGTGTAAATAGAATGATGATTTTTTTTTTTTTTTGTTAAACCAAATTTGTCCACTAGGGTTATCTTATTTCAGGGTCTCTAGGGCATCCTCTAAAGGAGAGAGCAGATGGAGCAGAGAGGCCATAATGGATAGGCATCTGCATTTTGGGCTCATTTGGGTGTTTGCACACCTAAAAGTTAAAAGTGCATGCAAATCGCTTGTGTACAGAATACCTAAGAATTACCATTCACACAATTGATTTGCATGTGCAAAAAAGCTGTAGCATGCATGGAAGGCATGCAGTTAAGATGAATACGTGCAAAATCATGTCTTGGGATTCCTTCCCTCTCAGGATAATCTACACATGCTGATCTAGACCTTTATTGCTGCTAGATTAGGCTTTTGCAATACACATTGTGCATCTGGGGCTACCAGATTAGGAATTGTGGCTGATAGGAAGATTATAGGTTAGGGATCAAATCACTCCCATGTTGTGCTCCCCTCATTGGCTTCCAATCCGAGTAAGATGCCAGTTTAAGTATTGATTTGGGCATTTAAGGACTATCAGGGAAGGCCCTAGCTTATTTGCAGGACTTACTAAACTATACATGCCAGCGCATGCATTGCATTCCTTAGGAGAGAAGCAATTGATGGTCCCTGGAGTGAAAGACGCCAGCCTACAGATGAGGCACATGAGCTTTGCTAATAGCAGCACTATTTTTATGGAATTCTGTACTACAGGATATTTGGCTACTGACAGATGTTCTAGCTTTTCTTAAATAGGTTAAGGCCTGTGGTTTTTTTGGCAAGTTTTGAGAAGGTTGAGGGGATCATACTAAGTACAGTCAAACCTCGGTTTTCAGTTGCCCCGGTTTTCATACGCTTCGGTTTTCAACGTCTTTTCTGACTGAGATTTTGTCCCGGTTTTCATGCATTGCTTCGGTTTTCAACGTCTTTTGACTGAGATTTTGTCCCGGTAGCAGGGAAGAAAAGCTGTCAACGTAAGCAGGAGATGTTGCATGAATGTGGGAGGCAGTTCTTTCTCTTGCAGGGTACGTCTGAAGCTATATCATTAAGAGTTTCTGCCATTCTGAAGCATTGAGCAGATAATGTAAAGGTATTTTAATGGACTGAATTCAATGTGATTCCGAAGAGAGCTGGGCACAGCAGCTTGTCAGGGGTGGCTAAGGCCAGATGTTAACATACTGTACTGTACAGTACTGTACTTAGCTTGCTTTCAGTGATGTTAAATGTTCATTTATCCATTTCATTAGTCATTTATATTTATTTCTCATTGTTTTCTGTATGTAAAAATATAGTTATTCTCTATAAAATGTATTTTTGTGAATATTTTTGGGTGTCTGGAACGGATTAATTGGATTTACATTATTTCTTATGGGAAATATTGCTTCAGTTTTCATACGTTTCGGTTTTAGTCAGACTTTTTCGAACGGATTAATCATGAAAACCGAGGTTTGACTGTATCTGAAAAGACAGGATGGGGTTGGGGTAAAGGCTCTCGAGGAGAATGCCTTATACTAATGGTAATATTATTATTGTTCTTACTAGATGTATTGTGCATTGTTATTAATTGTAAGTCACTTTGAGCTAAATTTCATACGTAAAATGAAAATGAAATTAGACTTGTGAACTCTGTCATGGAAGTAGTCATCCATGATTTGGTCAGAGTGTAGGGGTAATTGGAGGTGGAGTTACTTTGGGAGAAAAGAGAGTTTGCCAAATGGACATAGTAGCCTTGTTTGGCAAGTACAATAGCAGACTGGAAAGAGGTCAGCAAGAATTTGAAATTTATGAAGTCAGCATGGGCACAGGATTTTAGCCAAAGGCATTTAGTAGAGTGAGCGGAAGAATATAGGTAATGAATTGTGGAGCTTAGCCAAGACTGGGGTTTGATATACCTTACATGATGGAGAATGGGAGTAGCAATCATGCTGCAAGGAAAGAAGAGTATAGCATTATTCGAAAGGACTGTCTGATAACCTAATGGATGAGAGAAGAGATGAAATTGTGGTGAAAAGTCTGAAGATTCCCAAATGTGTTGGTGGTGATTGGACAAGACTGTGGGGGAGAGTGGTTAAATATGAAGGTTATCAGATGATAGACAGATGAAGAACCAAAGTGGAAACATTTGAGCGTGAACAGTTTGAGGAAAGGACAAGAATGAGGTGGTGGCCTGCTGGTGAATAGGGGTGATAGAGCATAGTTGAAGGCTGAATGAAGTGGTTAAAGCATGGCACTTTGAGGCATAAGGGTCATAGGAGTCATCAGCATGGATATAAAGGCCCCCAAGAACGAGGTAAGGAGAAGATGGTTCAAGAAAGAAGGAAAGCCAGGGGTCAAAGTCAGTCAGGAATTTATCAAGGGGTTGATAAATGGCAGTTACCAAAGAGAGAGAGAGAGAGTGGTGTAAATAAGCAGGTGGAGTGGACTTCAAAAGGAAGAAAAGGAGTGCGTTGAAACCGACAGGAAGAGGAGAGCAGCAGCCCGAGACCAGCACCCTGGCCGTCTATTCGGAACAACTGCTACCTAAGTTCCTAAAATTGGACTTTCAGCATCCATTTAGAATTGAATGGACTCATAGGGCGCCCTCACATAGGCCTCTGGAGTGAAGTATCCCAGGTTTCATCTCTCCCCTTATTCAAATTCATGCTAAAGATTAATCTCTTTCAGGTTGCTTTTGGATCTTAATCCTTTGTTCTCCTTCTGTCTCATTACCCTTCCCTACTGTACCCTTGTTCTCATCTATTGTACTATCTGCCTTGATTAGATTGTAAGCTCTGATGAGCAGGGACCGTATTTTATTTGTGTCTGTACAGCATTGCGTACCCTTTGTAACACCATACAAATGATTAATAGTAGTAGTAGTAGTAGTAATACCTACCTACCAAAAGACTGTTGCAGTAATCCAGGAAGCTCATAATCACTGTCTCAATTGCTGAAGCCAAATCACAGGGGTTTAATAAGAGCATATCTGTTTAATGGATTTATGTAGGAAGAAAATACTGTTAGAAATGCATGTTTATTCACTTTTAAACTTTCTTCTAATGCCATTCCAAGACTGCAAACGTAATCACTAGATAATAAAGTTCACTTTTCAAGGACTTGTCTAAGGGGCCGTCAATCCACAAGGCCTCTGTTTCTTAGGATTTATACAAACTTTATTCCTTGAGAGCCAGCACCATATTTCATCCAACCTCTTATGAATGGATGGGAAGTTTGCAGCCTGAATGCAGGGTATTACCAGCTGGATGTTAATGGAAGAACTGAAATTCTAATTCACCATGGAGTACTATTAACGATTATAAATAAAGTTATTTATTTAGCAGGGTTTTTTTATACCGCTTTATCGTTTTAGTCAAAGCAGTTTACATTGTAACTTAAACTCGGTAATGTACATTAAACGGAGACATTGATAACATGGATTCTTCTGAGGCAATGGAGGGTTAAATATATATTGAAAAGTAATGGGGAGGTCGCTGATCTTTGGGACTACTGTCCTAGTCCAACACTACAGAAACTAGGATTATAACTGAAATTCACTCAACATTACAAATTGTGTATGCTCATTCAGAAATGAGCAGAACGATTTAAAAACAGATCCTCAAAAGTCAAAAGATTTCAGAAGCTAGATGAGGATGGTATGATCCATAGTATTGAAGGCATAATTTATGTCAAGATAATCAGTAATACAGGGAAAGTCTGCTCTTCATAACAGACCAAGATGTCAAGCAAGATGAATGTTACCACCATCATGATAGGGCCACAACCACATCCAGCTTCTCTGGTATCTGACATATTTGCATCTTCTACAAAATCCTCTACCTGAAATATGACTGTCTCTTTACAAATTTTCACCAACTAAAATATGCTATTAACTGATCTAAAATTTGAGAAGTCTTCCACATCTAAGCCCTACTTCTTCAAAACTGGGTGAATGAGTATTTCTTCTGATGCTACACACCACTAGTGGGTTATCCTGATTTTCCTGTGACCCTGAAATACTGATATTCGACTGATTATAGCAGATGAAGAGCTTGCAAAATGAAACATTTTGAGGCATGTTTACAAAAGTGTACTAATAGAGTGGGGTTTAGCACATGCTAGGCACACTATGGTGACTGTTACTGTATGCAAAAAATGTGTCCATGCCAGAAATGCTATGCTAACCATTTAGCATGAGTTGGGGGTAGAAACTGGATGGTTCTGGGGTGTAACGTGGTACATAAAAGGGTGGCTGATAAGTCTCTGGCCTTGTAATGAAACAGAAAGCTACGGGCACACTTCAGTTCCAGAGGTCCGAATGATCTCTCTGCAGTTTCATTTTACCCGTAGCTTTCTGTTTCATCACAAGACCAGAGACGTATCAGCTCCCCCCCCCCCTCGTAGCTGTTACCACAGACATCCTTAATGTACACTAACCGGCAATGTTACACTTAGGGGTATGTTTACTAAACCGTCTTAATGTTACCGGTGTTAGTTGCAGTCTTACTGTGATGAATGCCATACAAGATAGTGGGCGGTCTGGTCTTAAGGTAGCATTTTGGGTTATCGCGTGATAAAGTCCGTTATCGCGATAGAGGGAGCAGTGGCATGTTAACGCGCGTTAGCTTTAATTAGGGGCGCTGACCTACAAACACAGCAACAGAGGTGTAGCACAATGGTTAATACATTGACTGATGAAACAGGGGTCATGAGCTCAATCCCCCAATGGGCTTAATGAGTAAGGCTGTCTGAGGCATTATCCTTTAATTTGGCCCTTAGGCGTGGAACTCATCACAACAAGATTGTGTGCCATCTGCCTCTTCTAACCACAGCAGCTTCATGTTCTAACTCCAATTTGAGCCCTCTCCAGCTTCAATTGTAAGCAACACCTTTTCACCTTTCTATCCTAAATATATTCTGTATTCTCCAGCTAATTGGTAGCCTCCCCTTGTTCTTTATGCATAACTACTTAACTCTCACTGTGCTAACTTGTGCTTCAATGTAACCAATTATTGTCTCATCCACTGCTCTCTAAATTAACAGCTACTACACTGTTACAACTATTAAATGCTACATTTGTTTCAGCTGTACTCAATCCCAACTTAATATAACATTTGCCTCTGTACTCAATTTCAATTTAAGTAACATTTGTTTCAACTCAATGTTCTTTCAACTCTGCTAATTTAAAAGTATCCAACTCTCTGTAACATTTACTGTTCCATTCTCACTCTTCTGAACTGACATATTTCCAACTAGACCTCTTCCCTTCCCTCCCTTCCTTCAACCAGATCCTGTCCCTCCTTCCAGAATGGCCCCTCCTAACTCCTGCTCATTTGCACTCAGGTTTGCCCTCATCATCCTATACCTCACTTTGTTCACCCTCCCCTATGCACTAACTCTGACACATAATGTCCCCATTCCTATAATCCACTCTCCCAGACAGCTATACATCCCACCACCTATATCTCACTCTTTTCATAACCCCCATTACCGTACTTGCAAACTCATACCCATTAACATAATTCCCAACCTTAAGCCCAACTCTCCCTCTAACATCCCCTATCCCCTCCTCAAATGTGCCCTACTCAATGTTCGCTCTGCCAGAAATAAAATCCCCTTACTTACTGACCTCATAACTGACTATGACCTTGATATATTTTGTCTCACCGAAACCTGGTTTCAAGACACTGACATGGTTCTAATAAACCAACTATGTCCTAATGCATACTCAATATATACATGCAACAGAACACAAGGCAGAGGTGGAGGTGTAGCTATTATTGCCAGATCTAACCTACAACTTTCTATAGTTGAGTCTACCTCAACATCAGGCATGGACACCATAACAGTCTCTAACTCTACCCTATCTTTACACCTCTTATACCGTGCACCCCAGACAGTCTCATCTGACCTCTCTACGATTCTAGACACAGCCTGCTCCCCCCCAACCTGCCTTACGCCCCCTTATAATCTTAGGCGATTTAAATTTGCACTCTATAACCCCTAATCAATCGTCTACCTTCCTCCAAGCTATGAATGCCCTCCACTTCACTCAAATCCTAAATCATCCCACACATTCCAAAGGAAACAGCCTTGATTTAATATTTATTCCACAACAAGCTCCATTCGCAGAACAAATCCTTCACACCATTCAACCTATTCCTTGGTCTGATCATGCTCTCATCCTCTTTTCCTTCCCCTACTCTACTCACAAAGCTCAACCTCCTACCCACCCTCAACACACTCGTAAATTTAGACAATTCAATGTGGCCATCTTCCTAGAGCAAACGATCCCATCCCTCGACCTACTAAAGGATATGGGACTTAATCAAGAGTCTCACATCTCCAAATGGAACAAAATCCTATCTGCAGCCTCTCTCCTCCCACCTAAAGAATTCCCTCAAAAGCACCGCAATAGAGCACCCTGGTTCTCTACAAAACTAAGAAATCTCAAAAGAGAACTTAGGCATTTGGAACGTATCTGGAGATGCTCACATAATCCCAATGCACATTCTGCCTACATAAATAAACTCCAAACCTACTGCTCTGAAACCCTCAACCATAAAAGGGAATATAATGAAAACATAATCCAACGGTCTCTCAATAAACCTAGGGAACTTTTCTCCATAGCGAAATCCTTAATAAATGAACTTTCACCGCAGGACCAACCCCCAAAAATATCTGCACAAACTATTGCCAACCACCTTACCTCTAAATTCCTCCCACCCTCCTCAATCAATAACTCCTATTTTACTCCTGACTACAGCACCCAACCACCTGAACCTACCCTTCTAACCTCTTGGAATGATTTCAATCCCATCACACTAGAAAATGTCTCCAATGTTATAAAAGACCTGAATACCTCCACTTCTGCCCTTGACCCCTGTCCTGTCCCTTGGATCAAGTCGACTAGAGGTTCCCTCAGCCCCTACATCCTATCTATTATACAAACCTCCCTCCAGACTGGTTTTGTTCCACCTCCTCTTAAGCGCTGTGATAAGGAAGCTTATCATAGCTCAGGTAGGAGCTATAGAAAAGATGATGTGACTCTGAACAAGCAACCTGTCAGTTCTGGTAGAAGTGAGAAAACAGAATTTTCACATAAAAGACTACCAGTCCCAGAATGCACCAGGTTTCCAGCAGCCATGAGAGGGGCTGAAGTGAGAGAATGTGTGTGCAATCAAGAGAGCTATGAGGTAATCCCTAAGCACTCATCTCAAAGGGCAGGGCCTGATTCAACACAGCTGCGCTGTGTTAGGGAGCAGCACACATTAGAACAGGATAAGAATAGAGCTTATTCTTCAGATAACAGCTACAGAGGGAGGAAGAGATACAGAGACAGCAACGGCTACAAGCACCAGTATCACCTGGAGAAACAGAAGCCAAGCCAATCAGATAGATAGAGAGAGAAGGAAACTCTCTGGAAGGAAGAGAAGAAAGGCCATTGGAAGGTCTGGGAGATTCCAAGGCAGTACTCATACTGGGAGGTATTCCAAAAGCCAGCAGAGTCCATTGGACTGGATTCAGCCAGAGGAATGGAGTGGCAGAGATAGGAATCACCAGTGGCTACCTGGAAGAGAGAAGACTGCATGTGGAAGGGACTTTCAGACCAAGGCCAGAAGGTATGTGAGAGAAGATCCAGTGTCCAGGGATCAAGATTGGAAGGCTGGACATCAGAATTGGATTACATATTGGCCAGGCTATACAGAGAGGAATAATGATAGCAGGAGAGGCTCAGGTATGAACACTGATCCAGACCCTATCTATAATAGAGAATGGCAGCAAGGGAATAAGCATTCTCATGATAGTGCCTTAATGAAAGACTCATCTGTGCCAATGTATGATATTGACCCTATGATTGTTGATGCAGGGGGAAATACAGCAGATGAAACTATTTACATGGACTGTTCTTTATCTAAATGCTATTGCTAGTTTTCTATGAGCAAACACATCAGCCATCACAAAGAAACCTAACTTTGTTCTTTATTTCCACTGCAAACAGCTCTTAAAGCAGGATTTGGGCTCACACAGTAGCAGCCAGCCAGCTAAAGGCTTTCAGCTGGTCCATTGATAGTAATTAGGGCTGCACCTGATTGTGTGTATGAGCAAGGGAGAATCACTGCTGAGATCGGCGTGGAAAATAAGCAGAAGTTAACCTAACCAGCAAAGTTTATTCTTTACTTTGTGCCTTTGTATTTGGTAATTACTTGCTAAGAAAACATTAGCTAATTGCCTGACAAGCTGAAGGTTGTTTTCTGGTTTACTTTGTGACTTTTTGTTATCCATTTTAAACACTGCAAGCAAGTAACCTCATTTATAGTGCTATCAAGCATACATGTGCTGGGTGAATTAAACCCCATCAATAAAAGAAGTATTTTATTGATCTTACCACTTGGTTTCACAACTCAAATTATTGTCATCAGCTGTGTTTGGGAGTGAATGAACTACAATACCCACAATACCTTGCAAGAATCATATGAATATATGCATCGTCAAGATTGTGTAAGTTCTCACCCTAGGCAGCCGTCTGACAGCGCGCCACTATCTGGCCAATACTAAAAGGAACAAAACTTGACCCCACTTCCCCCACCTCCTACAGACCTATTTCTAGCATCCCTTTTCTTGCCAAAATAGCTGAGAAACTAGTTCAAACCCAACTTCAAAACTATATTGATGAGCACTCTCCCCTCGACCTATTCCAACATGGTTTTAAAAAGAACCATGGTGTTGAAACCCTCCTTACCTTCCTACTAGACTCCCTATACTTGCACACCCAGAATCCTACCCAAGGATGCCTACTCATATTCCTTGACCTATCTGCCACTTTTGACTCCCTTCCTCACCATCAACTCTTATGCAGGCTCCACGAAAAAGGGCTCAGAGGCACAACCCTAAACTGGTTCCGATCCTACTTAGATGACAGAACCCAACAGGTTTGTATTGGCAATGATACCTCTCTCCCATTTACACTAAAACAAGGTGTCCCCCAAGGATCTAGCCTCTCTGCCCTCCTTTTAAATATTTTCCTTCAACCTGTTTGCAACATCTTTCAGAGCTTTGGCATTCAGTACCAATTATATGCGGATGACATGATGTGCTTCACCCCATTTAATCTCTCCAACCCCGACTTTAGTAAACTAAGTGATTGCTTAATTACACTAAAATCATGGCTATCTCAACATAACCTTCTAATTAATCAAGCTAAGACTGAAGTTCTACAGGTGTTCTCCGCTATCTCATACACCCCTCCTCCAACCATCACTATTGGAGATCTCACCCTTACTATAAAAAACCAGGTGAAGTATCTTGGAATTATCCTTGTTCGGAACCTCTCCTTCACTAATCAAATAAAGAGAACCACTAATACAATATATGCAAAGCTACGTACCCTCCGGAATCTCAAACCCCTCATAAGCCCCACTTTTTTTCGTTCTGTCTGTCAAGCCCTCACAACCCCCTCTCTTGATTACTGCAACCTAATCTATCATGGCCTTCCCAAGAACACTATACATCCGCTCCAACTTGCCCAGAACATGATTGCACGACTCATAACCAACATTCCCAGGCGATCACGCATCACACCAGTCCTATATGACCTCCATTGGCTCCCCATCTACTGCAGGATTAAGTTCAAAGTGCTTACCCTTATACATAAAATCATCTCCAATGAATCAGCTCCATGCCTTTCCCCTCTCATTCCCTTCTCTTCTAACTCTAGAACCCGCCGTTCTATTACCAAAAACCTCATCTCTATCCCAACAACCATAAAATATTGCAAACAATTTACAAGTAACAAGGCCTTTTCCCTCTATGCTCCTACCCTATGGAACTCCCTTCTTCATGAGCTGCGGAGCTCTAGAACTCACCTAGAGTTCCGAAAGAACTTAAAAACCCTCCTTTTTCAGAAACATTTTTCCCTTCCACCTTTGTTCCTAACCTTCATCTGCTTCCCCCAGCTCCTACCCCTTCTAAACCTTCATACTGACAACCGATATCTCGGTAAATACCTTTGTAAATAGTTGTTTATTCTTATGATTAGTTCTCATTGTTATCTTATATATTTGTTACCTTGTTCTATGTAAACAGTGGAAACACTCTATTTTAAATGTTTTATGTAAACCGTCTTGATTTGTAGAAAGATGGTATATAAAATTGGTTAAATAAATAAATAAATAAATCAGTGCTGTCTGAGGCATTTTCTTTTTTAATTTAAATTAGTGCTGTCAGCAAACACACCCTCACAGTGCCGTAAACTAAGGTTCCGCATAAGGTGCCCTATAAGGCATTCCAGAGGGCACATTATAAAGTGCACTGTCCATCAAGGCACCTTATAATGTTCCCTATAGGGCGCCTTATAAGGCACTTTATAGGGCGCCTTATGAGGTACCTTAAGGTTACAGCACTGTGAGGGTGTTTTTGCTGGCAGCACTAATTTAAATTAAAAAAGGAACTGCCTCAGACAGCCCTACCAAATAACACCACTGTGGGATCAAACCCATGACCTCTGCCTCCACAGTCAGTGACGTAACTAGTGGACTACATCTCTATAGCTACTAACAAACCCCTGGCTGGCTACAGAAGGACTGCAGGTCACCACACAAACTGTCTGCTGTGGTTAGCAGGATAGGGTTAACCCACCCATACCCATGATGCATTGCACATGCAGATCAGCAGTCTACAGATGATCACAAGATGGGGTATGCACCCCCACAACACCTCGGCCTGGTAGGGGGAACTGACCTTGTGTGTAACTGGCACAGAGTAGCTACAGACCGACACATTGTGGGGGTACTGTGCTCACCCTGAGGGTGAGGTGGGATGACCAGAACCAGGTCCGCAGCACCTGGCTTAGCTGAGATAGGCTATGCTGCAGGTCGCCATCAGTGCCAGTGTGTGATAGGTAGCCCTTGCAGACACACCTGTGTCCATCCGTATTTCCCAGTCACGTCTAGCCCTTGTGGACTATGATGCACCCAGAATAGTGCATATCCTGTGTGGGTGCCATGGTCACATGATTTAAGTGAAGGGAGGTGTTTGGACCCATAGGCGGATTATGTAGCACCACCCAACCCGCCCTCTGGGGCTCAGGGTGGGGGACAAGATCTCCCACCAACAGATCCACATTCTACATTCCTGCAATGGTGGCAGTAGAGGGGACCATCAACCCCAGTCCTGCTGGGGAACAGGCACGCTACAGGACAGTCAGTGCAGATCTGTACACATCCATAAGGCAATGGAAGACAAACAGTAGGCCTAAAAAATGCTCAGCTGCCCCTCACCACTATCTGACATGTTCCAGCCGCTGCACCCTGCAAGGTGTTCCAGCCATACACATACTAACTGCAAACAGTCTGCTAGCTAGTCCATAGTGCACGTTCCTGGAGAAGATGCGTGCACCCAAAACTGGAATGTGAGCACACACACCATAGAAACATAGAAACATGACGACAGAAAAAGACCACAAGGCCCATCTAGTCTGTCCTTCCATAACAATTACAACAGTCCACTTTTTACCTTTAGAGATCCTCTGTGTTGGTCCCATGCTTTTTTGAATTCAGTTACTGTCCTCATCTCTACCACCTCCACTGGGAGACTATTGCACGGATCCATTACTCTTTCCGTAAAGAAATATTTCCGCATATCACTCCTGAATCTATCTCCCTTCACCCTCATCCCATGTCCCCTCGTAGCAGAACTTGCTTTCAATTGAAAGAGGCTCTCTCCCTGAACATTTATGCCACGGAGGTATTTAAACATCTCAATCATATCACCTCTATCCCGCCTTTCCTCTAAGGTGTACATATTAAGATCCTTAAGTCTGTCCTCATATGCTTTATAATGAAGCCCATTAATCATTTTAGTAGCAACCCTCTGCACCGACTCCATCCTGTTCACATCCTTTTGAAGGTGCGATCTCCAGAATTGCACACCATACTCAAAATGAGGTCACACCAAAGACTTATACAGAGGCATTATCACCTCCTTTTTTCTGCTAGCCATTCCTCTCCATATGCACCCAAGCATCCTTCTAGCTTTTGCCGTCGCCTTTTCTACCTGCTTAGCTACTTTAAGATCATCAGACACAACCACGCCTAGGTCCCGCTCTTCTTTAGTGGACAAAAGTACTTCACCTCCTATACTGTATTGCTCCCTTGGATTGCTGCAGCCCAAATGCATGACCTTACATTTTTTAACATTAAATCCCAGCTGCCAAATTCTAGACCATTCTTCAAGCTTAGCTAGATCCCTCCTCATGTTATCTACACCTTCCTGGGTGTCTACTCTATTGCAGATTTTGGTATCATCCGCAAAGAGGCAAACCTTACCCGACAGCCCTTCCGCTATATCACTAACAAAGATGTTAAAAAGAATATTAAAAAGAATCGGACCAAGGACAGATCCCTGGGGCACACCACTGGTAATATCCCTTCTCCTCAGAGTGAGCTCCATTTACTTGTACTCTTTGTCGCCTCCCACCCAACCAATTTCTAACCCAAGCAGTAACTTTAGGGTCCATCCCTAGGGTGCTCAGTTTGTTTATAAGTCGCCTGTGAGGAACAGTGTCAAAGGCTTTACTGAAATCTAAATACACCACATCTAGAGCTCTCCCTCGGTCCAACTCCCTGGTCACCCAGTCAAAGAAATCAATCAGATTTGTCTGACAAGACCTGCCTCTGGTGAATCCATGCTGTCTCGGATCCTGTAATCCGCCGGACTCCAGAAACCTCACTATTTTCTCTTTCAGCAGCGTTTCCAATAATTTACTCACCACTGAAGTTAAACTAACCGGCCTGTAATTTTCAACCACATCCTTACTTCCGCTTTTGTGTAAAGGCACCACATGAACCTCTCTCCAGTCCTTTGGCACCACTCCCGACTCCAACGAGGCATTGAAAAGGTCAGTCAGGATGGCTAGAGGCAAGATGGCGGCGGTTAACTGATCCGGGAAGGCAGCGATCTGTGTTTGCTCGAAAGGTACCGGGCCGATATTACCTGTTGCTCCAGTGTTATGGGGCGCAGGAAGAGGAAGCAGGCAAGCTCCCCTGCGGTCCCGCAGCCTGCTTTGCCCTCGGCTCAGCGGACTCTCGAGCGCTGTGGATTCGCGCCACTCGGAACACAAGCAGCGTCTTCGACGGCACGCTCAGGTGATCTAGAAAGTGTGCTGGGCGCTTCAGGGGTTTCTTTGTCCCCTGAATTGCGGTTGCCCCCCACGCAGCCAGGAGGTGAGGTTTCACCAATTGGGGCATGGTCCCCGGCTCTCCCGGGCTGTGTAGTGAGGTTGGGGCACCAGGAAAGAGCAGGGCAACGACAGCGGCTGTTCGAGGACTCTGGAGAGGGGAAACCGGTTGAGGGCTATGATCCTGACCTTCGGTTGGAGCCCAGAGGAGAACAAGGAAAATTACTGCTGGTAAAGCCTGCTATTATAACTTTAGATGCGCTGTGAGACGCCCTTGCTGCACTGACTAATTCCTTCTCTTCACTTGCCAGTACTGTGAGTACAGAAGTGACTGTGTTAAAAGTTGAAGTCTCTAAACATCAGGAGCAACAGATGAACTCCTTGTCGCAGCTTAAAGAGGAACTTTCGGTGGTTAAAAAGGAACATTCGGCTCTTATTAAAGAGCGGAATGTGTTGACCCGGAAAGTGGAACATATAGAAAATCAAACTAGACGGAACAACCTGCGCGTCTTGAACTTTCCAAAGTCCCCACTTTTATCTCCTTCAGAGATGTTTCGGAAATATCTTTTGGAGGTCCTTAAGATTCCTGTGGATCAGGTTCCTCCATTGACGAGGGTTTACTATCTGGCTGACACTATGGAGTCGAAAAGGGAGACGGTGGGGCTTCTGTAGCCCAAGGGTCTGGACTTGGAGACCTGACGGGCTTTTTGGAGAGTTCGTTGGAAGTCATCACAGAGAGGAGAACTCTGTTGGTTACGGTAGCATTGGAGACGGATAAATCCTTTATTCTCAGATTTTTCTTTAAGAATATGAATGAGCTGTTTTTTGGTTCAAAAGTTAGAATATTTCCTGATCTGTCTCGGCCTACCCAGTTGAGGAGACGAGAGTTCCTGACCTTTAGGCCTAGAGCTCTTGCGCTGGGGGCATCCTTTAAATTGAAATATCCATCTAGATGTGTTATTTCCTATCAAAATAAGATTTATCTTTTTTTTGATCCTTCACAGCTTTCTGGTTTTCTTAGTGGGAGGGAAGAGGTTGGAGCTGGGGGTGTACCTGCATTGGCTGACGCTTAAGTCTTAAACCGCTTGTACTTGGTTTTTTTCTTATTTTTGTTATATTGTTAGGTATACTATTATGCTTGATTGTTTGGATGGGACTTGACAAATGTTATTTCTTGTGGCCTCTTGCTTGATTTGTGGGCTTAGTAGAGGGATGATTTGAGGGATGACTTAATTTAATAATTTGCTGTTTGTTATTTCTGTTGTGTAAGATTATTTAGACTATGAAGTTTATCCCCAGACATCGTCATTTCTTTGATATGCATATTCTTGTTGTATGTATAAGTTGTATAATTCAATAAAAATAAAATTAAAAAAAAAAAAAGAAAAGGTCAGTCAGTTTTGTTGCTAGAACGTCCCCAAGTTCCCTCAGTATTCTAGGGTGTATCCCATCCGGTCCCATCGCTTTGTCTACTTTAAGTTGAGCTAGTTTCTCACGAACACAGTCTTCTGAAAATTGTTCAAGATGTCCCTCGCTTCTGTTCTTATTTGTGGGTGTTTTCTGAGGTCCTGCTCCTGGTTCTTCGTCTGTGAACACAGAACAAAAATATTTGTTAAGCAATTCCGCTTTATCCTTATCAGCTTCTACATATTCCCCCCCCCCCCTGCACCCTTGAGTCTGACAATACCACTTTTGCCCTTCCTCTTCTCACTAATATATCTGAAAAATGTCTTAGCCCCCCATTTTATTGCATTGGCTATTTCCTCCTCCTTTTGAATCTTTGCCTTCTTGACTACTTTGCTAGCTTCTCTAAGTTTTTCCAAATACAGATGCCTGTCTTCCTCTCTCTGTGATCTCTTGTATTTCATGAAGGCCTCCCTCTTTTTCTTCACTTTTTCAGCTACTTCCTTCGAAAACCATAGCGGTCTCCTGTTCCTTTTGCCTTTATTTACCATTTTAACAAAAAGGTTGGTTGCCTTTAAAATATCCCCTTTCAGTTTTGCCCACTGTTTTTCTACATCCCCCAGCTGTTCCCATCCCACTAACGACTCCCTGAGGTATTGGCCCATCTTCGCAAAGTTAGTCTTCCTAAAGTCTAAGATCCTCACCTTGGAATGGATTCTAACAGCCCTAGTCCTAATACTGAACCACACCATCTGGTGATCACTGGATGCAAAATGATCTCCCACTACAACATCAGAAACACTTTCACCATTGGTAAGCACCAAGTCCAGTATGGCCCCTTCACGTGTGGGGTCTGTTACCAATTGCCTGAATAGTTCTCCCTGTAGAGAATCCAGGATCTCCTTACTTCTAGATGATACTGCAGCAGGAATGTGCCAATCAACATCTGGCATATTGAAATCTCCTAGCAGTAGCACTTCCCCTTTCCTAGCAATGCTGCGTATGTCTTCAATTAACTCTCTGTCCACCTCTTCCTCTTGTGAGGTAGGTCTGTATATCACACTAATGCAAATAGATTTCTCTTTCCCTCTTTCTAGTTTAACCCAAAATGCCTCCTCTCTCCCTTTTAAGCTCTGTAATTCCAAAGCTTTAATAGTAGTTTTTACATATAGTGCCACTCCTCCTCCCCTTCTTCCCACCCTGTCCTTTCTGAATAAAGTATAGCCAGGTATAGTTACATCCCAGTCATGGTTTTCTGTGAACCATGTTTCTGTAACTGCCACTAAATCCAAGTCAGCCACTCCCACCAAAGCTTCAACTTCAGGGATCTTATTTCCCATGCTACGGGCATTAATACACACTGCTTTCCATATGTTACCCCTGTTACCCATTTCCATAAAGGTATTTAATGTATCACCTACCTGGGGGCTTTCACTTACCTGGGGGCTTTCTTCCCCCATCCCCAACGAATCTAGTTTAAAGCCCTCTTCAGTAGATTAGCTAGTCTACTACCAAAGATGCGTTGACCTTTCTTGGACAGATGGATGCCATCTCTGCTCTGCAACCCTTGGAACAGCATCCCATGGTCTAGGAAACCAAAACGCTCTCGAAGACACCATCCACGCAGCCATGCATTCATCTCCAGGATGCGAGCCTCTCTGCCTTGGACTTTACCCTCAACAGGGAGGATTGAAGAGAACACCACCTGTGCACCTACCTGCTTCACCCTCTGTCCCAGAGCCATGAAGTCACTTTTGATATGTTCCGAGGTATACCTGGCAGTATCATTTGTTCCAACATGGATTAGCAACATTGGGTAATAGTCAGTGGGCTTGATGAGTCTCGGCAAACTCTCCGTAACATCTTGGATCTTGGCACCAAGCAGACAGCATACCTCTCTGGACATCAAGTCTGGTCGGCAGATGGACACCTCAGTACCCCTCAGAAGAGAGTCTCCAACCACCACTACCCTTCGTTTCCTTCTGGTCACTGATTCCGCAACTATGGGGTACTTGAACTCTGGTTCTTCCCTTTCCAGGGATGCTTTCACCTCCTCCACTTCCAGGGCTGCATAATGGTTCTTCAATTCAAGGGCTGGAGAAGTTGGATTGGTGATTTTGCAGGCTCTGGTGACTTTTGTCCAACCATCGACATTCTGTTGGCACCCATCTTCTCCTGTGCTGGAGAGCCTGGATGCTGCAAGAAGCATCTCATCAATGTACTTCTCACTGTCTTGAATGCTCCTCAGCCTCGCCACTTCCTCTCTGAGTTCCTCCACTTGTTTCCTCAGAACTTCAGCATGCAGGCACCCTGCACATGGAACCGGTTCCTCAACTGGCATTAGGACCTCTGTCCATACCGAGGCAGAAGCTGTAACGGGGGCAACAGCTTTAGCAATACAATTTTTCCCAGCCATTGTCCTGTTTGTGGAGCTTAGGTATCTGTTAAAAAAAAAGAGAGAGATCTACCAAGTACCAGCCGGTTTCGCAGCTGTCCTTTCAGAGAAAAAGCAGTTAAATCTCTTTAATTATATTCAAAATGTGCTGGTCCAATTCACTGTGATTTGTTAAAGGGGGAGGTGCCCTATAAAGCAAGACTGCTCACTAGGGGTGGGTGGGAGTCGGGGTGGGTACGGAGGGAACTAACACCTGATTAGGTGTTAGCAGTTTCTGAACTTGAGGAGGTTACAGAGTTCAGCAACCTACTGTGCTCAAGTAAAAGTTCCCCTAAAACAGCAAAAATGAAAGCAACCTTGCTTTAAAAAAATATGCACAAAACCCTTTTTAAGAGCTCCCAGTCAGAGAGCTAGCAATGTAATAAAAAAAAAAACCCAAACAAAGAAACCCTCAAATCCTTACTTACTGTTTGATGTGTGGAGCCCTGGTTAGGAAAGCCTCAAAAGGGCAGGGCACAGGAGCATTTTATGCAGGCTTCAACTGCACTCAGGAAACAGGCACACTAACACCTGATTAGGTGTTAGCAGTTTCTGAACCTGAGGAGGTTACAGAGTTCAGCAACCTACTGTGCTCAAGTAAAAGTTCCCTGTTTGATGTGTGGAGCCCTGGTTAGGAAAGCCTCAAAAGGGCAGGGCACAGGAGCTTTTTATGCAGGCTTCAACTGCACTCAGGAAACAGGCCCACTAACACCTAATTAGGTGTTAGCAGTTTCTGAACCTGAGGAGGTTACAGAGTTCAGCAACCTACTGTGCTCAAGTAAAAGTTCCCCTAAAACAGCAAAAATGAAAGTAACCTTGCTTTAAAAAATATACACAAAACCCTTTTTAAGAGCTCCCAGTCAGAGAGCTAGCAATGTAATAAAAAAAAACAACCCAAACAAAAAAACCCTCAAATCCTTACTTACTGTTTGATGTGTGGAGCCCTGGTTAGGAAAGCCTCAAAAGGGCAGGGCACAGGAGCTTTTTATGTCTTTATTATCTTTATCTTTATTTACAATATTTGATTAACCGCCCAGGCCGAAGCATTAGGGCGGTGTATAATACAAAATACGGCTGCAGGAAACAAAAGTCAGAGGGAGAACGCCAGCAATTGATAGGACAGGAGAGACAAATTAAGGCAGAAAGGAGAAAAGGCCCAGAAGGGCAGGTGGACAAGAGGGTGGGGGAAAGGAAGGTGAAAGGGGGGATCGGCATGGGAGGGAATTATGGAGGGTGGAGGGCGAGGTTCTGCGATGGGGCACCATTGGCAGGGAGGGGAAGATCGAAAGCCTGGCAGAAGAGGTGAGTCTTGAGCAGAGTTTTAAAGCGGGGATAAGAGGGTTCTAGATGAAGGGACCGAGGGAGTGAGTTCCAGAGGGCGGGGCCCAAGAAAAAAAAGGCGGAGTGACGTGTTAGTTCGAGGTGGGCCTGTGCAGGGGGAGGGAGAAATAGGCGGTTACCGTGGGCTGAGCGGAGGAGGCGTGGGGAAGGTTGAAGATGGATAATGTCTGATAAGTATTGGGGGGTGCCGGAGTGAAGAGCTTTATGGGTGAGGATGAGTACTTTGAAAACATAACGAAATTTTACCGGAAGCCAGTGTAAGGTGATAAGGCAGGGGGATACATGGGAACGAGCTGAGGAACCAGTGACAAGACGGGCGGCGGTATTTTGTACTAATTGGAGGCGGCGGAGCTGAATGGAAGGGAGGCCTGCATAAATGGCATTGCAATAATCGAGCCTGGCTATTACCAGGGACAGGACGAGGGTAACAATGGAGGAAGGGGGGAGAGAGGATTTAACGGCCCGTATCCGACGCAGGTGGAAAAAAGATGTGCGAATAACGGAGGAGATGTGTTGATGGAATGAAAGGGCAGAATCCAGAGTGACACCTAAATAGCGGAGAGTTGGAACGAGGGGGATAGGGCGGGAGGACATAACAGGTGATAAGCTAGGGGAGGGGAGCCCAAAGGAAAACCAGATTGCGGAGGATTTGGCGGGGTTAACATGCATGAAATTGGAGTCGAACCATGAGGCAACAGAGGAGAGACAGAGGTTGAGTGGAGTGAGGTCAGGGGCAGAAGAGGAGGTGTGATGGACCAACAAGATGTCGTCGGCGTAGATGTATGAGGAGATGCCAGACTGTTGGATGAGCAGTGCCAGGGGCGCGAGGAAAGCATTGAAGAGTAGGGGAGCAAGAATAGACCCCTGAGGAACACCACAGGGTGAGGGAGAGGGGGCGGAAGTAGAGCGGCCAACGTGGACTGAGAAGGTGCGTGTAACCAAGAATGAATGAAACCACTGCAAGACAATCCCGCGAACCCCAAAATCAAATAGACGAGACAGGGTCTGCAGGCTTCAACTGCACTCAGGAAACAGGCCCACTAACTCTTGATTAGGTGTTAGCAGTTTCTGAACCTGAGGAGGTTACAGAGTTCAGCAACCTACTCTGCTCAAGTAAAAGTTCCCTGTTTGATGTGTGGAGCCCTGGTTAGGAAAGCCTCAAAAGGGCAGGGCACAGGAGCTTTTTATGCAGGCTTCAACTGCACTCAGGAAACAGGCCCACTAACTCTTGATTAGGTGTTAGCAGTTTCTGAACCTGAGGAGGTTACAGAGTTCAGCAACCTACTGTGCTCAAGTAAAAGTTCCCTGTTTGATGTATGGAGCCCTGGTTAGGAGATAAGCAGATAAGTCAGTGATTGGGCCCCAAAAAAGAGAACCCATAAATATCACTTGAAAGAAATACTGTATAGCACTGTGGGGGAACCTAGCCATGCCGTGGTCACTGCTCAGTCAGGGTGAGAGTGACCTCCCAGCAGGACATGCTGTGGCCACCCTGTCCGTGAAGGTGGTGGCCGGGCACTACAATATCCCAGCCATTGCCCTATGCCCTGTGCAGATGCATCCTGCCCAGGCCACCCTGCCCGGACCATACCCACAGTACCTTGCTCCTCATTATGTACATTGGCAGGCTAACACTGGAAACAGTGCAAGCAGTGTGGGCTGAGTAAGGAGTAGGCAGCCACAACACACTGGATAGACAGACACACACTCCCATACCTATGCCAGCATTGTGCAATTATAGAGGCTCTTGGCAGCCCTGGCCACCACACCAGTCCTGGGCACAGTGCAGGCATGGCTATGGTACGCAATACTGTTGGGGTCACTCCTCGGGGTGGTAAACACTGTCACAAACCAAAACTGAAACACACTCCACAGATATCAGAAAGGTTGCTATGATGCAGTTCGATCAGCAAATTGTGCTTAACTTAGGAATTGTTATCTGCTATTAATCATAGCAAACTTTTGATATATGTGTAACGTATTCCCAAGTTTAGGGCGGCATTGCTAAGGTATGCAAGTGCTAGTATTGGGAGATGATGCTGCGCAGGGCCCAACAGCCTGACTCTCCATGACGCTTTGGATAGTGGAGCCTGAGGGTGTGGGTGTTTATGCCCCTGTTGGCTGCTGCTCTAGGGCAGAGGTTTCCAACTCCGGTTCTGGTGGGCCAAACACTGTTCAGGTTTTCATGCTGTCCCTAATGAATATGCATGAGATACATTTGCATACAATAGGGGCAGCACATATTAATGCAGCACAGGCATATTTATTAGGGACAGCATGAAACCTGAATGGTGTTTGGGCCTCCAGGACTGCATTTGGGAAACTCTGCTCTAAGGATTGCACATGTTTATGGTTTCTGTGCTCTGTAGGGTAAAATATAGGCGTTTCAGGCATGTTTATTTTATCTACAATAAAGGTTCCATCTTTCACTGGGTAAAATGTGGGCAAAGGGTTGGCAGGAGCCACAGCTGGGACTTGAACTTGTGACCTTCTGCTCCTGAACACACTGGCTGTGTGTACTACACCACACTGTTGCCACAAGGACAGTTCATTCCCTGGGGATACCATAACTGTTTGTCAGAAAGACCCTGTCTGTTGCATTGCACGGCACCCACCTAAATGGGGCTAGGCCATGGTCTGCTGTGGGCAGATGCCACTGCCCCCTCCTCCACCAGCATCCCTCCGCCACCATACTGCCATGCCATGAGGCTGGTGGTGCACAGTCCCAGGCCATCCAGTATGCCGGTAGGCAGCTGCCTATGGTGTGGGTTCTCGGGTAGGGGTGCCTTCATGGACATGCGCACTTCCCCCCCCCCCTCCACACCACCTGCCAATGTTATGTGCCCTTGGGGGTACTTGCCGGGTAATCTCCCCTGTGACACTGTGGGACACACACTCGTGCCCATGTTGGACACTCGTCAGTTGCTGTCTTGCTGCTTTACAGTTTCGGCATTCCTATATGCCACCCAGGCATCTTCCTAGCCCGCACTGTGCCCCAGATGGGCCATAGCATGTGCCGCCTGCAGCCCCCTGTATCCTATTTACAGCATCAGTACAGTTGCCCTTTCCTAGGTGCCCACTCTGCTGTTGCTACACATGTGCACGCCATAACAAACCTGCCCAATCTAAACGACAGAAACCCTGATCACCGCTATTTCAATGTGGGATCATTAACTTTGTAGGGGGACAGAGCATAGACCCTTCCAAACATGATATCTTAATTTATACACTTTGTCAGTAGTGTTGCTTTATGTTTATCATTAATATCACTATTGGCCAGCTTGATTGTTGGGATTTTAAATGTGGTTCTGGTCTTTTATATGTTTATTTACCTTTTTGGTCCCTGCACATGTATTACAACAATCACTTTTCTGGGTTTCCCTGCCTTTGCAGCACATTGCTGACTGAAATGATTTCTCTTTCCTGCAAATGTGCCTTAACGCGAGGGTTTCACTGGCGTTAGTGTTCAGACCCGGATTTCACAGCGTTAGTGTGCCTGGAGCCTCTCCCCTCCCACTCTCCGCCCATTGACTCCTTCTCTCTGCCCTCTGGGAAGCCTTACTCCACCCTTCAGACCCGGATTTCACAGCGTTAGTGTGCCTTAACGCCGCCGCTGCATTATCGTGCTATAAGTGACATTATCGTGCGATAATGTCACTTATCGTGCGATAATACCACCGCTGCAACATTAAGACAGTTTACTAAATATACCCCTAAATGTGAGTGCACTTACGGCCACCTCAGTGAAGTTAATCGTGGCAAACTGCTCAGTGTGGGAGTGATGTGGAACCTGTGCTAACTACATGGGGAAATGTTGCGCACACCTCCATGTATTAGCATGAACCAGATATCACCCTGATACTAAGTTTCAGGGCTTAACATACCCAGTATCCTGTTTCTAACAGTGGCCAGTCTAGATCACAAGTACCTAGCAGTTTCCTCAAAAGACACAGGTTCCACAATGCTTGTATTGGGTAAAACAGTGATATCCTGGGTCCCTTTTAATAATGGTTCATGGACTTTTCCTCCAGGAACTTGTGCAAGCCTTTTTTAAACTCAGCTACACTAAGAGCTTTTACTACATTCTCCAGTAACGAATTCCAGAGTTTTATTACACATTGAGCGAAAAAATATTTTCCCTTATTAGTCTTAAATAGGTTACCCTGTACCTTCATTGCATGTCCCCTAGTCTTTCTATATTCTCATGACGTAAACAATCGATCTACATTTACCCGTTTCACTCAATTCATTAATTTATGGACCTCTATCATACCTCCCCTCAGCCATCTCTTTTCCAGGTTGAAGAGCCCTAACCTTTTTAGCCTCTCTTCATAGGGGTATCCTTCCATCCTCTTTACCATTTTGGTGGCTCTTCTCTGTACCTTTTCTAATAAAGCTATATTCTTTTTAAGATATGGTGACCAGAATTGCACACAATATTCAAGGTGCGGTCGCACCATGGAACGATACAGAGGCATTATAATATCCTTTGTTTTATTTTCCATTCCTTTCCTTATGATACCTAGCATTCTATTTTCTCTCTTGGCTGCCACTGCACACTGGGCGGAGGATTTTTTTTTTTTATTGAAGTTTTAATCAGTTAAACACCAACTAAATATAAAGACAATCAGAAGCAAAAGGAGAAGCAATATTATACTTATCCATAGGAACACCTATACAAAGTAACAAAATCTGATTTAGCCCACATATCTGAGATTCAACTGAGGCATTACAATAATTGGAATACAAATAAGAAAATAAGGCACATAACCCACCTATCCGGAGGCTAAACAAAAAACTACACTCCCCCTTACTTTTCCCTTTCTCGCCTATCCGCTATAAATTTTTCCAAATGTGAAACATCAGTAAAAATAAATGAATCACCCTCGTAATTTATAACACATTTGCAAGGGAATCTGAGAAAGAAAGTAGCACACAGCTGCAAGACCATCGGGCAGGCAGCGGCGGGACAACCTGGGCGGAGGATTTTAACATGTTATCCACTTATTAAAAGAGGGCTGCTACACAGTACCCTGTCCTGTGCTGCTGAGGTAAGCTATATTCTTATTTGATTTAAATTATAGCTCTTTGCTGCTGCTAGGCTCTAACTTATTATGAAATTTAAACTACAAGCTCTCTGCTGGGTTCTAAATTTAACCAGAAAGCTCTCTTCTGTGTTTTAAATTTAAACTAAAAGTACTTTGCTCATGCTAGGCCCTGAGTGACTATTAAATTTAAACTACAAGCTCTCTGCTGGGTATGAAATGTAACCAGAAAGTTCTCTTCTGTGTTTTAAATTTAAACTTAAACTGCTGCTACTAGGCTCTGACTGTTTTAACAAAAAATAGTAGGTTCACAGATTAATTAGCTTTAATAGAAAGAATTCCTTTCAGAAAATTCCAAGAAGTATATACTCATAATTGCAGATCTCTCTCCAGAAGTAACAGTCCCCTTTTCTAGTCCTTCAAGACTGAGGATCACAAAGCTCTGGTTGAGCTATTTATGCCTGTGCTGCTGAGGTAAGCAGCAGACCCAGCACAGATACCTGGGGTACTCCATTATTCACCTTTCTCTATTGGGAAGATTGGTCATTTAGCCCTACCCTTTGCTTTCTATCTTTTAACCAGTTCCTGATCCATAATAGTACACTGCCTCCTATCCCATGACTCTTTAGTTTTGCCAGAAGTCTCTGATGAGGGATCTTGTTAAAGGCTTTTTGAAAGTCCAGATACACTATATCAACCAACTCACCTTTGTCTACCTGTTTATTCACACCTTCATAACAGATTAGTAAGACAAGATCTTCCATTTCTGAAGCCATGTTGGCTATCTCCCATTAAGCCATGACTATCTACATGTTCAGTAATTTTATTCTTTATGATGGCTTCGCTTCTACCATTTTTCCCAGTACTGACATCAGGTTCACCAGTCTGTAGTTTCACGGATCACCCCTTGAATCCTTTTTAAAAATTGGCGTTACATCCTCCAATCCAAATTGGCATTACATCCCCCAATCTTCAGGTATTACGGATGATTTCAATGATAGTTGACAGATTACTAATAGCAGATCTGCAATCTCATATTTCAGTTCTTTCAAAAGCTCTGGATGTATACCATCCGGTCCAGGTGATTTGCTACTCTTCAGTTTATCAAATAGTTGTAATACATCTTCCCAGTGTATCAATATTTCTTTCAATTCTTCTGTAGTTTCACCTTTAAATACCACTTCAGTCATGGGTAACATCCCTAAATCTTCTTCAGTAAAGAACAAAGCAAAGAATTCATTCAGTCTCTCCGCTATGGCCTTCTCCCCTCTTAGTTCCCCTTTTAACCCTCTATCATCTAATGGTCTAACTAACTCTCTTACTGTTTTTATTTATACGAATGTACTTGAAAAAGTCTTTATCATACATTTTTGCTTCCACAGCAAGCTTCTCAAATTATCTCTTTGCCTGTCCTATCAATGTCTTGCATTTAACTTGCCAGTGTTTGTGCTGTTTCCAATTTTCATCATTTGGCTCCTTTTCCATTTTCTGAAAGATGCTTTTTTGGCAACAGCAACCTCTCTGACCTCACCTTTAAACCATGTTGGCAGTTTTTTGGACTTTCTTCCACTTTTCTTAAAGCATGGAATACAGCTGTCCTGGGCTTCGAAGATAGTATTTTTAAACAACATCCATGCTGGAATTAAGTCTTTAACCTTTGCAACTGCTCCTTTTAGTTTTTTCTTAACTATTTTCCTCATTTTATCACAGTCTCCCTTTTGAAAGTTAAAAGGTAGTACTGTGCATTTCCTTACCATTCCTCTTCCATTAATTAAATTAAACGCGATCATGCTATGATAACTATTGCCAAGTGGCCCCAAGACAGCAGATTCCTCCCCAGCACTAAGACCTTGTCTAGGTGGTGCGTAAGGTCCGCTACCTTCGCACCAGGCAGGCATGCTACCAGGCGATCCTCATGTCCACCAGCCACCCAGCTATTTGCATGCCTAATGATCAAATCACCAACTATAATGGCTATCCTAACCCTTCCTCTTGGTGTGAGAGGATTTAACATTACCTGGAGGACAGGTCCTAGCTTCAGGATCACTTCCTGAGTTGCAGGATCATTTTTGTATGTCTTATTACCCTTTTAAGGTACCTAGAACATATTATTGTACAGACAGATTCTTTGTTACATTAGACATAGGAGATGATTGAATAACCTTAAAAAATGTATTTCGCGTGAAGCTTACAAGGCCACACCCATAGATAGATACCACATGCTATTGTACGTTTATGCAATTTTTTTCTGTTGGAAAACAATTTGCAATAAGATCTTTAGAAATGTGCAACCCCGGGGGCGGAGCCTGGTTTCTGGTCAAGATGGATGTGTAAGAGCTGTGCTCTGGAGGGCAATAGACAAGAATCCTGACTTCTGTAATCTTTAATCAAATAGTTCCTACCTACTTTGATACCATTCAATCCCGGATATGTCGGGTCCCAAACAGGCGTGGCTGAATTACTAAATATCTCAAAATGCTAGCGCAAAGAGAACCAAGACGGAACCTCTCTCACCTCACAAGATGGCGGTCATCCAAGATTGTCCTGAGACTTCACAGAAGCTCCTAGCAGAGATTCAGGCAGTCAAAGACTTGGTCACAGCTAATGGAGAATCATTATGTGCAATGCAGGAAGATATCAATGCTTTTGAACTTCTTTGGAGTCAATTACGGCTCATTTGGGGAAGTTGGAGAATGTGATGGCTTCACACGAGGAGAGGCTCGAGGCTGTTGAGAAGCAATCCAAACTGATGCGTTCATTACAAAGAGAGGTGGAAGACAGTAATAATCGCTCTCGGAGAAATAGCATAAGAATACTAGGAGTTCCTGAGGGAGCAGAGGGTCCTCACTTGGCGTCCTTTTTGCAGGCCATGATTCCAGCTGTGTTAAAGTTGCAGTTTGCTACACTGTTTGAGATCGAGCATGCCCATAGAGTGCCTACCCAGTTCGTGGTCACGAGCAAGCGTCCACGCCCAATCATCTTGAAAGTTTTCATTTTCAGCAAGTATTGCAAATAATGGGAGTAGCCAGAGCACTTTCAACTTTCGAATATCAGGGACATAAACTCCTGTTCTTGACGGACTTCGCGAAGGCGATGGTGGATTGGAGAAAGAGTTTTCTGGTGCTGCGTCCACGCTTGTTACAACTGCAGGCCCATTTTGGGCTGCTCTATCCTGCCCACATGAGAGTCATGCTGCATAACCAGACCAAGACTTTTGATGAGCCCGGGGAGTTATATGCATTTCTGGAGGATAAGGAGTTGGCGGTGATGCGGTGAAAGTCACTTTGCAGCTTTTATTTGCTACAGTTCTATGGTGTTTGCTATCATGGGCATTTGACTGGTCTGAGGTCATGTAAAGGCGACTTATCCATGCAGAAGCGACATTTAATCATGTAAGATTGCTATATACTGGGACATCCATTCTGTTTCTTTTGAAGGAGCTCCAGGGTACTATCCTGGTTAAGGTTTCTCTCTTGTTTTCTCTCTCTCTCTTCTTTTATGTTTTATGTTGTTTGTGATGTCTAAGGTGGTTGAGAGAGTTTTGGGGCTTGGAGGAGTGGAATGGCCCTTATTCACTAGGCTAGGTCTTCTAGGCCATAAACTGATTCAAAGAGGGCTGCCCTGCCATGTAGCTCTGGGTTTTTTTTTTCTCTCTCTTTTTTTTTTTGGGGGGGTGGGGGTTTTGAGTACATTGTCTTTACTCTTATTGAGAGAGGTGGGCAAAGCACGATATTCTGAGTGACATAGAAGTGTGGATGTACTAGGTCATTTTGCCCTCCGTGTCTGTCTTGTCCTGGTAGGTTCACCCACTAAGTTTTGTGTGTTATATAGCCCTCTAGGTTTAGGTGGTTTTGGTGAGATGTTGTTGTTTGTTTTTTAGAATTAGGTGTTCTTATTGTGAGTGATTATATGACAGGGCCGGGGCTAAAATGTGTCTCTTTTCATGGGTTTTCTTCTTTGGGCTATAAGTGCAGCTAACACTTTGAGGGCGGTTAAGATGTTGTTCTACAGTACAATGTAAAACTAAATGCTACAATGTGGTATGTTTCTGCAACATTTGACTGTCAATCTGAGCTATATTATCAGTATGTTTTCCTTTAAGATCGTTTAACTGAACGTTAAGGGCATTAAGAGGAAAAAGATTCTTCTGTATGGTAGGAAAGAAAGTGCTGACATCTAACTGCTGCAGGTGACACACTTGAATGTAAAGGAGTCATTAAAACTAGATATAAATGGAGGCAGAGCCAGCCAAGGATCAACAAGGCTGCTTAGGAGTTTAGCTCCCGTGGACTCAAGCAACTAATCCTACTCTATCAGCGGTTGACAGGAAGGGAATCCGAGGAGAACATCCCCCCTGTCAGAGGAATATGGCGAACAGTAAACAAACTCGTTTTGACTTTGTGAATCCACAAGGTTCGGGCACAAAAAGATCAAAATCTGATCCGTTGTCCCCGCACAAAATGGCGCCGCAACAAGACTCAGCAGAGGGATTGCAGGAGATTTTTAAGGAAATCCGTGCAGTCCGAAATCGTGTAGATGCAAACGGCGAGGCTCTGAATGAACTACACGCAGACATGAAAGAGATGAAAGAGCAAGTGATATCTCTGACTACTAGAGTTGAAAAAGTTGACGTGACTGCTGCGGCACACGAAGAGCGAATCCTGCAACTCATAAAAACTGCACGGAGATTGGAGGTGCTGGAACGCAGTATCGAAGATATGAATAATAGGGCTAGGAGGAACAATATACATGTGGTCGGGATCCTGGAGGGAGCAGAGGGGAAGGACCCAATTGCATTCTTGGAAGATTTAATCCTGAAGCTACTAAGAGTAGACTTTGCCCGTCCATTCGAAATTGAAAGGGCGCATCACGTGCTGTTGACAAGGAGCTTGCAAACTAGGAGTCTAAGACCTATGATTTTTTGTGCCCTAAGGCACCAGCAAGTAGTCCAAATAATGTCAGGAGCTAGAGCAAATTCCTCCCTCCAATATGAAGGACATAAAATCACTCTCTACCCTGATTTCAGTAAAATAACAGTAGAGAAGAGAAAGCAATTCCTTGCATTTCGTACAAAGCTTCAACGCCTCCAGGCACGATATGGCATGATATGGATTATTCTACCCAGCGCGTTTCAAAGTCACTCTAAACAACTCTACAAAGACCTTTGAAGACCCAGCCTCACTAGAACTGTTCATTGAAGAGCAAGAAGCGTTGCAAATGCAACAAGGACGGTAGCTGGTATACTTATAATTGACTGGTTTTCTGCAGGAGGTGAGGATGATCACCCGGCAGTACAGACATGACTTTGGGGGATGCCTCGAAGGGGCAGAGGAGCCACTGGTATCATTTCTGTCCGAAGCCCTGACAGCATTACCTGTATGCAAGGATATTGCTATGTAGCTTTTGTTAAGGATGTGGCTGGATTCAGCTTGTACTGAGGCCTTGGTAAAGAGGTTGGGATAAATGGGTGCGCAAGGAATGGAAGGAGGAACGTTTGATTTTATACAAAGGGTGGGCGGTGACTCTAGCATGCTTTGTGTTGCTAATGCAATCGGGGGAATCTGTTCTTAATTCAAGATGGTAGGGGAGGGAAATAGGTCACTACAGGGGTCTGGGGTGTGTCATGTGTGTTGTACTTGCTGCCTCACCCACGGATGTGGTCCCCTGTTATGGGGGGGGGCGAAGGGTGGCTCTCTGAGAGGAAGAGGAGGGAGGATTATAATGTACTGAGGTCTGCAGGATATGATAGGTTTATCTTTAGCTACATAAGGTATTATGGCTAAGGGGATTAAGGTATTATCTCTGAAAGTTATAGGGATTAAAGACCCGATAAAGAGGAAAAAGATCATTACATATTGTAAACAACAGCAAGCTGATTTGGTCTTACTACAGGCAACCCATCTAAATTTGGCTGCAACTAAAAAACTAGAGGAAAGGCATTTTCAGTTACTTGGGCAGTCTCCTGCAGTTCAAAAGAAAAATGGTGTGGCCATATTAGGTCGGAAATGTATGGGGTTCAAGGTGGAATCCACGTGTAATGATTTAAACGGGAGATGGGCAAAAGCCTCAATTTTAGTAGGTGATTCCAAATTGACAATTCTTAGGGGCATGTTTACTAAAAACCGCTAATTTGCGCGCCGCAAAATAGCGCACTAAAAGCGGTACTTAAGAGCACTTAAATGGCCCGTAAACGTGCGGGTCACCACCGCACGCGTGCGCGTCACACGAACGCGCCCCGCACAAGTACGGGCCCGCAAATGTCCGATAGAGGCGTGGAAAGGCTAACGGAGGGCGGAGGAAGGCTCCGGAGGGGCGGAGAGACGGGGCTTATGGGCAGGGAAGGGGAGGGGAGAGGCGCCCCGCACATTATCGGGGCTGAAATCGCAAGTAAAAAATAGCGCGAGTGAAACACTCGCGGTACAGGCCATGTAAAGGGAAGGGAAACCATTTTCGTCAGCAATGTACACCTAAACCGGGGAAACCGTCAAAACGTGAGCAGTGTGATACATGTGCACAGCACAAAAGTGCAATTACAAATATCAAATGACCACCACAGAAATAGTACAAAGAGGAGGTCAGCTGGGGAACAGTGATAGTAAAGGGCAAAACCAAAAAACACACCCAGGAAAGCACCAAACATATAAATGAATTATGGAACGGTCTACGGAGCGGAGACCTTTCCCAACACACATTTCCTTGTTACGTACGTTCCCTGTGAGTGGTGTTTATGGTTGCCCATCAATAGCAAGGTTGCCCAGTTTGTTTATATATCAACCCCCGTCTGCGGTGGTCAGTTCCCGGGCTCAGTTGCACGTTTGTCACCAGACAGGGTGAATGAGCCCACAGTAAAAATGTGCAGAGCAGGGTTTGCGACTCCATCCTGCCAGGTTAACTATCTCCAGGGACTGCACTGTCTCTGTGGACACACTGTGGTGCAGCGGACAGAGCCACTACCTCTAGGGCCATAAGGCACAGGATCAAATCCCAGCTGGGGCCCATGCCAGCCCAGTTCCTATGTTTTACCCACCACTAAACAAAGATAGCACAGACACCCCTGTATTGCAGGGAACATAAGCATGGTGCAAACACCCATATTTTGCCCTACCCCGCACACACCCCATAACAATGGGCATTACCCACAGCCCAGTCCCCCACATCCAGTCCCGGAGTGCCACAATGCAATCAGGGCATATGCATTCCCTGAGAGTAGGAATGCCATCATGTTGGCGGACGAGTACAGGTGGTGGAGGGGGCAGTGGCTGCTAGCCACAGAAGACAGTGGCCTAGCCATGTGCAGGCTGGCACCGTCCACTGCAACAGACAGGCCCTGTCGGATGTACAGTCATGGACTGCCCAGGGAATCAAGCACATCTGTGGCAACACAGTGGCGCACTGCACACAGACAGTGTGTGCAAGAACAGAAGGTCACAGGTTCAAAGCCCTGCCAATCCTCTCCACATACCTTTACCCACAAGTAATCCGTGATAGTAAGGACAAAACATTATTGCTGGGGACATACGCATTGCTCATACGCCAATTTTACACCCCACTGATCACAGACACCATGATGAGGGGCATTACCTAGAGCAGAGTCTCACAAATGCAGTCCCAGAGGACCACACACCATTCAGGTTCAATGCTGCCGCCCATACAAATGCCAGTGCTGTATATCTCTGCACCACCCCCATGGCATGTAGATGTAGCTAATGCATATTCATGAGGGACAGCAGGAAAACGCGAACAGTGTGTTGCAACCCTGGGCTGGATTTGGGAACCTCAGCCGTAAAGCAGCAGCCAACAGGGGCAGACACACCCACACCCACACCCACACCCACAGGCCCCAATGGCCAATGCCCCCTCGAGAGGCAGGACATCGGGCCCTGTGTGCATCTCACAATACTAGCATGTGAATACCTTAGCAATGTCACTGTACACCTGGGTATACGGTACACAGCTTCCAAACACTTGCTCTGAGTATTGGCAGATAGATATCCCTACGTCACGCACATTCTGCTCCTTGAGCTCCATCATGACAATCTGTCTGTTGACTGCAGTGGGTGCATCAGGTCTGGTCTCTGATAGCGTTTACCACCCTGGGGAGTGACTCAAAACAGTATTGCTACCATATCCATGCCTGTACTGTGCCCAGGACTGGTGTGGTGGCTAATGCTGACAAACGCCTCTACAGTAGCACAATGCTGGCATACGTGTGGGAGTGTGTGTGTCTGTCTATACAGTGTGTGTTGGCTGCAAACACCTTCCACAGCCCACACTGCCAGCACTGTTGCCAGTATTGGCCTGCCAATGTGCATAATGAGCAGCAAGGTACCATGGGTATAGCTCTGACAGGGCGGGTTGGCCAGGATGCATCTGCACAGGGCAGAGGGCACTGACTGGGATAGTGTAGTGGTTGCCCACCACCTACACATACATGGTGGCCTCTGTATGTGCTGCTGGGGTTGCACTCCACCCTGACTGTGCAGTGAAGACAACATGGCTAGGCACCCCCATAGTGAATGATAGTATGTCTCCCATGGGATATCTGGGTTTTGTGTCGGGGCCCAGTCAATGACTTAACTGCTGGTGTGCACTGCCATCCCAGTTCTGGGTGCATGCATTTCCAACAGGACTAACTAGCAGACATATGTCAGCTGGTGTGTGTCCTGATGGAGCGCCGTGCAGTGGCTGATGGCTTGCTGTAGGCGAAGATCAGATAGTGGTGGGGTGCAACTTAGCATATCAAGGCCTAATGTCTGTCAGATATTGTGTTATGGATGTGTATGGAGTTGCTGTGACAGCGCTGTAGGGTGTCTCTCCCACAGCAGGACTGGGGTTGATGGTCCACCCTACTGCTACCATTGCAGGGAGGTAGCATGATGATAAGAGACCCTGCTATCCAACCTGAGGGGGAGAAATGGTGGTAAAGAGCCCACCTAGGTCTCACATAAGGGGTGCCCCTGACTCTGCCCGACAGAGATATCCAAGGTGTCTCTGCAGAAACAACCTATCTCACAGAGTAATAGTGCTGTGAAGCTCTGGCATGGCCTCATTCTGCCACGGAGGTTGTGGTGGACCTGGTCCTGGGTGCCCCCACGCACACTCAGGGTGAGCACAGTACCCGCACAATGTGACGGTGTGTAGCTACTCTGTGCCAGTACAACACCTACTCAGTACACCCTACCAGGCCGAGGTGATGTGTGGGTGCACATGGACACTCCCACCTACCAAGCTGTGAAGATGCCGGGGTGCATTCCCGATCCTGTGTCTATCTGTGGACAGTTGATTTGCATGTGCAGTGCATCATGGGTATGGGTGGACTAACCCTATCCTGGCTACCACAACAGACTGTCTGTGTGGTGACATGCAGGCTCTCTGCAGCCAGCCAGGGGCTTGCTGGCAGCTATAGAGCTGTAGGCCAATGGGTACCTCATTGCCTGTGAAGTCAGAGGTCATGGGTTCAAACCCACAGTGGTGTAATTTTGTAGGGCGCTGCACAGGTATTTAACATTTAATGTGCAGATGTTGCTGGCAGCAAATCAACCCACAGCGTACTATACCCACATGGTGCCCTTGAGTGTGGTTGATAGGGCACACAATAGGCCATCTGTTAGTTTAGGTCCATATGAGGTGCACTAGTCTCCATCCGGAGACAAAACATATATGGTGCCCTATAGGGGACATGCAAGGGTGCCTTGGCGGACAGTGCACTCTAACATGTGCCTCATGAGCTGCCTCATGTCAACATGATGTGCGAGTGCGTTTGGTAGCTGTGCTAAATAAAGGAAAACTAAAAGCCACCCTACAGCACTACTCACCAAAAACATACTGCCTCAGCCAGCCCTGTGCACTGAGCACTGTGAGGGATCGAACCCCTGATCCGTGCACCATTGGTCAGCGTACCCACCATTGTGCTGTGTCCCTGTTACTGTGCTGACACATCAGTACGCCGCCTCATGGCCATCTGCGCGCGGCCCTAAGCTGCTCACAATGAACAGTTTCCCGCACACTGCCGCCCCAAAAAACAGTGCGCCGCTTCATGCCGCCAAGAATGAATAGAGCGCCGCCTGCTGCTGCTCAAAATTAACACTGCTCCGCCCTATGCCGTGCAAAAGTAAGATGCCCCCTAAAACACCTCTACCTATTAAAGGTGATGCCTCAGTCAGGCGTTTACGTTGTGCACAAAGGGGGTTTGAACACATGGCCCCTGCACCATTGGTCGGTGTCCCCACCATTGTACCACAGCTCTGTTGATATTGTGGTAGGCGACGGCCTATGATCCATGCTAATTGAACTAAGCAGACAGGCCTAAGCAGCTTGACCTGAAACTGAGGCCTGTAGTAAGGCCCAGAGGAATGAAAACCCCCCTGAATGATGACACCATAGAATTGAAACTTAACTCAGTTTAACTGAACATAGCTAAGCAGAAACGAAACTGAGAAAATATAGAAAAACAAGTTTAATTGGTACTGATAAGGTGTGCTATGCTTCTATGGAATTAATTAACTCTGCAAAAAGCAAGGTTACAGTGCCCTGCTTCCCATATGTTTTAACAAGCTAAGCGACCTTGGAGGAGAGATGTAACAAGTTAGAGACACTGACCATTGTAATTGGGACTAGAAGGGGGGCAACCAGGTGCTGAGCCCAGACCAGGGTCCCGATTGGGTAGCCATATCAGTACCGGGACCAATAGATGGGTGAGAGGGGTTACTTGGACCAATGAAAGGTATGCCTATGTCTAGAATGGAGAAGAACGCTATAAAAGTTGTTGTGTTGCTAGAAACCATTGCGCAGCCATTTTGAAATTGCTTATTGCTTGAGCCATGTGCACATTAAACTGGCTTTGATCCTTGAAACGACTCCTGGTTTTATTTATTGCATGCTTATCTGCTGCTACATTTCGTGTGTGTCCAACAGCGCGCCACGTGGCCTTCCGGGCCGCAAATGTGGACCCCGGCCATTAGCGCCTGGCGCACCAGTCAGGCCGCGTTCGACCCCATGTTTTATCTCCACGGCCTGAACCCCACACTCCGTATATGGCACAGGCACACCAACGCGGCCCCGCACAATCTCAGGGTGCACTAAACATACTCCATTGGTGCCATGTGTGACTGCTGAGATCAATGCACATACATATCTCCAACACCCTAACCCTTGGGTGTGCAAGTTGCGTGCATTTCCAATGTATAACATAACATCCACGCAGCCATGAGGAACGCAATAGCAACACAATGTCTGGAGCGCAGCCATGCGGAGTGCATGTGCGCGAGCCGCAATGCGCAAATGCGGAGGTTGCGTCGTCAGCGTCGTCACGTCCAGAAGGGCAGAAAACAAAATGGCTGCCAGAATGCGCAAACCTGCATTCAGCCACACCGAACTTTGCCACCTGGCCGCATTGGTTGGGCCAAAGATGGAGAAGCTGTTCCCAGGGGCCGCCAGGGGAAAAGACACAGAAAAGGTCCAGAGGGCCTGGGAGAGAATCAAAAGGCGTTTCAATCGTGTGGCAGACAACCAAAGGGAGGTGAGTGCATTGCCACAGGTCATAATTACCATAGACACAGACAGGGTTGTTTGCATCTGTCAATGGTGCTGTGTGTAGGTATTCCAGATCAGTAAAGTGTAGCTGGGGGACCCACATGCCAAGGTCTATATGTAATGAAAACAACTAAACCATCTAAATTGAGCTTATACTAAATAGTGAAACCACCAAACATTCAAAAGAGAGGTCTATATGTAGCACATATGAGTGTTTTGCCATCTACCCAGGTGTTTAGGGACGTAGTCACAAAGGGCATGATGCCATCCTGGAGTCCTTGCTGCTGCTGTGCTACAAAACACTGTAACACACCTAGCCCATAGAGCTGCCTGGGATGGGTCCAGAGACATCATGTGCAACTGGCCGTGTTCTGCATCCTCAGGGCTGCACACATTGGCCACCCTCAGGGGGTGTGAAACGTGCATCACATGGTCTGGCAGCCACCCTGGAGCTATGGGGTGTGTGCCAATGTTGGTCAGGGCAAAACCCCTATCACCAGGACCCTTGAGAGCCCATCAGAGTGGGCCCACCATCACCCTGGAGATATGGGGATGTCTACTAATGTTGTTTAACCCATCAGCCCTGTCCCCAGGAGTACAGAGAAGCCTTCAAAGTGGGCCCTCTGTCATCCTGGAGTTATGGGGATGTCTACTAATGTTGTTTAACCCATCATCCCTATCCCCAGGGGTACAGAGAACCCTTCAAAGTACACTCCCACCCACCCTGGAGTTATGGGGATGTCTACTAATGTTGTTTAACCCATCATCCCTGTCCCCAGGAGTACAGAGAAGCCTTCAAAGTGGGCCCTCTGTCATCCTGGAGTTATGGGGATGTGTACTAATGTTGTTTAACCCATCATCCCTGTCCCCAGGAGTACAGAGAAGCCTTCAAAGTGGGCCCTCTGTCATCCTGGAGTTATGGGGATGTCAACTAATGTTGTATAACCCATCATCCCTGTCCCCAGGAGTACAGAGAAGCCTTCAAAGTGGGCCCTCTGTCATCCTGGAGATATGGGGATGTCTACTAATGTTGTTTAACCCATCATCCCTATCCCCAGGAGTACAGAGAAGCCATCAAAGTACACTCCCACCCACCCTGGAGTTATGGGGATGTCCACTAATGTTGTTTAACCCATCATCCCTGTCCCCAGGAGTACAGAGAAGCCTTCAAAGTGGGGCCCTCTGTCATCCTGGAGTTATGGGGATGTCTACTAATGTTGTTTAACCCATCATCCCTGTCCCCAGGAGTACAGAGAAGCCTTCAAAGTGGGCCCTCTGTCATCCTGGAGTTATGGGGATGTCTACTAATGTTGTTTAACCCATCATCCCTATCCCCAGGGGTACAGAGAACCCTTCAAAGTACACTCCCACCCACCCTGGAGTTATGGGGATGTCTACTAATGTTGTTTAACCCATCATCCCTGTCCCCAGGAGTACAGAGAAGCCTTCAAAGTGGGCCCTCTGTCATCCTGGAGTTATGGGGATGTCTACTAATGTTGTTTAACCCATCATCCCTGTCCCCAGGAGTACAGAGAAGCCTTCAAAGTGGGCCCTCTGTCATCCTGGAGTTATGGGGATGTCTACTAATGTTGTTTAACCCATCATCCCTGTCCCCAGGAGTACAGAGAAGCCTTCAAAGTGGGCCCTCTGTCATCCTGGAGATATGGGGATGTCTACTAATGTTGTTTAACCCATCATCCCTGTCCCCAGGAGTACAGAGAAGCCATCAAAGTCGGCCCACTCACAACCTGGAGTTATGGGGATGTCTACTAATGTTGTTTAACCCATCATCCCTGTCCCCAGGAGTACAGAGAAGCCTTCAAAGTGGGCCCTCTGTCATCCTGGAGATATGGGGATGTCTACTAATGTTGTTTAACCCATCATCCCTGTCCCCAGGAGTACAGAGAAGCCTTCAAAGTGGGCCCTCTGTCATCCTGGAGTTATGGGGATGTCTACTAATGTTGTTTAACCCATCATCCCTGTCCCCAGGAGTACAGAGAAGCCTTCAAAGTGGGCCCTCTGTCATCCTGGAGATATGGGGATGTCTACTAATGTTGTTTAACCCATCATCCCTGTCCCCAGGAGTACAGAGAAGCCTTCAAAGTGGGCCCTCTGTCATCCTGGAGTTATGGGGATGTCTACTAATGTTGTTTAACCCATCATCCCTGTCCCCAGGAGTACAGAGAAGCCTTCAAAGTGGGCCCTCTGTCATCCTGGAGTTATGGGGATGTCAACTAATGTTGTTTAACCCATCATCCCTATCCCCAGGAGTACAGAGAAGCCTTCAAAGTGGGCCCTCTGTCATCCTGGAGATATGGGGATGTCTACTAATGTTGTTTAACCCATCATCCCTATCCCCAGGAGTACAGAGAAGCCATCAAAGTACACTCTCACCCACCCTGGAGTTATGGGGATGTCCACTAATGTTGTTTAACCCATCATCCCTGTCCCCAGGAGTACAGAGAAGCCTTCAAAGTGGGCCCTCTGTCATCCTGGAGTTATGGGGATGTCTACTAATGTTGTTTAACCCATCATCCCTGTCCCCAGGAGTACAGAGAAGCCTTCAAAGTGGGCCCTCTGTCATCCTGGAGTTATGGGGATGTCTACTAATGTTGTTTAACCCATCATCCCTGTCCCCAGGAGTACAGAGAAGCCTTCAAAGTGGGCCCTCTGTCATCCTGGAGATATGGGGATGTCTACTAATGTTGTTTAACCCATCATCCCTATCCCCAGGAGTACAGAGAAGCCATCAAAGTACACTCCCACCCACCCTGGAGTTATGGGGATGTCCACTAATGTTGTTTAACCCATCATCCCTGTCCCCAGGAGTACAGAGAAGCCTTCAAAGTGGGCCCTCTGTCATCCTGGAGTTATGGGGATGTCTACTAATGTTGTTTAACCCATCATCCCTGTCCCCAGGAGTACAGAGAAGCCTTCAAAGTGGGCCCTCTGTCATCCTGGAGTTATGGGGATGTCTACTAATGTTGTTTAACCCATCATCCCTGTCCCCAGGAGTACAGAGAAGCCTTCAAAGTGGGCCCTCTGTCATCCTGGAGTTATGGGGATGTCTACTAATGTTGTTTAACCCATCATCCCTATCCCCAGGGGTACAGAGAACCCTTCAAAGTACACTCCCACCCACCCTGGAGTTATGGGGATGTCTACTAATGTTGTTTAACCCATCATCCCTGTCCCCAGGAGTACAGAGAAGCCTTCAAAGTGGGCCCTCTGTCATCCTGGAGTTATGGGGATGTGTACTAATGTTGTTTAACCCATCATCCCTGTCCCCAGGAGTACAGAGAAGCCTTCAAAGTGGGCCCTCTGTCATCCTGGAGTTATGGGGATGTCAACTAATGTTGTATAACCCATCATCCCTGTCCCCAGGAGTACAGAGAAGCCTTCAAAGTGGGCCCTCTGTCATCCTGGAGATATGGGGATGTCTACTAATGTTGTTTAACCCATCATCCCTATCCCCAGGAGTACAGAGAAGCCATCAAAGTACACTCCCACCCACCCTGGAGTTATGGGGATGTCCACTAATGTTGTTTAACCCATCATCCCTGTCCCCAGGAGTACAGAGAAGCCTTCAAAGTGGGCCCTCTGTCATCCTGGAGTTATGGGAATGTCTACTAATGTTGTTTAACCCATCATCCCTGTCCCCAGGAGTACAGAGAAGCCTGCAAAGTGGGCCCTCTGTCATCCTGGAGTTATGGGGATGTCTACTAATGTTGTTTAACCCATCATCCCTATCCCCAGGGGTACAGAGAACCCTTCAAAGTACACTCCCACCCACCCTGGAGTTATGGGGATGTCTACTAATGTTGTTTAACCCATCATCCCTGTCCCCAGGAGTACAGAGAAGCCTTCAAAGTGGGCCCTCTGTCATCCTGGAGTTATGGGGATGTCTACTAATGTTGTTTAACCCATCATCCCTGTCCCCAGGAGTACAGAGAAGCCTTCAAAGTGGGCCCTCTGTCATCCTGGAGTTATGGGGATGTCTACTAATGTTGTTTAACCCATCATCCCTATCCCCAGGGGTACAGAGAACCCTTCAAAGTACACTCCCACCCACCCTGGAGTTATGGGGATGTCTACTAATGTTGTTTAACCCATCATCCCTGTCCCCAGGAGTACAGAGAAGCCTTCAAAGTGGGCCCTCTGTCATCCTGGAGTTATGGGGATGTCTACTAATGTTGTTTAACCCATCATCCCTGTCCCCAGGAGTACAGAGAAGCCTTCAAAGTGGGCCCTCTGTCATCCTGGAGTTATGGGGATGTCTACTAATGTTGTTTAACCCATCATCCCTGTCCCCAGGAGTACAGAGAAGCCTTCAAAGTGGGCCCTCTATCACCCTGTGGATATGGGGCTGTTTGCCAATGTGGTTTAAACCATCCCCCCTATCACCAGGTGTACACGGAGCCCAGCTGGGTCGGGCAGCAAGCACCATGGGGATATGGTGCAGTATGCCTATGCTGTTGGAACCTGTCCCTCCATCACCAGGGGACCTGATAGCTGTCTAATTATTCCTGGGCAACACCCTGTTCTCAGTTTGTATCTTGCTGATGTGGTGCTGTAGGACACACCAGACCTAGGGGGGTGGGAAAGCAGACTGTGACGGAGGGTATGTCAGTCGGATATGTTTCTAGGCTATGGTGGGTAGGTTGCACATCTCACACAGTCCTTGGGGTGCACGACAGTCGGCCTGTGAGAACGACAGCTGACGAGCACTCACATAGTGATGATCTCACACCTCCCACAGCCATTTCAACTCATGTGGAGACACACACAGGGGTGCAATATTTGATCAGGCGCAGTCCAACACGTATCCCATCCATACCGGACTCTGAATCGCACTGCACTGTGTTGACCAGGGAACCATGGATGGTCAAATAACACCTCCACAGGGCCCACACACAATGGGATCCTCTCCCATGCTCGCACAACTAGGGTGCCCCCACCAGTGGGGACCATGTTCCACACCTCCACGTCCAACACATTCCTACATACCTGTATCAGCTGATAACCCTGAAAATAAGGGATCTGTCAACACATACACAACATTGCCCCCAGGGGATGTGACACCCTCGCACACACTCCCTGTCCCTCTCACACTCTCCCACCCCCAATACCCCACCCCATTTTCTCCCACTATACCCCACCATTGCAAACATGACGTGCCTAGGGTGATGATATGGGGTGGGGGGTGGGGAAGCCTGTAGGTGCTGGGCAATGCTGCTGGCTGGTGTCCCATATGATGATGCCTGCAGACCCCCGACAGGCGCCGTGGGTCCCGCCCTCACACTCATAGGCAGGCCTATGCACACATTTCCCAGGGATCACCTGTCACAAGTGTGTGACTGTGCAGGAAATACAGAACACACAGCAGGGCACACGGAGCAGGGTGACAGTGGCCAACCATGAATATGGGTATGTTAACTATCCACCTGTGCAGAAGGGTAGGTAATGACCCCAAACAATGTTTGTTTATCAACAGGTGGAGGATCTGAGGAAGAAGGTGCGTGAACTACGGCAGTTCCATGGAGACTTCCTGGCGCGCTATAGCAGGGGGCCACAGACACCCAATGATGGTGAGACTGGACAGGCATGACTCTCAGTTTATGATGTCACATTGGCCCACCAACGTGTGTGTTTAATGCATCTGTAGATGTGTAACGTAACACTCATGTACGTTTTGATATGTCTGTTAACTTTAACAGGGGGAGAGGAAAGCAGCAGCGAGGGCCACACATCGGCCTACTCACTCCGGCGGCCCACCACCCACCATGCAAGGGAGGTGGAGGTGGTGGTGGTGGAAAGCGAGACGGAGGTGGAAGAGGGATCCCAGATCGAGCTGGCGGAGGAGGAGACGGAGGAGGAGCAGCAGATGGGGGAGGGGGGGAGGAGGAGAGGGAGGAGGAGCAATGGACGGTGGTGGGGGGTGACGAGATGGGAGAGGAGGAGAGGCCCCCACAGGCACACCCAGAGGGTGATGCTGCTGGCAGGAGGGCGGCTGCGGGTGAGGGGGGCAATGTGCAACCTGTGTGTGGGGGGGTGCTGGGTTGGGCAGAGAGGGTGGCTGAGAGTGTGTTAGGGGGAGGACAGGGTTGGGGGGGGTGCGGGGGAATACAGCACAGCACAGGGCTACGTGGGCCCCCGTCAGACACTGCAGGTGGAAGCTGGGGATAGGCGTCGTCGCACAAACATGTCATCCACGGCCCACGGCATATTGCATGCACATGCCAGCACACAGACCACGGGCACCATTTGCCTATGTGCTGGCAGGTGCATGCATGATGTGCTGGGGGCAATTGATGATGTGCGGCGCGACGTACGCCTAGTCTTTCATGCACTGCAGTGTCTGACGGGGGCTGTCCGGCAGGTGTCCGCCGATGTTGCGCAGCTGCAATGTCGGCGGGCATCTGCCGAAGGGCGTCACAGGCACCTCTGAGAACACCTGTGATGTGCACATGTGCCCTGTGCTGTGCTGTGTTCCACGCACAAAATGGGGATGTTTGTGTGGTGGCATGTTGCCAATGTTTAAATGTTCTATAATAAACATTTGTTTTTGTTATGTGGAAACATGGTCATGTGTCTCCCTCAACCACCCACCATGGATGAATGCCTGGGATATGTCTGTGCATCTGGACAGGCTGTGGAGGCTGACATGGCTGGCAGACATGGACTGCTTACACATGCCGTCATGGGGCGTAAACGTGTGCAGTGGCTAAGGGCCAGGGAAGCCGCATGGGATGTTGAAGTGTGAGGGGGATCCCAGAAACAGCCATGCTGTTGGGTGGATTGAACTGCTAACAAATGTGTCAGCGGAGGGAGGAAGCCAACATAAGCATGCTACGCATGTCTGCCTGTGCCACATGCATGCCTTGGGGGGGTGCCAGACATGTTCCCACTGTTGTCTTTGATATAGGCTATGACCACAAATATGGAACCAGGTATGCTGGCAGAGGGGGGGAGGGGGGTGATGCCGCTGACGACAGACCATGAGGTATGGGAACAGTACACCTGAGACAACATGGGTCAGTGTGTGTGTGGAGAACCCCTACAGCCAAGGGGCTGTGACTATGGACTGTGTAGGTGACACATAGCATGTCGTGCCGTCTGTTCTGCAACACCTGGTGGAGCAGCTAATGCGACAGCAAGGGTCTGCTGATCAGCGACACGACATGCATGTGGACACCACATAGGGGACCAAAGGGACACAAATTGCAATGACACGTATCATGTATGTTGTTCAAAACATTTATTTACACACCTAGGAACCACGGCGTGGCCTGCCCTTTCTGGCACGTCGCAAAACCCTACCCCCTTGTGCTGCACCCTCCCCCTCATCTTGTGCTTGTGGAGGTGGTGGCGGTGGTTGTGCATAACTCTGCAGTATGGCACGTATCCCCTCCAGGGCCACACACATTCTTTCAAGTGGCATGTCCCTGATATCCTGCCGCAAGTGGCAAATCTCCAGCGTGTTGGCATCGATAGACTGGCGCACAGCTGCCAATTCACGACAGATGCCTGTAGGGGGGAAGCAAGGGTGGTGTGTGATATACCTCCCAAGAAACACACAACAAGATGACTCATATAACACATGATTGTCATTGTGACTGTACAAACTATAGCATGCACGCGGATATGGTTATGAACACGCAATGTCAGAAAGGTGTATGTCAATGCCACACACAGCACATGGTTGATCTATGTGATGTGGGTGGCACACACAGGGATACACAGGTTGCCCACACACCCCCACGTGCTGCAGATATTGGAATAGGCCTGTGGACACATAGCACACACATGTCCAGTGTGCAGTGTGGCGGAGCGTGTTCGATGGACAGCAAACACACCTGTGGATACGTCGTGCTGCAGAGAGATAGAATGTGCACAGCCAACCCATGTGGGAGCACATTTGGGGGGATACACACAGCATGGACAGGGTACAGGTGTAGCGCCATTGACTATGAGGGATGGGGTTCGTGCAGCAGGATCACATCCCGTACATGGGCAGGTCCACCAATGCCACATGTGTCTGACGGCAGAGGGGTCCACATACACCCAGTGGTGAAGGATCTGGGGTCAGATAACAGTGCATGTACACCTTGGTACACATGTGGAGGATGCACAACGTGCATGGAGAGGACCAGATGGTGCAGCACAGGGTGACACAACGCAAAATGGCGACTACAGGGTCATGCTGAGCATGCAACAGCATGTGGTGAGCCCTCGGGAGGAGTGAGTCACAGAGATAGGGGGGGGCCCTCCCTTAATGTGTTTGGCAGCAGGGGTGCCACCTGTGAGCTGTCTAGTCCATCAGGACCCAGCATGGGGCACCAGATAACCTGTGTGATCCGGGGGGTTCATCACAAACCATGCATTGTGCACCTCAGTGTCACATATACATGAACGGGACATGTTGCGAGCCCTGTCTGTATGTCCACCAGCCTAACGTAATTGTGGACATACATTCTGCCTCCAGGGACCTGTAAGCCTCCCAAACCATGGGTACAGGATCCTAGACCGTGTCCTGTCTGTACATCGTGCTATATGTGTGTCTGATGTCATTCCAACTGAAAGTGTCATGTGGTAGGAGTGGTCTACACCTGGTGATGCAGACCGTAGGGGATGGGGTCTGTGTGACGGTGCATGACAGACATGTATGTTTATTTACTTATTGTTTTGAAGTACTTTAAAACGTTTATATACCGCGCTATTTGTTATCAGTGCGGTTTACATACAACAAGGGTGCACAGTCAGAAGCCTGTTCTGTGCTTACATTGTAACAGGAGTTTAAACTTGGAACATACATTGTAACAGGAGCATAAACCTGGAGCAACAGGGGAACTATAAACATATGTACAAAATATAATTAGATTTGGATTGTATATACAGGAGGTCTAAGGCGGGTTCAAGATACTTGTGACAGGGTGCGGTTTGTAGACATTGGCAGGTGGGTGAGATGAGGTGGGGTGGATGCATGAGCAAAGTGAAGTAGGAAGATGTGGTGTTTCATTGCCTTACGGAACTGCATAAGGCCTTTGATGGATCTACTTTCAGGTGGAAGTTCGTACCAACATTTTGGGGCATAGAAGGCGAATGTCCGTTTCTTGGGTCTAGGTATGTCATCTCTGATTCCCCATGGCCCATGTGACAGTTAACATGAGTAGTTACTGGGCCACGGCTGGGCTACAGTGCTGAAGCTCAGTTGTGCAAGTGCTATGCTATTCGTGGGGTATTGTCACACAACATGATGCAGCTGAAACTGCATACCTAGTAGGTCTGCATCCATAGGTGTACACTCACCCTAGGCTCAATGTTCCCTCTAATTGTCTGTAGGCTGTGTGCGCATAACATATCAGCTGTGCAGCTTTTGCAGCAAGGTTCAATTGTTGTGCGCCACATAACGACACTCGGAGTTATATACTTTAAGATTTGACTACACGTCAGCATACAGTATGTACACCACATTGATTTTAATTAAATGAAATGAATATGGACAATTACTAAATGAAGCGGAATATGTCTAGTAATTACAATCCCAACTTTTAACTTTTAAGGACGACTATGTTGTTTTCTATCAGAATCAGGACCATACGTTTTGTGCGCTCTGCTGTAAAGTATGTGCGCTCACTCGGCGAGGTGTGTGCGCGTGCACACGCGCACAGCTTAGAGGGAACAGTGCCTAGGCTGTTATGGTGTGTGTCACATTAACATCCGCTAACATACGTCGTAACATTGCTTGTTGGGCAAATGTATCCCGTCTACTGGAGACACACATGTGACAGCTTTGGACGGTATATTGTCACATCCAGCACAGACACACCCCACACAGAGAGTAGTGGGTTGTGCATTGTGCCTGTCACGTTCCGTTTTTACCAGTGGTCCCTCTCAGCTGTGCACATGTGTGTGCGCACACGACTTGCCGAGCAATCACACTACTGTATGACATAGCCCACGGAGAGAAGGTATGTGAGTCAGCTCAACAGCAACAACTACGTGCTCAGATGTCTAGATGTGTGTGTAGGTATGGTTTGCACAGGTTATACCATAGTTTGTACTGCATGCATTGTGCTGCACATACTGCATCCGGACATGTACTCCACAGGTAGGTTGTGTACACCCCATTGCCTCTCTGTGGTGTGTAACACATTAACATTAATGCCATGGGATGCACAGCTGATATCTAATGGGCACACTGCATACAGAACATTGGGGGTGACATTGCTTCTCACCCACCTTCTGCATCCTGCCGTGAGGATGTTGCATGGGCTCTGAGCTCCCCCATGAGGTCATCCTCGACCACATCATCCTGCTGTGGTGGTAGGCCGGTACCTGTTCGACTAGACACCATTGGTGGGTAGGTGCTCATCTGTGGCTGCAGGGGACTCTCCCCGGAACATGGGCGTGCCACCGACATTACAGGCTCCGCCTCCTCCTCCTCCCCCTCCAGGATGTGAGGGACGGCCACATCATCCCCCTCCTCCGCACCCTCCTCGTCCACCGCACCCTCCTCCGCATGTGTCAGCATGGTGCTGTAGTCACCTGTATTGTGGGCAAACACAGATAGCACACATATGTTTACGCACTACAGCTATGTACACGTGTGTGCTGCAGACAACACATACCTGATGGTGTGGGGACCCAGCATGTGTGCTGCATACAGGGCCCCCTACACACCCCCATACCTGTCTGTAGCCAACATGTACCTGCCCCAGGGGAACAGGTGTGTGTTTTAGGTCCGCACACCTAGTTTGTTTCCCATGCCTCAGCTACAGCTATAATTGTGCAGTGATCCCCCATGCCGTCTGTCACCCCATCTGGCCAACATCTGTCCACTCACGGCTGCTCCTTTCTCACACTTCCACCTGTATTTTCTACCCCGTGTTTGATTGTGCATGCCATTGAGCAGGCCATATGTCCCTGGGACATACTGTGAGCATACTGCTACATGTGTCTGGCAGTGACCTACTGTGCATCGAGCAGCTAATGTAAAGCATCTTGTGCCCATTGACAGGCACATGTATCAATGTGCGTATGGTATGTCACATAAACATGCACCCCTCACAGGCCAATGCTATATTACAGGGGATGAGGAGCACTGTTGGGGGGGGGGGTAGGTAAGGGCCTGGTACACGTGGAGATGTTTGTGACAGGTCAGGGGCCTGAGGGGATGAGGGACACATGTTGATTGTGTCCCTGCAGCATGGCAGGCAAACAGTGTGACGCCAGACAATACAAAGGCGTGTGGAGCTCTGAGGGACAGACACATATTATCTTTAGAGACATATGTCATTGTCCCAACACAGGCCATGTTTCCGTGACGTCCACAGGGGCTGAGGGTCGACAACACATCTGCCGTTATCGCATCCGCAACCGTGTATTACTACACCTTGCCAATGCATTGTCATATGCCGGCGACAGGGAAGGTCCCCATACAGTATGCTGTTCTTGGGGGACTGCTGTAATGCCAGGCGTACATACAATGCTGTGGAGACCGCTTTTACCGCCATTCACTGTGCTATCCACAGCCTTTACAACAACGTCACATATGTCCACATCTTTTCTACCTTGCTCAGATGTACGTGTGCGGTGAGGGAGGGTGATAGCACAGTTATAGATTTAACGGATTATGTGATCTGCATTGCCTCTACGCCTGCCATATCTTCAGTCACCAACTGCTCCATGATGTAGGTGAACCGTTCCGTTCGACCGCTGTTAAAGGTTTGTGGCCAGGGTGTAGGTGTACATGTATGAATGAGGTGGAGGAGCACATGTCAGGGACACGTACTGCCCCTGCGGCTGCCAGCACAACCAAGCATATGTTGGGTACGTGGCATTTGTGTTTGCCACAACTATGTATTTGTCCTACAGGTCTCCCAGAGTCTTTGTATTGGCTTGATGTTACCTTTGGGGTGCGCGTGTGTGTTTGTGTTGGACAGGAGTGTGCAGGGGTACAGCACAGACCTCTGACACCAGCATGGGTACATGATGGGGCTTGGTAGAGATTTATGGGGGTGCATGTGCAAATGTCTGCCATCTACACAATGGCTATTTCACCAAGGTATGGAGAGGTGAAATATATGCGTAGCATACGTACCTGCATGCGGATCTGCTGTATCCAGGGCCACAGGAAGGCCATATGTGTATATCGGCCCAAGCCTGTCTGCAAGCTGCTGCTCTAGGGGCGTGAGCATGGATGGTAGGGGGCCCCCTCCACCTGTGCCACTGGCATGCTGTCGTTCTGCACACAGGTGCTGGCGCACCCCTCTTTTGATATCAGAATACCTCTTCTTTAGACAGTCAATGTCCCGCAGGGGGCCTCCTACCTCGGCAACTGCTCTGCGTATCTCCTCCCACACCGCATTACGGCCTGCTGTACTTGTGCGGCTGCTCTGCCTCCCAAACAGAGCCTCATAGTTCTCGAGGACCGTAGCGAGGAGGTTGTGGTTCTCAGAATCTGAGAACCGTGTGGCCCTCCTCCTCTGGGTCTCAGGTACAGGGGCCCTTTTCCTCTTCCCAGTGTGGCGGCTGGGTGCAGCCTGGCCCTGTGTTGATGGCCCTGCGTCTGGCTCAGCCGCCATAGCCCCTGCCTCCTGCGCAACTGGTTGCCGCACCTCCTGCACTCCCTCACCCTCCCTTTCCCTCATCCTTTCTCTGTCACTCTCTCTATCACTCCCTCTATCCCTCTCCCTCTCCCTCTCTCTCTCCCTCTCTCCCACCCTCCCTCTATCCCTCTCAATGTCCCTCTCTCTCTCCCTCACTCTCACCCTCACCGTGCCACTTCCACTCTCCCTATGGCTCTCACTCTCCCCCTGCCGCTCCATCGCCCTCCTCTCCCCACTCCCCTGGCCACACGCAACCTCACCTCACCTCACCCCTTCTCCCTCTCCTACGCCACACACGTCACAGACAAAACAGATGTGAGCACAATACTACAAACACAACACAATAAACTGAACAGTACACACCACAATACAGAGACAATTGACGACACTCCACTACACTGACACCTGCTCCAATACCTCCTGCTCTCACACTTCGCTATCCTACCTCTCACTCCTCACTCATCCCTCAACGTGCAACAGGCGCGCAGGGTGATTTATACGTTTTAGACGGTTACCTACATTGCGCATGTGCAACTGTGCCACGGCGATGCTTGTGCGCGGCGCGTATGTGACATTGCGCATGGGCGTGCGTTGGTGGATGTGTGTGTGCGCGATACGCATGTGCAGCTGTTAGCGCATGTGCGTTTGAGTGCGTGTGACGTCACGCACGTGACGCATACGCACAGGCGACGCATACGCCCATGCGTAACGAGTTGCACATGCGCGCCGCCCACAGACAGACGCCCATGCGTAAGGGGTTGCACATGCGCGCAACACACACACAGACGCAAATTAGGGCATTGCTGCACATGCGCGCCGCGCACGGCCATAACCGCGCATGCGCAAGGTACGTACAACATAACCTGGATAAATATGACTGCAGATTAGGTCCACATTGAGGGTTGTTTCGTAGGCGCGGTGTATGTTGGTTGTGAGTTACAGGGAGAGAAAGGCAGCTGTAGTGTATTGGATTCTGTGTGTCTGTATGGTATTGTTCTGTATTTCTCCGTTTACTGTGCTGTATTGTGTGGATCTAGTCTTGTGTGTTGTCTGCTGTAGTTGTGCTGTACGTTACATTGTATTGTGCTGTTTTGTGTGTCTCCTTTCATGTGTGGGTTGTAAGGTGTCCAGTGTTTAGGCAGGTGTGGGTGTGTTTTTGTGTGTCTGTAGTTCATGGCGGCTGTTTATGTTGCTGCATGTGCCCTGAGACGTGGGCGGATGCTGCGGTTGCAGGACAGGGGAGATGGTGCCCATGGGGCTGAGGCACAGGGCATGGGTGTGGACCCGCAGCAACTCAGACCTGCAGCTGTGGGGGTGGTCCACACAGGTGCGGTGCGTGGACGACGCAGACGGCGTGCTGAGGTGCAGGCTCGGCAGCCTCGCCTCTACAGGCCCAGAGCCTAGCTCCAGGGCATGCGTGGGGACCTGGTCATCTCCCTGTACCGACTGAGCACAAGGGCTATTCGGGAGCTCTATGAGGATCTGCGACCTGACCTCGAGCCCCTGACTGATCGGTCACATGCCATACCAGGTTTAGTCAAGCTCCTTGCTGCCTTACATTTCTTTGCCTCTGGCTGTTTCCAGTCATCTGTGGCTGCAGTGGGTGGCATGAGCCGCCCCACCTTCTCACGCTGTCTCCACCAAGTACTGCGTGCCATGGTCAGCCGGGTGGGGAATTACATAGCCGTTCCTCACATTGGGCAACAGTGGGGGACCCTGAACCAGGCCTTTGAGGCGTTAGCTGGGATACCACATGTGATGGGAGCTATTGATTGCACACATGTTGCCCTGGTCCCGCCTAGAGACAGGGAGGTGGTGTTCCGCAACCGCAAACACTACCATTCCCTGAATGTTCAGGTTGTATGTGATGCTAATCTGCATATTCTGAATGTGGTCCCGCGGTTTGCAGGGTCCACCCATGACTCCTATATCCTGCATCACTCAGCACTGTTCAGGCAATTTGAGGAGGGACAATATGGGGACTGTATATTGCTGGGTGAGTATTTCCATCTAACCTATTATGTGCTGCATATATGTATTGGTTTATGTAACATCTGTTATATAGGGCGCTGTTTGCCAGCTTTGCATTTGAAAACGTACCTCACGTTCAAAAGACATATGACTGTTATGTGTTTACATTGTTACAGGAGTGTATATGTGGATTAACAGGGGACCTAATTTGCATTGAGACATCAGGATTGTGATACGGTTTGATCATACCCTGCTCATGTTGTTCTGGGAACTAAGCTCAGGTGCAGATGTGTGTCCTGTTGGTGGATTGGTACTAGTGTGTGTGTGTGACATCTGCCCACATGAGGGGGGGGGGGGAAGGTTGCTGCCCATCACACACACCTGTGATGGCGGCTCATTTTCTGGTCCTTTTGTTATTTCATGTAACGTTTATGTTCTGGACAATCCATACACCTAACCCTTGTCATGTGTGTGTGAGGTCCACACACTCACTCAGTACTGGGTTGTCACCCCGGGGGTCGCGTATATACTGGGGGGGGGGGGGACTACATATGATGGGTTTCCCTGACCTTTGCATCTGCGAGTACAGTTTTGCATATGGATGGTCATGCATTTGGCCTGTTTCACCGCAGGAGAGATACCTTTGGCCACTGCAGATGTGTGGGACATAGGCGACGTTGTATGTGCTGATCCTAATGTTGTTGAGCATTGTGGACAGGTGACAGCAGGGGCAAGGGACTACATGGGTGAATACAGAGAGGTATTGGTCGCACATACCCAGGTAGGTACTCTGCCTCTGTCCATGTGATTGGTGCAAGCTCATGTGGGCTACGGTGTGCACTTCTGTGGTCCACAGTTTAAAAAGGCTCTGAACATGATGGAGACAGTGCAGAGGGTGGCTACTGAAAGGATAGGTGATTAGCAGGAACCAGCATATGGAGTCAATATGCTCATATTTGAGATGTGGACCTTGGAGGACAGGGGGTATAGCGGTGATATGGTTGTGACCTTGTCAGACCTCCCTGGCATACATGGTCTGGGTGCGAGGCTCCATCGGATTACATCACAGTTTTGGGTTGTGTACATTGCTGACATCTACTTTGAACAGGTGATATGTGTATTGGTGGTATAGTCTAACGTTGGAGGTGGTCGAGATGAGGACAGGAACTGCAGTACAATACGCATGTGCCACACATAGAGGATTTCTATAGGTACAACTGGGACTGGTTTTTTTATGGCAGTATGTACAGGCTCCATAGGCCATGTTTACCATTTATATCAACATATGTATATGTTTCACAAATGCATAGTTGGTGTGTCATATATGTCTGTCAGGATGTGTTCTGCATTTGTTTCGCACGTCCATACCTGTGTAAATGAGAGGTAACATGCACTCATGCATTGACATGCAACATTTCTTTCTGCAGGTGATGCAGGGTATGGGTGTCGCCCCTGGCTGCTGACCCCTGTGCGTCATCCACGGACACATGCAGAGCGGAGGTACAATGAGGCCCACGCCTCCAGCCGCTCTGTCATAGAGCGCACCTTTGGCGTGTTGAAAAGTCGCTTCAGGTGTCTGGATAGGACAGGCGGGGCCTTACAATATAGACCTATGACTGTGGCAGAGATTATCATTGCCTGTTGCATCCTGCACAACATTGCTCTCAGGCACAATATTCCTGCAGAGATTAATGAGGATCTGGATGATGATCCACCATGCCCCCCTGTACGTGCCAGTGGTGACACACAAGAGGGCACAGCGGTCAGGCGGAGGTTGATTGCAGAGATCTTCTCTGGTACGTATTGCATATATTCCCACATAAATGTGCTGTTCTGTGTGTGTGATGGTCATAAAGGTTTTTGTGTCGGAACATATCACCTTCAGGTGCAACACTGCATTGTCATTCAACTTAACATCCCACGGTCACATATAGCCATGCGTGTGTGACCAACAATGTGGCCGCGGCACAACAGCAGCTGTTGGTGTATTATGTGTGTGGGTGTTGCTACACCTTTCAGATACTTTGTGGGTCACATTCCCAGTTAGTTGGTGGTGGTGATAGCAGTTGCTGTGAAAAGAAGAGTTCGTTGGTTTCATGGTCGGGATGGAACACGGTGGCAGGCATATGTTGCGGTAGTCACAGTGGGAGGGATGACCCTGTTTGTGGACAGTTCCCCTGCGGGGTATTTGTTTATATTGTACACCTTTTGTCCACTTGTGTGGGTGTTATGCTTGTGTGAGCTGGCTATGTGTGTATGTTGGCTAGGTGTGGTGACACATGTCATACATAGCACAGAGCACATGCTTATGACTGCTTTCCAATGATGTTATTAATTATGTGCGACGGTTGTTAATGCAACCCCACAGTGTGCCCTGATGTATACCTTATCACGTAGCCTTGACATGGATGTGTGGCAGGAGGGGGACCTGCGCTGTGTGCAGCCAGGAGGCCATATCATTGATAGAAGCTGTATTGTGGAGTGACCAGTCAGTGCATTGTTGCATATGTACACACATACAGAGGTGATGGACGTCAGATCAGCAAAGGGTGGGTTACAGTAGCCAAGTGGTACGCTGCATGTGTGTGTGTATATTCAGTTTAGAGGTTGTCCATGAGGAACATGGCATGTGTAGCCGATGCTATCTCAACATATGCCACATTGCTGGATGTGTCATCAGACTCTGGGATTTGTATGCAGAGGATATGGTAAGGGCTGTTATTGTAGATGACTTTGAATGGAGGTTTGGACATGTTCCTGCAGGACAGGTTAATAGACCACTATAGAAGAAGGTACCCCGGATAATCGGTGCTTGACACAGTACAGGTATTGTGGGACCTGTGTCTTTTGGGGATACAGCTAGGTACGTATGACCTAGATTGGCCACTGTTGGATACAGGATACTGTGATGTCTGCTGCTCGGAAAAACCCAGTATGACGTATGGCATATCTTACATGCTGTGGATGTGTGTAGGGCAGGAAAGCACAGTCCACATCAGCAAGTACCTTACGGACCTTGCAAGGGATGTTACGTCCACATACACACAGACACCTAGATGACAGTTATTTGGTTATGGTGCACATATAGGCCATCCATGGTTTGACATTCGCACTCTCACACAGTGGGATGACATGCAGCCATTATGGTCAGGTCACAGGCAGACATGGGGGTGTAGTTTTACAGACGTGGTGCTGACATTGCCATCTATTTGAGCGCATCATCAGCACACAGCTGTCAATAATATTTGGGGTGTGCGAGGTACACTGCAGGATATGTCTTTGGCCAATGGATACAGGAGGTGTTACTGCATATCTCCATGTGTTACAGCAATGTACAGTGGGGTAACATAGAACAGTGGAAGGGCAGTACACACGGAGAGGGGGTATTGGTGGCAACATGGGGGACACAGCCTGATATTGTGACCTTGGGATGGGCCATAGACATGGGGGAGCAAACACCTATCTTGACCAGTGTGTACAACAACAGAGTGGTAAGGGAGATGACAGGGGGATTGGGGTTACCTTTATATAGCAACGGACACTTCCGTGCTGCCTCTCCCATGTCACAGTTCCGTACAGTGTGATAGTGCACAGCCAGTCCATAGGTCATGTTGTGGGGTGTGACAGCTGGGGGACAGAGAGGTGCAGTGTGTGTTTCACACCTTGGACATGAAATATGTTTGTTTCTCTTGTGTTTTCCACTGCACAGGACATACTTTGTGAGGAAGCTGTTTCTGTGGTGCAGTGTCACCTGACTGGACAGCAGCCACGATGCTGCGGTCCGGGGTAGTTGGATCTACAGCTACATTGTGCCTGCAGTCATGGGCCCAACATGTCGTATGGTATGTGTCATACTGTGCAGATGTTGTGGTGGTTTTATTTCCTTAGGCCTCCCTTACCCATATATCTTGCTGTTGTCAGACATATCCCTATGTGTTTGTGTACAGTATGTCTTCTGCAAAACTGTTTATGGCATTTGTACGACATAGCTACATGTGTATGTGTTTTCGTCTGACTTACAGGAAAATGCACTTGCTGCCTCCCCAACACTGTTATCTCAGCCATCACCGGGGTATCAGGGCAGGTCACTGCGCCTTTATGTCCACAAGTTGCCAGTTGTGCACATACATGCCATGTATCACAGCTGTCCCGCAGACCGACGCATACTGTGTGGGTGCATGTTTATGCGTTGACTGTGTGCTGATGCAGTGTCCAGTCATGGTACATTATCATGTGCTGTGAGGGGTGGGAGCACCTGGGGGGCAGTGGTGACTGTGCTACCTGTACCGTAGTGCTGTTTACATTGTCAACATTCTCAACATGTGGTGTGCGTTGTGAGCATAACTGTGTATTGTGTTCTGAGGGACCACTGTTGAGCAACCTTTTTTTATTTCAGGTATCGGCATGATGTGGACATGCATCAACAGTGACTTGACATGGTGATTCTACCTGTTTGGCTGACATTGTCTCCCTTCACTGTGACCTGATGTGGCTGTGGAGTCGCTCAAGGGATCGATGACGTACACATAATGCACACACAGGGTATGTTGGACCTTTGTTATTTGGGGGTACATGTGGCTGTACCTGTTGATGAGTTACTGTTTGTCTCATGTACATGTCATGGTGCCTGTCTATGCACACGAACAGATGCATATAGTGTGTAGCAGTGTGACATGGATATGGACATGCCCATATCCATGTGACACCCATTCTGCATTGACATTTGATGTGTCAACAATATGCATATTATTTCATGTTCATATTATGTCATGTTTGCCTTTTCATCCGTTTCATCTGTATTTTCACAGGTGCGACTCTCTGCAATTTGTGTTGTTTGTACAAGGTGTCCAACACGACCATACGTATCCTCTCCTGACACAGGACAGAAGGCATCCCGGACACATTTCCTACAGTGCATCTGGCGTCGCCATCACACACCTTTTGGGGAACAGACCACCATGGAATTGTTTCTGGGGAATGGTGCCATTGGATGTTTGACTTATGCGAGTGGAACACATGCCTGTGATGGACAGTATTGCTTTTGGACCGCTGCTTTGGCCATGACGGACCTGTACACCACACTGTTTCTGCCATTCTGGGGCTGGGGGTCCTGCGCATTGCAGGGGACACAGATGAACTTTCACGGACTGTGGCATATTGGAATGTGACACTTGGCTATGCAAGCCCAGGGTTGCATGGAGACGTTTGACCTCACCTGTTGGATTACAGATACACCTTGCTTTTTGGACGCTGGGTGTAGCAGGGACTGACATTGTCAGTGTATGTTGTACATTCCTCCCCAGTTGTGTAGTTGTTGTGGGTTGGCCATGTGTGTGACATGGCACCCAGGATACGGTCATCTGTTAGTTTCAACACGAGCATACAGCCATGTTAGTGGCATGGGGGTGACGATGGAGCGGTCATATTATCTATGTCCACCTGCCCTCCACCTGAACATGATACCGTTTTTCCCACAACAACCCTTTCATGCCCAACAACATCATTGATTGATGTTTGCAATGGGCAAGGGTGTTTACATGTATGAGTGGCATCACTGTATCATGTTGGTATACGGATGGTGCTTGTGGTTCTGACTGCTTATGTTTGTGAACCACAGCATGTGGACCTATGGCTTTTGTGTAGTTCACTGTAGGATGTTTGGCCATCATGTCCATCTTAACATACTGGTCATTGTGTTTGCTTACTGCACAGACGTGACACTCTGCATGTATGTACACACCTTACATTGCACATCTGTACGGTCCTGTTTATCCGCCGCGGTAATGACACTCTCATTGCGCCATTATATTTGGTGTGTGGCATTGTGGGTGTCCATTGCCCTCCTTCAATTGTGCATTCCATGTACCGTGTTATATGTGTCCACACACTGTCTAACCAACAAACACTGGAAGGGGCACTCCTGCATGGTGTTATCTCTGGAGCTTTCTGCAGGTTGTTTTGTTTGTATTCGCTCTGGGTTCATGTGCCTCTGCGACCTGTTAGCATATGCTCATTGTGCTGGTGATGATTGCTGTGATCTACATTATCGCATTTCTGATTCCTAGATCAGGCATTAGGTGAGAGGTTGCACATTACGTTCAGGAGTTATTTTCACTTGACAACATATGATGTTTTCATTTGTGAGCCTCCTGTGTTGCCTGATGGCTATGTTGCGAGGGACAGGTGATGTGTTTTGGGTCCTCATCCAGCAACGCCTACGGTTTTCATGCACTCATATGTGCGTGACACATTTGAGGGATGCAGCAGCAGGTGGGGGGTGGGGACCTGATGGCCAGTGCATAGCGTGCACCTGTTGCACATTATATCTCGTGCCCTTCACTTACAGTCAATGAAGTGACCTTTCTGTGGGATGTGGGTTGGTGCCATGCTAAATGTGTTTCTGTCTCTCACCAGGGCTGCACTCACCTTGATATTATGATAACACGGTCTACAGTGTCTGTGAGGGGTGACCCAAATAAAGATATGTATTTGACACACATCTGTCTCTTTTGCTCCTTGATCATGGTGACACACATGCAATGCAATGTGTGCCTTCGAGTCGGTCCTGACCTGACTCCCTGTGACCGTGAAACTCCAGGGTGTTCTGGTCAATGTCAGTTTTCTGGTCATTCGTCCACGGTAATGGGGGGTTACGTGACATGCCCAAGGCCACAAGGAGTGCTAGTGTGAATCGGGCCCTGGTTACTTGATGTCCACAACAGGTTTATGACCAGTAGGCTACTCCTCCACTCTTTGAGCACATGTGCACTTCTATAGACTGGTTGCTGGTCATGTCCATGGCCCACCTGTGCTCACATCCTTGTAGAGTGACAGGTGTGTATATGTCACCCATTTGCAACATCAGTGGGTTTGACAGGTTCCCACATAGACCCTCCCTTTGGACTATTTGTTCTGCCTTGTACTCAGTGTGCTGTTTGTGGTAGTGGTTAGAGGCATGTGTTTTAACACAGTAGTGTGCAGGTTTGATCCCCACATGTGGTTGTTCTGTTGTTTTTCTGTTGTGCTACCTAGACCATTTGGTACCAGCAGGTTCATCAACTCTACACACACCCTTCCCTCTCTTCACTGTACAGCAAGGTGTGCACTCTGTGCTGTTTAGCCATCAGATGTTATCAGTCACATATGTCTCTTTCTTTATGGTGTTTACATGGCAGTGCATCTGGGGGTTTGGCTGTGGTTCAGCTGGTGTGTGGTACACCTGTTTTCATGTTGTGTTCTCTCCTGTCCTGTCCCAGATTGGTACCCATCTCCAGCGAGCATCCTCTGATGCCCTCAGGATTTGGTTTCCTTCCTCTTTCGCATGCTGTATGCACTGCATAACATTTCATTCTGTGTGTGTGCATGTGTCCCTGGTCCCACATACAGACTAGGTTCTGATCTGTACTCAGATGACCTGCATGTCCATTTGGTCATGATTACTGTTGGGGGTTTGCCTGTCCTGGCAGCCAGCATGCGTCTTGTGTGATGGGCTTCAGTATTTCTGTATGCAGCCTCTGCTAATGCACTGATGTTGGTGGTGTGGCCTACCAGTTGTTGCCTTGGCATTTGTGGTGGTGGTCATAGGTTTGATTCCTCTCTGTTCTCTTTGATGTGTATGCTTGTCCTGCATAGGTGGTTTCGATTTGTATGACAGTCATATATGTGCAGATTTGTGCTGCGAGAACATTGTACCCTCATCTGAGATGGGAATCATCCTTCTGCCCATCTTATGTCTCCCAGCTTTTTGGCCATCGTATCCTGACGTGCATGCTGCTACACCACGTCCTGCACTCCTACACATTCCTGAATTTCATCTCTCCCTGGTTGCCTCTCGTGTGTGTGCTCTGCATAACACTGCTACTCCACTGTCATCCTGACATTTCATCTATCCTGCCATTTCAGCCTCCTTCGCTGCACACATCTTCCCATCCTCTGTCAAACACTGACATTATAGCATGGTACATTACCATCACTCTGTGCATAGCTACAGATGGCCCCGATCACATAACCAAACAGTCACAGCACATATTTAACCACAGCTGTCTCCTTCTTACTAGCATCCTTGCTAATTTGTGTAAATAGTTTGGGTATGTTATCTTGTTCACCAATCATATATTCCATGTACATAGTTTTCCCATGTTATTCCAGGTATATGTTCCTGTTATATGTAACAACAACCAGCCTGTTGTTCAGGTCTTTCTTTTGTTCTCTGTAAACCACGCTCCTACCACATAGTGACATGGACATAAATAAACATAACTAAATAACTGGATATATATGTGTGTCCATTTCTCTAGCAGCCACATGGCCTGGGGCTGAGTTGTGTAGTACAGCAGCTTTGATCTACATCCTTCTATTACCTCTGCATTGTCTTTCCTTTCAGCTCTGTGCAGTGTTTGGGTTACATGTGCGTTTGGCACATACCTCTGTTGCCCCTCACATTGTGGGATGTTACTGCTCCTAGCAAATGTTTTTGGGTTCACCTATACATCCTTGGGGCATCTTATGTCACACCTTCGTTTCAGGCAGCTTATGAGATACCAACTATGGTGCCCTGGGAGTTGCCACCCTTTCCACATGGCCGCTGGGTAACATTATAACTCGCCTTTGCTGACATGGTTGTTTCTGATGTTCGTTCTGTTGCACCGTGGAGGGTGCATTAATGTATGGCACTAGGAAGGCCTTCTTTTTAGATGGCAACACAGATTGCTGTTCAGTTGCATGCAGGGAACATACGTACCTCAGCCAACCTTATTCACTGCTGATGTTAACCCATGACCCCTGCACCATCAGTCAATCTCCTGACCATTGTGCTGCACTGCTGTTCCTTCTTGCATGTGTGCACACCTACGTAGGATTTCCATGCGTTACAATGCACAGTGCTGCCAGCACAAACAGTGCTCGTACCTTGCCCTGCCTCATACGGCACCCTATAAAGCGGCCTATAGGCAACATTGTAGGGTGCCTTGGTGGACAGTGCACTTTATAATGTACCCTCTAGGGTACCTTGTAGGGCACCTTATGCAGCACCTTATATTACAGTGCTTTGAGAGTGCATTTGCTAACAGCAGTCACTACAATAAAAGCTTAACATGCCTCCTTCAGCTATATTCATCATGACAGATAATGGCTCAGCAAGCCTTACTCATTGGACACTGTGGGGGATCGAACCCCTGATGCATGCATCATTGGTGAGTGTCTTCCCCATTGTGCTGTGGCTCTGTTCACATGCTTCCACATCAGCGCGCCACCTTAGCCTCACACTATTCAAGTGCCTCGTAAGACATTAGCGCGCCGCCTATTGCTGCCCATTATTTCTATGCCTCCTAAAATTATGCCTCAGTGAGGCTGGTTAACTGGGCACTGTGGGGGATTGAACCCCTGATGCATGCATCATTGGTGAGTGTCTTCACCATTCTGCTGTGGCTCTCTTCCTGTGTTTGTCTGTTGGCGCACTGCCTTCGGCCTTCCAAATTTGCAGCGCACCGCCTTCTGCCGCTCAAACCGCAAGGACTTAACAGCACATCGCCTAATGCACACAATTTGCAGCGCAAAGCATTCTGAGCCCAATATTAACAGTGCGGCGCACTCTGCCGCCCAGATATGAACAGTGTGCCGCCTGTTGCTGCAAAAGGTTAGCAGGGTTCCCCTTTCTGCCGTACAGGATTCATGTGCCTTCTAGTGCACCTTTAACCATTAATGTTATTGCCTCAAGCTGGCGTTTTTGTGGTGCACAATGGGGAATTGGACCCATGGCCCCTGCACCATTGGTTAGTATCTTCACCGTTGTGCTACGGCACTGTTCCTATATGTGCCCAGCAGCGCCCCACTTAGCCTTCCCACGCGCTAATGTGGACCCGCAAATGTGCGCGCCGCGCACAGGTACGGTCATTTTTATTCCTTTTTTCTGCCTGAACCGCCCACTCCTTATATGGCACAGGCACACTAACGGGGCCCCGCACAATTTCGGTGTTTCGTAAACATGCCCCAAAATGAGCTCTCTTTTTTTTTTTTTTTCAAGCTTCACTATTTATTTTATTTGATTACATTTTTATACCGCTCCTTCCAGTGATCAGCAGCGGTTTACATTTAACAATTAACTCTGCATGGATTAGCAGTTACATAAAACAGTAAGAAAATAACATTAGAACATTGAAAGGTGTCATTGTTTTAAGATAACTCAATAAATAATTCAAAACTGTTTACATGAGCGAAGATAACATGTTAACATACATGCTATATAATTAACTATATACAATATTTGTGAATGAAAATATAAGTAGAATTACTATTTAATTCTTCGAGGATTTGAGGGTTCAAAATGGTAACAGTGGGAAGACCTCCGTCTAATTGTTTTCATCACAGAATTACTCTAAGTTATTTCTGTCTGATTGAAGTATTCTTGAAATAGATGTGTTTTAAGGCTTTTACGGAATGATGTGAGATCTTTGTTAGCTCTTAAGGTGTCAGGGAGTTTGTTCCATTGTGTTGGAGCGGTGTATGTGAATGCTCTATTACTGGTGAATGCCTTTGCTTTGCAAATGGAGAGGGGGGTTTGTAGTGTATTTAGGTTGTGTGTACATCTTTTCCTGTTGGTGGTTTGTGGCTTTATGAGTGTGGCAAGGTAGGATGGGGCATAATTGTTTATTATTTTGAATGTTGTAATTATTATTTTGTATCGTATGCGTGCATGTATAGGTAGCCAGTGAAGTTCTCTTAGGATAGGTGTGATGTGATCTGAGAAGGGTACGTTCATTAGGATTCGGGCTGTTACATTCTGTGCCATCTGGAGTATGTTTGTTGTTTTTTTTGGCAAGCCTTGTAGTATGCCATTACAATAGTCCAAATGTGGCGTTATGATTGCTTGTATTATTGATCTAAAGTCTGATAGTTCAATGATGTTACGTAAGGGCTGTAGGGTTCTTAGTTTATAGAAAATAGTTCTATTTAATAGTCTTAGGTGGGTTTCCATGTTAAGTGTCGTATCTAGAGTGACACCTAGGTACTTTAGTTCTTGTTTAGTGTTGTAGGTTGTATTATTTAGTATGATTGTGGGAGGGGGGGGGGTGTTTAAACTCCGGATTTTTAGAGATAAACATTACTTCAGTTTTTTTTATGATTAATAAGCATATTGTTTTGTTGGAGCCATTGTTGTGCTTCATTAAGGCAATTTTCTAAGTGGCTGTAATCTGTGTTACATATATCCATTTGTGTATAAAGCATTATGTCATCCGCATAGAGATGATAGTCAATTTTGTGTTTTTGGAATATTGTGCAGATTAGTCTTAGGTATAGGTTAAATAATATGGCAGATAATGCTGAACCCTGTGGGATACCTTGTGTCTGTGGGAAGGTATTGGATAGGTTTTTATCAAAGTATACTTGTTGTATCCTGTTGGATATATAAGAAGAGAACCATTTTAGGGGGGTTCCATTTATACCTATTGTTTCTAATCTTTCAATGAGGATCTTATGATTCACTGAATCAAAGGCTGCAGTTATGTCGATGAAAATTAAGACAAACATTTTTTTGCAGTTTTCAATGCCTTTATACAGTTTATCAAATAGTACTAGTAGCAGTGTTTCTACTCCATGTGATTGTCGAAAGCCATATTGTTGAGCATCAAGTGCATTTGTGTTATCTATGATATCCAACACGGGTCAGGTATAATTACATTTTACCTGATATCCGTGTTGCCTCAGTTTTGGAATGACCGTTGCTGCCCCACTATGCAGCTCTCCGCCTTCAGTGTCAGCAACAGGATCCTCCGGTCCACTGATCCAGGTGTTCCCCTTCTGGATTTCCGCCTTCCGGTCCGGTCTTGTGTTGCTCCTCTCTGGGTTTTCCTTCTGGTCCGGTTTCTGGCTACTCCATTCCGGGTTTTACCTTCCGATCCGGTTTTCAGCTACTCCACTCCGGGTTTTATTTTTCAATCCGGTTTTCAGCTACTGCACTCCGGGTTTTACTTTTTAAACCTTGGAGGTTATTTTCTTTCTTTTTCCTTTTCCAGTTGTAGAACCCAATAAAAGAAATCCAAACAACTACGCCATTTATGTCGGCACGCCTCCCTGGTGGCCAGTGGACGCCAGGGCAGGTGGGACATAAAAATTTTAATATTAAGATAGGAGAGTCTTTTAAGGGCCAAAAGGCACTTGGTCCTTGTAGTTTTTAGCTCCAATCTTTAAAGCAATCATTAAAGCAGAGTGGTGGGAAAAAGAAGGCTTTTATTCCCTTTACACAGTGGTTCCAATTGTTGGGTTACAACTCAAAGTAAATGTCCTTAATTCAGGTAAGAAAGAAAACTCAGGGTTTAAAGCAAAACTGTTGAATTTCACAGGAATAGCAGTGCTTAGTCAATTAAAGAATGCTCGGTTAGCAATTCAAACAATTCATAAGTCTGGCAAAGACTCTATGCTACCAGATACACAGAGAGTACAATCCATTTCCTGGTCTGATAATTCTCCTGCCAGTTCCACTTGCATTGGCTCATAATCAGATATGTCTGACTCTGTATCCCTAGTCTCTTGGGAAACACCTCCAGGTGTTTTGTATATCTCTTGCAGTACTTGCCAATGTCTTTGGCCTAGCCTAGGGCGTCGGCCACGTGCTGTATTAGGATTAAATGTGTTCTCTCTTCTTAGAGGTTCTATAGCAGCTTTACCAGAGTCTTTAACATTTATAGCTTTCTTCATAGGCATATATTTATCATACCTTGTATTGCAGCAACAAGCAGGTAAATGGCTTTCTTCAATTGCTTGTCTCTCACAGTCAGCAGCTTGATGAAATCCTTTTCTTTGAAAGTTTGGTTTACCTTGCAGCCTTTGAACCCATTCTCCTGGTAAGCGCCTGCTTCTGCATAAGCCCAGAAAATAAGTGCATCTCCACTTTATTGATACATGAGCGATTTTCATTGATATTGTGGCTTAAACCAATCGTTCGGTAAATTGACCAATAAGGATTGTGTAAGCCCAGCTCCTGGCTTTCCTGCTCATCGTGGCTTAGCTTCTCCAGCTGATTCTCCTTTGGCTTCTGCTTGCAATTAGTACAGTGCTTTTGCCTCTTTGGGCAAACAGCTCTCTCTCTATCTTGAGCTGGTCCCTCCTTAGGTCCTTCCTCAGCTCCTGGTGAGTCACCTCTCACTCCTGGTGATCCTCTAGCTCTGGAGAAATCAGGTTTCCACTTCAACCTCTCTCCCCTCCAGTCTTCCACTCTCCCCTTATAAAGCACTCCTGCCTTTGAGGATTGGGAGCTGGTTGTAAGTTCCTCGTGACCAGCTGGGTGTGGCCCTTCAGTCTCTCTGAATGCCCTCCTGCTCCCTCTAGCTGGTTCCTGCAAATATTGCAACTTGTGCACATCTTTTTTTCTCTGAAAAACAGCTTCTTTTTTCTCCTCTGGGCTTTCATCAGCCCTCGCTGCATTACAGTACATATGACCTAGATTGGCCACTGTTGGAAACAGAATACTGGGCTTGATGGACCTTGGTCTGATCCAGTATGGCATATCTTATGTTCTTATAAAAGGAGCTGACATGGGGCAGGGGAAGTGGGGGCAGGAAGGAAGCTGAAACAGGGGGAGGTGGGGGGTAGAAAGGGAACTGACACAGGGGGAAGGATGGGGCTGGAAGGGAGCTGACATGGGGGGAAGGAGGGGGCTGGAAGGGAGTTGACATCTGGGGACGGTACTGAAGGGGAACTGGAAGGGAGCTGATACTTGGGGTTGGGACTGGTAGGTGGCTGGGTAATGGGGAGGAGGCTGGAAGGGAGCTGAAAATGTGGGGATGGCACTGGAAGGGAGAAAGACAGAAGGTAGGATGACTAGACGGGAACTGATGGGGGGGGGTGGCACTGGTCATAGAAGTGAGCTGATACCTGTGATGGTATTTGGACTAGAAGGGGCTGGACAGTGGGGAAGGAGGGGTACTGGAAGGGAATGGACACCAGAGGCAGAAATGGGAATGCAAGGGGGATGACATTGGAAAATATGAGGAGAAGAGGACTGGAAAGGGGACTGATACTGGGGCGGGTTACCAGGACTAGAAATTGGCAAAAGAAGAGATAAGAAATGGTAGATGGACCATAGACCACAGAAAGAGAACTAAGAGAAGACAGGAAAGCAGAAGCCTCAGATTGGGACCAGCATGATCAGAGAATAAAATGGTCAGACAACAAAGGTAGAAAAAACAATTTTATTTCATTTTAGTGATTAGACTTTGTGCTATCTTTATATTTTATACTGTATGGGGGAACTGCATATCTTATTTATCTGATGTTTCACTGCTTGAAGAGTCTGGCTTCTTGGGGCTTCCGTTTAAATTTTGTCTACATATTTTTATTTTCTGGAATGCAAAAGACTGCCTGCAAAATCGATTTACTGCTTTAGATACAAATGACAGAGCTCCGGAAGAGTTATGGAATGACATCAAGAAGGTTGTGTTGGAAGAAAGCGAGAAGTCTCTACAAAAGGTGAAAAAGCAAAAACGGCCAAAATGGATGATGGAAGAAACTCTGAAAACTGCCCAGAAACGCAGAGAAGCTAAAGCCAGAGGAGAAAGAAAGACAATAACAGAACTCAACAGAGATTTCCAATGTGCAGCAAGACAGGACAAGGAAAAGTACTACAATGATGCATGCAAGGAAATAGAAGCAGAAACTATTAGAGGAAGAACAAGATCGGCTTTCCTAAAGCTACGAGAGTTAAAGAAAAAGTTCCAGCCTCGAATTGGAATGTTACAAGATGCTCAAGGTTCTATGTTGAATGATGCTGAGAAGATCAAGAAAAGGTGGAAGGAATATACAGAGTTTTTATATAATAAAGATCAAGTGGACCAACAGCTGTTTCAACCTGTACCTTATGATCGGGAACCATTGATGATGAAAGAAGAAGTTGAAGCAGCATTGAAAGCCTTATCAAAGAACAAAGCACCAGGCATTGATGGCATTCCTATAGAGGTATTGCAGCAATCTGATGCAGCTGTTACCATACTTACAAGGCTCTGCCAAGAAATATGGAAGACAACATCATGGCCAACTGACTGGAAAAGATCTGTGTTTATACCAATACTAAAGAAAGGTGATCCAACTGACTGTGAAAATTATCGAACAATCGCTCTGATCCCACATGCCAGCAAGATTCTACTGAAGATTATTCAAAAGAGACTACAACCATACCTGAAACAAGAACTACCTGAAGTGCAAGCAGGGTTCAGGAAAGGGCGAGGAACGAGAGACATCATTGCGGATGTGAGATGGATCCTTGAAAAGACTAAAGAATACCAAAAGGATATATATTTGTGCTTTATCGACTATAGCAAGGCTTTTGACTGTGTAAACCATGAGAAACTCTGGGCCACATTAAGAAGCATGGGTATACCAGAACACCTGATCGTTCTCTTGCGCAATCTGTACATTGATCAAGAAGCAACAGTTCGAACGGAACAAGGAGAAACAGAATGGTTTAAAATAAGCAAAGGTGTAAGACAAGGCTGCATACTTTCCCCCTACCTGTTTAATTTATATGCAGAACAAATCATCAGAGAAGCAGGATTGTATGAAGACAACAGAGGTGTGAAGATTGGTGGAAGACTCATCAACAACCTTCGCTATGCCGATGATACTACATTACTGGCTGAAAGTGAAGATGATCTGAAACATTTGCTTCTCACAATCAAAGAACATAGTCTCAAAATGGGCCTGCACCTTAATGTAAAGAAGACAAAGATCATGACAACTGGCATAATCAACAGGTTCATCGTTGAAGGAGAAGAAATTGAAACTGTGAACAACTTTAACCTACTTGGATCAACTATCAATAAAGAAGCAACAAGCAGTCAAGAAATCAAACGACGCATTGCTCTTGGCAGAATGGCTATGAAAGACCTAGATAAGATTCTCAAGAGCAGAGATGTCTCTCTCCATACAAATATTCAAAATGTTCAAGCCATGGTATTTTCAATAACATCATATGGATGTGAAATCTGGACAGTGAAAAAGATAGACAGGAAGAAAATTGATGCCTTTGAATTATGGTGCTGGCGGCGAATACTGTGTATACCATGGACTGCCCGAAGAACAAACCAGTCAGTACTAGAGGAGATCAAACCTAAGCTTTCTTTAGAAGCTCAGATGACAAGACTTCGACTTTCATACTTTGGACACATCATGCGAAGAGAGAGATCATTAGAGAAAGACATCATGCTTGGCAAGATAGAAGGTCAACGCAAAAGAGGAAGGCCAGCAATGAGATGGATCGATACAATAACAGCAGCTATGGGTACCAGTCTGTCAACAATGAGCCGCCTGACTGAAGACCAAACACAATTTAGGATAGCTATCCAGAGGATCGCCATGAGTCGACTCCGACTCGACGGCACTTAAAAACAACAACATTTTTATTTTTACTTTAGATTGTGGTTACTTAATCTGTACTTGGTGAGGGTCGATGTTGTGAGTATGTGACTGAAGCCAGGTGTTCTGTTAACATAGAGTTTGTGCATAAAGATCTATACTGTACTGTAGTAATTTGACATGTTCAGCTTTTCAAATAGGTGTATGGATGTTCCAGGGCCCACTGTAGTATTTACAGTGATGCTTTTTTTGGATGGACTTCTTATGTGAGTTTTGGAAGTTGGTTCTGATATGGTTTGGTATGGTATGGTATGGTAGATTTGCTCTATAGATACTCAGTGACTTTGTTGTAGGGTTTTGTATTAGTTGCCAATATGCCTGGTACTGAAGCATGTTTGTTGTTGTTATTGTTAGTGAGATGATCAGAATCAGATTTTTTGTTTTAAGATATTGAGTTCTGTGGGTGAATGTCCTGGTTCTGCTCTGCACCCACTGTTGAAGGGGGTTTTGTGGATGCAAAATATATGTTGAAAAAGAAAAAGCAAGAACTATAACGCAGTTTATTAGAACAAAATAAAAATGAGTTATAATTTAGTTTTATAAAATGTGCTATGGTTCTTGCTCTTTTTTAGTTCCTTGATGTGCATACATCTTGCATTTCCTCCATATAATCGAATCGGCTTTTTGGTTTGTTCAGTCCCTGATTGGAGTTTTGAGAAAGCCCCGCACCCCTCTACTGGGGCGGGGGGGGGGGGCATCATCTCATCCTTCGCCTCAGGAAACAGATCGCCTTGAGCCTCCCCTGCATACCACATGCACACAAACACATTCTTGCTTGCAGTCACAAATAACATACATCTGCAAAAACCATGCCCTGCAGTACTATAAACAACTGCTGGTAAGACATAATGGCTTGGCGTCTCAGGACAACACATCTGCTCTGCATTCTCAGCCGAACAAAATTCTGCTCCATACTATCTCACATACCATCCCTACATCTACATTCCCATCTTTCCAAACACTGGAATTATTTGGGAAGCCTAGAATATCCCCTTTAGCGCAAACAGCAAATGTCAGCATAGCCAGAATAAAGACTATTGCAGTGCTTTATATTTCTGAAGAGGTGTTTTTTATTGTTCCCTAACCCTACAAACGTCCCTCAACTGTGCATTCTATTCTTACAACTGCATCTTGTGCCCTCCCAGATAGCAGATACACTAGTTCAATACAGATGTGTCACAGCAATTCATCTATATGAGACGTGTTTGAAGTTCAGGGCAGATATTTTTCTAAGTGCTAGCCTTTTTCCATGTTGCCACTGGTATAACGTAGTCGCCGGTGGGAAGCACTCAGGCCTGTTCTGAATACGCTTTCCTCCTCTCCGTGGCTTGCCATGCTCCCTTTCTGCCCCTCCCACCCATAATCTAAGATACCCATTTTCATGCCATGTACATGTAGGACCAAGGAGTTTAGGAATTTGGGTCTAGACATTTTTAGAAGGAAAACGTCTATCCCTCACATCCAGGCAGCCTATTTGCATTTTAGAATGACCCTCTAAGTGCATGACATTTATGTCATATGCCATTTGGATACCCTGTCTTCCAATTTATCAAGGTCCTCTTGCAATTTTTTGCAATCCTCTTGTGTTTTAACAACTTTGAATAATTTGGTATCTCTGCAAATTTGATCACCTCACTCATTATTCCCATTTCCATGTCATTTATAAATATGTTAAAAAGCAGTGGGCCCAGCACAGATCCTTGGGGTATTCTACTATTCACCTTTCTTCATTGAGAAAATTGGCCATTTAACCTTACTCTCTGCTTTCTATCTTTTAACCAGTCACTTAGCTGAATAGAGCTGCTGTAAACCTTTCAACAAACTGTTCATCAAACGACCGTCAAAGACGACGTGTCACGTTTCGGGGAACCTCTCGTCCTCCCCTGCCTCAGGTCCAGTCGCTAAAATTCAGATTATCCAGCTCCAGCATTGACCAGATTATCAGCATTGTCAATGCTGGAGCTGGATAATCTGAATTCAGCTAAGTGACTATGACAAATACACTTTCTTAAACATATTTCAAACCGTTTTTTAAGGTTTTCTAATAAAATGGATGGACCGCAGTGGTGTGAAGGCAAGTCCTCTACACTTTGACGGTATATCCGACAAAATTTAATTGTGACACTTAACGGTAGTTTTTCCTTTACAATATCACTGGGCTTTTTTGTTGTGGTATATATTTTCAGACCTGGTTGGGTATTGGAATTTGGCTTCGTTACAGATGTCAGGCTTATTGGTCTATAATTTCCAGGTTCACCCTTGGAACCCTTTTTAAAAATTGGCGTTATATTGGCCATTCTCCAATCTTCGGGTACTACAGATGAAATATATTGCAGATTACTAATAATAGTCCTCAGTCTCATATTTCAGTTCTTTCAGCCCCCTGGGATGTATGCCATCCGGTTCAGGTGATTTGCTGCTCTTTAGTTTATCAGTTAGCTGTATTACATATTCCTAATTTATTGAGATTTGTTTCAATTCCTCTCATACAACACCTTTAAATATAATTTCTGGCATGAGTAGATCTCCTACATCTTCAGTAAAGACTGAAGCAAACAATTCATTCAGTCTCTCTGCTATGGCCTTGTCTTCTCTCAGTGTACTTTTTACCCCTCCATCATCTAATGGTCCAATTGACTCTCTCACAAGTGTTTTGCTACAAATGTATTTTAAAATGTTTTTATTATGCTCTTTTGTTTCCATGGCAAACTTCTTTTCAAATGTTCTCTTTGCCTGCCTTATAAATGCGTTGCATTTAATTTGTCAGTATTTGTGTTGTTTGTTTCCTGTTTTTGTCATTTGGCACTTTTTCCATTTTTTGAAAGATTGTCTCTTAGTTTACAGCCTCTTTAACCTATCCTTTAAGCCATGCTTGCTGTCATTTGGCCTTCTGTCTACTTTTTTTAAGGCATTGAATACATCTGGTCTGGGCTTCCAAGATAGTATTTTTAAGTGATGCCCAGGTCTGATGTAAACTCTTAACCTTTGCAGTTATTTTTATTAAGGGTTTTCTATACTACCTTTTCAAGAAGTCAGTGGTTTAAAATAAAGTAAATGTTGCTCCTTTTAGGTTTTTTTAACCATTTTCCTCATTTTATTATAGTCTCCTTTTGGAAAGTTGAATGCTAGCACAATGTTCTTGCTATCCTCCCTCCATTTGTTAAATCAAATTTGATCATGTTATGATTGCTATTGCCAAGTGGCCCCAAAACAGTTACCTCTTGCACTAGATCCTGCATTCCGCTGAGGACAAGGTCTAAAATAGTGTCCCCGTGTGTTGGTTCATGAACCAGCTGCTCCATGAAGCAGTCATTTACTTCATCTAGAAACTTTATCTCCCTCGCATATCCTGATGTGACATTAACCCAATCAATATTGAGGTAATTGAAATTTCTCTTGATTACTGTTTGTAAACTTTGCTTGCTTTCCTAAATTCTGTTAGCATTTCATAATCTGTCTGTTCATTTTGGCCAGGTGGGAGGTAGTCCAACAGTGTATTTTGTTTCCTGCAAAACCTTTATCCTGTTTGATTTGATGCACTCTTTAATGTATCTATCCTATCATTGTGATATAGTTTGTAGTCTGGTATCACAGAATTCCATTGGTTATCCTCCTTCCACCAGATCTCTGAGATGCCAATTATATCTAACCTTTCATTCATTGCTAAATACTGTAACTGAGGGGATCTTTTACTAATGGGTGCTAGTTGGCAGCATGTGTACTAGTGAATGCTGAAGACATGCTGGAACATGCATTGCCAGCTAGTACAGGGTGATAACAGGGTAGGTTGATTTCCATGCTGTGTAACCCACATTAGGGTTGTGAATGGGCGGATTAGGGATGGAGAGTATATGTGATGAACTCAGCACAGTTAATGCTCAATAGATGGCATTAGATGCTAATGCAGCACGTGCTATGGAACAGGGAAATGCTTTTCACACCACCAATAGTTAACATTGTGGTGTTGCAAATAACATGCTGTGGTTTCAGGGTTATTCATGCATTACGTGGAACAACTTAGCACTCATTAGTGAAAGACCCCCTAAGTAAAATAATATTGGCCAGAGGCAGGGCTGGCCCAACTATTAGGAAAACTAGGCAGTTGCCTAGGGCAGACGCTTCTAGGGCCAGCCCTGGCCAGAGGATATCCAAAATGAATTGTGACAGACTTTTGAATAATGCCACCTTAAGAGGATCTGGGGATGATAGAATGATTTGCATGCTTAGATATTCACAATTATCTTCTAAAATTTCTGCAGTCATTAGAAAGCACTGGGAAATATTAAAAGTTCATGAATGCCTTCAAGAAAGATTAACATTCGCCTGCAGTCGAGACCATAACCTGCAAGAAATTATAAATCCTTTGGATATAAATGACAAATTTGCAGAAATGAATAAAATTAATAATATTAAATGTGGACAGTGTAAAGTATATGAAAATATGATTGAATCATCATTCTTTGTAGATCCCCAAAATGGAAAGAGCTACGGATGAAAATATAAGACATCATGTCTAGTTTTGTGTTATATTCCAATGCATGTACGTGTGATAAAGTTTATATTGGCATTGAGATCAGGCACTAGAAAACAAGGAGCACTGAGCATCGTTATTTTTTAAAGAAAAAGAAGACACATTCGAGCATGTTTACCAGACCGGGATAGCTGTTAATGTAGCAGATAGCATTTGCCAAGCATGCCACTTTAACAGCTAATGTGGAGCAAATGCAGATAACACAGTGCTTTTCTGTGCTATCTGCAGAATGCACATTAGCTGCACATGTGGGTGGGGTGAGGGTGGAGAATGGGCCACATCTGTACTGCATGGTTACACCACGTGTCAACAGCGTGCAGCAACGGTTGGATTTGCAGACAACACAAATTCAACTAATGCCACCTCAATGGGTGGCATTCAGGGCCGGATTTACCTATACGCCACCTACGCCGTGGCATAGGGCCCCCAGCTGACAAAGGCCCACAAAAATAGCCTTTTTAAAATTAAATTTAAAAAAAACCCGCTGGCTGCCGCCGCGACAGCATGGACTGTTCCCACGGGGCCCCCTCTGCTGCCGCGGCAGCATGGATTGTCCCGCGGGGCTCCCTATGCCCGGCTGAATCCCCTCCCTGCCTCCCTCCCTGCCGGCTTTGAGAGGCGCGAAGGGAGAGTGTCTCCCTCGCGTCTCTGTTAAGCCCTGCGGGCTGACAGAGACGCGAGGGAGACACTCTCCCTTCGCGCCTCTCAAAGCCGGCAGGGAGAGAGGGGATTCAGCCGGGCATAGGGAGCCCCGCGGGACAATCCATGCTGCCGCGGCAGCAGAGGGGGCCCCGCGGGAACAGTCCATGCTGCCGCGGCGGCAGCCAGCGTTTTTTTTTTAATTAAATTTTACTTTAGGCCGATGGGGGGGGGGGGGGTTGGAGTGGGAATGGGCGGTTGGGGGGGCTGGGTCTGGAAAGGGGCGGGGGGTTATGGGGGGAGGTGGGCTGAATGGGTTAGGACTGGTAATGGGCTGTGGGCTGTTGGGGGGGTTTAGAACTGGTAATGGGCTGGGGGGGGGGTAGGACTGGTAATGGGCTATTGGGGGGGGCTGGGACTGGAAATGGGCTGGGGGGGTTAAGGCTGGAGGTGGGATGAAGGGGTTAGGACTGGTAATGGGCTGTTGGGCGGTCTTTAGAACTGGTAATGGGCTAGGGGAGGGGGGTTAAGACTGGTAATGGGCTGTGGGCTGATGGGGGCTGTCTGGTAATGGGCTATGGGGGGGCTAGGACTGGAAATGGGCTGGGGGGGTTAAGACTGGAGGTGGGCTGATGGGGTTAGGACTGGTAATGGGCTGTGGGCTGTTGGGGGGGTTAGAACTGGTAATGGGCTATGGGGGGGGGGGGTTAGGACTGATAATGGGCTATGGGGGGCTAGGACAGGAAATGGGCTGATGGGGAGGGGTTAGGACGAGGTGGGCTGATGGGGTTTGGACTGGTAATGGGCTGTGGGCTGATGGGGGGGGGTTAGAACTGGCAATGGGCTATGGGGGGCTGACTGGAAATGGGTTGATGGGGTTAGGACTGGAAGTTGGCTGTTGGGGGGTTAGGACTGGTAATGGGTTATAGGGGGGCTTAAACTGAAAATGGGGTGATGGGGGGTTAGGACTGTAAGTGGGTTGATGGGGGGGCTAGGACTGGTATTGGGTTGGGGGTTGCTAGGACTGGAAATGGGCTGATGGGTGGCTAGGACTGGAAATGGGCTGATGCAGGAACTAGAAGGGAATGGATGCTGGGTGAGGCTGGAACTAGAAGGGAGCTGATGTTGGGGGAGGATTAGAATGGGATGGGGCTGGAAGAGTAAAATGGAGAAGGGAAAAATATTTTGTGTGGGAGGGATAAAAAATCTACAATTGGCCGGGTATTGGGAGAGTAAGTGGGGATTGAGGATGGAGGGGTAAAACTGAGTGGATGAAATAGGAATGAGGAAAGAGCAAAAGGAGAAAGATTAGTATGTTAAAGCAGATGTAGAGACAAAATGGAAAAAAACTAGAAGAGAGAAGAAAGGACAAATGGACAGCAGACGATGGAGAGTTAGCAGAAGACACGAAGAAACCAGAAGAAAGTGGCTGGAGCAATTGCAGCTGAAAAAAATGCACAAAAGGTAGAAAAATATCTCTTTATTTTGAATTTATTAATTGGAATATGTCAGCTCTGGTAAATGTGCATCATTAACGTCTGCGCTTTGTTTAGTACAAGAGCAAATTAATGTATAGTTTTATTTCTACAGTGTTGTACATTCCAAGTTTGGCTTTTGGGATTCCCAGTTTAATTATTGTCTTCCTGTTTCTAAATTGTAATTACTTGTTTGGTGATGGTCTATGTTCTGCATGTGTAACTGAGCTGAGGTGTTCTGTTTATATAATTCCTATTTGATATTGCCACTTGTTCTCTTTCCCCAGTAGGTCATGTATTGTTGTTCTCTGAAATGTATTGGTTTAATATTTGCAGTGTTGCCTTTTGATTGGTAGAGTATGGTGCTTTGTGAGTCCTGGTAGTGCTGTTAGGATACGGCGGGTTTGCTATGGGTTGGCACTGGATTATAGTAATGTAGAAATCTTTTAGTCTTTCTTTATCCATACACTCATTAAGAGGCACGTTTACTAAAAGTTAGTATATGATAACATTATGCAAATATTTATGCAAATGAGGCCCCTTATGCAAATGAGGCCCCACACCCCCCTTGGGCCGCCCCTGCTTGGGGCCCACAATTTTTGTTGGCATAGGGCCTCACTCAAGGTAAATCCGGCCCTGGTGGCATTAGCTGCATTCTGGCCGCTGTCTGACCGGGCTCTGTGCATTTTGGGTGCAGTATTTGCTGGGGCAATGTTGTGCATGCCCTCAATGGAACCTGCATGGCTTTTGCAGCTAACACAGTGCTATTTGCACTAACATGTTGCGCTTGTTGCAAAAACCTAATGTTTTTTTATTAAATATACCTCCTTGTTTGACCACCAACATGATTTGGCTTCATTAAACTTTATTTATGTAATAAAATATTTTCAGTATACTATCTTACTGATTTATATAATTAAAAATAGTTTTAAATTATAATATAGAAATCACAGTTTAGGGTGATTGATCATATTCTCCCAGTGAATCCTATCTCCCCTGTGCCTCCTCTCCTCTACCATATACATATTTAAGTCTTCAAGTCTCTTCTCATAAGTCTTCTGACACAGGCTCCAAATCATTTTGGTCACCTTCCTCTGAACTGTTCCAGTCTTTTTATATCCTTTATGAGATATGGTCTCCAAAACTGAACAGAATATTCCAAGGACTGAATGGAAAAGTCTGTCTTTTTGCAGATGACACAAAAATTTGCAACAGAGTGGATTCTCCTGAGGGAGTGGAGAACCTGAGGAAAGATCTACAAAAGCTGGAAGAATGGTCTAATGCTTGGCAGTTAAGATTTAATGTTTTAATGTGAAGAAGTGCAGTGTCATGCACTTGGGAAGCAGAAATCTAAGGGAATTGTATGTGATAGGGGGCAAGAGTTTGGTCTGCATGGACCAGGAGAATAACCTCGGAGTGATTGTTTCTGAGGATCTCAAGGTGGCGAAACAGTGTGACAAGGCGGTGGCAAATGCCAGAAGGATGCTAGGTTGCATACAGAGAGGAATTACCAGCAGAAAGGAGGAGGTACTAATGTCATAAGAACATAAGAACATAAGATATGCCATACTGGGTCAGACCAAGGTTCATCAAGCCCAGTATCCTGTTTCCAACAGTGGCCAAACTAGGTCATACGTACTGTGATGAGGAGAGTATGACTGAGCCCATGGAAATAGAGGAAAATCAAAAATCTACCTTTAAGGAAAGAAACAGGCAGTGAATCCATAGCTTGCAGAGTGCAGGAAAAGAGAAAAAACACGCAGTTGATGAAGGCAGGCCACACCCAAGCTCTGCTAATCTAAGGGCAGGCTTGGAAACTAATGAAAAACACCTGAGCAGGGGGCAGTGCACGATAGGAAAAAAACAGCTTTATAAACCCAGAGGAACAGGAAGGAAAGAGAGTTCACCGGGGAGTTCGACCAGGAATTCGATCGGAGATTCGATCGGAGAATTGACCGGGGAGTTGGGGTTGACCACAGAGACTGCTGGGGAGAAAAGCACCCAAGAAAGACCCAGAGAGTTCACCGGGGAGGAGACCGGTGGAGACTTCCGTGGGGACTTCAGAGGTGAAGGCAACACCCCAAGAGAAAGTCAGGCTTGCAGGAAAAGTACAAGTAGTTCTGAAGCCAGCAGAGGTGTGGCTTGGAGAATTACTGGCCAGCAGCAGAGTGCAGTTTCTACAGTTCGTGGACCAGCTCTAAGAGTTCAAGCTCCCAGAAGGTGGGTGAATAAAAGTACAGCTAACAGTGACCTGAAACAGTTAGAGGCACTGTGGCATTTAATTCAGAAAAAGAATCTTCACCTTCCAGGTGAAAACCTTTCTCGTAGTGGAAAGCCTCAGTGGAGAAAAGTTCAGGAGCTTTTGGAGTGCATTGAGCCAGAAGCATTGCATGGAGCTTTAGAGCCAGACGTACTGGCAGGAGATCCAGAGGAAATGCAGGTAGATTATTCTGAACCTGTTTCTATGTCTGAAGATTCATTAATGGACTGTTCATGGTGTCAGAGAGCTTAATAAAGCTTCTGGAGAAAGAAAACCCTGTAACTTGAAAACCCCAAAAGCATTAAGAAAACAGGGAGAGTTACTCTAGCCAGGAAAGCTAAGAACCCTGTTTAATGCAGAGAAGACATTTACTTTTGTTTGGAAAAAAAAAGGGACGTATTTGTTTGTTATATATATTGAGAGACAGCTGCATGTGTTAAGAGAGCTTTCTAAAGCAGTTTCAGTCTCTGGTTTCAGGGAATTTCCTGAGGAATATTGTTTGGAAAAGAATCCTGTTGCCTTCTGTTAAGCCTTAGTGTTTTGGGATAAAAAGAAGAAATAAATTCCTGTTTGCCTTTGAAAAAAAACCCTTCGATTTCCATACTTCTGTTTTTGAACAAGTAACACAACTACAAATCCCAGAAGCCCAGGCTCTGGACGAGGATAACATAATCTTTATTTAAAGACTAACAAGGGCAGCCCTACGCCTATAGGCCGCGGCCTGGGCTAGGGTCCCCCACAGTACCTATCAGTTTCCCCAAAAGACACAGGTTCCACAATGCTTGTATTGGGTCAAGCATTGATATCCTGGGTCCCTTTTTAATAATGGTTTATGAACCTTTCCTCCAGGAACTTGTCCAAACCTTTTTTAAACCCAGCTACATTAACAGCCTTTACTACATTCTCCGGTAACAAATTCCAGAGTTTGATTACACGTTGAGTGAAAAAAGATTTTCTCTTATTTGTCTTAAATAGTTTACCCTGTAGCTTCATTACATGTCCCCTAGTCTTTCTATATTCTGATAATGTAAACAATATATCTACGTTTACCCGTTCCACTCCATTCATTAATTAATAGACCTCTATCATATCTCCCCTCAGTTGTCTCTTTTCCAGGTTGAAGAGCCCTAACCTTTCTGGCCTCTCTTCATAGGAGTAGCCTTCCATCCCCTTTACCATTTTGGTGGCTCTTCTCTGTACCTTTTCTAATAACGCTATATCCTTTTTAAGATGCGGTGACCAGAATTGCACACAATATTCAAGGTGTGGTTGCACCATGGAACGATATAGAGGCATTATAATATCCTTTGTTTTATTTTCCATTCCTTTCCTTATGATATCTTGTATTCCATTTGCTCTCTTGACCACCACTGCACACTGGGCGGAGGGCTTTAACATGTTATCCACGATGACGCCTAAATCTTTTTCCTGGGTGGTGGTTCCCAATGTGGAACCTTGCATTGTGTAACCATAGTTTGGGTTGTTCTTTCCTAGGTGCATAACTTTGCACTTGTCCACATAAATTTCATCTGCCATTTGGATGCCCAGTCTTCCAATTTATCAAGGTCCTCCTGTATTTTTCCACAATCCTCTTGGGTTTTAACAACTTTAAATAGTTTTGTGTCATCTGCAAATTTGACAACCTCACTAGTTATTCCCTTCTCCAGGTCATATATGAATATGTCAAAAAGCAGCGGACCCAGTCACTGTAGAAGTCGCTGGTGAGGCCTTACTTGGAATATTGTGTTCAGTTTTGGAGACCATATCTCGCAAAGGATATAAAAATTCTGGAAAGGGTTCAGAGGAAGGCGACCAAAATGATTTGGAGCCTGCATCAGGAGATGTATGAGAAGAGACTTGAAAACCTAAATGTGTACACTCTGGAGGAGAGGAGGGAAAGGGAAGATATGACTCAGACCTTTAAATAATTAAAGAGTATTAATGAACAAACAAACTTTTTCCAAAGACGGGGAAGCTGTAAAACTAGAGGGCATAACATGAAGCTGCAAGGGGGTAAACTGAGAGGCAATGTTAGGAAATACTTTTTCACTGAAAGGGTGGTAGATGCTTGGAATGCCCTCCTGATGGAAGTGGTGGGGGCAAAGACAGTGACGGAATTCAAACTGGCACGGGACAGACACTGTGGATCCAACAGGATAAAATCAAAATAAACATAACCAACAATTTCAACAAATATGGGGTGACATACATGGAGCGGTTGGTGCACCCCTAAATAAAGGCATGCGGAAGGGTGACCTGCACAGAGTGGCAGGTGCACCTGCTCTTGCCACCATGCTGGGCAGACTAGATGAATCATACTCGCCTTTATCTGCCGTCATATACTATGTTACTATGTAAGTGAGGCCTCACCAGTGACTTGGACAGTGGCATTAGTACCTCTTCCTTTCTGCTGGCAATTTCTCTTTGTATGCAACCCAGCATCCTTCTGGCTTTGGCCACCGCCTTGTCACACTGTTTCACCACCATGAGATCCTCAGAAACAATCACTCTGAGGTCCTTCTCCTGGTCCGTGCACACCAACCTCTCACCTCCTATCACATACAATTCCCTTGGATTTCTGCTTCCCAAATGCATGACACTGCACTTCTTCACATTAAATCCTAACTGCCAAGCATTAGACCATTCTTGCAGCATTTGTATATCTTTCCTTGTGTTATCCATTCCCTCAGGGGGGTCAACTCTGTTACAAATTTTCATGTCATCTGCAAAAGACAGACTTTTCCATTCAGTCCTTCAGCAATATCACTCACAAATACATTGAACAGTACCGGTCCCAGGACCAAACCTTGGGGCACCCCACTAATTGCCTTCCTTTCATCCGAGTGAGTTCCATTTACCATCACCTTTTGTCATCTGTCAGTCAATGAATTTCTAATCCAGTTCACCACCTTGGGACCCATCCCCAAGCTGTTGAGTTTACTGATAAGCCTCCTATGAGGAACAGTATCAAAGGCTTTGCTAAAATCTAGGTAGATAACATTCATCGCATGCCTTTAATCTGTATCTCTGGTCACCCAGTCAAATAACTCAATCAGATATGTTTGGCAAGATCGTCCTTTGGTAAAACCATATTGCCTTGGATCATGTAACCTGTTGGTTTTGGGAAAGACCACTGTTCGCTCTTTCAGGAGAGCCTCCATCACTTTTCCTGCCACTGAGGTAAGGCTTACTGGCCTGTAGTTTGTCACTTTTCCTTATTACTACTTTTGTGAAGAGGTACCCCATCAGCCCTTCTCCAGTCCTGTGGAACGTCTCCTGTCTGCAAGGATTTATTAAAAACATCCTTTGATGGCCCTGCAAGAACCTCTCTGAGCTCTTTCAGTATACTGGGATGTATCCCATCCGGTCCCATGGCCTTGTCCATTTTCAGTTTCGCAAGCTGTTCTAAGACATCATCTTCTGTGAATGGTGTGGTATCTACTTCATTCACATTTTTATATTTGTCAATCACAGGTGGTCCTTCTCCAGGATTTTCTATAGTAAAATCATAGCAGAAGTATTTGTTTAGCATTTTCACTTTTTTAATGCCACTTTCCACAAATCTGTTCCCAGCATTTTTGAGTCCTGCAATTCCACCTCTGATTTTCCTCCTCTCCTGAATATACCTGAAAAACGTTTTGTCGCCACACTTCACATTTTTAACCATCTTTTCTTCTGCCTTTGATTTTGCTATCCTTATTTCTCTTTTTGCCTCTTTTAGTTTGATCCTCTATTCTTTTCTGTTTTCCTCTGTTTGGAGTCTCTGAATTTTGTGAAAGCTGTTTTTTGCTTTTATTTGTGCAGCCACTTCTTTGGAGAACCAAATAGGTTTTCTTTTCCTCTTGTTTTTATTTACTTTCCTTACATAGGTATCTGTTGCTCCTTTTATTGCTTCCTTTAGTTTATCCCATTGAAATTCCACTTCCTTTATCCTTTCCCACTCTGACAACTTCTCCTTCAGGTACTAGACCATTTTACTGAAGTCAGTGTTTTTGAAGTCTAGAACTTTGAGTTTGCTGTGATTGGACTCCACTTTGGCTTTTTTCTCAAACCACATCATGTGATGAATCACTGCTGCTCACATGGGTACTCACCCGGATATTCGACACGCTATCTCCGTTGGTGAGCACTAAATCCAGCATTGAGCTTTCCTTGGTCGGTTCCATTACCATTTATCTAAGTAACGCATCTTGGAAGGCATCCACAATTTTTTTTACTTCTTTCCAGATTTGCAGAAGGAGTACTCCAAAGCAGTAGATTAAAGTCACCTAATATGATCACTTCCCCCTTTGTGGCTATCTTTGCAATATCAATAATCAATTTGCTATCCATTTCTTCGGTTTGAGTTGGAGGCCTGTAGACTACACCAGTATGGATGACAGTGCCATCTCCTTTTTCCAACACAATCCACAGCGCTTCTTCTTTTTCCCATGTCCCCTGCAGTTCAGAAGCTTTAATATTGCTTTTGACATTTAGGGCTTACTCCTCCTCCTTTTCTACCCTCTCTATCTCTTCTAAATAGATTAGAGCGAGCTATGGCTATATCCCATTCCTAACTTGCCATTTTATTAATGTAGCTCTGCCTATAGCTAACAGTACAGAGAGCAGCCATCAGAAAGCAGTCCAGTCCAGTCAACAGCATTCACAATAGAAATAACAGCAAAAACAATGAAATATATACAGTACATGAATAATTTAATGCAAAACATTACAGCTAGGAAATGTGTCATCCTTGTGCATGTGAGTCTGTTTCTGTGAATGTTGCGTCATCTGTGCATGTGCTGTACCAGTGTTTTGTCTGTTTGGAGTGCAGCTGGTGATGATGGGGCATTTCTGGGGTATATATTTTTGGGTGGTGGGAGCAGATTCGGGGAGGTAGTTTAGGTATTTTGCATAGTTAAGTTGCATGAGGGAAGTTGTTAGAGTGGGACAATTGCTGGGGGATATTTTTTTGAGGGTGGAGCAGTTTGCAAGTTGATGCGGTGATTGCGGGAGCTAGTTTTTGGGGCTGGGGAAGTTTGCAAGGTGATGGGACTGTTGTCAGGAGATATTTTTTATGGGTGGTGCAATTTGTGGGGCACTTTTTTTAGCAGTAGGGCAGTGTGCAGGGTGGCGGAGCATTTACTTAGTTGTAGTTTTTGGAGTGGTTCAGTTTGTGGGACAGTGGGGAAGTTGCAGGGGTAGTTTTTGGGGATCGGGGCAGTTGGTAAAGTGGTGGAAAAGTTGCAAGGGAGTTACGTTTTGCGAGTGGGGCAACTTATGGGGAGGTGGTACAATAATGGGGTGTTGTTTTTGGGAGTGGAGCAACTTGTCAGGTGGCAAGGCAACTATGTGGGGTATTTTCTTTGGGTTGGGACATTTGGACGATTGGTAGATCAATTGCACGGTAGTACTTTTTTGGGGTGTGGGCATTGTTGCAGCAGTTCGGGCATTTTGGGGTGGGGCAGTTTGGGAAGGTTGGGTGAGCAGAGAACAGTACTACTACTATTACTACTACTACCACTACTACTGAGCATTTGTATAGAGCTACAAGACATATGCATCGCTGCACAGACATGTAAGAGACAGTCCCTGCTCATCAGAGCTTACAATCTAGTCAAGACAGATAACACAGTAGGTGTAGACAGGGAAACATCTAAGGGGAATGGTAAGGAAACACAAAGGAGATCAGGTGAGTCAAGATCCAAAAGCGGCAGCGAAGAGGTGAGTTTTTAGCCTGGATTTGAAAAGGGCCAGAGAAGGTGCCTGATGTACACATTCAGGCATAATGAGCAGCAAGGTGGAAGCAGTGAAGTCTGGAGGTAGCAATAAAAGAGAAGGGCAAAGATAGAAGCGATTTGCCAGAATAGCAAAGTTTCCGGGAGGGGTGTAGGGAGGTATAAGCAGGGCCGGATTTACCTATACGCCATGTACGCCATGGCGTAGGGCCCACAGCCGGCAGGGGCCCACAAAAAAAGAACCAGGTAATTTTTTTTAAACGCAATTAAAAAAAAAAACCTGGTGGCTGCCGCCGCGGGGCCCCCTCTGCTGCCGCGGGGGCCCCGTCTACAAGCTGAAGCCGTCGGGTCGGGTCGGGTTGGGTCGGGTCTCTCCCTCCCTCCCTCGCTGCAGGCTGCGAGAGACGCGAAGATAGAGCGTCTCCTCGCGTCTGTGTTAAGCCCGCAGGGGCTGATGGGATTTCCCATCAGCCCCTGCGGGCTTAACACAGACGCGAGGAGACGCTCTCCCTTCGCGTCTCTCGCAGCCTGCAGCCTGCAGCGAGGGAGGGAGGGAGGGAGAGACCCGACCCGACCCGACCCGACCGCTTCAGCTTGTAGACGGGGCCCCCGCGGCAGCAGAGGGAGCCCCGCGGCGGCAGCCACCAGGTGTTTTTTTTAAATTAAATTTTACTTTAGGCCGGGGGGGGGTAGGACTGGTAATGGGCTATGGGGGGGGGGTAGGAGTGGTAATGGGCTAGTGGGTGGGCGGGGGGTTGAAATAGACTGGGGGGGGGTAGGGCTGGTAATGGGCAATGGGGGGGGTAGGACTGGTAATGGGCTATGGGGGGGGTAGGACTGGTAATGGGCTATTGGGGGGGCTGGGGCTGGAAATGGACTGGGGGGGGTAGGGCTGGTAATGGGCTATGGGGGGGTAGGACTGGTAATGGGCTATTGGGGGGCTGGGGCTGGAAATGGGCTGGGCTGGGCTGGGCTGGGGGGGGGGTTAAGGCTAGAGGTGGGCTGATGGGGTTAGGACTGGTAATGGACTGTGGGCTGTTGGGGGGCTTAGAACTGGCAATGGGCTTTGGGGGGGGTTAAGACTGGTAATGGGCTGTGGGCTGATGGGGGCTGTCTGGTAATGGGCTATGGGGGGGGGGTAGTACTGGTAATGGGCTGGGGGGTTAAGACTGGAGGTGGGCTGATGGGGTTAGGACTGGTAATTGGCTGTTGGGGGGGGTTAGAACTGGTAATGGGCTTTTGGGGGGTTAAGACTGGTAATGGGCTGTGGGCTGATGGGGGGTGTCTGGTAATGGGCTATGGGGGGCTAGGACTGGAAATGGGCTGGGGGTTAAAACTGGAGGTGGGATGATGGGGTTATGACTGGTAATGGGCTGTGGGCTGATGGGGGGGGGGGGTAGGACTGGCAATGGGCTATTGGTGGCTGACTTGAAATGGGTTGATGGGGTAAGGACTGTAAGAGGGCTGAGGGGGGTTAGGACTGGTAATGGGTTATAGGGGGGGCTTAAACTGAAAATGGGGTGATGGGGGGTTAAGGACTGAAAATGGGGTGATGGGGGGTTAAGGACTGTAAGTGGGGTGATGGGGGGGCTAGGACTGGTATTGGGTTGGGGGGTTGCTAGGACTGGAAATGGGCTGATGGATGGCTAGGACTGGAAATGGGCTGATGCAGGGACTAGAAGGGAATGGATGCTGGGTGAGGCTGGAACTAGAAGGGAGCTGATGTTGGGGGAGGATTAGAATGGGATGGGGCTGGAAGAGTAAAATGGAGAAGGGAAAAATATTTTGTGTGGGAGGGATGAAAAATCTACAATTGGCCGGGTATTGGGAGAGTAAGTGGGGATTGAGGATGGAGGGGTAAAATTTGAGTGGATGAAATAGGAATGAGGAAAGAGCAAAAGGAGAAAGATTAGTATGTTAAAGCAGATGTAGAGAGAGAATGGAAAAAAATCTAGAAGAGAGAAGAAAGGACAAATGGACAGCAGACGATGGAGAGTTAGCAGAAGACACGAAGAAACCAGAAGAAAGTGGCTGGAGCAATTGCAGCTGAAAAAAATGCACAAAAGGTAGAAAAATATCTCTTTATTTTGAATTTATTAATTGGAATATGTCAGCTCTGGTAAATGTGCATCATTAACATCTGCGCTTTGTTTAGTACAAGAGCAAATTAATGTATAGTTTTATTTCTACAGTGTTGTACATTCCAAGTTTGGCTTTTGGGATTCCCAGTTTAATTATTGTCTTCCTATTTCTAAATTGTGATTACTTGTTTGGTGATGGTCTATGTTCTGCATGTGTAACTGAGCTGAGGTGTTCTGTTTATATAATTCCTATTTGACATTGCCACTTGTTCTCTTTCCCCAGTAGGTCATGTATTGTTGTTCTCTGAAATGTATTGGTTTAATATTTGCAGTGTTGCCTTTTGATTGGTAGAGTATGGTGCTTTGTGAGTCCTGGTAGTGCTGTTAGGATACGGCGGGTTTACTATGGGCAGTGTTTGTAGTAGTTCCTAATGTGTCTGGCAGTTGGCACTGGATTATAGTAATGTAGAAATCTTTTAGTCTTTCTTTATCCATACACTCATTAAGAGGCACGTTTACTAAAAGTTAGTATATGGTAACATTATGCAAATATTTATGCAAATGAGGCCCATTATGCAAATGAGGTCCACACCCCCCTTGGGCCGCCCCTGCTGGGGGCCCACAATTTTTGTTGGCGTAGGGCCTCACTCAAGGTAAATCCGGCCCTGGGTATAAGAGAGGTAAGGTAAGGTAGTGATGAGCTGCAGAGTTAATGCACTTATAGGTCAGCAGGGGAAGTTTGAACTGGATGCGGAAACAGACAGGAAACCAGTGAACTGACTTGAGAAGAGGGGTAATATGAGCATGATGAGGCTGGTGGAAGATTAGCCGCGCAGTAGAGTATTGAACAGATTGAAGGGGGAGAGAGATGATTTAAAGGGAGACCAGCAAGGAGTAGGTTACAATAGTCAAGACGGGAGGTGATTAAGGAGTGGATAAGTGTCTTAGTAGTGTGTTCAGAAAGGAATGTTGATGTTATAGAGAAAGAAAAGGCAGGTCTTAGCTATCAGATGGATGTGTGTGTAGAGAAGGAGAGAAAGGAGTCTAAGATGACTCCAAGGTTGCGAGCCGAGGAAATGGGGAGGAGTAGAGAGTTATCCAAAGAGACTGAGAAAGGAAGCATGGGAGAAGAGTGTTTGGGGGAGGGGGGGGGAATAAGAAGCTCAGTTTTGGCCATGTTCAATTTCAAGTGGCAGTGAGACATATAAGCAGCAATGTCAGAAAAGGCAGGCAGAGATCCGGGTCTGGATTGCTGGAGAGATTTCAGGTGTCGAGGGGTAGATCTGGGCGTCATCAGCATAAAGATGATACTGAAAGCCATGGGAAGAGAAGAGTGCATCATGGGACTAGATGTAGAGAGAGAAAAGAAGTGGACCTAAGACAGATCCTTGGGGTTCACCAACTGAGAGTATGCTAGTAGCAGAGGAGGATCCCATTTCATTTATCTTTCAGAGTTGTTTGTCCCGGGACAGACAGACTTGGCCCCTTTTATATAATTCTTTCAAACTTCATTAGGGTTAGAAAGAATAAACAAGGTGCCCTGGAATAGCCCCTAGAGAACTTGATCTCATTGCTATGGAGATTAATGCATTCTACCCTTCATACCCTCATGGAATACCATACTTAATTAAGTGGTGCAAACAATCCACTATTATGCTAATGCCAGAGAAGAGGCTTGATATCTATCTATCTATATTTTTAAAAAGTATGTTTGTTCTTTAGATATATGGACGCTGTCTGAGTAAATGTAACCAAACTTGGCAAGGGATAACGTTTTATCCAGAGGAAGGCCATGGGTCACTTTCAGCCTGAAATGTCTATTGTTCTCTGAGCTAAAGACTTCAGACCGAGACCCTCTTGCACACACATACACACACACGCTCTCTTGACGCGATCTTTCTGCAGGACACACACTCTCTCTGATTCTGCAGAAAACAAACTCTGAGAAACGCAGACACATCCTCTTTAATGCTCCATGAATAAAATTTAAGGACAGACCTTTAAGGTAACAGATGTTAACAGAGGGACTCATGCTCAGCTTTATGTAGTGTACTCAAAGGTTGGAAGTGCAAAAGAGTTGTATATGTTCACCCCTTGCTCTCAAACAAGACACAGTATGTCCCAGACATTTGCAAAGAAAATCTGATCTAACATATATGCTACAAAATTTATTTGACTGACAGCTTTCTATCAGCCATTAGCTAATGGATTTTCTCTGAGCAACACTGGGTGATTCAGCTAATTATTATTACAATTATCTTGAGTATTCTTGCCAATATGGTCCTTCTGCAGAGTGGGATAATGTTCTCTTTCTTCTCCTGTAGCACTTACTGTCAGTGGACACAAAAACCACCAAAAGAAATAAAACATAAAAGATATAATCTCCTCTCATGCTCCCCGCCCCATATCATGCTCCTTTTTTACTCCTTCTCCCTTTACCTACAGTAGTTTTTTCAGGGAAAAATGACAGCAAATGATCCCAGAATAACCATATGTAAACCCAGAGGATCTCTTCTATTTATTCAAAACGTTTCTTAAACACCTTGGGGCATGTTTACTAAAGATCAGGGCAATAGCATGTGTTTGGGCTGTGAAACCTGCACGGATGGCCGTGCCAACTTCAGAGGGCATGTTCGTCCATCTCGCCACTATTGATGCATTGCTAACCCGCAACACCATTGTAATGCAACATGTAGGCGCATGTACAACCACCCATGTTAATGGCAACAATCACGGTTAGAATGTGCCCTTTACACCACAAGAACAGAAGATGTGTCATACTGGGTCAGACCAAGCGTCCATCAAAGTTCCTGGAGGAAAAGTCCCTAAACCATTTTTAAAGAGGACCAGGGATAAGCAGCATGGAATCTGTGTATGCTTTTGGGAACCTGAAAGGTACTTGTGACCTGGATTGGCCACTGTTGGAAACAAGATACTGGGCTTGATGGACCCTTGGTCTGACACAGTATGGCAAATCTTATGTTATGTTCTGAAGCCTAGTATCCTCTTTCCAACATCAGCCAATCTAGGACACATGTATCTGTCAGGTTCCCAAAATGGTACGCACCCATGCTAACTGCAATGTACCGTCAATGACCACATTTTGCCCCAACTTGCCCTATCTTCTTCCAATCACACACTACTCTACTAGATGTAGGATTTACAGCACAGGCCACTGTGCTAAATTTTTGTGTGATGTGTTTACCAAACGCTGTACCCTGCCCTAGCAGTTAGCGTAGTTTAGTAAACATGCCCCTGTATCACTAGCAGGTGATAAAGGCATGTTGCAACAGGAAATCAAACCTATATTTTCTTTCTGTACAGTAGCACAATGGCTGAGGGTAGGGAAAGGGGAGGGGGGGGGGATGCCCTGCTTTCTTCAGGAGGCTGCCAAATCTTTCTGCATATTTTATGCACTGAAAACAGAACCTGCTGGAACTCGATGTCCATCAGGTTCCAGTTAAAGGTTTCTTTTGTTTTTTTGTATTGATTTTAGCATTCTGATACGCTCATAAAATGCATTTTCTGTTCCCTTTCATGATTCTTTTCTGTCCCCTTCTTCCTTTCCTTGTTCATTTCTTAGCACAGAAGGATAACTTTTGCTTAATTTTCTGTGTGGCAGCCCAAGGCACCACGGCAAAAGCCTCTCTAAGATGTTTCAGCTGAATTAACATTAACAAACCTGTCATGCTCTGAGCCACATAAATCAAGGTTTTATATTTTGTAAGTTCCTCTTAAATTCTATCAATAATAACAGAGAAGCGATAGCAAGAAGAAGGGGAAGGAGTCAAAGGGGTATGTTTACTAAGAGCAGGAAGGGCGCACTGGAGAGCTAGCGTAAATGGCAGTGTTAAGGGTGTTTTCCTGTGATAAAGGCTGGGGCGGGGCTTATGTGTTCTGGTGGTAAGGGCGCTTGGCTCCACTTATTGGGCGCTAACAGGACACCGGGCGATAAGGTGCCCAGCATGCACCTTAATGCAGGATAAGGGAGCCCTGTGAAAGTCACATTTTGGGTGATGGATGGAAGGAAAGGTAAGAGCTGATGGACATGTCAGATCCATATGTATCGTACGTGTCAGTCAGTAAGTGGGATGAGCATGTGGGAAGCAGTTGTACTGCATTAGGGAGGAGTGCTCATGTAATCTGCTCTAATGTCAGTGTGTGGCATAGGATTGGGAAGAAGTGTGCCCTGGCAGATCCAGCATGGCCACGATATTCACATCGAAAAGATGACTGAGCAGGAGTGGTGACGCGCAGATCATTCACAGCAGAGGTGTGAGTGATACCTCCGGATGATTAAACTGTTCCTGTGTGGGCCATGGTGTAGCAGCTGGCAGGAGATTACATGACTGTACATGATGGGCATATGCTGATGGATGGGCTGATGGATGGGCGGCGGTGGATGAGAGTGCGATATGGCCTTACTGCCCCGATGGACCTGAAGTGACCGCACAAATGCAGTTGTAATGTGTGTGCAAAAATAGTGGCTGTGCCACGGGGAAGTTCATTCTTTACCTCCCCTCATTAAGTTTAAGGCTGCATTAAAAACCCACCTCTTCAGTCTAGCTTTTCATACCATCAAGCTTCCTTCATGTTTCACCTAGGTTCTCCCTCCTGCCTTCCCTCTCTCTTCTACCCTCTTCCCTTTCCCCCCTTATCTATCCTCCTCTTACTTCTCTTAGCTCTTCTATCCTATAAGAGTCTGGCGTTCCTTTCCCCTCAATTTCCAGCAGCCCTTTGTATTTTTCACCACTTTTATGCTCCGACTCAAGCGATTTATCAAAAACATGAATAAAGATAAAGTTCCATTACCAGCTATTTAGGTGTGACAGCTGTTTCAGCTTTTCTAACCACCATACAATCTCCCTGACACATGTGCATATAACAACTGGACAAGTGTCTCAGAGCAACTAAGGACATGTGATGATCTGTGTAGGTGGCCATCCCAGGAGTGGGAAGTGTCTGCATGTACAAGCCTTCACTGAGGAAGTACTCTGCCTCCTGGACAACTCAACTTCAGACATTGACACCCTTATATCAAACTGGAATCAAGTAATCAGAAAAGCAGCCATCGAAACCACAAACCAACAACATCCTAACAGAAAGCAAAAGACACAATGGTACTCTAAAGAACTAAGAGAGCTCAAAAGGCAGCTCTGAAAAACGGAGCGAAAATGGAGAAAGTCAGTCATCAGAGGACAAAAACATCTACATGCATCTACTACTCGAATATCGTCAGAAAATGATAACTACAAGAGAACCTTCCATACAAAAATCATAAACAAATCACTCAACTGACCAAAACAGCTCTTCCATATAGTAAAGAAACTAACCCAGCCCTCATACACAACCACTTTGGAAACCCATCACAATCCTCAAACTTTTGCAATGCACTACCAAAAAAACAACTCCACATACCAACCTCCACCACAGCCCCAAACCTCAACCAACTCCTGCAACCCATGGTCTACCTTCAGTTCAATTAGCAAAGAAAACATAGAATTCACCATAACCACATTAAACTCAACCTCATCAAAACTTGATCCATGCCTAGTGAGTTCAATCATCCGTGCACATAACATTCAATTCCCTTCAAACCCTGGTCTGTTGTATACTGAGCAAGTGCTCTAAACATTAAGCTATACCTCCACACTTTTTGCCACAGCAATGTCTAGAATCAAAGAGCCACGGCAAAGGAAATGAAAATCCGGCTCACGCCACACAGTCTGGCAGCCACTGAGGCTAAGCAAGTAGCTGTGATTTTTGATACTGCCCGTTTAGCCTCAGCGCCTTAAAGATAGGCGAGGGTTTTCCTCGCCTATCTTTAAGGCACAGAGCACTAAGCAGGCAGCATCAAAAATCGCTCCTACCCACTTAGTGCCATTCCCTGCCTCCACTCTCCCCCGGAATGCCCCAAACACGCCCCAGTGCTAAGCAGATAGCATCTGGACGCGTTAGGGTCTTAATTGCGATTTTCCAAAGGCACTACCCACGTAGGTGCCTTTGGAAAATCCTGGTTAAGGCATTAACTTGGGTAACATGGGCTGTTACTCATGTAACTGCCTCTGAAAATTATGCCCAAAAGAGACTGCAGGTTCCTGTCTGCAATGGCTGAAACCCAGGACATGAAATAATGTGCCTGGCAGATTTTGAGATAGTGGTAAACCACACTTAGGTCCTGCCTACAGCTGCACACATGCAATGCATACTGCACTGGACACTCAGTACTATAGTTGCATAACAGACACACAGCTGAAAAATACATTTCTTGTCAAAAGGCCAAGCCACATATGAGGGCAAGATGCTCGTCCCTCCACTGTACCTCCAACGCCAATCAACAGTCGCACACAGAGGTCCGATGGACTGCAGTGTGGCACTAACTCCTGAGGCAGCACATGTGCAGGGCGTGCAGTCCCTTGTGAACTGCTGTACACTGCAAGAAAGGTACATTTGCACATAAACCTAATTCAAACCACATTCATGGCCATGAGGTCCATCGCAGACCATCCTGCCCTCTTTGGGGGGCCATGCACATGTCTTCTACCATCAAAGAAGATTTGCAGGTACTGGGCAATGCTCCAGTGATCATAGTCACCATTATGGCTGCAATTGGGGCTCTGGGTGCCGGTATTGGGTAGCCCCTACATTACCCATGATGCACCTCACAATCTGGGCAGATATATACAACTGTTGCCCATATGGAGAATACAATCTGAACAAACCCTACTACAGTGAATGCAATTATATCAAAAAGAAAATTCACCGATAAAGTCCCCAAATTTTAAACTATTTTTGTCGGAGTATACCAAGGGAGGAATGAAACTTTTATTCATCCACACTTGCCGATAAACTCCTTTTATTCATAAATAGGTCCACCTCAATACTTTATACATTTTACAAGCCACTTATCTGAAACAAGTCACAGTCGAAGTTGCAGTTGAAATGCAAATTGTCCACACCATTGCCATTCAGAAAAGATGTTGTGATATGGAGAATACAACAATCCATCACATCAGCTCTGCAACATGCAGGGACATTGTGTGCTTCCTGCACATAACAGCCACCATATGTGCAAATAATCTCATAAGAACATAACATAAGAACATAAGATATGCCATACTGGGTCAGACCAAGGTCCATCAAGCCCAGCATCCTGTTTCCAACAGTGGCCAATCTAGGTCATACGTACCTAGCAGTTTCCCCAAAAGACACAGGTTCCGCAATGCTTGTACTGGATCAAGCATTGATATCCTGGGTCCCTTCTTAATAATGGTTTATGGACCTTTCCTCCAGGAACTTGTCCAAACCTTTTTTAAACCCAGCTACACTAACAGCCTTTACTACATCCTCCGGTAACAAATTCCAGAGTTTGATTACACATTGAGTGAAAAAATATTTTCTTTTATTAGTCTTAAATAGTTTACCCTTTAGCTTCATTGCATGTCCCCTAGTCTTTCTATATTCTGATAAGGTAAACAATCGATCTACGTTTACCTGTTCCACTCCGTTCATTAATTTATAGACTTCTATCATATCTCCCCTCAGCCGTCTCTTTTCCAGGTTAAAGAGCCCTAACCTTTTTAGCCTTTCTTCATAGGAGTATCCTTCCACCCCCTTTACCATTTTGGTGGCTCTTCTCTGAACCTTTTCTAATAACGCTATATCCTTTTTAAGATACGGCAACCAGAATTGCACACAATATTCAAGGTGCGGTCTCACCATGGAACGATACAGAGGCATTATAATATCTTTTGTTTATTTTCCATTCCTTTCCTTATCATACCTAGCATTCTATTTGCTCTCTTGGCCACCGCTGCACACTGGGCCGAGGGTTTTAAAATGTTATCCACAATGACACCTAAATCTTTTTCCTGCGTGGTTCCTAATATGGAACCTTGCATCATGTAACCATAATCTGGGTTGTTCTTCCCTAGGTGCATAAACTTTGCACTTGTCCACATTAAATTTCATCTGCCATTTTGATGCCCAGTCTTCCAATTTATCAAGATCCTCTTGCAATTTTACACTATCCTGTTGGGTTTTAACAACTTTAAATAGTTTTGTGTCATCTGCAAATTTGATAACCTCACTCGTTATTCCCTTTTCCAGGTCATTTATGAATATGTCAAAAAGCAGCAGACCCAGCACAGATCCCTGGGGTACACCACTATTCACCTTTCTCCATTGGGAAAATTGGCCATTTAGCCCTACCCTCTGCTTTCTATCTTTTAACCAGTTCCTGATCCACAATAGTACACTGCCTCCTGTCCCATGACTCTTTAGTTTTGCCAAAAGTCTCTGATGAGGGACCTTGTCAAAGGCTTTCTGAAAGCTCAGATACACTATATCAACTGACTTACCTTTGTCCACCTGTTTATTCACACCTTCAAAAAAACATAACAGATTAGTAAGACAAGATCTTCCTTGTCTAAAGCCATGTTGGCTGTCTCTCATTAGGCCATGACTATCTACATGCTGAGTAATTTTGTTCTTTATGATGGTTTCTACCATTTTTCGCAGTACTGATGTCAGGCTCACCGGTCTCTAGTTTCCCGGATCACCCCTGGAACCCTTTTTAAAAATTGGCGTTACATTGGCGATCCTCCAATCTTCAGGTATTACAGATGATTTTAATGTAGGAGTGGCCTGTCTTATCTGGTCCTTATATCTTACAACTGTTGGCCAGGGATTCTCCTATATCTCATGTCATTCCTTAAGGTTGTGGAGGCTGTTTTCAAGGACCCTGAATGCAGTGAGTGTTATCTAGGCAGGAAGGGGGGAGGGAGGTGCCTACAACAGGCAGAATGGGGCCTGCCAAGACTATAGTTATCAGCAGGTTACCAACAGCTGCTGGCTTCTTTTTCTGAGAATTCCAGTCAGCTAGGTCAATCACAGGCAGGCTGCATATGTTGGGTAACACTGTGTTGTGTCAGCTATGCACATACCATCTCTTCCCAGTCTACTAGTCACCATCCACTACATGTACACATAATAACCAAGAAAACATTCAAAACAAAAGCTTCCTCTTACAACTAAACACAATTGGTGCTGAACACCTACTTACACAGGGAGAAAAAAGATATCAGAACCCCTGAGCATTTCAGATCCAAGTCTAAAACACTAGCCTAGGACCAAGCTCAAGTACATCAAGGATCCAAAAAACTCCCTCACATCACGCTTTTAGAAAATGCTCATTCAAAAATCACACAAATGATCAGTATTCCATTCATTGCAACAATGTAATTCTACAAAATCAACAGTGTAAACTTTGTTCACACAACCTGCAGCATTCATGTATTCTTTATCCAGAGCTTTCTCAGAAATTCAACATAGTGACAACAGTGGCTATTAATCAGTAACCATGACTTATCTTCAAATCCTCCCCATTGCCACTCCAGATGCCTATAAGGTGTTTTGCTTTAGCTTCATTGAAGGGGGGGGGGGGGGGGTGAGGGCATAATGTATCCACAAATCTTCATCTAAAAAAACAAGGTCACTGTTAATATATAACCTAAATGTGTCTTAAGTAGACTGCACCAGAAATCACTGCTTACTACTTAACCACTCTCAGAAAGTCCATCAACCAAACAGAAAGAAACTAACCACCAAGCAGCCAGTCACCCACTTGCTGCAGTTCCAATTGTATCCAATTCAAAAACATCCAGCATGCCTGCTTTTATATATCCACCAGCTACAGCCATACAGCTGACAGCTTCGATTAAACGGCCATGGATACTAATCTAATTGGAAGGGAGGGATCACCATGTGCTCCGCTGTACCTACTAATGACATGCTTGGCATGAGACGGACAGTGGCAACTGCAGTGTTGCACCTGAAACGCAGGGCCAGGACACAGATTTCATCTGCACCAAGCTGCAGCCGCTGCGACCACCACCTCCACCCTCACACAATGCTGACATGGCAGCAATGGCGGTAGCGCAACTCCTTTTTGACTGCGGCAGCATGTATGTGTGCTGCCACTGTCACAGCAGAGTCATACCAGACATCGCAGATGTACATCCTAAGCAGCCGCCTTTCAGCCTAGTGGACCAGCCAGCTCCATTGCATCACTCTCTTGATACCTCCTTTACCAATTTGGCACCAATAAAATAGTGCCCTTTATTAAAAGTGCACCATGCTGTTACTGCCAATGGAGCACTACTATCATTAATTTGAAAGCAACAATGAGAAGACCACATTGCTGTTGTTGTTAAGTGCCGTCGAGTCAGTGTCGACTCATGGAGACCCTCTTGATAGTTGTCCTAAATTGTGTTCGGTCTTCAGTCAGGCAGCTCATTTTTGAAAGTCTGGCACCCATAGCTGCTGTTATTGTATCAATACATCTCATTGTTGGCCTTCCTCTTTTGTGTTGACCTTCTACCTTGCCAAACATGATGTCTTTCTCTAATGATCTCTCTCTTCGCATGATGTGTCGAAAGTATGAAAGTCAAAGTCTTGTCATCTGAGCTTCTAAAGAAAGCTTAGGTTTCATCTCCTCTAGCACTGACTGGTTTGTTCTTCGGGCAGTTCATGGTATATGCAGTATTCGCCACCAGCACCATAATTCAAAGGCATCAATTTTCTTCCTGTCTATGTTTTTCACTGTCCAACTTTCACATCCATATGATGTTACTGAAAATACCAAGGAGGGGAGATATGATAGAGATCTACAAATTAATGAATGGAGTGGAACGGGTAAACGTAGATCGATTGTTTACATCATCCGAATATAAAAAGACTAGGGGACATGCAATAAAGCTACAGGGTAACCTATTTAAGACTAATAAGAGAAAATATTTTTTCACTGACTCTGGAATTTGTTACCAGAGGATGTAGTAAATGCTGTTGGTGTGGCTAGGTTTAGAAAAGGTTTGTATAAGTTCCTGGAGGAAAGGTCCATAAACCATTAGTAAAAGAGACCCAGGATATCACTGCTTGACCCAATACAAGCATTGAGGAACCTGTGTCTTTTGGGGAGACTTCTAGGTACCTGTGACCTAGATTGGCCACTGTTGGAAACAGGATACTGGGCTTGTTGGACCTTGGTCTGACTCATTATGGCATATCTTATATTCTTATGTTTAAATAGGTTCTCTCCCCTCAGAAATAGCCCTTAACACAAGCTTTCAGATGGCTTTACAGTTCCCAGTGACGGCACCTATAATGCACAGTAACACAAACCAGCTTTAAAGGGGCACATGCTATCCCCGCCCAGTCTCCGCCCACTCTCCACATCTTTTTACCTTAACACTAAGGGATCAGCTTCCGCATGTTAATCCAGCTTTATCGGGGCTTTCTGTAGTGTTAACTGCTCATGAGTTCCGAAAACGCCTGTTAACAGCACCTGTGCTCCCTTACCACCCTTTAGTAAACAAACCCCAAGGAGTCCAGTTGTTGCTGAGGTGTTAACACAGCAGGCTGAAAGTCAGGGCTCAGATCCCACTGGTGGTCTTTGTGTCCTTAGGCATATCACTTAGCCCGCCATTGCCTCAGGTACAAACTTAGCTTGTAAGCTCTCCGGGGACAGGGAAATGCCCACTATATCTGAATGGAACTCACCTTGCACTACTACTGGTGAGAGATGAGCTAAATTTAAAACATATTCCCCCCTAAGAAATATGGGGGTCATATTCAGAGACAGCGGCTAGGCAAAATAAACTGCCTAGCCACCACTGCTTTAGTTTAATCTGGATATTCGGGGGTGGAATATATCTGGGCTGCCCCGCTACCGATGCAGCTATCCAGTTCGCTGAAGCTATCTGGTCAGTGGCTGAATATCATTGTTAACCAGACAGAATCCATCACTGCCCAAAGACTGTCCTGGTTTGAACCAGGTGTTTTTTCATCTATCTGTGGGGATATTTAGTGGCAGTAACCAGTAACCATTAAATATCACTGAATATCGTGGTGACCATATATAGAATGTTCTGATAAGGTCACCCTATGTTTTTAATCCTTCTAATATTATCTCCAGCACTGCAGTACTATTGGAAAGATGTGAGCTAAATATAAATCAATATAAAAATAAGTTTTGAACTGAATCCCCCGAAGGGCATATATCTTTAATAGCTCTAATATAGTATTATCTCCAGCATTGCATTATTAGAGCCATTAGACGCTTATAGTTATTTCTTGCATCATCGGTTCTTTTTGTTTTTCTACTTTTCCCTGTAGATGTCTGAAGTGATTCTGCTTTGCATTCACTGCCTTGCCTCTTTTCTTGTTGACAAAGGCTGAGAAAGTTGCGGCATTGTTTGACAGGATGATGGTTAGAGTTTGAGTTATAATTAAATCTACCTACTGAAAGTCTAGTGGAGATTTTTGTCCAGTGTAGCCCTGGTCCCACTGCTTGCAGGGTAACACATGCAAAGGGACTCTGCTCACAACAAATTTCTCTCAGACTGTCTTCTGCTTCTTCACTCAGTTAGCACATGCTCTCATCCAACAAGGAGCACGCCACTCTTCTGGTTAAGGTTACAAGATATCCTCAATTTTGAAATAGGGGCATGTTTACTAAACCATCTTAACATTGCAGCAGTGGTATTATCACGCGATAAGTGATGTTATTGCATGATTAATGTAACATTATCACGTGATAATGCACCGGTGGCATTAAGACACACTAACGCTGTGATATCTGGGTCTGAAGGGTGGAATAAGGCTTCCCAGAGGGCGGAGAGAAGGGGTCAATGGGCGGAGAGTGGGAGGGGAGAGGCTCCAGGCACAATAACGCTGTAAAATCCGGGTATGAACACTAACATCTGTAAAACCCTCGCGTTAAGGCACATTTGCAGGAAAGAGAAACGATTTCAGTCAGCAATGTGCAGCAAAGGCAGGGAAACCCAGAAAAGTGATAGTTGTAATACATGTGCAAGGAACAAAGAGGCAAATAAGCAGCGGAGTGGAGGAGTGGCCTAGTGGTTGGGGCAAGGTACTTCAGGTCGGAAGGTCAGGGGTTCAAATCCCACTAGAGGACAGCAACCTTGGGCCGGAAGGACTGGGGTTTCTAGTCCCACAGGTGCTCCTTGTGGTCTTGGGCAAGCTACTTAACCCTCCATAGCCCATGTTCCCTATAAAATAGTTATCTCCAAGTTATAATGCCCTGTTCAATGTAATTTCAGTTTGTTCAATGTAAACCGCACTGATGCAGAATAGCGCGGTATATAAGAGAATATAAATAAATATAAAATGACCACAACCACATCTAAAATCCCAATAACCAAGCTGGCCAATAGTGATATTAATGATAAACATAAAGCAACACTACTGACAAAGTGTAAAAATTAAGATTTCATATTTGGAAGGGTCTATGCTCTGTCCCCCTACAAAGTGAATGATCCCACATTGAAATAGCACTGATCAGGGTTTCTGTTGTTTAGATTGGGCAGGTTTGTTATGGCGTGCACATGTGTAGCAACAGCAGAGTGGGCACATAGGCAAGAGCAACTGTACTGATGCTGTAAATGGGATACAGGGGGCTGCAGGCGGCACATGCTGTGGTCCAGCTGGGGCACAGTGTGGGCTAGGCAGATGCCTAGGTGGCACATAGGAATGCCGAAACTGTAAAGCAGCAAGACAGCAACTGACGAGGGTCCAATATGGGCACGAGTGTGTGTCCCACAGTGTCATAGGGGAGATTACCCAGCAGGTACCCCCAAGGGCACATAACATTGGCAGGTGGTGCGGGGGGGGGGGGGGGAAGCGTACATGTCCATGTAGGCACCCCTACCCAAGAACACACACCATAGGCAGCTGCCTACAGGCATACTGGATGGCTTGGGAATGCACACCACCAGCATAATAGCATGGCAGCATGGTGGCGGAGGGATGCTGGTGGCGGAGGGGGCAGTGGCATCTGCCCAAAGCAGACCATTGCCTAGTCCCATTTAGGTGGGTGCCGTGCAATGCAACAGACAGGGTCTGTCTGATGAACAGTCATGGTATCCCCAGGTAATGAACTGTCCCTGTGGCAATAGTGTGGTGCAGTACATACAGCCAGTGTGTTCAGGAGCAGAAGATCACAAGTTCAAGTCCCAACCCTTTCCCCATATTTTACCTAGTACTAAACTGTGGTAATAAAGACAGAACCTTTATTGCAGATAAAATAAACATGCCTGAATGCCTATATTTTACCCTAGAGAGCATAGACACCATAAACATGTGCAATCCCTAGAGCAGAGTTTCCCAACTCCAGTCCTGGAGGGCCAAACACCATTCAGGTTTCATGCTGTCCCTAATAAATATGCCTGTGCTGCATTAGTATGCGCCGCCCCCGTTGTATGCAAATGTATCTCATGCATATTCATTAGGGACAGCATTAAAACCTGAACAGTGTTTGGCCCACCAGGACCAGTGTTGGGAACCTCTGCCCTAGAGCAGCGGCCAACAGGGGCATAAACACCCACACCCACACCCACAGGCTCCACTATCCAAAGCCTCATGGAGAGTCAGGCTGTTGGTCCCTGCGCACAGAAGCATCTCCTAATAGTAGCCCTTGCATACCTTAGCAATGCCGCCCTAACTTGGGAATACGTTACACATATATCAAAAGGTTGCTATGATTAATGGCAGATATCAATTCCTAAGTTAAGCACAATTTGCTGATATAGGCTGTTGGTCCCTGCGCACAGAAGCATCTCCTAATAGTAGCCCTTGCATACCTTAGCAATGCCGCCCTAACTTGGGAATACGTTACACATATATCAAAAGGTTGCTATGATTAATGGCAGATATCAATTCCTAAGTTAAGCACAATTTGCTGATATAGCTGCATCATAGCAACCTTTCTGATATCTGTGGAGTGTGTTTCAGTTTTGGTTTCTGACAGTATTTACCACCCCGGGGAGTGACCCCAACAGTATTGCATACCATAGCCATGCCTGCACTGTGCCCAGGACTGGTGTGGTGGCCAGGGCTGCCAAAAGCCTCTATATTTGCATAATGCTGGCATAGGTGTGGGAATGTGTGTCTGTCTATCCAGTGTGTTGTGGCTGCCTACACCTTATTCAGCCCACACTACTTGCACTGTTTCCAGTGTTAGCCTGCCAATGTGCATAATGAGGAGCAAGGTACTGTGGCTGGCCTGGGCAGGATGCATCTACACAGGGCATAGGGCAATGGCTGGGACATTGTAGTGCCTTGTGTCTCTTGGGGAAACTGCTAGGTACATATGACCTAGATTGGCCACTGTTGGAAACAGAATACTGGGCTTGATGGACCTTGGTCTGACCCAGTATGGCATATCTTATGTTCTTATGTGCCCGGCCACCACCTGCACAGACAGGGTGGCCACAGCATGTCCTGCTGGGAGGTCACTCTCACCCTGACTGAGCAGTGACCACGGCATGGCTAGGTTCCCCCATAGTACTACATAGTATTTCTCTCAAGTGATATTTATGGTTTCTCTTTTCTGGGGCCCAATCACTGACTTATCTGCTTGGTGTGTATGTGCTCACATCCCAGTTTTGGGTGCATGCGTCTCTTCCAGGAACATGCACTATGGACTATCTAGCAGACTGTCTGCAGTTAGTATGTGTATGGCTGGACCACCTTGCAGGGAGCAATGGCTGGAGACTCACCATGCTTGCTGCTGGAGAATGTCAGATAGTGGTGGAGAGCAGCTGAGCAGTTCCAGGCCTACTATCTGTCTGCCATTGCCTTATAGATGCGCACAGATCTGCATTGACTGTCCTGTATGGTGCCTATTCCCCAGCAGGACTGGGGGTTGATGGTCCCCTCTACTGCCACCATTGCAGGGATGTAGAATGTGGATCTGTTCGTGGGAGATCCTATCCCCCCACCCTGAGCCCCAGAGGGCGGGTTGGGGGGTGCTACACCCCCCTTCACTTAAATCATGTGACCATGACACCCACATAGAATATGCACTATTCTGGGTGCCTCATCGTCCAGGAAATATGGATGGACACAGGTGTATCCTAGGTGTGTCTGCAAGGACTACCTATCACACACTGGCACTGATGGTGACCTGCAGCATAGCCTATCTCAGCTAAGCCAGGTGCTGCGGACCTCATGCTGGGCACCCCACCTCGCCCTCAGGGAGAACACAGTACCCCCACAATGTGTCGGTTTGTAGCTACTCTGTGCCAATAACACACACGGTCAGTTCTCCCTACCAGGCTGAGGTGCTGTGGGGGTGCATACCCCATCTTGTGGTCATCTGTAGACTGCTGATCTGCATGTGAAGTGCATCATGGGTACGTGTGGGTTAACCCTATCCTGGTAACCACAGCAGACAGTTTGTGTGGTGACCTGCAGTCCTTCTGTAGCCAGCCAGGTGTTTGTTAGTAGCTATAGAGATGTAGCCCACTGGTTACTTCACTGAGTGTGGAGGCAGAGGTCATGGGTTTGATCCCACAGTGGTGTTATTTGATAGGGCTGTCTGAGGCATTTCCTTTTTTAATTTAAATTAGTGCTGCCAGCAAAAAGACCCTCACAGTGCTGTAACCTTAAGGTGCTTCATAAGGCGCCATATAGGGAACATTATAAGGTGCCTTGGCAGACAGTGCACTTTATAATGTGCCCTCTGGAGTGCCTTATAGGGCGCCTTATGCGGCACCTTAGGTTACGGCACTGTGAGGGTGTGTTTGCTGGCAGCACTAATTTACATTTTAAAAGAAAATGCCTCAGACAGCACTGATTTAAAGTAAAGGGTAATGCCTCAGACAGCCTTACTCATTAAACCTACTGGGGGATCAAACTCATGACCCCTGTTTCATCAGTCAATGTATTAACCCTTGTGCTACACCTCTGTGGCTGTGTTTCCACGTCAGTGCACCTAATTAAGGCTAACACGCGTTAACGTGCCACAGCTCCCTCTATCGCGCGATAACGGACTTTATCGCACGATAACCCGAAATGCTACCTTAAGACCGGAACTCCCACTACCTTATATGGCATTCGTCACAGTAAGACTGCAACTAACGCCGGTAACATTAAGACGGTTTAGTAAACATACCCCATAGTGTCCTTGACAGCATGGACTATAGCTATCTCCTTTCCCCTATTTCAGTGGGGACGGAGGCAAAGGATTTTGTTTTTCTAACATAACCCTCTGAGACAGTCTTCTCAGTTTTGGTTAGAGAAGATATAAAATTAACCTCTTTTCTGAAAAAGGAGGGGCAATTTTAGGTATATATGCAATATTTATCTATATGTATAAAATAAAGTTTAAGCGTACATGTATGTATGTGTGCTTATAATTCAAGAAGGGCTGCTGTTGTTAAGTGCTGTCGAGTCAGTGTCGACTCATAGCAACACTCTGGAAAGTTGTGCTAAACTGTGTTCGGTCTTCAGTCAAGCAGCTCAGTGTTGACAGACTGGCACTCGTAGCTGTTGTTATTGTATCAGTCTATCTCATTGCTGGCCTTCCTCTTTTGCGTTGATCTTCTACCTTGCCAAGCATGATGTCTTTCTCTAATGATCTCTCTCTTCGAATGATATGTCCAAAGTATGAAAGTCAAAATGTTGTCATCTGAGCTTCTAAAAAAAGCTCTCTCCTCAAAAAACACCCTTTCCGCCAGGTTTTGAATTGCATTAGGGTTCCTGCCATTAAGAGGCCTGTTCCCGCCCACTCCCCGCCCATTGACCCCCCACTCTCTGCCTGGTGCACACCTTCTCTCCACTTTCAGGGCACTTTACGCTGATGGTTCCGTTAGCCCGCGCTGAGTGCTTTTTTGCACATGCACAGTTAGCACGTGCTAACAACACACTTGCTCCTTTACCGCCGTTTAGTAAACATACCCCTAAGTTAAAGGTCTGTGCAGGCTGTGCCCCCTGCTATTTGATACCCCTGCTTGGATCTTCAGGATTGTCCCTCTGTGCTTCAAAGTAACAGGATGGTAGCAAAGTATTTTATTAACTCAGGGAAGAGTTTAGGAATCTAAAAGAATTATAGCAGAAGTCTGAATTCCATATGATATCATTACACAATGTTAATGTCAATGCCGAGGCCTGTAAAGTATGCTTTCTGCAGTCATTCACTAAGGTACTACTCTAGTTGTCCTTATACTAAGCCCCTTTTTCATAGCTGTAGAACCTGGGGATCATGGAAAGTGCCTATTTTTAATTATTTCTGAAGAGGGTGATATATTCAAGCCTTTGTTCTTCAGAGTAGGAAGCGTCTTTGTGTTAAATGAATACCTGTACTCTTTTGTTCTCTATATTTGAATTTTCTTTGGGTAGACCTGTATCTCTGGAGAGTTCGAATATACAGCATGTGTTGATTAATTATTCACTTCTGAGAAAGTCATCAGTGAGTCAGACAGTGTCAAAAATCAATTCTTATGCTTATCCTTTGTAGTAAGTCTAATATTTTAGCAGCATAAAGTTTCTGAGAGACTGAGCTCTATTATAATATTTGTACTTCAAAACTGTTGTGCAGTAGGGGACATGTCTTGAGGAAGGCACTTAGGCAGGAAAAGCACATGGGTGTGTATGCTACGGCTATTTTTTAAAGGCAGCATATGTGCCTATATGCCTTTTTTTAAATTACCCCAGAGAAAGTAGGTGTACACATTTGTACCTCCTCCGACCACCTTCTACCATACCAGCTCTCCTTAAATTAATCAGAGTGGGTGGAGTACCATTGGATAAACAACTCATAAAAAACAACAGGGATATCTGGCCATCACATTGAGTATTCACATACCAATTGCACATTCAAGGAATGGAAAGAACTCCTTTCCTTTCACAAGGCGGTGTCAGTACTACATAACCACAAAACAACTGAATGGTATATGAATACTTCAAATGAATACATCTAAGGGCGTCTTCCACTAAAGCCTGTTGTCAGGTTAATGGGTGTTTTAACACTTGGTTAAAACACACGTTAATCAGCCAACCAGGATGGGGTGGGGAATGGGAGGAGAGTGGACGTGGTGAGCTCAAGGCTGCTAGGAACAGGACAATTGCCATGCACTTAGCAGCAGTGGGGCTCCTAACATGGGTTCACCTAACCACTCCTCTATAGGAGTGATTAAGTGAACCTGACCTAGAGGTTCACTTAGGAAAAGCCATCACGCATTAGCTGCTGGGGACATGGAGGCCTATTCCAATCTGCACCTTCCAGCCTCTGTGCGTCCGGTTGGAACTGGGCACACAGAAGTAGATGGGATTCTGATTCCGCGGGGCACATCTAGCTCCTGCGGGATCAGAATCCCATCTAAGCCTGTACATGCAGGCCCAGACCCGATTCCGGTCAGCTTGCATGTACAGGCACCTGCCCGGCTGACTCAGTCAAGGCTCCTGAGTGGAGCCGCAGTGCCAAGGCGTCCCTTGCTATGGCACCGCAGTTCCATTTAGGAGCCATGATCCCCGGCCACTGGCGACTTCATTCATTCCCTGCAACCCAACCCCCAATCTGGCCTCCCAAGGCCAGGGTTGGGCTGTGGGCAATCTCCTGCAGCCCTGCTACCCTTTGACGCGCCCCGGGCCTGCCATTCCCCCCCGACTAGGGGAACTTATTCAACCTTAGAGGTGGAATAAGTTTCCTATCTACTCTGCCGGTCCCAGCAGCAGCAGAAGCCAGTTTTTTTTTTAAAATTGACAGTTGATTCTGCCGCTGCCACAGCGGCAGCAGCAGAAGCTAGGGGTTTTTTTTTTTGTTTCCCTCCATCGCGGGCTGCACAAAGCTCTCTCGCGGGCCGCATGCGGCCTGTGGGCCGCGTGTTTGAGACCCCGGGGCTAGTCCATAACAAGCTTGTTCTTGGGCTCATTGAATCTTAGCATGCATTACCTTGTTCTTGTTCCTGTCCAGCACTTGCCTTTGTTTTCTCCTCTGCTGATGCCTCTTGATGTTGTGCCTGGTTAGGTCTGTCCTCTTCTCTTCCTTCTATTGCCTTATGTTGGCCATGTTGCTTCTGTATGTCCTCTGTTTGCTCCTGAGACATGGCAATTTGATAGTAGTTATCAGTGGTGAAAAAGATTCTCGGTAGGGCACCTGTAGTTTCCTGTATCTGCAGCAAGACCCAGGAGCATGCATCTGCCTTCTTTTTCTTTTTTATTTCCTTTTATATTTATCAACATTTACATACAATTAGATACACACATCCAAAATTGCACAGAACATGGAAAATATCGGAGAAAATCATATCAATTAATAGGAGAAACGCATAACTAAAAATAGAAGTAACTCACAATATATTTTCCTCTAAATTCTACAATACAGAGGGGAAACATTCCTCAAAGAAAATACATAAGGAAAGAGTCTTATAATAGAATAAAAAGACAAAGAAAAGGCAGACTAAAAAAATCCCAATACCAAAATCAGCCAGAGCCTTTCACTGAGGCATAACTAGACAATGCAACTGTTTCCTGTTGTCCAGACTTACAGCAATGAATTCCTTCAAATGCAAAGAGTCACAGAAATTATAACAAACATTTAGCAAGATTCAGCAGGAAAAATTCTCCATTGAGAGCAATTACTCTCTGCTGGATCTGCAAAAAAGCTTCTGCCTTCTCCACGCCTCCTTGCAGAGGACAGGAAAATGCCAAAGGGGCATTTTAGAGAGGACATGGAGAGGGAAAGTCCCATATCTATCTAGGGGCATTCAGAATTAGGATGGCAGTTTACAAACTGTTCTGTTAAAAGTGGATCCCCTTGTTAAATAGATGCAAGGGGTATGCCCCTGCACGTCTGAGAGGAGCAGCACGGGTATGCCCCTGCATGTCTGAGAGGAGCAGCAATTTTAGGAAGCTACACATGGGAAAATAACATGGAAATCCTCCCCCCCACCCAACTTAGATAGGGAGCAACTTCCTAAAATCGCTGCATTGGCACAGATTGCCCACTTGCTCAAATGTGGTTGCTTTCCAAAATGGTGCCAATGACCACTAGTGATAAGCTTGTGGTACTAGACACCAGTGACCCCCGTAAGGCCAGGGATTTTCAGCCGATACTTAGAAACTTAGAACCTACGTTTTGCATAGTCTAAGGGGTCTCAGGAGTGGCCTTATGGTTGGGAAAAGTTATCTCAGGCCAGAGGACAAGCCACTTAACTCTCTATTGCCTAAGGTATAAAAACATAGATTGTGAGCCCTTTGGGGACAAGGGGAAAATATATACATAGTACCTGAATGTACACTGCTTTTAACTGGTAGAAAAGCAGTATATAAGCCTAGATAAATAACCCAGGCTATCTGCAACTAAATCCTATTATTCAATGGGACATAGTTGCAGTTAGCCTGGGTTAATCATTAGCCCAGTTTTAGAAGCATATACCTAGGTTAGTGCAATTTTCAGTTGGCACTTATCTGGATATTAGAAAAGTTGGCACTTATCTGGTAAGGAAGCACAGAGTTGTAGAGCAGGAGACTATGTGGATCAGGATCCAAAAGTGGCATCAAAGAGGTGAGTTTTCAACCTTGATTTGAAAAGGGTCAGAAATGAAGCCTGGCATACTAACAAAGGTAGTGTGTTCCAGGCATAAGAAACAGCAGGGTGAAAGATTGAAGTCTAGAGTTAGCAGTGGAAGAGAAGGACACAAATAGAAGCAATCTGCCAGAAAAGCAGAGCTCCTGGGCAGGGTTGTAGAGAGAGAAGAGCGGAAAGGTAGTGAGGAGCAGCAGAATGAGGGCACTTAGAGATCAGTAGAAGTTTGAACTGGATATGGAAATGGATAGGGAGCCAATGAAGCAGCCTGAAAAGAATGGTCATATGAGCATATTGAGGCTGGCGGAAGATTAGCCATGCAGCTGAGTTTTGAACAGATTGAATGGGAGAGAGATGATTCAGAGGGAGACCAGCAAGGAGGAAGTTATAATAATAAGAGAGGTGACTAGAATGGACATGTGTCTTAATAGTGCTTTCAGAAAGGAAGCGGCAAATTTTGCTGATGCTATAGAGAAAGAAATGACAGGGTTTAGCTATCAGTTGGATGTGTGAAGAAGGAGAGGGAGGAGTCAAAGATGACCCCAAGGGTGTGAGCTGAGGAAACAGAGAGTAGAGAGTTATCCATAGAGACAGAGAAAGGAAGAAGGGGGATGTGGGTTTAGGGGGAAAGATAAACAGTTTGATTTTGTCCATGTTCAATTTCAAATGACGATGAGACATGTAGGCAGCAATGTTAGATAGGCAGGCAGTGATCCGAGCCTGGATTGGCAGAGAGATTTCAGGTGTAGAGAGGTAGATCTGAGAGTCATCAGCATAAAGATGGTACTGAAAACCATGGGAGGAGATGAGTGCACCAAGGGACTGGTACACCAAGAGACTAAAAGGGTAGTGGGAGAGATAAGAAGAGAACCAGGAAAGCACAGAGCTCTTAAAACCAAGCAAGGATAAGGTATCGAGGAGAAGGTGGTGTTCAACAATGTCAAAAGAAGCAGCAGAAAAGTAAAAAATGATGAGGATTGAGTAAAGACCCTTGGATTTGCCCAGGAACAGGTCACTGTAGACTTTGGCAAGAGCCATTTCAATAGAATGTAAAAGATGAAAGCCAGATTGCAATGGATCCAGCAGGGCTTGAGAAGAGAGAACGTCAAGGCAAAGGCGGTGAACCACACATTCAAGTAGTTTAGAAATGAAGGGAAGGAGGGAGATGGGTTGATAATTAAAAGGACATGTAGGGCCTAGTGAGGGTTTCTTGAGGAGAGATGTAACCACAGCATGCATGAAGGCTACAGGAACAGTTGCAATGGAAAGCAGCAGGTTGAGAATATGAGAGATGGAAGGGATGACAGTGGAAGAGTTGGAGCTCAGCAGATGGGCGGGGATAAGATCAGAGAGCAGATAATGAGTTTGGAGGAGGAAAGAAGATGTGTTATTTCCTCCTCAGAGATCTTAGAAAAGAAAGAAAGGGTGGTAGAGGTTGAGGGGAGGAGCTGGGAGTGAAGTGCGGGAAGAGGGGATGTAGCTGATCTTATGGGGAATTCGAGTGCAATCATGTAGACTTTGTCATGGAAAAAGCCAAAGTTTGGGCAGAAAGGGAAAGAGGAGTCAGAGGTGGAGGCATCTTGAGGAGAGAGTTGAAAGTTGTAAAGAGACAGCAAGGGTCATATACAAGAAAGTTAGTCAGTTGGACATAATAGTCTTGTTTGGCGAATGCTATGGCTGACTGAAAGAGGCAAGCATGAATCTGAAGTGTAGAAAGTCTGGAAGGGTGAGGGATTTGAGCCAAATGCACTTAGCTGAGCAGGCACAGTAACGTATGTAATGGGTAGTCGATGACAGCCATGACTGAGATACAGTATGCCTCACAGGATGTGGCATGGGAGTAACAAATACCATCCAAACTTCGGTGTATCTCATTAATTAATTACCCTGTTATCCGAGTTGTATTTCCTGTTTTTTCTGTAAACACAAAGTACCGTTGAATTGTGTAACTCCTTGTTTATTGTAAACCGCACTGATGCTGAATAGTGCGGTATATAAGAGACTATAAATAAAATAATAAATAAATAAATAAATGATTATAAAATGCCAAAATCTATGAACATACTGAAAATGTTTAGGTGTGGATATTTAAAATGATAGGTATGGACACCTGACCCAGAGCATTTGTAAATGCCAGGGCCTGTAATGTAGGTGCAAATTATGCCATGCTAATCTTTTGGCTTGGAGGAGTAGCCTAGTGGTTAGAACACTGGCTTGGTAACCAAGCAACCAGGGTTCAATTCCCACTAGCACTCCTTGTGGCCTTGGGCAAGTCACTTAACCCTCCATTGCCTCAGAAGAAAGGCCTGGCAATCTACTTCTGGTCACACTACCAAGAAAACCCAGGAGCTTCTGAGTCAGCATTGACTCAAAGGCACAATGCATGCAATCTTTTATAAAGATATACATATTAATATTATTAATCATTTACAGAGTGCTACAAGGTATACACAGTGCTGTACAGACACGTAAGTAGACAGTCCCTGTTCATAGAGCTTACAATCTAGAAGACAAACATACAGTACAATACAATAGAAGAAATAAGGGCAATAAGGTGATGAAACATGCGGGAAGGAGACCTGGAACCAAAGAGAGCCTCAAAGAGGTGAGTTTTAAGCATGGACTTGAAGAGGGAGAAAGAGGAGATTTGACGTAAGGACAGGGGAAGCTTATTCCAGGCAAAAGGAGTAGCAAGGTGAAATGAATGAAGCCTGGAGTTGGCACAAGAAGAGAGGGGCACAGAGAGAAGAAAGGCAGAGGAGGAATGAAGATCACGAGGAGGGGTATAGGGAGAAAGGAGAGAGGAAAGGTAAAGAGGGACAGCAGAGTGAACGCATTTATAGGTCATGAAAAGTAGCTCGAATTCAATACAGTAGCGGAAAGGGAGCCAGTGAAGGGATTTCAAAAGAGGGGTTATATGAATGTAATGTGGCTAGCTGAAAATTAACTGTGCAGTAGAGTTTTGAATAGATTGAAGAGGGAAGAGATGACACTGAGGAAGACCAGCAAGAAGGAGGTTGCAGTAGTCGATGGGAGGTAATTAAAGAGTGGACAAGAGTTTTAGTAGTGTGATCATAGAGGAAGGGGTGAATTTTAATAATGTTATAGAGAAAGAAATGACAAGTTTTAGCAATATGTGAGGAGAATGAGTGAGAGGAGTCAAAAATGACCCCAAGGTTACAAGCAAAGGAAATAGGAAGAAGAAGAGTATTATCAACAAAGATGGAGAGAGGAGGAAGAAGGGAGGATGGTTTAGAGGGAAAACCAAGAAGCTGAGTTTTAGCCATGTTCAATTTGAGATGGCAGTGAGTCATCCAGGCAGCAATGTCAGACAAACAAGCAGAGATACATGTCTGGAGTTCAGGAGAAATGTCAGGTGAATATATATAGACTTGAGAGTCATCCACATAAAAATGATACTGAAAGCCGTGGGAAGAGATGAGGGCACCAAGGGACTGGGTATATAGAGCAAATAGGACTGGATCAAGAACAAGCCCTTGGGGTATACCAACTTGAGAGAGGGATGGCAGAAGAGGAAGTACCATGTGAACAAACACTAAAGAAGAGGTTAGAGAAATAGGAAGTGAACCAGGACAGGACAAATCTCTAAAATTGAGAGAGGATAATGTGACGAGGAGGAGACAGTGATCAATAGTTTCAAAGGCAACAAAAAGGTAAAGAATAAGAAATGAGTAAAGGTCTTTAGACTTGGCTAAGAACAAATCACTGGAGATTTTGGCAAGAGTCATTTCAGTGGAATGAAGAGGATGAAAGCCAGTCTGGAATGGATCCATGAGGGAATATGAAGAGAGAAAATCGAAGCAGCAATGAAGAACAGCATGTTCAATGAGTTTGGAGATAAAGGGGAGAAGCCGATGATTGGGGGGGGGGGAAGAGCAAAGCTGGAGGTTGTAGGAGGAAGTAAGGGGAAGGAGTTTAGATGCATAGGGGTCAGAGGGATATCAATGTGAAAATTGAAATCACTGAGAATAATGGAAGGGGATGAAGAAACCGAGAATTAAGAGAGCCAAGAGTCAAAATTTATGAGGAAGGAAGAAATGGGCTTGTTGGGTGGTCTATAGATAACAGTGACACATAGAGAAAAGGGATAGAAAAGAGTAATGGCGTGGGATTCAAAGGAGGGGAGGGTGTGGGATTGAGGTAGGAGGAGGGGTTGAAATTGCCAAGAAGGAGAAGGTAGAAGGCCAACACCACCACCACGGCCAGTGGTACAAGGGGTGTGGAAGAATTGTGAGCCACCAAGAGAAAGGCCAATGTCAGAAGCAGTGTCATCAAGGAGGAACCAGGTTTCAGTAAGAGCCAGGAGAAGAAAAGCATGAGAGAAGAGATCATGGATGAAAGAGAGTTTATTGGAAATGGAATAGACATTCCATAAAGCACAAGGAAAAGGGAGAGAAGAGGGGGAAAGGAGAGGGATATGATGAGAGTGCGTTGGTGTAGAGAGGAAGATGAAGGGGAGCCAGGATTGGGACTGATGTCACCAAAGGACAAAAGGAGAAGAAGAAGAGAGCGAGGGAGAGAGGAGGCAACATGGAGGAAACAAGAATGAAGGAGTGAAAGTGAAGAAGGAGAGGGAAGAATACAAGGGAGGAGATGGTAATGCTCAAGAGCAGAGGAGAGGGTTGAAGAAAGGAACATGGAGGAAGTAAGGATGGTAAGAGAGCAGGAAGAGAGAGAAGGGTTTGTGGAATGAGGGAAAAAGATTGGGAAGGAGCAGAAAAAGGAATACAGAGTTAAGAGGGGACATAGGTTACAATGAAGAGAGAGAGCAAGAAAATGGGTGCTAACACATAGAGAAAAAACCCAAACCACAAAAGTCGCTGAAAGTTAGACCCATGGTTGATGTCAGGGTGACTGACACAGCATAAAAGACCATGTTATTCTGTGTCACAGACGACGTTAGCTACAGGAATGTCCTACGCTCAGCGTTTCCAGGGGATGGACAGTGTTCCACAGCAAACAATATGGTCCTCTCAATGTATAATAAACAACTATACTCCAGGGCAGCAGGAAGTACAAAGACCTTCAAATACAGATAATCTGCAAATTGACGATGTGCTGGTGCTCCTGTGCGTGTCTTCTATAGGGATACCACAATGGAGTCTGGAGGTGGTGTGGAAACATAGTGGGCAGTCTAGCTACTGCCTGTGCCTAAGGGTCACACCAAAGGGTCCTCTGGCAAGGCCCTCAGGCATGGGTCCACCAAGTGCAAGTGCACCTGAGTGTGCTGGAGTTGAAATGATGCAGCAGCTGTCTGATTGGCTGACAGCAGTGAGGAGGGGAAGTACAGACAACTATGAGGTATGGTTACTAAAGTGCGCTATGGTTTTGCAAATATCGCTTGCTTAGAGTATATATCAATTCGTGGTATGTGCAGAAGTTGCGCAATATTTGTTGGAGGCATGGCCCCAGTAGATATTGCACAGATTTGGACTCTGACATGCACTGGCAGCATCGCAGATGTACTTAACAGCATCCATTGAGGGGGCGTTAAGTGCACTCGTGCTTCCTGCAACATTGATAGCAAACGTGTGCTGTCACACACCCACACTGATTGTGATGTGCAGACCCACCTACTTTCCACCCCTACTCTACTCATTTGCCTCTGTGTCACGTGCTATGCAGATGACGCAGCACTAAACCCTCACTGGGTGTTTAGAACACACACTGTCATCGTGGGCCGCATTAACAGCTAGAGCAGCTTGGTGAATGTGCCCCATGTCTTTGTAAAAGGATGCCTAGTAGGAATCTCCTTCCATGCTTGCAGTAGGTGCTCCCTTATAAAATTAGGCTTCACATGTGCCCTGTAAAGCTTTCCTATATAATTCTATTTTTAATATCTGCGCATGGGCCTTAACTTGCATGCTAAAATTTGTTGCATAGGGCCCTAAACTGGGAAAAATGATTGGAGAAATAGCTTAATGGTTAGAGCTATGGACTGGAAATCAGGGAAGGTAGGGTTCAAATTTCCTTGTGATCTTGGGCAAGTCACTTAACCTTTCATTACCTCAGGTATGAACTTAGATTGTAAGCCCTCCAAGGATAGAAAAATGCCTATTATACCTGACTGCAACTCACCTTGAACTAGGACTGAAAAAAGTTGCCGGCTAAATCTAAAATCACTATTCCTTATCTGTTGCCACATCCTATGGGGGTGATATTCAAAAGGATTTAATCAGTTAGTAGGACCAACTAAGCAGCTAAACCCCGACGATCCCAATATTCAGTGCTACCGAATATCCCCACGGATCACAGAAAAGACACCTGGTTAAATCCAGGACGGTCTGTGGGCAGAGAGGGGGGCAGTCGCGGCGATATAGAGCAACTAACCAGATTGCCAAATCACATAAAGTTAGAACAGGTCAATGACTGTCCTAATTTATGCCGTTTAGCTCTCTGGTTACCGGCTATTACTGCTGACCGGATAATTGAATATCTGTCTTTAATTTCAGCCGCGGTGGGCAGGGTCTTGAAAAGGGCATGGCCACCGCCGCTGTTTCTGTGTCTCACTCTAGTACTATCTAATAAGCATTGAAAAGCCTTTTTCTGGCGTCAGCTATTCACCATACTCAATGAACTATAATGCAGAGATAACATATAACTAATGGCAATACGTAGGAGTTCTTAACTGATTTCTTAGAGACAGGACCTCTGAGTGAAGAGAGCATTCGTCTAAAGAGTTATTTATTCGCCAGGATCTAATTGTTTTTAAATCACATAATATTTCTCTGCATGGAAACTAACGGTGTGTTTGAATGGTTATACTGTACATACAAGCGCTGGTAGAACTGTCATTGTTATTAGGTAAAGAATGGGAAAGAAAGTCCTTTTGTGAATGTCCCATGTCTAAGGCAACACTCAACAAAGCTAAATGGATCTGATCCTGAGTTGAGTACTTGACCTCAGGGGTAAGTTTACTGGAGATGCTATTAGTAAATGTTCTATGCCTGCATTACATTTTCATTGCAGATGAGAATGGGCTGGGGGTTTTTTTTGTTTTTTTTTCCACAAAAGTCCAGCAACTTATTTTTTTCTACCTTTTTCAGAGTAACTTCCAAACAAGCTTTACAGACGCTATTATCTAGGTGCCAAAAGAAAAGCCGAATGGGGCGCATTCAACAATAAACTCGGGCATTTGTAGCAGGCAGCAACATATAAGACTACAAATGGTCTAGACTTTGCGGTAATGCTATAGCCTTGTAGTTGCAAGAGGAGTTTGTATAAGCGCAGGAGCTGTGTTAGTTCCTACCGATAACTGTCGATTAGTAATTTCATAAGAGGCACCTAGATAAAAGAATGTTTCCAGGCACCTATGTTAAGCCTATTTAGAACGACAAGCTGGAGTCTATTTATCTTTATAAAATACTGGTGTACGTAGCCTAACGTGCGCTTGTGTGCCAAGTGGAAACAGTTACGGCAGTGCTAGAACTGCAGTAGCCTGTGCTTATATTTTTCAAGTACAGGTGTAAATTCTAGTATTTGATAATCTGCGCCCATACTTGCCTACTCTGCCCAAACTCTGCCTTTTTTGCATGCCCACCAGCAAAGTACACACCTTGATGCAAAAGCACCTACTTTTGCACCAGTCAGTATTTTATGCAAATATCTTCTTTCAGTATATACATGTGCAAAACCACAGCAGCTGATGCATTAAACGGCACTGCCCACTGGTACAGCAGTCGACTCTTTATTTTCCCGTGCTAAGCTTACTCCTGATGTACAAAGCATGGCTAGAGTGAGAAAATCAGTAGAAAAGCACTGCACTAAAGGGAAGCGCAGTGGTATGCAAAACACATGCAAAGTTCTGCATAAAAAATGCTCCAATGCAAAAAAAACCTGCGCTAAAATCTAGCGGTGTTTTTTTTTTACTGTTTTTGTAGCACGGAATCTTTACTCCAGTTCAAATTTGCATGGAGATGTAGCACGGGAAGAGAGGATGATCTAAGCTGAAGTGCAGCACTTCATCACAGATCACCCAAGATCCCTGGTGGCCCAAGTGGGCCACGGACCCCTCACCTCCTGACGCAACTCATAAGCGGCCAAGTGGGCTCTGTATCCCCAACCCTGACCCATAAAAAAATCTCATTGGGGCACAAATGGACCCCCAAACCCCTCAACCCCCACCCCCCACAAATGTCTCTAGTGGCCCTGTGAGCCCCTTCCTGTGACCCCCAATCTCTCAAACCCTCCCCCTCCCAACTCAGAGTTGGGAGGCAAGAACAATGCTACTCATTCTGGCCTACAAGCCACCACCTTGAAAAGTGGTAGTTCTAGACTTTGTGTTGTGCATTGGGACACACAGCACTGGGTCAGCCTGCCAAATTTATTTATTTTATTTACATTCTCTTATATACTGTGCTATTCTGCATCAGTGTGGTTTTACATTGAACAAACTGAAATTACAGTGAACAGGGCATTATAACTTGGAGATAACTATTTTACAGGGAACATGGGCTATGGAGGGTTAAGTGGCTTGCCCAAGACCACAAGGAGCACCTGTGGGACTAGAAGCCCCAGTCTGTCTGGCCCAAGGTTGCTGTCCTCTAGTGGGATTTGAACCCCTGACCTTCTGGCCTGAAGTACCTTGCCCCAACCACTAGGCCGCTCCTCTACTCCAAATAAGGGAATCATTGCCTTGTTTGATAGACAGACCCTGCACGGTACATCCTGATGCACTGCGTGGAGTGAGGAATTGCTATTAATCCCTTGGCTCTTTCTTCCACCATTTTTTCATCTCTTTCTTCCATTATGTCATCTTAGTCTGTTGACGAGGCAGTAACTTCCTATAATTTATTTATTTATTTTTTATTTATTTAGAAGTATTTGGTATACCGCCTTATCATTAAATCAAAGCGGTTTGGCACATCAAACAATCAATAGTAGTGTGTGGTTTGTAGCATGCAGAGGTAGAACTGAAGAGTGGTGTGTGGTGCAGTGTGTAGATTACATCAGTGAACTATTTATATAATGAGCAGTATATACATATCGGTGAGCTATTTACATAATGAGCAATATACATATATACATTAATGGGGGGCCATATAATGCTGCACTCTCCTCGGCTCTGGATGCTCTCGCTCCGCCCATCCCACGTCCTGTGAGACGTTCTGCACCCCAACCCAGGCTTTCATCCACTACCCGCTATCTACGTTCATGTGCCTGTTCTGCTTAGCGTGCTTGGCTCAAATCCCGCTCACCTGCAGACTTTCTACACTTCAAATTCATGCTTGTCTCTTTCCTGTCAGCCATAGCTCTTGCCAAACAAGACTACTCTGTCCATCTGACTAACTCTTGCCTCTGATCCTCGCCATCTCTTTACTACTCTCAGCTCTCTCCTCAAAGTGCCTCCACCTCTGATTCCTCCCTCTCTTTCTGCTCAAACCCTGGCTGACTATTTCCATGACAAAATCCACAAGATCACCCTCCAATTCCCCACAAAGTCAGCTACTTCCCCTCCTCCCCCTCTCCACTCCCAACTCTCCCCACGTTCCTCTGCTACCCTCTCTTCCTTTCCTGTGATCTCTGAAGAGGAAACTGCACACCTTCTTTCTTCCTCCAAACTCTCCACCTGCTCCTCTGATCCTATCCCCATCTGCCTCCTAAGCCCCATCTCCTCCACCGTTGTCCCTTCCATCTCTCATATTCTCAACCTATCGCTCCCCACTGCAACAGTCCCTGGAGACTTCAAGCATGCTGTGGTCACACCTCTCCTCAAGAAACCCTCACTTGATCCCACCTGTCCTTCTAACTATCGATCCACCTCTCTCCTTCCTTTCATTTCTAAACTACTTGAACGTGCGGTTCACTGCCGCTGCCTCAACTTCCTCTCCTCTCACGTCCTCCTGGATCCCTTACAATCTGGCTTTCGTCCTCTACACTCTACTGAAACGGCTGTTACCAAAGTCTCCAGTGACTTGTTCCTGGCAAAATCCAAGGGCCTTTACTCTGTCCTCATCCTTCTTGACCTCTCTGCTGCTTTTGACACTGTCGACCACAACCTTCTCCTCGATACCATGTCCTCGCTTGGTTTTAGTAGCTCTGTGCTATCCTGGTTCTCCTCCTATCTCTCCCATTGCTCTTTCAGTGTGTGTTCTGGTGGCTCCTCCTCCTCTGCCACCCTGCTCCCAGTTGGTGTACTCCAAGGATCTGTCTTGGGTCCGCTCCTTTTCTCTCTATATACCCAGTCCCTTGGTGCGCTTATCTCTTCCCATGGCTTTCAGTACCATCTGTATGTTGATGACTCCCAGATCTACCTCTCTACGCCTGAACTCTCTCCGGCAATCGAGACCCGGATTTCTGCCTGCCTTTCTGACATTGCCGCCTGGATGTCTCACTGCCGCTTGAAACTGAACATGGCCAAGACTGAACTTCTTATCTTTCCCCCTAAAACCTCCCCTCCTCGTCCTCCTTTCTCAGTCTCTGTCGATAACTCTGTACTCCTTCCTGTTTCCTTGGCCCACAATCTGGGGGTTGTCTTTGACTCCTCTCTCTCTTTCTCCACACATATCCATCTCGTTGCTAAGACCTGCCATTTCTTTCTCTATATCATTAGCAAAATCTGCCCCTTCTTTACTGAACACACTACTAAACACTCATCCACTCCTTAATCACCTCCTGTCTCGACTACTGTAACCTACTCCTTGCAGGTCTCCCTTTGAATCATCTCTCTCCCCTTCAATCTGTTCAATATTCTGCTGCATGACTCATCTTTCGTCAGCCTCGTCATCCCCACATTACTCCTCTTCTCAAGTCACTTCACTGGCTCCCTATCTGCTTCCGCATCCAGTTCAAACTTCTCCTCCTGACCTATAAATGCATTCACTCTGCGGCAACTCATTACCTTTCTTCTCTTACCTCCCCTTACAACCCCCCTCGGGAACTCTGCTCTTCTAGCAAACTACTTCTATCTGTGCTCTTCTCTCCTACTGCTAACTCCAGACTTCGCTCCTTTCACCTTGCTGCACCTTACGCCTGGAACAAACTACCTGTGTCTGTATGCCAGGCACCCTCTATGACCCTCTTCAAATCCAAGCTGAAGACTCACCTCTTCGTTGCTGCTTTTGGATCTTGACTCACCTGATTTCCTTTCTTTCCCCTGATTTTGTCTCTGTTTACACCTTCTGTGTTTTGTGTTTTGTCTTGACTAGATTGTAAGCTCTGATGAGCAGGGACTGCCTCTTACATGTCTGTACAGCGCTGCGTATGACTGGTAGTGCTATATAAATGCTCAGTAGTAGTAGTAGTAGTAGTAGTAGAATTGCCATTTTCCAAGATGGTGGACTAGAATAAAAATGGTGCTGGATGCTTCTCTGGAACAGTGAATATTATTGATCCAGGGGCTCAAGTTGCATTGGAGACTCTCTAGTTGAGGGCCTCCCTGACCTGGGGTGCCTGGCTTGGGTGCTTAGTGATGCCTGGGCCGAGGGTACTCTGGACCAAATAGCCTTGGAGGGGTGTGTTTGGAGAGATGGGGAGAATTGGAGTGCCAGATGTGTTGTGGATCAGGGTGAACATAAGAACATAAAATATGCCATACTGGGTCAGACCAAGGTCCATCAAGCACAATTTCCTGTTTCCAACAGTGGCCAATCTAGGACATACGTACCTAGCAGTTTCCCCAAAAGACACAGGTTCTGTAATGCTTGTACTGGGTCAAGCATTGATATCCTGGGTCCCTTCTTAATAATGGTTTATGGACCTTTCCTCCAGGAACTTGTCCAAACCTTTTTTAAACTCAGCTACACTAACAGCATTTAGTACATCCTCCGGTAACAAATTACAGAGTTTGATTACACGTTGAGTGAAAAATATTTTCTTTTATTAGTCTTAAATAGTTTAACCTGTAGCTTCATTGCATGTCCCCTAGTCTTTCTATATTCTGATAACGTAAACAATCGATCTACGTTTACCCGTTCCACTCCGTTCATTAATTTATAGACTTCTATCATATCTCCCCTCAGCCATCTCTTTTCCAAGTTAAAGAGCCCTAACCTTTTTAGCCTCTCTTCATAGGAGTATCCTTCCATCCCCTTTGTCATTTTGGTGGCTCTTCTCTGAACCATTTCTAATAACGCTATATCCTTTTTAAGATACGGCGACCAGAATTGCACACAATATTCAAGGTGTGGTCTCACCATGGAACGATATAGAGACATTATAATATCTTTTCTTTTATTTTCCATTCCTTTCCTTATGTTACCTAGCATTCTATTTGCTCTCTTGGCCGCCGCTGCACTCTGGGCCGAGGGTTTTAACATGTTATCCACAATGACGCCTAAATCTTTTTCCTGGGTGGTGATTCCTAAGGTGGAACCTTGCATTGTGTAACCATAGTTTGGGTTGTTCTTCCCTAGGTGCATAACTTTGCACTTGTCCACATTAAATTTCATCTGCCATTTTGATGCCCAGTCTTCCAATTTATCAAGATCCTCTTGCAATTGTCCACAATCCTCTTGGGTTTTAACAACTTTAAATAGTTTTGTGTCATCTGCAAATTTGATAACCTCTCTCGTTATTCCACTTTCCAGGTCATTTATTAATATGTCAAAAAGCAGCGGACCCAGCACAGATCCCTGGGGTATACCACTATTCACCTTTATCCATTGGGAAAATTGGCCATTTAGCCCTACCTTCTGTTTCCTATTATAAGAACATAAGATATGCCATACTGGGTCAGACCAAGGTCCATCAAGCCCAGTATTCTGTTTCCAACAGTGGCCAATCTAGGTCATATGTACCTAGCAGTTTCCCCAAGGGACACAGGTTCCACAATTCTTGTATTGGTTCAAGCATTGATATCCTGGGTCCCTTCTTAATAATGGCTTATGGACCTTTCCTCCAGGAACTTGTCCAAACCTTTTTTAAACCCAACTACACTAACAGCCTTTACTACATCCTCCGGTAACAAATTCCAGAGTTTGATTACACGTTGAGTGAAAAAAATATTTTCTTTTATTAGTCTTAAATAGTTTACCCTGTAGCTGGTGATAAGGAAGCTTATCATAGCTCAGGTATGAGCTATAGAAAAGGTGAAGTGACTCTGAACAAGCAACCTGTCAGTTCTGGTAAAGCAAGAAAACAGAGTTTTCACATAAAAGACTACCAGTCCCAGAATGCACCAGGTTTCCAGCAGCCATGAGAGGGGCTGAAGTGAGAGAATGTGTGTGCAATCAAGAGAGCTATGAGTAATCCCTAAGCACTCATCTCAAAGGGCAGGGCTTGATTCAACACAGCTGCGCTGTGTTAGGGAGCAGCACACATTAGGAAAGAATAAGAATAGAGATTATTCTTCAGATAACAGCTGGAGGGAGAGTTTTCAGCAACAGTTGGAAGAACAGCTTCAGCAAAGCCACGCAGATAGAGAGAGAAGGAAACTCTCTGGAAGGAAGAGAAGAAAGGCCATTGGAAGGTCTGGGAGATTCCAAGGCAGTACTCATACTGGGAGGTATTCCAAAAGCCAGCAGAGTCCATTGGACTGGATTCAGCCAGAGGAATGGAGTGGCAGAGATAGGAATCACCAGTGGCTACCTGGAAGAGAGAAGACTGCATGTGGAAGGGACTTGCAGACCAAGGCCAGAAGGTATGTGAGAGGAGATCCAGTGTCCAGGGATCAAGATTGGAAGGCTGGACATCAGAATTGGATTACATATTGGCCAGGCTTTACAGAGAGGAATTATGATGGCAGGAGAGGCTCAGGTATGAACACTGATCCAGACCCTATCTATAATAGAGAATGGCAGCAAGGGAATAAGCATTCTCATGATAGTGCCTTAATGAAAGACTCATCTGTGCCAATGTATGATATTGACCCTATGATAATTGATACAGCAGATGAAAATACAGTTTATATGGACTGTTCTCTATCTAAATGCTATTGCTAGTTTTCTATGAGCAAACACATCAGCCATCAAAAAGAAACCTAACTTTGTTCTTTATTTCCACTGCAAACAGCTCTTAAAGCAGGATTTGGGTTCACACAGTAGCAGCCAGCCAGCTAAAGGCTTTCAGCTGGTCCATTGATAGTAATTAGGGCTGCACCTGATTGTGTGTGTGAGCAAGGGAGAATCACTGCTGAGATCTGCGTGGAAAATAAGCAGAAGTTAACCTAACCAGCAAAGTTTATTCTTTACTTTGTGCCTTTGTATTTGGTAATTATTTGCTAAGAAAACATTAGCTAATTGCCTGACAAGCTGAAGGTTGTTTTCTGGTTTACTTTGTGACTTTTTGTTATCCATTTTAAACACTGCAAGCAAGTAACCTCATTTATAGTGCTATCAAGCATACATGTGCTGGGTGAATTAAACCCCATCAATAAAAGAAGTATTTTATTGATCTTACCACTTGGTTTCACAACTCAAATTATTGTCATCAGCTGTGTTTGGGAGTGAATGAACTACAATACCCACAATACCTTGCAAGAATCATATGAATATATGCATCGTCAAGATTGTGTAAGTCCTCACCCTAGGCAGCCGTCTGACAAGCTTCATTGCATGTCCCCTAGTCTTTCCATATTCCGATAAGGTAAACAATCGATCTACGTTTACCCGTTCCACTCCGCTCATTAATTTATAGACTTCTATCATATCTCCCCTCAGCCGTCTCTTTTCCAGGTTAAAGAGCCCTAACCTTTTTAGCCTTTCTTCATAGGAGTATCCTTCCATCCCCTTTACCATTTTGGTGGCTCTTCTCTGAACCTTTTCTAATAACTCTATATCCTTTTTAAGATACGGCGACCAGAATTGCACACAATATTCAAGGTGCGGTCTCACCATGGAACGATATAGAGGCATTATGATATCCTTTGTTTTATTTTACAATTCCTTTCCTTATCATACCTAGCATTCTATTTGCTCTCTTGGCCGCCGCTGCACACTGGGCTGAGGGTTTTAACATGGTATCCACAATGACGCCTAAATCTTTTTCCTGGGTGGTGGTTCCTAATGTGGAACCTTGCATCGTGTAACCATAGTTTGGGTTGTTCTTCCCTAGGTGCATAACCTTGCACTTGTCCACATTAAATTTCATCTGCCATTTTGATGCCCAGTCTTCCAATTTATCAAGATCCTCTTGCAATTTTCCACAATCCTCTTGGGTTTTAACAACTTTAAATAGTTTTGTGTCATCTGCAAATTTGATAACCTCACTCGTTATTCCACTTTCCAGGTCATTTATGAATATGTCAAAAAGCAGCGGACCCAGCACAGATCCCTGGGGTACACCACTATTCACCTTTCTCCTTTCATCTTTTAAACCGTTCCTGATCCACAATAGTACATTGCCTCCTATCCCATGACTCTTTAGTTTTGCCAAAAGTTTATGATGAGGGACCTTGTCAAAGGCTTTATGAAAGTCCAGATATGCTATATCAACTGACTCACCTTTGTCCACCTGTTTATTCACACCTTCAAAAAAACATAACAGATTAGTAAGACAAGATCTTCCTTGTCTAAAGCCATGTTGGCTGTCTCCCATTAGGCCATGACTATCTACATGCTGAGTAATTTTATTCTTTATGATGGTTTCTACCATTTGTCCCGGTACTGATGTCAGGCTCACCGATATGTAGTTTCCCGGATCACCCCTGGAACCCTTTTTAAAAATTGGTGTTACATTGGCGATCCTCCAATCTTCAGGTATTAGAGATGATTTTAATGATAGTTCACAGATTACTAATAGCAGATCTGCAATCTCATATTTCAGTTCTTTCAACACCTTTGGATGTATACCATCCGGCCCAGGTGATTTGCTACAGTTTATCTAATAGTTGTAATACATCTTCCCGATGTATCGATATTTCCTTCAATTCTTCCGCACCTTTAAATACTACTTCAGTCATGGGTAACATACCCACATCTTCCTCAGTAAAGACCGAAGCAAAGAATTCATTCAGTCTCTCCGCTATCGCCTTGTCTCCTCTTAGTGCCCCTTTAACCCCTCTGTCATCTAATGGACCAACTGACTCTCTCATAGGTTTTTTGCTATGAATGTACTCGGAAAAGTCTTTATTTTGCATTTGTGCTTACGCAGCAAGCTTCTTCTCAAATTCTCCCTTTGCCTGCCTTATCAATGCCTTGCATTTGACTTGCCAGTGCTTGTGCTGTTTCCAGGTTTCGTCGTTTGGCTCTTTTTTCCATTTCCTGAAAGATGCTTTTTTTGGCAACAACAGCCTCTCTGACCTCACCTTTAAACCATGCTGGCAGTTTTTTGGACTTCCTTCCACTTTTCTTAAAACGTGGAATACAGCTGGTCTTGGCTTCCAAGATAGTATTTTTCAACAACACCCAAGCTTAATGTAAGTCTTTAACCTTTGCAACTGCTCCTTTTAGTTTTTTTTTAACTATTTTCCTCATTTTATCATAGTCTTCCTTCCAAAAGGGGGAGGAGATCAGAACACCATAAGTGCTGGTGGGTTGAGGTGAGTAGATCAGAGTGCCGGAAGTGTCAGGGGGTTGGGGAAGGGAATCCATCTGCGTTTTATTTTAATATCTCTCTTCCTGGCTGTCAGTGCACGAGCCAGTTCCCACTCAGCTCTGTTCTTGCTGTTGTTAAGTGCCGTTGAGTCGGGGTCGACTCATGGCGACCCTCTGGATAGCTATCCTAAATTGTGTTCGGTCTTCAGTCAGGCGGCTCATTGTTGACAGACTGGTACCCGTAGCTGCTGTTATTCTATCAATCCATCTCATTGCTGGCCTTCCTCTTTTGCGTTGACCTTCTATCTTGCCAAGCATGATGTCTTTCTCTAATGATCTCTCGTTTCGCATGATGTGTCCAAAGTATGAAAGTCGAAGTCTTGTCATCTGAGCTTCTAAAGAAAGCTTAGGTTTGTTCTCCTCTAGTACCGACTGGTTTGTTCTTCGGGCAGTCCATGGTATACACAGTATTTGCTGCCAGAACCATAATTCAAAGTCATCAATTTTCTTCCTGTCTATCTTTTTCACTGTCCAGATTTCACATCCATATGATGTTATTGCAAATACCATGGCTTGAACAAGTCAAATCTTTGTATGGAGAGAGACATCTCTGCTCTTGAGAATCTTATCTAGGTCTTTCATAGCCATTCTGCCAAGAGCAATGCATCATCTTATTTCTTGACTGCTTGTTGCTTCTTTATTGATAGTTGATCCAAGTGGTTAAAGTTGTTCACGATTTCAATTTCTTCTCCTTAAACGATGAACCTGTTGATTATGCCAGTTGTCATGATCTTTGTCTTCTTTACATTAAGGTGCAGGCCCATTTTGAGACTATGTTCTTTGATTGTGAGAAGCAAATATTTCAGATCATCTTCACTTTCAGCCAGTAATGTGGTATCATCAGCATAGAGAAGGTTATTGATGAGTCTTCCACGAATCTTCACACCTCTGTTGTCTTCATACAATCCTGCTTCTCTGATGATTTGTTCTGCATATAAATTAAACAGGTAGGAGGAAAGTATGCAGCCTTGTCTTACACCTTTGCATATTTTAAACCATTCTGTTTCTCCTTGTTCCGTTCAAACTATTGCTTCTTGATCAATGTACAGATTGTGCAAGAGTATGATCAGGTGTTCTGATATACCCATTAGGGTGGTCTATAAAAATGAATTCCTGAATTCCTTTGCTCCCTGGCCTGATTCTGGTTCCATTTAGGTAGAAAACACTGTGTACAATGTTTGAAGCCAATCAAATAATATTTAGGGGTGGCTCAACAAGTTTTGAGATTTCCCCCTGGGAGCAGATGACGAAATGTTGCATCATCTTGTATCATCCACTCAGTTCCACGCTGATTACATTTGATTGCGTCATATTTGAACTAATCTTGTCTCTGAGAAGTGGCAAAGACATTGTACTATTATCTCTGTATCTTTCTTTTCAGATGGCGAAAAAACGTGGTTTTTATCTCATTGAAGAAATGTCCACCACAATTCTGGGGGCCAAGCTCCCCAGCAAGGAGCAAGTGTTAAGTGTATTTTTACATCACCATATGACATTAAACAAAGGCGTTAGTGAAAGTGCATCTATTGTAACAAGTGAAGTAGAAGCTTACTGGGAAAAGGCCAGGCTTCCTGTTCAAAGAAATGACAAAATTCAAGAAAAAGTAAAGAAATTGTTCAATCAGTGGAAACCTTTGAAGAAAAACAAAGGGAGAGGAGGGAAACAAGAGGCAAATGAAAAAGAATTCCAGGTTGCAATGAAAAACCTATTTGATGTGGCGCATGCCAATGCAATGTCTTTAATTCATATTCAAGAAGACAAAGAATTCTTAATAGCGCAACGAGAACCAGGGCGCCGTGGCTCAATGTGCACGATGGACAAGAAACTGGCCAACACGGAAGCAAGATCGCAACTGCGAGAAGAAGAACTGAAAAGGCGCAGACAAAAACATGTTGCCGAAGCCGAGGCAACTACAAGCCAAGTTCAGCTGGAAGGATCTTCTTCCTCAGCAGAGTCAGGTGAAGACTCGTCGACATCTGCGGATTCAGATAACGGACAGAAGAAAGCAACTCCACAAACGAAGCAGTATCGACCTAATCATGTCTGGACCCCAGAGCTTACAGCAGCCCTGGATCGGACAGGGACAACGGATCGCAATGCTCTGTTTGTGGTAGCTGAAACCGCCAGAAGTCTGGGACATTATCCTGGGGAGCTCAATATCAGCCGCTCCAGCGTCAAGCACCATAGAGAAAAGCACCGTCAGCAACAATGGACGGACCTGCACAACGCATTCAAAGCCAAAGGCAAAACATGCATTGTGCATTGGGATAGCAAGTTATTGCCATCTCTCCTCTGTTCAACCACATCCGTTGACCGCCTTCCAGTTTTGATAAGGGCTGTCTCCACTGGAGAAACACAACTTCTTGGTGTACCAAAACTGACATCAACAGCAGTTTATGAACTGTTACAGGAATGGTGTTTGGATGAAAAGGTTGCAGGCTTCTGCTTTGATACAACTGCATCGAACACGGGACGTCGATCAGGAGCGTGCATTCTTCTAGAACAGAGACTCCATTGCACAGTCCTTCATTTGGCATGCCGCCATCACATTTACGAAATAATTCTTGGTGCAGTATTCTCTACATGCTCTGGAGCTTCATCGGGTCCCGATGTCCAACTCTTTCGCCGGTTCCAAAAGAATTGGGGGCTCCCTTGACAAGTCCAACTATCAAACTGGAAAAGACTTGGAGGTGCTGCAACCTGACAGGGATCGCATCATGAAGTTTGCGGAATCCAAGTTGGTACAGGGCAATCACCGAGATGATTACCTGGAATTCTTGGAGTTAATGATTGTCTGCCTTGGAGGGAATCTTCCTAGTTTCAATTTCAAGAAACCCAGAGCTTTCCATCATGCCAGATGGATGGCAAAAGTCTTGTACTGTCTCAAGATTTGGATGTTCCGAGGACAACTCAAAGATCTTACCCAACGGGAGGAGTCCTGTGTTCGTGATGTGAGCATTTTCTCCATCCTGATTCATGTGGAAGCCTGGTTTTCTGCCCCTGATGCCGCAGTTGCTCCTCGAACAGATTTGGAGATGCTGAAGAAACTACACTCTTACCACAATGTCCGTGTTGGAAGAGCGGCCAGAGACAAACTGCAACAGCATCTGTGGTATGTGTCAGAGGAGCTTGTGGCACTGTCACTGTTCGATGAAGCTGTTTCAGCACCGACAAAGCGGGCCATAGTGTCAGCCATGATCACGGCAGAATCAGATGAAAGCGATGAGGATGATGACGAAGACGAAGATCCCCCAAAGCGGGTCGAATTGAAAAGTTCCATGATTCCACCACTTGAATCTTTTGCAACTCGCAAGTCAATCCGTTTCCTGAAACACCTCAACATCAACAGTGATTTTCTTAATGCAGACCCAGAAGACTGGGAAGAGAATGCATCATTCAAAGACGGTCTGAAGAAAGTAAAAAATCTTCCAGTGATCAACAATGTGGCTGAGCGAGGGGTCAAACTCATTGAGGAGTTCAACGGCCGACACACCACAAAAGAAGAACAACTCCAGTTCCTTCTGGGTGTTGTCTCGCAACACCGTAAGATGTTCCCCACATCGTCAAAGTCCTTACTAGCATCTGGACCACATTGAGTGCTTGGCAAGCATGATACCCCCGTCTATGAGCGGATAATACCCAGTGGTCTGACGAACCCTGGGGGGGATCCAGGGGCCTGATAGATAGGGACCTTGAGCCACCCCTAAATATTATATGATTGGCTTCAAACTTTGCACACATTGTTTTCTACATAAATGGAACCGGAATCAGGCCAGGGAGCAAAGAAATTCCTACTTTCATTTTTTCCCCTATGGCAGTGGACCACCCTAATACCCATTCTTCTTAATGTGGCCCAGAGTTTCTCATGGTTTACACAGTCAAAAGCTTTGCTATAGTCGATAAAGCACAAATAGATATCCTTTTGGTATTCTTTAGTCTTTTCAATGATCCATCTCACATCCGCAGTGATGCCTCTCGTTCCTCGCCCTTTCCTGAACCCTACTTGCACTTCAGGTAGTTCTTGTTCCAGGTATGGTTGTAGTCTCTTGTGAATAATCTTCCGTAGAATCTTGCTGGCATGTGGGATCAGAGCGATTGTGCGATAATTTCCACAGTCAGTTGGATCACCTTTCTTTAGTATTGGTATAAACTCAGCTCTGACAGGGAAATATTTACTCTCCATATAACAAATGGCCTCATATTTCCTCTGCAGTGAGCTGTGTTTTTTTATGACAGCACACACTCTTTAACTGTGGTAATTTGCATGGCATTAGTTTGCCTCATCAGGGGTAAAAATTTGTTTTAGCAAGTGCATTAGAATGCTGAATGCTGGAGCTTAGTGCCATGTTCTAACACAGCGCCTCCTGCATCAAGGGATTACTCGATGTGCTTTCCTTGTTCTCAAAGTGTAAGACTGGAGCAAAGACTAAAGAAAGCAAGCTATGGTGTCAGAAGCAGACTTGTACTGCACAAGCAGAAATCAAGTATTCACTGCCAAGGTAAGATGCCAAGGAAGATATTAATCATACACATTACTCCTCTGTTGGAATTAAGATATAGCAGAGCGTGGTAGGAAAGATAATAGGAGGTTACAGTATTGCAGACAACCCACCCTTCACTCCATTCAAGAGCAGAGGCAATGGACAGATAATAAAGAGAAAACAAAAGAAAGACTGGACCCAGCAAACTACAGTTCCTCGGAAATCAAGCAGGCTGATGTCCACAGGTTGGCGACAGCTAGGTATCGCCAGCGAGGAGATAAGAAATAAGAGAATGGCAGGCATGACCTAGTGACACTGCAGGCAATGCAGTAGGCAACTCGGAGCCAGCAGACTATGGGGCTTGTTTACAAAGCCGCGGTAGCGGTTTCCGATCGTTATTGGAGCCGCGGCCCCATCGGAAACCGCTACCGTGGCTTTGTAAACAAGCCCCTATATCTTACCACAAACCAAGCAGATTGGTGCTAGCAAATTGGTGGTGGACAAGTGAAAATAGAAATCAAAGGCAGATGATGGAAGCATCCCCTAGAAATGCAGTGGGTCATGAGCTGGCTCACTTGGAACTCTATAGGATCTCTATCAGGTCTTCTATCCCTTATTTCCCAAATTCTGAAGCAGGCAACCCTTGCAGAACCTTGGAAATACACCTCCAAGTATCACACTCCCTCTCTTCTCCTCAGTGTGTTTCCTGATAATCTCCTAAAAATTACACTCCTCTAGGTTACTAGCGAAACTCCTCTGTCATGTGAAAACACTTTTTTGGATATCCTTTCCCCCAGTACACTTCACCACTGCTCCTAGGTTTCCAGTTCGCCACTCCCAGGCTGCACGTCTTCTCCACAAATGCAATCCTATACTGGTCATAGGTTTTCAGCCAACCCCTTGACTTTCTTCAGGAAAAAGGAGACAATACAATTAAACCTCTCATTTTCCTTTTGGTCCAAGTCCTTGTTCTGCACCCAGGGCACCACTAACTCAGAAGCTTTATGCTTTTGCTTGTCAGAATGGCAGAAGGAAGGCAAATACATGCTTCCCTCCCAAAACACTTCTCACGTTTTCCCCTGGCCATTCCCAATGAGGAGTACCAGCTACAAAAATCACACCCCTTTCTATTATGTCACACATGCAAGCCAAAGCAAGATGCACCCCTGCTTAGACAATCACACAGAATAGGTCAACAGCCTTGGAAATATATTGAGGCCCAAATCTTAACTACTAGGACCTTGCATAACATACATCTTATCAGTTTGTCAGTGTAAATTCAGAATGCAGCAAGTGAAAGAAATGTGTAGAAAGGAATTGAGGGAAAGACTTCCCAAAGCCTGGCAGTGGAGACCATGTATGGCTTCTGGTGAGGCCAGGAGATCTTGGGAGGAATATGCAACTGTACCTGAGAGATTTACAGCTGATACTGTAAGTGACATGGAGCAGTGAGTAAAGGGGAGGGGGGATGTCTTACTAATACACACACACTAAGGGAATTTGACTCCCATTGTACATTTTTATATTGTATAAATACAGCTAAATAATAATTTTTCTATGAGAGGAAAACCCCCCAAAGTGCAGGGAGAGAAAAGGGACCCACATTTTCTCAATGAGGGGCCAGAATAGGCAGCAGACTTTTATAATCCTTCAGCCAATACTAAAAGAAGAAATATGGAAGCATGTTCAATAACTCATGGGACATGTGAACTATTTAGTGTTACTACTACTACTACTACTACTATTTAGCATTTATATAGCACTATGCATGCAGCACTATAAAGAAATATAAGCAAAAAGACAGTCCCTGCTCGTCAGAGCTTACAATCTAGTCAAGACAACACAGAACAATAGACAGATCGGGAAAACAATTATGGTGACACGGAGCAATAGTTAATTCAGGATAAAGCAAAGTATGGGGTAAAACAAAGCATAGCAATTACAATTCGGGCAAAACAAGTATGGCATTTACCAAAACCAAGTATGGCATTTACAGTTTTAGACATGACAAAGGACGGGAGTCAGGTTAGGACAAAGGGTAGAAGTCAGGATCTGAAAGCGACAGTGAAGAGGTGGATTTTCAACCTGGACTTGAAGAGGGCCATGGAGGGTGCCTGGTGTATAGACACAAGTAGGTTGTTCCAGGCATACGGTGCAGCAAGGTGAAAGGAGCGAAGTCAGGAGTTAGCGGTGCGAGTGGAGGGTCTAGATAGAAGTAATTTGTTAGAAGAGCGAAGTTCCCAATAGGGGATGTAGAGAGAGATGAGAGATGAAAGGTAATGAGGGGCTATATAGAGTGAATGCATTTACAGGTCAGGAGGAGACGTTTGAATTGGATGCGGAATTGGATAGGGAGCCAGTGAAGCGACTTGAGAAGAGGAGTAATGTGGGCATGGTGAAGCTGGCTAAAGATTAGTCAAGCAGCATAATTTTGAATAGATTGAAGGGGAAAGAGATGGCTCACAGGGAGACCAGTAAGGAGAAGGTTGCAGTAGTTGAGGCAAGAGGAGATTAAGGAGTGGACAAGGGTTTTAGTAGTGTGTTCAGAAAGGAAGGGGCAGATTTTGCTAATGTTGTAGAGAAAGAAGCGGCAGGTCTTAGCTACATGTTGGATATGTGTGGAGAAGGAGAGAGAGGAGTCAAAGATAACTCCCAGGTTGCAGGCTGAGGAAACCGGAAGGATTGTAGAGCCATCCACGGAGACTGAAAAGGGAGAGAGAGGAGGGGAGGATTTGGGGGAAAGACAAGGAGTTCAATCTTGGCCATGTTCAGTTTCTAGCGATGGTGAGACATCCAGGCAGTGATGTCAGAAAGGCAGGCAGAGATCTTGGTCTGGATTGCTGGAGAGATATTAGTCGTAGAGAGGTAGATTTGGGAGTCATCAGCATAGAGATGGTATTGAAAGCCATGGGAGGAGATAAGCGTACCAAGGGAATGGGTATAGAGAGAGAAAAGGAGCGGACCCAGGACAGATCCCTGGGGTACACCAACATGGAGCGGGGTGGGAAAAGAGAGGAACCGCCAGAGCATACACTAAAGGAGCATTGGGAGAGGTAGGAGGAGAACCAGGAAAGTACGGCGCCCTTGAAATCAAGCGAGGAGAGGGTGGCGAGGAGAAGATTGTGGTCAACAGTGTCAAAGGCAGCAGAGAGGTCGAGAAGGATGAGGATGGAATAGAGGCCCTTAGATTTAGCCAGGAACAAATCACTGGAGACTTTTGTAAGAGCCATTTCAGTGGAGTGTAAGGACGGAAGCCAGATTGTAGAGGGTCCAGGAGGGCCTGAGAGGTGAGGAAGTCAAGGCAGCAGTGGTGGATTGCTCATTCTAGTAGTTTAGATATGAAAGGAAGGAGGGAGATGGGTCGGTAGTTAGAGGGACAGGTGGGATCGAGTGAAGGTTTCTTGAGGAGAGGTGTGACCACGGCGTGCTTGAAGTCTGCGGAGACAGTTGCAGTGGAGAGTGAAAGGTTGAGAATAAGAGAGATGGAAGGGACAATGGTGGGGGAGATGGAGTTTAGGAGATGGGTGGGGATAGGATCAGAGGAAAGGTGGTGGGTTTGGAGGAAGAAAGAAGGAATGCAGTTTCCTCATCAGAGATCGTAGGGAAGGAGGAGAGGGTAGCAGAGGAAGTATGGATGGGGGGGGGCAGAACTGGGGAGGAGGCGAGGTAGATGAGGAAGTAGGGAATTGGAGGGTAATCTTGTGTATTTTGTGATGGAAGTAATCAGCCAGGGTTTGGGCAGACAGGGAGGGTGGGACGAGGGGCGGGGGCACCTTGAGGCGAGAATTGAGGGTATTAAAGAGGCGGCGAGGATCAGAGGCAAGAGAGTTGGTCAGGTGGATGTAGTATTCTTGTTTGACAAGTGCTATGGCTGACTGGAAGGAGCCAAGAATGCATTTGAAGTGTATAAGGTCTTCCAGGGAGCGGGATTTGATCCATGCACATTCAGCAGAATGGGCACAGGTGCGTAAATAGCTGGTTGTGAATGAAAGCCAGGGCTGTGGCGTAGAACGTCTGACAGGACATGGGGTAGGTAGGGCAAAGGTGTCCAGAGCCGAGGATAGTGCAGCATTATAGGAGGTTACTGCCTCGTCGATGGACTTGGAGGACATAATGGAGGGAAGAGATGGAGAAATGGTGGAGGAGAGAGTCAATGAATCAATATTATGAAGGTTTCTAAATAGGTCGGAGGTGACAGGGCGAGGTTGAGAGGGTGGATGCTGAAGATTAAAGCTTAAAAGGTGATGGTCAGATGAGGGAAGGAATGAGTTACGGACTTTCAAGGGAGAGGAATTAGAGAAGAGTATCAGGTCAAGGCAGTGGCCATGCTGGTGGGTGGGGGCAGTGGAACAAAGTTGGAGGTCAAATGAGGAGGTGAGGGCGAGGAGCTTTAAAGCATGGGGGTCAGAGGGGTTATCGACGTGAATGTTGAAATCGCCAAGAATAAGAGAGGGGGAAGAGGGATCCAAAAAGACAGAAAGCCAGGAGTCGAAGTCGGTAAGGAAGGTAGATACGGATTTGTTGGGTGGGCGATAGATAACAGCTACTTGGAGAGGAAGAGGAGTGGAGAGGCAAATGGAGTGGACTTCAAAAGAGAGAAAGGAGTGAGACTGAGGCAGCATGAGGGGTTGGAATTGGCAAGAGGGAGAAAGTAGAAACACAACACCACCACCACGGCCAGTGGAATGAGGCATATGGGAGAAATGGTAGCCCCTGTGACAGAGAGCAGCAGTAGATGCGGTATCATCTGGGAGGAGCCAAGTCTAAGTTAGTGCAAGAAGATGTAGAGCGTTAGAGATAAAAAGATCATGGGTAAAAGCAAGTTTATTAGAGACTGATTGTGCGTTCCATAAGGCACATGAGAACGGGAGAGCGGAAGGGGAAAGGAGGGGGATATGGATGAGGTTGGACAAGTTACGTGAGGATTTCTTTCCGGAGTAAGATAGAGATCTTGAAGGGCAAGGGTAAGGGTGGGTATCTCTGGATGAGTGTGCCTTCTGTGAGGCACATGAAGGAAGGGGAGTAGAAGGGGATCTCTTCTTAGAGAGAGACAGAACTCTAAAGGGGCTAGGATTAGGGTTGGTGTCTTTGGATGAGTGAGTGGCACATGAGGGAGGGAGAGTGAAAGGAGAAAGGAGAAGGATATGGAAGAGATTAGAAAAGTTACGTGAGGAACATTTCTTAGAGTGAGAAAGAAAATGGGGGGGCAGAGTTGGGGTGGATATTACTTGATGAGAGAAGAAGAAGGAGTAGTAGAGAGCGGGGTAAAGAGGAGGCTGTATGGCGGAAACCAGGGTGAGGTTGCCTTAAAGAGAGAGGGGCTGGTTGAATGCGGGGGAGGGTTTGATGAAGCTCAAGAGCAGATGCTAGGTTAGAGGTCAGGATGGAGGGAGAGGTGAGGAAGGAAGAGGGGGAATGGGGGGAGGAATGAGGGTAGTGGTAAGAGGGGAGGCAGTTGGGGAGTATGAGGAAGAGAAGGACAATGTGATGTGGGGCCATAGAAGAGGAGCAGTGGGGTATGCAGCGAATGGGGATTATATGCTGTACAATACAAGCAAAATATGGTGAGTTACAAGCATTGAGGTAGTGGAGATTACACGCTATGCAATACAAGCAAAATATAAGCAATGGGTAGCAAGGAGTCTATAGCCTGTGTAGCAAAGTTAATTGCAAGGAATGGGGTAATAGGAATTACACGCTATGCAATATAGATTAAATACAAACAAGATAGCATAGAGTCTATGGCCTGTGCAGCAAGGTTCAATGCAAGCAATGAGGTAGCAATGGAGTCAATGGGCTGTGAGTAGCAGTGGTGGGTGCTTACTTCGTAAGGGTGCTGGTTGGGGTTCAGGAGCTGAGATGTAGAGGAGCATTTGTTCCTGCTCTACTCCTTGACGCTTCACAGGTGTTCTGCTGGTGATGGGTTTGTCGGATCGTGCCAAGGGCGCCTTTGGCCCACACCTAAGGGCCACGCCAAAGGGCCCTCTGGTGAGGACCTCAGGCATGGGCCTGCCAGCATGGGCGCGCCAAGGGTGGAGTGGTCTAGTGGTTAGGACAAGATACTTCAGGCCAGAGGGCCGGGGTTCAAGTCCCACCTGGGGACAGCAATCTCAGGCCGGAGGGACTGGGATTTCTAGTCCTATAGGCACTCCTTGTGGTCTTGGGCAAGCCACTTAACCCTCCATTGCCCATTTTCCCTGTAAGTATTAGCGTATGTGTCTCATATCCCCTCGTGTTAAATGTATCCCCCAATTGACCGCTTTGACCCGGTGAAAAGCGGGATATAAATACAGCTAAATAAATAAATAAGGGGTGCTTCTTAATTTAATAAGTCTGGTGCACAGGCCCGATTGGCCTTAGGGAGCTGGTGGGGGAGGAGCGATCTCTCCCTTTCCACTCCCTGACGCTGATCAGGGCAAGCCCCGGTGTGTGGCTGAGTGCTCAGCCCAGATGCTCAACACTAATATATGAGAACTGCGTACAGTCAAATGTCTCTGGAGAGCAGCTTCTAAATATCTTTTCCTGTAAAGAAATGTCACACTAGTACTGGAACAACTGATTTGGCATAGCTTACCATAAAATCAGTTTGTGACTAAAGTGGAACTGTGTTGCCATGGAGAGGAATGGTTATTCTTTTGTATGCATGCATTTCACTCTCCAGAGCAGGTACAAAGTTCATGGACACTGAGGTGCCCATGGGCATATTTAAACGGAATCTCTGCTAGGAGTTTCAACCTGAAAATGTACTTGCAGACTCCTTGTACAAAGCCTCCTGTAGAATTTAAATAAAATTAGAAAGATAAAGGTTCATGACTTCTCTGTAAAGAAGGGCTAAGGAGGTTAGGGCTCTTCAGATTGGAGAAGAGACGGCTGAGGAGAGATATGGTGAAGGTCTATTAAAAACTGAGTAGAGTGGAATGAGTAAGCATGAATCAGTTGTTTACTCTTTCAAAAAGTACCAAGTACACACGTTATTTCACTCAACATAGGTTCAGTCTCAAAACTCACCTCTTCGAGGTCGCTTTTGGGTCCTGATCTGCTTAGTCTCCTGCTCTCCAACTGTGTGTTTCCATAATACTCCCCTAGACATATCCTAGCCCCCAGTTGTTGTGTTGTCTGTCTGGACTAGACTGTAAGCTCTGAAGAGCACTGACTGCCTCTTACATACCTTTCTACAGCACTGTGTATGCCTTGTAGCGCTATGCACATGATTAGCAGTTGTAGTAGTAGAATTTGTTGCCGGACAATATGGTAAAAGCAGTTAACATAGCTGAGTTTAAAAAAAGGTTTAGACAAAGTTCACGAAGAAAGATTCCATAAACCAATATTAACAAGTCAGATTTTGGAAAGCCACCGTTTATATTCAATGAGCCTTTTGTAAAATATACAGCATGACCTTCCAGGATGACCTCTGCAACATTGGGCTTCATGCCTTGGAAAAATGTTCCCATAGTTGTTTGGCCAAGATACCTTGCAACTTTAGTTATAAATTATTTGTAACTTTAAGTCCGTTGGTCCAGTCTCTTTGATGTCCAGTATTCCTAGAACGCATGTTCCGAAAATGTCTATCAAGAAGTTTTCAATGTCTGCTGGTGATCCATTACAGAGGCTATAAAGAGGGCATTTGTATGATGGTTTAAAAGAAAGCGATGATTATCATAAAATCAAGATACTAATATCCTTTCAGGCATGTTTACTAAAGTCCGTTGCTGTGCGGGTCCCCGTTAGTGTGCTGGTGCCATATAAGGAGTGGGCGGGCCAGGCAGAAAAAGGAAAAAAACGGACCGTAGGTTTGTGAGTCGCGCTAATGTGCGGGTCCCACATTAGCGCGTGAGAAGGCTAAGTGGGGCGCTGCTGCACAACCTAACAACACAGCCGTAGTACAACGGTGAAGACATTGACCTATGGTGCAGGGTTCAGGGGTTCAAACCCCCATTGCACCCAACAAAAAAGACCAGCTGAGGCATCAAATTTTATGGGCAAAAGTGGTGTAGGAGGCATATTGATTATGGGCGGCAGAAGGCGGCGCACCTATTTTGTTAAACGGCATGAGACGGCGCACTGTTTATTGTGGGCGGCAGAGGGCGGCGCGCTGTTAAGGTTGGGCGGCAGAGGGCGGCGCACTGATAAAATTGGTCAACAGAAGGCGGCGAGCCGGTGGGCAGAAGGCGGCGCGCTGATGTGTGAGGGGGCAGCCCAATAGTGGGAGGGATAAGTGGCGCGCTGATGTGCAAATAGCAGGAATGGAGCCATAGGACAATGGTTAAGACACTGACCACCCATGCAGGCACAATGGGTTCAATTCCCCCCAGTGCCCATTGAAGACAGCTGGCTGAGGCAGTATTTTAAGGGGCATGCCCATGTTGGGCGCTGTTAATGTTACGCGCCAGAAGGCGGCGCGCTGTTAATTCTAATTTTGTGCGCCACAAGACGGCACGCCAATGGCTACAAGGCTGCGCGCTGCTGCTCAAACACAGGAACAGAGCCACAGCACAATGGTGAAGACACTGAGCAATGGTGCAGGGGCCATGTGTTCAATCCCTCACAAAGCCCAGAGAAAAAGGCTAGCTGAGGCAGTATGTTTTATGTTGGGGAGAGCTGTAGGAGGCTCTATAATTTTAGTTTTATGATAACTACTAGCAAACGCACTCTCACAGCATATTAATATAGGGCCGCCCATAAGGCACATGTTACAGTGCACCGTCTGCCAAGGCACCCTAGAATGTCCCCTATAGGGCAGCATGTATGTTGCGACACAGGATAATGTATGGTGCACCCTATATGGATGGCAACCATACAGTGCCCTATAGGGCGCCCCATAAAGCACCCTCAGAGGCACCTTATGGGTACAGTACACTGAGGGTGCTATTGCTGACATCAACATATGTACAGTAAACTAAAAAAATATGCTTTGAACACCTGTCTCACAGAACCCCAATGTGGGTTTGAACTCATCACCTCTGGCTGCACAGGCAGTGACCTAACCATAGCTGTATGGAAGCCCCTGGCTGGCTGCAGATAGCCTGCACGTCATCTCACAGATAGTATGCCAGGGTAAACAGGATAGGGTTAGGCCACACGTACCCATGATGCACTGCACATGCAAATTAGCTGTCCACAGATGGACACAAGATGGGAAATGCACCCCCACAGCACCTCGGCCCTGTTGGGGGACGTTACCCGGGTGCACCCACACAGCAACTCGGCCTGGTAGGGGCACTGACCGGGTGTTTTACTGGCACAAAGTAGCTACACAACGTTACATCGTGCGGGTTCTGGCCTCACCCTGAGTGTACAATGAGGCGCCCAGGACCAGGTCTACAACACTTTCCATGGCTGATGGAGGCCAAGCGGGAGTTCCAAAGCAGTGTTAATGTGTAAGATAGCTAGTTTCTGCACAAACACCATGGATATCCCAGTCAGGCACAGCCGTAGCGTGCGCCCCCCAGAGACAAACATGGTCCCCCATCAAGAGATCCACACTCTACCTCCCTGCAAAGGTGGCAGTAGAGGGCAACATCAACCCCAGTCCTGCTGAGGAACACCCCCCACACACAGCCATAACACAATAACAGACAAACATATGACCAGGTATGGTAGGTTGCACCCCACCACCAGGTATTCCCCTGCAGCAAGCCAACTGCACCCTGCAAGCCATTCCAGCAAACCACATACCATCTACAAACAGTCTGCTGGTTAGTCCATAGTGCATGTTCCCAGTGGAGACACATGCACACAGAACTGGGCTGCCAGCATACACAGCAAGCAGATAACTCAGTGACTGGGCCCCAAATAGATACCCATATGTATCACATGAGAGAAAGACTGTACAGCACTATGGGGGTGCCTAGCCATGCTGTGGTCACTGCACAGTCAGGGTGAGCGTGATCTCCCAGAAGGACATGCTTTGGCCACCCTGTCTGTGTAGATGGTGGCCGGACACTACAGTGTCCCTGCCAGTGCCCTATGCCCGGTGCAGATGCATCCTGCCCAGGCCACCCTGTCCTGGCTATACCCATGGTACCGTGCACCTCATTATGCACATTGGCAGTGTGGGCTGTGGAAGGGGCTTGCTGCCAACACCCACGGTATAGACAAGCACACACTTCCACACCTATGCCATCATGGTGCTACTATTGAGAAGGTAATCAGCCTTGCCCACCAAGACCGCTCCTGAGCACGGCAAGGCATGGATATGGTAGGCAGTACAGCTGGTGGCCACTCCCCAGGGTGGGTAAACAGCGTCAGAGGCCAGGCCTGGAGCACGCACGCACCGCAAACACCTAACAGATTGTTCGGATGGGGTCAACTAGCAGTATGTGTGGAACTAGCAAACATCTCAGAGCTGTGTATCATATACCTCAGGTGTAGGGTGACATTGGTAGGACATGCAGGGTTCAATGGTTTGCCTCTCCAGGAGACATTGGTCCAATGAGGCCTGTGGGTGTGGGGTTTGGGTGTGGGTGTGTCTGCACCTGATGGCTGCTGCTTTACGGCACAGATTCCCAACTCCAGTCCAGGTTTGCATCACACTGTTCTGGTTTTCCTGCTGTCCCTCATGGATATGCATGAGCTACATCTACATACCATGGGTGTGGTGCATAGATATACAGCACAGGCATTTGTATGAGTGCCATCATGGGACCTGAATGGTTATTGCCCCACCAGGACTGCATTGTGTGATTCTGCTCTGGGTACTGGCCCTGTTCATGGTGTGTGTGCTCAGTGGGGTAAAGATAGACGTATTGCCATTGCATATGTCCTCCCCAGGAAAGGTGTGCCCTTACTATCACTGTTTAATTGGGGGAAAAAGATTAGTGGTTGCCCCAGTTGGGCTTTGAACCTGTGACCCTCTGCTCTTGTATACAGTGTCTGTGTGCACTGCACCACCGTGTATCCACAGATTGGGTGATTTCCCTGGAATGTCCATGACTGTGGATCCGGTAGGGCCTGTGTTGCAGTGGACTGTGCCAGCCTGCACATGACTGGGCCTCTGTCTTCTGTGGCTAGCAGCCACTGCCCCCTGCACCACATGTCCTCGTCCGCCAACATGCTGGCATGAGCTTCTCTCAGAAAAAGCAGATGACCTGATTGCAATGTGGCAGTACGGGACTGCATTTGGGTGACTTGGCTGTAGGTAATGCCCATTGTTGTGGTGTGTGTGCGCGTTGTTGGGTTAAAATATGGGTGCTCTCCCCATGCTTATGTTCCCTGCAATACAGGGGTGTCTGCGCTATCTGTGTTCAGTGGTGGGTAAAATATAGGGATGGGCTGGCACGTACCCCAGCTGGGCTTTGAACCTCTGACCCTCTGGTTCTAGAGGTACTGACTCTGTCCGCTGCACCCACACTATGGCCACAGAAACAGTTGCAGCCCCTGGAGGTAGTAAGCTTAGCAGAATGGAGTCACAAACCCTGCTCTATGCAATTTTACTGTGGGGCATATGCACCCTGTCTGGTGACAGACGTGCACATAAACCCCGGAAATGGCTACGGAAATGGGGGACAGATATCACCGCGCTGGGCAACAGTGATATTATGGGCAACCATACCAAACACTCCCAGGAAAGCTCCAAACAAAGGAAATGTTTTTTGGAAGAGACTCGGCTCCGTAAACCCTTCAAAAGTTCATTTCTTTTTTCTGGAGCTTTGCTGGGTGTGTTTTCTGTATTTGCCCATCACTATAACTGTTCCCCAGCTGAATTACTGTTTTTAATAGTTCTGTTGTGGTCATTTTCTATTTGTATTTGCACTTTTGTGCTGTGCACATGTATCACACTGCTCACGTTTTTGCTGGTTTCCCCGGTTTTCCTGTACATTGCTGACGGAAATGGTTTCTCTCTTCCCTTTAAATGCTTTCTACCGCGAGTGTTTCACTCGCGGTAGTTTTTACATGCAAATTCGGGCCCGATACTGTGCGGGGGAGCCTCTCCCCTCCCACTCTCCACCCATTGACCCCGTCCCTCCGCCCCTCCGGACCTTCCTCCGCCCTCCTTTCGCCGTTCCACGCCTCTATCAGAAATTTGCGGGCCGCACTTGTACGGGGCCCGTTAGTGAGCCGCGTACCTGTGCGGGGGTGACACGCACATGTGCGGGGCGTTTAAACGTGTTTCTGCGCGTTTCAGTGCTGCGTTGCCGTGCGCTATTTTGCGGGGTGCTATTTTGCGGACTTTAGTAAACATGCCCCTTTGTCTGATTGTTAGTATTTGATGGAATCACAGGGCAGGAAAACCATTATCTCGAAGAAATATCTCATCTGGTCTTCAACTCCTTGGTGGCATTGCGGCAGCCTATTTCATATTAATCATTTCCAGAGATAGGATTACAGTACAAATTACTGTAGTTAATTGAATAATCCTCTTTTCCTGGGTTTTAACAGCAATCACAAATAAATTGTGTCTTTTTTTCAGCTCAGCCATGAGGTTTGCTCTAGAAAATTGCTATTGATCTGAAAGATATCAAGAAATCAAAAATATTGAAAGGATGTTAATTTAAAAGAAAGAAAGAGATTGGCTTAGGGGGTTATTCTGAGCCATGAATAGTGGGGATGGATGTCCATCCCCGCTATTTGTGGCTTCTCCTGCCTCCAAATAACTTCCCCGCCGGTTGTGCATGCAAGTTAGACAGGGGCGGGGAATGGGCAGCCCTTAGGAAGCCAGATTGGGGGTCGGACTGCGGGGAAAAAAAAACCCTTTTTCAAGGAGCTGGCATCGCAGCTTTTAAATTTAAATCATTTTTATTGTTGACGAAACAAATGAATACGGATACGACAGCCTCAATGGTGCGTGGAAACTTGTGCGTTGTGTTCAAGGTACATTACAAGTGCAACATAACATACAATGGTCATTTCAACTTACAGCCACTTTAACTCTCTGTAACCCCCTTCCTCCCTCTCCCCTTCTCCCTCCCTTCCCCTCTACCTCCCCACCCTCCCCACATCTCTCCTCCACATCAAAGTAGGCTGGCTTCATCCCAAATGGCGTAAGCTAAAGCATTAACATTAGTATAAATCAACTGGCTAGCTATACACAAGACAGTCCTAAACAAGTTAATCCTAATCCAGTGCTTTTAAATTGATCCTAAACAGCCGAGAGACCTTCAGACAGAGGCCCCCAACTACGGCCCATACTACGCAAAGACGCAACTTATAGCCATGCGCGCCCTCTTGGAGAAAGGGATTGAATATAAGGCTCCCAAATCATCATATACCGATCCTTGTGCTGCTATGTTCTCCATCTGCATCAGTCCATGTAAACTGTTGCACCATGCCCAATAGGCCAGGGGTTCTGGATCCAACCAGGTTTTTAATATATTCTGCAGGCCTAATAGACATGCTTTCCATGTAAATAATTTCTTCCCTTGACCCCTCAACCCCAGTCCTCTCATATCTCCGAGCAATAACCCTTTCTTCTGGAATACTACTGTCTGCTTAAGCATATTAGCCACATACTTTCAGAGCTTCTCCCAAAAAACCTGTACCCCCGGGCATTCCCAGAACTGGTGACCCAGGGTGCTCCACGCTGCTGCACACTTCAAGCAATTACTGGTTTCCACTAAGTCGGCTGCTCGGGCTCTCACAGGGGGAAAGAATCCTCTCAAAGTTACCTTACATAGGACCTCACACAGTTTCACCTCTGTAGTGACCTGTGATGCTCTCTGAAGAGCCTTCATGAGGGTCTCTCCTGAGCAGTCCGTTCCCAGCTCCACATTACATTTCTGTGCCAAATCTTGATTCTCCGCTTTCCATGCCAGTAACACCCAGGACTTCCGCATCTGGGACAGCAACATCCTCTTCCGCTCATCTATTTCAAAAACCTTGCCTACACAGTCCAGAAGGTCTGGATTCACGTTGGTTTCCCCACCGTCATAATATAGTGGTGCAACTGATGCAATGCAAATCCACCCCCTGATGGGAGCTGACACTCCCATGTCAATTCTGCCAAGGGCTTAAATTGCCCATCTGATGCTACAAATTGCGAGAAGCGGGCAAGACCCTGCCTTTCTCATATTCTAAACTCCTTAGAACAATCCACAGCTGGAAAGTCAAGGTTACCCTTTAAGGGTAGAAACCCCAAATGAGTTGGAGCTTGATTCATCTGATGATACAGCACTCGCCAAGCCTCCCACATCAACCTTACCAATGGGCATGCGCGTATCTGTGCTGGCAGCCGCATCCAAGAAGCATGCAACACGCATACAGGATTTTGTGTCCCCAAGAGTGCAGCCTCCAGGTGTAGGGGGGTAGATGTTCCACCATACAGCCAGTCCCAGACGTGGTGCAAGAGACAACTTATTTATTTATTTAGCTGTACTTATATACCGCTTTTCACCGGGTCAAAGCGGTTTACAAAAGCAGGGGTGAAATACAATGAAACTTATATTATATTGCTCTAAATCTGGGACTCCCAATCCCTCCCTCTCTGCATCCCCAGTCCACCAAGCAAAAGCAATGTGAGGCCTGTGCCCCTGCCACAGAAAAGAACTGAGGTTATGTCGCCAGTTGCGAAGGTCCTTCTTCCTTAGGCGCAATAGCAGTACCTGCATCAGATAGAGCCATCTAGGGAAAAGCATCATTTTGTAAAGGGCGATCCGTCCCATGAGCGATAAAGGCAAGCTTTTCCACTTTTGCAACTGCTCATGCACTTTATGTAACAGCGGCATTACGTTCAACTGATACAGTTGCGATAGTGTAGCGGGGACCTGTACTCCTAAATACTTAAAGGACTAGTCTGTCCACTTTAATGGGAATGCACCCTGCCAGGCGCCTGGCAAATGTGGGTCAAGAGGCAAAGCCTCTGATTTGTCCATATTTAATTTCAAGCTGGAACAGTCCCCATAGTTGCAAAGAAGCCCCAGGAGAGCCAGTCATAACTTCTGGGGATTACATAGATGCACCAGGATGTCGTCTTCAAATGCTGCAATCTTAAAATGTCGCATACCCATCTTAACCTTTTCAATCGTCCCATGAGCCTGAACGTTTTGAAGTAGCGGCTCTATAAACAACAGAGAAGCAGGGGAGACAAAGCACAACTTTGCCGAGTGCTCTGGCCCAGTGGGAAGTCCACGGACACCTGATCATTTACCACCACTGCTGCTCGAGGAGCACTATACAAATGTCTCAGCGCCTGCATAAGCAGTCTCTCAAATCCGACACAATGAAGAACTTTGAATAGAAAACTCCAATCGACCAAATCAAAAGCTTTTTTTGCCATCAAAACTTACAAGCAAAGAACTGGGTCATCCTATATCCTCCATTGCCATTGAAGTCAATATACGACGCAGGTTTAACACCGGGTGTCGGCCTCGCACGAAGCCCACCTGGGCTTCCTGAATTCAATCCGGCATAACATGGGCCAGGCGGTTAGCTAAAATTTTGGCTAATAACTTGTTGTCACAGTTCAATAATGATATTGGCCTGTATGAAGCTGTTTGCAAGGGGTTGCGGCCTGGCTTCGGCAACACTACTATATGCACCGTATTATTCGCATATGGAAAGGTCTGCAATTCAATTTACTGTGTAAATACAGCTTGCAATGGGACTTTTAACTGGTCCCTTATCAATTTATACCAGTCGATACTAAAAGCATCAGGTCCAGGGGCCTTAAATGCCTTCGATTGTGCTATCGCATATTCCACTTCATCTTCTAATATGGGCCTAATCAGGAGGGCACCGTGTTCTGCCGTCAAAGCCGGGAGCATCGCTCCTTCTGGACAGGAAGTGCCTCCTAGTCTCACCCCTTCCCCCAGTGCATAAAGGGCCTGATAATAGCCACGGAATGCAGTCACAATCTGGCTATCTTCCATTACCGCCCTGTCCCTTACCTTGAGCGCCGCAACCCTTCTGGGTCCCTGATGGCTCCGAATTAAGGCAGACATAAGTCTTCCCGCCTGGTTTCCATGTCTTTAGAATTTATAATGATAATATAACAGTGATTTTTTCACCCTCCTGTGCAGCAAAGTATTCAATTCCACCTGTAATGCTATCAATTCCCCTTTTCGCGCTGAAGTATACTGGCATCCTAACACCCTTCGAACTTCCCCAATTTGTCAGGTCAGCTGCAAGATTTGAGAATCCATCCTTTTACGCTGGCTGAATTCAAAGCTCATTATTTCCCCATGTAAAACAACCTTTGTGGCCTCCCAGAACAATGTGGGGTTGTCCTGGTTCAAAGCATTAGCAGAGGCGTATTCATCCCACTTATCCTGCATGAAACACAGAAAAGAAGGATCATTTTTCAAATGTATTTGGAATCACCACCTGTGTGTTCTCTGGTACTTCCCCTGTGCCTCTAATTCTATCCATGTCGGCACCTGGTCCGAAACTAATATGGCCTCAATCTCTGCTTTCCACACCTGCGGCAACATGGCTGCTGAAAGCAGTCAGTAGTCTATGCAGGATAAAGTTGCATGTGCTTGGTAGAGATGAATGTAGTCTTGGTCCTGTGGATTCAGAACCCTCCATACATCCACCAAATCCCTAAGTTCACACAGACCCTCAATCCCCCACTGGGATCCCGTCTTCCCCCCTAAGCCTGATGGTGCCCTGTCCTGTGTTGGATCCAGAACACTGTTAAAATCTCCACCCACTAGCAAAGTGTGCTGGGGAAATTGATCAAGTACCCTTGCCAATGCCTCAAAAAAGGATTGGTCTGGAACATTGGGGCTATAAGCATTACAAAAAGTGTAATAGGTATTTAGAACTTTCCCTTCCACAATAAGATATCACTCCTGCTTATCTACAATCTGCTTCTCCAAGGTAAAATCAAGGCTTTTACGAATTAAGTTGGCTACTCCTGCTCTATGTGAGCAGGCCACTGCCCCATAGGACTGTCCCACCCACCAACGTTGCAGCTTTGCATGTTCCTTTTCGTCCATGTGGGTTTCCTAGAGAAACACCACATCTGCCTTCAGATCCCTTGGCTGCCTCAGCACTTTCTGTCTTTTGATCAGGGAGTCTATCCCACAAATATTCCATGATAAGCACCGGATTACCTTGTCACCCATAGCCATCCGTCATTAGGGTTATGATTGACTTTGGATTCCCTCCCTTGTATTTCGGGTCCCCACCCAGCCTTGGGTCCCCTTTCTCCAACCATTCGAAATTCGTGCTTAAAACTATCCTCAGTCATTCCCCACTCTTGTGCCAGCCCTCGCTACAAGATATCACTAAACTCCTAAATATAGGAGCCTAAAAAGTGGGTGACAACAGGTAACTTTAAGGCAGCAAAAAAGAGTGGTCAAAATATCCAGATTTTATTTAAACTCCTAAATTTAGGTGAATTTTCCGCAGAAATCTTAGGCTCCTATGCATGACTGAAGGGGGATACATTTAGGAACCTAACTTTAGAACCTTAATTTAGACCTCAATGGAGTGGAGGAGTAGCTTAGTGGTTAGAGCAACAGTCTACTACTTAAAAGATCTGGGCTTGATTCCCACTGATGCTCCTTGTAAGTGCTGGAGCTCTAGGCAAACTTCAAGCTTTATGCCCCCTCTGGCTGTCAAAGTATATTATTTAGCTTTGAATGGCCTACTTTTGCTGTCCTAGGTGACCGTCTAGTTTGCCTAGTGGTTGGGCCGGCCCTGCTTGTGACCTTGGGCAAGTCACTTAGCCTTCCATTGCCTCACGTACAAGCTTAGATACCTGTGTCCCTACATATAATTTGACTTGAACTATCATTGGAAAGGTGTGAGTTCAATACCGATATATAAAATATTGGGCCCTGAGTTTCCAGCAGTAAGTAGTTGATTATACTTCTGCTTTAATATATTATTGGTACCTAACTTTACTGAGTACTGGTACCCAAGTATGATCATTACTCCAATACCATATATACATTTATTTGCCTCAGGAGCCTCCTTTTTCTCTTTAGACTTCCAGTTTTGTTGGAACTGGCGCCTACTGTGGCCATTTGCACTTAAATCTTACTAGTCTCTGTGGTTGATAGCTGGCTAAATTGTTTAGGTTCAGGATATGCGACTGTGGTTGCTTTTTTGGACTCTGCAGCTGCTTTTGATTTTGTCCTTCATTTAGGCTTGTTAGGAAGATTAAGTATTTATGACTTAGCTAAAGTGCTGGTGCACTAACAGGGAATAGAAAGTTCTTGTTGTTGATCAGATGTCGGATTGGTTCCCGTTAAACCGTGGTCTCCATCGGGGTTTGTCTTTATCTGCATTATTTTTTAATATCTATATTCATCCTTTATGTGATGTATTGCAATATTTGGAGATCCAATATCATTCATGTTGTTGTTAAGTGCCATCGAGTCGGAGTCGACTCATGGCGACCCTCTGGATAGCTATCCTAAATTGTGTTCGGTCTTCAGTCAGGCGACTCATTGTTCACAGACTGGTACCCGTAGCTGCTGTTATTGTATCGATATCATTCATAAGTGGACAATATTATGATTTTTCTTCCTTTATGAAATTATCCTCTCCACACTTTAAAAAAACTGTTGGATTGTATTTTGAAGGTAGCATCTCGGCTTTCAACTCAGGATTTAGGATTGAATGTTCCAAAGATGGAAATTTTAGTTATTCATCATGTGTCATCTCGCTAGCTGCCTGAAATTATTTATATTGGTCTCCATCAAGTTCCATTTGTGCAGCAGACTCGATATTTAAATATTCTTTTGGATTCATATTTGTCTTTTTGTTCTTATGTAAGGGAATTAGTGAAGCAATCTTTCTATAAACTGCAGTGAATTTGGAGATTGGAGTATCTTCTTCTTCCTTCTGACTTTAGGACTATGGCGTAGAGATTGGTATTGTCCTCTATAGCTTATTGTAATACCGTGTTGTTTGGGCTTCCAGTGTCTTATTTAAACCCTCTTCAGTGTGTACAGAATGAGGTGGCCCATCTATCGACAGGTGCGAAAGCTCATGAGCACATTATTCCTAATTTGGAGTCTCTTCATTTATCATTTTTGATTTTCATGTTTCCTTTAGATTGGTAATGTTGATTTTTAATACTAGAAGCCCCAAAAGGCATTTTACCTAGAAACCCCAAAGTGTGTCAATTGACGCATTATCACGACGACTGCATTTAGCATGAAATGTAGATGTGAATTAACGTGAAGTTACTTATTTGTTAAATACGTGCAGTATGTGATTGAGATGCACCACCTAGCGGGAACATGAATTTATACCTAGAAGCCCCAAAGTACGTCAATTAACGCATCCAAGACAATTGGGTGCGTCAATTGACGTACTTTGGGGCTTATAGGTATAAATTCATTTTCCCGCTAGGTGGTGCATCTGTCATTAATTTTCAATGCACATATTTGAACATCTTGACCTTGCTAACAAAGTCATGGAACATGACTGACATGGTTCTATCAGTAGCGCTGGTATACAACTTTGAAGAAGCATTTGCGTCAATTGACACAATGTGGGGCTTCTAGTGTTAAAGTGATGAAATTGTGGATAGATATTGTATGCCTCTTAAATTTCCCTGGGAAGATTTTATATCGTCATGCTTACTATGATCCCAGGGAAGTGGGCATTTGAGATGTCCAGCTCTATCATCTGCATATAGGGTTTGGGTAGTTTAGTAACTTTGGAGCTTTGGGTTTTGCAAGATTACTTGGATTTTTTTTTTAAAAGTGAGAACTTTTTATTTTAGGAAAGCATTTAGCTTGAGAGTCAGATAAAGCATGTTTCTGGCAGGATGTTTTATTTTTTCCCTATGTTTTGATTAATGTTTTATTCATTTGTTTTATGATGTTTTATTGCATATAATTTTTGTTATGATTTTTATATTATTTCTTGGGACATGTTTACTAAACCGCTTTAGCTGCTACTGCGGGGATAATGTGTAAATATCACCCAGCGGTAGCAGCTAACATGGTCAAAATGCAGATGTTGCAGTCACTTTTCTGTGGCATCTGCATTCTGTGTGGTAGGGTCGGGATGAGGTGGGATCAGGGTAGGGAGTAGGCATGCTGATTTTCAGCAGCCACTGTAAAAAAATTTGTCATGTGATGGCTGCCAAAATCATCCTGTTCGCGGCTACAGATAACACTATCTTAAGAGCATTAGCTGCAGCCTGGCCATATCACAGCCACTACCGATTGGCAGTGGTTCTCTCCTGAGTTGGTGATCCCACCCCAAGGCTCTAATTGGCCCCCCACAGACCTGTGATAATTTCTGGTACTGTAGATTGTCACGCTTCCCCTACCTAGGGCCAAGGACTCTATAGCAAGGGTGACCGCAAATAAAAGGTGGAAATAAAGTACAAAAACTGTTTCTTCACAGCAACTTAAACAGCCAAACAACTTTGTATTCTTCTCCTACAAAGCTTGTTTAACGTAAATCTAAGTGATCAATGGAAACCTGGCTTGCTCTTACTTTTAAAGGTAAAGTGCTCGCTATTTTCCCATTCCATCTGTTCAGGAGTGCTTTCGGTATCACATATTCCCCCCCTTAAGATATTACAGGCTGGGTTGAGGACATCATCACAGCATGTAATCCTGCATAAGCTATTGATGTCTCCCCTGTTCTCCGGGTATCTCTGGGAACATGTGACTAGCTGGGAAAGTGCTACCCTTTCATGCCATGGGCTCAACAGATTCGCGTGGTAAATCTGCCTACGGCCTCTCCTATTCTGTACTGCATAGGACACTGGGCCTACATGTTCTACCACTCGAAAGGGTCCTTTCCACTGCCTTTCGAACTTAGGTACCGCTCCGGGCAGCCTGACAATAACCTTCTCGCCTATTGCCAGTTGGCGAGGCTTGGTATTACGGTCGTAGTAGTTCTTTTGTTTCAATTGACTGGCCTTTAAGTTATTTTCAGCAATTTGGGAGGTTCGTGCTAGACGACCTCTTAAGTCTCTCAAAAACTGGGGTACAGCAGTTTCCTCGGCTCCCGGTTCTATCCACTGTTCCCGGAGGATATCGAGGATACCTCTCGGTGAGCGTCCATACATCAATTCATATGGAGAGGTTCCTAGAGACGTTTGCTTCCTCTCCCTGCAGTCATATAACACAAAGGGAAGCAGAGTGTCCCACTCTTTCATTTGACCCCCCAACCCCCTTCTTAGCATACTCTTCAACGTTTGGTTAATTCTCTCAACTATCCCGTTGGTTTGCGGGTGGTAGGCTGCAGTCTTTACATGTCGGATGCCAAAGGCGTCCCACACCCTCGCTAGGTACCGCGACATGAAATTACTGCCACGATCGGTCAAAACTTCTTTCGGGAACCCCACCTCACAGAACAATTTTATTAGTTCTGCCGCCACCGTATGGGCTGAAATGCTGCGTAAGGGAACCGCCCAGGGAAATTGCGTTGCGTGATCTACCATGACCAGTATGTATTGGTAGCCACACGGCGTTTTAATCATGGGGCCCACTATGTCTACCGCTATCCTATGTATGGGTGTCGCAATTACTGGTAGCGGAATCAACGGTACTTCTTTTGGCTTAACTGGGGAAACCCTCTGGCAGGATGGACAGGCCTCACAGAATTTTGTAGTTTCTTTAAATACGCCTGGCCAGTAAAATCGGGCTAACACCTGATCTAAGGTTCCTTGGGTACCTTTATGTGCTCCTATGGGATGATTGTGGGCCAGTCTTAACACCAGGGTTCTAAAGGTGGTAGGTATTACCAGCTGCTTACGGATATTACCCGTAGCTGGCTCTAAACTCTCCCTAAATAGAATTCCCTCATCCAGGAGAAATCTCGGCAAAGTATCTCTTCCTTCTTGGGCTTATTTAAAAGCTTGAGCAAGAGCTGGATTGGCCTGTTGCTCTTTAGGAAATGAGGGGAACCTGTCCATCAGCTCTGCGGGGACCCATGGTAATTCTAATCCAGCCCGGATCTCCGCTCTATTCTGAGAGCGAGTTTGGCTTTCCCTGCGTTTTTCTCCCTTACTCTTTTTGTTCTCCTTTCTTGGGGCATTGATCAGGTCTTCGTGAGAAGGTAAATCTATTTGCCCTGCCGTTGAAGATTCTCCTTCATCTTCCACGGCCTTGGTCTGGTTTCTCGTAGAAACCATCCCCTCTCTTATCTGTACCTGTTGTTGCATGCCATTTTGAAAGTATGGCCAATCCCGGCCTAATACTACTTCGTGGGGCAGGTGTGGAACTATGGCCAGCGAAATCTCCTTTGCTATTCCAAATCTTTTCACTAGGAGTTTGTGAATAGGGTATGAGGATGATGCGCCATGCACACAGCGGATTTTTACAGTGCCACTGGGTAGGTCAGGTACGGCTTTACTGTGGGCTTCTATCTTTTTCCAGAGGCCACGTGAAAGCATACTCTGATCAGAGCCAGAGTCTAGTAGTGCATTGGCACTTACCCCTTGACGGTCACGGCTATGAGGAAACCCTCCCTAACCTGTCCTGGGCTAGTGGTCACAAGCGCTACCTTCACTCTACAGTTGCGCTGCAAATGGTCACTACTGCCACATTTAAAGCATGCTCTTTTTGCATATCTGTCTTTACATTCAGGTAAACGCAATGCAGTTACTTTCATAGCATTTTCCTTCTTTTCTGAGAGTGCACTGGTTGCTCTCCTAGAAGCCATGCTTTTCTCCTGAGCGTTCCCCTCTGCTTCCAGGAACCGTTCAGTGAGCATGATCGCTTCCTGTGAGTTTTTACAACCCTGCAAGGTCAGGAAAGTACGGACATTTTCAGGGACAGCATTCATATACTGCTCCAACAATATAGTATCCAATACTGTTTCAAGGCTTTTACCCTCGGGTTCTAACCATTTGTTAAGCAAAGCCTTAAGGCGATAGTGTAGGGCTCTAGGCGTCTCACCAAGCATTAGTTTAGCCTCTCTAAACAAATGGTGGTATACAGAGGACGTAAGACCCACTCTATCCTTAATAGCTTTTTTAACTTCATCATAGTTATTGGCTAAATTTGGTGGTATGGTCTGGTAAGCCGTCAATGCCTCCCCAGTGAGAGACATTGCTAGCCTGACCACCCATTGGTCTTTAGGCCAATGCATCAGGTAAGCAACTCGCTCGAATGTTTCTAAATAATCGTCCAGATTGTCTCTGTCAGATAATTTTCCAAAGCTCCATGCCTCTTTGGAACAAAGTCCCAAAGCATGAGCTTGGCTCAAGTTTTCAGAACCTGGTGAAGATGAAGCAGGCTCTGGCTCCTTCTTCGTGCTTTGGATCCAGGCCTCCAGCATTTGTATGAGCGGCCGCTGCTGCGCTTCCATCCGTGCTGTAGCTTTCTCTAGAGGTTCCATGGCCAGCTCGCATTGGCGCTCAAACTGGACTGCCATCCAGGTAAGCACTTCTTTTACTTCCATCGTCATGCTGAAAAGACAAAAGACAAAACGCAACCACCAAGTGCGGTACCACCAGACAGCAGGCACTACTACCTTTTACCCACTTACTACGCTGATACCCACACAATTATCCACAGGTAACCCTGCTATGCACAAATTACCTGATACTTGCGGTGCGTCAGGCATTTGTGTATACGTTGTTCTTTCCAGTATCAGACACGTCTTCTTCTTTGGAATCAGTTTTGCTAGAAGTTTTTTGTTTTTTTTTCCTCAGCTTTATTTCTCAGAACTTTTTTTCTTCTTGCCCTTTAAATTCTCTTGCGCATGCGCCTTTGCCTTGATCCGTAGCAACTACGCCAATCTGTCACGCTTCCCCTGCCTAGGGCCAAGGGCTCTATAGCAAGGGTGTTTCCAAGTGTCTTTCTACTATGTAGCAGCAAGGGTTGCTGGGACTTGTAGTTTTTAAGTTTCACTCTTCAACAAAATGTATTGTGGCATGAGGGTCTTTTGAACAGATAAATTAATTTAGGGGTTTTTCCTTTCACAAGGGTTCAACAGGCTTAGGCAAAGCAAAGAATTTCTTTCCAAAATAATAGGAAACAGGAGCAAATAAAAGGTAGAAATAAAGTACAAAAACTGTTTCTTCACAGCAACTTAAACAGCCAAACAACTTTGTATTCTTCTCCTACAAAGCTTGTTTAATGTAAATCTAAATGATCAATGTTACACAGAGAACAGTCCATCTCATAGCATTCAGGTGTTTCAGGAATATTGGCTACGTCGATAATCATATCTTCACTCTCTTCATCACAGCTCTGCTTAGGGGAACTTTTGCACTGCAAACCTTGGATAACCTCTTGCAGCTGCTCTAGAAAGTTTCCCCTCTCATTAGCCATGACCTTCTCTAGTGTAGGAGATTGGTTATTACGTAAGCTCTTCCCTATGGCTTTTATATCAGCTTCAAACCATTTACTGAAAGTGTTTCTGTTAGGAGTTACTTTTACAGCCGTGCTATCTCGGCACTTATTAGCACTAGCTTTCAATTGATGCACAATATCTTCAACAAGTCTCTGGCTAGGAAGTAATTCTGACGTACCTTCTTTACCAGCAATGCCTTGTCTGTGGTCAGAGCTTTCTCCCCTTGTGCAGGCAAACTGCTTGACCTTGTCCTCGGGTAGCTTCCACAGAGGCTCTGGTTTTGCTTTAAAGGTATAGGGAATGGACCCTCCAGTATCCCTCTTGCCTGGAGCTGGGTTCCAAGGTTTCCCTGGTTGCTGCCTTCCTGAGTGCCTTCCTTGTTGAAGTGGCTTGGAAAATTGCAGAGGCTTCTCTCTGCCTTCTGTTCCACAGTTCTCTTTCTCTTTCCTCCAAGACTTCTCCTCCTTCCGTAAGACTTGTGATGTAGCAGACTCTTATGAGGCAATGGAAACTGATAGTGATCCGGTGGAGAGAGCCGGTACTGCAGGGGAATGCAGGATTTTCTCTGATAAGAGGAAAAAAGAATGCAGAGCTAATCAGGAACCACTCCTCACTTCAAGGCAGGTGAGAAGCCAAGTCCCTGATTGGGCAAGCCCAAGCAGGAGGCGGGCAGTGCAGCACTCAGCTAGCTTGTTAAAAACCCAGAAACAGTTAGACAAGCCAGGCAAGCCAAGGAAGCAACGTGACAACCAAGGACACAAGCACCTGGACGAGGACAGGTCAGATGACCAGGAACAGGAACCGTGGGAGAGAGAACCACTAAGCAGCTGTGATCCAAGAAGGAGCAGACAGGAGCTGGGAGACTCAAGGGCAGAGAAAGATTTCTGGAAGCAGAAGAATTCTAAGGCACTGAGAGACCCAAGGCTGCAGCTCAGGAATTTAAAGGACCCAGAAGAACCTTGGAATAGGAGGCAAAGGGATAAGGAATTACCCTGGAAGAAGCCCAAGCACAAGGTATCTGGTGGGTGTGGCACGGCTAGCAAGCTTAACAGTGGAAAGCCAGAAAGAGTGAATTTTAATTGTGAAATACAGGATAAAGGCAGAAAGTTTGATAATAACTGGTTAAGTCAAGAAAAGCCTGACTGTTTTCCTTTTAACACTCTGAGAGACTCTCTAAATACAGCTGGAGCGTTTTACCCTGCACTGCCATGTGGAGATAGGTGGGGGAAGGGAAATGCTTGCACGCTGAAATGTTGTCCAAGCAAAAGCAGTGATTGCCTAGAGATAAGAAATATAAACAAGCATTTACCTGAAGGAGGATTTGCTTAGCCTAGCTCAGAAAATACCCAGGCTGAATTACTTCTCACTGAATTCAGAGAGTTCCTTAAAAGCAGAGCAGTTTCTACTCAGAACGTAGCAAAGCCATTGATCAGCTGGCAAGAAGAAATGCCTTTAATTTCTTTGCCATCTACAGAACAGGAAGTCCCGATGGATTGCTCTACTTGTATGATTCCAAAGGGCATTTAACTGATTTGCTTGCCAGTGCTGTATGTAAGAAAATAGCAAAGTTACCTCATTGTTTGCTGTGATAAAAGAGCTTATTTGAAGTGAATAAGTGGAAGCATATTCTATGCAATTCAGGAACAGTGCTGTATCAGAGTTTTCAGTTACCTTAATGAAAAGGAGATCACATGACAGGTGAATGTGATCAGTATTGGACATTCAGTTAAGCAGTGAAAAAAGCCTTGTTTAAGTTCAGTTTCTCCATCTTGTTTTGTGCCATATTATTTCATTGACGTCTGCTGCATTTGAACTGCGTAAGCGGGAAATAAACCTCATAAAAAAGAAATATTCTTTGCCTTGCCTTATCACTTGAGCACCAACACAACTACAACATTAACCCTCAAGGGCATTCAAGGCCAGCCCCTCCCTTAACCCTCAAGGTCCAGGGAGTGGGTGGGTGGCAGACTGACTCTGAAACTGGTTTAAAATGGCTTCCTCCTGCAGCCACACCCCTCTGGTTACTCAGGTGCAAATCATTAGAGCTGCCTTCAGCTCTTACGTCATGGCTATGGCTGAGCTCCGTTCTGGCTGAAAGCTTCCTGTTGCCATGGGAACCTGGCTTGCTCTTACTTTTAAAGGTAAAGTGCTCGGTATTTTCCCATTCCATCTGTTCAGGAGTGCTTTCGGTATCACAAGATGTACTGTCAATGTTAAAGTGCCAGACCCCCACATCCCTTTCAGCACCAACCTTCCCAGACAGCTCCCTATGTCAATGAAAGTTGTCTGGAGGAGATTAGTGCACCCACTAAAAACATTTAAAAAATACTGGCAAGCAAGTCGGGCCCCCCTCCTTCCTTCCCTTTTCCCCTCATCAAAGAGTAATAACCTGGCTAGTCAGATGGCCTGTGTGCCTCCCAAGCCCCTCACCTGACCCTGACTCATCCATAAGCCCTTACATTTTACTCTCTGGTAGTCTAGTGGCCACCAGGGGCAAGATGGCCTTCCCCACTCTTGCTCCTATTTTTGCCACTCTTCAAAATGGCAGCAATCATACAGTGCTGCCCTAATACTTGGGGGGGGGGGGAAGCAGCAAGTGATCACCGCCCTTTAGAGAATAATTTGCAGATAAGTGTGATCTATAGATCTTTTTCTTTTTGAATGGACTATGGGCTTAATATGTAGTTTGGGATGAATGAGACTGCTATATGGAAATGTTTACCTCCTTAAAGAAAGATGAAAAACTGATGAACTGTTGGGACTATTGATGATGATGATGATGATGATGATGATGAATTAGCTGAACCAGAAGACTCCCCTAATGGTCAGCTCTCACAAGATCCTTCTTTTAAATGTTTTCCCTTTTAAATATATGTTTTGTTTATGTATTATTTTATTTTATTTAATTGATTTAATGGCATTTATCAATTGCACATTCGGTAACCACTCTGGTTGGCTTTTATATGATGTGAAGTGGCATTTTAGAAAGACGTCCAAGTCCAATCTGGGATTTCCAGGGCAGAATGAGTTGAAAAACATAAGGGACATTTATGTCTCTAGACGATTTCAGAATCCTACACCCCCCCCCCCTGAAGTGGACGTGCATGTGGGCGGTTACACAGGAAAGGAAAGCTTGGGTAGGGAAGGTCATCTCAGGCAAGCTAGCATAAAGGGGACATCCAGTGGCATAGCAAAGTGAAAACACGAGCCCCTATTCGCCAGTGTTCGTTGACATAAGGTCAAATACAGGGGGCATTAGTGTAGCTCCTTCTCTATACCTTCCAGACATTTGTCTGACAAAACAAACATTTTTCAGATGCTTGTTTGTGCTTGGAGCAGGTTTAAGCCTAGATGTGACTCAGGATGCCCAGGGTGTTTCTGAGATCAGGCGGGGATGTCCAGGTTCATAGGGATGCCCTGGTCACACCTCTGCTGTGCCCCCATTCAGACAAGGATATCCTTGCACTGGCGATATCTACAGGCTTCTAAAATGGCTCTGCAGACATCTCTGTGCTTTGGCCTCTCTATGCTCATTTTCCAATGTCCATGGTACGAATAGGGCTTCCAAAATAATCCTGATAAGAACTCAGAGCGTTTTAATGTTGTTGGTTCTACTTTCTAATGGCCTATGCGTCTTCATAAGCAGACTCCTATTATACCCTCTGGAAGCACATAAATGCTCTTGCACAAAGCATTGTGTACATCACAGCTACTACTACTATTACTGTGTAATCAGCATTTGTGTAGCACTACAAAGCATGCACAATGCTGTACATGTAAGAGACAGTCCCTGATCAAAAGAGCTTACAATCTATTCAAGACAGACAACACAACAGACTGGAGTCATGCAGAAATCTAGAGGCAATGGTAAACACACACATCTAGGTGGTAAACAGCTGCTCCCTGGTCCACCTCTGGAATGCCTACGCATGGCATAAGTATAAATACCCACCATCTTGTTCGTGCACAGACTTCCAGATGCATATTCTGCTTTACATGGCAGAAACCCCTTTGGAGTTAAGTTTATCACTGAATGGTATGCTTTTCTTTGTACAAACTCTACTAGTTTTTCCAAGCAAAATTACACATGTACCTCAATTCTTGTAATGCAGAGTTCTTCAGTCTTTTTGTAATTTACTGAGAGGTGCTATTTTGTCAGACATTGGGCCATTGCATTGAAACAAGTTATTAGATCTGTGAATTGTGGATCAGATGTGTCAAACATATCGTTGGCATAGATATGATATTTTACTTTGTGGGATTGTATTATTGTGCATAGTGGTTGTATATATATGTTGAAAAGCAGTGCAGATAGTGTTGATCCTTGATGGATTCGTCTCTGTTGAGGGTATGGTGAGGAAGTATTATTTCCTATTTTTATCTGCTGTTTACGGTCAGTTAGGTATGATGGAACTATTTGAGTGTTTTTGTCCTTGAGTCCAATTTTTTTGAGGCATGATAGAAGTATATTGTGACATATAAAATCGAATGCTGCTAATATGTCGAGAAATATTAAGAATATTAAGATGTATCCTTGTGTCGGTTTTTGGAGGCCTCTTATCATAGTGTCTATAAGAGATAGGAGTAGTGTTTCTACCCCGTGATTTGTTCTGAACCCATGTCATTGTGTGCCAAGTAGGGCGTGGGTATTAATGAAGTCTTGCAGCTATTGATGTACTACTACCTTTTCTATTATTTTAGCTAAAAAAGGTAGACGTAAAATTGGTCGTTAGGATGTCCAGTAGCAGGTTTTTTAATATAGGTCATACTGAGACCATCTTTAGACATGGTGGCATGTATCCTTGATTTAGTGAAAGCTCCATTATTGTTTTGAGTGTTCCTAATAGCTCAGATCTGGTCGGTTTTATCAAGCTTACTGGAAAAGGGTCAAGTGGTGACATTGTGGGATTAAGGTTTGTGATTATTTTTCTTAATGGTCTGTAGTTATTGAGTGGAAGTTCTGTCAGGTGGTATTTGTTGGAGGACTTTGCTGTATTGTTGTTTGTGTGATAGGTTGTGTTGCTACCAATCTTTGCATGTGTTTCACCATCATCTCCGGAGTTAGAGGTCTAGGTTCTGCATTTTGTTGTTAGGATTGCATTAGTGATTTAACAATATTGAATAGTTCCCTTGAATGATTTAGTGAGATCATTATCAGTTTTGTGTAATAATTTATTTTGCTTGTTTCAGTCATATTCCAATACTCATGGGGATTTTCCATGTATATGTTTCTGTTTGTTGTGAATTTTGTTTTCCTCCACCTGTGTTTTGTCTTAATTTTTGTTTCATTCTTCTTAATGTTGTGTTGTACCAAGGTGTTGATTTCTCTTTCCTCCTTAACTGCATTTTTTTGTATGGGGCTGTGGCTGCTGCATTTATGGTTTCATTCCAGTTCATTATAATTACAGTAGGTCCAGATTGTTTGTGTCTAAATTCACTTTCGGAGTGATTTCCTCTATAAATGCATCCTTGTCAAAGCATTTAAACCTATTGGGATTGGTTTGTAGTTAGTCCTGGTATGGATTTCCTCAACTGGGATTTGGAAATCTATTATTGAATGATCAGACCAGCGAACAGCTACCAGTTGGAATGGTAGGCTAATACTTTGTTCTATCATCTTATTGGGTGTAAATATTAGCTCAAGTATAGCGTCTTTTTCATGTGTGGGAGCATTAATCTGGGTGTATCCTAATGATAGAAACAGAAACATGATGACAGAAAAAGACCACATGGCCTATCTAGTCTGTCCTTCCATATCAACCAGTATAACAGTCCTCTCTTTTTCTTTAGAGATCCTCTGTGTTTGTCCCATGCGTCTTTGAATTCAGATACTGTCCTCATCTCTACCACCTCCACTGGGAGACTATTCCACGGATCCACCACTCTTTCTGTAAAGAAATATTTCCGCATCTTACTCCTGAGTCTATCTCCTTTCATGTTCACCCTATGTCCCCTAAAAGCAGAGCTTCCTTTCAATCGAAAGAGGCTCTCCTCCAGTGCATTTATGTCACGGAGGTATTTAAACGTCTCAATCATATCACCTCTATCCCACCTTTCCTCTAAGGTGTACATATGAAGACCACTAACATTTTAGTAGCCACCCTCTGTACTGACTCCAGCCTGTTTATATCCTTTTGAAGGTGCGGTCTCCAGAATTGCACACAATACTCCAAATGAGGTCGCACCAAAGACTTATACAGAGACACTATCACTTCTTTTCTTCTGCTAGCCATTCCTCTCCCTATACACCCAAGCATCCTTCTAGCTTTTGCCATCACCTTTCTACCTGTTTAGCTACTTTAAGATCATCGGACACAACCACACCTAGGTCCCGCTCTTCTTTAGTGGACAAAAGTACTTCATCCCCTATACTATATTGCTCCCTTGGAAAGCTGCAGCCCAAATAAATGATCTTGAATTTTTTAACATTAAATCTCAGCTGCCAAATTCTAGACCATTCTTCAAGCTTAGCTAGATCCCTCCTCATGTTATCTACACCTTCCTGGGTGTCTACTCTATTGCAGATTTTGGTATCATCCGCAAAGAGGCAAACCTTACCCGACAGCCCTTCCACTATATCACTAACAAAGATGTTAAAAAGAATCGGACCAAGGCATCTGGTTGCCATAGCACTGTGGCTCCATTTAAAAGCTGTGATCTCGGCCGCCGGCTCCTGCAGCTAATTTCCCGCAGCCTGACCCCCGATACGGCCAGCTACGGCCAGAGTCGGGCTGTGGGGAATGTCCTCGGCTCCCCCTGCCCCATCCGTGCCCCAGGTAACCTCCTTCTCCTCAGAGTGAGCTCCATTTACCTGTACCCTTTGTCGCCTCCCACTCAACCAATTTCTAACCCAAGCAGTAACTTTAGGGTCCATCACCTCCATGAATGCTTTAGTATCTTTAAGGGGTGCAGAGGCTAAGTTAAAGTCACCGAGAAGGATTAGGGTTTCCTTCATTATGTTATTAGTGCATGCCATCTCCAGGATAGTAGAGAAGTCATCATTTGATGCCGGTGCTCTATATACAAAGCAGATTGTCATGTATTTGTTTGATATAGCAAGGAGGTCAGTACCGTTTGTGCCCCCTATGAGTGTCATGCTGAAGTATAGGTCACATTTTGTTAGTATTATTACTCCTCCTCCCCTCTTATTGCTTCTGGGACAGCCGAATATGTCAAATGTAGTAGGTTTTAATAGGTTTAGGAGGACAGTGTCATTTTCGGTCATCCAAGACTCTGTTATGCACATTACATCTTGTGAGTTCTGCTCTAGGTAATCCTTTGTGATAGGGATTTTATTGCATTGCATTTATCAGTGTGTATCTTACCTTCTGAGATTTCTGGTATTGATTCCTATTGTAACTTGCTGTGTTCATGGTTTGGATGTGGATCAGGGGGCGTCATAGCCTTGTTCTTTCATTTGTGTGTCTCGGCATGTGTCCTTTGATTCCATATCTTTGGATGATTGGATGTGTCTAGCATGTGGTGTGTATGATTCGGTTTGTATTATTAAAATAAATAATATTGTCATACTTAAGGCTATAAGTTTGATAGGGGGTTATATAAGCATTTTGTTGATCTAGTATGTTTTATGTTACCTTTCTGTTTGGCACTCAGTTTATCTTGGTCAATGACGCTAATGCCACTCCTTCCTTTATACTAGTTATATTTTGGTGATATATCTATGTCTATTATAGTGGATTATATTAATTAATTGTGTTTGTCCCGGTAGTGAGGATTGATGTCCTTGACCTTGATTGTCTTTACTCCACTCATACAATGGCCTTAGGAATGTCTGTGTAAAAGTGGGTGTGATTTTTGGGCACATGTATCTTGTTGTGCAATTTTATAAAAGGCATTTTCCCTTGTAAAATAACCTCCCCTCTCCCAACAGACAATGTTCATAGTCGTTTACTTGAGTAAATAGCAAACTGCTGCCTAGCTAAGAGGCTTGAAGTGCTCTTGTTCACTCTGGGAGTCATTTTAGCAGAATGCAGGGGTCCCATTCCTAGGGGCGTGTATTGGGTTGAATCAGAAAATAACATTCATGCATCGTGTTGCAAATCCATGCATGTTCATTTCCATGGGATTTTTGCACAGTCAAAACGCAGATGCATAAAAACTTAGGGGTATGTTTACTAAACTGCGTTAGTGCAATTCGCATTAGGAGCCGCGTTAGTGGAAGGAAAGCCAAAAAAGGACATGGGCGGTACATCGTAACCGATAAGGCGCAGTATTGCGCGCCGTGCAGCAAAGATCGCTACAGCGCGTGCGCTACTGCGCGCAAGCTTAAGATAGCGCGCAGACACCCAAATACAGAAACAGAGCTGTAGCACAATGGTTACTACACAGACTGATAGTACAAGGGTCATGGGTTCGATTCCCCACTGTGTCTAATGAAGAAGGCTGGCTGAGTCATCATGTGGAACCCTTTGAAGGCCTACTATAATATTTTATCCACATTCTGCAGTTGGGTTAATGTTTGCACATGTCAGGAAAATTGTACCCGTCGTATCCAATATGTTCCAATAGTGACATTCCCTCTGGCATGGTCATGTATGCTATACCATTTGATAGGAATATATAGGCAGAGGTTTGGATCCCGAAAGTACTGGGCTTGGCCTGGAAAGGGTTAAGTAGTGGGCTGTGAGGAAGGTTACTTGTACCTGAATAGTGCTGCCAGCAAACACACCCTCACAGTGGCGTAACCTAAGGTGCCACATAAGGCACCCTAGAGGGCACTCCATAGGGCACATTATAAAGTGCGCTGTCTGCCAAGGCACCCTATAATGTCCCCTATAGGACACCATATAAGGCACCTTATAAGGTGCTTTATAGGGCACCGAATAAGGCGCCCTATAGGGCGCCTTATGAGCCACCCTAAGGGGACAGTACCCTGAGGGTGGTCCTGCTGGCAGAACTAATATACAATAAAAACAGACAATGCCTAAGACAGCCCTATTGATGAACCCCACTGTGGGTGTAGGACCCATGACCTCTGGCTCCACAGGCAGTGTAGTAACCAGTGGGCTAGAGCTGCTAACAAACAACTGGCTGGCTACAGGAAGACTGCACGGCACCACACCCACATTCTGCTGTGGTTACCAGGATAGGGTTAATCCACCCGTACCCATGATGCACTGCACATGCAAATCAGCAGTCAAGAGATGGGCACAAGAGCGGGTATGCACCCCCACAGCATCTCAGCCCTGCAGGGGGGACAGACCGTGTGTGGCACTGCCACAGAGTAGCCACAGACACACACATTGTGCGGGTACAGTGCCCACCCTGAGGTTGAGGTGGGGCCCCCAGCACCAGGTCTACAGCACCTTTCATGGCTGAGATACGCCATGCTGCAGGTCCCCATCAGTGTGTGATAGGTAGCTCCGTTAGACACACCTAGGATACATCTGTGCCCTGCTGTATGTCTCGGTCATGTCTAGTCCTTATGGGCAATGATGCACTCAGAATAGTGCATATCCTGTGTTGGTGCCAAGGTTACCTGCCGTAGGTGAAGGGGGGGGTGTATGGACCCATGGGCAGATTATCAACCACCACACAACCCACCCTCTGGGGCTTAGGGTGGGAAACAAGGTCACCTACCAATAGATCCACAGTCTACCCCCCTGCAATGGCAGCGGTACACATCCATAACACAATAGCAGACAGAGGGCAGTCCTGGATATGCTCAGCTGCCCCCCCACCATTATCTGACATTCCCCAGCAGCAGGCCTCCAGCCGCTGCACCCTGCAAAGTGTTCCAGCAAGACACATACTAGCTGCAGACAGTCCGCCAGCTAATCCATAGTGCATGATCCTGGAGAGAGTGCATGTACCCAGAACACAGGGGATGTCTGCATACACACCAAGCAGATAAGTCAGTGATTGTGCCCCAAAAGGAAAGCCATATATATCACATGAGCAAAATGCTGTATAGCACTATGGGGGAACCTAGCCATGCCAGGGTCACTACTCATCAGGGCGAGAGTGACCTCCCAGCAGGACATGCTGTGGCCACTCTGTCTGTGCAGGTGGTACCGGGCACTACAATGTCCGAGCCATTGCCCTATGCCCAGCGCAGATGCGGCCAGGCCAGGCCACCCTATCCAGGCTATTCCCACGGTACCTTGCTCCTCATTATGCACATTGGCAGGCCAATACTGGGAACAGTGCTAGCAGTGTGGGCTGTGGAGGGTGTTGGAAGCCACCACACACTGGATAGACAGACACACACTCCCCACACCTATGCCAGCATTGTGCAACTATAGAGGTGTTAGGCAGCCTAGGCCACCACACAAGTCCTGAGCACAGTGCAGGCATGGCTATGGTACGCAATACTGTAGGAGTCACTCCCCAGGTTGGTAAACACTGTCAGACACATGACCTGTAGCACACTCCACATACATCAGAAAGGTTGCTATGATGCAGCTCACTCAGACACTTGTACCTAACCTAGGAATTGCTATCTGCCAGTAATCCTAGCAACCTTTTGATAGATGTGTACCATATTCCCCGGTTTAGGGTGGCATTACTAAGGTATGCAAGTGCTAGTATTGGGAGATGCACGAAGAGCCCACAGTCCTGCCTCTCCAGAAGGCTGTGGATAATGGGGCCTGTGGGTGTGGGTGTGTCTGCCCCTGTTGGCTGCTGCTTTACGGCAGAGGTTCCCAACTCCAGTCCTGCGGTGCAAAACACTGTGTGGATATCCCCAAATCTGGCTTCTAAAATAGCTCTGGAGGCATTGCTGGGCTGTGGACATCTCTGTGCCCATTTTTGGATATCCAAAGCATGAATAGGGCTTCTAAAATGACCCCCATACTAGATGATGGCAGATAAAGACTGCAAAACACAAATCCTCGTTATTTCCACAAAACTAATAAAATATCAGAAAAACAAAATCTGCAGAAAATTAAATTTAATTGTTATTGATAACACAAATTAAATCCACCACAAAAATAAAAATAACCCAATATGCCAAGGAAAAATATACTTATAACTGAGGGAGCTCAAAATACCTCAGGCACAGAAATTATAACCAGCTCCACCTCTTTCATTACTGCTCCCAAGGTTACAGCAAAAGTTTTTAAGTCCTTTTTCAATTTTAAATTTGTATTAATACATGTCCTTTCTTGTTCTCTTATGGAAAGGCATTTACATGGTTTACAGCCCTGTAAGCTGTGTAAATGCCACTATCCAGGATATTCAACATGGTTAATGTCACTGAATATCCCCTTCTCTTCTCTCTTAAATGCCCCGATGCTAGCCACTTAGCATTGGGGCGTGTCGGGGGGCATTCCAGGGAGGAGCGGAGGCAGTGACAATCGATAATGGGGCAGCAGCGATATTGCATGCTGCCTGATTATCAACCTGCGCCTAAAAGATAGGCTCACTTAACTTTAAGTAAAGGAGCTAACCGGGCAGCATGCAATATCGGTTATGCCCGGTTATTGACTGCGACTGAGAGGCATTGAATGACTGGGTTTAGAGGTCAGCAGGGAGGGCTATTCATTAAAGTGGCGCATAGCCCTCCTAACTCAATATTGGGCCCTTATAGCCCGATTACGTTCCGGATGTAGAGGTCCTCTGTACGTCCAGTGTGAACTGGACGTATGTTTATGTTTATGTTTATTGGCTCTTGATATACCACCCTTTATGACAAGAAACTTGCAAGAACTGTAATGAAATACAATGCAGTCAGTGAACGCTTAATCTCTATTCGTCTACGAGGATTGCCTATCAACACAACTATAATTCAAGTATATGCCCCAACAACAGCTGCAGAAGAGAATGAAATTGAAGAGTTCTATGAACAAGTACAAGCTGAAATTGACAGAACATGCAAACAGGATATCCTGATGGTCATGGGTGACTGGAACGCAAAGGTTGGCAACAAAGAAGAAGGCAAAGTAGTTGGAAAATATGGACTTGGCAACAGAAATGAAGCTGGAGAAAGACTGATAGAATTCTGCAAGACCAATGATCTATTCATCTCAAACACCTTCTTCCAGCAACACAAGCGGTGACTGTACACATGGACTTCACCGAATGGATTATATAAAAATCAAATTGACTACATATGTGGAAGTCAACGATGGAAAAGCTCTGTAACATCAACAAAGACAAAACCTGGAGCTGACTGTGGTACAGATCATCAACTACTAGTATGCAAACTCAAGCTAAAGTTGAAAAAGAGCAAACCACTCATGAATGCAGCAAAATATGACCTTGAGAATATACCACTGGAATTTAAAGACTGCCTGCAAAATTGATTTGCTGCTTTAGATACAAATGACAGAGCTCCAGAAGAGTTATGGAATGACATCAAGAAGGTTGTGCTGGAAGAAAGCGAGAAGTCTCTACAAAAGGTGAAAAAGCAAAAACAGCCAAAATGGATGACGGAAGAAACTCTGAAAATTGCCCAGAAACGCAGAGAAGCTAAAGCCAAAGGAGAAAGAAAGACAATCGCAGAACTCAACAGAGATTTCCAACGTGCAGCAAGACAGGACAAGGAAAAGTACTACAATGACACTTGCAAGGAAATAGAAGCAGAAACTATTAGAGGAAGAACAAGATCGGCTTTCCTAAAGTTACGAGAGTTAAAGAAAAAGTTCTAGCCTCGAATTGGAATGTTACAAGATGCTCAAGGTTCTATGTTGAATGATGCTGAGAAGATAAAGAAAAGGTGGAAGGACTATACAGAGTTTTTATATGATAAAGATCAAGTGGACCAACAGCCGTTTCAACCTGTACCTTATTTTTATTTATTTAAACGGACTTGGTATACTGCTTTCTCATGAAATCAAAGCGGTTGGCACAGCAAACAATCAAAGAAAGGGGGGTTGTCAGTAGCATGCAGTGGTTGGTTTGTCGCAGTGTACTGTGTGAGGGAGTGTGGTTGATTTGATGTGAAGCTATATACATTGTGTGCTTATGATACATATTTACAGATTCATATTTACAATGGTGGCTTTGCTATCTGACTTGGTTGAGCAAAAGTCATTCTATGAGGTCCTTGAAATGGTTTTTGAATAGTTCAGTTTTGAGCTGTTTTCTGAAGTCTTTGATGTGGTTTGTTGCTCTGAGGTGGTCTGGGAGAGAGTTCCATATGGCGGGGGCAGCCAGGGTGAAGGCTCTTTTTGATGTGGCTTGGTTTGTCCTGGTGTAGTCTTTTGGAGTTCTGATATTGTTTGATGTTCCCTTTCTTCTTGGTCTTTTGCTGTCGTCAGCTGTTATGAGCTGTAGTAGGCTGTCTGCAGATAGTTTGTTTATTATTTTGAATGTGGTTAAGAGAACTTTGTAGCGGATTCGAGAGCTGATTGGTAGCCAATGGAGGTGGTATAGGATGGGTGTGATATGTTCGTGGCTTGTACTGTCCGTTATGAGTCTTGCAGCGGTGTTTTGTGCTAATTGAAGTGGTTGTGTGGATTTCTTTGGGAGTCCTAGGTAGATGTGGTTGCCGTAGTCCAGGGTGGGGGTGATGATGGCCTGGCAGACTGTTCGAAAATGCTCGGGAGCAAGGATGGGTTTAAGTCGTCTGATTGTCCTCATCTTGATGTAGGCACTCCTGGTGGTTTTCGCGATGTGGGAATGAAGGTTGAGCTCTCTGTCAAGGGTTATTCCCAGGTATTTTATTTCTTGTTTTATAGGGATGGTGGCCTTGTTTAGATTGATGGAGGGCGTGGGTGTGAATATTTGGTCTCTTGTTATGATCAGTGCTTCGGTTTTATTATAGTTTATTGCTAGATTGTTTTCTTGCAGCCAGGTTGTCATCTCTTCAAAACAGTTGGCTATGTTGGTGTGGTCAGGTTTGTTTAGATTGATTGGTGTGAATATCATTATATCATCTGCGTATATGGTGTATTGTATGTTGAAGTTCTTGATGATTGAGCAGATGGGTTGTATGTAGAGGTTGAAGAGCAGGGCTGAGAGTGCTGAACCTTGTGGAACACCCTGTGTGACGCTGATGGGTTGAGAGGTCGTTCCCTTATGTTCCCTTATGATCGGGAACCATTGGTGATGAAAGAAGAAGTTAAAGCAGCATTGGAAGTCTTATCAAAGAACAAAGCACCAGGCATTGATAGCATTCCCATAGAAGTATTACAGCAATCTGATGCAGCTGTTACCGTACTTACAAGGCTCTGCCAAGAAATATGGAAGACAACATCATGGCCAACTGACTGGAAAAGATCTGTGTTTATACCAATACTAAAGAAAGGTGATCCAACTGACTGTGGAAATTATCGCACAATCGCTCTGATCCCACATGCCAGCAAGATTCTACTGAAGATTATTCAAAAGAGACTACAACCATACCTGGAACAAGAACTACCTGAAGTGCAAGCAGGGTTCAAGAAAGGGCGAGGAACGAGAGACATCATTGCGGATGTGAGATGGATCCCTGAAAAGACTAAAGAATACCAAAAGGATATCTATTTGTGCTTTATCAACTATAGCAAAGCTTTTGACTGTGTAAACCATGAGAAACTCTGGGCCACATTAAGAAGCATGGGTATACCAGAACACCTGATCGTACTCTTGCACAATCTGTACATTGATCAAGAAGCAACAGTTCGAACGGAACAAGGAGAAACAGAATGGTTTAAAATAAGCAAAGGTGTAAGACAAGGCTGCATACTTTCCCCCTACCTGTTTAATTTATATGCAGAGCAAATCATCAGAGAAGCAGGATTGTATGAAGACAACAGAGGTGTGAAGATTGGTGGAGGACTCATCAACAACCTTCGCTATGCTGATGATACCACATTACTGGCTGAAAGTGAAGATGATCTGAAACATTTGCTTCTCACAATCAAAGAACATAATCTCAAAATGGGCCTGCACCTTAATGTAAAGAAGACAAAGATCATGACAACTGGCATAATCAACAGGTTCATCGTTGAAGGAGAAGAAATTGAAATCGTGAACAACTTTAACCTACTTGGATCAACAATTAATAAAGAAGCAACAAGCAGTCAAGAAATCAGACAATGCATTGCTCTTGGCAGAATGGCTATGAAAGACCTAGATAAGATTCTCAAGAGCAGAGATGTCTCTCTCCATACAAAGATTTGACTTGTTCAAGCCATGGTATTTTCAATAACATCATATGGATGTGAAAGCTGGACAGTGAAAAAGATAGACAGGAAGAAAATTGATGACTTTGAATTATGGTGCTGGTGGCGAATACTGTGTATACCATGGACTGCCCGAAGAACAAACCAGTCGGTACTAGAGGAGATCAAACCTAAGCTTTCTTTAGAAGCTCAGATGACAAGACTTCGACTTTCATACTTTGGACACATCATGCGAAGAGAGAGATCATTAGAGACAGACATCATGCTTGGCAAGATAGAAGGTAAACGCAAAAGAGGAAGGCCAGCAATGATGGATCGATACAATAACAGCAGCTACGGGTACCAGTCTGTCAACAAGAATAAGGGCAATAAGGACCTCACGCAATTCTGAAAAGCCCTCAAACACCACCTGTTCCTCCTGAACTTTACACAGCCTGTTGATCCCTCCTACCCAGCTATGTCATCTGAGAAACATTCATACTAAAACTACAATCTAACTGCACACCATATGATATTACAATGCTTTAGCTTTTATTGCACAGCATAATATAAACACGCTGTAAAATAACGTGATGGTAAAACCTGTTATGAGCGCTCTCTGTTAATCACTTGTTAACTAATTCTCATTTGTATATAGTTTCCCCAGTTTAATCCATGCTAAAACCCTGTTTTATGTAAACGTAGGACAAATCTTTATGTCCAAATGCTTGTTGTTCTATGTAAACCGCACTGATGAGAAATAGCGCGGTATTTAAGAAATGTTAAATAAAATAAATAAATAAACAATGAACCGCCTGACTCAAGACCGAACACAATTTAGGATAGCTATCCAGATGGTCGCCATGAGTCGACTCCGACTCGACGGCACTTAACAACAACAACAACATGACATCAGGGCGGTTTATATTATAAAAGTAACATTCAGAGTAGGCTCTAGGCCAGAAGGAAAGGAAAAGGAACTACAATCGTGATAGGAAAGAGAGGTATCAAGCAATCAGACAAGACAAAGAGAGGAGGTTGACAGACATAAATAATGAAACCAGGTCATTGGAGTGGGTCTGGGAGATTGTGGGCAGAGGCAAAGAGGTGTTTTCAAGGAGGCTTTAAATTTGGAGTAATTCTGTTCCAAGCGGAGGGATGTGGGCAGGGAGTTCCAAAAGGCAGGACCAAGGAAAAAGAAGGCTGAGTGACGAGTGGATTGCAGGTGTGCACGTGACGGGGAGGGAAGGTGGAGATGGTTTATGTGAAGTGAACAGAGGTTATGTGTGGGGGTGTAAAAATGGAGGAGGTCAGCTAAGTACTGCAGTGTGTGAGTGTTGGTAACGTGATGCACCAAAGTAAGGATCTTGTAACGAATGCGGTATTCAATTGGGAGCCAATGTAAATTGATTAATAAGGGAGTGACATGATCCCTATGCGACGAGTGAGTTAGAATCCTGACTGCAGTATTCTGAATAAGTTGGAGATGGTGTAGCTGTGTGTGTGTGACACCCACAAGGGAAGAATTGCAGAAGTCGAGGCTAGAAATAACGGTGGACAGTGTGAGAGTGGTCAAAGCAGAGGGAGAGAGAAAGGGACAGATAGCTCGTATGTACAGAGGGCATCATGATTCTGATCCCGCGGGGCACGTCTAGCCCTGCGGGATCAGAATCGCAAACAGTCCTGTACATGCAGGCCAGGACTGCAATTCAGCTCGGCCTGCATGTACAGGACATGCCCATCTAACTCAATCAGGGCTTTTAAATGGAGCTGCGGCACCATGGCATCTGGTTGCCATGGCACCGTGGCTCCATTTAAAAGCCGCGATCCCGGCCACCGGCTTCTGCAGCAATTTCCCGCAGCCCAACCCCCGATCTGGCCACCTAAGGCCAGGGTCAGGCTGCGGGGAATGTCCTTGGCCCCCCTGCCCCATCCGTGCCCAGGGCCCGCCGATCCACTATGTCCAGGAAAGTTATTCTACCTTGGAGGTGGAATAACTTCCCTGTACAAGTTGCCGGCCCTGGATGCCTGCCCTACTCCACCCCTGATCTGCCCCCTTCCCGCCCCCCCATCTAACTTCCCTGTACAACCGTTGGGACGGCCATCCCCGCTATTCATGGGAGAGAATAACCGTACTCTTTAAAAATCTCTTCTTCATTCCTCAAGGCTTTAATTGAAGAAATCAATCCAATCCAGTTCTAAAATCAAGATAAGTAAACCAAATTCAATACTTATCTGTTACCCTGAAGACTGTTGCCATGAACAAGGGCAGAATACTCCATAAATGCTATTTAATGATACTGCAATGAGCCCTCTTCACTGCCATATGTCGCACACCCCTGATTCTGGCCAAGGTTTTCACCGCTCTGTGACTTCTTCAGTTCTGTTGATTTTATAATTTGACAATAATATTTATGTTTTTATCTGTTGGAGGTTAACCCCCTGAGGATGGCACCAAGCGTAAATGCGGCCGTGTTGGGGTTATTCAAATAAAGACTTTTTCTTTCACCTTGCTACTGCTTGTTCATGGAATGTGGAGGAGTAGCCAAGTGGTTGGGGCAAGTTACCTTGGGCCGGTAGGCTGGGGGTTTGAATCCCACTGGAGGACAACAACCTCAGGTTGGAAGGACTGGGGTTTCTAGTCCCAAAGGAGCTCCTTGTGGTCTTGGGTAAGCCACATAACCCTCAGGTGCATAATGTAGATTTTGAGCCCTTCGGGATAAGGGAAATATATACCATACCTGAATGTACACTGCTTTGACCTGGTGAAAAGCAGTATATAAGCATTGCTAAATAAATAAATGTGTGCATGGACAGTATGTTACCACCAGGAAACTGCTGCATGCTCAGCGGCAACACAACTCGCAATGCGAGTTCACCTAATGACTCCTGTATGAGAGTCAAATAGAGGCCAATTCTGCTTTGGTCACATCTGGTCGCATTGCCCAGCCAAAACCTGGACATGTGGGAGATGTACCCGATTCTGCCACCATGATGGCAGTATTGGGGACATAGACATGTGGGCGCTCTCCATATGCAGAGCAGAATGATGTATGGGAGCTGCCCTTCCCAATGCCAGAACGCCACTGCTGGTGCAAGGGAGCAGTGGCAGCCTGACGCCATGGCAATGAGTTGTCCACAGGAAGGCTCAGAATGCCATGCATCCATCGTGGGCTGGATCGTGGCTGCAGGGGCACAGCAGGGCTATGGAACTTTGGTGCAGGGATGTATGACGTGCAACATGGGGGGCACCTGAGGCTTATTCCACCTTCAGGATAGAATAAGCCAGTCATGCAGCTGTGTGCCAATGGACGTACAGGGGCCTGTCCTGAATAGGCCTTGTACGTCCCGGCAGTTGGCCACTCTCCCGCTCTGCCCCCTCCCACCCACATACAGCACTCCCCGCACAGATGCTCTGTGCATGCGGGGAGCACTGGCGGCGGAATCAGGGCCAACATCTGATTGTGGGTTGGATGTCTGGCTCACCCGTCCAACCCAGCTATTCACGGGACAGTATGCCGGCCTAAGTGAACCTGCTTTAGTGAATTGCACATTAGATTGTCCCGTCACACATTAGCTGCGGGAAAAATCCTGGTCACACCCCTGACAGCTAATGTAAAGGCTTTGCAACTGAAAAAGACAACATTTCTGCGAGCAGGAGCTCTTGTTTGTGTTCGAAGGCTTTGCAACTGCCATGCATTTATTTGGCACCTTAATTGCAAATTCTTAGTGGGCTTTAGTAAACGGGGCCTTTCGTCTCTGTTTTTTGATAGAGGAGATCTTATGTTTTTGGGGAAGTGTCATATCTGCTTGTTTAATCGCTATAGATGGGATTTGGATGAGCGCCATGACTATTTCAATGTCTGAGCAGGGGAGGGGTGGGTTTGTGTTTAGTTTATGTCAGTGTCGTGGGATTATTTGTATTTCAAAATGGCATGGTTAACAAATGCTTACTGTACTTTTGATGGATGCATCATTCTGTATAATTCCTGCATCCTATAATACAAACACTTGAAAGGTAAAAGAAAACTAGTCAGCTTGGCCAGGAGAGGAAAACATGATGGAAAGCACTAATATGATTGATGAAATATTAAAAGAGTGGTACTCAAAGGGATTGAGCATGGAGAGGGGCTCAGCGCTGCATAAAGCAAAAGATTCTGTTTGGCAGTCTATCCAGGAAGGTAGAGAGCCAATGAGGAAGTAACCAAAAACTGAGTTGAGTAGCTAATGATGTCCGAAAAGCACTCATGTTTCTATGGGGTATCTCCTTATCACGTAGAAGAATAACTGAGCATATTGGATGGGCCAAAGGTTTTTTTTTTCTGCTATCATCTATGCAGTTACTATATCGAAACAAGAAAAATTGCGAGAGAACAGTAGGAGAGCGATGAGGGATCAAGAAGCGGGCAGTAGCAGTCCATGTTTCCACTCCACCAGAGGTGTGGTGTTAGAAATTTTTGCTTTGTGAGAAGAGGATAGCTTAGTGGGTTGTGTCCTCTCTGTGACTTCGGGTCCCATTGAGTACGTGGCAATAACAATCTTTAGTTTCTTTTCAGAGCACATTTTATTGGAGGATCTCAAGAAAAGCAAACTGAATGAAAGATTAAGGGGCATGTCTACCAACAGTTAACATGTGTTAATGAAGTTAAGGCTCGTTAAGTGCTGCTGCACATTAAAACCTTTAGTAAACATGCCCCAAAATGCATTGTAGTAAAAGTTCTTTATAATCCTGAAAAAAACAAGCTCTACCAGGCAGATTTAAAATGAGCAACAGATTGACTTTCTCATTTAATATTTTGTGCTAAGCAATTAACAAGCATCGGTCCAGTCTATTAATGGATATCTTGCAGGTCAACATCACATCAAACAATAGGTTAGACATGGTTCATTGACATATTGATGCTTGGAAAGGGCTCGACAAATGCACCTTGCACAATTTACCAGAGATTAAGCTGTCTGTGAACGCCACTCAAGCATCCTTTTCCTAAAATATGTGCTGTCAATTGGAAAACATCATTACTGCTTAGAAAGAGCAAAGTACTAACACATACTTTCTCACTGCTGCTTTGCTTGTTTTGTAGAAGAGACATGACAGGTGCTGAGATGTAAATATTAGACGTTGCTGTTTCTTCTCAGTTTTAACTCTGGTGCGGTCGTAAAGACTCCAGCAAACTGGAGATGCACTAGCGTTGCAAGGTACAATTTTAGGGAGGTGAGGCTATGGCATCATTTTTTAAAGGTCAAATGCTCCCATGACAGTACTGCGCACTTTAACCACTTCAAAGAATAATACTCGCCATGCTGTGAGTCGCACGAGGAAGGAACTACCTTGCCTTGCCTCAGATCCTTTGCCTCTACTGCCTGATTAAGCCATTAGACCCATAAGGTGTTTGTCCTGATATAGGAAGAATTGCACTCTAGGGAGTAAGTAAGCTATGTCATAAAACAACTTAAAAAATCAAAATATACAAAACAAGAGCTAAAATAAAATGTCATATGCCACTGAAAATGTTTCAAAACATTTTGATCACTCAACACTTTATCCATGGGAGAAAAAAGACTTCAGTATAACAGACCAACAAGCCGACGCAACAGCTCTATGAAAATGCGGCCAAAAAATATATAGGGCCTGATATTCGAAAGGTATTTACACGGTTTACATTCAAGTAAACTATGCAAATGCCTTAAACGGGGATATTCAGTGGCACCTACATGGTTACTGCCATTGAATATCTCCATCTAAGTCCCCTATGTGCTCCGATACTATCCGATTAGCATCAGGGCGTGTTGGGGCGCTCTGGGGCAGAGCGGAAGCGGAAAATGGCACTAACCAAGCAGCAGCGATATTGGATGCTGCCCGATTAGCGATCTGTGTCTTAAAGATAGGCATCGCAAATAAGAGCATCAACAAGCTGAAAATGCAACCAGTACTTAGCTACATCATGGGCTACAACAGCGTCTTTTGACGCAGCTTTGGCAAAATGCCCGGCGTTCGAGCTAGGGCACTGTTGTAGCCCATGATGTAGATAAAGTATTGGTTGCATTTTCAGCCTATTGATGCCTTTATTTGCGATGCCTTTGGTGTCTTTGTTGTCTTCGGTGACTATGCTTAATGCACGATTATGCATATACAATTGTGATTCATGCTTTATTAAAAGTATATATGAATTGCACAATTGATTTAGTACTAATAGTCCATGTAGAGTATTTTTATGTTTGTGTTTATTCAATTTGATATACTGCCCTTCTGTGATAAGCAAGGCGGTTTACATTTCATAAAATACAGTAGAGGCACGAGGCCTAGCGGAAAAGGAAAGGAACTACAATCAATGACAGGACAGTAGAAGAACAGAGGAGAGAGAAGACAAGACAGAAAGGAAACAGTTACATGAGGGGTGAGGGGAGGTCGAAGGCCAGGGAAAAGAGGTGGGTCTTGATGTTACGCTTAAAGGAGGTATGATCAGGGTCTAAGCGGAGGGAGGGGGGGAGGGAGTTCCAGAGGGCAGGACCGGTGAAGAAAAAGGCAGAGGAACGGTGGAATGCAGATGAGCAAGGGAGGGGGAGGGGAAGTTAAGGTGGTTGAGGTGAAAAGAGCGAGGAGTGTGTCTGGGAGTGTGGAATGCGATGAGATCAGCTAGGTATTGTGGGGGTGCTAGTGTGGAGAGCCCTGTGAACAAGAGAGAGTAGTTTGAATTGAGCACGGAAGGGAACCGGCAACCAATGAAGATGAAAGAGAAGAGGCGTTACATGGTCTCTGAGGGAGGAGTGGGTAATGAGGTGTGCGGCAGTATTTTGAATCCTCTGAAGTCGTGCCTGTTGAAATTTGGAAAGGCCAGTAAGGATAGAATTGGAGAAATCAACGCGTGACATGACAAGAGAAAGTAGCAAGGTTTTGAGGGCAGACGGGGAAAGAAAGGGGCGGACTGCACGGATCTGACGGAGAGAGAAAAAAGAGGACTTAGTGATGTGAGAGATGTGGGCCTTAAAAAAAAGATCAGAATCAAAGAGCACACCCGGGTAATGAAATGTAGAGACCAAAGGTATGGGGGTGCCAGAGAAAGAGGGGGCCAGCGAGGGGGATGGGGTACCGTGGGAGAACCAGATGGCAATAGTTTTGGTTAGGTTGAGGTGAAGACAGTTCTGAATCAGCCAGTCTGCCACAGTAGAAAGACAGACGTTCAGTGAGGAGAGATCAGGGCAAGAGGGAGAAGTGTGGTGAAGGAGAACTATGTCATCTGCGTAGTAGAATGCGGAAACACCAGACTGTTGAATTAGTAAAGCGAGAGGAGCTAAGAAGAGGTTGAAAAGAAGGGGGGCCAAAACAGAACCTTGGGGGACCCCACATGGGAGAGGAAGAGTGTCTGATGCGGGAATGGAAGGAGAGGTGGAGAGAACAGCACACGACCAGGAGGAAAGAAAGGAGTAGAACTAGTGGTAGACGGTGCTGCAAAGACCCGCTTCCCATAGTCGGAGAAGAAGAAGGGAGTGGTCGACTAAGTCAAAGGCAGCAGAAAGATCAAGAGCTACTGCCACCAAGATATCCACGCGATCGTGAGCCACATGCAGTGCATTGGTGAAAGCAAGCAACACCGTTTCAACACTATGGCCTTGACGGAATCCAGATTGACGAGGGTGTAAAAAGTTAGTAGAGTCAAGGTGGTGAGAGAGTTGTGCAAAGATGATTTTTTCGAGGAGTTTAGAAAGAAAGGGAAGATTGGAGACAGGACGGTAGTGGGCGGGAACCAGAGGATCAAGAGAAGGGTTCTTAAGGATAGGACAGATCAGAGCGTGCTTCCAGGGGTGGGGGAAAGACCCTGTGGAAAGACTAGAGTTGAACATGGAGAGGATATAGGGAAGAAGTGCTAGAGAGGGGGTAAGCAGCCAAGAGTAGGGGATAGGATCAAGAGGACAAGAGGTCTTTCTGGAGGAGGAGATGAGTTATTTTTGACTGGTGAGGTATGTTTGTGCAGCTTTGTGAGCCAATGTTTGGCCACTAGATTTTGGCTGCATTTTCATAGAACCATTGCATCCTCCCCCCCCTCTCTCCCCAGGCACCCTTTCTGCATGGCCTTTCTTTTATTTCCCCTCTTTGGCTCAGCTTTGCTCTGCGGCTGCCATGCCCCACCTGCTCCGTACCTCTTCCTCTGAGCAGAGTGCTTCAGAGCACCGTGACTCTTCAGCTTTCACAGTTCCACGCTTTGGCTCCACCTCACAATGTCTACAAGGGGAGTCCTGCTCTCTGCATTTACAGACATCCCTTATGTCCTGATTTCTTTACAATGGATAGGAGCATATTTACTAAGCTGCACTAGCTATTAATGCGGGCTTGAGTGCATGCTAATGGCCCATGATAACAGTGCATGCACTAAACAGACAGTGCGGGGTTAATTCCCTGCTCTCTGCTTAGTGCGTGACGGGAAGGGAAATGGGTGAAATAGGGGTGGAGCTTGGGTGTTGTCTGCATATCGTGGTTAGCAAGGGGTTGACAATGCGCGTTTGCTGTCAATACTGAAGTTAGCGTGGGTGCACTTAATGCCACCTCAATGGGTAGCGTTAAGTGTATCTGCTTTGCCACAGGCATGCGTTAGGTCTGAGTCAGTGTGGTATCTGCTGGGGACATGCTGTACATGCCTTCAATAGGTAGCACATGACTTTTGCATGTAAGGCATGTTGATTTCTACGCTAAACGCGTGCTATCTGCAAAACCCTAGCGCACTTCGATAAATATACCCATAGAGTAAAGCATCCTAAGAAGGGCATCATATCAACGACACAGTAACAGTAGTAGTATATATACATACTCAATGTGCTCCCGACCAATAGAGTAGCTGGTTTATGATGCTACAGAATTCTAGCCCTGTTTTGTTTGATCAACAAATGAACTAGCCAAAGATGTTATTGTATATGAACTTCTGAGACCATACATTTGTGTCTTCAAGTGCTCATGCACAACACTATTGGATAAGTCCCATGATGGCCTAATAGTCTGAGTAATCTTTAAATGAATCTAGCTGGGTAGCTAAGGATTTGCCTAGGGCTAGTTCTGCAAAAACTGCACCCATCATACAGAGAAATAGACCTACCTTGTTTTACTGGGAACATATGTGTGTGTATATGTGTATATACAGTATACAGGGTGGCCCAAAAAAAGTGAGAACATCTCGTAGCATATAAGTTATTTAAAAATTCAAAAAGACAGATGTAAACGATTGACAAATTTAAAAAAAAAGATGGCGACTGGAAATTGTCGAAATAAAGACGTTATATAGCTAAAAAAGGTAAATAAGTAAACTATTTAAGCTTTTAATTTATGAGATGTTCTCACTTTTTTTGGGCCACCCTGTGTATATATATATATATATATATGTGTGTGTGTGTGTATACTGTATACTCATATTTTTCTTAATTAATATTTTTAATATGCAATACACTGTGAGCACATATCAACATGTACAGATCACAATTTTTAGAGCCCATATAATAAATATAAATAGAGGGGTCAATTTTCAGCAGAAGTGGAAACTGCAATAATGTGAAAGCAAATGCCACATGAATATTTAAATGAATATGTATATTTAGTGATATACGTATATATGCATATTATGTGCAATGTGCATATATGCAGTGCCACTATAGGTATCTATACTTATATTCAGAATATATATATATGTGTGTATATATATTCAGGGCTGCTGTACACTTGGGGCATTTTTACTAAGCCGGGCTAATGGTTAGCAGTGCTATTTCTAACTAGGTCCTATTGAGTAAGCTAGTTACAAATAGCACATGCTAGCCATTAGCCCAGCTTAATAAACATGCCCTTTAGTTAGCCACACCCTATGGGGGTCATTTTAAATCACTTATATGCAATTTGGATGTTTGAAAACATGCATGTAGTCATTCAAATAATGGAGAGGTCCAAAGAGTGATCACAGAAATGTGCTGTAGGGATAGCTAAATAGGCAGGGGGTGTGACGGAGGCATGTCCGGGGTGGAGCTATGGGTAACTCCTCCCCCTTTCCCTTGGCTAGTGTCGAGGGAGGCCTGATCTGTGTAACTCTTGCTCTCCTACAGACCAGCCACAGCCAGGACCATTGCTGTCTAAATGATTACACGTACCCAAATGTTAAATGTAACCCTCCAATTGTGATGTGACGTGACCACCTTGATTGAAGGAAAAGGTGGCTTACAAATCTGTCTAAATAAATAAATACATAAATAAATAAATTGCAGCCTGCAGTAGCTCAAGCAGAAGATGTACAACCAGAGAGTGGAGGTTCCAGCGCTCAGACAACCCTCCATTTGTTCCAAAGTAGAGCAGTATACCATTATTTTATTTATTTATTTATGAGCTTTTCTATACCGCCCCTTCCAGAGATCAGGGGCGGTTTACAGAGAACATGGTAAACATCATAACCAGCAGGGAATTGCAGCCTGACCCTGCACAGCCTGTAGCTGGTGAACCGCACTTCCCCAGCCAGGAGGACATGGGAGATATTGAGGCAGAGAGGGGGCACATTTGCTGGAGTACACAGAGGGCATCCACTCAGAGTTAAGAGCCATCCGGCAGGAGCTGCAGGCCCACCACATGGGAGATGGTAACCTAATGACCTCCATGTCTCACACCTGTTGCCTTTGTTGGCCCCCCTCCAGGAGCAGGATGCAGCTGTCCTTGAAGAGAGTCACCTTGCAGAGCAGCAGAGGCTGACGAGGTGCCTGATACAGGCTCCATTACAGGGGAAGGGAAGGACACCGTGAGCACTGCCTCAGACTGTGCTTTTGCGACGCAGTGCCTGGGTGGGGAGGTGGACAGGGCCTAATCATGGGTTGGTGGTGGGGTAGTAAGAGGGCTCCATTTCTCTAATGCTTGTTTGACTGCACTGTAATAAATATGACAGCGCTTACTCTAGAAGGGTTGTTACTCTAGAAGGGTTGTTACTCTAGAAGGGTTGTTCCTGGTGGCGAGGGCTCATCCTTTCCTCTTCTGCAGCATCTGCTCTGTCTGTCCCCTCTATTGCTTCACCCTCAGGGATGGGGATGCCTCGTTAAATAGTAATGCTATTTAGGATGCAGCAGACTGTGAAGATCCTGCACACATGTTCAGGGCAGTACAGCAGCTCACCCCCACTGTGGTTGAGGCATCTGAAGCGACCTTTCAGGACTCCAATTGCCTGTTTCACCACTGCCCTGGTCCACTAGTAGGCCTGGTTGTATTACTCCTCTTGAGGGGTCTGGGGGTGGCACACAGGTGTTAGTAGCCATGGTCAAAGAGGGTATCCACGATCACCTGTGGGAGGAGGACAGGCACACATCAGTACAGCAACTTTTGCAGGTGTGTTGGGGTTTGAGGGATGGGTGACGGACATATTTATGGTGCCTTTCACATGACAGGGTCATGAAGACATTCATTGTGGTGACATTTTCTGCAGAACCACGTGCAGCATGTCTTTGCTTGGCTGCTGCTCAGACTCTTGCTGTGTCCCCAAGATGCACTACTTCAGAGCATTCTGAGCTTTGCCTTCTCTGGCCTGCTTTCCTCCATTGGGACCCTATACTACTGTTCAGATATGTTCCCCCTGTGACTGCATCACTGATGTGCGGCCTCTCATTCTGGCCTCACAATTCTCCCTTGTGACTATACACTTGTGTTGGGGTGCATCAGATAACATGTGCCCACTCTACTGTGTCTCCCATTCTGGGGTGTCTCCTTACAAAGTTGCATGACTCACAGTTCTATCACATTTTGTCATTGCTGTCTCAACTTACCAAGCAACCATGCATTTCCAAGGTATCCTGTGACTGCTGCTAGTCCCATGCCAGACTGAAACAGGATGAAGGCATCATGGCAGGAGCCTGGGAAATGGAAACATACATCAATGATGAACATGTGAGCATTGACTACCACTTACATATTCATGGAGTTGTCGTTGTGGTGGTTTCATAATGTCCTCCGGTCCTGACCAAGTGCCTTCAATGCAACATGTGTGCAGTCTATGATACCAATGACAGATGGAAAGTCAGCTATATCATATGATGCCTGCATAGTCTCCTGTCTTTGCTCAGGTGTGGAGAGGAAGATGAGCAGTGGTGAAGGCATCAATACAGTGGCATGCGACAGACTGGGTGATGCTGGAAGCTTCCTGTGGCCAGGAATCCTAGTGAAGTGGTCATCTTCGGAGCCACTGGCTGTGTTTGCCCTTGGGTGGTGGCTGGCTTGAGCTCCCTGCACAGCATCCCACACAGCTCTGTTATGGTGGCACTGTTCAGCCAGTAGCATTGGAATACCTCCTCCTCCAACAGTTGCAGGTACGTTACCCTCAGTCTGTATATCTGTGGAGTATGGTGTCTGCATCTCTCACACTGGATCAATGGCTGCTGTTGCTGCTGAACATTGCACTGTTGCCTCTGTCCCCTGGCATGTCAATGGTGTCTCCACCTCCACTGCAGCCTGAGCAGGCCCCACATTGCACAGCTGATAACCGTATTTTCTGATGTTCCGCGTCATTTGTACTGCTGTATTACCAGGCCTAATCTGCCCAAACTCCTGACCTAAAGGTACCTGGTTTATGGCGTTTGGCTCATCACCATGTGCAGCTGAATATTGGAGGAGTGGCCTAGTGGTTGGGGCAAGGTACTTCAGGCCGGAAGGTCGGGGGTTCAAATCCCACTAGAGGACAGCAACCTTGGGCCGGAAGGACTGGGGTTTCTAGTCCCACAGGTGCTCCTTGTGGTCTTGGGAAAGCCACTTAACCCTCCATAGCCCATGTTCCCTGTAAAATAGTTATCTCCAAGTTATAATGCCCTGTTCAATGTAATTTCAGTTTGTTCAATGTAAACCGCACTGATGCAGAATAGCGCGGTATATAAGAGAATGTAAATAAATAAATAAATAACACTGGGTATGTTGTGGACATGCCCCATTATGTCCCGTTATGCCCCTATGGATATCTAGTTACCGCCATGCACACTGCGCTAATATTGATCCATCAGTGGATGAATGAAGATGACGAATACCTGGATTTGTGCCACTTACATGGATATCACTGCTTTTTCTCCGCCTTACCTCTGCCTAAGGGTTGAAATATCGGGCCCAAAAAGCCCTGAGAGCATCTGTAGGTAGAGGACAGTCTGGTTCACTCAAACTACTTGAGCCCTGCCAGGATTCTTTGAGAAACTAGAAAAACTAAATATAGATAAAATCATGGGATCAAGACAGGGTACATCTTAGGATGTTAAGAGAGGTCAGAGAAGTTCCAGTGGGTCCACTAAAAGATCAGTTCAGTAGATGGAAAGGAGTCATGGGGACTAGAGAAAGACAGATGTAGTCCATCTTTATGAAAGTGGTTGTAAGAAGTAGTGTGGAAAATGAACATAAGAACACAGCAACCATGAGGGTGTTGTCAGATTTATACAGAGGTGCAATGATAGTCTCAGCCTTATTCTCTATTCCTAACATTCTGATATTCAATTAATGTCCGGTGCTTTCTACCACCTCTCCACAAAGAATCAAACAGCCCAGGAACAAATGGATCACAGTGGGCTCTGGTATGTTGCGACCTGACACACCCTCCCCATCAAGAGATATCCCTGCATAATGCCTTCTCTGCCTTGGAAAATGAGAGTGCCCAATTAGTGGAAACTGAAGTGCCCTTAAATGAGAAAGTTAATGCCCAATCTACTGCTAATGCACCAAATATGAAGAAAAAAAATCACAAAACAGGAAACTACTACTACTTGGAGATTCCATCATCAGGGGCATCAACTTGGGAACACAGTCCAAAGGACAGAAGATGGTCAAATGCCTCCCAGGCACTTCAACCAGCAGGAATACAAAGCAAATTGTTGACATCGTAAGTACAGAAAGTGAGCACTCCAAAATTGATCTTATCACTTGGGTACAAATGACCTGGCTAGAAACAGTGCCTCTGCAGTTCAAAGGGACTTCCAGACTCTGGGAGAGAAACTGAAGCCCATTGTTAACACTGTAGCATTATCAGAAGTTCTACCTGTTCTTGGTAAGGGGGCAGAAAGACTGCATCACATAATCAACTTTAATACATGGCTCAAGACCTGGTGTAAACAAGAAGGATTTAGATATATAAGTGACTGGGGAAATATATGAAACAAGAGACTAAACTGTGTTGATGGACTACATCTCTCTGTCTCAGAGAAAAGGATCTTAATTGAAAAATTCAGGCAATATGTGGACAGGCATTTAAACTAGGGAAAGGGGTGATGGATGGAAAAGAACAAGTTCAGGACATCACTCCCAGCAAAAGCATAATAACATTAGAAACAGCCACACTATTATCCCACACATTAATGGCAAGTGGGAAGAGGTGTGTAGAACAAAATCCCTGCAAAATACAGGAAAGCCAGTCAACAAATACTGGAAAGCAATGATCACAAATACTTGAAGCCGAGCCAACAAAGTTCCTGACCTGGAAACCCTAATGGTGGAAACGGACTTGGACATTGGGGCCAGAACAGAAACATGGTTTAATGGAGGGTTGGCCCTACCCTCGTACTTAATCTCCCCACCCCTATATGTAACACCGCTTTGACCCGGTGAAAAGCGGTATATAAATGCAGATAAATAAATAATGAGTTACATGAATAGGATATAGCCATAGCTGCCAGTAATTTTTTTAGATGAGATAGAGAAGGCAGAAAAGGAGGAGGAGGAGCCCTATATGTAGAAAGCAATTTCAAAGCTGCTAAAATGCAGAGATCATGGAGTAAACCCCTAAACAAAGGCATGGGGAGGGGTGACCTGCATGGAGTGGCAGGTGCACCTACTCTTGCTACCTTGCTGGGCAGACTAGATGGACCATTCTGGTCTTTATCTGCCGTCATTTACTATGTTACTATGTTACCATGAAAGCGCAATGGAAAGCTACTATTCAGGTGCTGGCATTATCTGCCACAGGGCCTGTTCTCCGAATCTTCTCCCTTTCCTTATTCATTAAACCAACACATCACATCACATTTTTAGACCACCCTCATCAGTTTACTATCTATCAAAAATCCTTCTATCACTATTAATATCATATCTCACTTCACACAATACCTTTTAATCACTTGTTCATACCATCAACTACATCCTCTGTTCTCTCTGCCTTGCCTTGCATGAAGAAAAATGAATATTTGAGTCATGGCACAAACTGAATGGATCTCTTAGCTTGTGGCCTACTTCTGACCAGGTAGCAAAACGTAATCTCGGTCCTTGGCTTCAGTTCTCTAAATTCAACAGCAAATAAGGAAATACACAGATACAGAGACTTATATAAAACAGTACAACTTAAACTTAAGTGAGGAATTCACAGATGTGCACACTTGTGCAAGTTCCCATGATTCCCTTCTTAAGCTAGGCCGTCGCACCTCCTTTTATTAGGGAAAAACTGTTACATGGTACAAATTCAGCTCTACATCAAGCTTGGTTGAAGCGACATGTTATAGCTCAGAGCACAGACATTTCTCAGCTGCAGCATTCTGATTTGTTCTCATAAACAATATCACCCTACAGTACAACCTTAGCTTTTATAACACATCTCTCTCCAGGCTGCTAGGCTAAAGACTGTCACCAAAATAGGTACATAAGAACATAAGAACATAAGATATGCCATACTGGGTCAGACCAAGGCCCATCAAGCCCAGTATTCTGTTTCCAACAGTGGCCAATGTAGGTCATATGTACCTAGCAGTTTCCCCAAAAGACACAGGTTCTGCAATGCTTGTACTGGGTCAAGCATTGATATCTTCGGTCACTTCTTAATAATGGTTTATGGACCTTTCCTCCAGGAACTTGTCCAAACCTTTTTTAAACCCAGCTACACTAACAGCCTTTACTACATCCTCCGGTAACAAATTCCAGAGTTTGATTACACGTTGAGTAAAAAATATTTTCTTTTATTAGTCTTAAATAGTTTACCCTGTAGTTTCATTGCATGTCCCCTAGTCTTTCTATATTCTGATAACGTAAACAATCGATCTGCGTTTACCCGTTCCACTCCGTTCATTAATTTATAGACTTCTATCATATCTCCCCTCAGCCGTCTCTTTTCCAGGTTAAAGAGCCCTAACCTTTTTAGCCTTTCTTCATAGGAGTATCCTTCCATCCCCTTTACCATTTTGGTGGCTCTTCTCGGAACCTTTTCTAAAATCGCTATATCCTTTTTAAGATACGGCGACCAGAATTGCACACAATATTCAAGGTGCGGTCTCACCATGGAACGATATAGAGGCATTATAATATCTTCTGTTTTATTTTCCATTCCTTTCCATATCATACCTAGCATTCTATTTGCTCTCTTGGCCGCCGCTGCACACTGGGCTGAGGGTTTTAACATGGTATCCACAATGACGCCTAAATCTTTTTCCTGGGTGGTGGTTCCTAATGTGGAACCTTGCATCGTGTAACCATAGTTTGGGTTGTTCTTCCTTAGGTGCATAACCTTGCACTTGTCCACATTAAATTTCATCTGCCATTTTGATGCCCAGTCTTCCAATTTATCAAGATCCTCTTGCAATTTTTCACAATCCTCTTGGGTTTTAACAACTTTAAATAGTTTTGTGTCATCTGCAAATTTGATAACCTCACTCGTTATTCCACTTTCCAGGTCATTTATGAATATGTCAAAAAGCAGCAGACCCAGCACAGATCCCTGGGGTACACCACTATTCACCTTTCTCCATTGGGAAAATTGGCCATTTAGCCCTACCCTCTGCTTTCTATCTTTTAACCAGTTCCTGATCCACAATAGTACACTGCCTCCTATCCCATGACTCTTTAGTTTTGCCAAAAGTCTCTGATGAGGGACCTTGTCAAAGGCTTCCTGAAAGTCCAGATACACAATATCAACCGACTCACCATTGTCCACCTGTTTATTCACTCCTTCAAAAAACATAACAGATTAGTAAGACAAGATCTTCCTTGTCTAAAGCCATGTTGGCTGTCTCCCATTAGGTCGTGACTATCTACATGCTGAGTAATTTTATTCTTTATGATGGTTTCTACCATTTTTCCTGATACTGACGTCAGGCTCAGCGGTCTGTAGTTTCCCGGATCACCCCTGGAACCCTTTTTAAAAATTGGTGTTACATTGGCGATCCTCCAATCTTCAGGTATTAGAGATTATTTTAATGATAGTTCACAGATTACTAATAGCAGGTCTGCAATCTCGGATTTCAGTTCTTTCAACACCCTTGGATGTATACCATCCAGCCCAGGTGATTTGCTACTCTTCAGTTTATCTAATAGTTGTAAGACATCTTCCCAATGTCGCCTCTTAGTGCTCCTTTAACCCCTTTATCATCTAATGGACCAACTGACTCTCTCACAGGTTTTTTGCTACAAATGTACTTGAAAAGGTCTTTATTTTGCGTTTTTGCTTCCGCAGCAAGCTTCTTCTCAAATTCTCTCTTTGCCTGCCTTATCAATGCCTTGCATTTGACTTGCCAGTGCTTGTGCTGTTTCCAGGTTTCGTCGTTTGGCTCTTTTTTCCATTTCCTGAAAGATGCTTTTTTGGCAACAACAGCCTCTCTGACCTCACCTTTAAACCATGCTGGCAGTTTTTTGGACTTCCTTCCACTTTTCTTAAAGCATGGAATACAGCTGGTCTGGGCTTCCAAGATAGTATTTTTCAACAACACACAAGCTTGATGTACATCTTTAACCTTTGCAACTGCTCCTTTTAGTTTTTTCTTAATTGTTTTCCTCATTTTATCATAGTCTCCCTTTCGAAAGTTAAAAGGTAGTACTGTGGATTGCCTTACTATCCCTCCTCCACTAATTAAATCAAAGGCAATCATGCTATTTATTTATTTATTTAGTATACATTTGTATACCGCTACTTCCAGCGATCAGCAGTGGTTTTTTGATTACAGATTGGAAATTGTCAAATCATGACAGGAAATTTTTGAGGTATAAACACATTGATTAGACAGGAAAGCACAGCACACAGAGAACTATTTTACAGGGAACATGGGCTATGGAGGGTTAAGTGGCTTGCCCAAGACCACAAAGAGCACCTGTGGGACTAGAAACCCCAGTCCTTCCGGCCCAAGGTTGCTGTCCTCTAGTGGGATTTGAACCCCTGACCTTCTGGCCTGAAGTACCTTGACCCAACCACTAGGCTACTCCTCCACTATGATCACTAGTGCCAAGTGGCCCCAACACCCTTATCTCTTGCACTAGATCTGGTGTTCCACTAAGGACTAGGTCTAATATGGCTTCCCCTCTGGTCGGTTCATGAACCAGCTGCTCCAAGAAGCAGTCATTTATTTCATCTAGTAACTTTATCTCCCTAGCATGTCCTAACGTGACACTGACGCAGTCGATACCGGGGTAATTGAAATCACCCATTATTATTACTGCGCTGTATGTCTTTTTATAGAGGGTTGTAGTCGCCTAATAGAGAAAAAGTAAAATTGATTTTTGAAGAAGTATATCTCCCCACTGGTTTTTCTCCTTCCACAGAGATTGTCTGGCAAAACCAATCCCCTGAAGAAGAATCGAAACGCATTGAGGGTACCGGGATGGTGGCGTTGGGACTGCTCAGATTTCTTCTGAGAGATAAGCACAATCTCTAAATATTATGGAAAAGAAATACTAAGAGAAGTCTGATTAATTAACAAGAATGTTTAAGAATCACTAAAAAGAACCTGTTTTATGGTCATTGATGCAATTGGGCACTACCCATTTGGGGAATTTACATCCAGGAGTAGTTTGCCATTCATGTCTGAGACCATTCGTTCTTTTTTTGCTGAGATTTGTCTACATTTGAAAAAAATACACAGCATGATAAGCAGTGCATAGCAAGGCAAACATAGCACACAGATTAGACTATTCTCTTTTTATTTTCATGAGGGGTTTGATTTTTTCTCTATTAGGCTAAAGACTGTCAGCAACATTCCAAGCCATTCTCCCTTGTACCCCACTTCAAGTTGCTTTCAACATTCCCCCCTCTGATTCTGGACAGAATCACTACAAATGAACGATAGCTCAAACATATCCAAATCACAAATAAATCTTCAGTCATAGTAGGGAACTAAAGCCAGAGGAGAAAGAAAGACAATCGCAGAACTCAACAGAGATTTCCAACGTGCAGCAAGACAGGACAAGGAAAAGTACTACAATGACACTTGCAAGGAAATAGAAGCAGAAACTATTAGAGGAAGAACAAGATCGGCTTTCCTAAAGCTACGAGAGTTAAAGAAAACGTTCCAGCCCCGAATTGGAATGTTACAAGAAGCTCAAGGTTCTATGTTGAATGATGCTGAGAAGATCAAGAAAAGGTGGAAGGAATATACAGAGTTTTTATATGATAAAGATCAAGTGGACCAACAGCCGTTTCAACCTGTACCTTATGATCGGGAACCTTTGGTGATGAAAGAAGAAGTTGAAGCAGCATTGAAAGCCTTATCAAAGAACAAAGCACAAGGCATTGATAGCATTCCCATAGAAATATTGCAGCAATCTGATGCAGCTGTTACCGTAATCACAAGGCTCTGCCAAGAAATATGGTAGACAACATCATGGCCAACTGACTGGAAAAGATCTGTGTTTATACCAATACTAAAGAAAGGTGATCCAACTGACTGTGGAAATTATCGCACAATCGCTCTGATCCCACATGCCAGCAAGATTCTACTGAAGATTATTCAAAAGAGACTACAACCATACCTGGAACAAGAACTACCTGACGTGCAAGCAGGGTTCAGGAAAGGGCGAGGAACGAGAGACATCATTGCGGATGTGAGATGGATCTTTGAAAAGACTAAAGAATACCAAAAGGATATCTATTTGTGCTTTATCGACTATAGCAAGGCTTTTGACTGTGTAAACCATGAGAAACTCTGGGCCACGTTAAGAAGCATGGGTATACCTGAACACCTGATCGTTCTCTTGTGAAATCTGTACATTGATCAAGAAGCAACAGTTCGAACGGAACAAGGAGAAACAGAATGGTTTAAAATAAGCAAAGGTGTAAGACAAGGCTGCATACTTTCCCCCTACCTGTTTAATTTATATGCAGAACAAATCATCAGAGAAGCAGGATTGTTTGAAGATAACAGAGGTGTGAAGATTGGTGGAAGACTCATCAACAACCTTCGCTATGCTGATGATACCACATTACTGGCTGAAAGTGAAGATGATCTGAAACATTTGCTTCTCACAATCAAAGAACATAGTCTCAAAATGGGCCTGCACCTTAATGTAAAGAAGACAAAGATCATGACAACTGGCATAATCAACAGGTTCATCTTTGAAAGAGAAGAAATTGAAATCGTGAACAACTTTAACCTACTTGGACCAACTATCAATAAAGAAACAACAAGCAGTCAAGAAATCAGACGACGCATAGCTCTTGGCAGAATGGCTATGAAAGACCTAGATAAGATTCTCAAGAGCAGAGATGTCTCTCTCCATACAAAGATTCGACTTGTTCAAGCCATGGTATTTTCAATAACATCATATGGATGTGAAAGCTGGAAAGTGAAAAAGACAGACAGGAAGAAAATTGATGCCTTTGAATTATGGTGCTGGCAGCGAATACTGTGTATACCATGGACTGCCTGAAGAACAAACCAGTCAGTACTAGAGGAGATCAAACCTAAGCTTTCTTTAGAAGCTCAGATGACAAGACTTCGACTTTCATACTTTGGACACATCATGCGAAGAGAGAGATCATTAGAGAAAGACATCATGCTTGGCAAGATAGAAGGTCAACGCAAAAGAGGAAGGCCAGCAATGAGATGGATCGATACAATAACAGCAGCTATGGGTACCAGTCTGTCAACAATGAGCCGCCTGACTGAAGACCGAACACAATGTAGGATAGCTATCCAGAGGGTCGCCATGAGTCGACTCCGACTCGACGGCACTTAACAACAACAGTAGGGAACACCTTTCTCTTCACTTGCTTCACAGTCCTAGGCACCATATCTGGTTCACAGGCGAATTAGAAGAAGTCTTTATACATATGCTCCATTTGACAATATAGAAAAAGGATTACAAGCATCCTGCAAATTAATCAAGACTATGGGGTATGTTTACTAAACTGCGGTAATCGTGAATAACGCGCGTTCTGTAACGTTAACGATCGTAAGCGCATCATAACGCGCGTTATGATGCGCTTACGATCGTTAACGATACATAATGCGCGTTAATCGTAGTTAACGATCGTAAACTCCCGCGGCACAGTAAAACACCGCAGAAGGTGGAGAGAGGGCGGAGAGAAGGGGTCAATGGGCGGAGAGTGGGCGGGGAGAGGCTCCCTCCACACTAATGCGCTGATCTGAAGAGCTCAATTCCAACGTGAATGAAAACCTGCCGTTAAATGCACATTACAGGGGAGAGAAACCATTTCAGTGTCAGCAAAGTACAGCTCAGGCAGGGAAACCTAAAAAAAGTGATAAGTGTGAAACATGTGCACAGAACAAAAGGGCACATAAACACTGGAAATGACCCCAACAAACTAGGAAAAAAACCATAACCAAGCTGGCCAATAGTGGTATCAATTTATTTATTTATTTATTTAACATGTTTTGTATCCCGCCTTTTCCTTCAATCAAAGCGGTTAATACAGCACAAAGTTAAACAAAGGTGAGGGAAACATACATTGCATTATCATTACATCACAACAAAACACTAGGAGTACAAACAGGGAACACAGTACATAACTTACATTACATTACCTTACATTAACTACAAACAGCATATCGCTGAACAGAATGAGCATATAGCAGCAGATAGTGGGTCTCGCACGGTCCACCGCCTAAGGGCCACGCCAAAGGGCCCTCTTGCGAGGCCCTCAGGCGCGGGCCCGCAAGGCACGGGCGCGCCATTGCTGAAGGGATTTTAAATGATTTGAGAAGTGCTCAGATTGGCTGCAGTTTTCTCTCACACACAGTTCCCAACTAAGTAGGCACAGCTGATTCTCACTCACTGCTCACAGGATCGTTGGAGCCTTTGCTGAAGGGATTCTAAATGATTTGAAAAGTGCTCAGATTGGCTGCAGTTTTCTCTCACACACAGTTCCCAACTAGGTAGGCACAGCTGATTCTCACTCACTGCTCACAGGATCGTTGGAGCCTTTGCTGAAGGGATTCTAAATGATTTGAAAAGTGCTCAGATTGGCTGCAGTTTTCTCTCACACACAGTTCCCAACTAAGTAGGCACAGCTGATTCTCACTCACTGCTCACAGGATCGTTGGAGCCTTTGCTGAAGGGATTCTAAATGATTTGAAAAGTGCTCAGATTGGCTGCAGTTTTCTCTCACACACAGTTCCCAACTAAGTAGGCACAGCTGATTCTCACTCACTGCTCACAGGATCGTTGGAGAAACATCAAACCCTCCCCCCCCCGAGTAAGCTCCATAGAACAGGTATAAATCGTGGAAGGATCTATAATCCGTCCCCATACAAGGTGAATGAGCCCACAGTGACATAGCGCTGCTCAGGGTTTTCCCCACCATCGGACAGGGTTCCTATGGCGTGCACATGTCCCGCAACATCAGGGCGGGCATGACGGAATGGAAACTGAACAGATGCCGGAGAAGGGGATACAGAGGGCCGTAGGCGGCACATGCTGTGGTGCAGCTGGGCCACAGTGCGGACTAGGGCGATGCCTAGGTGGCCCATACGAATGCTGAAGCAGCAGAGCAGCCAGACAGCAACTGCTGAAGGCCCAACATGGGCACGACTGTGTTTCCCACAGTGTCACAGGGGATAGTACCCAGCAGCTACCCCCAAGGGCACGGAACATTGGCAGGCGGTGCTGGGGGGAAGCGTGGACACCTATGCAGGCACCCCTACCCCAGAACCCGCACCATAGGCAGCCGCCTACCTGCACACTGGATGGCCTGAGACTGCGCACCACCAGCACCACCAGCAGAAGGGCATGTCAGCTTGGTGGCTGAGGGATACTGGTGGTGGAGGGGGCAGTAGCAGCTACCCAGAGCAGACCGTGACCTAGCCTTGTGTATGTGGGTGCCGTGTACTGCAACAGATGGGCCCTGTCTGACGAAAGTCATGGTATCACCAAGGAATGTAGTGACTCTCTGACAACAAGGTGGTGCAGTGCACAAAATCAGTGTATTCAGAAGCAGAGGGTCACAGGTTCAAGTCCCAGCTGTGGTTCCCACCAACCCAGTCCCCATATTTTACCCACTACTACAACGTGCTAATACAGACAGCACCTTTATTGCAGATGACGTAAACATGCCCAAGACACCTACATTTTACCCTACAGAGCACAGACACCATAAACATGCACATAACCTAGAGCAGAGCCTCCCAAATGCAGTCCTGGAGGGCCAATCACCATTCCGGTTCCATGCTGCCTCTGATAAAGATGCCTGTGCTGCATTTCTATGCGCCACCCCCATGGTATGCAGATGTATCTCATGCATATTCATGAGGGACAGCATGAAAACCCAAACAGTGTTTTGCACCGCAGGACTGGAGTTGGGAACCTCTGCCGTAAAGCAGCAGCCAACAGGGGCAGACACACCCACACCCACAGGCCCCATTATCCAAAGCCTCCTGGGGAGACAGGACTTTGGGCTCTGCGTGCATCTCCCAATACTAGCACTTGCATACCTTAGTAATGCCACCCTAAACCTGGGAATATGGTACACATCTATCAAAAGGTTGCTATGAGTACTGGCAGATAGCAATTCCTAGGTTAAGTACACTTTTCTGAGTGAGCTGCATCATAGCAACCTTTCTGATGTCTGTGGAGTGTGCTACAGGTCTTGCGTCTGACAGTGTTTACCAACCTGGGGAGTGACTCCTACAGTATTGCGTACCAAAGCCATGCCTGCACTGTGCCCAGGACTTGTGTGGTGGCCTGGGCTGCCCAACACCTCTATAGTTGCACAATGCTGGCATAGGTGTGCGAGTGTGTGTCTGTCTATCCAGTGTGTGGTGGCTGCCAACACCCTCCACAGCCCACACTGCTAGCACTGTTGCCAGTATTGGCCTGCCAATGTGCATAATGAGGAGCAAGGTACCGTGGGAATAGCCTGGATAGGGTGGCCTGACCTGGACGCATCTGCACACGGCATAGGGCAATGGCTCGGACATTGTAGTGCCTGGCCACCACCTGCACGGACAGGGTGGCCATAGCATGTCCTGCTGGGAGGTCACTCTCACCCTGACTGAGCAGTGACCATGGCATGGGTAGGTTCCCCCATAGTGCTCTATAGCATTTTTCTCATGTGATATTTATGGGTTTCCTTTTGGGGTCCAGTCACTGACTTATCTGCTTGGTGTGTATACTGACATCCCCATTCTGAGTACATGCATCTCCTCCAGGACCATGCACTATGGACTAGCTGGTGGACTGTCTGCAGCTAGTATGTGTCTTGCTGGAACACCTTGCAGGGTGCAACGGCTGGAGGCTTGCTGCTGGAGAATGTCAGATAATGGTGGGGGGCAGCTGAGTATTTCCAGGCCTGCCGTCTGTCTGCTATTGCGTTATGGATGTGTACCGCTCTGTCTGTTCCCCAGCAGGACTGGGGTTGCTGGTCCCCTCTACTGCTGCCATTGCAGGGAGGTAGACTGTGGATCTATTGGTGGGTGATCCATACACCCCCCCTTCACCTATAGCAGGTAACGATGGCACCAACACAGGATATGCATTATTCTGGGTGCAGCATCGCCCATAGGGACTAGACATGACCGAGACATACAGCAGGACACAGATATCTCCTAGGTGTGTCTAACTGAACTACCTATCACACACTGATGGGGACCTGCAGCATGGCATATTTCAGCCTTGAAAGGTGCTGTGGACCTGGTGCTGGGCGCCCCACCTCAGGGTGGGCACTGTACCTGCACAATGTGACTGTCTGTGGCAGTGCCACACACGGTCTGTTCCCCCTACAAGGCCGAGGTGCTGTGGGGGTGCATACCCGATCTTGTGCCCATCTCTTGACTGCTGATTTGCATGTGCAGTGCATCATGGGTACGGGTGGGTTACCCCTATCCTGGTAACCACAGCAGACAGTTTGTGTGGTGACGTGCAGTCCTGCAGCCAGCCAGGGCTTTGTTCACATCCTTATAAGGTGTCCTATAGGGGACATTATAGGGTGCCTTGGCGGACAGTACACTTTATAATGTGCCCTATGGAGTGCCTTATGCGGCACCTTAGGTTATGCCACCGTGAGGGTGTGTTTGCTGGCAGCACTAATTAAAATACACGTCACATGCCTCAGCAATTGCTACTTAAATGTAAAGGGTGCTGCCTCAGCCAGCCTTATACATTAGGCCCACTGGGGAATCAAACCCATGACCCCTGTACCATAGTCAGTGTTGTAACCATTGTGCTACAGCTCTGTTACTGTGCTTGTTTGCCTGTGCGCCTTCTTAAGATTAACGCGTGGTAACGTGCCCTGTAGCGCTCGTTCATTTATGGCGCCTTGCAACGCGCGTTCTCGGAAACGATGTACCGCCCATGTCCTTATTTGGGGTTTCTGTCTCTAACGCGGCTCCTAACGCGAATCGCACTAACGCAGTTTAGTAAATATACCCCTATGTGACATTGTTTACCCTTGCTAGGTCTCAATAAGAATGTGTATAGAGAGTAAGGCTTTACCAATAATTCTTGCAAGCACAATATGCTGACAATAGCCAACTTCTCTTTATAGATCTTTCAGTAGTTCAGAAGTTTGTGTTCACATTCACTTCACAACACTGGTCACAACTGCAAGTTCTCCAGCAGCAGTCTATTTTTTTCATTCTGGGCTGTGCTATGCATATCTTGGACAGACAGTGTCAATAACTGTCCGCTCAGGCCTCATGTCTGCATATATATTTTTCTGTAGCAGTGCTAGAATCGCTGATCTTTGCTTCTATCCGGCTTTCAGTAGTATTGCAGACTTCATTTTATTCGCAGTAGTCATTGTCTTCGGCCCATAGGAGTCAGTGCATGCAATATATAATTTGCAGAACCACAGTTCACCACTATAACACTCCTCTGATTCCTCACAATGGCAAACATTCACAGCTACTAATGGAAGTATAGAAATACTGAACAAAATTATCTTATCTAATCTAATGTTAATTAATTATAATACATCTACCGCTAATACTAATTTATTACAAATTATTTGACTATATGGATACCAAGCTAGCTTGCAACATACTTCTATTTTGCACCTATATTCTTTAATTTTTCTCTTTATCAAAATAAAGTTAGCATGTGGCCTAATAGACACATCTCTCATATCAGGTGCACAACTTACATATGCATTTCACTAATTATGTTTGTAATTTATTCTCTAACCATGACAATATGCAAAGTATAGTTAATGTTATTACTTAAGGGATAACAAACATCAAAACATAACTGGCAGTTTATGGCAAATAAATTGAACCCATTTCAATTGTTCACCAAAAATTCTTAGGAAGGTTCTCTTATCTCAGGTAATGGTTTGACTCACATTACTCTGGACATTGTCTGATTGACATAGACATCTCAGCTCACAAAGGAAGGAGATCAGGACACAAAATGAAACAGATACATCATGGGTTATTACATACAATTCCAAGAACTATGCTGAATAAAAGGTAAATGCATTCATAATCAAAAAACTTTCAAAAACAGAGAATTTAAACCAATTAGAAATCCAATAGCCATTGTTTACAATGTCTCTTTGTTAACACTTTATTCAGCACAAAACAGCATAAAGATCAATTAATTTCTTGCACAGGGAAATTTATTTACACCTTGAATCTATCTCAATCGGTGATACTCATTTTGTACCTATTTCACTAGCAACAAAACATCAATTCTGCAGGGGTCATTCCATAATAACAAAACTTAAGATTGCATCGACTCTGTACATCTAAGAGCCATCACACATGCACGGACAATCTTCCCATTCACTCATAAAACAGGACACACAGAATGAAATCAACAGGCACATTTTCTTAACCAGGATACGCGCAGATCCCTAATCTAGAAAACAAAACTTAACCTCGGTCCTTGACTTCAGTTCTCCAAATTCAACTGCAAATAAAGAAGTACACAGACAGAGAGAGCTATGTAAAACAGTACAACTTAAGCTTAAGTGAGTGATTCACAGGTGTGCACTCTTGTGCAGGTTCCATGATTCCCCCCAAGCTAGGCCATTGCACCCCCTTTCATTAGGGAAAAACTGTTACATGGTACAAATTCAGCTCTACATCAAGCTTTGTTTATCCTATAGCTCAGAGCACAGACATTTCTCAGCTCCAGCATTCTTAAAACAAAGCATTTTGTCTTGTTCTCACCAACAATGTCATTTGATAGTACAACCTTGGCTTTTATAACACATCTCTCTTCAGGCTGCTACGCTTCAGACTGTCAGCAATATTCCAATCCATTCTCCATATGAACCCTTTCAGAGGGCCCTGGGACCCCACTTCAAGTTACTTTCAACAGTGGGGGCAAATATAGTGACAGAATTCAAAATGGCATTGGACAGACACAATGCATGTCTTTATAGCAACAGGATAAGATCAAAATAAATGTAACTATCTGTTATCTCTCAACAAATAGGAGTGACCTGCACAGAGCGGTGGGTACACCCCTAAACAAAGGCATGGGGAGGGGTGACCTTCACATAGCGGCAGGTGCACTTACTCATGCCACCTTGCTGGGCAGACTAGATGGACCATACTGGTCCTGCCATCATATAATATGGGCCCGAGTTTTGAAAGGCATTTATGCCATTTACAGCCCAGTAAACCATATAAATGCCTTAGATCGGGATATTCCACAGCACTTACATGGTTAGTCTGGCACAAAAAGAGCAGCAGCTCTTGCAGGTCCAAACAGGAAACACAAGGAGCAAGAGTGGTGATGACACAATGGCTTTATTGGTATTCTCCAACGCATTTCGGCAGATTGCCTTCCTCAGGGGGTTAAGATCATCAACAAGTACCATAAGGTGGTTACCATGTAATGAAGTTAAAAAGGCGAATAGCCAAAGTCACTACAGTAGAAGATCTACACCAGGGTGTATCTTTGAGATGTGGACACGTTCCTATAAGAGGAATGATAGCGCCGTCGCAGCTATATACTAAATAGCTGAATATCTAGCAAGGTTAGCTTTGGGGAAGCACGAACTCCGCTTTACAAATTACCTCGGAGTTCGTGTCCAGCATACTCATATACAGCTGGTATGAGAGGATCCTGGCCACCAGCACAGAGCCCTGGAAACATCTCCTTCCAAAGTAGTCCAGGGTCCTCACTTTCCTATCTGGGGGTAACAAGGAATGGGTCTTGGTGCTCTTTGCCCTCTTCATGGCCGATTGCACTACTATGGAGTTATGTGGCAACTGAAGCTTCTCAAAGCCAGAGGCCTTCTGGACCTGGTGCATCAAATCCAATCACTAACTGAATGCTGGCACTGTGAGGGGGTTCTTCCACATTCCGCAGCAGCAGCAGCAGAGGTAGGATTTAGTGCACAGGCACCGTGACGGCTTCCTTGGGAGCCAAAGAGTACTGGAGGATCTTCAACTCCTCCACCCTCGGCTCATCCTTGTATTCTAATGAGAAGGATATGGCCTTGGCCATGACCCAGACAAAGTCCTGGAAGAACATGTCCTCTGGGGGTGATTTCTGCTGCTCATATGGAGGGGAGGGTCTGAGGACCCTGGTCGGACACTACTGACTCCTCCTCCATCTCCCATGCATCGGAGTCCGACTCTGAGAGGAAATTGAAGAAGCATTGAGCCTTCTCTCGCTGCTGTCCACGGTCAAGCAGAGAGGCCAAGTGTCAGTGAGGCTGAAGGTGCACTGACCACTTGCATTGGTGCATCGTGACATTGGCTGGCTTTGGGAACCAGTGTTGATTCTGACCACCGACCCAATGCACCTGCTGCAGCAGGCAGTGCATGGGTCTTGAGGATGGGCTGGATGGAGTGCTGTAATGATGCCAGTACTGTTGCCATATGAACCTCAAAGGCATTGCTGGGGTACCCCTTGAACTGCAGGAGGCCATCGATGCCGATTTGAGGATGCTGAATGTGATGGCTCAAAGAGGGACTACCTCTGTTTCTCCCAGTCCTTTAGACCTTTCCTCATCATCTACAGGCCCAAATTGCATGAGGCAGGCTGGTGGTCAAGCCCAAGGCACTGCAGACACCAATTATGCCTCTCAATGACTGAAATAGTGCATGCACCCTTAGTGTACTTTTTGAAGCCACTGGCTGGCTTGGACAAGTCCAGAAATATGACCCTGGCAAGGTGTGATGGAGTGTATAGGAAACTCCCCATCTCCTGCCAAGGCCAGAACTGGTAAGGTATTATGGTTTAGGCACTTGATATACTACCTTTTATCATGTGTATCAGAGCAGTTTACAGATATATGCTAACAGGCACTTTTTATTCCCTCATCCCCAAAGGGCTCACAGTCTAAGCATCCCTGAAGCAATGGAGGTTTAAGTGGCTTGCCCAAGGCAACAAGGAGTGGCCATTGGACTAGGGGCCCCAGTCCCTCCAGCTTGAGGTTATTTGTCCCCTACATGGGAATTGAACCCCCAGTTCTCCAGCCTGAGGTAACCTGTCCCAACCACTGAGCCACTCCTCCCTCTGGTAAGAGCTTAAACCCCTGTTGCTTTAAGAGAATAGGCTGAAGAATGACTGGGGAGGGTGAGGCCAGGTCCCGACTTTTAAACCAGGAAGCAGGAGATCTGGGAGAGAGAGAAGCCTGGGGTACTGGAACATACCTAAAGGCCACTTACCTGTAGAAGCAAGTCTGTTATGAAGGTAGGAAACATTTGAATTTATTACTGTCTGCTCAGCCTTGCTGCTGGAGTTTTACTCGGTTGGAGAGACTGGTTCTGGGTTGTACTGCCTGAAGTGAAGAAAACTGAGGAGCCAGTTTTGTTTTGCTTTGGAAGTGCCATCTGTGCTGAGCATCCAACTTCCTTTGGTTCATGCTTCATATGTTCCATGACCCAATATGTAAGACATTTTTACAGCTTCTGACTCTCATTTCATCTGCTGAAAGTGAAGATGATCTGAAACATTTGCTTCTCATGATCAAAGAACATAGTCTCAAAATGGACAATGATCATGACAACTGGCAAAATCAACAAGTTAATCGTTGAAGGAGAAGAAATTGAAATCATGGACAACTTTAACCTATTTGGATCAACTATCAATAAAGAAGCAACAAGCAGTCAAGAAATCCGGCGACACATTGCTCTTGGCAGAATGGCTATGAAAGTCCTAGACAAGATTCTCAAGAACAGAGATGTCTCTCTCCATACAAAGATTCGACTCATTCAAGCCATGGTATTTTCAATAACATAATATGGATGTGAAAGCTGGACAGTGAAAAAGATAGACAGGAAGAAAATTGATGCCTTTGAATTATGGTGCTGGCGGCGAATACTGTGTATACCATGGACTGCCCGTAGAACAAACCAGTCGGTACTAGAGGAGATCAAACCTAAGCTTTCTTTAGAAGCTCAGCTGACAAGACTTTGACTTTCATACTTTGGACACATCATGCGAAGAGAGAGATCATTAGAGCAAGACATCATGCTTGGCAAGATAGAAGGTCAATGCAAAAGAGGAAGGCCAGCAATGAGATGGATCGATACAATTACAGCAGCTATGGATACCAGTCTGTCAACAATGAGCCGCCTGACTGAAGAATGAACACAATTTAAGATAGCTATCCAGGGGGTCGCCATGAGTCAACACAGACTCGATGGCACTTAACAACAACAACAACAACTGTGCTCGGTGTTAGAGACCATGGGGCTGATATTGAGTTGTGACAGCTATGCGCCTCTAAGGAACATCCAGTAACTATCGCTATCGCTGCTGAACCTTAACCCCAGATATTTAATCTGGTCCAGCCACCGGCATTGAATATCCAGGTTTGCTGCAAAGCCGCACATTGTGCGGAACTTAACCGTGCAGCGGCAAAGTTAGAATAACAGTGGCAGAAGTTAGGATAGCTTTTTCTGCGCCTAACCTTTGCTGCTGAGAGATAACCGGGCAGTGGCTGAATGTCACCACTGCACAGTTATCCTCAGGTATCGTCCCTGGAACAACCAGACATGTCCCGCTGCTAAGCAGTTAGCATCGAGGTGTATAGCAGTATTACTCTGGGATATTCAGAGGCACTATAAAAATTACTAAAATGGTGCAGAATTTGTAGCATAGGCTCTATGACTTGGACCTAAGAATGTAAATAAGTTTACCCAAGATTGGTGTTCTTAACCCATCCTTGGAACACATCAAACCAGTAAGGTTTTCAGGATATTCATAATGAAAATGCATGAATATTCATTGTGGGAATCCTAAAAACCTGACTCGCTAGGTTTGCCTGGAGGACTGGGTTGAGAACCATTGCTCTAGATAAGAGGAGGAGACATAAAAGAGATGCTCAAGTATCTCAAAGATATAAATACTTTAGAAGAAGCAAGCATTCAGTTGAAAAGAAATTGTAGAGCAAAAATTCGCAAACCAAATTCAGGAAAATCTATATGCGTGTGTTGCAAACTAATACAATACAGGGGTGGGAGTAATTTTCAAAGCCTGTTTCATGGACAAAGCGGTATTTTATCTTCTGAAATGGCTTTTTACACATTTTTCCTGCCCTATATGTGGGTAAAATTGTCTGCATGTAGCCTGAATGCATGTACTTTTAATTGCAACGGGCAGAGGCATCCCAGAAGTGGGCTTGGCGAGGGGTTTTCACTTACATACGTACTTTTGAAGATTCAAGAAATGTGCATGTAATCCTTCATGGAAAGCTGAAATGCATCACACAGAAGGTATAAAAGTGTGAACATCGTTTGCCAAACATACACCTGCATTTTCGCTTTGAAAATCCAGCAATGGCCAATGGTGAAAGCTCATGTGAACATTTAGCTAAAGTGAACTGTTATAAAAGTACCCCAAAAGAGGGTAAAAACAGTGAGAGAAAGAGAGAGGGAGAGGATGACTGCTGGGGATGTGAGTGGGGGCTGAGTGAGAGTCTGTGGGTGGGAGGATGACAGAAAAACTGGGGGAGGACAGGGTTGGGGGATTAAGAGAGGGAGACTTGGGGGCTGGGTCACAGTGATAGCTGCGTCCGAGGTGATTGCCTCTTCATTTTACCTGGGGGGAGGGAGATTGGGTGCAAGCACTTCGCTGACAAAATACTTGTGGAGGGAGGGGTGGCTTGTAGCCTGATTTACTAAGCTTTTCTTTTTACCCATCGACACAGAATGGGAAACAACCTTAGTACATTAGGATTTAAGGGAGCTGGGGTGGACCTCAAAGGATTGTTCCCCTCTCCCCCTCTGTCTCCCCCAGCCTTTGGTTTTGATGGAGTCAATGGGCAGATTGAAAGAATTCTCAGCTGCTGGTGTTTGGCTTAGTTCCTGGAATCCCCCCTAACCAAAATAAAAAACATAATTTAAGGTCTTGTCTGCACAGTTTTCAAATGTGGTTTATTTGTACTGTAAATCTTGATTCTGGAGGGTTGCAATTGTGGTCATTCTGCTTTCAGTACGTATCCCATCATTTATCGTGCCAATAGACCTTCCCACAAGACTCTTCTGTGGCCCAGCGTTTGATGGAGTGATTTACACCGCCCAATATGTTTCCTATATTGGACTGGGACATACATATCCCTTTACAGTATATGACTTCCACTGTATTGATACACAGGATAACAGCGACAATAGCACACTGTGTCCTATATTTAAATTCAGGACTAATACAGCTAAATCATTCAGATATGAACAAATAGCTCTACTGTGTACTATAGCTACGGGATGCTTTAGTATTAATGTATTCACGGATGAAATGTGCCAGACATGTACTTTGGAATATTAGAGCTCACAGCTGTTTTGAAAAGCAGAATTACAATTTCAAAATAGGCTTCCTTGAGTTTTTTATTTTAAATTATAGCTGTGTTTCTGACACAGTGATCCATTACAAATTTATTCACCAATGGCAGACCAACTAGCTCTCAGGCATAGATGCTAACATTACTAACTCGAGTCCGAGGGCCAGAGAATAGTGCTCTTGAGCTGTTCCTCCCCATCCTTGGGTGGGGTCACATCATTTCTGCAGATAGGAAAGAGCACAAATAAGCATCAAAACTGTGAGAAATGTGGACTGTCACCATAGATATCCGTCAAGCTTTGACATCCTATATTAAAATAATTACCTTAAGGTAATTGTTACCCTACCATAATAAACATTATCATGGGCATGGTAAAAGTATTATGACAGGACGAAGATGATCCCTATCCCCCCAATCTGAGCACCAAAAAATCTAGGACACGGGTCTTCACTCCCAGTCCTCAAGGGCTGCCAACGGGTCAGGATGTCAGGATATCCCCCATGAATATGCATGACAGATCTGCATGCAATGGAGGTTGTGCGCATGCAAAGCTATCTCATAGATATTGTCACTTGCACGGGCGCTGCACGTAGCTGGATGAGTGGCTCTTAGGGGCTTGTTTACAAAGCCGCGGTAGCGATTCGCGATCGTTATCGGAGCCGCGGCCCCATAGAAATCAATGGGGCCGCGGCTCCGATAACGATCGTGAATCGCTACCGCGGCTTTGTAAACAAGCCCCTAAGTGTTGTGCTGGCTTCTGATCAAGCTCCATCGATCACTTTCCCATCAATATAAAAAATAATGGCTTCACTCAGCTAGCAGAACAAATCATATGAGCGTTTACTTGTTAGGATAACTAAAATGTTCACAGCAAAAATGCATAACATCTCCCATAGAAGGTTTGTGTCTGTACACGTCTTCCACTGAAAGTAGGGACAGTGCAAGGAGATGAGATACCCTAGGCGACCCTGATCACTTGCACCCTCCCCCCCTTCTCTGGCCCCCACTACCACCACTGGCGCCTACTGTGGCAGCAATGGTTTCAAACAACCCTGTTGCGCTTACCTCAAAGCTTTGGCTCCATGGGGCCAATGTTTTAAGTAAGCATGTAGGGTTGTTTGAGACCATTGCCACTGCTATAGGTCCTAGAAAGGGGCGGTAGGGGCGACAACAGGCCGCCCCTGGATCATTGCAGCTTTGAGCAGCCGCCTAGTTCATTTAGTGGCCACGCTGACACTGACTGGAAGAAATTGATACCATGAACAAAAATACTTTACAGAAAAAGGATGAAGTTCCTTTAAATCCCAGCCTTAGCTTCGCAGTGTCCAAGTATGAACAGCAAAACAAACACAGTTCCTTTGGAATGCGAGTCACAGTGCGTGTTGAGAACGTGCAGGCTCTGGGGTTCCAAGGCTTCCACGGCACAATCTGGCTTTCAGGTTCACAGCATAACCCACAAGCTCAGTCTTTAATGCTGAAATGAGCCCAGACTATCTCCGAAAATTAGCACTGTATGATCTGTTTCAGTCCTTTTGTGGCAGGCTATGGCCTATAATAGTCTGCAAATATGAAAGGCCTGTAAGTTAGGCCCTGATTCCAACCCCCATCTTAGTAAGAACTAAAAATCTGTAAAAGTCTGAGAAAGCTGTTTTTAACTGCTTAATAAGGAGTCTTCATGAATACATAAATCTTTCATTATTCTCTTATGTTCTGATGATAGAAATGTTTCAATACTTGCATTCCTAGAGCCAGAAACGACCCTGCAGTAGATTTATATCAATACCTAGAAACTGTACCATTGTTAGAATAACCTGGGAAGGGGGAGCAGGGTGCTAGGCCCAGAGAGGGTCCCTGATTGGACAAGTGCCGGGGGCGTTGGGACCAATAGAAAGTCTGCATGTATTGTAGCAGCAGAGCGCAGACAAACCAATGATACCAGGAGTCTGTTCAGAAGGTCCAAATCATTTATTTGTGCACAAGTCTCAAGCAGAATCAAATTCAAAATGGCTGAGCCAAGTTCTCTGGCAATACAACAACTTTTATAGACTTTAGCTTCATTCTAGGTATAGAAAAACATTTCATTGGTCCCGGTAACCTCCCGTACCTCCCGTACCTCTCCTATTGGTCCCGGTACTGATATGATTATCCAATTATGTTCTTTCAGTGGGCTCAGCACCTGCTTACCCCCCTTCTAGTCCCAATTACAATGGTCAGTTCACTAACTTGTTACTTTCCTTCTTTCAAGGCTATTGGGCTAGTTGCTACGTGCAGGGAAGCAGGGCTCTAGAACTTTTCTGTCAGCAGTTTTAAACATGAGTTTCTGTATTTTTCCATCTGTTCTGCTTGTCTAAGCTAATTCAATACTTTTACTGAGTTCTTAGTTCTATAGCAGCATATTGGGGGATGTGCAATTCCTATGGGCCTCTTCACAAGCTTCATTTACAGGTCAAGCTAGTTAGGCTTGCTTATGTCAGACACTGTGGATCACAGGCCTACACCTGCCACATTCCCCCCTTTGATTAATCTCACCCTATTAGTTAATAAGGTGTGAGAATTAAATCACTTCTAAGTAATTATACTACAGTTAGAGGAGTCCGACTATATCCAGGAGGACGAGATTGGTATAAAGCCATTATCTTAGTTGCGGTCTTCTGCTCTACTGTACTATCAATAGTACTGTGTATGGAACGCATACAGCATGGGATTATACATGGCAATAGAAAAATAACAACAACAATTAGTAATACTAGTATAAGAAAAGTCTTCAGTCCTCCTAGCCATGAGAAAAGGTTAGCAAACCAGTTAGGTAACCTTAGTGGGTGCCAAGTCTGTACTGGCACATAAGCATTTTACGCATATCTTCAGCAATTTCTTCAACTACTTGACCTTTGTCATCTATTTTCAAACAACAATTGGTTAGATTCAGTTTACCACATACTCCTCCTTCAGCTGCTAACAGGTAATCAAGTGCTAGACGATTCTGGTATATGGCAGTGCGCATTTGGGTGCTTTGTCTAGCTAAAAGTGTGAGAGCATGGCTAGTTTCATTAGTTATTATTTCAACTACTGCTTGTAAGCGAATAATACGATTAATCATATAGACTGGAGTTCGATATCCCCACATACCATCATCATTCCAAGTGGCAGGTCCATAATACTCAATAATTCTTTCTGGTGGCCAATCATCACCCTCCCACTTCTCCCATTTGCCTATTTGGAGGGGTGCTCTCTTCTGTCGTAATGCTCTTTTGTGTCTGTGGGTAGTGTACACTGGGTATCCTAATTGTTCTCCATGCTCTGTGGGTAGGAGAAAGAAAGAAGGTCTGATAGTCCCTAAGACACATGCTCCTCCCCAGTGTGATGGGAGTTGAGCATACGCTCAGTTTCCACAGATCCAATATAGGCCAGGTGGGGCTTGCCAAGCATGAGTTTTGGCAAGGTTAGTCCATAAACTAGCAAGTTCAGGAAATCTGGCTAATGGGTTAGGAGGTTCAGGCTCTTTACTTCCTGACCACCATGATGTCTTCTTGGTAGAGGCATTATAAAACTTCTGGCTAAGACAGACCAGCTGTCCTACCTGTTGGGTGAACTCAGGTCCAGTTCTGGCATAGCAAAGACGTCCAACGATTGAATGCGCTAACACCCATTCGCTAGTAGTCTTGTGTAATTTAGTCTGATTGTAAGTCAGAGAATAATTTAATTCTTGGGCCTCCCATGGCCATTGGTCACCCATCTGGGTTCCGCCACAGAAATAACAATCTGAAATCTTTACACTGGATACTACTGCTCCAGCTAATTCTAGAAACAAATTCTGGGATGGATGGGGAATTTCGAACTTATTTACATGCATAGCTTCATAGAAAGTGTTATGGATGTGATATTTAGATGACTTGTAGGCTTGAGTATTCAATCTTATATGCACAATGGTTCCTGGATCTACTGCTCCACCTGCAATACGTAAACCAAACTTGTATCCTTGTTTCCATGCATTAGGATTATGGATCCTTAATTGCAAAGGGTTACAAGCACCTTTTTTACATTTGTCATCTGTTTTTGACTTAGTCAAAGTGGCAACTCGTTTGTCTCTCTGTTCATCTGTAATACCAGCATTCCATGTAGCATAAAAAACACACTCCCAATTTGGGCAATAGTAATCTGCAGCTGGGGCAGTACTATATGACTCTTTCTTTCCAGTACACTTTCTCCATCCCGTGGCACCTTCTGGGCACATATACTTATGATCATTGCGATAAGCTTTTTCCCAGGTACCACATCTGGAACGACTATCTCTGTTTATAACATCACATGCATCAAAATATAAAACAGCAGGTATACTAGCATCTTTAAGTGGTCGGGTAGCATTAATTATAGGTCCGTCTGCATCATTCCATCGTATTTCCAACGTATAATATGATGGGTTCTGATGCGGGTTATAGCATACTCTGGAGTTACCTTTAATGCAAACATTGAGTTCAGTGGTGTTATAACTACACCGAGTCACTTTACCAGTGCATTTATAGTGAGAATGATAAATCAAAGTCTGAGTTACTTTCAGTCCACTTCGAGTAGAAGTAATGCAAGCAGTGCATGGAGGTAAAGCATGAGTCAATTCAAAACCTCCAAAACAGGCAACCAGGGCCAAGCAAAGATAAAGATACATGTTGATTGGAGTTCTTCTGAATCCTCAGCTTGCAAATCTTGACTACGATGATCTTTTCTTCGTCCCGTGCGCTAATAAAGCAATTTCAACGGGTGCTGAGTGTTGATTGAAGATCCTCAAGTTGTCCATCACACAGTAACCAACTTAGCAGTTTTAGTTGGCTTTTGAAGTATGGTTAATCAATGTAGTATCAAAGCAGTGTGCAAAATCACACATAGATTGGGTTCGTTGAAACAAAACTGTTGCTGCATGGAAAACAGCAATCCTCTTTGAAAGACTTGGCTACTGCAAGGCACTGTGACAAAGTGTCTACGCTGCTGGTTGCCGTCTCAGAGTAACTCGTAAAGGTGCATCGTGATGCTGTTCCGCGGTCCACTGCTCAGGTTCTGGAGCTGCTGTGGGCTTGACTCTGCTGTGGTGGATCCAGGCGTCGATCTCTGCTACCTTTACTGCAGTTGGGGTAGACAGGATGACGGTGTATGGTCCCTTCCAATGTGGTTCCAGCGGTGTCTTCTTCCAATCTTTGATCCACACCGAGGTACCAGGCTGGTAGGGATGCAGGGGTTCAGTCAGGTTGATAGGCAACTGGTCTTGGATCCACGCATGGAGAGTCTGCAGAACAAAACTAAGAGCTAGGAGTTCTTGCCTGGTTATTTCTGAACCAATTTGGGCTAGACTTCCTTTAATTCCTTGCACTATTGGTGGGGGTTTACCATACAGAACTTCAAAAGGGGAAAAACCTGTTGACTTCACAGGAGCTGAGCGTATTCTAAGTAAAGCTATTGGGAGCACTTGGGGCCACTTCAAGTGTGTCTCCTGGCAAAGCTTAGACATTTGGGCTTTTAAGGTACGATTCGTTCGCTCAACTTTCCCTGAACTCTGGGGTCTGTATGCAGTGTGGAGTTTCCATTGTATCTGTAGAGCTTTTGCTAACTGTTGAGTAACCTGGGAAACAAATGAGGGTCCATTGTCTGACCCTATTACTGCTGGAATTCCAAATCTAGGGACAATCTCTCTCAATAAAACTTTGGTGACTTCTCTGGCTTTCTCGGTTCTGGTTGGGAAGGCTTCTACCCACCCAGAGAAAGTACAAACTAATACTAATAGGTAGTGGTATCCACTGGCTTTTGGCATTTCAGTGAAATCAATCTGCAGGTGGTGCATGGGGGTTACACCTCCTGACTGAACTCGAGGTGGTGGTGTAGGACCTTGTTTGGCATTGTTTTTGGCACAAATTTGACACTGGCGTGCTACTGAGGCTGAGAGGGCTGGTAACATGGCAATGTAGAAATGTGGTCTAAGCGCTTTTTCCATAGTGGTCTTCCCATAGTGTGTGGCTTCATGGAAAGCTTTGACAAAGGCTGGTCCTAACAATTCGGGAATTACTATTTGTCCTGGGGGTTGACTGTCCTCTGCTGGTGGCAGTTCAATCCACCCATCTTTCAGTACTCCATCTTCTCTGTTACAGTAGTAGTCTAATTCTTTGGTGGTATATCGTGGTGTCCATGAGTTCAAGGGTACTGGAAACAATGCTGCCTGCATTGGTGTGGCTTGTGGCAAAATTTGTCCTGTCATAGCTGCTTGTCGTGCTGAGGCATCTGCAAATCTGTTTCCTCGGGCAACTTCTCCTTTTCCTGCTTGATGTCCTCTGCAATGCATGACAGCTACACGAGTTGGGGCCCATACTGCATCAAGTAGCATCAGTATCTCGGGGCCATACTTAACTGATTTTCCTCCGGATGTGATGAGTCCTCTTTCTTTGTAGAGAGCTCCATGGGCATGTAAGGTGGTGAAGGCATACTTAGAGTCTGTATATACATTCAACACAAATTTTTCACCTAGTAGTAGTGCTCGGGTAAGTGCTATTAATTCTGCTTTCTGGGCTGATGTGCCTGAGGCTAGGGCTGATGATTCAACAACTTCATGTTGAGTGACTACTGCATATCCGGCACAGCGTCGTCCATTGATGATGAGACTACTTCCATCAACATAATAGATTTGGTCAGGATTGTCTATGGGCACATCTGTCAGATCAGGTCGGCTTGAGAATACAGTGTCCATGACTTCTATACAGTCATGCTCTGGAAGTTCTTCACTGATAGGTATCAATGTGGCTGGATTCAAGGCATGGCTCACTTCCAGTTGTATCTGTGGGTTTTCACATAGCATGCTCTGATATTTCAACATTCGAGAATTGGTGAGCCAATGATTTGCTTTCTGTTCCATAAGGGCAAGGACTGCATGTGGCACAGTGACTCGTATATTCTGTCCTAGTGTGAGTTTGTCTGCTTCACTCACCAACAAAGCTGTAGCTGCAACTGCTCTCAGGCAGGGTGGCCATCCTTTGGCCACAGTGTCCAATTGTTTTGATAGGTATGCTACAGGTCGTTCCCAATTTCCCAATTTCTGAGTCAACATGCCTAAGGCATTTCCTTGTGCTTCATGTACAAACAAGTGGAAAGGTTTGTGAACATCTGGTAGTCCAAGGGCTGGTGATGACATCAATTCTTCCTTCAACGTCTTGAAGGCTGTATCCTGCTCAGGTCCCCACTCCAGTGGCGACTTTTCTTCTCCTTTTGTGGCTTCATACAGTGGCTTAGCAATTTGGGCAAAATTGGGAATCCAGATTCGGCAGTATCCTGCTGCTCCCAGAAAGGCTCTGACTTGCTTTCTGGTTGTTGGGGTTGGAATTCTGCATACTGCTTCTTTTCTTTCTCTGCCTAATTTTCGACTTCCTTGGGTTATACGAAAGCCCAAGTATTTCACTTCTTTTTGACATAGTTGTGCTTTTGCTCTGGAAACTTTATATCCAGCTTCATCTAGTAACTGCAAGAGGTCTTTGGTAGCTTGTATACATTCACTTTCTGATACGGCAGCTATCAGCAGATCGTCCACGTATTGGAGAAGCACTCTCTTCCCCGGGGCCACTGGATAGCTGGAAAGGTCTTGATTCAGTGCAGCACTAAAAATGGTAGGCGAATTCTTGAATCCTTGGGGTAATCGTGTCCAGGTAAGTTGGCCCCCTCTTCCAGAGATGGGGTCCTGCCATTCAAATGCAAATAATATCTGACTCACGGGGGCTAATCTTATGCAGAAGAATGCATCTTTCAAATCTAGAACAGTAAAGTGGGTGGCTTCAGCAGGAATCAGTCCTAGAAGAGTGTAAGGATTGGGTACAACTGGATGTATAGTTTCAACTGCTTCATTCACTCTTCTTAGATCTTGCACTGGGCGGTAGTCATCTGTTCCAGGCTTTTTCACTGGCAGAAGTGGGGTGTTCCATGGGGATTGACATACTTTCAATAGGCCATGTTCCAGTAATCTTTGCAAGTGGCGGTGGATGCCTTCAATTGCAGCTCTAGGGAGAGGGTATTGTTTGACATGTACTGGTGTAGCACTAGGCTTGAGAATTACAATTACTGGAGCTATATGTTTGGCTAGGCCTGGAGGACTGCCTTCTGCCCATACTCCAGGTGGGGCATCAATGCTTTTCAAGGTTTGTTCAAAATAGGTGTCTTGGACAGAATCATCACTGTAATATCTCCATTCTTCTTCTCGGGGAACTGTGAGCAGCATTATTCCTGCTGGTTTGGCTTGTGAATTAACTGTCATTTGCATTTCTCCTCTTTCAGTGAAGGATATTTGGGCCTGTAGCTTGGCTAACATATCTCGTCCCAGTAATGGCACTGGACATTCTGGCATATAAAGGAATTGATGAGTTATTTGCTGTCCTCCTAGACTGCATATGCGATTCTGAAGAAAAGGTTTTGTAGCTTTTGCACCAGTTGCTCCTACAATGGTGACTGCTTTTGTAGAAAATAGGGCTATCTTCTTGTCCACTACTGAATGTTCTGCTCCAGTATCAACCATGAAATTCACAACTTGGTCTCCTATTTGTATTCCGACCATAGGCTCCTGGAGACCTAAAGCAAACTCGGAGCCCGGTCTGTCCTAATCCACGTCATCTTCATCATAGGCTGTTGCCGCCAATGCTTGCACGGCTTCTCCTCTTTCACGCTGATGTTGCTCTCGATTGGCTCCTCCGCGATGTTGGGAACGGCCTCGTTTTTCTCCTTTCCATTGATGATTGTTTTCGTCATCTTCGTGGGCGTCTTCGAGTTGCGGGCATGCATCTCTCCAATGTCCTTCTTCTCTGCAATAGGCGCATTGGTTTACGCCTAGCTGCTGGGGCCGGCTTCCACCTCGGCCCCGCCCCTTCCTCTGCTCCTTCGACTAGGGACACCTCCCCTTTTCTGTTCAACTATGGCCGCAGCCAGAAAATCAGCTTTCTTCTTCATCTTTCGATCACATTCTTTCTGTCTTTCATTATCACGATTCACATACACTTTATGAGCGACTTCCAATAACTGTGTTGCATTCATGCCCGCAAACCCTTCTAATTTCTGTAATTTACGTCTAATGTCTGGTTGAGACTGATTTACAAAAGCAGAATTCACCATGCATAAACTTCCTGGTGCATCGGGATCATAGGGAGTATACATTCTGTATGCTTCAGTTAACCTTTCATAAAACACTGCTGGACTCTCATCTATGCCTTGGTTAACTTCAGTAACTTTGGAAAGGTTCATAGCTTTCTGGCCCCCCCCTTTTCAGGCCTTGTAACAAGCCTTGGCGAAAACGGGCTAGGGCTCTGGATCCTCTTTCAGTATTCGGATCCCATCGGGGGTCTTCATTCGGGAATTGCCTCTGGGCCGCTTCCCGATGGTCTATTCTTTCTTCTCCTCGTTCGGGAGCTACAGGGTTATCTGCCAGCCAATCTATAGCTGCTTTTCTAATTCGTGTCCGCTCCTCCGTAGTAAATAAGGTGGACAGGAGCTGACGGCAATCTGCCCATGTGGGTTGGTGAGTTTCCATAATAGTGTTCACTAATTCTGTAAGCTCTTGGGGTTTATTGGTATAGGAGGCATAATGCGACTTCCAATTTAACAAATCAGTTGTAGAGAAAGGGACATACACATAGCTTAGGGGTCCCGCTACCACCTCATTATCATCATTTCTTACAGGTATTCCCGGGACTTGTCGTAAGGGCATCATCTTAGCAGTAGAGGTCTTTTGGGATCTAAGCAATATTTTCGTACTTCTCCTATCAGGGCTCTTTTCTTCTTTTCTACAGGCTTATCACGGATTACTTTCTTTTCTATGTGCTTTGTCTTGGATTTACTTTTTACTGGCAAGCTAACACTGGCGGTCGCTTCTACACTGTCAGTCTCACTCGGGGAATTCTCAGTTTCTTCCTTTTCTGTTTCTGAATCTGACTCGCCTTTCTCTGTCTCTGTCTCAGTAGAATCTTCTTCTTCAACTAAAGGGAGCTCATCTTCCTGCTCTTCAGGAGGTGGCTCAGGGGTTGGGTCCCGCACCCGCTGTCTCCGGGGCTCTGGGGCAGGACGCCGGGCTACTCTTACTGGGCCCGGGGTTCTAGGCTGTCGGGGAATTACTTCGGGGGAATCAGGATCAACCAGGATGGGCTTCTTCCTGGACTTCTCATCTTTCCCTTTCTTACTAGGCAGTTTATTTCCTGTTTTCTGACTATGATCTGTTTTCGCTAACATTATTCTGCACTGCTCTTCATAGCAGCGCTGTGCCCAAGGGGGCGGATCTTCACAAATACTTAACCAAGAATCTATATAGGGGTACTGATCGGGGTGCGCTATCCGCACTCTACTATGGACTAACTGGATAATTCCTACATTTAAGGTTCCCTCTCGGGGCCAGGTAGGGTCTAGATCGGGCCACTCCCTAGTACACAAAATCTGTAAACGGGCTGCAGTCATTTTAATACCATAATCTCCTGAATATCCTTCTTTAAAATGTGCGATCATACATTCTAATGGAGTGTTCCTAGTAGACCCCGCCCCTCCCATTTCGATGTGTGCGCGCAACAACAAACAGAAGGGAAAAGGAGGGCGGACCGTGGGTAAGGGGTCCTCACGGCCCTAGAAATGTATAAGGGAAACAAATAACAAGACAAGACGACAATCGCTTCCCCCTTTTTGCGACCTGAACGCGGTCGCCCGGTCAGGAAATGCGCTACTCAGGGGTCCGCCTTCGCTTGGTCCGTGCTGCCAGACCTCTCATATACACTTCATTCACACAATCATGCTAGCAACGCATCCCAGAATGCATTCGTTTCTATCTATTTTGACTAGTCTTGTTCAATTACCAAAATACAAGAAGACGGGAGTTTCGCCCTGCGAATACTCATGCGGGGGTACTCGGTCCGTCTTTGAGAGGTGATCAAGCTCTCTTACCAATTTCCAAGTTCCAAGTTCCAATGGCAGCACTGCTCTTTCTATATCTGTCTAGACAACAAATCAAAACTATACTCACCGGATCCGGTCCTCAAACTTCCCAAGCAGGCGCATGAGTTGGACCTCGGACTCCCCTCACTCGGGTTCGAGGCGTTGGCTCCAGCCGGGCCCGGCACCCGCCGAGGTCTGACCAACTTCCTCCGATGCAATGGACCGGCGGCGCCAGGAAGCAGCCCCCGTCGGAAGGGCGCGATCCCGGCAGGACCAAGCCTATAGAGGCGGAATGTCGTGGTATATTGCCCTATATACACTCTGATTCCACAACTTCCCGGCCAACGCACCAAGAATATGTAGCAGCAGAGCGCAGACAAACCAATGATACCAGGAGTCTGTTCAGAAGGTCCAAATCATTTATTTGTGCACAAGTCTCAAGCAGAGTCAAATTCAAAATGGCTGAGCCAAGTTCTCTGGCAATACAACAACTTTTATAGACTTTAGCTTCATTCTAGGTATAGAAAAACATTTCATTGGTCCCGGTATCCTCCCGTACCTCCCGTACCTCTCCTATTGGTCCCGGTACTGATATGATTATCCAATTATGTTCTTTCAGTGGGCTCAGCACCTGCTTACCCCCCTTCTAGTCCCAATTACAATGGTCAGTTCACTAACTTGTTACTTTCCTTCTTTCAAGGCTATTGGGCTAGTTGCTACGTGCAGGGAAGCAGGGCTCTAGAACTTTTCTGTCAGCAGTTTTAAACATGAGTTTCTGTATTTTTCCATCTGTTCTGCTTGTCTAAGCTAATTCAATACTTTTACTGAGTTCTTAGTTCTATAGCAGCATATTGGGGGATGTGCAATTCCTATGGGCCTCTTCACAAGCTTCATTTACAGGTCAAGCTAGTTAGGCTTGCTTATGTCAGACACTGTGGATCACAGGCCTACACCTGCCACAGTATCAAACTGAAAAGGAATGTATAAAATGAATATGTTTCTGTTAAGAGCTTTGCTCAGTCCTTTTTGAAGTTTTGACTATCTGAGCCTTGTGCACAATAAATTGGCTTGGATCTTTGAACTGACTCCTGGTATTATTTATTGCATGCTTATCAGCTACTACATATTCTTGGAGCATTGGCTGGGAATGTGTGAGTAGTGTGGTAGTATTCAAGTAAATATACCACGACTTCTCACCTCCAGGTTTGGCCCAGTTGGAACCATGTCCGTCCGACGCGGGGGAATTCTCTGGCGCCACCGGTCTTATTGTATCGGAGAGGGTTCCGCCTGGCCTCGGTGGATCACTGGGTCCAGCTGGCCAACACCTCCGAACCCGAGGGGAGTCCAGGATCCAACCCAAGAACTGGTTTGGTATCGGGAACCGGATCCGGTGAGTAGAAAACCTTGGGCATTTGAGTATGCGAGCCTGGGAAAAGCCTTGCATGAGTATGCGAGACTGGGATAGTCAGTGAAGCCTGGGGAAAAGCCTTGCATGAGTATGCAAGACTAATTTGGTATAGACTAACTGGGAAAAGTCCTGCATGAGTGTGCGAGACAAGAGAGCTTGATCACCTCTCAAGGGCGGTCCTAGTACACTCCACATAAGGGTTAGCAGAGCAGAAGCCATCGACCCTTTGTTTGGGATAGTCAGTTAGTCAGTAAAACCCTGGGCATTTGAAAAATGATTTCTTGTTGCTGGTATGACTGTTTGTGTGACTGAGAGGTCTTGAGACATAAGACCAAGCGAGAGCGGACTCCTGAGTAGCGCAGTTCCTGGCCAGGCGACTGCGCCCAGGTCGCGAGAAGGAGGAAGCGTTTGGTGTTTGTCTGTCCTTACTGTTTGTTGTTTGTATCTGATTTTTGTTATCTGTTGTTGTTATCTGGAGGCACCTTTGATTTAGAAACAGTTTTACGAATTCATCAGCTCATACTAAGAGTGTATCCTGACCAGTTCCCCTATATAGATTCCTGGTTAAGTGTGTGTGAACAGCAGCCCTCATGGATGAAGCGCTGTTATGAGGAGTGCTATAAAATATTTGTAGCTACTACTAGGGGAACCAGAAAAGCTAAGGAAGAGAAGCCGCCTGTGTATTCTGCCCCAGAGTCCCCAGATATTCTGGCTAGGTTACCCCAGCACCCACAGAAGTTAGTTCCCACAGCACCACGACCTGAAGTAGAGCCAGAGGAGGAGCCCCAGAAAATACTGATACAGCAGCCTAAGAAGCACCCTACCCCGAGTGATAGTCCCGAGTCAGGCCCAAGCACAGCAGGGGGACTCGAGTCCTCTGATGAGATAGAAAGCGGAGGCACTCCTGCCAGTTCAGGGTCACCCACCAAGGAGATTTGTGTCCGGGAGCCTTATGATTTAAGAAGCGTAACTCCCAAGAAGAAGGAGAAAGCAGGGCACCTAATGCCATTACGCCAAGTGCCTGGAATACCTGTTTTAAATGATCAGGGCCAGATGGCACCAGGACCAACTAGCTTAATTTATGTACCCTTTTCCACCACAGATTTATTGAACTGGAAAACGCATTATGCATCCTATACAGCCAAGCCTCAGGAATTAACAGAATTAATGTCTAGCATTATGCAAACCCATCAGCCTACCTGGGCTGATTGTCGCCAGCTCCTGTCTACCCTCTTTATTACTGAGGAGCGAGGGCGAATTGGGCAAGCAGCCCTCCGTTGGTTAGAAGAAAACCCTGTAGAAGGGGGAGGAATAAATCCCCCACAAGCAGCTGTTGCAGAATATCCCAATGAAGATCCCGGGTGGGACCCGAATGATGAAAGGGGGGCGACGGCCCTAAGTAGATTTCGCCAGGCCTTATTGCCATGAATATCGGGAAAGTATCGGAAGTTCTCCAGGGTCCAGATGAGAGCCCAGCGGCCTTTTATGAGCGGTTGTCTGAAGCTTATAGATTGTATACCCCATATGATCCCGCCGCTCAGGAAAATTTACGCATGGTAAATGCGGCCTTTGTTAGTCAGTCCCAGAGAGACATAAAACGAAAATTGCAGAAATTGGATGGATTTGCGGGCATGAATACAGCTCAGTTAATGGAAGTCGCTCAGAAAGTATTTGTGAATCGTGAAAATGAACGAGACAGAGAAAGTGAACGAAAGATGAAGAAGAAGGCAGATCTTCTTGCTGCTACTATAACCAAACGACGTGGAGGAGGTTTTCCTAATCAAGGGACCAGAGGACGTGGAAGAGGCCGCGGAAGCGAAAGGCCTCAATTGGGTGCAAATCAGTGCGCCTACTGCAAGGAAGAAGGACATTGGAGAAATGAGTGCCCGCATCTGGACTCCGCCCCTGCGAGGGGAGGAGGGAGTCCCTGGAGGCCAGGAGGATGATTTCGAAGGAGGGGAGGAATGAACCGAACACAGTTCCAGCAGGAGAGGGAGGAAGCCATTGAGGGAGTGGCAGTAGCAACGGGCTATGACCTGGACGACATAGATGAAGACTAGGCCAGACCGGGCTCCAAGTTCACCCTGGGTCCCCAGGAGCCTATGCTCAGTTTAAAGATAGGGGACCAATACATGGAGTTCATGGTAGATACAGGAGCAGAACATTCAGTAGTAGCCAAGCCAGTAGCTCCTCTGTCCTCACGATCTGTTACCATTGTGGGAGCCACTGGAAATAAAGCCACAAAGTCATTCTTACAGAACCGCATGTGTGAACTAGGGGGACAGAAGATAACGCACCAGTTCTTGTATATGCCTGAGTGCCCTATTCCACTACTGGGCCGAGACATGCTTGCCAAGCTCCAGGCACAGATATCTTTTGCTGAAGGGGGAGAAATGAAAATGACTGTGAACCCAAAGCCTGCTGGATTGATGGTGCTTACTGTTCCCCGAGAAGAAGAGTGGCGGTTCTATAGCACACCTCCAATAAAGTCAACTAGTCCCTGTATACCTACCAACCTCATAGCCCCACCTGAAGTATGGGCAGAAGATAATCCACCTGGCCTAGCGAAGAACATAGCCCCTGTCATTGTCACCCTCAAGCCAGGAGTGGAACCAGTGCATGTGAAGCAGTATCCTCTCCCTCGACCAGCCATAGATGGAATCCACTGCCATTTGATGAAACTGCTGAAGTACGGACTTCTCAAGGAATGCCAGTCACCTTGGAACACCCCCCTTCTCCCAGTAAAGAAGCCTGGGACAGGGGACTACCGCCCAATACAAGATCTAAGGAGAGTAAATGATGCAGTTGAAACTATACACCCAGTAGTACCAAACCCTTATACTCTCTTGGGACTGATTCCCGCTGAGGCTACTCACTTCACCGTCCTGGACCTGAAAGATGCCTTTTTCTGTGTGCGCCTAGCCCCCACCAGTCAACTTTTATTCGCTTTTGAATGGCAAGACCCCACAACAGGAAGACGGGGTCAGCTTACTTGGACCAGATTACCCCAAGGATTCAAGAATTCACCTACTCTCTTCAGTGCTGCCCTGAATCAAGATCTCTCAAGTTATCCAGTGGACCCAGGAAAGAGGGTTCTTCTTCAGTATGTAGATGACTTGCTCATAGCCACCAACTCAGAAAGTGAATGCCTACAAGCTACTAGTGAACTCTTGTACCTTCTTAAAGAAGCTGGATACAAAGGGGTATGTTTACTAAACTGCGTTAGTGCAATTCGCGTTAGGAGCCGCGTTAGTGGAAGGAAAGCCAAAAAAGGACATGGGCGGTACATCGTAACCGATAACGCGCAGTTGCGCGCGTTATTACGCGCGGCGCAGCAACGATCGTTACAGCGCGTGCGCTGCTGCGCGCAAGCGTAAGACAGCGCGCAGACACCCACATACAGAAACAGAGCTGTAGTACAATGGTTACTACACAGACTGATGGTACAAGGGTCATGGGTTTGATTCCCCAGTGTGCCTAATGAATAAGGCTGGCTGAGGCGTCCTGTGTAACCCTTTGAAAGCCGACTATAATATTTTAATCCACAGTCTGCAGGCGGGTTACAGTTTGCATATGTCAGGAAAATCGTACCCGTCCTATGAAATAGGTTCCAATAGTGACGTTCTCTCTGACATGGTCATGTATTATATACCAGTTGATAGGAATATTTAGGCGATCCCTATAGGGCGAAGTGTAAGGCGCGCCCTATAGGGAGCGCCTAAATATCCCTATCAAATGGCATATAATATATATAATATAGGGCGACGTGTAAGGTGCGCCCTATAGGGTGCCGCATAAGGCGCGCCCTATAGGGCGCCGTATAAGGCACCCTATAGGGTGCCTTCTGAGCTACCCTAAGGTGATGGTACCCTGAGGGTGGTTGTGCTGGCAGCACTAATATACAGTAAAAATAGACAATGCCTAAGACAGCCCTATCAATGAACCCCACTGTGGGTTGTGAACCTATGACCTCTGGCTCCATGGGCAATGAAGTAACCAGTGGGCTAGAGCTGCTAATAAACACATGGCTGGCTACAGGAGGACTGCACGGCACCACACCCACATTCTTTTGTGGTTACCAAGGAGATTACAGACCACCACCCAACGCACCCTCTAGGGCTCAGGGTGGGGGACAGGATCTCCCGCCCACATAGCCATGTTCAACCCCCTGCAATGGTGGCAGTAGAGGGGACCATCACCCCAGTCCTACTAGGGATCAAACACCCTACAGGGCAGGCAATGCAGAGCAGTACACATCCATAACGCAATAGCAGACAGACGGCAGGTCTGGAAATGCTCAGCTGCCCCCCACCATTATCTGACATTCTCCAGCAGCAAGCCTCCAGCCGCTGCACCCTGCACGGTGTTCCAGCAAGACACATACTAGCTGCAGACAGTCCACCAGCTAGTCCATAGTGCATGGTCCTGGAGGAGATGCATGTACCCAGAACGGGGATATCAGCATACACACCAAGCAGATAAGTCAGTGATTGGGTCCCAAAAGGAAACCCATAAATATCACATAAAAAAAATACTATATAGCACTATGGTGGAACCTAGCCATGCCATGGTCACTGCTCAGTCAGGGTGAGAGTGACCTCCCAGCAGGACATGCTATGGCCACCCTGTCCGTGCAGGTGGTACCAGGCACTACAATGTCCGGCCATTGCTCTATGCCCTGTGCAGATGCGGACAGGCCAGGCCACCCTATCCAGGCTATTCCCACAGTACCTTGCTCCTCATTATGCACATTGGCAGGCCAATACTGGCAACAGTGCTAGCAGTGTGGGCTGTGGAGTGTGTTGGCAGCCACCACACACTGGATAGACAGACACACACTCCCCTCACCTATGCCAGCATTGTGCAACTATAGAGGTGTTGGGCAGCCCAGGCCACCACACCAGTCCTGGGCACAGTGCAGGCATGGCTATGGTACGCAATACTGTAGGCATCAATCCCCAGGTTGGTAAACACTGTCAGACACAAGACCAGTAGCACACTCCACAGACATCAGAAAGGTTGCTATGATGCAGCTCACTCCGAAAATTGTACTTAACCTAGGAATTGCTATCTGCCAGTACTCATAGCAACCTTTTCATAGCTGTGTACCATATTTCCAGGTTTAGGGTGGCATTACTAAGGTATGCAAGTGCTAGTATTGGGAGATGCACGCAGAGCCCAAAGTCGTGCCTCTCCAGGAGGCTTTGGATAATGGGGCCTGTGGGTGCGGGTGTGTCTGCCCCTGTTGGCTGCTGCTTTACGGCAGAGGTTCCCAACTCCAGTCCTGCAGTGCAAAACACTGTTCGGGTTTTCATGCTGCCCCTCATTAATATGCATGAGATACATCTGCATACCATGGGGGTGGCGCATAGAAATGCAGCACAGGCATCTTTATCAGAGGCAGCATGGAACCGGGATGGTGTTTGGCCCTCGAGGACTGCATTTGGGAGGCTCTGCTCTAGGTACTGTGCATGTTTATGGTGTCTGTGCTCTGTAGGGTAAAATGTGGGTGTTCTGGGCATGTTTACGTCATTTGCAAGAACGGTTCTGTCTGTATTAGCACGTTATAGTAGTGGGTAAAATATGAGGATTGTGTTGGCGGAAATCACAGCTGGGACTTGAACCTGTGCCCCTCTGCTTCTGAATATACTGGTTCTGTGCACTGCACCACCATGTTCTCACAGAGATAGTGCATTCCCTGGTGATACCATGACTGTTGGTCAGACAGGGCCTGTCTGTTGCAGTGCATGCCACCCACCTACACAGGGATAGGCTACGGTCTGCTCTGGGCAGCTGCCACTGCCCCCTCCACCACCAGTATCCCTCAGCCACCATGCTGACATGCCCTTCCACTGGTGGTGCTGGTGGTGTGCGGTCTCAAGCCATCCAGTGTGCAGGTAGGTGGCTGCCTATGGTGCGTGTTCTGGGGTGGGGGTGCCTGCATAGCTGTCCACGCTTTCCCCCAGCACCGCCTGCCAATGCTCCGTGCCATTGGGGGTACCTGCTGGGTACTATTCCCTGTGACACTGTGGGAAGCACACTCTTGCCTATTTTGGGCCCTCAGCAGTTGCTGTCTGGCTGCTCTACTGTTTCAGCATTCCTATGGGCCAGCTAGGCATCACCCTAGTCCCCACTGTGGCCCAGCTGCACCACAGCATGTGCCGCCTGCAGCCCTCTGTATCCCCTTTTCCAGCATCTGCCCGGTTGCCCATTCCGACATGCCTGCCCTGATTTTGCGGGACATGTGCCCGCCATAGGAACCCTGTCCGATGGTGGGGAAATCCCTGAGCAGTGCTATTTCACTGTGGGCCAATGCACCTTATATGGGGACGGAGTATGGACCCTTCCGTGATTTATATCTGTTCAATGGAGCTTACTCGGGGGGGGGGGGGGGGGTTTGACATTTCTCATTGATACCACTATTGGCCAGCTTGGTTGTTGTTTTTTTCCAGTTTGTTGGGGTCATTTTCAGTGTTTCTGTGCCCTTTTGTTCTGTGCACATGTATCACACTTATCACCATTTTTTGGTTTCCCTGCCTAGGCTGTACATTGCTGACACTTAAATAGTTTCTCTTCCCTTTAAAGTGCTTTTACCGGTAGGTTTTCATTCGCGTTGGAATTCAGCTCTGAAATTTAGCGCGTTAGTGAAATGGGAGCCTCTCCCCGCCCACTCCCCGCCCATTGACCCCTTCTCTCCGCCCTCTCTCCACCTTCTGCGTTGTTTTACCGCGCCGCGGAGCATTACGATCGTTAGCGCGTGATAGCGCACGCTATAGCGCGTTTACGATCGTTAATGTGCTACAGCACGCTAACGATCGTTAACGTCGTACAACGTGCGTTATTCACGTTTACCGCAGTTTAGTAAACATACCCCAAAGTCTCAAGAGCCAAAGCACAACTATGCCAAACTGAAGTCAAGTATCTAGGATTCCAGTTGTCCAGTGGGATCCGACGTCTAGGACCAGAACGCAAAGAAGGTGTATGCAGTATCCCTACTCCAACCACCAGGAGGCAAGTAAGAGCCTTCCTGGGGGCTGCGGGATACTGTCGCATATGGATCCCCAACTTCGCGCTGATTGCAAAACCACTATACCAAGTCACCAAAGGAATGGAAAAATCTCCACTAGACTGGGGACCTGAACAAGATGTAGCATTCCAGACTTTGAAAAATGCTCTGATGTCATCCCCAGCTTTAGGTCTTCCAGATGTTCAGAAGCCTTTCCATCTTTTTGTCCATGAATCACAAGGAAACGCATTGGGAGTATTGACTCAATCTCTTGGATCTTGGCAACGACCAGTAGCCTATCTGTCAAAACAATTGGATTTAGTTGCAAAAGGATGGCCCCCTTGTTTGAGAGCTGTTGCAGCAACAGCCCTCCTAGTGGGCAAAGCAGATAAACTCACACTAGGACAAACTCTTCAAGTCACCGTGCCACACTCTGTTCTGACTCTCATGGAACACAAAGGAAACTTCTGGCTAACCAATGCACGAATGTTGAAATATCAGAGCATGCTGTGTGAAAACCCCCGGATACAGTTGAAAGTCAGTCAAGCTCTGAACCCTGCTACGTTGTTTCCAATTGGTCCTGGGCCACCTGCTCATAATTGCTTAGAAACCATGGACACTGTATTTTTCAAGTCACCCTGATTTGACCGATGTCCCTCTAGAGGACCCTGAACGGACTTTCTTTGTGGATGGAAGCAGTTTGGTCATCAATGGACATCATTGTGCTGGATATGCAGTGGTGACCCTTGATCTGGTAGTTGAGTCCTCAGCCCTGACCCCAGGAACCTCTGCACAGAAAGCTGAGCTGATAGCCCTCACCAGAGCCTTGACATTGGGAGAAGGACTCCGCATAAATGTGTACACAGATTCCAAATATGCTTTCACTACTTTGCATGCACATGGAGCCTTGTATAAAGAGCGAGGGTTGATCACCTCAGGTGGTAAGGCCATTAGGTATGGGCCCGAGATATTGATGTTATTAGATGCTGTGTGGGGCCCCAAACAAGTGGCAGTCATGCACTGCCGAAGTCATCAGGCAGGAGCAGGAGAAGTCACCCAAGGGAATAGATTTGCAGATGCCACAGCCCGGAAGGCAGCCACTACAGGACAAGTTAGAACTCAAGATGCTGTAATGCAAGCAGCCCTATTCCCTGTGCCCCTCAGTTCCTGGGCACCCCGATACACTACAAGAGAGTTAGACTATTATTGTGAAAAGGAGGGAGGAGTTTTGACAGAACAAGGTTGGATAGTGTTGCCACCCCCAGAAGGTAGTCCACCTCCAGGTCCTACAGTCATTCCTGAAGCATTAGGGCCAGCCTTTGTTCAAGCTTTCCACCAGGCCACACATTATGGAAAAACAGCCATGGAAAAAGCCCTGAGACCCCATTTCTGTATTTCACTGCTGGGATCCCTGACCGCCTCGGTGGCACAGCAATGTCTGATATGTGCCAAAAATAATGCTAAGCAAGGTCCTGTTCCACCCCCAAGAGTTCAGTCAGTAGGGGTGACCCCAATGAGTGATATACAGATAGACTTTGCTGAAATGCCTCGTGCAAATGGATATCACTATATGTTAGTGTTAGTCTGCACATTTTCGGGATGGGTAGAAGCCTATCCCACCCGACCTGAGAAAGCCCGAGAAGTCACTAGGGTATTGCTCCATGAGATCATTCCCCGATTTGGAATACCATCAACTATAGGGTCAGATAATGGTCCATCATTTGTATCCCAAGTGACCCAACAGTTAGCTCAAGCTCTGCAAATAAAATGGAAGTTACACACTGCTTACAGACCCCAGAGCTCAGGGAAAGTAGAACGTATGAATAGAACCTTGAAAACTCAGTTATCCAAGCTTTGCCAAGAAACACACCTGAAGTGGCTCCAAGTTCTCCCCATAGCCCTTCCTAGGATACGTTCAGCTCCCACCAGATCCTAAGGAGTCTCCCCTTTTGAGATTTTGTATGGGCGACCTCCACCCATAGTACAGGGAATAAAGGGAGACATGAGACAGATAGGATCTGAAATAACTAGACAAGAACTATTAGCTTTAGGTTCTGTCTTGCAGAATTTCCAAACGTGGGTGCAAGATCGACTACCCATCAACCTGACCGAGCCTCTGCATCCCTTCAAGCCAGGAACGTCTGTGTGGGTGAAAGAGTGGAGAAAGACCCCGCTGGCGCCGCATTGGAAGGGACCATACGTCGTCATCCTGTCAACCCCCACTGCAGTGAAAGTTGCAGAATTTGAACCCTGGATCCACCACAGTCGAGTGAAGCCAGCAGCTGCTCCGGATCCTGGCCAATGGATGTCAGTGAATGATCCCGAGACTCCATTGCAACTCACCTTGAGGAGACAGCCAGCTTTATAGAGAATCTTCAGAATCCGCCTACGTCACGCGAGAGTGACCATCACAGCAGAAACAGAAGAAAACTCAACAAGTTCATCATACCCAACTTTCCAGATAACTCCCAAAGACTGTAATCACAATGTTCTTCCACTATTGCCTTGTGGGAGTGGTGATCCTGGGAATCCTGGAAAAGACTTTTGCCCTACCCCCTTGTGCAGCTTGCATAACCACCACCCGAACAGGACAAAAGATTACTCAGACTTTGCTCTATCACTCCTACTATACTTGCACTGGTACAGTCAGCCGGTGTATTTATAATGGCACCGAACTGAATATTTGCACAAAGGGGAAAAGTAAGACTTGCTATAACCCTCGACAGAACCCTTCATATTATACATTTGAGATACGCTGGAATGATGAAGATGGAGCCATCCTGAATGCGACAAAACCCCTTGCAAACCCCACAAAACCAATTATCTTGAACTTTGATGCTTGTGATGCAATTAACAGAAATGCTTACCACAGATGTGGGTCATGGGAGCGAGCATACTACCATGATGATAAATACATGTGTCCAGAAGGAGCCTATGGATGGGGACGGTGTACAGGAAAAAGTTCTGCAGCCACCATTTACACCACTACATCTAAACATGATTAGTTTTGCCCAAAATGGGACTGTGTATATTTTGCTACCTGGAAGAATGCACCTATGGGACGAGATGGTGATCGCCACAAAGGCAGCTTAACAAAGATCAGACTACTAGAGCCCAAGAAATGCCAGAAAGGTGCCTGTAATCCCCTGCAACTCCTCATAGTCAACCCCAGCCAATGGAAGCAAGGATACAAGTTTGGGTTGCGTATAGCAGGAGGAGGTATAGATCCTGGGACTCTCTTATATCTGCAATTAAACACTAAGACCCATGTATCCTCACCCTATCGTATACATCACTCCTTCTATGAAGCCATGAAAGCAGAGTTTGAAATTCCTCCTGCCTCCCAAAACTTGTTTCTTGAATTAGCGGGAGCAGTTGCATCTAGTCTCCACGTTTCAGACTGTTTGTTTTGCAGAGGAACAACAATGGGAGACCAATGGCCTTGGGAGGCACAAGAACTGAACTATTCTATTCCATATAATCAGACTAATATACACAATACCACAAGTGAATGGGTATTGGCCCACTCCATTGTGGGTAACTTATGTTTTTCTCGCTATGGACCATTGTTTAATATGGAAGTGGGGCAGCTGGTCTGTCTCAATCAAAGGTTCTACAACAGTACCACTAAGAAGACGTCTTGGTGGTCAGGAGTCAACGCTACTGAACCTTCCAATCCTCTAATTCAGTTCCCCAAACTTGCCAGTATCTGGACTAACTTAGCAGCATATAATTCCTGGCAAGCACCACCTCGACTGTACTGGATTTTCGGAACCCAAGCATATGCTAGGCTCCCTCACTACTGGGGAGGCGCATGTGTATTGGGAACCATACGACCTTCCTTTTTCCTTTTTCCTACATCCCAGGGAGAACAACTAGGATATCCTGTGTACAGAAGTCGACAGCTGAAGGAGGTCTTGAAGATAGGCCAATGGGACAAATGGGACGCGTCATCTGAAGAATGGCCACCAGAGCGAATTATCTCATATTATGTACCTGCTACTTGGGAGCAGGATGGCACTTGGGGATATCGTACTCCTGTTTATATGATTAATCAAATAATACATTTGCAAGCTGTTGTTGAAATAATAACCAATGAAACTAGTAAAGCACTAACTCTGTTGGCTAAGCAAAGTACGCAAATGCGCACAGCCATTTATCAAAATCATTTGGCTTTAGATTATTTGTTAGCAGCTGAAGGTGGGGTATGTGGGAAGTTAAACTTAAGTAATTGCTGTTTACAGATTGAAATTAATGGGCATGTAGTTGAAGATCTAGCCACCCAGATGAGAGAGCAGACATTTGTGCCTGTCCAGACCTGGCACAGCTTAAAGATGGATGGGTGGTTTGGTTCATTATTCTCATGGATTGGTGGTCTAAAAGCCCTTATGTTAATTGTACTATTCATATTAGCTATGTGCTTATTGCTCCCTTGTCTCCTACCCCTTTGCTTGCGTATGATAACTTCAACAATTGATAACACTATAGAATGGAAGGCAGCTGCGAAGGTATTAGCTATGTGGCAATATTACCCTATACCCCACGATGATGCTATTACCCCAGTATAATATGTTAAATGACTAATGAGTGATTTAATTCTCACCCTTTCTCACTTGCGGGTGTGAATAATCAAAGGGGGGAATGTGGTAGGCTATGGCCTAGCATGGCCTGCTGCTATGAAAGGCCTGTAAGTTAGGCCTGGATCCTAACTCCCATTATAGCTAGAAAAGAACCAAAAATCTGTGAGAAATGAGAAAACTATTTTTAAAATGCTTAATAAGAAGTTTTTATGAATTCATAAGTCTTCCATTATTCCCTTGTGTGTGAAAGAACAGAAATGTTTCAATATATGCATTCCTGGAGCTAGGGATAACCTTGCAGTAGAGAAGTAACGAAATCAAGAACTGCACCATTGTTAGAGCGATCCTAAGGGAGGGGGCTGGTTGCTAGGCTCCAGAGGGATTTCTAATTGGACAGGTGCAGGAAATGTAGAACCAATGAGAAGTTTGCATGTATCGAGTTGGAACCATTAGAAAGTTCTCATGTATCAAACTGAAAAAGAGGTATAAATGATTATGTCTCTGTAGAAACTTTTGCTCAGTTCCTTTTGAAGCTTTGACTGACTGGACCTGTGCACAATAAACTGGCTTGGACCCTGTCAATTGACTCCTGGATTTATTCATTGATTGCACTTTGCTACAGCAGTATAATGTAAGATTATTTTGTTGGGTAATTTGTGAAACAGTTTACCGATTAAGGAATAGTATTAAGAGAAGAAGAAAGAAGAAGGAAAAACCAACTCAGGAGTCACTTTTAAGTACAAAGACAGCTGTCTCACTAATTTCAGGTTTTTCTTCAGCACAGCGTGAACCTGGCAAGCAGAGAGAGAAGGGGTGTGTCTGTAGAAAGGAATGTTTAGTATCTTTTAACCCTGTGAAGGCTTATTTTCAACATTGTGCAGCTGGGTTAATTTGTGCTTATTTCAGGAAAATTGTACCTGTTTTATTCAATATGTTCTAATAGTGATGTTCCTTCTGCTATGGTCATGTATTTTTTTTTTTTTTTTTTTTTTTTTAAGCTTTATTTATCAATTTTCAAATAACAACCAATAAACCAAACAGTCAACGAAACCAGAAACAATATAGTAAGACAGGTTCATGGAATCATATCAGGCATGGACATTTGTCAATCCAACGGGGGAGGGGGGCGACCACGAGTGCTACATCCCTAGAGCCCAGGGTTACCACCAGGCATGGGGTAATTCAAGACAATACTAGGGTATCCCACTTATTCAAGAGCTTCCGTAGATTAGGGTTCTGTTTCACATATTCTAGTTCACAGGAGTGGTGATAGCACACCAGATTCCACCAATATTCCACATTTAGGGAGCCAAAGGTTTTCCAGTGGCTCAATATTGCTTTCAGCGCTATGCTAATTAGGAGATCAAATATTGCATAAAATCTCCTGTCCAGATCTGGGACCCCAGCCAGCGACTTATATATGACTATGCGGTATGTTAGAGATGAGCTTATCTGCAGCAGCTGGGCTAGCCGTTCCCAAACCTGCTTCCAGAACTTCTGCAGTAGGGGACAGTAGTAGAGCATATGCGCCAAGGTTCCGGCACTGGTTCCACACGACCAACAGCTATCCCTCTCCTGCACCTGCCATTTGGCTATCTTTACTGGCGTCAGATATGCTCTGTGAGCAAGGAAATAAGACATCTGCGTGAGAGGAGCCGATCTCGTAATCCGTATCTGTGAGTCCCAAAAGGTGTCCCACAACTCTGCCGTTATTAGAGTTCCAACTTCAGATTCCCAGACCAATTGGGCTCCTGTGGGTCGATGGTCCCCTGCCCTCCGAATAGCATCCACTAATTTCGATACTAATCGCATTCCGGATCTGAATTCCTGGATTTGGATATGTGTTGGTTGTCCAGTCCCGAGAGATAGTGGCGACACTCCCGCCTTGGATAAACAGTTCCGCAACTGACACCATTGAAAGAGACAACGTTGAGGGAGCTGGTATTCCTTTTGTAATTCCTGGAAAGATTTGAATTCCGGTCCACGAATCAGTTGACCCAAGTAGTAGATACCATGCTGCAGCCAAGTGGTCCAGACCACACTCTTTCCACCAATTTTGAAGAGCGAATTAAGCCAGAGCTGGGTGCTCGTCGTGTAGTTCTGACCGATCTTCATTAGAGGCAAGACATATGCATAAGCTTGTTGAGTGGCCTTGAGGATCGTATCTGTCGCAACATGCGTAGCATCAGCACCGATACGCAGTCTAAGCGGAAGCGGTTCACTTACTTTACCTTCGATTAGGAGCCAAATCGGGGCCTCCGATGTCAACGTCTCTTCCGACCACCAGGAGCCTTGCTTCATTAGGGCGGCGAGATGATACCAATAAAAATCTGGAAAGTGTACTCCTCCCCGTGCTTTAGGGAGCTTCAACTTCCAAGACGCTATTCTTGGGGTTTTCTTCCCCCATAAGAAGGCTAACAAGACTTTCTCCATGGCAGCATAAAATTTCCGATCAAACAGTAGTGGGATCATATTTAAGATATAGGTTATCTTGGGTACAATGACCATTTTTATTGTTTCCAGCCTGCCCCACCAAGTCAGATTCAACGGGGACCATTTATTCACGTATTCTTGAAGCACTTTATTACAGCAGGCTTTATTAAGAATTATGGTGTCCTGTAGTGTGACCCCATAAGTGACGCCCAAGTATTTAAAGGATGTTTTTTCCACTATAAATGGATACTGTGACAGATCCCTGTCTGTTACAGAGGCCGTAAGGGGAATACTCATGGTTTTTGACAAATTTAATTTGTATCCCGAAATACTTGAATAATCCTTGATAACTTGCAATGTCGGACCCACTGAGTGGAGTTCCAGGAACAACAAGAGATCGTCAGCGTAAGCTGATAACTTGCAGTGATAGCCCTCTAATTGAATTCCACGAATATCCTGCTGCTGTCGAATTTTTAAGATGAGGGGTTCCAATGCCAAATTGAACAACAGGGGGGACAGGGGACAACCCTGTCTGGTACCCCGTGTGAGCCGAAATTCCTGTGATAGTGTGCCATTTGCCAGCACCCTCGCTGTCGGCCTAGTATACAGCAGCTGAACACTCTGCAGAAAGTTATCCGGTATACCGAACCAACGCATAGCGTGAAAGAGATATGGCAACTCCACTCTGTCAAACGCCTTCTCTGCATCCAACGCTAGGCCGATAATAGGCTGGTCTAGATGTTGTGCTCTTCGAAGAACGTGGGCCAACAAACGACCGTTGTCGACCGTCGACCTGCCAGGCATAAATCCGCATTGATCTGGGTGGATGAGGGTCCCCATGACATGTTTCAGCCGATTGGCCAATAGCTTGGCATAGATTTTATAATCCGCATTCAACAAGGAAATCGGTCTGTAGTTTTCGACCCTTTGCGGGTCCCTACCCGGTTTTGGGTGGATGACAATCGTAGCAGACGCAAGTGCACCTACCATCGGGCTTTCCTCACGGAGTCCCGAGTAGTATAATAATAATTCGGGGAGTAACTGTGCCGAAAAGGTCTCGTAGAATTCGACAGGCAAGCCATCTGGGCCACTAGCCTTCCCTTTCGCTAGTTGTTGCAGGGCAGTTCTAATCTCTTTGCAGGAAAGGGCTGCCTCTAAGGTACTCCGTTGATGTTCTGCTAGTTTAGGCCCAGCAACATTGGTTACGAAATCACTAAAAGCCATCTCTTCACAATCAACCTCCGATTGGTAAAGCTTGGAGTAAAATGCTTCGCACAGCGCCAATATATCGTCGTCTGCCACCTTCAACTTTCCCGCAGGGTCCTGCAACCCGACTATCCGGGTCACAGCTCTTTTGGTTTTCAACATATTGGAAAGCAGGGTACTCGCCCGATTGCTGTCGTGATAATACCGTCCCTGTTGCGCTTTGACAGCCTTATTGGTTTCCTCATACAAAAGAGTATTGTATTGAAATCGGAGCTTCTGTAGCCGGACCAGGATCATCGAGTCAGCCCGCCTCGCCAAAAGACGCTCACCAGCGTGTATCTCCCGTTCCAACTCCGTCCTGCGCTGGGCATCGGCTTTACTCTTACGGATCCGAAATGTCGTTATACGACCCCGAATATGGGCCTTAAAGGCCTCCCACCAAGCCCACGTGGGGGTTTCTTTGAATTTGTTATGAGCAAAGTATTCTCCAATGGCCCCCTCAACATCTTTACAAAATTCTTCTTCCCCTAGCCAGTGCCTATCAAAATACCAGCTCTGTTGAGTGCTCTTTGACGATCCCGCTACAAATTCCAAAAGCATTGCTGAGTGATCTGAGACCGTTCTGGCCTTCATGTCGACCTTGAGGATCTTGGGTATCAACGTCTTAGAGACCAGAAAGTAATCGATACGCGTTTGCGTGTTATGTGGCAGGGAGTAGAAAGAATATTCTCTACCCTTAGGATTGAGGAGCCTCCAGGGATCTACCAGTCCCAGTGTTTCCGTCATATCCCGTAAGGTCTTACAGGATGTAGGTTTGTGTTGCGGCTTGTATGGGGTCCGGTCCAATAGCGGGTCTTGAATAAGGTTGAAGTCTCCTCCCAGCACCACTGGCGCTGAACCCGCTTCCACTAATTCTTGGGTGATCTGTGCATAGAATTGCGGATCATCAGAATTGGGGCCATATAGTGTCATGAAGGTTAATTCACCCTCCTGGAATCGTACGAGTACTCTGGCCCATCGCCCATTTGGATCCGTTTTGGTCTCTTGAATTGTTATCGGTATGGTTCTTCTGACCAAGATATGGACTCCCCCCTTCTTTCCGAGTGCAGGAGCTGACAATATATTTCGGTAGATATTGTCCGTGACTTTAACAGACTCAGAAAGTGAGAGGTGGGTTTCTTGCAAGTAAATAACATCAGCTTTTTGGTGCTTACAGAAAGTCAATATTTTCTTTCTCTTAATCGGGCTGGAAATACCTTGAACATTTAGGGATAACACCCGCAATTTGAAATCAGCCATATTTGGCTTTGTACAGCCCTTGGATAGTAGCACTCGCAGTCATCCACCCCAAGTATAAACACAACCAATTTTCTACATCAAAGATATAACCCCCTACCGGTCCCATGCCTTTAACTACTAAAACATATATGGTGAAGCCACCACCGCCCATCTTATCCCGCCCTAACTGCCCCCCCTAAATTCCTAAACACAAAAATTAGGTTCTATGAGAATTCCCTTAGTAACCAAGCTTAACATGATTCAAACAAAACAAAGCATCATCAAAGTTATCTGAGCTTGTCAACCTTATTAAGACAAACACATGGCCCTGGGATTACTATGCATACAGTATGAGCACAATCAAATGAGATGTTATTGGCTAATTAGTAATGTACAATGTCTACCCCTTCTTACCACATAATATCACATTATGGTATGACAAGAAGTAAGCAGCAGTTAAGCATGACAATGCATATAGGCCCAATCCAACTCAGGTTCCCATCTCCATATGTGAGCGCTCTTGTAGGAAGGATCGTAAGGCTTGCCCGTCTGCAAAAGTTGTAGTTTGATTATCCAAAGTCACGCGCATACGCGCAGGGTAGAAGAGCCCATATCGGGCTTGCGCTTGCTGCAACATCGGCCTGCACGCCAAGAGTTCCTGTCGACGTGTAACCGTCTGTTTACACAGATCGGGGAAGAAAGAAACCTTCTGGCCATCCATCTGCAATCCCGTTCGCCGCTTGGCTGCCTGCATGATCTGAAGGACATGTTGGTAACGGAGGACTTTAATCACGAACACTCGTGGTCGTTGCGAGGTATACTTAGCATGTGACGGAGTCCGATGGGCCCTTTCCAGCTCCAGTGGGCGCACGAAGGTGATTTCTAAAAGCTCCGGAATTAATTTCTCCAGGTAGCCCACCGGATCCATCCCCTCACGGCCTTCCGGGATTCCCAGAATTCTCAAGTTGTTCCTCCGGGCTCTGTTGGATTGATCTTCCATTTGAGCCTCTAAGGTTGTCACCCGTTTCACCAGTGGGCCTACCTGCGCTATAACGGTAGATTGTTTGTCCAGTTCTGCCTCGACGTCGTCCATCCGTTTCGCAATGTCCCCCAGCCGCTCCTTTACTTCATGGAGGTCTTCCTGTACCTGAACCAGCGTTGCCGAATTAGTGGAGATCATTTCTTTAACCATACGCAGCTCTTGTAGGATTTCGCGAACCCCATCGGCTGTAGCTTTTTCTGCCGCCATTTTTTGAGGAGAGGGAGGCTCTTGTTTCGCTCGCTTATTAGTGGGATTTGGCGTCGGCTGAAACTCCAGTCTTGCTGGCTTCAAAGCAGCCATAGTTAAGGATTCCACCCCGCTAAAATTTCAAAAAGCTGATAGCCCGGTACGGGGAAAATCTCCGGATTCTGTTAAGTCAGGAGGGAGCCTCGAACTAAGCGGCCATCTCTTCTCCGCGGCTAGCTCCGCCACTATGGTCATGTATTATATATCATTTAATAGGAATGTTTAGTCAGAATTTTGGATCCCGACAGTTTTGGGCTCAGCCTGGAAAGGGTTAAGTTCTTATTAACCCCTTTCGAGTTCCTCAACTGTTCTTGTACGGACCAAGTGAGAAGGAATCTGTAGAGCTATAGGTATAATGCATTTGTGGGCTTAGCCTTGTCTTGTGTTTTTTTTGTTCCAGTCGTCAGCAAACACTGTAATGGTCCAAATTGAAATGATAGAGAAATTAAGGAAACTGCTTTTGTTTTTCCTTTGACCTTCGAAGTAGAGGTTAAGAACCCTGACAGGACTATGAAGCATCCCGAGCCAGTAGTTATCAGATCGCAATTTGAAAGTGATTTAAATCCTGAGTGAATGAGGAGTTAATCGTGCTTGAATTCTAATTCCTGATATACTGCGGCAAGCACCTCATAGAGGACATACTTATTGTTAATAAAAATAAAAAAGGAAGAAAAAGGGGTGTAGATGTATTCCAGATATCCACCCACTTTATGAAAAAGTATCCGGAATGTCCTTTGAATATCTGCTTTCTGAACTGTAAGATTTAAAGTAATTTCTTTTGCAGAGACATTGTTCAGCTTAAATGTTGATTACGGCTGACAGTTAGTTCCATGCTAAGTATTTTTATTCCAGTCATACGTGACAGATATGTGGCCGTCAAGTTAGGAGCCATAGTTCTTTCTATTGGGAGTGTTGTTATAACATGTTGCAAAATAATAGTTTTATATTTTAAGGACTTTATCTAAATTGTTCCTATTTAGAATGAGCACACACATCCATTATGTTTAGTCCACAGGAAAATGCAGTCTGACTGCCCGCCCCCTCTGTCTGTTGTCAAGTACGTCATCATGGGGGGGGGGGGGGGTCGGAGTCCACGCAGATTTTGTTGAAATGTATGACTAGGAATTTTAGCAAGGGATTTGCTGGAGACTATGGAATAGAATGTCTCCGTCCCGATTAGAAATGCTCTGTGAAAGGGAGTGGCCAGTGTTAGCTACTTCATGGCCCCGTGAGGGCACATTTGATGTTAATGTAGTTTCCCGTGTTCATCAGATTGTGCAAAAAAATGTTCCCTGATCAGTTCCCCTACATAGACTCCTGGTTAAATGTTTGTGAAAAAAAGAAAGCCCTCCTGAAAAAAGCGTTGCTATGAGAAATAGTGTAGGAGATTAGTAGCAGCCACAAGGGGGGGGGGGGCCCAGAAGTCTGAAAAAAAAAAGCTGCCCGTTTATTCTGCCCCAGAATCTCTAGACATTCTACTCTGTCCGTCCCAGTATATTTATAGGCCAGTCCCCTCAGCTCTGCCACCACCCCAGGCAAAGCCTGGGGCACGGGGGGACACCTCCCTGCAGATGTACCCCAAGTAGTTCACCAGCCACCTCCGCAGCAGGAGGACGTGCACCCTCTCTTGACTGGAAGCTCTGGCTCAGTTTAAAGTACTCCGAGTGGGCCACAGTTCACCGATGATACTGCAAGCAGGGATTCATTTGCCAGTTCAGGGTCAATCACAGCCAGCGCCCAAGAACATGAAGTGGAACCCAGACAGTCCCGATTGCCGTATGCCTTCAGAAGTACAACTACCAGTAAAAGGGATGGTCACGTTATACCATTGCACCAGGTCCAGGGCCTACCCACCCTTAATACTGAAGGCCAGCCGACCAGCCTTGTTTATGTGCCTTTTTCCACCACTGATTTACTGAACTAAAAGACGCATTATGCCTCCTACACTGAGAAGCCTTAGGATTTGATTGAACTAATGAACAGTATTATGCAGACCCATCAGCCTTGATGGCCCCAAATGGGATCCAAATAGTGTAGGCAGCCCTCACTATATACCCCATGCGATCCAGCAGCCCAGAAGAATTTGCGTATGGTAAACGCAGCTTTTGTCAGTCAGTCCCAGAGAGATATAAAACAAAAATTACAGAAAATGGATGGATTTGCGGGCATGAATACAGCACAGTTAATGGAAGTTGCTCAGAAAGTGTTTGTGAATCGTGAAAATGAATGTGACAGAGAAAGTGAACGTAAGATGAAGAAGAAAGCAGATCTTCTTGCTGCTGCTTTAGTTGAATGACGTGGAGGAGGTTTTCCTAATCGAAGGAGCAGAGGAAGTGGAAGGGGTCGTGAAAATAATTGGACCCCACTGGGTACGAATCAGTGCGCCCATTGCAAAGAAGAAGGACATTGGAGAAGTGAATGCCCGCATCTTGACTCCACCCCCAGGAGGGGAGGAGGGAGTACTTGGAGAACAGGAAGTTGATTTCAGATTCGTGGAAAAATAAACTGAGCACAGTTCCAGAAAGAGAGGGAAGAAGCTATTAAGGGAGTGGCACTTGCAACAGGCTATGACGTGGATGAAGACTAGGCCAGACCGGACTCCAAGTTCACCCTGGGTCCCCAGGAGCCTATGGTCAGTTTGAAAATAGGGGACCAATATATGGACTTTATGGCGGATACAGGAGCAGAATACTAAAGCCAGTAGCCCCTTTGTCTTCTCGATGCATCACCATTGTCAGAGCTACTGGGGCTAAGGCCACTAAGCCTTTCCTGCAGAACCGCAAGTGTGAACTAGGGGGACAGAAAATAACGCACCAGTTCCTGTATATGCCTGAATGCCCTATTCCACTCTTGGGCCGAGATATGCTTGCAAAGCTCCAGGCACAGATATCCTTTGCTGAAGGGGGAGAAATGCAAATGACTGTGAACCCAAAGCCAACTGGACTGATGGTGCTGACTGTTCCCCGAGAAGAAGAATGGCAGTTTTACAGCGTATCTCCAACCAAGCCAGCTAGTTCCTGTATACCCACCAACCTTATAGCCCCGCCTAAAGTATGGGCAGAAGATAATCCACCTGGCCTAGCGAAGAACATAGCCCCTGTTATTGTCACCCTCAAGCCAGGAGCGGAACCAGTGCATGTGAAGCAGTATCCTCTTCCTCGACCAGCCATTTATGGTATCCACTGCCATCTAATGAAACTACTGAAGTATGGACTTCTCAAGGAGTGCCAATCACCTTGGAATACCCCCCTTCTCCCAGTTAAGAAACCTGGGACAGGGGATTACCGCCCAGTACAAGATCTGAGGCTGGTGAATGATGCAGTTGAAACTATACACCCAGTGGTACCAAATCCTTATACTCTCTTGGGACTGATCCCTGCTGAGGCTACTCATTTCACTGTCCTGGACCTGAAAAATGCTGCCTTCTGCATATGCCTAGCCCCACCAGTCAACTTTTGTTCGCTTTTGAATGGCAAGACCACACAACAAGAAGGCGGGGCCAACTCACCTGGACTCGATTACCTCAAGGATTCAAGAATTTACCTACTCTTTTCAGTGCTGCTTTAAATCAAGATTTCTCAAGTTAATCTGTGAACCCAGGACAAAGGGTTCTTTTTCAGTATGTGGATGACCTGCTCATAGCCACAAATTCAGAAAGTGAATGTCTACAAGTGTCATGGCGTAAGGCAAATAGTGCCTATGGAAACAGAAGAAAATGTGCAGAGCAGTTTTAAAATGGGCAGCTCAAAGCACATGGCTAGGGGTTGCTATAGGCAACCAACAAAAACACTAGCACCGGGTGTAGGTAAACGCCCCAGCAAAGCATTACCTCATAGCTCATTAGAGGATCAGGAACAGCTGCAGAGACTTGAGCTTATGAGAAACTCAAAGAGTGACGCACTTAAAAATGAGTCAGTCTTGAGAAAGAGCAGAACACATGGGAGAGCTAACAGGAACGCTAACCAGGACACATACCTGAGAACTTCAGATGGGGAGTCCAGCAGTGTCTCAGAGGAGTTTGCCCAAGAGGGAATACCTGAGGTTAGTGCCAGAGAGTTGGGCTGCACTGAACCAGAGTCTGGTCGTTGGGGACACAGAAGGATTCCTACCAGCAAACGGAGAGAAGCTGTGAGAGGGAACTTCCATGAGAGCAGGTACCTGGGGAATAGAAGCTCTGGTCCAAAGGAGATTTCCAGGCTCAAAGAAACACGTCCTGTAAGGGGAAGTGAAAAGCTTTCAAGGGAGAAAGGCTATTTTCAGCTTCCCAGCTACAAAGGTTCCGGCAGAGGCCAGCCTGAAGAAAGGCCAATTCCCTGGAGTAGAGGGGCACTTGAAAAGCAGGATTTTACATACGCTTGTCCTGAAGTGTACGGCCCTCTAGAGGGAAAGTCTACACTGCATGGTAACTTTCCATTCCACTTTACTAGTGAGGAAGAGAGAAGCCCTTGCCAGAGAGAGGAGGGATTTTTGAATACTGGTGTAAGTTCCAATCCCACAGAAGAGAATTGCAGGGAAGCTCATGAGGCCATGGACTGTGATTACTGTGTGGAAAACGCAGAGGATTTCCAGATGGATTGTACACTTGTATTTGCGGATAATGTGACCTCTTTCTGCTGAAGCGTGCAGAAGGGAAATCTGTTTAAAGGAACAGATTTCAATCCACAGCTGTTGTAAGGTACAAGGCTTGTTTTGCACTTTTTGTTTTGCCTTAAGCTGAAAAGAAGCATTCCTGTGTAATTTTTGTAGTTCTATTTTGTTATGCCAGAAGCATGGTTTATTTTCCTTTGTGATTCCTGACTGCAGAAGTTCTCCCGGGAAGGGAAATAAAATACCTCTTTATCAGCCTAGCTACTCATCCACGACTACACTCTTTTTATTGAATAGCTAGTGGGACTTCAACTCCCAGGGGGCACTACTTGTCCCTGCTACCTAAGAAGAGGCCTCACTGAAACCCCCAGGTCCTTTGCCTTTGGGAGGTATGTAGGTGGGTGACACAAGCCATCAGTGAACTCTTGCACCTTCTAAATGAGGCTGGATACAAAGTCTCAAGAGCCAAGGCGCAATTATGTCAAACTGAAGTTAAATACCTAGGATTCCAGTTGACCAGCGGGAGTCGACGCCTGGGACCAGAACGAAAAGAAGCTGTATGCAGTATTCCTACTCCAACCACCAGGAGGCAAGTGAGAGCCTTCTTGGGTGCTGCAGGGTACTGTCGTATATGGATCCCCAATTTCGCTCTGCTGGCAAAACCATTGTATCAAGCAACCAGAGGAATGGAAAAGTCTCCATTGGAGTGGGGACCTGAACAGGATGCAGCCTTTCGACCTTTAAAAGCCGCTCTGATGTCATCCCCAGCTCTGGGTCTACCAGATGTCCAGAAACCTTTCTGTCTCTATGTCCATGAGTCACAAGGAAATGCTCTAGGGGTACTGACTAAATCTCTTGGATCTTGGCAACGGCCAGTAGCCTATTTGTCAAAACAATTGGATGCAGTTGCAAAAGGCTGGCCCCCTTGTTTGAGAGCTGTTGCAGCTACAGCCCTCCTAGTGAGCAAGCAGACAAGCTCACTTTGAGACAAAATCTTCAAGTTACTGTACCACACTCTGTTCTGATCCTTATGGAACACAAAGGGAGTTTCTGGCTCACAAATTCACAAATGTTGAAGTATCAGAGCATATTGTGTGAAAACCCCCAGATACAATTGAAGGTCAGTCAAGCTCTGAATCCTGCTACGTTGTTCCCATTTGGTCCTGGCCGCCCTGATCATGACTGTTTAGAAATTATGGACACTGTATTTTCAAGTCGCCCAGATTTAACTGATGTCCCTCTGGAGAACCCTGAATAGACTTTCTTTGTGGATGGAAGTAGTCTCATCATTAATGGACATTGTTGTGCAGAGTATGCAGTGGTGACCCTTGATCTGGTAGTTGAGTCCACAGCTCTGGCCCCAGGAACTTCAGCACAGAAAGCTGAACTGATAGCTCTCACTAGAGCACTGACAATAGGAAAAGGGCTCTGTCTAAATGTGTACCCAGATTCCAAGTATAACCTTACAACTTTGCACTCACATGGGGCCCTGTACAAAGAATGAGGGTTTAAGAATGGCCCCGAGATATTTACATTATCAGATGCATACTGCCTACAGACCTCAGAATTTAGGAAAAGTAGAACGTATGAATAGAACCCAGAAACCTCAGTTGTCTAAACTTTGTCAAGAAGTTCACCTGAAGTAGCCCCAGGTTCTTCCTATAGCCCTTCTTAGGATATACTTAGCCCCTGCTAAGTCTTTAGGAGTTTCCCCTTTTGAGATTCTGTATGGGCGACTCCCGCCTATTGTATAGGGAATAAAGGGAGATATGGAACAGATTAGATCTGAAATTACTAGACAAGAACTATTGGTTTTAAGTTCTGTTTTGTAGAGTCTTCATACGTGGGTACAAGATCAGCTGCCCATCCATCTAACAGAACCCCTGCATCCTCTCAAGCCTGGAGTCTCAGTGTGGATCAAAGAGTGGAGAAAGACACCGTTGGCACCGCATTGGAAGGGACCTTATGTTGTCATCTTATTAACCCCAACAGCAGTTAAAGTTGCAGAGCTTGAACCCTGGATTCATCACAGTCGAGTAAAGTCAGCAGCCATTGATAGCATTGTAGAAAGGAAGGCAGCTACAAAAGTATTAGCTATGTGGCAATATTACCCTATACCCCAAAATGATGCTTTTAAGCAAGTATAATATGTGATTTAATTCTCACCCTTTCTCACTTGCGGGTGAGAATAATCAAAGGGGGGAATGTGGCAGGCTATGGCCTATAATAGTCTGCAAATATGAAAGGCCTGTAATTTAGGCCCTGATTCCAACCCCCACCTTAGTAAGAACTAAAAATCTGTAAAAGTCTGAGAAAGCTGTTTTAAACTGCTTAATAAGGAGTCTTCATGAATACATAAATCTTTCATTACTCTCTGATGTTCTGATGATAGAAATGTTTCAATACTTGCATTCCTAGAGCCAGAAACGACCCTGCAGTAGATTTGTATCAATACCTAGAAACTGTACCATTGTTAGAATAACCTGGGAAGGGGGAGCAGGGTGCTAGGCCCAGAGAGGGTCCCTGATTGGACAAGTGCAGGGGGCGTTGGGACCAATAGAAAGTCTGCATGTATCAAACTGAAAAGGAATGTATAAAATGAATATGTTTCTGTAAGAGCTTTGCTCAGTCCTTTTTGAAGCTTTGACTATCTGAGCCTTGTGCACAATAAATTGGCTTGGATCTTTGAACTGACTCCTGGTATTAATTATTGCATGCTTATCAGCTGCTACACTTTGTAATTAAAGCAGTACTTTTACAGGAGACCGGCTGCCTTCATACTAATTCCAGACTCGGTTTTCCCTACAGCCTTTCAGGGTTTCAAGTACTTGGCTTCACCCACTCCGTTTTATTTTCATACAGTACAACTGGGGAATCATCTCCCCCACTCTCTCACAGTATCTACGTGCATGGGTTTGTTTGAAGAGAAAAGTAAATGCTGTCTCTCACCTAGGGTTGCCAACTGTCCGGTTCAAGGCCGGCCCAGCCAGTGTTACAAGCAGGAGGCTGGTGGCCAGTAGAACAGTCATTAAAGGGCCGGATTTCTGCCGACCACTGATAGGACTGCCCTTGAGTGAGAACAATCATTAGCCACTCGCTTCCCTCCCCTGCCGCCTCACCTCTGCTGCTGTTGCTTTTCCTATGTCTGCAGTGGGCCTCAGACTTGTAATATTCCACAAAAAAAAAAGTGTGGGTCTTTTCAATTCTGTGATTGGGAGGACTGCAAATGTCCGCCCCCTCTGACACATCACATTATGTCAGAGGGGGCGGGCATTTGCAGTCCTTCCAAGCACGGAGTCACAAAGACCCATGCTTTTTTTTGTGTGGAATGTTTCAAGTCTGAAGCCCACCGTCATTGCAAACATAAGAAAAGCGGCCGTAGGGGGAGGGGGAAGAGAATGGCTGGAGGGGATGCAGGACATGAAGGGGGATGAGAGAAATGGCTGGAAAGGAGATGCAGGACACAAAAGGGGATGGGGTAATGGCTAGAAGGGGGATGAAGGACGTGGAGGGGGATGGGAGGAATGGCTGGAAGGGAGATGCAGGACACCAATAGGGAGTGGAGGGCAGATGCTAGGCCTATAATGGAGGGGTAGACAGTAGACACAGGGTAGGGGATATAAGAGGATAGAGGGCACCTCTGATGGATACGAGGTTGGATAGAAGGAAGAACAGATATTGGACATGGGGTTCAGAACAGAGGCTGGACATGGGTAAAGGAATAAGGAAGGCAGATAGGGGATATAGGGTGAGGAAGTGGAGGGGCAGAGGGCAGATCCTGGACATAGTTTATGGGTAATAGGGGTTCGAGGGCAGATACTGGACAAGGGCTGGCGGCATAGGAGGTGGCAAGCAGATTGACATGGGAAGGAGGGGTGGATAGCAGAGGATGGGCACAGGGTAGGGCTCAGGGGGAAGAAAGGCAGATGCTAGACAGGGTATGGGGATATATTGGACAGTGAGCGTAAGTTGGACACAGGGCAGGGATTGAGGGCAGATGCTGGACATGGGGAGATAGAGAAGATGCTGGACATGGGGTGGGGAGAGAGGGGAAGATGGACATGGGGGGGGGGATAGGATGAGAAAAATATCAGCATTGAGAGTCGGAGAGGGGCAGAAGCAAATAGCTCCACACTGCTAAAGCTTGAAGGTAAGCACCATGGGCCTGTTTGCAACTATTGTCATCGCTGTTGGTCTTGGAGAGGGGTGACAGCAGTGGCAATGGGTGCCCCAGAGGGCTGGCACTCTAGGCGACCACCTAATTTTCCTAATGGTAGCGCTGGCCCTCCTCTCACCCTTCCAGGCAACCAAATCTCTTCATCCTCCTGGGAGTTTCCTCTAGGCTTATTCCCAGGGGTAAACAAGTAAGTAAACTGAAAGATCTTTAGGAACCTGCTTCCTCATCATATCCATTTCCATGTTATCGTCTTGGGGACTGCATTGTACCACCTTGCTGGGGTCTATTTCTATCTCAATTGCCAGTTTCTCAGGCTCACCACTCAGGCAATTTGGAAGCTGTGCCAGTATATAGCTCCTCCTTCCACCTCTTCCTAGCTCAACAACAAACTCATTATATTGCCAAGTGAACATGCCAGCCACACCCTTTCCTCTGGTTTCCCTAGGAGCTTTTGAGTCATATTTCCCATCCCAGATGTTTGAAGGCTGCCTTCCATTTAAGGATGGTCTTCCAACCTTTTTCTCTGCTTGTCACCACCCACTCTCTGCCTATACTCTGCCCTAACCCTGCCTATATACATGCTGCTCTGGTAGCATGGCAGATTTAGCATGAGAGCCTTATGGCCACCTGCTCCTGGCTAACATGTGGCTGAACCACGCTCCCAGCTATCTCACTTCAATAAATATACTCCTAAATGTATAAATAATCTGGATAGTAGGAGTGCCGGGGAGGGGAGACATGATAGCATTGGAAAGGAGTGCCGATGCTGTAGCTGCATAGTGTCCTACCGCACAAAGTCTTTTGCCACCCGTGCTCCTGCTTGTCATGGGATGCAGAAAGCGGAAACAGGCCAGCCTACACTCAGGCTTGGCTGCTTCTACTCTGGCTGGTCAGAGGACCTTGGACTCCTGTGGCTTTTGGCAGTCGGTACTGGAGCGGCATCTTCGTCAGGGCTGAATAGTGAGTTGTCTGTGGCCCTAAGCGCATTGGGGATCTGGCTGTCCCTGGAGCAGCATACCCCCGCCACAACCCAGACATATATTTCATGCCAGAGAAGTGCTTCCATCCAGCCTGCTGATGAGCATGCCAAGAGAAGTGAAGAGGGCACTCCGGCAGCTGCTGCAATCCTACCCGGGCTGGTACAACAAGGAGTTTGAGATACAGGGATATCTTCTCCTGGTATGGAACTGCAAGTGTTAAGGCTTGGCAGATTGCAACTTCCTGGAGCTTGTGGTCGGGTGAAGCCTGCCGTTATTACTTTGGAAGTGCTATGGGATATTTTAGCAACTCTGAACTCTTACTGCTGTGGTGGGTGTTGTAAGCAATGAATCTTTTGCAAATTAAAAGTAATTTCCTGGATGTCTCAAGGGTGCATGTAGATCAAGATGGGAAGATATCTTGGATGGAAGATGAACTGGGGCAACTTTGTGAGCTACATGCTGCCCAGATAAAGGATAGGACTTTGTTGTCTCAGAAGACTTGAGTACTTGGAAAACCAAGTTCGAAAAAATAATCTAAGATTACTTAATTTTCCTAAATCTCCGGTCCTGCCCTTGGTGGAAATGGTGAGAAGATATTTCAGGGAGACCTTAAAGATCCCCAGGAATGTCTGCCTCCCAAGGCCAGGGCACAGCATATGTCCTTGGGCCCTGGGTAAAATCTCCTAGAAGTAGTTACCGAGAGGTCTACTCTACTAGTTACTTTGGCCCTAGATTCTGATAAATCCTTAATTCTTCGTGCATATTTTAAGAACTTCAGTGAGATTTTTTGAGCTCTGAAGTTCGCATATTCCAGATTTGGCTTGGGCTACCCAGTTGAGGAGAAAGGAGTTTCTGGTATTTAGGCCCAGGGTCCTCTCTCTGGGGACGACTTTTGTGTTGAAATTTCCTTCTCCTTGTCATGTTATATACAAACAAATATAAGGCTTCTTCAGAGTGAATTACAACATAACATACTATGGCACTTAACTTCACCCGTATATTTTGATATAACCAAATTTTAAATCCTATTAACTTGCTGGTAGTCTCAGATAAACGGCAACCTTTGACACTTTCTTTTGGGTAAACAACTTCTCCCAATCCAGTGTGCGTTTAACATCAATGACCCTTAGCAAGCATATTTTAGATACGGCTTGAATATTGCTTCTTTATCTTTATCTTTCTTTTTTTAGTTTTGTATACGAGTAGACTTTCATCATACCCAAACTTTTATATAAAAGTGGCTTTCACCATTCTACTTAACTTATGTAGAATGGCGTCGGCTTCTACCCCTTCTTCATATGTCAACAGAGAATAATCCCCTTTGACGCCTCAATCTCATCAGCGCTCCGGCGTTTCTCCAATTGGGTTTGTCAAGGGGAAATGGTGTTGTTCCTCATCCGGGACTTATTTTGTTGTGAAATTCATTGTCTGCAATATCTCTAACATGACATTCTATAAAAACATAGAAAGCAATATCACTTGGTTAAAAGTTCCAGATTATCAAACAACTTAATTATCACTCACATCCTCCTCCTCTCACCATACCTTCGAATAGCTGACCAGTTCGTCTCACCGGTCACCATCTTTTGGTTTAACTGATCCCAGGTTTTCTCAAGATGCCACGCATGCGTACTTATAGTTGTTTAAATACCTCCTTCACTATTAGCTGATTGGTGCTATTTTAGACACATGCCAGCCAATCAACATTCACTGGGGATTATTCTCTGTTGACATATGAAGAAGGGGTAGAAGCCGACGCCATTCTACATAAGTTAAGTAGAATGGTGAAAGCCACTTTTATATAAAAGTTTGGGTATGATGAAAGTCGACTCGTATACAAAACTAAAAAAAGAAAGATAAAGATAAAGAAGCAATATTCAAGCCGTATCTAAAATATGCTTGCTAAGGGTCATTGATGTTAAACGCACACTGGATTGGGAGAAGTTGTTTACCCAAAAGAAAGTGTCAAAGGTTGCCGTTTATCTGAGACCACCAGCAAGTTAATAGGATTTAAAATTTGGTTATATCAAAATATACGGGTGAAGTTAAGTGCCATAGTATGTTATGTTATCTACAAAGACAAACTTTTTTTTTTGAGCCTAAGCAACTTTTGGAGTTTTTAATGGCTAGGGAAGAACCTGTAGTTGCAGTTCTGTCTATTATGGCTGGCGCATAAGTCTCTGCCTGCTATGTAACCTATTTTGTCCTTTCTGTTACATGTACTTGCCGCCTTGTTTCTATTGTATTGTTTCCTGGAGCCTCCCCTATTTTCTATTTATCGTGGGCTAATTTAGTAATGGCATTGTTGTTCTGACAATTTTTGTTTTCATTATGTTTTCTGTTCATGTTCTTTTCATTCTTGTGCATATCTGGATGCATTTTATGTAAATACCAATAAATATAAAATTTAAAAATTTATTATTGGGATAGTGGCTAAATATCTTCATAATCTAGATAAATTGAAAGCATACCCTCATATAGTATACTGGTAGTACTGAGCTGTTCATTCATATTTTTGTCCCAGTGAATGAAACAGTGGCTCCTAAATATCCAGTGTTTCAGCTGAGGCCTTTTAAAAAATCAAACATAATACTTAGGGGGTCATTCTGAACGCTGAATAGCAGCGTTGTACGTGTGGGCTGGCCGTCTACCTATGCTTAGCTCCCCAGCCCTATTCTGCCAGGAGCGCTCCCCGCACATACACAGTGTCACTTTCATCCAGTAATGTGGTATCATCAGCACAGCGAAGGTTGTTGATGAGTCTTCCACCAATCTTCACACCTCGGTTGTCTTCATACAGTCCTGCTTCTCAGATGATTTGCTCTGCATATAAATTGAACAGGTGGGGGGAAAGTATGCAGCCTTGTTATACACCTTTGCTGATTTTAAACCATTCTGTTTCTCCTTGTTCTGTTCTCTTGCACAACCTTTACATTGATCAAGAAACAACAGTTTGATCAGGTGTTCTAGTATACCCATGCTTCTTAATTGGCCCAGAGTTTCTCATGACTTACACAGTCAAAAGCCTTGCTGTAGTCAATAAAACACATACAGATATCCTTTTGGAATTCTTAGAAAAGGTCTATAGACCTAGAATTAGGGGTATGTTTACTAAACGGAGATAAGGGAGCATGTGTGCCGTTAACGCAAGCTATCAGCACGCTTGCTGCCTTAATGCTGAAAAAATGCTGCTTTAAGGTGCGGTAAAGGCACTGACAACATTAAGAACACAAGGGCGGAGAGTGGGTGTGACTTGGGCGGGTAGTAGATGGTTACAGTGTGTGCTCCTGATTGCACAATGGCTTGAAAAGCCCTTTAACGCTGGGAACCTAATCATCGATTAAAACCTCGTGGAAAAGGTGTCTGTAGAGTGGGAGAGAAACTATTCAAGCGTCTACAACAGTGGTTCTCAACCTTTTTTGTACCGTGACCCCTTTTACCGTTGGTCAACTTATGGTGACCCCCAATGATAAAATCAAATGTGTCTCTCTTCCTTTACTGTTAACGCATTGTCGCTGTAATCATTTGTTGAATTATTAATATATTATAGGCCTTTGCAATATGTTTTTATTTATAAAATACTTATTTAAACCACAATAATTAATCACAAGTAACAATATTTGATTTCAAAATTATGATGATTTTGTAGTCAAATCACTAATATGAAATAAAATTATTTTTTCTACCTTTGCTGTCTGACCAATTTATTCTCTGATCACGCTGGTCCCAATCTGAGGCTTCTGCTTTCCTGTCTTCTCTTAGCTCTCTTTCTCTGGTCTATGGTCCATCTGCCATTTCTTATCTCTTCTTTCGTTTTCTTCACTTCTTTCCATCAGCCTATTTCCAGTCCCAGTAACCCTCCCCAATATCAGCCCCTTTCCAGTCCTCACTCCCAGTACCTTCCAATGTCAACTTGCATTCCCATGACTGCCACTGGTGTCCATTCCCTTCCAGTCCCCCTCTATCCCCACTGACCAGTCCCTTCTAGTACAAATACCATGGCAGTGCCTCTCAGATCAACTCCCTTCGAGTTCCATTCTCCCATTCCCTCGTATCAGCCCATTTGTAGCCTTAGCCCCCAGTTTTCTTCCAGGGCCAGAAGCTCTATCCTCCCCTCTCCACAAGCAGCCCATTCCCAGTCAAAGCCCCCCAATCAGCTCACTTCCAGTGCTAATCCCCCCTCAACCCCATTACCAGTGCTAGCCTCCCCTAATCAGCCCAATACCAGTCCTACCCCCCATCAGCTCATTACCAGTCCTAGCCTCCCCTAATCAGCTCATTTGTAGTGCTAGTCCCCCCCTCAACCCCATTACCAGTGCTAGGCTCCCCTAATCAGTCCATTACCAGTCCTACCCCCCCCCCATCACCAGTCCTATCCAATGTTCCCTCTAATTTTCTGTAGGCTGTGTGCGCATAAAAAAATCAGCTGTGCAGCTTTTGAAGGAAGGTTAAATTTTTGTGCGCCACATAACGACACTCGGAGTTATATACTTTAAAATTTGACTACACGTCAGAATACAGTATGTACACCACATTGATTTTAATCAAATTAAAGGAAAATAGACGATTACTAAATGAAGTGGAAAATCTTTTAAATTTTAAGATGTCTGGGTTGTTTTCTATCAGAATCAGAACCGTATTTTTTGTGCGCTCTGTTGTAAAGTATGTGCGCTGGTTCAGCAAGGTGTGCGCGCGTGCACACGCGCACAGCTTAGAGGGAACAGTGGTCCTATCCTCCCATCAGTCCATTTCCAGTCCTAACCTCACCGATCAGCTCATTTCCAATGCTAGCCCCCCATCAGTCCATTACCAGTCATACCCCCCTATCAGCCCATTACCAGTCCCAACCCCCCCCTTGATCAGTCCATTCCCAGTCCTAGCCTTCCCTAATCAACCCATTACCAGTCCTAGCCCCCTCCCATCTGCCCATTACCAGTGCTAGCTCCCCCATCAGCCCATTATAATCCTAACCCGCACTGTCTCTCGCCTCTGTCCAGCATTTATCCCCTGTCTGTCCAGTATGTCCCCGTCTCTCCCCTTTGTGCATGCCAGCCCCCCTCTCTCCATCCCTGCATGTCAGCCCCCCTCTGTCCATGTCAGCCCCCTCCCTCCATCCATATCAGCCCCCTCCCTCCCTCCCTGTCAGCCCCCATCCTTCCCTGTCCATGTCAGCCCCCTAACTCCCTCCATGTCAGCCCCCCTGTCCATGTCAGTCCCCCCTCTGTCCATGTCAGCCCCTCCCTCCATCTATCCCTCCCTCCATGTCAGCCCTCCCCTCCCTCCATCCATCCATATCAGCTCCCTCCCTCCATCCATCCAGCCATATCAGCTCCCTCCCTCCATGTCAGCCCCCCTCCCTCCATCCATATCAGCTCCCTCCCTTCATGTCAGCCCCCCTCCCTCCATCCATCCATCCATATCAGCTCCCTCCCTCCATGTCAGCCCCCCTCCCTCCCTCCCTCCATGTCAGCTCCCTCCCTCCATGTCAGCCCCCCCCCCCGTCCATGTCTGCCTCCCTTCTAATGCAGCCGCAGCTCCCTGCCTCTTAGGGAACCGTGGCTGTGCCTATAAAATCATTGCGGAGCCCTTCCTGTCTCGACGGGCTCCGTGCAGCATTGTCCCGCCTCCAAAGGAAGTGGTAAACAAGTTCCTTTAGAGGCGGGACAATGCTGCATGGAGCCCGTCGAGACAGGAAGGGCTCCACAATGATTTTACAAGCACAACCGCGGTTCCCTAAGAGGCAGGGAGCCGTGGCTGCAGAAGGAGGAGTCGGTGAGTTTGCCACTGCTGAGAAGTGGATTCGGCAGCGGCAGCAACTTCTGCGCATTGAATTTTTTTTTTTAATGAGGCAACCCCCCGCTAAATCCTGTGGCGACCCCAGTGGGGGTCGCAACCCACAGGTTGAGAACCGCTGGTCTACAATGTGATGCACTGACAAGGGAGCCCAAGATAGTGATAGTAGTGCTCCATTAGCAACAACAGCATGGTCTCATGTAGGAAAGGGCACCATGCTGATGGTACAGATGGGGCACAGGGGATGGCATGGTGGTCATGCATTGGGGGGTGCTGTGGACATGGTGGACTAGGCAGCTGCCCAGGTGGCACAGAGGGGCATAAGAGCATAAGTTCAGAATATATGCCATACTGTGTCAGACCAAGGTCCTCCAAGCCCATTATCCTCTGTCCAGTAGTGGCCAATCAGGGGCACAGGTAGCTAGGTAGATCCCAAAAGGACACCCATGGTCAAAGAGGCCTGAATTTGGCCAAGCAGCTGATCCTCAGTGTCTCGCAAATAAATGTACAATGACCTTTCCTCCAAATCCTTCCAAAGCCAAGCTATATGAGGAACTGTCACGACATAAACTGCCACTGTGTGCCAGTGTTTTCCAATGTATTGAATGACAAACTATATGCCCCAATGTGTCTGAAATGCATTACACTATAACGGCAGTGCCTGTCCCCTAGTCCCACCATATTGCGATGGCGTTAACAACTGTGAACCATTACCCGCCATTCAGTACTGTATAGACCCCTATCATATCTCCCCCAGCCATCTCACCAACAGGTTCAGGAGGCGTAACCTTTGTAAGCGCCTCACATAGGGGAATCCTTCCATCCGCAGCACCATCTGTGATGTCCGTCATGATCACACAGTATCTGTGGTGGAACACAGACATACTGCTGGTGTGGAACAGTGATGTGCCACATGGGGCAGTCCAAGGGACATGGCATCCTTGGCAGAGATGCCAGCAACCCCCCCCCCCCATGCCACTGAACCCAACTGTGAAGGAAGAGGCCAATAGTGCCTGCAGCTGTAGCCCTCCAGGTAACTGGAAAATGCAGCTGCCTGGGGAAATACCACAGCAATGGCAGCCATCCTCCCCCTGATGCGTATCATGGCAGGCAGTGATGGGGGACTGCCTGGCTGTCCATGTGTGCCCCTGCCCCCCCATCCAGTCCTTGTGCCCAAGGTGCCTGCCAAACCTGCATGTTTAACATGCTGGGACTGCAACCACCACCACTGACAGTGCATGGGCATGTCTGCATGGTGGGGTGTTGGTGGTGGCATAGGAAGTGGCACCAGCCTGCAGCAGATGGAAGCCTTGTCCTGGTCATGTGCCCATGCGCATTGCAGCATGTGCCAAAGGCCAGCCAAAGGGAAGCATGTCAGCAACAGGAGCTGCTGTTCTCATAAGGCAGCACTGTGGTACAACACACATGGTTGGTGTGTATATATGTATATATGTCACAGGTTCAGGTCCTTGCTAGGGTTTCTGTATTGCATCTTCCTGTGTATAATGGTTAGCTGACAGTGTAAGTACAGTTCCAGCATATGCAACACCAAGGAGTCGGTCAGCAAGGGTGGAAATGCCCACCAGTAGCACTGACAGGCTCCACTATCCATAGCTGGTTAGAGGCTAATAACACACAGTAACAATGTGTGGTGAGGCCAAGGTACAGTAATAGTGCATGTAAACAGAGTGCACGTTATCAATTCTTGAGCTGACATTGAGACAGGAGTGTAAAGCAGGAATCCCTACCATCTCTACTTTTGCACAGTGCGCCAATGAGAGTGCATGTGTTTGTATGGCTCCCCTTTGTCCTGTGGCTTTCTGCACTGCATTTTGGCTCACATTGTCCAAGTATTTTCCAGCCTGTTTGGAAAATGTGAATAAGGTGAGGCAGAGGATTGTGGGTATCACCTGAAACAGCGCAGATTAGCCTGTATGTGTCTGCCACAATGGTAGGGTCACTGGCTGAGATGCCATTGTGCCCGTTTGCGACATGCATTGCCTGGGTGGCCACTGTGTGTCATGCTGAGATGGCACTCTCACTGTGACCAAAAAGTGACCATGGCACAGCCATGTATCCACATAGAACTGCTTTAATGTCTGGCTCTAGTGATGTGGGTGTATTCTCTGTCTGAGGGTTGCCAATCACTGAGCAAATGGGTGGGTGCTTGTGGTCACACTACACACATGCCATGCATGCTGACCAGCAGGCCAACCACAGTTGGTTTGTGTTTGGCTGATGCAGCCCAGAGAAGGGTGTTCTTGCTGCTTGTGCTGTAGTTAATTGTTAGTCCTCAATGGTTGGAGCAGCAGTGGTTCATGGCCTATTTACTGGGGTCCTGGCAGGACAGTAGCATCACACCAGCCTATACACCCCCCACTGAAGTGGCTGGCCATGGCAGCAGTATATGGATACTGGCCACTAACTTGCACTGTTATCAGAGGGCTAGTATCCAACATGGGCAGAAGACAGGGCTGAGCTATTGCTGTCACTGTCACATGCAGGAACCAAGGAGAAAAGCATAACACACTTCAGACAATATCTGCCACACACTAGCAGTGATGTGGACCAGCAGCATGGCCAACAGAAACCATCTCTAATAGTGAAGGTTCAGTGGACCAGCTACTGGGCACGCCTCCTCACCCTCAGGGTGACAGCTGAAATCGCTCTGCAGCACAGCTTGCTGTTATGTACATGTAGCACACGCAGCCAGTGCATCTTACTGAGCTGGTATGATTTTTCAACTGCAGACCACTGTTTTGCATTTGTGGTGCCTCATGGGTAGTGGAGGGCCCAACCTATACCGGCACAGACATCAAATAGTTTGATCAGAGATCTGCAGGCTCAACATATCCGTGTGGAGGTGTAGCCTACTGGTTGGTGCAATGTCTTCATGGTCAAAGGTCCAGGGTTTGAGTCCCACTTGTTTGTTTTGTGCTTGGGTGTGCTTGCCCACCTCACATAGTCATGGCTCTGCTGTGACTTGCAGACAATCATTTTTCTAATTTCTATGCGTTATGGCCACATGTTGGGTAGCTCAACATGCAATTCCCCATCATGGACATCTGTAAGCATGGCTTTAGTGGTTCTGCCACGGCACATTGCAGTGGGTCAGTGATCAGATGTCTGGATCAACTGGTATGTGTTTTCTGTTTTGCCATCATTGTGACCTCCCAGCTTTATGTAAAGAGGATATCTCTCATACATTCAGGCACCTAACCACCTAGCCATCCCCTGCACTGTTCTGCCATAATCATTTGCTTCACATGGGGAAATGGGTTCAACTTGTCCTTTTCTATCATGCCACTCTGTCGGGTGTATTGTCTTGCAGCAGCACAGGTTGAAGCACCAGTCCCACCTGCACAAATGGTGTTTCATGTACCCCATGGCACTTCTACTTTTGGTTCACACACACCAAATGCTTTTGGCCTGTATGATCCCATACATCCTCTCATCACACAAATTGCAAACTCTCTGCTTGGAAAATCCATGGCACATCCCTGCACCCACCATTTGACCATCAGGGAGATTCATGGTGGATCAGCTTACTGGCAGTAAGCTGTCCCACCATGGCCATCAGGGTTCATTTGCAGCAGTTAGCCATTTCATGCACACCTCTCCTGTGACTGCTCCACATAAGCACTCATGGACAATCCTCACTTTGCTGCCCACATCAAGAACATGCTGCCTCCACCCAGACATTGTCCTGGCCTATTGTATGCTACACAATGACAGTACGTCTGGATACATGTTCACACCTCATAGACACTATAATATAGCTTATGGCATGGTGTATGCTTTCAGGAGCATCTAGGACTGCACACCTGTCACAGCACCCCCCGCCGCTGCATCCCCTCTGCTGACTCCGCTCCCGCCACCACCCACCCATGACACTGCCAACATCCACACTGACCAGCATCACTAGGCAGCCTCCTATCTCGCCTAGTCAACAGCACAGGCCTTCTGTACGGTCAAACATGCTCATCACACATATTGCCACATTGCCAGGCATCAGGTGAATCAACTCCATCATCTACCAATTGTGCTTGCATCCATACCTTCTCCAATGGCTTCCCTGCCCCCTTTCAACATTTCAGAGGCTTTCCTGCATGAAGGTGCATGCAAGACACCTTAATGCAGCATGTCCTTTTATCACCCGCTAAGTGTCCTCTACCACCCTTAACGTCCTGTTACCGCCTGCTAAGTGTCCACTACCGCCCCTTAACACAGCATGTCCTGTTACCTCCTGCTAAGTGTCCTCTACCACCCCTTAATGTCCTGTTACCACATTCTAAGTGTCCACTACCGCCCCTTAATGCAGCATGTCCTGTTACTGCCCCTAAGTGTCCACTAGCACCCCTTAACACTGGAATGCTTCTAACACGCCCAGCACACTTACCACATGGTAACCCCTTATCGTTGCCGTTTATGCACGGAAAAGACCGCTCCCTTACCGCTGTTTAGTAAACATACCTCTTAATGTTATGGCCTTCTCTGAATATTCACTTGTATAGATTTCATAAAAACTTCACTTGAACAGGGAAAATATTTGCCCAGTTTACACTAAAATTATGCAGAAATATAAATAAATGCTTGACACAAATGGAACTGTTATTTTCTCTGAATAGAGAATCATTTCCTCATTACTGAATCTTGATATCATCAATATTCTCCATATAAAGTCTCTCTCAGTACTTTTAGATGGCAGTATGTGATCTTTTTTTGCCATGGGTTGCCTTGCCTTGTTTGGTGTCCTCCCATTCCATCTGTGTCACTCTCCTAATCTACGCAAAGTGTTCCCTGTCCTCCTGCCAACACTCTGAGCTGTCATTTTTTTTTTTTAGCTGTCCTGACAATTGGTATTCATTCTGTTTTGTGATAGTATGTTGCCTGGCTAATCATTTCTGAGGTTTGGAACATCAGTCCTGAGATAATACTGCAAGAATTCAGCAATCCAAGGGAACTTTCTTGTTGTTTTGTGGTCTCTGTGAAAGTTTGCTAGTTAAAGAATAATAAAGATGTTTGCCTGCCACTGGTGTTCTGGGGTGAAGAGAAGAAATAGGCTGTTATTGGGTCCTTTTGTATGTTTTGTATTCTATTAGACCTTGTTAAATTTTATGATATGCATATATTTTTTATTGTCTGGTTGACCCAGGTGGACCTCTTTAAGACCCCCTGAATTCTTGATTCACACAAACTTAATTTGGTTGGTGTTGTCTTGAATTGGGGTGGCTGACTAGAAGGGTATTTATTGTGTGTGCTGCCTAGAAGGATTAACCCAAACAGGGAACAATCTGGCAAGTGGAGAGTAATTTTATACAGGTCAGCCAAATGTATTGGTGCACCTAAGCAAGGGCTGGCTAAATGTGTACCAGTATTTTATAAAGTGCACTTAAAAGTAGACGGCTACTCACAACAAGTGCATGGGGCTTCCAAATGTATGTCCACATCCTTGCATATATTTACATGACATGTGCAGTGATGTGGCAGGTGCGGGGGCATAGAAAAAATGGCGGCTAGGGAAAGGAAGCCTAATTTCATTAGGCAAGGCACCCTCCTCCTGGCCAGGCTTACGCTGGGAAGGGAGAACCGGTTCTTTCCAATGCCTGGCCAGAGGAAGGACATCAGAAGAATTTGCCAGGCCTGGGAAAGACTAACCAGGCACCTCAGTAGGTAAGCATCCTACTCACAGTAGAATGTGCAGGCCATAAAAAATCATTTCCTATTGCTTCATTTTGATTTTTGTTTTGTTTTTTACCATATCATTTTGTTTTTTACAATAGTGCACATTATTATGCAATAGCACGCACTATTGCACAATAGCCCATACTGTTCATGCATGTGTGAGTAGCATGCATTAGTCGCACATCCACAGTGTGCACTATTGCACAATAGCTCATACTATTGCTACTTTTGTTTTGAAACAAAAGCACATCCCTACCCCAGAGAGATAAGTGGCAACAGGGGGCTTATATGGGAAGGAGGAACTATCCATAAGAATAAGAATTTCCATGCAAAACAGTGTCTCCACGGTATAAGTAACTGCGAATAGGATCTCTTTAAGGCCGGTGAAAGGAAGTACAGTAAAGACAATATGAAGACAGCTTTCTCCTGCACCAACTCAAGAGACAGCCATCTTAAAGTCCCACCCTGAAAAATACCCTCTAAGCAGTGGAAACAAATATGTGCATATGTTGATGTTTATTATAATTCTCTCGTACTACTGTTAATAGCAGCATCACAGTGGCTTACAATACAATTACGAAATAAAAACAGTAAATAAAAGGTTTAATAACTAAAATTAGCCGAAAGATAGGAGGGGGAAGAAGGGATAGAAACCTGTCTGGCAGTTCTGAGCTACCACTGCCTGTGGAGACCCAGTACCATCTGGATCGGGTCATCCGGATGTCCAAAATCTGGATGGCCCAGAATTGCACCCGAGCTAGACAGTCCCAAAGGAGCGGAATCGGGGCAGTAGGATGGGTCGGATGGGCCCTGATCCAGCTGCCCTGCATGTCCGGCAACCTCCCCGTCTAGCCCTCCCTATGCTCCTGCATGGGGCCTCAGTGCCATGGCGTCTCATTGCCATGGCATCGGGATGCCATGCAAGAGCGCTGAAGAGCCCAACGCTGTTATAATTGTTATGGAAAGGCAGACTAGATAGGCCATGTGGTCTTTTTCTGCCATCATGTTTCTATGTTCCTATGTTTTTATCAAAATATTAAGTAATAGTAGTAATATGTGCTCACCTAAAAGCTATTCTCTAGTAATTTGGCCACTCTCAAAAAAGCACTTATGAAGGCCCAGTTATGGCAGAATGTAGGTATAGTGGCATGAGCCTGGGCAGCAGACACACTCATCAGTTATAATGTATGAGGCATTGCAGACCATCTACATGTTTTGGCAGTAAAAGGACTTTTGGTTGCAGTATGTAGACTCTTTACGCATGGGTGGCCTGATAGCAAAAATCTGCAAGAGGGTAGACAACCTGGAAAGTGTGGATAAGATAAGGAGGGATCTAGCGAAACTTGAAGAATGGCTGAAAATTTGGCAGCTAAGATTTAATGCTAATAGATGCAAGGTCATACATTTATTTTATTTATGTATTTAACAACTTTTTTTATACCTCTGTATCTACAAGTCACAGCATTGTACAGGTAGCAGGTAACAGGATTAAAATTTTACATATAACATCACAGGTTTGAAAATTTTACATATAACTTAAACAGTAGGTAACCAAAAATAATGCTTCCAGAATGGGAAGAATAACCTTGGATATTCAAGGCTTAGATCGTAACAGTGGATAAACAAGGTATAGTTTGCGGCATGGAGAGGATAACAGTAGTAGGCCAATGGTGTAACTGAGGAAACACAAGATTGATTAAGATCATAAGAACATAAGATATGCCGTACTGGGTCAGACCAAGGTCCATCAAGCCCAGTATCCTGTTTCCAACAGTGACCAATCTAGGTCACAAGTACCTAGCAGTTTCGCCAAAAGACATGGGTTCCACAATGCTTGTCCTGGGGCAAGCAGTGGATATTCTAATGGTTTACGGACCTTTCCTCCAGGAACTTGTCCAAACCTTTTTTAAATCCGGATACACCAACAGCTTTTACTACATCCTCCGATATTGCTCCGGTTCTCCAGAGTTTGATTACTCGTTGAGTGAAAAAATATTTTCTCTTATTAGTCTTAAATAGGTTACCCTGTAGCTTCATTGCATGTCCCCTAGTCTTTCTATATTCTGATGATGTAAACAATCGATCTATGTTTACCTGTTCAACTCCATTCATTAATTTATAGACTTCTATCATATCTCCCCTCAGCTGTCTATTTTCCAGGTTGAAGATCCCTAACCTTTTTAGCCTCTCTTCATAGGGGTATCCTTCCATCCCCTTTACCATTTTGGTGGCTCTTCTCTGAACCTTTTCTAATAACACTATATCCTTTTTAAGATACAGTGACCAGAATTGCACACAATATTCAAGGTGAGGTCACACAATGGAACAATACAGAGGCATTATAATATCCTGGATAATGGAGAATTCTAAAAATATTTAGGAAGGATTTATATTTGACTCTCATGTGGATGGGTAGCCAGTGAAGCTGTTTCAGTACAGGGATTATGTGCGATCATCGAGAGGTGTCTGTAATGATTCTGGCTGCTGTATTCTGAGCTAGTTGTAAAGGGAGTAAGATAGCCTTTGGAATCCCTTGATAAATGATATTTCCATAGTCAAATATTGGAGTGATGAGGCCTTGACATACATCCCTAAAATCAATTTGTTCTAGCAGGGGGTGGAGGTTTTTTACTGTTTTCATTTTAAAGTATGCAGACCTTGCAACTTGCTTGATGTAAGAGTGAACGTTTAGCCTTGGGTCAAGGATTATGTCCAAGCAATGATTTTGTCCTTATTTTGGAGAATTATGTTAGCCAGTCTTATAGTGAGTGGTGGGGAGAATGCAAGGTTCTTCGTTATGTGGAGTACTTCTGTTTTGTTGGGATTAATGGAAATGTTGTGGTAGTGGAGCCATCGGATAATAGATTTGAAACATCTTCCTATCATGGAGTAATCTGGGTTATTGGTGGAGAAATGTATATGGATTAAGATGTTATCAGTGTAAAGATGATAGAAAATTATATGGCTGCAGATTATGTTGCATAGAGGTTGAATGAAAATGTTAAATAGTAGAGAGGATAGGGCAGAACTTTGTGGTAATCCTTGGCATTGTTTGAAAGGGCAAGAATTATTCAATCCTACTTTGACCTGTTGATGACGGTCCTCCGGGTAGGATTGGAACCACTGTAGAGTTGTTCAGCTAAGTCTGATTGAATGGAGATATAAGAGATTTAGGCTGTGAAAACCCAAAGGAGTGGTACAGCACAGGGGGAGAAGTAGAGTGGGATATAGGTGTGATCATATCAGATGATCTTAATGTGGCCAAACAAGTAGAAAAGCCAACAGCCAGAAGGATGCTTAGTTGCATAAGGAGATGAATGGCTGGCAGGAAAAAGGAGATGATAGTGATAGTATTCATTTCTAGTGAGACCTCATTTGGAGTACTGTGTACAATGCTGGAGACCACACCTTCAAAAGGATCTAAATAGGACAGAGTCAGTTCAGAGGGTAGCTACTAAAATGGCCATTAGTCTTTATCATAAGTGATAGGGGGTGGACGTAAAGATCTCCATATGTATACTTTGGTGGAGAGGCAGGAGAGGGAAGTTATCATCATAGAGATTTAAATACATCCATTGTATAAATACATAGGATGTAGCACAATTCCAGTTGAAAAGAAGCTCTGGAATGAGGGCTCATAGGATGGAAGGTAAAGAGGATAGATTAAGGAGTAATCTGAAGAAATATTTCTTTATAGAAAAGGTGGTAGATGTGTGGAACAGTCTCCCAGTAGAGGTGGTGGAGCCTAGAACTGTATCTGACTTCAAGAAAGCATGGGACAAGCACAGGATATCTTTGAAAGTGAGGAAGGGATTGTAGGGCCCATCGGCCTGGCAGCTAGCACTCCTACAGTGGCTAACCACCAATGCTGAATCTTAGTCCTGGATACTCAATGCTGGAGCCATACCCGGCCATGACATTGAATATTTGGTTTGGCCACAGAATGTGGAAGCTAACTGGGCAGCAGCTGCTGGGGACATTCTGGGGCGGCTCCCAGCCATAACCGGGCAGTGGCGATATTCAGCTGCAGTAACTGTGCTAGTTCCTGCCTAATATCCCTCTTAGCAGCATTTACACAGTTTGCAGGTCTGCACAATGTACATTAAATGCCTTTGACTATCAGACTCGCAGAACTTAATAATTCTTATGAATGGACAAACTTGATAGGCCATATGGTCTTCATCTACTGTCATTTTCTCTGTTTTGTTGTTTCTGTGAGTGTGCAGTCTGTTGCTACAAGCACAGAAGGGAAGTGCGCCGGCTCATAGAATTCGCTCATAGTTTCAAGATGCTGCTGTTTTTGCTCAGGGAGTGTCTCTCCTTAGAAAAGCATCTAGAAACTGAGTTAGGCAGTCAGAAGTGTCTGCCTGGCTAATGCCTGCTGTGGCCTCAAGGGTTGTCTGGAATGCTTCAGTGGCAAGAAATGCCAGGGCTGTGGTGACCTTCAGGTGTACCAGCAGGGCTTTTCCTCTCCACGTAGTGGGTGCTAGGTCTGCCTCCAGCTAGTTGTCTCCTTGCCAAATCTGTACCTATGCATGCATTTCTTCTCGGTTGGTATCTGCTCTGCAGAGGGCACCTCCTCCCCTCTCCTGCATGCCAGAGCACATAGAAACATAGAAACATAGAAACATGATGACAGAAAAAGACCACAAGGCCCATCTAGTCTGTCCTTCCATAACAACAACTACAACAGTCCACTTTTTACCTTTAGAGATCCTCTGTGTTGGTCCCATGCTTTTTTGAATTCAGTTACTGTCCTCATCTCTACCACCTCCACTGGGAGACTATTCCACAGATCCACTACTCTTTCCGTAAAGAAATATTTCCGCATATCACTCCTGAATCTATCTCCCTTCACCCTCATCCCATGTCCCCTCGTCGCAGAACTTGCTTTCAATTGAAAGAGGCTCTCTCCCTGAACATTTATGCCACGGAGGTATTTAAACATCTCAATCGTATCACCTCTATCCCGCCTTTCCTCTAAGGTGTACATATTAAAATCCTTAAGTCTGTCCTCATATGCTTTATAATGAAGACCACTAATCATCTTAGTAGCAACCCTCTGTACCGACTCCATCCTGTTCACATCCTTTTGAAGGTGCGGTCTCCAGAATTGCACACCATACTCCAAATGAGGTCGCACCAAAGACTTATACAGAGGCATTATCACCTCCTTTTTTCTGCTAGGAGGTGATAATTCCTCTGTATAAGTCTTTGGTGCGACCTCATTTGGAGTATGGTGTGCAATTCTGGAGACCGCACCTTCAAAAGGATGTGAACATAGGAACCATTCTCGGCTCACAATCAAGGTAGGCACCAGCACCACCACCATATACCACCAAAAAAGGCACAGGGGGATACCAACAAAGAGAAGCACAGAAACACAGAGACACACACAAAGACATAGAAACATTGGCACAGGACACACACGCACATGTTCACAAACACTGGCACAGAGGCACAACTACAGACACACACACACACACACAGACTCTCACAGAGTGAGAGAGAGACAGAGAGATTTGGAATAAAAGAGAGGAAGGGCCATAGGAAGTGGAAAGGGGTGGGCCACAAGAGCCATAGCCCCACCAATATTTTGCCTAACACAACATTAGCATCTAGAGAGGAGGGTGGGGCAGGTGATTGGTTTCTTTGCCTCCTTAACCAAAAACATGTCCTGCTGCCTCTGGGAAGGGAAGGAATGTGGGGGAGGGAGGGAGCGGCTATGGAGAGGGGAGTTAGAGTGTAAGAGGATATTGTAAAGGAGAAGAAAGTAGAGAGAAGGACCAGAAGAGAGAAGAGAGGATAGGAATGAGTATGCAGAGGGTTAAAAGAGGGTAAATATGGGCAGAAGAGATGATAGCATGAAGAGGAATAAGGACCGATCATGCACTGATACATCAAACAGCAGCACCAAGCACCAACTAATGTTCCAGGTCAACAAAGAACATCTCCTGTCTCTTCTGGTTGGTGTATGTAACAGAAGTAAATGTTTGCAGCAACATTTGATGACATATACATGTAGGCATCAAAAATGCCAAATATATCACAGAATATGTTATATGTGTGTATTTTTCAGGCCTGCTCAGTCCATGCCATTATCCTCCCCAAACACGCCCCTTTCTATGAGCGTACTTTTAGGTGCCCTCACTTGCATATGCACGCTTTCATCTCTTTATAAAATCATGCTTGGCTCATTCCTTCCCATATCCAGCCCTCTATACGACAGAAAAAGACCACATGACGACAGAAAAAGACCACATGGCCTATCAAGTCTGCCCTTCTATCAACTACAATAGAGCCCTTTTTTCCTTTAGAGATCCTCTGTGTTTGTCCCATGTGATTTTGAATTCAGATACTGTCTTTGTCTCTACTACCCCCACTGGGAGACTATTCCACTCATTTACCATTCTTTCTGTAAAGAAATATTTCCACATATTACTCCTGAATTTATCCCCTTTCATCCTCATCCTCTGTTCTCTCTCTTAGCAGAGCTTGTTTTCAGTCAGAAGAGACTTTCCTCCTTTGCATTTATACCATGGAGGTATTTAAACATCTCTATCATATCTCCCCTATCCTGCCTTTCCTCTTAAGATCTTTAAGTCTGTCCTCATATGCTTCATAACGAAAACCACTAACCATTTCGGTAGCCACCTTCTGCACCGACTCCAACCTGCTTATATCCTTTGAAAGGCGCGGTCACCAGAATTGCACACAATACTCCAAATGAGGTCGCACCAGAGACTTTTAGAGAGGCACTATCACCTCCTTTTTTCTGCCGGCCATTCCTCTCCCTATACATCCACCCTACATCCAGTCTAGGTGCAATATGGTGCCTAACGTTTATAAAATTACCCCCTGAATGTCCTGTTGAGAAGGGATTTTAGGGCCTGATATTCAGCCCATAGTGGTCAGTGCTTGGTAAGCACCTGGGTTAATGCCACATTTTGACGCTATTACAAGCTAAATACTTTGTTTGAAGATACTTAAAAGGCAGTTACTATTACATATTATTTTTTCAAAGAAGCAGTTTATATGGAAATTCCAAACTGCAATGTGAGGTAAATGGATTATTTGCAGGTCATTAGGGGCCTGGGTTTTAACCAATCAATATTGCTTGAAATTAAACTCTCTGTTTAGGTCATAATATTGAACAATGTGCTTTTGCAATGCTATTGATGCTGATGATATTACAGTGGGGAAATAAATGATATTTGCTGCTGGATAATTAAAACGGTGTATCTTATCATTTTGGACAGGGTTTGGCTGAACCAAAGGTGGCTCATTTTCACATGGGGGGGGGGGGGCGGAGGGAGGAGAGAAACCTTTAATAAATCCCTGCTTAACCAGGAAATATTTTCCCTTATAAACTGCTTTATTCTATTGGGATCTAGACTTGCTGGGTGGTGCAGATAATGGGACAACAAAGGATAGTGGAAGAAGATTCTGCAGAAGCATATGTGGCTTGGGAGTGTGTATGGATTCCAATTAAAATCTACATAGGAGCATAAGAAATTGCCATACTGGGTTAGACCGAGGTCCATCAAGCCCAGTATCCTGTTTCCAATCCAGATCACAAGTATCTGGCAGGATCATATAAAGTAGAAAGTCTCCATGCTACTTACAAGCACTGGCTTTACCCCAACTCTACCTTAATAATCTTCCTCCAGAAACTTGTCCAAACATTTTTAAATACAGTTACGCATGTTCTCTTATAATGAATTCTAGATCTTAATTATGCTTTAAGTGAAACAACATTTGACCCTTTCTGCTTTAAACATGTTACTTAATAACAGGACTTGGTCCTTAGTCTTTCTACTTTTTAAGAGAAAAAAAGAATTGAGTTGAATTTACTTGCTAAGGACACATCCCATTACAAGAAAAAAAAACAACATTACATATAAAAGAAAATTAATAAAATAAAAAACTGCAAGTTAACAATCTAGGTGTAAGGTTTGCCTGTTCCCCATTCTACTTAGAGATGGCCATTAGGAACCTGCTGGCGGGAAGTCGTAGTCTGACAGGGAGGACTACGTGGGTGGTGGCAGGTAGGGTCAGACCAAAGCCTGTTCTGACCTGTCTGAGCAATTGTATTGATAAATCCTGGAGCGTTTCTGGTGATAGGAGACCAGAAAAGCTGGGAGGGTTGGACTCTGGGTCCAAGTACATTTGCATATGATTTGCATAAACTGAGCGATTTATGAACATTTCCTGGGTTTTCCTCCCAGGCAGAGAGGGAGATTTCCCCCATGAACCCCTTTGGCAGGGGAATTAGCAGCGTGCAGAACCTTGTTTGACTGAAAAAAGGACTGTCCTTGGGGAAATCAAGAACTCACCCTAAATGTACTGGAACACCAGGATAAGGACTTTCTACACAAGGCTGGTGTTGCTATAGGATGCATGCCCAGGCAGTGGCAGTGGCAGTGGCAGTGGCAGTGGCAGTGGCATAGAGGATAGGTTGGAAGAATTTGGTGGTTTGAAGGCTCTATTTTGTTCTATTCCACTTTATATGTACTTTTGATGTTTTTCTTTTTTTTTTCCATAGAAGAGGTGTGTTTGTTTTTTTTTTTAATCTGTTTGGTTGTTTTTCTCTATGCTTTTTCTAACTCTGCTATAGCTTTCATTAAGACTCAAGGACCAGAATTCTACACAATAATCAAAGTGCAGTAGTATTACGGAGTGATGCAGAGGTATTATGATATTTTCCATTTTATTCTTCATTCATTTTCTAATAATTCCTAGAATTCTCCTTTCATATTTTGGCCACTACGGTGCACTGAGTAGAGGATTTCAATATATTATCCATGATAGCTAGTTGATAGATGGTTGTAAGCATCATGACAACACCACACCCTTCCTGCAAAAATTGCACTGACTACCCAGTAGCCTACAGAGTCAAATTGAAAACTTATTTCTGATTTCAAGCCCCTCGGATGAAATGGGCTAGAATACCTAACGAATAAATTAGCCTTCTACACACCTGTGAAACCCCTGAGGTCATCTAACTGTACCCTCACCAAAGGAAATCCCATGTTGTGATGCTAGCCAGTAAGTTTTTCAGGAGAAGCCCCTACACTTTGAACTCACTCCCAGAAGGGGTATATCCAACTGAAAGCTATGGACCCAAATTTCAGTTGGGTAGTGCTATACGCTGCGTTGGCGCATAGACCGCCTACCTCCTGCCTAATCCGGATTTTCCATGCCGAGGTAATATGCAGCCCTGCATCGAAAATCCGGGTGTCGCCGCACAGCTAGACAGCCATAGGAGCTACCCGTGTAGCACCAATTTTTGATGCTACACGATTAGCCCCAGCGCCTTAAAGTTAGGCGAGGTTTTCCCACACCTATCTTTAAGGCACAGAGCGCTAACCGTGTAGCATCAAAAGTCAGTGCTACATGGGTAGTACCATGGCCTGCCTCCACTCCGCCCCGGAACGCCCCAACATTACCCAGTGCTATGCGGATAGCATCTGGGTGCGTTAGTGACATGTCCAAGATTTTTGAAGGACACTACCCATGTAGGTGCCCTTCAAAAATCCCAGATAAGGCCTTTACACAGGTAACTAGGGAAGTTATCCAAATAAAAGCCTTCAGAAATCGAGCCCTACCTCTCTTTCAGGATGCATGTGAAAGCCTGGCTCTTCTCCCAAGTCTTTAATGACTGTGGTGTCTGACTTTCCATTCACTCTTTCCCCTTCAGGATTAGCTATTATCTTCTTTCTGAGTCATCTCTTCTCTAAGCTAAGGAATAATAAGCTGTTTAGCCTTTCTTCACAGGGAAGATGGTTCATCCCCTTTATCATTTAGGTTGTTCATCTCTGTACCATCTGCTATGTATTTTATTAGATGAAGTAACCAGAACTGTACACACTACTCAAGATATGGTCACACCATGAATCGATATAGATGAATTAAGAAATTGTCCGGGGCGGAGCCTGATGTCCAGCGGGATGGTCGCATAACGCTGAGGCTCCCGAGAGGCCTACTCAGAATCCTGGATTAACACCTTATATACTTGGAACTTCTACTCTGATCTTGCCGGGGCACTTTGGTGAGATGGCGGGGACCAAACCAACGCGCCTGGAATTTGGGTCTCCAGCGGCTTCTCACGGCAAACGTTCCAAAACTGAACCTCCGTCCCCGCAGAAAGGGCCGGCCTTGTGCGAGGGCCCTGAAATGCAGCAGGAAATCCTCGTAGAGATTAGAGGGGTCAAAAACCTTGTGCAGGCGAACGGGGAAGCACTCCGAGCGCTGCGGGACGATTTTGGTGTGCTGCAAAGCAAGCTAGAAGGGCTTTCTTCGCGTCAAGACAAAATGGAGAGCATCTTGGACTCCCATGTGGCCCGGTTGTCCCAACTCGACAAAGTTGAACGACAGGTGCGGGCCTTGCAGAAAGAGGAGGAAGATGGCAATAATAGAGCGCGCCGCAACAACATACGACTCGTGGGCATCCCGGAGGGAGCGGAATCGGGAGACATGAAAGAGTTTTTATGCAAAATCCTCCCTTCCCTGCTCCAAATCACATTTACCAAAGATTTGGAGATTGATCGCGCTCATCGTGTACCCGCAAGCATAACGCTCAACAGGAAGACCCCGCGGCCTATCATTTTTCGACTATTGAGATATCAACACGTGGAGCAAATTCTAAGTGCCTCTCGGGCAAAGGGCCATATGGAGTTTGAGAGCCACAAGATCTCCTTCTATCCCGACTTGTCTAAACCCACAGTCGACCGCCGAAAGCGCTTTCTGGAATTCCGGCCGAGGCTTCAACAACTACAAGCACGCTATGGCCTGATGTATCCGGCCAAGCTCCGAGTCACGCTTCATAATCAGACAAGAACATTCGAGGACCCTGATCTACTGGCGGAGTTTTTGGATTCCAAAGAAGCCGACTTGATGCGCTGACTTCCAGAATATTCCTGCAAGTCTCCTCATACCCGCTGTATCTGCCATATTGGATCTGCCGCAGCCTAGCAAAGAGTTTGGCGTGGGCAGTCTGTTGCCTTACTCTTGATGGTATCTGTGACCCGACTCCATCTACCCACAGTAGCCTCGATGAGTATCAGAGACAGTGTTATTATGGACTCTGGTGTTTCTTTTCCTTTTTACATGTCTTCTTTTCCTCTCTAGGGCCTCCTCCCGCAGACACATGGTCGCCATATTCTTTGGGGGTTTTGCTTCTTCTCTAAGATACGTTGGTACATACTTTTCAATATGGGGTGTATTAGCCAGAATACTCGGTGATTATGACATTGTTGTACAGATTCTGCTTATGCTCTATGTTATCAAGCGCCCTTCCTTAAAATGTCTATTACCGATTGATGGCACCATGTAAGATTTTTTCATTGAACGTAAAAGGCATCAATAATCCGATAAAACGGAAGAAAATCCTAAGCTACCTCAGTCAGGAAGCAGCGGATCTGATTTTTCTCCAAGAAACGCATTTAAATTCGAAGGAAACTCTTAAACTCAATATTAAACCTTACATGGTGGCCGCTTATTCCCCAGCCCTTTCTAAGAAATGTGGGGTTGCCCTACTGGTTAGGAAGTCTTTGCATGCTACTGTTATTGCGACTAGCTCAGATACAGAAGGTAGATGGTCTAGAGTTCACCTCAAGATAGGTAGCCTAGAAGTTACATGTATATGCCTTTACGCTCCTAATGTTGATGACCCTGCCTTTTTTGCTACCATTGCTCAGGTTGCGCAGGCTTCTGCTAATACTTCATTGATCATTGGGGGGGATTTCAATCTAGTCCTTGATCCCCTGATTGATAAACAGCCGCCTAGGACGAGTGGTCCCCCCCAAGAGTCACGCCACGCTTACCTCCCTGATCAAGGATCTTGCTTTAGTTGATCTATGGAGATTACTACACCCCAATGAGCTTGACTTCACCTTCTTCTCCTCCCCTCATAAATCTCAGTCTCGCATAGACTTCTTTCTAATCTCAAAACTGTTAGTTCCTCAGGTGGACACTGCAAAGATTCACTCTCAACATATTTCAGATCATGCTGCCATTTCCTTTCAATTACACACTACTGCACCCCAGGGAAACTCGGGAGCCTGGTTCTTTGATAGAGCCCTGTTAACTCAGCCAGAGTTCCAGTCAGAAATTCGAGTAGCCATACAGGATTACTTCCATTTTAATCTACCCCAAGATACTGCGAATTGGGCTTGGTGGGAGGGCTTCAAAGCGGCCATTCGGGCAACGATCACTAGCTATCAAATCCGCCTGCGGAAACAACGTAAACAGCAGCTACTCATACTAGACCAACAAATAAAAGCAGGCGAACGAGTTCTAACTTCACTCACTGACCCATGTGTATTAATTCGCTTACAGCGTCTCCGTTTTCAATATAATTCAATCCTCTCAACTGCAGCTTCTAAGAGTATTGAGCTTCAGCGAGGGACATATTATCGTGAAAATAACCGAGCCGGTCGACTCTTAGCCAATGCCTTGAAAGGTCAAAAAGAAGCCAAACGCGTTGCGGCCCTCCGTGCTCCACAGGGAGGGGGTATAGTGACCACAGACTCCGACATTGTAGAGCTCTTTCGGGATTTCTATACTCGCCTTTATCAATCTGAATGTGAGTTCTCGTCAGAGACATTCGAGCGATTGCTTTCTGGCATTCAGCGGCCGACCCTCTCTGAAGATGATAGGGATGCGATGGATGAACCCTTCTCTACTTCAGAGATCCAATCTGCCTTATAACGCACAGCCTCGGGCCGTGCCGCGGGGCCTGATGGTCTCCCGACCGAATTCTACAGAACGTTCAGTGCAGATTTAGTTCCCTATTTAAAACTTTATTTTACTGCCCTTGCGGTAGATACATCCTCTTTGGGATCCTTTTCTGCAGCTAATGTGGTTGTATTTGAGAAAGAAGGCAGAGACCCGCTACAGACCGCCAACTACCGTCCAATCTCCCTACTTAATGCCGACTATAAGATCTTCGCAACGGTCTTGGCCACCCGGCTATCTGACATGATGGCTACCCTAATTCACCCCGACCAATGCGGTTTTATACCCGGCAGATCAACTGCTGACAATGCTCGGACCTTGTGCCATGTGTTATCTAGTGCTGCCAATCTCGCTCATCCATGGGTGGGTCTTTCCCTGGATGCCGAAAAAGCCTTTGATCGTCTAGAATGGCCCTTCTTATTTGCAGTTCTCCGATGGTATGGCTTTGGAGAGGGCTTCCTCCGATATCTCCAAGTCATGTACACTCAACCCGTCGCCAGTATTTGTGTAAACGCCATCAAATCTCAGCCATTTAACCTCCAAAGAGGCATGCGTCAAGGTTGCCCCCTATCACCAATGCTTTTTGATCTTGCTCTTGAACCCCTAGCCCTCCTTATTAGACAGTCTGCACGTATTCGAGGTGTCCCCTTTAGTCATAGGGAGATTAAACTCTCTGCATATGCAGATGACCTCATGCTCTTCGTTTCCCTCGATTCGGTTCCAGCCGTCTTGGATCTGATTGACGGATACTCACAATTATCGGGCTATAAAATTAACTGGACCAAATCTGTAGCATTCCCACTGAACCGCTGGGTACATGAGGCTGACATGCAGGCCTTTCCCTTCCTTTGGCAATCCCGCATGGTGAAGTATCTCGGGGTCCATTACTGTTCTCCTTTAGAAGACACTATCAGTTTTAATGCCAAGGAGGTAGTCTCCAAAGTCCGTGAACTCACAAATCGTTGGTCTCCCTTATCTCTCACATGGTGGGGCCGCTTAGAAACTGTGAAAATGATGATAGTCCCCAAAGTGAACTACATTTTAGAAATGCTGCCATGCTTACTTCCGTCACATACTTATAAAGATATTGAGGGCCTTCTCGTCCGTTATCTCTGGCAGGGCAAACCACCAAGGATAGCTAAACATAAACTGCAGTCTGCAAAGGAACGAGGGGGTACCAGATTTCCTGATTTTCTTAGATATCATCAAGCTTTTCTACTTAAGCAAGGTGCCCGATGGCTAGATACCTCAACAGACCGCCGACCAGTTTGGCTTGACATAGAAGAGGAGCTTAGCAGCCCAATTCCGTTGACCCATCTCCCTGGTATGTCCTATCAAGTAGACACCCGCCATCCACCAATGATTGTCGATACTCTTGCGGCCTTTAACACTCTCATTCTATCACTGGGCCCGAATATATGTCCTCAGGACGGACTCCCGCTATGGAATAACCCCAGAATTCAAGTCCTAAATAGAACAATAGCCTGGAAACCCTGGTACTCCAGGGGGATCTGGACACCCCAACAGCTTTTCTCTGCAGCTCATTGGAAAACCTTTTCTGACTTACAAAAGGAATTTGCGTTACCAGCGAAACACTACTTTCAATTGATGCAGCTTCAACACTGCCTCAAAAGTGCTCGAATCATGCCGCCCTCTGCCCCTCCTGAGGATGGGCTATTAGAGACAGTTCACTCCATTAGTAGTCACATGGGGTAGCCTCTAACTTTTATAAAATAATTTGTCAGGGTACAGATACGGACACTTTTAGAGCTCAACAAGCCTGGGAGCGCGAACTGCAAACCACTATAACCCCGGTGCAATGGAGCGTTTTTTGGAGTAAAGTAGTGCGGGTTTCCCGGTCTGCCTCTGTTACCCAAACTCTCTTCTTCTTTGCACACAGATGCTTTTATACCCCAGAAAAAATAGCCAAATGGAACCCAAATGCTAGGGACCTGTGTTGGTCTTGCCATACTGCTGTGGGAACCTTCGCTCATGTTATTTATGAATGTCCTCAACTGCAGGTCTATTGGGGGCGGGTCTGGGGTCGTATTCAATCTATCTTACACTTTCATGAACCTCTCTCTTGGAAGGTCGTGGGACTCCGCTCTGTGGCGGAGGTCCCCTCTCTTCCTAAGAAGGGTCGCTTTCTCTTTGATTTCATGCTGGGTATGGCTATATGCTTAATCACGAGGAATTGGAAGGATAGCTCTCGACTTACTGTCAATGAATGGTGGAACCTCGTCTGCTTATATAGTAAATATGAGCAGATACCTCGGAGAGCTATTCCCCCTGTCCAAACTCACTCTTGCTTGTCTAAATGGCAGATGCTTAATGATTATGTACAAGCTGCTCATTGCTCCAACATGCCTGTATAATGTGCACTCATCATGTTTTAGATCACCGTTAGGTTTTGTAATACAATAATGTAAGTACACGCCCGCTTCGGGAATGCCTAGTTTTCTAGAGAAGAAGCAGGGGGGAGGGGGGTGGTAGGGGTTTACTTTGGTGTATGTATTACACGTTATGTATTTGTCTTTTAGCTGTATGTCTTCCTTTCCTTTGTTGTTATAAAACGAAAATAAAGAATTAAAAAAAAAAAAAAGAAATTGTCCATTTTATTCTCCTTTCCTCTAGTAATAATTCTTAACATCCTATTTGATTTTTTAATTGCTGTCTCACCCTGAGCTGAGGATTCTAATGTACTGTCTACAGTGATTCCCAAATCCTCTTCCTTGATGGTACCTCCTAACCTGAAACACGGCATTATATAAAAATTAAAAATACTCCCACTTGTCTATTTTATTTTTCATATGAGCTATATCAACTTGTATAAATAATCATATTCAAGTATAAATCCTGCAGGCTGTATTTCCTTGCAGCGACCGTGCACCCTGCTTTGTAGACGAGGGGAGGTGGGGGGGGGGGGGGGAAACGACGACACAGGTTTTAAGAGCAAATTCTGTCCTTTCAGTCTCAACTCTAGGGGACGGTTTTTTGAAGTGGGACCAGTATGCACTGGGAGGTCTTTAATACCTTCACTCCACTTACTCCACTTCCCTCTCTCTCTATAACCAAGTCCAGGCCAGAATTTGTGCTCTGAACCAACGGATTTACTTAAATAAAGTTGAGGGTCACTGACAAGCAAACCAAAAAAAAAGTTACAACAGTTTCTTCTTGCTCAACAGACAGTACAAGAGGTTTCATTCCTCTTTCTGTGCTCTGTGATTATGCCTGGCTGGGGAAACCCTCCTCCTACACTTTATTACTGTACTTAAGTGCACCTCTGAGCTGGAGGCTGCCACAGATGCAGGTTGCTGATGCACTACTTTGGTAGCTTCTGGTTTTTGATGTCAGATGATTTCACGGATGCTCTTCTGAATCCTCTACTTCTCCCTTAGGAGCAGTGGCTCTCAGATGTTCTGTTGCTTTATATGGATGCACAGGCAGGAAACAATCTCATTCCGTTTTGTTTGCTGTTTTAATACATTTTCATTTTGTTTTGTTCGCTTTTATAAATTTTCATTTCAGGGCAATTTTGTTAGTTAAAGAGGTAGCTGCGGCTTCTGCACAAACAAAAATCATAGCTGAATGAAAACCTCAACTGGCTTTTTTTCCTTACAGGCAGAAGCCAGATTGTAACCAGTGACTTCTAACTTGCACAAGAGTCATTTGGTCTCAATTGAGGTGGGTGGGGGGAGGAAGGAGGGGGGGGGAGAGTCTAGCCAGATTGCTGTATTGCTTGTGATCTTCCTTCCTGTTTCCTGATTGCCCTATGCAGAGGGGAAAAGGAGGGAGGGAGGGGGTAAGGAAGTGGGAAGAAGGAAAGGGTGGAATTAGGAGGAGGGAAGGGGAAGGAGGCTAGAGCAGGGATAAGGGAAGGGGAGGGGGTGCTAGTAGTTCATAAGAACCTCATGGATGTGCAGCTAGTGCTGCCTAGTGTCCAGCCAGAAAAGGTGCATACCCATGAGGTCCCACGGCCCACTATAGACAGCACAGTCCTGCTCTACCTAGCCAACATTGAATAGATGGTGCAGTGAGGCTTTGCTACACTTGTAGGGCCACTGGACCGTATGACAATGCACCTTGAGGGCCTCAGGTGTGTGCCTTGGATGCAGGTCTCAGCATCTCCTCTCCAAGCACCCCGGCTGGCAGGTAGGGAGAATAATAGTAGGGAAGGGGGATAGATGGAATTATGTTAAGCCATGTAAAGGCAATGTAAAGGCAATGTATAGCATGTAAATATAATAAAATGCTATGTTTATGTTATGTTGTGGCAGGCTATGGCCTATAATAGTCTGCAAATATGAAAGGCCTGTAAGTTAGGCCGTGATTCCAACCCCCATCATAGTAAAGAACCAAAGTCTGTAAAAGTTTGAGAAAACTGTTTATACTGCTTAATAAGAAGTTTTCATGAATGAATAAATCCTTCATTATTCTCTTGTGCTGTGAAAATAGAAATGTTTCAATACATGCAATCCCTAGAGCCAGAAACGACCTTGCAGTAGAGAAGTATCAAACCTAGAAACTGCACCATTATTAAAACAGTTTGGGAAGGGGAAGCAGGGAGCCAGGCCCAGAAGGGATCTCTGATTGGACAGCTGCAGGAGGCGTTGGAACCAATAGAAAGTTTGCATGTATTAAACTGAAGAAAAGGTATAAATGAGTATGTCTCTGTAAGAATGTTGCTCAGTCCTTTTAAAGCTTTGACTAACTGGGCCATGTGCACAATAAATTGGCTTAGATCTTTGAAATGACTCCTGGTTTTATTTATTGCATGCTTATCAGCTGCTACATATTCTTGGTGCGTTGGCCGGGAATGTGCGAGCAGGGGATGGTATGCAAGTGAATATACCACGACTTCTCGCCTCAAAGGTTTGGTCCGGTTGGAACCATGTCTGTCCGACCGCAGGGGAATTCTCAGGCGCCACCGGTCTTATTGTATCGGAGAGGGTTCTGCCTTGCCTCGGCGGGCCACTGGGTCCAGCTGGCCAACACCTCCGAACCCGAAGGCAGTCCAGGATCCAATCCAAAATCTGGTGTGGTATCGGGAACTGGATCCGGTAAGTAGACATTTTTGTGATTTGATAGTCAGTACAGCCTGGGAAAAAGAGTCTTGCATGAGTATTGTCACGCCCTTCCCCCGCCTAGGCGGCTGCCTGACGAGGAAAGGGGGTGCGAATGTTCCTTTCAATAAACTCCAGGGCAAAGGCCTCTGGGAGTTGTAGTACTTAGAGCAAATGTAGTTGTAATAAAATGCTGAGCCGAGAGTTGAAAGCAAACGCAGGAATATTTTTATTCGCCTCCCTTAATAGCGGGAACTTCAAAATGAAGCTTGGTATATCACGTGTACAAATATCCACAAGGAACTAAGGTCAGAATTGCTCTTGCTTACTTCAGCAAACAAATGTTATGTCTCCAAAAGAGTAAAGCTTTACTTCACAGTGCTTTAAACTGAACTCAAAATGTTCATTGAAACTTCAATGCAGCAAAATTCCAGCAAAACAAACTTTTTCAATGCAGCAAAATTATAGCAAACAAACTTCTCTTCTTTGTTTCAAAAGCTTTAAGGGTTTCAATTAGTTATCCAGAGACTTCAAGCCGTCCTCCTTAGCAAGTCTCATTTAGAGCAGCAGCCACACTAATTAAAACTTCTTTGCTCTTTGAAACACCATGCATATCACAGAAATGGAATTTTCTTCAAACTTATATTTCTAAACATTCTTACTTCACTACCAGGGACAACTCACATTCCATAGGCTGTTCAGGCTCACTCAAAAGATCATTTTCCCCGATGTCCATTGACTCACATTCTGAACAGGATTGTTCTGTGACGTCGTTAGAAAACAGCTGTTCCCCTCGAGCCTTCCCTCGGTACACAGCACTGTTCTCTGCACAGGTTACTTCCTGATCTTTTAGCATACGTTTTACCAGTTTTAAAACATTCAAAGTTTCTTTACTGAGAGGCTTCCTTCTCAGCCCTTCCTGGGTTCTTGAACCACCCTCAGGCTTCCTGTAACCCTGGTGCTGGTTAAACTGTTGGAGTTGGCTTAGGAGATATCTTTCCCTCCACTTGCTGTCTGGGGACTTTTCCTGAGACCTTTGGCTAGTAACTTTAGCAGCAATACCTTTGGGGAGTTTCTTCAGCAATGCTTCACTGCCTTCTCCCTGGCCATGCTGTTTCCTGGTTAAGTTAGCCCTCTCGTCTCTCTTCCTCCTGCAAGGGTGAAACTCTTGCTCCGAATGAGGCTCCCTCTCAGACTCCGCCTCTGAATTAGAGTCAGCTCTCTTCCTCTCGTGTCCTGGCAATCTCCTTGCCTGCCTTGGAAAACTTGGCAGTCTCAGCAATCTATCTCTCCCTGTTCTCTGGGGCTTATAAGTGTGGGACTGGCCAGTATCTTTCCACCCCGCCCCCAGCTGTCCTGCATTACCACCCTCAGTTGCCATGGAGCTGGGGCGTGGCTTTTGGACAACAACCTTTGACAGGTTTTTTTCAACCTTAGCTGCACTTTTAAAATGACCATTTCTTTCCCTTTCCCTCTGACTAGGGGAAACTGCTTGTACTTTTTCTATCTCTCTAGGGACCTGGCTGGCTTCGGCACCACATATCCCCCCGCTTAAGATATTACGGGCTGGCGTTTGAACTTCAGCACAGCTCGTAATACGCCTAAGGGCATCGTGTGTGATCTGAGTTTCATCTCTCCTGTCCTTTACTGTGGCCAACCTGGCTAAGGCTATTCGCTCGTGCCAGGGGCGTAAGACATTAATGTGGTAAATTTGCGGGTGCCCCCTTCTGTCCTGTACGGAATAGGATACAGGGCCTACCTGTTTTACCACGCGGTAGGGTCCCTTCCATCTACTCTCAAATTTCGGACTAGGTCCGGTTACCATAACAATTACTTTTTCTCCTACTTCGAGCTGACGAGGCTTTGCATGCCTGTCATAGTAGGTCTTTTGGCGTAACTGGCTGGCTGCCATATTTACTTTAGCCACTTGTGAGGTGCGGAGTAGCCGTCCTTTTAAATCCCTCAAGAAGTGGGGTATACCTACTTCTTCAATATCTGGCTCTACCCACTGCTCTCTTAATATATCCAGGACACCACGAGGGGTCCGTCCATATAGCAACTCATACGGTGCAATGCCCGTAGAGGCCTGCTTCCTCTCCCTGCATGCATATAAAACAAAGGGAAGCATAACATCCCAATCCTTCATATCCCCCTCTAAACTCCGCCTAAGCATCTTTTTCAGGGTCTGATTCTGACGCTCAACCAACCCATTAGATTGGGGATGATTGGCTGCAGTTTTAATATGGCGAATGCCAAAGGCATCCCATACTTGGGCCAGGTAGCGTGACATAAAATTACTTCCCCTATCTGATAGAACCTCCCGGGGAAAACCAACTTCATAAAATAATTTTATCAGCTCAATGGCTATACTTTTGGCTGATATGTTGCGAAGGGGATTCGCCCAAGGGAACGTGGTGGCTTGATCCACAATCACCAGGATATACTGGAACCCCCGGGGCGTTTTTGTAAGTGGGCCCACAATATCCATGGCTAATCTGTGTAGGGGTTCGGATACCACAGGTATGGGAATCATAGGTACTTTTGGTGGATGGTGGGTAGCTACCCGCTGGCAAGCGGCACAGGACTCACAAAACCTAACGGTTTCTTTATAAACGCCTGGCCAGTAAAACCGGGCCAGAATCTGATCCAGGGTACCATGTACCCCTTTGTGACCGCCTATGGGGTGGTCATGGGCTAACCGCAGGACTGACATTTTAAACGCAGTGGGAACAACTAACTGTTTTCTGCTTATCCCTGTTCCAGGATCTACACTCTCCCGATACAGTACCTCTTTATTTAAGAAGAATCGGGGTAAGGTTTTCGTTCCCTTTTTGGCATACTCAAACGCCCTTTTGAGTGCGGGATCCGTCCGCTGCTCATCAGGAAAAGTGGGAAATCTTTCCACTAGCTCAGCCGGAACCCAAGGTAACTCCTGACCAGCTACCAGTTTGGCCTTATTTTGAGACCTATTTTGTCTTTCCCTGCATTTCTCAGCCCTCTTCTTTTTATCCTCCTCTCTCGGAGGGGTCACTAAATCATCATGTGAAGGTAGGCCACACATCGGGTCACTAGGTGGGTCTGATTCCTCCTCTTTAGCTTTTTCCTGCGCCCTGGTGGATACCATACCAGTTTTATGTTGAAGCCCTTCTGCTATCCCACGCCTGAACTGGGGCCAGTCTCTTCCTAGGACTAGCGCTTGTGGGAGCCCTGGTACTACAGCTACTGGTATTTTATGGCTTAGCCCTAAGCCTTTCACAGATACAATATAAGTAGGGTACGATGAGGCTGCCCCATGAATGCATCTTATCTTTATGGATTTTTCTTGAGGCTCGGGAGTCGGACCAATCTGGGATGCTATCTCTTTCCAGAGCTTCCTTGAAATCATTGACTGGTCCGCTCCGGAGTCCAACAAAGCCTCCACAGGAACACCCTCCACCTCTACCTCTAGAAGGAAACCTTCTCCGCTCTCTTCAGAGTGGGAGGTCATCAGGGCTGTCCTAGCTCTGCAGTTTCTTTTCATATGTCCTTCTTCTCCACATGAAAAACATTTCCTGCTCACATAATCAGGTTTATCCAAAGGCAGTGCTTTCATACCTTCTCTCCATATAGGTTTTTCCTTCCTTTCTGATGCTACTTTTACTGCTTGCGACAGACCACCCACTTTAACTGGGCTCGCCACACTGGCCTCCAGGTAACGCTCAGCCAGTGCGGTCGCTGCCTCTGTGGTCCTGCAGTCTTGTAGGATCAGGAAGGACCTCATCTCCCTCGGAACAGCGTCCATAAACTGCTCCAAGATGATACAATCAAACAAGGACTCCTTTGTTTGAGTCTCCGGTGTTAGCCATTTTACCGCCAACCCCTTGATCCGCTGGCATAGAGCACGCGGTGTTTCACCGGGTTTCAACCGGGAGCGTCGCAGAAGGCGGCGGTAGACCATGGGATCTAGGCCCAGGCGGTCTCTTATTGCCTTCTGTACCTCCTTGTAATCAGTGGCTAATTCCACGGGCATAGCCCTATACGCTGCTAGCGCTTCCCCAGTTACCGAAGCGGCAAGGCGTATGGCCCATTGCTTTTCATCCCACCCTGATAACAAGGCTACCCTTTCAAAAGCGGCTAAAAAGTCATCAACATTGTCCTCCTTTGTTAACTGTCCAAAGGAAAATGTCCCAGTACCAAGCATCCCAAACCCTGGGGTATCCCCTAAGGAACCTGGCACTGTCCTTGGTGACTCTGCTGTTGGTTTCTGCATGCCCAGCCAACCGTCCATCTTCTCCAACAACGGCTTCTGCTGTGCTTGGATCATGGCTGCTGTATGTTCCAATGTCCGTGCCGACATCTCCTGTTGTTTTTGGAACTGGTCAGCCATCCATCTCAGTATCTCCGTCTGCTCCATGCTGGTTAGTGGCTGAAACGAGAAAAACAGAGAAAGAACACCAAGTGCGGCCCTCTAATGTATAGGCCCTCTCTCTTTTGATACCCTGCTGTACTGCTGCAGTCCCACCCGGCTCTGGTATCCGCTTATATCCCTTATAAATACGGATTACCTTAGGCAGGTGTAGACTCTGGCTTATCAATCAGCAGGAACGGCCTCAGGAACTGCTCCAATCCGGTCCCTCTGCTGTTGATCCGTGTCTTCTTCCAGCAGCAGCTTGTATCTCAGCATGAAAAAAAAACCAAAAAACTTTTTCCTTTTTTTTTCTTTTTTCTTCTTTCTGTAGTTCCGGTGTCTTGGGAACACGTGACCAAGGCGTGATCCTGCCAACTACGCCACCTGTCGCGCCCTTCCCCCGCCTAGGCGGCTGCCTGATGAGGAAAGGGGGTGCGAATGTTCCTTTCAATAAACTCCAGGGCAAAGGCCTCTGGGAGTTGTAGTACTTAGAGCAAATGTAGTTGTAATAAAATGCTGAGCCGAGAGTTGAAAGCAAATGCAGGAATATTTTTATTCGCCTCCCTTAATAGCGGGAACTTCAAAATGAAGCTTGGTATATCACGTGTACAAATATCCACAAGGAACTAAGGTCAGAATTGCTCTTGCTTACTTCAGCAAACAAATGTTATGTCTCCAAAAGAATAAAGCTTTACTTCACAGTGCTTTAAACTGAACTCAAAATGTTCATTGAAACTTCAATGCAGCAAAATTCTAGCAAAACAAACGTTTTCAATGCAGCAAAATTATAGCAAACAAACTTCTCTTCTTTGTTTCAAAAGCTTTAAGGGTTTCAATTAGTTATCCAGAGACTTCAAGCCGTCCTCCTTAGCAAGTCTCATTTAGAGCAGCAGCCACACTAATTAAAACTTCTTTGCTCTTTGAAACACCATGCATATCACAGAAATGGAATTTTCTTCAAACTTATATTTCTAAACATTCTTACTTCACTACCAGGGACAACTCACATTCCATAGGCTGTTCAGGCTCACTCAAAAGATCATTTTCCCCGATGTCCATTGACTCACATTCTGAACAGGATTGTTCTGTGACGTCGTTAGAAAACAGCTGTTCCCCTCGAGCCTTCCCTCGGTACACAGCACTGTTCTCTGCACAGGTTACTTCCTGATCTTTTAGCATACGTTTTACCAGTTTTAAAACATTCAAAGTTTCTTTACTGAGAGGCTTCCTTCTCAGCCCTTCCTGGGTTCTTGAACCACCCTCAGGCTTCCTATAACCCTGGTGCTGGTTAAAATGTTGGAGCTGGCTTAGGGGATATCTTTCCCTCCACTTGCTGTCTGGGGACTTTTCCTGAGACCTTTGGCTAGTAACTTTAGCAGCAATACCTTTGGGGAGTTTCTTCAGCAATGCTTCACTGCCTTCTCCCTGGCCATGCTGTTTCCTGGTTAAGTTAGCCCTCTCGTCTCTCTTCCTCCTGCAAGGGTGAAACTCTTGCTCCGAATGAGGCTCCCTCTCAGACTCCGCCTCTGAATTAGAGTCAGCTCTCTTCCTCTCGTGTCCTGGCAATCTCCTTGCCTGCCTTGGAAAACTTGGCAGTCTCAGCAATCTATCTCTCCCTGTTCTCTGGGGCTTATAAGTGTGGGACTGGCCAGTATCTTTCCACCCCGCCCCCAGCTGTCCTGCATTACCACCCTCAGTTGCCATGGAGCTGGGGCGTGGCTTTTGGACAACAACCTTTGACAGGTTTTTTTCAACCTTAGCTGCACTTTTAAAATGACCATTTCTTTCCCTTTCCCTCTGACTAGGGGAAACTGCTTGTACTTTTTCTATCTCTCTAGGGACCTGGCTGGCTTCGCCACCACAGTATGCGCAAGACTGATTTGGTATAGACTAACTGAGAAATCTCGCATGGGTATGCGCGAAACAAGAGAGCTTGATCACCTCTCATAAGGGTGGTCCTAGTAGACCCCGCATGAGTATGCTCGGGGGGAAGCCATCGACCCTTCTTGTTTGGAATAGTCAGTTAGTCAGAAAACCTGGGCACTTGAAAAATGATTTTTGTGATAATATGATTGCCTGTGTGATTGAGAGGTCTTGAAATACAGACCGAGCGAAAGTGGACTCCTGAGTAGCGCAGTTCCTGGGCAGGCGACTGCGCCCAGGTCACGAAAAGGAGGAAGCGTTTGGTGTTTGTCTGTTCTTACTGTGTATCTGATTTTTGTTATCTGTTGAAACCGTGAATTTCCCTTCTGGTATAATGTATGATTATTCTGTTGGGTATTTTGTGAAACAGTTTACCGATTAAGAAATAGTATTAAGCAGAGAAGAAGAAAGAAGGAAAATCAAACTCAGGAGTCACTTTTACAGTGAGCTGTCTTACTAATTCCAGTTTTTTTTCAGTACAGCAGTGCTCTCTGGCTAGCAGAGAGAGAAGGGGCGTGTCTGGAGAAAGGAATGTGTTAGTGTCTTTTAACCCTGTGAAGGCTTAATCTGAACATTCTGCAGCTGGGTTAATTTGTGCTTATTTCAGGAAAATTGTACCTGTTTTATTCAATATGTTTTAATAATGATGTTCCTTCTGCTATGGTCATGTATTATATATCATTTAATAAGAATGTTTAGTCAGGATTGTGGATCCCGACAGTTTTGGGCTTAGCCTGGAAAGAGTTAAGTTCTTATTAACCCCGTTCGAGTTCCTGTACTGTTCTTGTATGGACCAAGTGAAAACGATTTCTGTAAAGCTATAGGTATAATGCATTTGTGGGCTTAGTCTTGTCTTGTGTTTTTTTATGTTCAAATCTTCAGCAAGCACTGTAATGGTTCAAACAGAAACTGCTTTTGTTTTCCCTTTGACCTACGAAGTAGAGGTTAAGAACCCTGACAGGACTATGAAGCATCCCGAGCCAGTAGTACCAGATCGCGACTTGAAAGTGATTTAAATCCTGAGTGAATGAGGAGTTAATCGTGCTTGAATTCTAATTCTTGATATACTGCGGCAAGCACCTCATAGAAGACATACTTATTGTTAATAGAAAAAAATAAAAAAGGAAGAAAAAGGGGTGTATATAAATTCCAGATATCCATCCACTTTATGAAAAAGTATCCGGAATGTCTTTTGAATATCTGCTTCCTAAACTGTAAGATTTAAAGTAATTTCTTTTGCAGAGAAATTGTTCAGCTTAAATGCTGATTATGGCTGGCAGTTAGTTTCCATGCTAAGTAATTTCATTCCAGTCATGCGTAACATATATGTGGCCGTCATGTTAGGAGCCATAGTTCTTTCTGTTGGGTTGTTGTTATAACATGTTGCAAAATAATAGTTTTATATTTTAAGGACTTTATCTAAACTGTACCTATTTAGAATGAGCACACACATGAATTATGTTTAGTCTATAAGAAAATGCAGCCTGACTGCCTGCCCCCTCTGTCTGTTGTCAAGTACGTCACCATGGGGGGGGGGGGGGTCAGAGTCCACGCAGATTTTGTTGAAATGTATGACTAGGAATTTTAGCAAGGGCTTTGCTGGAGACTACAGACTTAAAATGTCTCCGTCCCTATTAGAAATGCTCTGTGAAAGGGAGTGGCCAGTGTTAGCTACTTTATGGCCCTGTAGTTTCCCGTGTTCATCAGATTGTGCAAAAAATGTTCCCTGATCAGTTCCCCTACGTAGACTACTGGTTAAATGTTTGTGAGAAAAAACCCTCCTGGATAAAGCGTTGCTATGAGAAACAATGTAGGAGATTAGTAGCAAACACAAGGGAGGGGGGCCCGGAAGTTTGAAAAAAAAAAACAACCCTGCCCGTTTATTATCTTTATAGGCCAGTTCCCTCAGCTCTGCCACCACCCCGGGCAGAGCCTGGGGCACGGGGGGGACACCTCCCTGCAGATGTACCTCAAATAGTTCACCAGCCACCTCCGCAGCAGGAGGACGTGCACCCCCTCTTGACCGGAAACCCCGGCTCAGTTTAAAGTATTCCAAGTGGGGCACAGTTCACCGATGACACTACAAGCAGGGATTCATTTGCCAGTTCAGGGTCACTCACAGCCAGTGCCTGAGAACATGAAGTGGAACCCAGACAGTCCCGATTGCCGTATGCCTTCAGAAGTACAACTACCAGTAAAAAGGAGGGTCACGTTATCCCATTGCACCAGGTCCAGGGCCTACCCACCCTTAATACCGAAAGCCAGCTGACCAGCCTTATTTCTGCCACTGATTTACTGAACTGAAAGATGCATTATGCCTCCTACACTGAGAAGCCTTAGGATTTGATTGAACTAATGAACAGTATTATGCAGACCCATCAGCCTTGATGGCCCCAAGTGGGATCCAAATAGTGCAGGCAGCTCTCACTATATACCCCATGAGATCCAGCAGCCCAGGAGAATTTGTGTATGGTAGAAGCAGTTTTTGTCAGTCTGTCCCAGAGAGATATAAGACGAAAATTACAGAAAATGAATGGATTTGCGGGTATGAATACAGCACAGTTAATGGAAGTTGCTCAGAAAGTTTTTGTGAATTGTGGAAATGAATGTGACAGAGAAAGTGAATGTAGGATGAAGAAGAAAGCAGATCTTCTTGCTGATACTTTAGTTGAATGACGTGGAGGAGGTTTTCCTAATCGAAGGAGCAGAGGAAGTGAAAGGGGTCGTGAAAATGATCGGCCCGCACTGGGTGTGAATCAGTGCACCCATTGCAGAGAAGAAGGACATTAGAGAAGTGAATACCCGCATCCGAAGAGGGCTACAGCATGGATGAAGACTAGGCCAGACCGGGCTCCAAGTTTCCCTGGGTCCTCAGGAGCCTATGGTCAGTCTGAAAATAGGGGACCAATATATGGACTTTATGGGGGATACAGGAGTAGAATACAAAAGCCAGTAGCCCCTTTGTTTTCTTGATGCATCACCATTGTCAGAGCTACTGGGGCTAAGGCCACAAGGCCTTTCCTGCAGAACCGCATGTGTGAACTAGGGGGACAGAAAATAACACACCAGTTCCTGTATATGCCTGAATGCCCTATTCCACTCTTGGGCCGAGATATGCTTGCCAAGCTTCAGGCACAAATATCCTTTGCTGAAGGGGGAGAAATGAAAATGACTGTGAACCCAAAGCCTGCTGGATTGATGGTGCTGACTGTTCCCCGAGAAGAAGAGTAGCGGTTCTATAGTGCATCTCCAATCAAGTCAGCTAGTTCCTGTATACCCACCAACCTTATAGCCCCACCTGAAGTATGGGCAGAAGATAATCCACCTGGCCTAGTGAAGAACATAGCCCCTGTCATTGTCACCCTCAAGCCAGGAGCGGAACCAGTGCATGTGAAGCAGTATCCTCTTCCCCGGCCAGCTAATGAAACTATTGAAGTATGGACATCTCAAGGAGTGCCAGTCACCTTGGAACACCCTCTTCTCCCAGTTAAGAAACCTGGGACAGGGGATTACCGCCCAGTACAAGATCTGAGGCGAGTGAATGATGCAGCTGAAACTATACACCCAGTGGTACCAAATCCTTATATTCTCTTGGGACTGATCCCCGCTGAGGCTACTCATTTCACTGTCCTGGACCTGAAAGATGCCTTTTTCTGCATATGCTTAGCCCCCACCAGTCAACTTTTATTTGCTTTTGAATGGCAAGACCCCACAACAGGAAGGCGGGGCCAACTCACCTGGACTCGATTACCCCAAGGATTTAAGAATTCACCTACTCTCTTCAGTGTTGCTTTAAATCAGGATCTTTCAAGCTACTATGTGAACCCAGGAGAAAGGGTTCTTCTTCAGTATGTGGACAACTTGCTCATAGCCACCAACTCAGAAAGTGAATGTCTACAAGCCATCAGTGAACTCTTGCACCTTTTAAATGAGGCTGGATACAAAGTCTCAAGAGCCAAGGCGCAATTATGTCAAACAAGTTAAATACCTAGGATTCCAGTTGTCCAGCGGAATTCGACGCCTGGGACCAGAACGCAAAGAAGCTGTATGCAGTATTCCTACTCCAACCACCAGGAGGCAAAAGACAGGAGGTGCTCTCAGGTGAAGCTCATTACCCAAATCAGTCATATACTAAGGACCTGAGATTAGTTAAGCTTCAGGTGAACAAGGTATATTACACGTATTAGGTACAGTTTTATTAGTATAAATATCCATAGCAACCCTTAGTAAGTAAAGAACTTAGATCTAAACACAAACTTAAAACTAAGATGCAGACAGCAGTCCAGCAGCGGGATGGGGGCTTTCCAGTCTTTTGCATGAGTGTCACATGTATGATTTTCTCCCAGTTGGTGAGAGGTCTTACGTGTGCACTAGGTGCAAGGAGCTCTTTGCTCTCAGGGAACGAGTCCATTCTCTAGAGGCTAAAGTAGCAGACTTGGAAAGCATAAGACAGACAAAGAGGTACATAGACGAGACCTACAGGGATATAGTCCTGAAGACCCAGCTCCAGTCTGGCAGCATCCCTGTTGCCATGGAGGAGAGAGGTCACGTGAAAGGAGAGCATCACCCTGGTGTGGCAGGAAGTGATCCTGTAACTAGGACCTGTCCTCCAGGTGACGTAAAACCCTCTCACACCGAGGAAGTTTCTCCAGGGCCATGTGCCCATGAGGGAAGGGTTAGGACAGCCATTATAGTTGGTGATTCGATCATTAGGCATGTTGATAGCTGGGGGACTGGTGGACATGAGGATCGTCTGGTAACATGCCTGCCTGGTGCGAAGGTAGTGGACCTCACGCGCCACCTAGATAAGGTCTTAGATAGTGCTGGGGAGGAGTCTGCTGTCTTGGTACATGTCGGTACCAGTGACATAGGAAAATGTGGTAGGGAGGGTCTGGAGGCTAAATTTAGGCTTTTAGGTAGGAAGTTGAAATCCAGAACTTCCAGGGTAGCATTCTCCGAAATGCTTCCTGTTCCACGCGCAGGACCCAAAAGGCAGGCAGAGCTCCGGAGTCTCAATGCGTGGATGAGACAATGGTGCAGAGATGAGTGTTTTGGATTTGTTAGGAACTGGGGAACATTCTGGGGAAAGGAGGGGCTCTTCCGAAGGGATGGGCTTCACCTTAACCGGGATGGAACTAGACTGCTGGCATTAACCTTTAAAAAGGAGATAGAGCAGCTTTTAAACTAGATATTAGGGGAAAGCCGACAGTCGCCCAAGAGCTGATGGTTCGGAAGAATGTATCTTTGAAGGATACTACCAAAAGCAGAGAGGTTCCACAAAAGAGTAAAGTAGCCAAAATGCCCTCAAGTATGGAGCAGACAGAGCTTAAAGATCCCAAATTACCCATGTCTAACAATAGCCAAATTAATATGAATAAAATACATTCTCTAAAATGCTTGTATGCAAATGCTAGAAGTCTAAAAAATAAGATGGGAGAGTTAGAATATATAGCACTAAATGAAAGGTAAGATATGATTGGAATATCAGAGACATGGTGGAAGGAGGACAACCAGTGGGACACTGTGATACCTGGGTACAAACTATATCGTAATGATAGAGCTGATCAAATTGGTGGAGGGGTTGCTCTCTATGTTAGAGAGGGCATTGAGTCAGAAAGGATTAAAGTTTTGCAGGAAACAAAATCTGCTGTAGAATCTATATGGATTGAAATTCCATGTAAAAGGGGGAAGGCAATGGCAGTGGGGGTGTACTATCGAGCGCCTGGCCAGAATGACCAAATGGATGATGAAATGCTCAAAGAAATCAAGGAAGCTAACAAAAGTTACAGCACAGTAATAATAATGGGTGATTTCAACTACCACGGTATCGACTGGGTCAGTGTCACGTCAGGACATGCTAGGGAGATAAAGTTCCTAGATGAAATAAATGACTGCTTCTTGGAGCAGCTGGTTCATGAACCAACCAGAGGGGAAGCCATATTAGACCTAATCCTTAGTGGAACACCAGATCTAGTGAAAGAGATAAAGTTGTTGGGGCCACTTGGCAATAGTGATCATAGCATGATCGCCTTTGATTTAATTAGTAGAGGAGGGATTGTAAGGAAATCCACAGTACTACCTTTTAACTTTCGAAAGGGAGACTATGATAAAATGAGGAACACAGTTAAGAAAAAACTAAAAGGAGCAGTTGCAAAGGTTAAAGATGTACATCAGGCTTGGCTGTTGTTGAAAAATACTATCTTGGAAGCCCAGACCAGCTGTATTCTACGCTTTAAGAAAAGTGGAGGGAAGTCCAAAAAACTGCCAGAATGGTTTAAAGGTGAGGTCAGAGAGGCTGTTGTTGCCAAAAAAGCATCTTTCAGGAAATGGAAAAAAGAGCCAAACGACGAAACCTGGAAACAGCACAAGCACTGGCAAGTCAAATGCAAGGCATTGATAAGGCAGGCAAAGGGAGAATTTGAGAAGAAGTTTGCTGCGGAAGCAAAAACGCGAAGTAAAGACCTTTTCAAGTACATTCGTAGCAAAAAACCTGTGAGAGAGTCAGTTGGTGCATTAGATGACAAATGGGTTAAAGGAGCACTAAGAGGCGACAAGGCGATAGCGGAGAGACTGAATGAATTCTTTGCTTCAGTCTTTACTGAGGAAGCTGTAGGGATGTTACCCATGACTGAAGTGGTATTTAAAGGTTTGGAAGAATTGAATGAAATATCGATACATCGGGAAGAAGTATTACAATTATTAGATAAGCTGAAGAGTAACAAATCACCTGGGCCGGATGGTATACATCCAAGGGTGTTGAAAGAACTGAAATACGAGATTGCAGACCTGCTATTATTAATCTGTGAACTATCATTAAAATCATCTCTAATACCTGAAGATTGGAGGATCGCCAATGTAACGCCAATTTTTAAAAAGGATTCCAGGGGTGATCCGGGAAACTACAGACCGGTGAGCCTGACATCAGTACCGGGAAAAATGGTAGAAACCATCATAAAGAATAAAATTACTCAGCATGTAGATAGTCATGACCTAATGGGAGACAGCCAACATGGCTTTAGACAAGGAAGATCTTGTCTTACTAATCTGTTATATTTTTTTGAAGGAGTGAAAAATCAGGTGGACAAAGGTGAGTCGGTTGATACTGTGTATCTGGACTTTCAGAAAGCCTTTGACAAGGTCCCTCATGAGAAACCTTTGGCAAAACTAGAGTCATGGGATAGGAGGCAGTGTACTATTGTGGATCAGGAACTGGTTAAAAGATAGAAAGCAGAGGGTTGGGCTAAATGGCCAATTTTCCCAATGGAGAAATATGAATAGTGGTGTACCCCAGGGATCTGTGCTGGGTCCGCTGCTTTTTGACATATTCATAAATGACCTGGAAAGTGGAATAACGAGTGAGGTTATCAGATTTGCAGATGACACAAAACTATTTAAAGTTGTTAAAACCCAAGAGGATTGTGGAAAATTGCAAGAGGATCTTGATAAATTGGAAGACTGGGCATCAAAATGGCAGATGAAATTTAATGTGGACAAGTACAAGATTATGCACCTAGGGAAGAACAACCCAAACTATGGTTACACGATGCAAGGTTCCACATTAGGAACCACCACCCAGGAAAAAGATTTAGGCGTCATTGTGGATACCATGTTAAAACCCTCGGCCCAGTGTGCAGCAGCGGCCAAGAGAGCAAATAGAATGCTAGGTATGATAAGGAAAGGAATGGAAAATAAAACAAAAGTTATTATAATGCCTCTATATCGTTCCATGGTGAGACTGCACCTTGAATATTGTGTGCAATTCTGGTCGCCGTATCTTAAAAAGGATATAGCGATTTTAGAAAAGGTTCAGAGAAGAGCCACCAAAATGGTAAAGGGGATGGAAGGATACTCCTATGAAGAAAGGCTAAAAAGGTTAGGGCTCTTTAACCTGGAAAAGAGACGGCTGAGGGGAGATATGATAGAAGTCTATAAATTAATGAACGGAGTGGAACGGGTAAACGTAGATCGATTGTTTACCTTATCAGAATATAGAAAGACTAGGGGACATGCAATGAAGCTACAGGGTAAACTATTTAAGACTAATAAAAGAAAATATTTTTTCACTCAACGTGTAATCAAACTCTGGAATTTGTTACCGGAGGATGTAGTAAAGGCTGTTAGTGTAGCTGGGTTTAAAAAAGGTTTGGACAAGTTCCTGGAGGAAAGGTCCATAAACCATTATTAAGAAGGGACCCAGGATATCAATGCTTGAACCAATACAAGCATTGTGGAACCTGTGTCCCTTGGGGAAACTGCTAGGTACATATGACCTAGATTGGCCACTGTTGGAAACAGAATACTGGGCTTGATGGACCTTGGTCTGACCCAGTATGGCATACCTTATGTTCTTATGAGAGCCTTCTTGGGTGCCGCAGGGAACTGTCGTATATGGATCCCCAATTTTGCGCTGCTAGCAAAACCATTGTATCAAGCTACCAAAGGAATGGAAAATTCTCCATTGGAATGGGGACTTGAACAGGATGCAGCCTTTCGATCTTTGAAAACCGCTCTGATGTCATCACCAGCTCCGGGTCTACCAGATGTCCAGAAAACCTTTCAGTCTCTATGTTCATGAGTCACAAGGAAATGTTCTAGGAGTGTTGACTCAATCTCTTGGATCTTGGCAACGGCCAGTAGCCTATTTGTCAAAACAATCGGATGTAGTTGCAAAAGGCTGGCCCCCTTGTTTGAGAGCTGTTGCAGATACAGCCCTCCTAGTGAGCAATGCAGACAAGCTCACTTTGAGACAGAATCTTCAAGTTACTGTACCACTCTCTGTTCTAACCATTATGGAACACAATGGAAGTTTCTGGCTCACAAATTCACGAATGTTGAAGTATCAGAGTATGTTGTGTGAAAACCCCCAGATACAATTGAAGGTCAGTCAAGCTTTGAATCCTGCTACGTTGTTACCAGTTGGTCTTGACCCCCCCCCTGATCATGACTGTCTAGAAACTTTGGACACTATATTCTCAAGCCGCCCGGATTTGACTGATGTTCCCTTGGAGAACCCTGAACAGACTTTCTTTATAGATGGAAGCAGTCTTGTCATCATTAATGGACATTGTTGTGCCAGATATGCAGTGGTGACCCTTGATCTGGTAGTTGAGTCCTCAGCTCTGGCCCCAGGAACTTCAGAACAGAAAGCTGAACTGATAGCTCTTACTACAGCACTGACAATAGGAAAAGGGGCTCTGTCTGAATGTGTACCCAGATTCCAAGTATGCCCTTACAACCTTGCATGCACATGGGGCTCTGTACAAAGAATGAGGGTGGATAACCTCAGGAAGCAAGTCCATTAAGTATGGCCCCGAGATATTGACATTATCAGATACATACCGCCTACAGATCTCAGAATTTAGGAAAAGTAGAATGCATGAATAGAACCGTGAAATCTCAGTTGTCCAAACTTGGCCAAGAAGTTCACCTGAAGTGGCCCCAGGTTCTTCCTATAGCCCTTCTTAGGATATACTTAGCCCCTGCTAAGTCTTTAGGAGTTTCCCCTTTTGAGATTCTGTATGGGCGACCCCCGCCTACTGTATAGGAAATAAAGGGAGATATGGAACAGATTAGATCTGAAATTACTAGACAAGAACTATTGGTTTTAAGTTCTGTTTTGCAGAGTCTTCATACGTGGGTACAAGACCAGCTGCCCATCCATCTAACAGAACCCCTGCATCCTCTCAAGCCTGGAGTCTTGGTGTGGATCAAAGAGTGGAGAAAGACACCGTTGGCACCGCATTGGAAGGGACCTTATTTTGTCATCTTGTTAACCCCAACAGCAGTTAAAGTTGCAGAACTCGAACCCTGGATTCATCACAGTCGAATAAAGTCAGCAGCCATTGATAGCAATGTAGAAAGGAAGGCAGCTATGAAAAGTTTTAGCTATGTGGCAATATTACCCTATACCCCAAAATGACGCTTTTACGCAAGTATAATATGTAATTTAATTCTCACCCTTTCTCACTAGCGGGTGAGAATAATCAAAGGGGGGAATGTGGCAGGCTATGGCCTATAGTAGTCTGCAAATATGAAAGGCCTGTAAGTTAGGCCCTGATTCTAACCCCCATCTTAGTAAAGAACCAAAGTCTGTAAAAGTTTGAGAAAACTGTTTAAACTGCTTAATAAGAAGTTTTCATGAATGCATAAATCTTTCATTATTCTGTTGTGCTGTGAAAATAGAAATGTTTCAGTACTTGCATTCCTAGAGCCAGGAACGACCTTGCAGTAGAGAAGTATCAAACCTAGAAACTGCACCATTATTAGAACAGTTTGGGAAGGGGGAGCAGGGAGCCAGACCCAGGAGGGATCTCTGATTGGACAGGTGCAGGGGGCGTTGGAACCAATAGAAAGTTTGCATGTATCAAACTGAAGAAAAGGTATAAATGAGTATGTCTCTGTAAGAATGTTGCTCAGTCCTTTTAAAGCTTTGACTAACTGGGCCATGTGCATAATAAATTGGCTTAGATCTTGGGAACTGACTCCTGGTTTTATTTATTGCATGCTTATCAGCTGCTACAATGTTATGCTTTTTAGTCTTGATATACCGCACCTTCACATTTGCAGCAGGGCAGTGTATAATATAAAAACACAAAAAGGAAGAAATGCAAAAGAACACCATCAACTGAGACAGAAAAGAAGACATAACTTCAGCGACTGACAGTGAAGTCTGGAAGAGAGCCACCTCACTTCCACCACTGCAGGCCACTCTTGGTGTTGAGAAAGCAATGAAATCAGGTAAGAAGAAGCGGTGGAGGAGCAGCTCCTCTCCCTCTTGCAGCCAGGTCTCCATTATAAAAAAGGTATCGAGGTGGTACTGGGAAAGGACATCTTGAATGAGGACAGTTTTAGGACAAAGAGATCTACAGTTCAGGAGTGTGGCATGAAAAGGAACTTGAGGGCTGGGGGAGGCAGAGGCGATAGCAGGTCCAGGGCATAAGAGCGGGTTATGGAGAGAGCAAGGGGGACAGACAGGGGGAGCATGATGCTTACAGTATCACTCCTTTGTGCTGACTGTCCATTAACTGCATATGAGCCCCCCTAAAGGTGGCTGTTTGAGAGCGTGTTGAATAATGTAGAATCAAAGGTGGTCAGTTTACACTACTAAATAGGTTAGATGAGGGACAACATTAAAGGAACAGCCTGCCGTGCTAGCAGAGCTGGAAAGTAAACACTTGGGAGAATATGCAAATCACTGCCTGTGCTGAAGGAGCAAGGTTAGTATTTATTAATCTATTAATATTTGCTCACATTTATATCTATTAATAAGATTTAACTTTAAATTTATAGGGAATAGTGTAGGGGGATAAAGTGCATACACTAGATAGAGGATGAAAATTTGCAACAGTGTGGAATCCCCTGAGGGAGTGGATAACATGAAGAAAGACCTTCAAAAGCTGCAAGAATGTTCTAATGCTTGGCAGTTAAGATTTAATGTGAAGAAGCACAGTGTCATGCACTTCGGATGCAGAAATCTAAGGGAATTGTATGAGATAGGGGCAATTGGTTAGTGTGCACGGACCAGGAGAAGGACCTCGGAGTGATCGTTTCTGAGGATCTCAAAGTGGTGAAATAGTGTGACAAGGTGGTGGCAAAAGCCAGAAGGATGCTGGGTTGCATACAGAGAGGAATTACCAGCAGAAAGGAAGAGGTACAAGTTGCTGGTGAGACCTCACTTGGAATATTGTGTTTAGTTTTGGAGACCATATCTCGCAAAGGATATAAAAAGACTAGAAGCAGTTCAGAGGAAGGTGACCAAAATGATTTGGAGCCTGCGTCAGACGTATGAGAAGAGACTTGAAGACCTAAATACGTATATTCTGGAGGAGAGGTGGGACAGGGGAGATATGATTCAGACCTTTAAGTACTTAGAGTATTAATGAACAAACAAAACTCTTCCAAAGACAAGGAAGCTGTAAAACTAGAGGGCATAACATGAAGCCGCAAGGGGGTAAAATGAAAGGCAATGTCAGGAAACACTTTTTCACTGAAAGGGTGGTGGATGCTTGGAATGCCCTCCCAATGGAAGAGGTGGGGGCAAATACAGTAGCAGAATTCAAAATGGCATAGGACAGACATAGTGGATCCCTTTACAGCAGCAGGATAAAATCAAAATAAATATAACTATCTCTTATATCTTAACAAATAGAGGTGACCTGCACGGAGCGGTGGGTACAGCCTTAAACAAAGGCATGGGGAGGTGTGCCATGCACAGAGCTGTGGGTGCACCTACTCTTGCCACCTTGCTGGGCAGACTAGATGGACCATACTGGTCTTTATCTGCCATCATATACTATGTTATTATGATGAAGCACTAAATATTGATGTGGGAGCCAGTGGGAATTGCTCACCCTAAGAGTAATGGTATCAGATAAACAGGTGCTTTTACTAAAAAAACCTGTGGATGAGAAGAAAAAAAAAAGCTTGAGGAGAGATGAATGAGTTTAGAATTTAGAGGCTGTTATGCTTCTCCTCTCCTGAAGATGATGCTGGAAAGTCTCCTGGGAACCTAGACAGGCTTGGAGTGAAGATGACAGTAGAGAGCCTCCTACAGACCCAGTCAGGGGTAGGAACGAAGAAGGGGGTGGATGGTCTCCTCCCAATCCAGGGAGTGCAGATGGCAGTGGAGAGACTCTACTAAAGAGTCTAATCCAGGTTTTGAAGTCCAGTGGCAGATCAGCTCATTGGAGAGCTGCAGTGGCAGAGTCTATTCTGGATTAGGAGTCACAAGACTCAGGGGGGTCCAGCAGCAGATCAGCTCACTGAAGAGATGCAACAATTGTTCCAGCCTCAGCGATTGGACAGAACTACAAAACCTCCTCTATTCATAAGCAGTTACCGGTCCAGAGCTCCAGCAGTGGGTGAGATTTGGGACTGATGGGCAAAGGGAAAGAGAGGGGAGTTAGGAGACAGGTTAATAAGGTTAAATCCATAATCTTTAAAGGTTTACTTAAGTCATTATGTGTAAGTTTATAGTTGTTTGAACTGCCTTATCTCTTGTCCTGTATTGCTATTTCACCTTACCTGCTTGAACCACTTATCACTACTCACTACTCACTGTTTGCATCTCAACCTCACCAAGACCCTTGCCAAGTGGTTCACCTGTGATGCCTCCCCTCCCACACTTTCCCCCTCCTTCTCTGGCTCACCAGTTCCCATAGTCTCTTCCTTTCGCTACCTTGGCGTTCTCTTTGACCCTGCTCTAACTTTCCGTGATCATGTTGCACATATCTCACGACTCTCCTTCTTCCATCTCTGTCAAATTCAGGCTATCAGACCTTTCCTCTCTATGTCAGCCCTCACCACTCTCCTCCTCTCTCTCGTTATGTCCCGCCTCGACTTTTGTAACTCTGTCCTAGCTGGCCTACCTAATGTTCACCTCCGTCGCCTCCAACTTATACAAAATACCGCAGCCCGTTTACTCTCTCACTCCTCCATCCGCGATCACGTCACACCTCTCCTTATCCATCTGCATTGGTTACCTATCAAATTCCGTATTCACTATAAAATCCTGGTACTTCTTCACCGAGTCATTCACACCAGCACACCTCAGTATTTGTCTAATCTTGTACGCCTACATGCCCCCGCTCGCTCTCTCCGTTCTTTCCACCTCAACCGCCTCTACCTTCCCTCACCCTCTGCTGCTCGACTCCAGTCCACCCGCTCATCTGCATTTTTCTTCCTGGCCCCCGCCCTGTGGAATTCCCTGCCTTCCTCTATCCGACTTGAATCTGAACACTCTACTTTTAAGAAACACCTCAAGACTCATCTCTTCGCCTGTGCCTTCGACTTGTCCGACCCTTTTGTGTGACCCGCTCTTCTTTGTCCCCCCTTCCCCTCCCCATCCAGTCTTGTTGTATGACTCTACTTGTTTGCTTTCCTGTCTCATATTGTAACTTCCTTTTCTTTCTGAGCCTGTTTTTACTATGTAAACCGCTGTGATGTATTTTCCTCAGCGGTATATCAAATCCAATAAACATAAACATAAACATCATAATATGGGCTGTGCATATTGCATTATTTTATCACAATACTTGATGTATATATTTAGTAAATAAATTGTAAATACTATTTAAGCCAGCCTTGTTTACAGCAATGTTTTTGAGGTATTTCCTGGGGTGAGAGGAGGGAAATCCTACCCGCTAACACCTTTCTTCCCCAGGTGGAGGCACCAGGTGCCAAAATGACAAGGACCAATGGAGCCCACCCTCGAGGGAACTCCATTCAGGCCAGTCCCGGACCCAGAAGCACACCCAAGGGAGTGCTGCATATACTATTAGAGAATGGAATAGGTTTGGGGTACATGGGCTTGCACATGCATATCTAATATGTCCAGCAACAACCACATAGAAGGGCTAACAACCAACATACCCACTCTTATGTCAGTATTTCCACAGGTGAGTCTTGAACCTGCATTCCTGGCCTGGCCTTTGTTGATCAGGAATGGACACATGAATGGCTAAGGAGAGGTGAACCGAAACCAAAGGATGAGCAACCCAGAACAGCAGATTATGGCTGAGATGGTTTACAGCGAGCATTGAAAAAAGTGGCCAAACAGGCATGTCGATTCTATAAGAAACACCTGGAATCAGTGACTCACCTCATAGGTCATTCTTACCATCTTCAAAATATACAACCAGCACTCATCTACCTACCTGAAGTCACGAATACATAAAGTCCCAAACAACAGACCAAGAAGGAAAAATATGCAAGATAGGCTCACCATCTCCTCTTCCCACAGGACAAGTATTCAGACAGCATCAAACAGGGCCTTGTCAATCTACTCACCAAATATATGGAACCAATTCCCCCATGATATACTGTACACATCACACAAGAACTCAGAGAATTTAGAAAGAAGATAAAAACTTACCTATTGTCATGACAGCATCCCCTGGTGGCCAATGGCGGTAAGGGGCGGCTGCACATCACACTTATTTTTCAAGGAGCGTGGGGTATGTAAGGCCAAGTGCAGATTGGTCTTATGGATTTTATCTCCTTGTGAGCACACAATAATTAAGCCACGAGTGTAGGGAAACAAGGCTTTTATTTCCCCTCCGTGCAAGGGTTCAATAAGACAATGGAAATCAAAGAATGTCCTTTTATCAAGATCCCAGTAATAAACAGGCAAACCAACATCCCAGTAATAAACAGGCAAACCAAGATCCCAGTAATAAACAGGCAAGATCCCAGTAATAAACAGGCAAACTGTTGATATCTTCACAATTAGGTGCAAAGGATAAAGGGAGGAATTCAATTCATTCCAGGGTAAAACAACTAAACAAGGCTTCTTCTTATTTACAATGCCGCTATGGATTCCAGGCTAGTAGCCATACACAAACTGCAATCCATAACCTCTTCCTGAGGAATGGGAATAGTATCTGCACCTTCTATCTCCATAGATTCTGCTTCACTAGTTTCCCTCTCAGAGCAAACGCTGTCCCTGGATGTTACAAGTTTACATGGACTGTCTCTGATATCTCGGCTCCAATAAGACTGTGCTCTAAAGTCTTTTGGTATTTCTTTAAACCGCTCTGGTTTCTTTCCTCTTCTTACAAACTGTGGTTCAATTTTAGCAGTGCTTTTAGGAGTTAAGCTTTCTCTAACAGGAATAAAGCCACCATACCTTGAGTTCCTGTAGCTTGAAGCTCTGGAGCCTTCTCTCTCAAGAACGTCTCTCTGACAACAGGTTTTCTGTCGGTAGCTTCTGGGGAGTGCTGGACTTCCTGAAAGCTTAGGAAAACCTGGCGAGGATTTACCAGCCCTATGCTTCAGTGAAAAAGTAGCTTTGCTAGAAACTCCTTTCTTTCTGGTACCTGGTGAAGCTTGTTCAGCATACTCCAATGACTGCTCTCTGGCTCTCTGTAAAGTGGACTCAGGAACGTTGCTTAAGCAGGGAGTGGCACACCCTCCAGCCTGACTGCTTTCCTTAGCAGACTCCCTCTGAACAGTGGCTCCCATAGCCTGGCCCCTCTGAACTCTACCTCTGTGAATTCTGTCCTTCTGGGCTTGCTCAGGGAGGATTCCTTCTTTCAGGACTCTCCTTCCTTCTTCAGCCGTGCTTTCTGTTCTTTCTCTTCTATCTGCTGCTTCTCCCGCTGCTCCAGCTTCTCTCGCTGTTCTTCCTCCTTTGCTGGCATTAAGCTTCCATTTATAAAGGGATTTTTCCTTTGAATCTCCCGGGCTTACTTCCAGGTGCAACTGGTTAGCTCTCCTACCCTCATTAGCCTCTGTAGGATCACTCCTGCCCCCTCTAGCTGTGCTTTGAGGTAATTGCACATCTAGAGCTCTATGAGAAACAGGGTTTCTTTTCAACTCTGCATCTTTATTAGCACCAGCCTCATGACACTATTAAGGCAATACCTTGGGACCTAACTCTACATCACATCCACTACTGCCCTTGCCTTCATCTACCGTCAACCATCGCCATTCCCACATTCACCAAATTACCCATTATTTTAATGTCATATGTTAAGATCCCAGTAATATCCCAGTAATATCCCAGTAAGATCCCAGTAATATCCCAGTAAGATCGGCTTTCCTAAAGCTGCGAGAGTTAAAGAAAAAGTTCCAGCCCCGAATTGGAATGTTACAAGATGCTCAAGGTTCTATGTTGAATGATGCTGAGAAGATCAAGAAAAGGTGGAAGGAATATACAGAGTTTTTATATGATAAAGATCAAGTGGACCAACAGCCGTTTCAACCTATACCTTATGATCAGGAACCATTGGTGATGAAAGAAGAAGTTGAAGCAGCATTGAAAGCCTTATCAAAGAACAAAGCACCAGGCATTGATAGCATTCCCATAGAAGTATTGCAGCAATCTGATGCAGCTGTTACCGTACTTACAAGGCTCTGCCAAGAAATATGGAAGACAACATCATGGCCAACTGACTGGAAAAGATCTGTGTTTATACCAATACTAAAGAAAGGTGATCCAACTGACTGTGGAAATTATCGCACAATCGCTCTGATCCCACATGCCAGCAAGATTCTACTGAAGATTATTCAAAAGAGACTACAGCCATACCTAGAACAAGAACTACCTGAAGTGCAAGCAGGGTTCAGGAAAGGGCGAGGAACGAGAGACATCATTGCGGATGTGAGATGGATCCTTGAAAAGACTAAAGAATACCAAAAGGATATCTATTTGTGCTTTATCGACTATAGCAAGGCTTTTGACTGTGTAAACCATGAGAAACTCTGGGCCACATTAAGAAGCATGGGTATACCAGAACACCTGATCGTTCTCTTGCGTAATCTGTACATTGATCAAGAAGCAACAGTTCGAACGGAACAAGGAGAAACAGAATGGTTTAAAATAAGCAAAGGTGTAAGACAAGGCTGCATACTTTCCCCCTACCTGTTTAATTTATATGCAGAACAAATCATCAGAGAAGCAGGACTGTATGAAGACAACAGAGGTGTGAAGATTGGTGGAAGACTCATCAACAACCTTCGCTATGCTGATGATACCACATTACTGGCTGAAAGCGAAGATGATCTGAAACATTTGCTTCTCACAATCAAAGAACATAGTCTCAAAATGGGCCTGCACCTTAATGTAAAGAAGACAAAGATCATGACAACTGGCATAATCAACAGGTTCATCGTTGAAGGAGAAGAAATTGAAATTGTGAACAACTTTAACCTACTTGGATCAACTATCAATAAAGAAGCAACAAGCAGTCAAGAAATCAGACGACGCATTGCTCTTGGCAGAATGGCTATGAAAGACCTAGATAAGATTCTCAAGAGCAGAGATGTGTCTCTCCATACAAAGATTCGACTTGTTCAAGCCATGGTATTTTCAATAACATCATATGGATGTGAAAGCTGGACAGTGAAAAAGACAGACAGGAAGAAAATTGATGCCTTTGAATTATGGTGCTGGCGGCGAATACTGTGTATACCATGGACTGCCCGAAGAACAAACCAGTCGGTACTAGAGGAGATCAAACCTAAGCTTTCTTTAGAAGCTCAGATGACAAGACTTCGGCTTTCATACTTCGGACACATCATGCGAAGAGAGAGATCATTAGAGAAAGACATCATGCTTGGCAAGATAGAAGGTCAACGCAAAAGAGGAAGGCCAGCAATGAGATGGATCGCTACAATAACAGCAGCTACGGGTACCAGTCTGTCGTCAATGAGCCGCCTGACTGAAGACCGAACACAATTTAGGATAGCTATCCAGAGGGTCGCCATGAGTCGACTCCGACTCGACGGCACTTAACAACAACATGTTAAGATCAGTTCACTGCATTTCCATTATTTAATTTATATATTAAGATCAACTAACTGCATGCAAATCAAGTTAAACAAGTTCTACTCTGTTGTGTTTTACGATGTTATGCCTATTACATTGTTTAATGTAAATCCTAATGTACAATTCCAACGTTAGGATCATGTTTCATGTTCCCTGTAACCCTCTTTGACTCTGAGATAAGGCAGGATATACAAACTGTTACATGAATAATTAATAAATAAATAGCTGGCTGTGAAGTTCTGATGGAAAATTTCTATGCAGAAAGACACAACGAAGTAGCATGCCTCATACATTGGAAACTGTAAATACTACAACATCACTGTGCCTGAAAAGCACTGGGATCATGACCCTAAGAGAATTACAGAAAATGAAGAGGTTATGATTACCTGGGACATTCCCATTCCACCGAATAAGATACTGGTTACAAGGAAACTCGACATAGTGGTAAAAGAGAAAAACACCAGAACGGCATTGATAATAGAGGTGTCCATTCTAAGTGATTATTCTGTGAATTGTGTGGAGGGGGAGAAGATTCTGAAGTACCAAGAAATGTAGTCAGAGACCAAGAAAATGTGACAGAAAGATACAGAAATATTTCCCATCGTATTGAGAGCCACAAGTGTGCTAAAGAAGAACTTTGAGTTATATCTTGACAAACTACCCATAGGTGTTACGTTTTATGAACTCCTGAAGGAAGCTCTCGTTGGCACAATGCAAGTACTATGGTGAGCGTTAGCAGTAAATTTGAAAAACTGAGATCATACTCCACATACCTTGGTTTTGAAATGAGGCTCATGACTGTCATGGTATGCGCAAAACTCATTTGGAGAAATTGTCTGCTAGACATCCAGCTAAGAGCACCATCTAAATAAGAAGATGGCAAATGTTCCCCTTTTAACTGTTTACCCTCTGTCCATGACACCTGGCCTTCATCAAAGGCCAAGCTGGGTGAAGGCATAAGCCTAATGAGCTATGTAACTCTCTATTATGGCACATGGGGATAAGGGTCACAACAGACCCATTACACAGTTAAACATTCCCATTGGTGTGCCTTGTGGAAAATTCCATGTGTGCGCGCACGCACACACACACACATACATGCACAAGCCCCAGGGGTCCCAGCTGTGGTGCAATAAACATCCCCACACCTACACCCAACTCCAGTCTGCAGGTGGAAGGGTTTAACTTTAACTGTCTGTGGCTCACAAGAGCCATCATGGTCCCACAGCAGCCCATAGGGGGTACAGCAGTAAAACACTTGAAGAAACCAGAGTGTATCCAGTAATGGTTTGATGACCATAAATAACCACACTGGTTTTCAGGGCAAGTCTCTTTGGTTTGGTGGCATGTTGTGTGTGCCCAATTGCATTTAAGTGTGATATTGTTTATGAAACAAGTATATGTTGGTGCTGTCTAAGGCCAAAACATAGCAAGATAACAAATTGGGTTGGTGGCAAACTCATGGCAAAATGGTGAATTTTACTTAGCTAAAGAAGAGTCCTGAACATGTAACCTATGAATTTGTAGGCAAGTGTCTTGCAGGCTGGGCTATTAGCCCCCTCCCCCCATGGAGCCAAGGCTCAGGCTGTCAGCATACAACTATGTTCTGTGGGATTGTTGGTTCATTTCCCTGAGTGGTTCTAGATTTGTAGGTTCTGACACTCTATGCAATATGGCTGCTGCAAATGTTGCCATTATAATTTGAGGACCCAGCAGTTGATATATATGTATGCTCCACATACTGATATACTGCCATATTCAGGGGCTAGATGGCCTATGAAAGCATGTACATGTAGACAGAGTCATTTCCCATGTCCGGGCAAGAACCTGGTTCTGAACATAGTGATAAGCATGTATTGGGACACACCTGATATCGATAAGCCCTGGTTATCATAGACTACATAGCACGTGAAGATGCTTACATCACAATCCATAGAGTCTATCTCCATACCCAGAAGGAGACATATGCTGTTAGTATGTTCCATAGAGCCCCTGACCTTACAAACCCGAGACCATTCATGAAACAGAAATGGCAATCACCAACAATACAATACATAGTGAAAGAGCAGGATGGTTCCAGCAATTCTCCAGCCAGCCTGCTGGCTATCTGCCTGTTTCTGCTAGTGACCAAAGTGCTTCTTTTAAAGTTGTAGTGCAGCTTTTTAAATGTTTTGTTCACATCTCACTTAAATGCCACAATGTTGCTAATATGATTGCTGTGTCCATTGACCTTTCTAATGACTACGCATCCCCTGTAGCTACCCACCTTCACCAGCCAGGTTGTCCAGCACTGCGGAGAGGGTTCTGAGAGCATTGCAGACCTGCTTGTTTTCCACACACCATGCTGCACATCAGTTCAGATGTTAAGGACTGTCAAACCTTCACCCACTCCCCAACCTTGTGAGCTAAGGAGGGATAGGCCTTGTGTAGTTGTGGGTGCCAAATGAATATGCGGTGACAAGAAAATTTATTTGTCTTCAAGGATTTTTATTTCCCCGCTCCGTGAGAGAGACAGGAACAGAAAAGATCAGTAAATCAGGAATCATGCAAACAGAGGCTTACAGTATTGTGCTTCAACAAAACTTCTCATATGGAAAAACACATTGCTTCATGTGTTTTCTCTGTGCAATATATACAGGTGCTCAGGTAAGAAGTGTATTTGCTCTCTTTAGCAATTATATCACAGTCCAGCATACATTCATTGTTAGGATATGCTTTCCTTTCAATTGCACTAAACAATACTTCTTGTCAGGTACTTTTTAGCAATTCTGGATTAGCATAACCAGAATAAAAGTCAGGTATAATCATTCAAGCTTTTGTCTCGTCGGTTCTCTCTATTAATCCTACAGAGCAATCCATCGGTTGATTGATGTCAATCATGGGGACTTGGGCTTGGGGAATACTCTTGCCTTCAGGATTATTCACTGCTTGAAGAATAGCTTGTTGTGAAATGACTCTTTCATTCAAGAGTTGTCTAAGGTCACTTAAGAGTTGTTCTGCTTGTTTCCTAGCAGGACTCAACGGTAAAGCTTCTCCTTGTTTAAACAGCTGATTATCTGCATCTGGTGAGCAAACACTGCTTTCCCTATTCAGACAGTCTATGCCCGAGGTAGAGATTCCCTTCCCCCACTTCTCTCTGTTAATGAATGGTGGAATCTCACGTTCGTTTGCAGCAGCTCTATTTCTAAGGAAGGCTTCAAAAGTAAGACTTTCTACATCAGGATAACCTGGTCTCTTTGTAAACAGCTGGGCTGTATTTCTTTCCTCAGCTTGTTTGTTAAGAACAGGTATTACTGGCTGAGTAAAACTTGGCTTGCATGGAGAGTTTCCAGGGTAAAACAAACTTCCTTTATATCCCCTGAAACTATCCTCTCCACTATAAACAGGAGTCTCTCTTCCTGGCATATAACACTTATCAGAAGGATTAAAAATAGCAGGTACCTTCAAATGAGACTGCTCAGGAACTGTCTTGCCAGCATGCTTTTCTCTCCAGGGATAAAAACTGCTTTTCAACAACGTGTGCTTTTCTCCTCGTGTTGGATTAGCTTCCCTTCTGTTGCAGCTGGGCACAGCTTCTGTAGCCAGGTCAAAGGGTTCTGCAGTCTGTGGAACTTCCTGCCTTCCCAATACCTCTTGCTTTCTCTCCTGTGGATTTAAAGCAAACTCTCTCCTCAATCCACTAGCAGTGCTTACTCCTTCATTCCTTCGTGACAGCCTCTGGCTTGGTCCTGCTCCTCCATTCGTTCTAGTCCTTCTGCTCCTCTCTTCTGTGTGTTCCCTCTCTCTGTTTAAGAAGGGTCCCTTACTCTGGGATGCCCGCCTCCTCCTAGGGCGTGCCCTATCCATAGCTCCGCTTCTCTCCTCCTCTGAGGTGAGCTGATTGGCTGCCTGAAGGCTATACTGAGAGTGGGAATTTCTTCTTTTCCCTGCAATACTAGACTCTACCAGGGGGTCAGTATCGGTCTCCATGGCCTCCGCGCCTGGCGCTGCGTCACAGATCCCCCCCCTTAAGATATCACGGGCTGTTCCAAGGGAACCTGGACAGCACGGGATACAACTTTTTATCTCTGGGCTAGTACATGGCCTGGAATACACGTGTGTCGGGGCAGCTAGCGTGGCCACTTGGGTTAAAACTACCCTATCATGCCATGGTTTTAATAAATTGATGTGGTAGACTTGCTGTTTCCCCCGTCTATTCTCCACTAAGTAGGAAACGGGTCCCACGGGACGTATAACCCGACATGGGCCCTTCCATTGGCTTTCAAACTTGGGCGCCGTCCCAGCCCCCATCACGATAACCTTTTCTCCACTTAGGAGCTGTCTCTCCTTCGTGTTCCTATCGTAATAGGATTTCTGTTTGCCCTGGCTTCTTTGTAAATTGTCCACCGCAATCTTTGAGGTCCGGCGCAGCCGCTTTCTCAAATCCCTTAAGAACTCGGGGACCTCCACCTCCCTGGGGTCTGGTGCTACCCACTGTTCTTTTAGGATGTCCAAGATCCCCCGGGGAGACCTCCCATATAATAGTTCATAGGGCGCTGTTCCCAATGAAGCCTGTTTCCTCTCCCTACAAGCATACAGAATGAAAGGGAGCATTAAATCCCACTGATCAGACTCACCCTCCAGACTTCTACGTAGCATTTGCTTAATTGTTTGGTTCTGTCGTTCCACCAAACGATTCGTCTGGGGGTGGTACGCGGCTGTCGTTATATGTTCGATGCCAAAAGCATCCCATAGTTGCACGAGGTATTTCGATAAGAAGTTACTCCCCCTATCGGTGAGGACTTCTTTTGGAAACCCAACTTCGCAAAATAGCTTAATTACTTCGGTAGCTATTACTTTCGCGGAAGTGGAGCAAAGTGGCATGGCCCACGGGAATCGCGTGGCATGGTCCACTATTACCAAAATGTAGCGAAAACCTCTCGGGGTCTTAATTAACGGTCCCACTATATCCATCCCTATTCTCTGAAGGGGCTCTTTGATCACCGGTGATGGTATCATCGGGACGTCCCTAGGATGGCTTGCTGAGACACGCTGGCACGTGGGGCAAGCCTCACAAAATCGGGTTGTCTCTCTAAAGACCCCTGGCCAATAAAATCGGGCCAGAATTTGCTCCAGGGTCCCCTGACTGCCTTTGTGTCCCCCTACCGGATGGTCATGGGCCAAGCATAGTACAATATTTTTAAATGTAGTGGGTACTACCAACTGTCTTCGAGTATCCCCTGTAAAGGGATTCTTGCCTTCTCTATAAAGGATCCCTGACTCGAGGAGAAACCTAGGTAAAGTGTCCCTGAGATCCTGGGCCCACTTGAAAGCTTGTGAGAGAGCGGGGTCTGCTTGTTGCTCTTTCGGGAATGATGGAAATTTTTGCATCAACTCTTCTGGTACCCAGGGTAACTCTTTCCCTGCTATCCCCTCAGACCTGTTTTTAGCACGGGCCTGTTTTTCTTTCCGCTTCTCAGTTTTTCCTTTCTTTACCCTGGAATCAGGAGGGGTTACTAAATCATCATCAGAGGGAAGGACTTCTCCCGTGCCCTCTGATGTACCTTCCTGTGGATCTAGGGCGGAGGTCTGAGCTCTTGTGGAGACCATGGCTCCCTTTTCTTGTAGGCCTCTCTTGATTTCCCTGTAAAACTGGGGCCAGTTTCTACCCAGAATCACCGCATGTGGCAGGCGCGGGACAACAGCCAGTGGGATCTCTCTCTGCGCCCCTAAGCCTGCTATATGAAGGTTATAGACGGGGTAAGAAGAGGTTCCCCCATGGACGCACCTTATCTTTACCTCCTCTATGGGGTGTAGTGTTTCTGGGGCTTCTCTAGCTTCAATGGCCTTCCAAAATTCCTCGGATATCATGCTGAGTTCAGCACCCGAGTCTAACAAAGCTTGAGTGGTTATACCTTGGACGGATACGGCTAAAAGAAAACCTGGCCTGTCTTCTACGTAGGTATCAGCTACCAAAGCATTTCTTATCCCACATTGTTTTTGCATATGGCCTATCTGCCCACATTTAAAACCGCATTTTGCTAACAGAGCCTTTTCTGCTAGGCAGGGATATTTTAACCGGATCCTCTAGGACCCTGCGCCGCCTTTCTGATCCGCTACCGCCATACTCAGAGAATGGACTACCAGACCTCTGAGCCATTAACTCTGCTTCGATGTATCTTTCCGCAAGAGCAACTGCTTCTTGTGGATTCTTGCAGTTCTGCAGGATCAGGAAGGTGCGTATTTCCTATGGCAGTGCTTCCATATACTGTTCCAAAATTAAATCGTCTAAGACGGATTCTAGAGATCTTCCCTCAGGAGTTAACCATTTATATAACAAGGCTCTTATGCGATAATATAGAGATTTGGGAGTTTCACCCTGCTCGAGTCTCACCTTCCTTAGGCGAGTATGATACAGGAGTGGAGTGAGACCCAATCTCTCACGAATGGCCTTTTTTAGCTCTTCAAAATTTCCAGCTAAGTCTGGAGGCATGGCTCTGTACGCTGCTCTGGCTTCCCCAGTAAGGGACGCAGCTAGCCTTAAGGCCCAATGCTCCTTAGGCCATAAGCTCAGGCGTGCCACCCTTTCAAAGCTCTCTATATAGTCATCTATGTCATCTTGACTAGATAAAGGTCCAAAATTGAATAAAGTCCCTGTTGGCACATTAACAGCGGATACGTTAGCCATTAAGGAACCTGTCTCCGGCGCTGGAACAGTGTCCTTCCTCTTCTCTTTTACGTATTCCTCCAAAAGAGCAAGGAGTGGTTGCTGCTGTTCCTTGAAAGATGCGTTGGCTCTCTGCTGGGCCTCCCATGCTAAGTCGGCTTGGCGCTCGAATTGTGTCGCCATCCACTGAATGATGTCCTTCAGATCCATCGCCATCCTTGGTTTTCACTGTAAAGAAAAACAGAGACCCAAGTGCGATATCTTTTGCGCTCTCTGGGATTTCCTCCAGAAATAAACCCTTTTTTTTTTTTTTTCTTCCCCCAGCTATCACTAGGGGTCACCCTCTGCCCAGGTATCCACACAACCCCAGGGTGTGTACCCGTTACCTGGCTCAGGTGATAATCAAGCACTTCAGGAATATGGCTCCTGCAGCCCTCTGCAATCCCTCCGTCTCTGCTGGGCCTTGTCAGCTCTTCAGCCGGGGTCCACTTTAAAGATGAGGTTCTCTGTAGTTCCTGAAACAGCTCTTCTGCGCCTGCGCTGAAAATCCTCAGTTCTACGCCACTTGTCAAACCTTCACCCACTCCCCAACCTTGTGAGCTAAGGAGGGATAGGCCTTGTGTAGTTGTGGGGGCCAAATGAATATGCGGTGACAAGAAAATTTATTTGTCTTCAAGGATTTTTATTTCCCCGCTCCGTGAGAGAGACAGGAACAGAAAAGATCAGTAAATCAGGAATCATGCAAACAGAGGCTTACAGTATTGTGCTTCAACAAAACTTCTCATATGGAAAAACACATTGCTTCAGGTGCTCAGGTAAGAAGTGTATTTGCTCTCTTTAGCAATTATATCACAGTCCAGCATACATTCAATGTTAGGATATGCTTTCCTTTCAATTGCACTAAACAATACTTCTTGTCAGGTACTTTTTAGCAATTCTGGATTAGCATAACCAGAATAAAAGTCAGGTATAATCATTCAAGCTTTTGTCTCGTCGGTTCTCTCTATTAATCCTACAGAGCAATCCATTGGTTGATTGATGTCAATCATGGGGACTTGGGCTTGGGGAATACTCTTGCCTTCAGGATTATTCACTGCTTGAAGAATAGCTTGTTGTGAAATGACTCATTCAAGAGTTGTCTAAGGTCACTTAAGAGTTGTTCTGCTTGTATCCTAGCAGGACTCAACGGTAAAGCTTCTCCTTGTTTAAACAGCTGATTATCTGCATCTGGTGAGCAAACACTGCTTTCCCTATTCAGACAGTCTATGCCCGAGGTAGAGATTCCCTTCCCCCACTTCTCTCTGTTAATGAATGGTGGAATCTCACGTTCGTTTGCAGCAGCTCTATTTCTAAGGAAGGCTTCAAAAGTAAGACTTTCTACATCAGGATAACCTGGTCTCTTTGTAAACAGCTGGGCTGTATTTCTTTCCTCAGCTTGTTTGTTAAGAACAGGTATTACTGGCTGAGTAAAACTTGGCTTGCATGGAGAGTTTCCAGGGTAAAACAAACTTCCTTTATATCCCCTGAAACTATCCTCTCCACTATAAACAGGAGTCTCTCTTCCTGGCATATAACACTTATCAGAAGGATTAAAAATAGCAGGTACCTTCAAATGAGACTGCTCAGGAACTGTCTTGCCAGCATGCTTTTCTCTCCAGGGATAAAAACTGCTTTTCAACAACGTGTGCTTTTCTCCTCGTGTTGGATTAGCTTCCCTTCTGTTGCAGCTGGGCACAGCTTCTGTAGCCAGGTCAAAGGGTTCTGCAGTCTGTGGAACTTCCTGCCTTCCCAATACCTCTTGCTTTCTCTCCTGTGGATTTAAAGCAAACTCTCTCCTCAATCCACTAGCAGTGCTTACTCCTTCATTCCTTCGTGACAGCCTCTGGCTTGGTCCTGTTCCTCCATTCGTTCTAGTCCTTCTGCTCCTCTCCTTTGAGTGTTCCCTCTCTCTGTTTAAGAAGGATCCCTTACTCTGGGATGCCCGCCTCCTCCTAGGGCGTGCCCAATCCATAGCTCCGCTTCTCTCCTCCTCTGAGGTGAGCTGATTGGCTGCCTGAAGGCTATGCTGAGAGTGGGAATTTCTTCTTCTCCCTGCAATACTGGACTCTACCAGGGGGTCAGTATCGGTCTCCATGGCCTCCGCGCCTGGCGCTGCATCACAGGACACCTATAGCACAACAGAGACATGTAAGGAGGACATTTATTAATGTCCACATTACAGCCATTGCAATACATAAACAAAGCCATACAGAGCCCAGATGCTAACAGCAACTACAGCAGGATACATATCTTAATGATGCTGTCTCATTACATGCAGTCACTGAATGAGAAATGTTCTCCCTCACTCTGGACCCCCTGTGTGACCTGTATAGAATAATCACAGACTCTGCCTCAACTTCCCGTGTTGCATGGCTGGTATAGTGGGGACACATGATGATTCCCATGTTTGCAATCTCTGACACCCCGGGCCCTGTGGCACTTGCAGCTATTGCAGCCCACGCTGTTGCTACCACAGATGCCTCTTATCTTGGCTAGGTAAGAGTGGGGGGGGGGAGGATATCTATCAGATTGGAGTCAACCAAACTATTGGCATCACTTTCTTCTGGGGAAGTGCATGAGATGTGAGTATACCAGAGATGGATAAATACCGGGCAATATGACAGCAGACCTACAAGGTCAAAGCTTCCCCACCCCCCACCACTATATATACAGATCAAAACAGGTTGTACGGAGCTCAGAGGGCCACATATTTAATCAGACAATGTAAAAGTAGTTCACATGCCACCCTGGAGGTACCCTCCCAGCAGCATCCTTGCATACTCCAGGCCAGCACATGCAGCAGCAACAGATAGCATGCCAGTTACAGGCACGTGAGAGTTTATTAAGGTGCACAGAAAAGCAGCAGCATCATCCTTCACACCGCAGTTGTCAGTGGCCTACTACTGGGAAGTTGGGAGGACCACCCAAAGAACTCACTAACATCCTTGCTCTGTCCAACCCTTGGCATATGGCATATGCATTGCAGCACTATCCCAAAGGCAGGTGTGAGGATCCAGGGGTTGTGGAGATGGATAGAAGCAGCACTATGTGACTACTACTAGTACTTCTGATCATTTGTATAGCGCTAGAAGATATATGCAGCGTTGGACAGACACATGTAAAAGATGGTCCCTGCTCATCAGAGCTTACAATCTAGTCAAGACAGACAACACAGTAGCTGTAGACATGGGATACATCTAGGGGGAATGGTTAGGAAACACAAAGAAGATCGGATGAGTCAAGATCCAAAAGCGGCAGCGAAGAGGTGAGTTTTCAGCCTAGATTTGAAAAGGGTGAGAGAAGATACTTGATGTACAGACTCAGGTAGTTTGTTCCAGACATAAAGAGCAGCAAGGTGAAAGGAGCAAAGTCTGGAGTTAGCAGTAGAAGAGAAGGGCACAGATAGAAGCTATTTGCCAGAAGATCGGAGTTCCCATAAAAGGGTGTAGGGAGAGATAATAGAGGAAAGGTAGTGAGGAGCTGCAGTGAATGCAATTATAAGTCAGCAGGAGAAGTTTGAAATAGATGCAAAAATGGATAGGGAGCCAAAGAAGTGACTTGAGAAAAGGGTTAATATTAGCATGACAAGACTGGCAGAAGATTAGCCAAGCAGCAGAGTGTTGAACAGATTGAAGGGGAGAGAGATGATTCAAAGGGAGACTAGCAAGGAGTAGGTTACAATAGCCTAGACGGGAGGTGACTAAAGAATGGATAAGTGTTTTAGTAGTATTTTTATTTATTTATTTATTTACAGTTTCTTTTATACCGCGCTATTTGATATCAGTGCGGTTTACAATGAACATAAAACTACACGTCTCAAAAACTGATCTGTGCTTACAATGAACAGGACAATAAACTGGGTATACATTAAACAGGTTTCATGAACAGTGAAAACAGAGAACAGAGAACATGTATGTTCAGAAAGGAATAGAGAATAGAGAACAAGTGTGTTCAGAAAGGAATGGGTGAATTTTATTGATGTTATAGAGAAAAAAGCGGCAGGTTTTAGCTATCAGTTGGATGTGTGTGGAGAAGGAGAGAGAGGAGTCAAAGACGACCCCAAGGTTGTGAGCTGAGGAGACAGGGAGGAGTAGAGAATTATCCATAGAGACTGAGAAAGGAGGAAGGGGAGAGGGGGGTTTGGGGTAAAAATAAAAAGCTCAGTTTTGGCTATGTTCAGTTTCAAGTGGTGGTGAGACATCCAAGCAGCAATGTCAGAAAGGCAGGCAGAGATCCTGGCCTGGATTGCCAGAGAGATTTCAGATGTAGAGAAGTAGATCTGGGAGTCATCAGCATAAAGATGGTACTGAAAGCCATGGGAGAAGATGAGTGTATCAAGGGGCTGGGTATAGAGAGAGAAAAGGAGTGGACCCAAGACCGATTCTTGGGGCACACCAACTGAGAGTGGGATAGCAGTAGAGGAGGATCTACCAGAACAAACACTGAAAGAGCAATGGGAGAGATAAGAAAACCCGGATAGCACAGAGCCCTTAAAACCAAGTGAGGAGAAGGTTGTGGTCAACAGTGTCAAAAAGCAGCAGAAAGGACAAGAAGGATGAGGATCGAGTAAAGGCCCTTGGATTTAGCCAGGAACAGGCCACTGGAGATTTTGTCAAGAGCCGTTTCAGTAGAATGTAAAGAATAACATAAGAACATAAGATATGCCATACTGGGTCAGACCAAGGTCCATCAAGCCCAGTATTCTGTTTCCAACAGTGGCCAATCTAGGTCATATGTACCTAGCAGTTTCCCCAGGGGACACAGGTTCCACAATGCTTGTATTGGTTCAAGCATTGATATCCTGGGTCCCTTCTTAATAATGGCTTATGGACCTTTCCTCCAGGAACTTGTCCAAACCTTTTTTAAACCCAGCTACACTAACAGCCTTTACTACATCCTCCGGTAACAAATTCCAGAGTTTGATTACACGTTGAGTGAAAAAATATTTTCTTTTATTAGTCTTAAATAGTTTACCCTGTAGCTTCATTGCATGTCCCCTAGTCTTTCTATATTCTGATAAGGTAAACAATCGATCTACGTTTACCCGTTCCACTCCGCTCATTAATTTATAGACTTCTATCATATCTCCCCTCAGCCGTCTCTTTTCCAGGTTAAAGAGCCCTAACCTTTTTAGCCTTTCTTCATAGGAGTATGCTTCCATCCCCTTTACCATTTTGGTGGCTCTTCTCTGAACCTTTATCTAATAACTCTATATCCTTTTTAAGATACGGCGACCAGAATTGCACACAATATTCAAGGTGCGGTCTCACCATGGAACGATATAGAGGCACTATAATATCCTTTGTTTTATTTTCCATTCCTTTCCTTATCATACCTAGCATTCTATTTGCTCTCTTGGCCGCTGCTGCACACTGGGCCGAGGGTTTTAACATGGTATCCACAATGACGCCTAAATCTTTTTCCTGGGTGGTGGTTCCTAATGTGGAACCTTGCATCGTGTAACCATAGTTTGGGTTGTTCTTCCCTAGGTGCATAACCTTGCACTTGTCCACATTAAATTTCATCTGCCATTTTGATGCCCAGTCTTCCAATTTATCAAGATCCTCTTGCAATTTTCCACAATCCTCTTGGGTTTTAACAACTTTAAATAGTTTTGTGTCATCTGCAAATTTGATAACCTCACTCGTTATTCCACTTTCCAGGTCATTTATGAATATGTCAAAAAGCAGCGGACCCAGCACAGATCCCTGGGGTACACCACTATTCACCTTTCTCCATTGGGAAAATTGGCCATTTAGCCCTACCCTCTGCTTTCTATCTTTTAACCAGTTCCTGATCCACAATAGTACACTTCCTCCTATCCCATGACTCTTTAGTTTTGCCAAAAGTCTCTCATGAGGGACCTTGTCAAAGGCTTTCTGAAAGTCCAGATACACAATATCAACCGACTCACCTTTGTCCACCTGATAATTCACTCCTTCAAAAAAACATAACAGATTAGTAAGACAAGATCTTCCTTGTCTAAAGCCATGTTGGCTGTCTCTCATTAGTTCATGACTATCTACATGCTGAGTAATTTTATTCTTTATGATGGTTTCTATCATTTTTCCCGGTATTGACGTCAGGCTCACGGGTCTGTAGTTTCCCGGATCACCCCTGGAACCCTTTTTAAAAATTGGTGTTACATTGGCGATCCTCCAATCTTCAGGTATTAGAGATGATTTTAATGATAGTTCACAGATTACTAATAGCAGGTCTGCAATCTCATATTTCAGTTCTTTCAATACCCTTGGATGTATACCATCCGGCCCAGGTGATTTGCTACTCTTCAGCTTATCTAATAGTTGTAATACATCTTCTCGATGTATCGATATTTCCTTCAATTCTTCTGCACCTTTAAATACCACTTCAGTCATGGGTAACATCCCTACATCTTCCTCAGTAAAGACTGAAGCAAAGAATTCGTTCAGTCTCTCCGCTATCGCCTTGTCGCCTCTTAGTGCTCCTTTAATCCCTTTATCATCTAATGGACCAACTGACTCTCTCACAGGTTTTTTGCTACGAATGTACTTGAAAAGGTCTTTACTTCGCGTTTTTGCTTCTGCAGCAAGCTTCTTCTCAAATTCTCCCTTTGCCTGCCTTATCAATGCCTTGCATTTGACTTGCCAGTGCTTGTGCTGTTTCCAGGTTTCATCGTTTGGCTCTTTTTTCCATTTCCTGAAAGATGCTTTTTTGGCAACAACAGCCTCTCTGACCTCGACTTTAAACCATGCTTGCAGTTTTTTGGACTTCTTTCCACTTTTCTTAAAGCGTGGAATACAGCTGGTCTGGGCTTCCAAGATAGTATTTTTCAACAACAGCCAAGCCTGATGTACGTCTTTAACCTTTGCAACTGCTCCTTTTAGTTTTTTCTTGACTGTTTTCCTCAATGAAAGCCAGATTGTAAAGGATCCAGGAGGGCTTGAGAGGAGAGAAAGTCGAGGCAGTGGTCGTGAACCGCACATTCAAGTAGTTTAGAAATGAAGGGGAGGAGGGAGATAGGTCGATAGTTAGAAGGACAGGTAGGGTCTAGAGAGGGTTTCTTGAGAAGAGGTGTGATCACAGCATGCTTGAAGGCTGCAGGGACAGTTACAATGGAGAGTGATAAGTTGAGAATATGAGAGATGGAAGGGAAAACAGTGGAGGAGATGGAACTTAGGAGATGGGTAGGAATAGGATCAGAGGAGCAGGAAGTGAGTTTGGAGGAGGAAAGGTGTGTGGTTTCCTCCTCAGAGATAATTGAAAAAGAAGGGAGGATAGCAGAGTTAGGGGGAATTAGGAGTGAAGAGGGGGAGGAGGGGAAGTTGCTGACCTCGTGATGAATGGTGAATTGTGGATTTTGTCATGGAAATAATCAGCCAGGGTTTGGACAGAAAGGGAGGGAGGGGTTGGAGGCAGAGGCACCTTGAGGAGAGAGTTCAGAATTATAAAGAGATGGCGAGGGTCAGAGGCAAGAGAGTTAGTCAGATAGACATAATAGTCTTGTTTGAGTGCTATGGCTGACTGGAAGGAGACAAGCAGGAATTTAAAGTGTAGAAAATCTGCAAGGGTGCAGGATTTGAGCCAAATACACTCAGCTGAATGGGTACAGGAACATAGATAACAGGTAGTGGAAGACAGCCAGGGTTAAGGTACTCACAGAACGTGGCATGGGCAGAGCAAGAACATCCAGAGAAGAGGAGAGTGCAGCATTATAGGAAGCTACTGCCTCATCAACAGACTCAGATGGCATAGTGGAGAAAAGAGGTAATGAGACAGTATATGAGAGAGCCAAAGGGTCAATAACAAGAAGATTTCTAAAGAGGTTGGAGGAGACAGGGTGAGGTTGAGGCAGTGAGTGATGAAGGGTAAAGTTTAGCAGGTGATGGTCCAATAAAGGAAGAACTGAGGTACAGGAGTTTGAGAGTAAGCAATTAGAGAAGAATGCAAGGTCGAAGCAGTGGCTGTACTGGTGAGTAGGTGCAGTAGAGCAAAGCTGGAGGTCGAATGAGGAGGTAAGGGAAAGGAGCTTTAAAACATAAGGGTCAGAGGGGTTATCAACGTGAATGTTAAAGTTCCCAAGAATAAGGGAGGGAGAAGATGAATCCAGAAGGAAGGAAAGTCACGAGTCAAAGTCAGTGACGAAGTTAGAAGTGGACTTGTCAGGAGGTCGATAAATAACAGCTAACCGGAGAGGTAGTGGGTTAAAAAGCCGAATAGAGTGAACTTCAAAGAAGGGAAAGGAGTGAGACTGAGGCAGCAGGAGGATGAAATTGACAGAAAGAGGCATTGAAAAGGTCAGATAGTGGAGTCATTAGAATGTTCTAGTAGCTCCATTGACTGACCTTTTCAATGTTTCTTTGAAGTCGGGAGTGGTCCCAGAGGACTGGTGAAAGGCACATGTGGTCCCTTGACACAAAAGTGGAAATAAAGATGAGGTTAAAAACTAAAGGCCAGTTAGTCTAACCTCTGTAGTGAGTAAATTATTGGAAACGCTGCTAATGAGAGAATAGTGAGGGTTTGGAGTCCAATGGATTGCAGGAACAAAGACAGCATGGGTTTACCAGAGGCAGGTCTTGTCAGACAGATCTGATTGCCTTCTTTGTTTCGGTGACCAGATATGGTGTACTTAGGTTTCAGTAAAGCCTTTGACACTGGTCCACACAGGCGACTTATAAACAAACTGAATACCCTAGGGATGGACCCTGAAATGACTGACTGGGTTAGACATTGGTTGAGTGGAAGGCAACAAAGGGTAAAGGTAAATGGAGTTCACTCTGAGGAGAAGGACATTATCACTGGTGTGCTGCAGAGATCCTATTGTCCTTGGTCCTATTCTTGTTTAACATCTTTGTTAGTGATATTGCGGAAGGAATGTCAGGTAAGGTTTGCCTGTTTGCAGATGATACCAAAATCTGCAATAGAGTTGACACCCAGGAAGGAGTAGATACCATGAACTTGAAGAATGGTTGAAAATTTGGCAGCTGAGATTTAATGTGAAAAAATGCAGGATCATGCATTTGGGCTGCAACAATCTAAGGGAGCAGTATAGTGTAGGGGGTGAAGTACTTCTGTCCATGAAAGAAGAGCAGGACCTGGGCATGATTGTTTCTGATGATCCTAAAGTGGCTAAACAGGTAGAAAAGGTGACGGTGAAAGGATGCTTGGGTGAAAGGATGCTTGGGTGAGTAGGGAGAAGAATGGTCAACAGAAAAAAGGAAGTGATAATGCCTCTGTATAAGTCTCTGGTGCGACCTCATTTGGAGTATTGTGTGCAATTGTGGAGCTCACGCCTTCAAAAGGATATAAACAGGATGGAGTCGGTGCAGAGGGTGGCTACTAAAATGGTTAGTGGGCTTAGTTATAAAGCAGATGAGTACAGACTTAATGATCTTAATATGTATACATTAGAGGAAAGGTGGGATATAGGAGATATGATAGAGACTTTTTTAAAATTTTATATTTATGAGTTTTACAATATTTTCATAAGAACATAAGATATGCCATACTGGGTCAGACTAAGGTCCATCAAGCCCAGTATCCTGTTACCAACAGTGGCCATCAAGCCCAGTATCCTGTTACCAACAGTGGCCAATCTAGGTCATACGTACCTAGCAGTTTCCCCAAAAGACATAGGTTCCACAATGCTTGTACTGGGTCAAGCATTGATATCCTGGGTCCCTTATTAATAATAGTTTATGGACCTTTCCTCCAGGAACTTGTCCAAACCTTTTTTAATCCCAGCTACACTAACAGCCTTTACTACATCCTCCGGTAACAAATTCCAGAGTTTGATTAAACGTTGAGTGAAAAAATATTTTCTTTTGTTAGTCTTAAATAGTTCGCCCCGTAGCTTCATTGCATGTCCCCTAGTCTTTCTATAATCTGATAACATAAACAATCGATCTATGTTTACCCGTTCCACTCCGTTCATTAATTTATAGACTTCTATCATATCTCCCCTCAGCCGTCTCTTTTCCAGGTTAAAGAGCCCTAACCTTTTTAGCCTTTCTTCATAGGAGTATCCTTCCATCCCCTTTACCATTTTGGTGGCTCTTCTCTGAACCTTTTATAATAACGCTATATTCTTTTTAAGATATGGTGACCAGAATTGCACACAATATTCAATGTGCGGTCTCACCATGGAACGATATACAGGCATTTTCACAACTTATGTCCTTTTACTTCCATGTATATATATACATGGATGATGTAAGTCTTTAACCTTTGCAAGTGCTCCTTTTAGTTTTTTCTTAACTATTTTCCTCATTTTATCATAGTCTCCCTTTCGAAAGTTAAAAGGTAGTACTGTGGATTTGCTTACTATCCCTCCTCCACTAATTAAATCGAACGCGATCATGCTATGATCACTATTGCCAAGTGGCCCCAACACCCTTATCTCTTGCTCTAGATCTGGTGTTCCACTAAGGACTAGGTCTAATATGGCTTCCCCTCTGGTTGGTTCATGAACCAGCTGCTCCAAGAAGCAGTCATTTATTTCATCTAGGAACTTTGTCTCCCTAGCATGTCCTGCCGTGACACTGACCCAGTCGATACCGGGGTAATTGAAATCACCCATTATTATTACTGCGCTGTAACTTTTGTTAGCTTCCTTGATTTCTTTGAGCATTTCATCATCCATTTATTCATTGTGGCCAGGCGGTCAATAGTACACCTCCACTGCCATCGCCTTCCCCTTTTTACATGGAATTTCAATCATAGAGATTCTACAGCAAATTTTGTTTCCTGCAAAACTTTAATCCTTTCTGACTCAATGCCCTCTCTAACATAGAGCGCAACCCCTCCACCAATGTGATCAGCTCTATCATTACGATATAGTTTGTACCCAGGTATCACAGTGTCCCACTGGTTGTCCTCCTTCCACCATGTCTCTGATATTCCAATCATTTCTAACCTATCAGTTAGTACTATATATTCTAACTCTCCCATCTTATTTTTTAGACTTCTAACATTTGCATACAAGCATTTTAGAGACTGTATTTTATTCATATTAATCTGGCTATTGGTAGACATGGATAATTTGGGATCTTTAAGCTCTGTCTGCTCCATACTCGAGGGCATTTGGGCTACTTTACTCTTTTTTGGAACCTCTCTGCTTTTGGTAGTATCCTTCAAGTATACATTCTTCCGAACCATGCGCTCTTGGGTGACTGTCGGCTTTACCCTATCTTTCCAAGTAGATACACTTGTAACAGAAATGTTTTTTTGAGGTAAGCTACATATCCGTAACCAAGGAAAATACAAAGAGAAAAAAAGAGCAAAAATGATAAAACCACCTTAAATCCTCTAGCCTTTCATTAGAAGGAGATCATCAAGAGAAGGAACTTAAATATTGAAACACAAAGGAAATAAGACAACAAAACAGCAAACATATTAATTCATATTAACATAGTAACATAGTATATGACGGCAGATAAAAACCAGTATGGTCCATCTAGTCTGCCCAGCAAGGCGGCAAGAGTAGGTGCACCTGCCACTCCATGCAAGTCACCCCTCCCCATGCCTTTGTTTAGGGGTGTACCCACAGCTCTGTGTAGGTCACCCCTATTTGTTGAGATATAAGAGATAGTTATGCTTATTTTGATTTTATCCTGTTGCTATAAAGAGATCCTCTGTGTCTGTCCCATGCTATTTTGAATTATTTCACTGTATTTGCCCCCACCACGTCCATCGGGAGGCATTCCAAGCATCCACCATCCTTTCAGTGAAAAAGTATTTCCTGACATCGCCTTTCAGTTTACCCCCTTGCAGCTTCATGTTATTCCCTCTAGTTTTACAGCTTCCCCGACTTTGGAAGAGGTTTGTTTGTTCATTAATACTCTTTAAGTAATTCATATGCTGATTGTCCTATACAGCATCCTGGGTAGAAACAGAGGTATGGGTGATAAGAAAAGCAACTAGTTGGGAGCGCTCTTGGAAAATATAACTCACAGACTGAATGAACCTTTATCATGGCACTTACATGGAAATTTCAAGAAAAAAAAGTCCCCCACCTCCACCAACTGTAAAACGCCTGGCTTGAGAAGAAACTCCCATTGCCTCTTCTGGGCTTCCCTGCATAAACCGTGGAAAATACAAACCAGAAAGCCCTTAAAGGAAACAGAGTGTTTTTTAAAATACATTTTTAACAGCCAATTCCGGTTTGAGGGAAGAGCGAGGGAGACCACAAGGTGGACGGAGTCACTGACTCCACATCTGAGATTTTGAAAATTGCTGAAATATTCAAAATGTCCCTATGTTGTATGTCTGCTGCAGATTGATGAGTATCATGAGCTGACACTTTCTTGTGGCCTGGCAAATAGTACACCTTGGAAAGCAGTGGACAAGATTCAGGAGGGACCCCAAGAACTTCTACCAGCTACTTTTTATACATGTCCCTGGCCAATGTTAATGATGACCTGGGAAAGTTAATCTGCGTAAGTTGGAGGACCAAACCTGGTTCTCCAACATTTCCAACTTAGCTTTGGAAGCGGTCAAATCCTGGATAAGAACCAAATTAGTACCCTCCAGACTTTGTGACTTCACCTTCAGTTTATCCATAGACTCTTTTAACACATTCAGTTGTATCAAAGCTGTATTTCCTTGAACATGAGCGGAAAGCTGATGAAATTGTGGCACTAATGATTCCCCCAATTTGGAGATCGCACTCCAAATAGTTTCCAGCGTGAAATTCTCTGGTTGTTCAAGTACGAAAGGCTGACCAGTAACTGGAGACACCATTCCTGTCAATGGTGGAGAACTTACTTCCGAACCCTGAAGTAGTAACATTGTAGCCGGCAACTGAACCTCAGCTTCCAGGCATTGTATACGTCCTACTTCTGACCTTGATAGTTCCTGTGGCATCTGCTCCAAGGCTGCTTCTGACTCAGAAACTCTGTCTCCCACTGGTACAGCCGACAAATCCAGCTTGGGATCCAGCTGACTGGGAGCATCTTTACCAGAGAATGCAGCAGGCAAAGTAGGGGGGAAGTGCAGCTCCAGCAAGAGGTCGCAGCTCAATGCTGATACATAACTACTCAGTGCCGCTGTCCTAGCAGCCATGAAACCGCCGGACAATGAATACTGTGCTCTGGTCATAGAATAAAAGCATCCAAGGGACTACAGTTGAGTTAAGGGAAGCTGCAGGGGTACCCTCGGGAAGGAGGGGCTGCTTTTCCCCTTGTGCTTAAGAAGTGATCCAGAGCAAACCGCTGTCTAAAATGCCATCTTGGATCCCCCAAGCGATAGAGATGTTTAAATACCTCCATGGCATAAATGCACAAGATGAAAGCCTCTTTCGATTGAAAGCAAGCTCTGCTATGAGGGGACATAGGATGAGGGTGAAAGAGGATAGATTTAGGAATAATATGTGGAAATATTTCTTTATGGAAAGAGTGTAGATGTGTGGAATAGTCTCTCAGTGGAAGTAGTAGAGATGAGGATAGTATCTAAATTCAAAACAGCATGGGACAAACACAGAGGATCTCTAAAGGGAAAAAGGGGACTGTTGTAGTGGTTGATATGGAAGGACAGACTAGATAGGCCATGTGGTCTTTTTCTGCTGTCATGTTTCTGTGTTTCTATTGGTCCTGATGGGCAGCCTTTCCCACTCACTGAGCTAGAACAGCAGGTGGTCATTACCACTGATGTTGCCACTGTGGAGAGGGTGGGAAGCTTGGACACATTCAGGACATCCCAGGATGAGGGTGAATATATTCTGGTTATCTATTACAGTCAACACCTTGCATCCTCCCTACTTGTGCTGCCTGCCAATACCACCTACCCATCAAACTCTGTGACTGCTCACCTCACATATTCACCTGATGCATAGTTGACTATTTTCATATATGGATCACATAGTGAGGGGGTCATGCTCAGGTGTGATAATGCAGGATATCACCCCACAGATCTCTGTCTATACCATGCTACACCCCTCTCTATCCACTACACCTGAAAGTTCCATGTACGAGAGGAGCCTGATAAGTCTCTGGCCTTGTAATGAAACAGAAAGCTATGGGCACATTTCATTTCCGGAAGTCCAAATGATCTCTCTGCAATAACAAAACTGCAGAGAGATCATTCGGACCTCCGGAACTGAAGTGTGTCTGTAGCGTTCTGTTTTGTTACAAGGCCAGAGACTTATCAGTCCCCCCTCCTCATAGTGCTCTCATGACAATCATAGACCTCCCTTGATCTTCTGTCCACAGGAGATGGGGTCCTTGTGGGCCGACAAAAGCAGTCTTCACTCTGATTGCAGTTTGGGGAAGCATAGGCACGCGGATAGACAAAACCTCTGCCCAGTTGAACACTCAACAGTAGGCGCTACACTGAAAGTGAAGAGCTCCTAAAAAAGAATGGACTAAAAAAATTTAATGGGACTAAAGACGGATATTGGGAGCAAGGGCCTGGCTGTTATATTGGGCACATATTTAACTCCTTTCTGATGATCCCTTTTACATATTTTTGGATATTACTGCTACTACCACTGATCATGACAAGGTATACCCAGTGCTGTACATACACACTGGTGGTATGACTGATTTTGTTCAGAGGGCTACCCCATAACGTTTCTGAGTGGCAAAGGATTTTTCAGTGCAGTTTTATAAGAAAACTTTTATGCACATATACTCATTAAGATGACTCTTTGAGGCTGCTTTTGGATCCTGATCGCCTTATTCTCCTGTTTAATACCTATGTGTGTTTCAATCATTTCCTTCAAAGACCTACCCTAGTCCCGTGTTTATTGTTTGTCTGTTGTGAATAGATTGCAAGCTCTGTGAAGCAGGGACTGTCTCTTACATCTATCTGTATAGTGCTGCATATGCCTTGTAGCACTATGCAAATGATAAGTAAGTTATAAAATTGCCTCTTCATGAGCACAAAATCGATTTACTGCATGTTAATCTACAAATTAACGTGCATACCATCAACCTGCATGCATGAAAAAGTTCTAATATGTATTAAACATTTTTTATTAAAATGAATGTGTGAAAGGAATGAAACACCCCCCCAAATCATGAAAAAGTCTGAAAAATCCAAAATGAACCAAATCATTCTTGCCAGTTCCTACCCCTAGAATTTATGGGCTTCTTCTTTCTTTCCAGGGAAGGGAAATGAGATACTCTAAGATGCTATAATGGGCTTTATTTGTCAATAGAATGGAAATCTGTGATTAACGGGGCTAGAGATTTACAGCTGACAGACCAAGAAGCTAAATCAGATCATCCATATAATGACTGTTTCAGTAACCGTGTTCATATGTTTCAAGAGCTTGGGCCATAAAATCTGCAGTGTTAATTTGGTGCCTATTCATTTTGTAGAGAAATTACTTTACAGTACATAGAATGTCAGCAGTATCAGTATTGTAAACATGGCTAGGAAGCATTAATCTTTGCAGACAGAGGGACAGGTGCTTCTAGGAGCAGGATATGAGATAATTTCCTATTCTTGGTAAACACATTTCATGGATCTCAAGCTGCTAATGGAAAACAAAGGACGGCAAGGAGATGATGGCAGTGGCCTTGAAAATCTCATGAAACCAGATTTATATGACATATTTATATATTTTTGGCCTTGCTGTTTCCCCCTGCTTCTTTGAGTCTCCAGTTCAACGGATACCATCCTTTGCTGGGCAAAACACCTATGCATGTCTACCTCTTCCAGCTCAGCCCTGCCAGTACAACGACAGCCCTTGGTCAGGGATCACAAACCATGGATAACACAGACCCCAAGTCAGACCACTAGATGCTACCACTGAGTAATGGCCGGAAGCCCTCCCCCCCACCCACTAAAGGGCAGTGGCTATTGCCATTGCAGAAATCTTAGCCTCAGCTAGCCTGGGAAGCAGAAGCCTCAAGTAGGAATCAGGCCAGATATTCTGCTTAGCCATGTAGATTTCATGACACTGAGCTTCTGAATGATTCGTGACTATTTAATATCATACAAACTTAGTAACATAATAACATTGTACATGACGGCAGATAAAGCATAATTACTCACCTGTAACAGGTGTTCCAGGGACAGCAGGAATCAATCCTCACATATGGGTGAAGTCGGCAGTGACGGAGTCTGCGCAGAGCATTTCCACAACTTTCAAAGAAAGCCTTTGGGACATGCTACCATGCATGTGTGGTCCCCTTCCCGCCCAAGGGTGCCATCTTGCTCAGTCAGATGACATAGCCAGGATGATAGTAAAAAATAAACAACGTAGGGAGGCAACTCCCAGGGGAGGAGGGAGAGTTGTGAGGACTGATTCCTACTGTCCCTGGAGAACACCTGATACAGGTAAGTAACTACGTTTTCTCCAGGAACAAGCAGGAAGTCAGTCCTCACATTTGGAACTCCCTAGCTCCAGGCTGCCAAAAACTAAGCCAAGACAGCACCAATGGTGACCAATCGGGTAGCCATGAGTTGCAGAAGGTGAGTCCCCACTGAGAAACTCTGCAAGACCCTAGCTTCCAGCAACACTATCACTCCAGTAGCCTGAACACAGAAGGATCGGAGGGCAAGAGTTGCCTACACTCCGAGAATATTACAGAGTACTGTCTGTCCAAAGGCACTGTCCCTGTGGGACTTGCTCTCCAGATAGTAGTGAGCTGCGAACATATGAATTGAATACCATGTGGCGGCCTTTCAGATCTCCGTCACCAACACTGAGCGGAAGTTGGCTACTGACGTAGCCATTGCACTCAAGTGATGCACTGTGATCCAGTGCTCAAGAGAGAGGTCAGCTCACTCATAAGCGAGGACAATACAGTCTGCCACCCAAGTGGACAGAGTTAGCTTAGTCATGGGGAGCCGCAGTCTGCTGGGGTCATAAGACACAAAAAACTGAGGAGCTTTGCAATGGGCCTGAGTCTGTTGTAAGTAGAAGAATGGGGCCAGTTTGCAATCCAGTGTATGAAGCGCTAGTTCCTCCCTGCCGGCGTGAGGCCGTGGGAAGAAGGTGGGGAGGACCACATCTTTGGTTGAGGTGGAAAGGAGATACCACCTTCAGGAGGAATTTGGGGTGTGTGCAGAGCACTACCCTGTTCTTATAAAACCTTGTATATGGTGGACCCACCACCATGGCCTGGAGTTCATCAAGCGGACATGAAGGTCACCAGAAAAGTTACTTTCCAAGATAGGTACCACAGATGGCAAGTGACTAGGGGCTTAAATGGCAGTTTGGTGAGCTGGGAGAGCACCATGTTGAGGTCCCACTTTGCCGCCGGGGCACAGAGAGGGGGCTTGAATAACAGGAGGCCCCACAGGGACCTGGAGACTAGTGGCTGGCCTGAGAGGGGTTTTCCCTCGATAGGATGGTGGTAAGTGGCTATTGTGCTCAGATGTACCCTCACAGAGTTAGATTTCAGTCTGGTGTGTGACAGGTGCAGTAGGTACTGGAGTACTAGTTGCACCTGGCAGGAGAAGGGGTTCTCTTCCCTTTTTGCACACCAGGTGGACAACCTTCTCCACTTAAAGTCATAAGCATGCCTGGTGGAAGGTTTTCTGGAGGCCAGTAGGATCTCCTCGACTTGTCCCAGAAGATTGAAAGGGGCCAACACTATCCTTTCAGCAGCCACACTGCTAGCAACCCCAAATTGGGGTGCAGGAGGGAGCCCTCCTCCTCGGGCAGGAGGTCTGGGGCTCGGCCCAGTGGGACTGGTAGTGCCATCGACAGGGAGAGCAACAAAGGGAGCCAAGGTTGCCTCGGCCACCTGGGGGCAATCAGTATTACTAATGCCGTCTTGCTCTGGACCTAAATTTAGATGTGGCGAGCGCTTGTGTTGCTGGACAGCTTTGACGGTGGACTTGGTTTTCTTTTTCAAGAGTTGCTGGGCTGAAAATGATCCAAAGCAAGGCTTGTAGGCCATCTTTCTCACATTTCTAATTCTGTTTTGATCTAGTTTAAGCATATGTGAACTGTCAGCGCATCCAGGCTTTGGAAAAGTGAAGCTTCCTCAGATTAATAAGTATGCTTAGCTGTCTGAGAAGCACATGTTATCTCTTTATCACCAAGACATCCCATTACATAGCATAGTGATTACATTTACAAGGCAAAGGCTTTATTCCTTCATGTGTTTTTACCTTCCAAAGCCCATATATAACTTAATTTAGTTTAAATAAATTTAATATAGCACTTATAGTTGACTTAAGGGCATGTTTATTATAGTGTGCTGTTGGGTAGAACAGGGTTTAGCATGCTCCAACTGTGTCGCGGTAAAAAGTACCATGTAGTTAAAATAGGGTCACGCTAAAAATCCCACGATATCTGAGTAGTATGGGTTGGGGCAGAGCCTGGGTAGTTCTGAGGTGGTGCATCCACATCGTGAATAGTGCAGGCATTGTTGTTGAGTGATCCCCTACGATGTAGCAATTAGTGTGGGTGCATTTACTTCCATCTCAAGGAGTGGCATTAAGTGCACCCATGCTGAGTGCGCCAAAGGTAATGAGCATGGGGGTTGCACGATATCCTTACTACCCTTAAGCTACTACTCTAACCATTATGCTATTAGACATGGTTCTAAAATGTCATCCTGGAGACGTCTATATAGACATTTTATACACATGCATATCAGGCATGTCCAGGTTACCGAAATTGTGCCTGAACCTGCACATGCCTGCTTTTTTTTCCGACGTTCTGGCTTTGACGTCCCAGATAGCACTTGGACATCCCACTGTGAAATGTGCCTCTTAGCCAGCAAGCCAGTATAAGGTGGATTACAATTTAGACATCATCAAAACAACACACATCAGTCATCACCACAGATTAAAACAAGTTTATAAAACATACAGCAAAATTACCTGGTGGCCTAGTGGCCCCTACCTAACCTCCCAAGTCAGAAAATAGCCTGGTTCCCTAGTGGCCCCTAGCTCCCACCGCATCCCCTAAACCTTCCCGGGAAGGAACCTTAAAAGTTGGGGGATGAGAGTGATGCTCACATGGTCCCACCCCTGTGCCACCATCTTGAATAATGGTAGCACCTGACCTCACGCGATGCATCCTGGGAGGTACCAGGTGGGTCAAACTGCCATATTAGACAAAATTCCTTCTGTAGCACAGTGACTCCCCCCAGGTGCATTCTATGTGCATGTGTCTGACTTGTTCCCCTTGTATAGTGCTGTTTTTTAGTGCACAGCTGATTTGCATACTGTTTGCTTACAGCATTGCTACGCAAAAAATCAGCATTAAACCTGCTAGAGCTTTAGCACTGGGTTCTGGTTTCTGCATTGGCCTCTTAATGAGGATGTTCCTTTAATATACTGTCAAAGAAGTATGAAACATAACCATCCTCTGAGTGCCTTAAAGTGAGCCACGACAAACTAAACACCTTTGGTGCAAACATGCAGTAAGAAGCCAGCTAGTTTAGCATTTTATAGGGATCACGTAGCCTTGTAGAAGATGGAAGTTAGACAAGCTAAGTGAATTTACTATTTTAATTTAATTCAATCTAGTAGTAATCAGATTAAAATGCTGCTTAATATTGTTTAGCTTATCTAACCTTCCTTACGGGCATACATCCTTGGTTTCAGTAACATTATCAGCAACTGACTTTGCAAAATACTTTGATGATAAAAGTCAAAACCATGCGAAAAACATTTTGTTTAGAATCTTCACTAGGTAATAGTGCTAAGGAATTTCCTTTGAGCCCATTCAAATTGAATATTGTGTTACAATTCAGACAACTGTGCTAAGGAATTAGTGAATGCTGATTGTTTCAAGTTAGAAAATTGCCAAGGAGATGTGTATTAGACTGCCAATTAGTCTCTAGTCTTCTGACAAATTATCTTGCAGTGGGAATTTGAAAACCAATGGCTTCTATGAATTTCCCTAATTCAACTGGCAAACATTTTTCCTTTGAGTTTGGTTAAAAATCATGTTTTAGGACCCTTTTTTTCCCATTAGTGCTATGCTAAATATCAGCTTGGAGATGGACAGAGTTCCTGTATATTGGAAGAAGACAATTAAAGGGCCAGTTCTTAAGAAGTTAAGTCATGATCCAAACAAGCTATCCAATTACAAGCTGGTATTGTATCTGCTAGCAGAAAAAGCTGTCCTCTCACAGCTTATTAATTTTTTTTAGAATAAACCAATGCTGTTCACCCCTGTCAACTGGGGTTTAGGAAGGGACAGGGTATTGAATCTGCTCTGTCTTCCTTACTTAGGGATGTGTCCCTGTGAGCTTATAGCCCCTCACTGTGGCCAGCTCTGAGCAGTTACTTAACATTTCCAACACTGTGTGTGAGCTTGTTTTGTTGGAGCTCACTAATCAGTGTCCCCTTCCTTGCTCCCCTCCCCCATGCTCAGGATTGAGGTGTTCCAAATACTTGGGGTACTCTTGTGGGCTTACAAGGTTCTGTGTGCCTTTGGTTCCCTGAGAGTTGGGGCTCTCAGCCTGGGAGCTACTTCATTTTGGCCACCTTCATGGGGGGAGGGGGGTTGCATTGCAGTGTTTCTCCAAAGCTCTTTTTATGGGAGGGGGGAAGCATGGGTGCCCTATGTGGAATGCCTCCTAAGCCCCCCCCCCAGCCGATATCAAACTATAGGGGTGGGTGTCATATATGGAGGGCCATGGGGGTGCTTCTGGACATTGTGTACCTCATGTGGTAGTGGTGCTAGCTGGCAGCATGCCCAGACCATAAGAACATAACATATTACTTGTCCCAATACAAGCATTGTGGAACTTGTGTCTTCTGGGGAAACTGCTAGGTACTTGTGACCTAGATTGGCCACTGTTGGAAAAAGGATACTGGGCTTAATGGACCTTGGTCTGACCCGCAATGGCATATCTTACGTTCTTATGGTTAGACGATCCAAGGTACCACATTAAGAACCACCACTCAGGAAAATGATTTAGGCATCATCATGGATAATACATTGAAACTGTCTGCCCAGTGTGCAGTTGTAGCCAAGAAAGCAAATAGAATGCTAGGAATCATAAGGAAAGGAATGAAGAATAAAACCAAGTGGGCACTAGAGTATGAAACCCTCTCATCCTGAGTCACCTAGGGTGTCCTAGGGTGCAGTATATAGGTGGCCAGGCATTTGGTTTGGGGGGTTTGGGACCCTTCCCCATCATGCCTCTCATATACCTGGCACTGAACATTTGTAGGGAGGAGAATGGGTTCCCTCATGCGAGTTATAGGGCTGGTGTGGAGACAGTGTAGTTCTCCAGGGACAGCAGAAATCAGTCCTCACATATGGGTGACGTCGGCACCAATGGAGCCAGTGCAGAAACATCTCCCCAACTTTCATAGAAAGCCTTTGAGAGAAGTCACCATGCATGCATGGTCCTCTTCTCGCTCATGGGTGCCATCTTGCTCAGTCAGATGACATACCAAAGACTAGGAAGTGTATATCCCTCTAAATGCATCAAGAGATGTATAGATTAAAGTTTGTTACTATCAACTATGACCATACTTTTAATCATAGAAGATTAGTAGAACCCAGGGTCTCAGACCGTGACAGCAACTTCCTGGGCATTTAGCTCCTATAAGGAATACGTTGCTTCTTTGCATCAATGACCTTTCCGGTTCTAAAGTTCTTATAAATGCAGATATACAATAATCTTAATATCTCTTGATTTCTATTAAAGTTCTTAATTTCTCAATTGATGTTCACACTCATTCGTGGCATGATTTCAGGAAATTGCAAAATGTATCTTTAAGTAAATGTGCTTATCTCAGAGAAAGAATGACAAACTGCCCCTTAGAGGATTAGTAGAACCCGGGGTCTCAGACCGTGACAGCAACTTCCTGGGCATTTAGCTCCTATAAGGAATACGTTGCTTCTTTGCATCAATGACCTCCCCGGTTCTAAAGTTCTTATAAATGCAGATATACAATAATCTTAATATCTCTTGATTTCTATTAAAGTTCTTAATTTCTCAATTGATGTTCACACTCATTCGTGGCATGATTTCAGGAAAATTGCAAAATGTATCTTTAAGTAAATGTGCTTATCTCAGAGAAAGAAAGGCGAACTGCCCCAACGCCACCATTCAGGTGCCAGCTCCGCGTTTCGATTCTTCCTCAATTCATGAAATAGCACTAGCTAGAAATAGAAAAATCATGCATTTTATGAGATCTCAATCAAAATGCCAAAATCTGCATATCGATACGAGCAAAAACCGTTCACTCCTACCGTTGATTCTTTGTATCGAGGAATCTGAAAGTAACAAGTAATCTCTTGGCTATCTACTGGCTCACCCACTGGCTTTCAGACGCCGCGCATGCGTACCAACATTGCAGCTGGAGTTTAAATAGCCGTGCGCTAATGTGCATAAACAGCAGGAAGAGAAGGAGCAATCACCGCTCTTCATTCAGGAACATCAAGGTTAAACACAAGCTCCCCACTCGATCATGTTGTTTAAACCTCCCGGGGAGACAGATTGCAATCTGTATATCCAAGTTTGTTCTTGGATAAGCAAAGTTTTAGCTCTAGATTTTCCTGCCCTACCCGCTGTTATTACTTCGATACCAAAACATCTCAGCTCTTCGAATGTATGCTGACGTTGTGCACAATGTGCCACCAGGGGGGCCTCCAGAACATGACATTTGAGTCTACTCCGATGTTCATTCATGCGAACCCGAAATTGTCGAATAGTTTTACCGACATACATCAAGCCACATGGGCATCTAATTCCGTAAACAATGTGGTCGGAGCTGCAAGAAGTAGAATCTTTCAATCTATAGGTTACACCATGATAGGTGAACCCAGTGATCTCATCAGTTATGGAACAAATATTGCAGCTACCGCATTTCAAGTGTCCTGCTGTTCTCTCCTGCGTGGCTGGCGAGAGGGACCGTAATTTGGCTGGACTCAGCTTCTCTTTCAGGTTTTGATGTCGGGTCCAAACACATCGTATGGATTTGTTCTGTAGCCCTGGCAAAGTACTTAATACATTTTGGTGACGTCTTAGTATACGTTTGATACTACCGCTAAGTGGGGAGAATTTGGTAATGAAATTAATGGTATCTGTATCCAAAAGCTCCGGTTTGTTCCGTGGTTGCAGCAATAATGCTCTGTTATTGTACAGAGCCCTCTTATATGCCGTTTTAATAATTGAGGTGGGGTATCCCCTGTCCATAAAGATGTGTGTCAAATTGCTAGCCTGCTTTTTTTTTTTTTTGGCAATTCTTTATTGAGTTTTCCAAAAGAAAGGCACACAATAACCAGTAAACAATCACAGAACTACAAAAGATAAAATACAAATAAAACACAATATAGCACCCCCCCACCCCCCCCCCACCCCCCCAGGCTCTCAGGGAAAGGAAAACAAATGCCACATCAATTGCAGAGAGGTCAGCTCCAATCTATATCTCCATCTGCTAAATGGCCATGCCGCATCCGCAAAGAGCCAACATGGCATAGAAGTGGAGGGCGATAGTTAGACAGCAACTGAGCGGGCGACATACTGATCCAGGAGAGACCATTTGTTATGACAAGTCTCCCCATGGTCGGGATAGTGCAGCTTATCATACAGTCTTTCATAGTTAGCGTATTGACATACCAGACTCCACCATGCACCCTGTCGCAGCTTCGCCAAGGTCTTCCAATTGACCAAAATCAGTTTAAAGGCAACAGCAATCATGAAATTCAACAGGAAGTCCTTGGCCCTGCATCCACCCTGGGAGAGCCCCAGGGAGCGTAGGAAGATAACATCCCTAGAGAGCTCGTCAGGTATGTCTAATATTACTTGGATTTTACGCCAAATCTCCGTCCAAAAACGCAGGACGTGAGGACATTCGTAAAACATATGCAAGAATGTACCTTTCGCAGTCTGGCAGGACCAACAGACCCCTGAAGATGCCCGGTCCCATTTAGCTACTTTCACGGGCGTGAGATGAGCTCTGTGCAGCAGGAAAAATAGGGATTGAGTGAGGGATGCCGAGCGGGAGACCCTGGTTATAGTACCCCACAGCGTTGTCCACAGGTCAGGCACAGGGGACAATGGCAGATCGGACTCCCAGACTTTATAGAGCCCCCTCGGGACCGTACAGGCATAATCCCTGAACAAAGCATATATACTAGAAATCGTGCCTTTTAGCCCATGCATAGCCTTAAGATTTAAAAGCAGTGTACCCTCCTCTGCCAGCTCGCGGACGGGAAGCTTGACAGCCTCAATACTATGCTTAATCTGCAACCATCGAAAGTAGTTATGCGGGGGCAGGGAGAACTCCTCCCTAAGGGAGCTAAAGCCTTTCCAGCCGGTGGCCCCAACCAACTGCCCCAAAGACCAGATTCCCCGATCTTGCCAGCTACGCCAGGCAAATCTCCGCCCCCTGATCTTGAATAAAGGATTCCACCAGAGCGGTGTCCATCGAGAAGGCAACCCATCTTTACCTGCCACTTGAAGTAACCTCACAAATGCAACCTGAGTGGCCCGGATTACCTGACTCTGCGGACCCTCCTCAGGATGCAACATCCCTAACAAGTGCCCCATAGGGTAAGGACCTACCAAATGGGCCTCTACTTGGAGCCATCTGGGGCCAGGGATTACCCCCCCAGCGTCCAACCACTCCAGTCCCTGCTTGATAAGGAGTGCGTGATGGTACCATTGAAAATCAGGGAAATGGACACCCCCCTTTTCCTTAGGGGCTTTAAGTTTCTTGAGAGCAATGCGAGGCTGGGCTCCCTTCCAAAGAAACCCCAAAAGACTTCTCTCCAGCTTGGTATACACCGCTACCGGTATTGTGAAAGGAAGCATGCCCAAAACATAATTGATCTTAGGGACCAGGACCATTTTAATAACTTCCAGTCTGCCCCACCAAGTGAGAAATAGAGGAGACCAAGCCAAGATTTTACTACAAATTGTCTGAGTGAGCTCCGCTACGTTCACTTGTATAGTTTCAGCTACAGAGGCGCTATACCAGGCCCCCAGATATTTAATGCCAGTTGGCTCCCACCGAAACGGAAAGGGAGCCATCATTTCAGGAGTCGGGCAGCTGTTAAGCGGAAAGGCCACAGACTTTTCCCAGTTTATCTTATACCCAGAGATACTGGAATAGGTATTGATTAAAGTCAGTATCTGCGGGATCTCCCGGGGTTGCGTAAATAACAGCAAATCATCTGCGTATGCGGAAAGCTTCACTGTCATCCCTGAGATGCTGAAGCCCTGGATAGATTGGCATTCCCGAACAGCGATGGCTAAAGGTTCGAGAGCCAAGTCGAAAAGCAGCGGGGATAAAGGGCAGCCCTGGCGAGTGCCCCGGTGGAGAGAGAAAGAACGATGCAGATGACCGTTAGCGAAAACCCTCGCACTAGTACGTGCATAAAGCAATTTAACTTTACTAATAAACTCCTCCCCTAAACCAAACCATGCTAATGCGGAGAAAAGGAAGGGCCACTCCAACCTATCAAATGCTTTCTCTGCATCAAGGGAGAGGGCAACGTAAGGAGATGTGTCAACTGCCGCCCTATCGATCAAATTACACAAGAGTCGTGCATTATCAAATGTGGACCGACCTGGTATAAAGCCGCACTGATCGGGATGGACTAAATCCCCTATTACCAGGGCGAGCCTCTTGGCCAAAATACTTGCATATATTTTATAGTCTGCGTTCAGCAGAGATATAGGGCGGTAGTTCTTTACATTTTCCGGATTTCTCCCAGGTTTTTCCAGGACCACAACAGTGGCTTCTGAGAAATTACCGGGGTGACCAGCTTCCTTTTCCAACTCTCCAAAATACAAAAGTAAATATGGGATCAGTTCATTGCTCAGAACTTTATAAAGCTCTGCTGGTAGACCGTCTGGGCCCGCAGCCTTCCCCCCCTTCATAGCTTTGATCGCCAGGGAGACCTCCTTGTGGGAGAAAGGCCTACCTAGCTGTTGGGCCTGCTGGGCCTCTAATGTGGGATGACATAGCGGATCCAGGAACCGTGCAATCGCCACCGAGTCCGCTGTTGCTTCAGAGGAATACAACCTGCTGTAGAATGTTGAAAATTCCTCTAAGATGTGATCATCCTCCACTAATCTGGTCTGGTTGTCATCCACTAGGGAGACTATTCGAGACTTTTCCCGTTTCCCGCGCAAAGTATTTGCCAAGAGCTTACTAGACCTATTTTTCTCAACATGATATCTAGCCGCTTGCTTCAGCATGGTTTGCTCTATCTCGGCGCTCAACAGCTCGTTGTATTGGAAACGAAGCCTCTGCAACCTAAGCAGGATCCCTGCATCCGGCTGTCGAACCCATAGCCGCTCTCCCGCTCTAATCTGATCTTCCAGAACTGCTAGCTGTTCCTTCCTCCGTTTGGCTTCCTTAATCTTGTAGCTAGTGATGATTGCCCGTAGGGAGGCTTTAAAGGCCTCCCACCAGGCCCAACAAGCTGTATCCCCTAGCTGGTTGTGCAGAAAATATGCCTGTATCGCATCCCTTAATTCAGCTTGGAAGGAAGGCTCTGCAAGCCACGCTCTATTAAAGGACCACAATGGACAATTTCCAGCGGTCGCCTGCAATGGGACTCTAAGGGTGATAGCTGAATGATCGGACACTGTCCCGCCTAAGATTTCCGCTGCACAGCAGCCCGCCGCCAGGGACCGGGATACTAAAAAAAAATCTATCCTGGAATGAGAATTATGCACTGGGGAGTGAAAAGTGTAATCCTTTACAGTGGGATGGAGCAGTCTCCAAACATCAACCAGCCCACAATCATCCTTAAGAGCTGAAAAAAGCACCATCTGCCCGAGAGGGTCGCTGGATTCTCGCTGGGCAACGGTCTATCAGTGGGTCATTTACCAAATTAAAATCCCCCCCAACTATGATTGGGGCAGTGTAATCTTTCTGTAGGGCTCCATTCAGAGCTTTAAAAAAATCAGGGTCATCTTTGTTCGGGCCATACACATTAACAAGCAAAAACCGTAGACCCCCTACTTCTATCAGGGACCGTGACCACCTCCCATAAGCATCATTACTGGCTTGAATTACCGTTGCCCCCAACGCTTTTCGCACAAGGATGACTACCCCATTTCTTTTATGGTCCGCTGGAGAAGAGCCCGCTATCATATACCTCTTGCCCTCTAATTTCAGTGTTTCCTGCGTATTAAGGTGAGTCTCCTGTAGGAGCACTACGTCTGCTTGTTGCCGGGCACAATACGCTAAGATTTTTTTCCTTTTCATAGGGGTCTTAATGCCCTTCACATTCAGGGAGAGGACATTTAACCAATTAGCCATTGTCAATTAGGAGGCTACATACCCTAACCGGAAGGACACAGCCACACAATGCCACAGAGAACCCCGGGGCTGACCACTCTGGTAAATAATACAGAAAAACCTCCCCTGAGAGCCAACAACAACCCCCCAATAAAACATCCCCTAATAACACATAGCTGGGGTGAGTCAGCGAGGACATCCAAACAAGGCGCAACCTGGCCCCGCCAGCCTGCTTTTTAAATTTTTCAGGACAAGAACAATTTCTACGGTATCTACTAAACTGGGACAGAGGAATACTGTCTCGTAGTTGTCGTGGATGCTTACTGCGATAATGGAGGATCGTGTTTCTGTCTATAGGTTTCTTATGAACATATGTGACCCAACCTTGACATGTTTATGGACAGGGGATACCCCACCTCAATTATTAAAACGGCATATAAGAGGGCTCTGTACAATAACAGAGCATTATTGCTGCAACCACGGAAGAATCGAAACGCAGAGCCGGCACCTGAATGGTGGCGTTGGGGCAGTTCGCCATTCTTTCTCTGAGATAAGCACATTTACTTAAAGATACATTTTGCAATTTCCTGAAATCATGCCACGAATGAGTGTGAACATCAATTGAGAAATTAAGAACTTTAATAGAAATCAAGAGATATTAAGATTATTGTATATCTGCATTTATAAGAACTTTAGAACCGGAGAGGTCATTGATGCAAAGAAGCAACGTATTCCATATAGGAGCTAAATGCCCAGGATGTTGCTGTCACGGTCTGAGACCCCGGGTTCTACTAATCTTCTATGATTAAAAGTATGGTCATAGTTGATAGTAACAAACAAAGCGCAGACGTTAATGATGCACATTTACCAGAGCTGACATATTCCAATTAATAAATTCAAAATAAAGAGATATTTTTCTACCTTTTGTGCATTTTTTTTCAGCTGCAATTGCTCCAGCCACTTTCTTCTGGTTTCTTTGTGTCTTCTGCTAACTCTCCATTGTCTGCTGTCCATTTGTCCTTTCTTCTCTCTTCTAGTTTTTTTCCATTCTCTCTCTACATCTGCTTTAACATACTAATCTTTCTCCTTTTGCTCTTTCCTCATTCCTATTTCATCCACTCAAATTTTACCCCTCCATCCTCAATCCCCACTTACTGTCCCAATACCCGGCCAATTGTAGATTTTTTTATCCCTCCCACACAAAATATTTTTCCCTTCTCCATTTTACTCTTCCAGCCCCATCCCATTCTAATCCTCCCCCAACATCAGCTTCCTTCTAGTTCCAGCCTCACCCAGCATCCCTTCCCTTCTAGTCCCTGCATCAGCCCATTTCCAGTCCTAGCCACCCATCAGCCCATTTCCAGTCCTAGCAACCCCCTAACCCAATACCAGTCCTAGCCCCCCATCAACTCACTTCCAGTCCTAACCCCCTATCACCCCATTTTCAGTTTAAGCCCCCCCTATAACCCATTACCAGTCCTAACCTCCCATCAGCCCACTTCCAGTCCTAACCCCATCAACCCATTTCCAGTCAGCCCCCCATAGCCCATTGCCAGTCCTAACCCCCCCATCAGCCCACAGCCTATTACCAGTCGTAACCCCATCAGCCCACCTCAAGTCCTAACCCCCCCATCAGCCCATTTCCTGTCCTAGCCCCCCCATAGCCCATTATCAGTCCTAACCCCCCATAGCCCATTACCAGACAGCCCCCATCAGCCCACAGCCCATTACCAGTCTTAACCCCCCCATAGCCCATTAATAGTTCTAACCCCCCCAACACCAGCCCATTACCAGCCCTAACCCCATCAGCCCACCTCCAGTCTTAAGCCCCCCAGCCCATTTCCAGTCCTAGCCCCCCATAGCCCATTACCAGACAGCCCCCATCAGCCCACAGCCCATTACCAGTCTTAACCCCCCCATAGCCCATTACTAGTTCTAACCCCCCCAACACCAGCCCATTACCAGTCCTAACCCCATCAGCCCACCTCCAGTCTTAACCCCCCCAGCCCATTTCCAGTCCTAGCCCCCCCATAGCCCATTACCAGTCCTAACCCCCCCCATCGGCTCAAGTAAAATTAAATTTAAAAAAAAAAACGCTGGCTGCTACCGCTGCCGCTGCTGCTGCCGCCGCGGCAGCAGCAGAATGGACTGTCCCGCGGGGCCCCCTCTGCCCGGCTGAATCCCTCCCTCCCTCCCTCCACGATGGCTGAGCCCCTCCGTGCCGGCTTTGAGAGTCGCGAAGGGAGAGTGTCTCCCTCGCGTCTCTGTTAAGCCCGCAGGGGCTGATGGTAGCAGTAGCAGCCAGTGTTTTTTTTTTAATTTAATTTTACTTGAGCCGATGGGAGGGGGGGGGTTAGGACTGACACGGAGGGGCTCAGCCGTCATGGAGGGAGGGAGGGAGGGATTCAGCCGGGCAGAGGGGCCCCGCGGGACAGTCCATTCTGCCGCTGTCGCCAGCATTTTTTTTTTAAATTTAATTTTGAAAAAAGCAGAATGTTCTTTGCGCGGGGCCCCCTGAAACGCGGGGCCCTGTGCAAAAAACATTCTTTCTCAATGGACGGGCCGGCCCTGGTGCAGAGCACTACCCTATTTTTTTAGTATCTTGTATATGGTGGTTCTGCCACCAGGGCCTGAAGCTCACTTACTCTGTGAGCGGACGTGAGGGCAACACAAACGCAACCTTCCATGAAAGATACCACAGATGGCAAGTGGCCACTGGCTCAAATGGCAGTCTGGTGAGCTGTAAGAGCACCATGTTGAGGTCCCATTCCATCGCCGGGGGACAGATGGGGGCTTAGACAATAAGAGGCTCCGGAGGAATTGAGAGACTACGGGCTGACCCGAGAGGGGCTTCCCCTCGATAGGGTGGTAGTGTGCAATGATCACACTCAGGTGCACTCTCACTGAGTTTGACTTTAGCCCAGTGTGTGACAGATGCAGTAGGTACTGGATCACTAGTTGCACCTGGCAGGAGAAGGTTTCTCCTGCCTCTTCCCACACCCATACTGAGAATCTTTGCCACTTAAAGGCATAAACTTGCCTAATGCAGGACTTACGAGAGGCCAACAGGACCTCCTCGACTTCCATTGGGAGGTTGAAAAGGGCCCAAACTACCCTTTCAGCAGCCATGCTGTTAGTGATAGAGACCCCAGATTGAGGTGCAAGAGGGAGCCCTCCTCTTGAGACAGGAGGCCTGAGGCATGGCCCAGTGGGACCGGGAGTGTTGCTGTCAGGGAGAGCAGTAGTCAAAACCAAGGCTGGCTGAGTCACCTGGGGCAATTAGTATCAGTGATGCCCCTTCGCACTGGACCTTGAAGAGGGTCTTGGCAACCAGAGGGGTCAGCAGAAAGGCATAGAGGAAGTCTTCAGTCCACGGGATCAGGAAGGTATCCACTGCCACCCTCACTGGGTGCGGTTACCACGAGCAGAAGCAGGGCAGCTGTGCATTGTCTGGGGTGGAAAATAGGTCCATCATGGGTGTGCCCCAGGGACGGAAGAACCCATAAGGCCACTCTGGGGTTCAGATGCCACTAATGTGGTTGGCCACTAAAAAAGTCAAAACAATACGCCAAACCTGTGAATCCATTTACCAAACCAAAACAAATTTCAAAACAAACCAACAAGGTAACAAATTTTTTTCTGTCGGGATCCGTCGACCTGAGACGGGGAGGAGAAAAACTCCCCTCTCTATGTCGACAGAGGCCTTTTATAGAAAACTTTTATCAAAGTGTCAATAAAATATTTATAATAGTGAAAAACACTTATCTAGTGATGAATGAAAAGGGCAAGCACATAACATCAGAAAAGCAGCGACATGCATGTTTCGAGCCCAAACAAGGCCCTGTATCAAGCTGAGTCCATCATTTCTCGCGCCCTAATGTGGTTGGAGCATCCTGCTCAATCTGTCCGCCAGGAGGTTGTCCTGGCCTGTGAGGTAGACTGCCCACAGGAGCATGCTGTTGCGAGCTGCAAAGGAAAGGAGGGCCACCACCTCTTGGCAGAGGTAGTATGACATGGTGACTTAGTTGTCCATCTGTATCAGTACCGACTGGTGTTGCAGGCAGTAGCGGAATGCCCGTAGAGCCAGGAATATCTTCCTGAGTTCCAGGTGTTTGATCTGTAGCAGGGATTCCGCCTGGGACCAGATGCCTTGTGTGCGATGGTTCTTGCAATGTGCCCCCCAACCCAGGAGGACACGTCCATGGCCAGGACCCTCTGGGGTGGGGGTGCCTGAAGGAAATTCTGGCCTTGAGATGGCAGAGAATCTGCTATCAGTTGAGGGACTCCGCCAGCGGGCGAGTTACCCTGATCCTGTCCCACAGTCTGCCCGTGGTTGCATCCACTACGAGCAGAGGCACCACTGAGCTGTCTGCATGGGTAGGCATACTAGTGGGGTCATGTGGACTATGGAGGCCATGTGGCCCAGGAGGAAGAGGAGGAGGCAGGCTGGTATCGAGTGGTGGCGCTGCAGTCTGCTCTTTTCCTGGGAAGGAAGGCCTAGACCTGCAAGGTGTCCAGCTAAGAGCCTATGAATTACAGGCTTTGAGCTGGAGTGAGATGAGATTTGGAGTAGTTAATGATAAACCCTGATGGTCCTCTGTGGCCGTGCTGCCCCTCATAAGCCAGCCATCTAGGTATGGGAAGACAAAGGCCCCTTACAGCCGGCACTTTGTTAAAACCCTTTGTGAGGAGGCCAGGCCGAAGGGTAGCAACCTGTACTGGTAGTCACTGTTCCCTCTAAGCTGTGCGCTTGTGCGCGCGCACACACCTCGCCGAGCAAGCGCACATACTTTACAACAGAGCGCACAAAAATTTTGGTTCTGATTCTGATAGAAAACAACACAGATGTCTTAAAATTTAAAAGTTGTTGTGTATTTACGGTTTTCACAAGTTCTACAATATTTTCTAGTGCAATCAATGTGGTGTACATACTGTATTCTGACGTGTAGTCAAATTTTAAAGTATATAACTCTGAGTGTCATTATGTGGCACACAAAAATTTAACCTTCCTTCAAAAGCTGCACAGCTGATATTTTATGCGCACACAGCCTACAGAAAATTAGAGGGAACATTGCTGGTAGTGCCTTCCTCCTACCACGAACCTTAGGTACTGCCTGTGGAAGGTGTGGATTAGGATGTGTTTATAAGCATCCTTTATATTCCAGGAGCACAGCCAGTTTCCCTGGTGGAGGTAGGGAAGAAGTGTTCCAAAGGAGAGCATCTTGAACTTCTCCCTCACCAGGGATCTGTTTAGGTTTCTGAGGTCTAGGATGGGCCTGAGGCTCCCAGTCCTCTTTGGGACAAGGAAGTATCTGGAGTAGAAGACTTTTCCCCAGAGGTGTCTGGATACAGGTTATATTGCTTTGTCCCCGAGAAGACCCTCGAGCTCTGTGAGCAGCAAGGTCTGGTGAAGGAGAGGACTTACCGGTTCTCCGGGGAAGGAATTTGGTAGAATCTGTTGCAGGTGGAGGAAGTACCCCTCCCTGACCACCTGTAGTACCCAAAGGTCTGAGGTGATTGAGGCCCATCTGTGGGCGAAGAGCACCAGGCATCCTCCTGTGTGCTGGTGAAGGTCTCCCAGGGGAGGAGAAGTCCTGCTCTGGGAGTCAAAAGCTCCCATAGGCTGGGTGGGAGCTGGATCTTGAGGCTTAGGTGCTTTCGCCTTCTGAGCCCCTTGCCCCTATCTCTTTGGGTGAGAACCCTGCTGATGACCAGAGTCAGGCTGGTACTGGTGATCCTGTGTAAAGGCACCCTTTTCCCAAATGTTTTTTTGTGGGGATGGGATGAGGTCTTCTTGGAGAGCCCTGATGGGTCGCAAACTCTGCCTCGATCTCATCAGCTTTGTCTGCCATAGGTCTGCCGAAGAGGTTCTCCCTGGTTAAGGGGACATCGAGCAGTTTGTCTTGGACCCACATGAAGCCTGAGAGAAGAACTTGGAGCAGTCCCTCACTCCCAAGGATAGGGCCTGGATTTGCTGGAGGGGTTCCCCGGTGAAGCTTGCTGCAAACTCCGATAGCTCTTTGTCCAGTGCCTTTAGGTACATGCCTATGTAGAGTTCATAGGATTGGAAACCCAGAATCGATCCCTGGTAGCATTTGCACCCAAGGGCATCGAAGGCCCGGGCCTCCCTACTGGGAGGGATAGAGGAGTGGGTCTTTTGGCTCTTGAGCTTCTGCATGGTTGACTCGACAACCATGGAGTTATGTGGGAGTTGGGGTTTGTGAAACCCTGGCCCTTTCCGGACACGGTACATGGCATCAAGCTGACTATTGGCACCGACGCCAGTGTCTCCCACATTCGGAGGAGGAGACTCTCGAGGATTGGCCGTATGGGCACCATGAGGGTTTCTCTAGGTGGAGTCTCGTACTGGAGAATCTCCAACTCCTTGGTGCATAGGTCCTCCTCCGCTTTGGTTTGCACTGAGATGGCCCTGGCCATATCCCTGACGAAGTCGTGGAAGGCTACATCCTTGAAAGGAGAATGGCGTCGAGGCGCCAGGGGAGTTGGGTCCAAGGGAATGTCTTGGTGCCTTCTGCTGTCCGGGGATGCGTCGTCCTCTGCCTCCCACTCAGAGTCGAGCAATGACGAGGAATCCAAGGCCCTGAAAATTCTTGTGTTGAGGCCAGTGCCGACGGGCCACGTCACAGACACAGGCTGGCGAGGACTGGATACCCGACGAACAAGACCAGGACCTCGACCAGCGCAGAAGACTTTCTCGAGGCCAGGGCCACTCAATGCTTGGCTCGATGACCAGGGACTCCCTTGCAGTTGAGGGCTCAGTAGTTGGGGCAGATGAGGTGGGGGAACCGGTCATCATCGCCTGCTGCAGGGCCAGGATAGCAGTTATGTTCTGCTCCAGGGCCGCCATTCTGGTTTCCAAGCAAGAAGGCTCTGCAGCTTTCGGCGCAGGCACTGAGGATTTCGGGCCCGGAGCTGGCACTTATTTATTTATTTATTTAGACAGGGTGTGTGTCCTCGACAGGGACTATGGCCTCGAAGAACCACGCATGGTCTCCACCGACTGATGAATCCTTTCTGAGTACCTTGGTGGGGTGCTTCTCAGAATCGCCCGAGTCCCCCATGGGGTTTTACCAGGTTTCTCCGGTGCAACCTCGGCAGACTTCGATGACTTCTTCTTTTCTGGCTCTGGGGTCTTCTTGGAGGCACTGCGGCCACAGGACTCCAAGGACGCCTGGGCATTGCGGGATGTGTCGGGCTTGGAGCTTGGTGCCAGGGAGGCGGGTGCAAAATCTGACCTAGGGAACAACTTCTCCTGCAACTCTGACCTTTTTTTCTTGGTTTTGGCCAACATGGCCTGGCACAGGTCGCAGGAGGTGCTGTCATGGTCCAGGTCCAGACAGCACAAGCAGCAATCATGGGCGTCAGTGATGAACATGATCTGACTGCAGCGATCACACTTTCTGAACCCACCATGGAACATAGTGGGAAAAGCACCCGGACGGGGTTGATGACCCCTGGGCGAAAAAAGGCACGATCGCCAGTCAAGCCCGGGGGGAGACCTCAAGAAAAAAGGAGCCGAGAATGGCACCGGGAGGTGCCAGCTCGAGGTGGGAAGAGGAACCGGTAAGCCTACCAGAAAATTAACTTTTAGGAACAATTTTTTTAAAGGATTTTTCCAGGGGAACATGACCTAGGTCCATTGGGCTCCATGGAAAAAGGAGACTGAACAAGATGGCACCCTTGGGTGGGAGTGGGACCACGCATGTGTGGTGGCATCTCCAAAATGCTTTCTTTGAAAGCTGGGGAGATGTTTCTGGCGGGCTGCATCGGTGCCAATGTCACCCATATGTGAGGACTGATTTCCTGCTTGTTCCTGGAAAACTGCTGGTCCAACACAAAGCACAGAGATATGGGGTGCATTTGGCAGGAGTTCTCTGTCATCCGCTGCTCCTACTAAATGGGGTCCAGGTTATCTAGACACAATCCCTTGGTCTCGCAGATGAGATACCCAATCCACAAACAGCTGGTGTTCCAGGAGTGGACCCTCACCCGAATGGCCAAACCAATGCTACAGAAGAACATAAGAACATAACAACATAAGATGTACCATACTAGGTCAGACCAAGGTTCATCAAGCTCAGTATCCTGTTTCCAACAGTGGCCATTCCAGGTCACAAGTACCTAGCAGATACTCAAAAAGACACACAGGTTCCACAATGCTTGCCCCAGGGACAAGCAGTGGATTTCCTGGGTCCTCTTTAATAATGGTTTATAGACTTTTCCTCCAGGAACTTAAACAAACCATTTTAAACCCAGCTACACTAACAGCTTTTACTACATTCTCCGGTAACAAATTCTAGAGTTTGATTATGCACTGAGTGAAAAAATATTTTCTCTTATTAGTCTTAACTAGGTTACATCTTAGCTTTATTGTGTGTCCCCTAGACTTTCTACTTTTTGATTGTGTAAAAAATCAATGTATGTTTACCTGTTCTATTCCATTTATTAATTTATAGACAACTATCATATCTCCTCTCAGCCATCTCTTTTCCAAGTTGAAGAGCCCTAACCTTTTAAGCATTTCCTCATAGGGGTACCCTTCCCTCCCCTTTACTATTTTGGTGTCTCTTCTCTGTACCTTTTCTAGTTACACTATATCCTTTTTCAGATATGGTGACCGGAACTGCACACAATCTGCAACAGAGTATAGATAACATGAGGAGGAATCTAGCTAAGCTTGAAGAATGGTCTAGAATTTGGCAACTGAGATTTAATGCTAAAAAATGTAGTGTCATGCATTTGGGCTGCAACAATCCAAGGGATCAGTACAGTATAGGGAGTGATATATTTCTGTCCACGAAAGAAGAATGGAACCTAGACGTGATTGTGTCTGATGATCTCAAAGTAGCTTAACAGGTTGAAAAGGTGATGGCGAAAGCTAGAAGGATGCTTGGGTGCATAGGGAGAGGAATGACCAGTAGAAGAAAAGAGGTGATAGTGCCTCTGTATGTCTTTGGTGCAACCTATTTGGAGTATTGTGTGCAATTCTGGAGACCACACCTTCAAAAGGATATAAACAGTTTGGAGTCAGTGTAGAGGGTGGCTACTAAAATGGTTAGTGGTCTTCATTATAAAGCATATGAGGACAGACTTAAGGACCTTAATATGTATACTTTAGAGGAAAGGTGGGACAGACGTGATATGATAGACATGTTTACATACCTCTGTGGCATAGATGCACAGGAGGAGAGCCTCTTTCTATGGAAAGCAAGCTCTTCTACGAGGGGATATAGAATGAGAGTGAAAGAGGATAGACTCAGGAGTAATATGCAGAAATATTTCTTTATGGAAAGAGTGGACTCTTGTAGTGGTTGATATGGAAGGGCAGACTAGATAGGTCATGTGGTCTTTTTCTGCCTTCATGTTTCTATGTATCTATATTTCTAGCATTCTACGAGCTTTCTTGGCCGCTGCTGCACACTGGATAGAGTGTTTCAAGGAGTTATTCATGATGATGCCTAAATCTTTTTCCTGGGTGGAACCTTGCATGTGGAACCTTGCATCGTGTAGCCATAGTTTGGGTTGTTCTTTCCTAGATGCATAACATTGCACTTGTCCACATTAAATTTCATCTGCCATTTGAACGTCCAGTCTTCCAATTTATCAATGGCCTCTTGCAATATTTCATAATCCTCTTTTAACAACTTTGAATAATTTGGTGTCATCTGCAAATCTGATCACCTCACTCGTTATTCCTATTTCCAGGTCATTTATGAATATCTTAAACAGCAGCAGACCCAGCACAGATCCCTGGTATATTCCATTATTCATCTTTCTCCATTCAGAAATTAGCCAGTTAGCCGTGCCCTCTTCTTTCTATCTTTTAACCAGTTCCTGATTCACAATAGCACACTTTCTCCTATTCCATGACTTTTTAATTCCACTAAGAGTCTCTCATGAGGGATCTTGTCAAAGGCTTTCTAATAAGCCAGATACACTATATCAATTGGCTCATCTTTGTCTGTTTATTCATGTCTTAAAAAAAAAAAAAACATTAGTAAGACAAGACCTTCCTTGGCTAAATCCATGTTGGCTTTCTCCCATTAAACCATGACTATCTACATGTTCAGTAATTTTGTTCTTTATAATTGTTTCTACCATTTTTCCCTGTACTGACATCAGGCTCACCTGCTTGTAGTTTTCTGGATGACCCCTTGAACTCTTTAAAAAATTGGCGTTAGATTGGCCATTTGCCAATCTTCAGGTACTACAGATGATTTTAATGATAGTTCACAGATGTGAGAAGTCACCCATGCTTCTAACATGGAAAGGATCTTGGGAGCACGCTCCAGTATACCTTACCCACCACCATGGAGGAGGACACCCCAAATCAATCCTCAGGTCAAGCATGCCTGCTTTTAGAAAAATGAGGAACCCCAAGCTCTGGGCAGCCCCCAAATGCTCCCCAGGTGTGTATGTGGGGTGAGGGGGGGGGGGAACACTTCATCTAAACAAAATAACTAGTGTGGGGAGGGGGGTGCTAACAGGGAAATCCAACTGATCTAGTTCTTCTTCTATGGTTTAAATCTAAGTAATTGTACTGAGCTAGTAGATCACAGACATAGCCTCCTATGGTCAGGGTAAGGACCGTGTGCCTCCGGAAACAAAACCCTCGGTACTGGCCTAACTTCTCTAGTGCACATATACATATGCCCTAATACATGCACCCTCATGCAGGAGAGGTACTGAGCAGACAGCACAATTATGTGCTAAGCCTATAATTTGCCATGAGTTGCATATATTTTTAAAGCAAAGTTACATTCTTTTTGGTGCTTTAGTAGAAATATTTTCTTTAGTGGGGTAGGTTTTAAACTCTGGTAACCTTCTCAGCTCTTGGGAACTGCTGACACCTAATCAGGAGTTAGTGGGCCTGATTAGCCTGTGAATGAACTGAGAGCAGCAGAGGCCTGCATAAAAGGCTTCAGAGCCCTGCCCTGTTGAGGCATTCCTAACAGGGGCTCTACAGGTCAAACAATGGTAAGGATTTGAGGGTTTATTTTTATTAAATTGCTAGCTCTCTGACTGGGAGCTCTTAAAGGATTTTGGTATATTTTTAAAGCAAAGTTACATTCTTTTTGGTGCTTTAGTAGAAATATTTTTTCTTTTTTCTTAATTGTTTATTTTCAAATTTTTAATAAATCCAAGAATATACTCTTGTACAGAAAAAACAAACCCTATCAAAAGTACAATCTACACATATGGGAAATTTTAAAGATGACAAGGATTATCAATGCCCACGTTAAGGGGAAAGCTGAAAAAATACAAAGTAAAAAAAAACGAAAGTACAATTTCTGCAAATACCCAAGGAAACAAATTGTGATTACATTTGAACCCCATATACATAAGCGAGCAAGTGAAAAAGAAAGGAAAATAAAAACTTCAACCAACATTCTCCTTGCCAAATACAAAAGCCTCTAATTGGGAAGGTTCCTGAAAAACGTACTTAGCCTGTTGAAAATGCACTATATTTTCTTTAGTGGGGTAGGTTTTAAACTCTGGTTACCTTCTTAACTCTTGGGAACTGCTACACCTAATTAGGTGTTAGTTCCCTCCCTACCCACCCCAACTCCCACCCACCCCTAGTGAGCAGCCTTGCTTTATAGGGCACCTCCCCATTTAATAAAACACAGGGACTTGGAACAGCACATTTTGATTATAATTAAAGAGATTTAACTGTTTTTTTTCTCTGAAAGGACAGCTGGGAAACCGGCTGGTAGTTTGGTAGATCTCTCTCTTTTGCTTTAACAGATACCTAAGCTCCACGAACAGAACAATGGCTGGGAAAAATCGTATCACTAAAGCTGTTGCCCCCATTAAAGCTTCTGCCTCTGTCCAGACAGAGGTCCCAATGCCAGTTGAAGGACTGGTTCCATGTGCAGGGTGCCTGCATGCTGAAGCTCTGTGGAAACAAGTGGAGGAACTCAGAGAGGAGGTGGTGAGGCTGAGGAGCATTCAAGACAGTGAGAAGTACATTGATGATATGCTTCTTGCAGCAAACAAGCTCTCCAGCAGAGGAGAAGATGAGTGCCAATAGAATGACGAAGGTTGGACACAAGTCACCAGGGCCTGCAGAATCACCAATCCAACTTCTCCAGCCCTTGAATTGGAGAACCATTATGGAGCCCTGGAAGTGGAGGAGGTGAAAGCATCCCTGTAAAGGGAAGAACCAGAGCTCAAGTACCCCAAAGTTGCAGAATCAGTGACCACAAGGAAGCGAAAGGTAGTAGTGGTTTGTAACTCTCTTCTGAGGGGTACTGAGGCATCCATCTGCCAACCAGACTTGATGTCCAGAGAGGTATGCTGTCTGCCTGGTGCCAAAATTCAAGATGTTACGGAGAGTTTGCCGAGACTCATCAAGCCCACTGACTATTACCCAATGTTGCTAATCCATGTCGGAACAAATGATACTGCCAGGCATCCCTCTGACCGTATCAAGAGTGACTTCATGGCTCTTGGGACAGAGGGTGAAGCAGTTAGGTGCACAGGTGGTGTTCTCTTCAATCCTCCCTGTTCAGGGTAAAGGCCAAGGCAGAGACGCTCGCATCCTGGAGATGAATGCATGGCTGCGTGGATGGTGTCATGGAAAGTGTTTTGGTTTCCTAGACCATGGGATGCTCTTCCAAGGATTGGCGAGCAGCGATGGCATCCATCTGTCCAAGAAAGGATGATGCGTCTTCAGTAGTAGACTAGCTAATCTACTGAAGAGGGCTTTAAACTAGATTCATTGGGGATGGGTGAAGAAAGCCCCCAGGTAAGTGATACAATAAATACCTTTATGGAAATGGGTAACAGGGGTAACATATGGAAAGCAATGTGTATAAATGCCCATAGCATGGGAAATAAGATCCCTGATGTTGAAGCTTTGGTGGGAGTGGCCGACTTGGATTTAGTGGCAGTTACAGAAACATGGTTTACAGAAAACCATGACTGGGATGTAACTATACCTGGCTATACTTTATTCAGTAAGGACAGGATAGGAAGAAGAGGAGGAGGAATGGTACTATATGTAAAAAATACTATTAAAGCTTTGGGATTACAGAGCTTAAAAGGGAGAGAGGAGGCATTGTGGGTTAAACTAGAAAGAGGAAAAGAGAAATCTATTTGCATTGGTGTGATATACAGACCTTCCTCACAAGAGGAAGAGGTGGACAGAGAGTTAATTGAAGACATACGCAGCATTGCTAGGAAGGGGGAAGTGCTACTGATAGGGGATTTCAATATGCCAGATGTTGATTGGCACATTCCTGCTGCAGTATCATCTAGAAGTAAAGAGATCCTGGATTCTCTAAAGGGAGAACTATTGAGGCAATTTGCAACAGACCCCACACGTGAAGGGGCCATACTGGACTCGGTGCTTACCAATGGTGAAAGTCTTTCTGATATTATAGTGGGAGATCATTTTGCATCCAGTGATCACCAGATGGTGTGGTTCAGTATTAGGACTAGGGCTGTTAGAATCTATTCAAAGGTGAAGGTCTTAGACGTTAGGAAGACTAACTTTGCAAAGATGGGCTAATACCTCAGGGAGTCATTTAGTGGGATGGGAACAGCTGGGGGATGTAGAAAAACAGTGGGCAAAACTGAAAGGGGATATTTTAACCCTTTCCAGGCCGAGCCCAAAACTCTTGGGATCCAAAATTCTGACTAAATATTCCTATCAAATGGTATATAATACATGACCATAGCAGAAGGAAAATCACTATTTAGAACATATTGAATAAGACGGGTACAATTTTCCTGAAATATGCAAAAATTAACCCGGCTGCAGAATGTGGATTAAAAATTTAAAGTAGGCCTTGAAAGGGCAACCAATATTTTTGTTAAAATGGCAAATAAAGGTAAAAGGAAAAGAAGACCATTATGGATTTCGAAAGAAGTAGCTGAAAAAGTGAAGAAAAAGAGGGAGGCCTTCATGAAATATGAGAGATCACAGAGAGAGGAAGACAGGCATCTATATTTGGAAAAACCTAGAGAAGCTAGCAAAGTAGTCAAGAAACCAAAGATTCAAAAAGAGGAGGAAATGGCCAATGCAATAAAATGGGAGGATAAGACATTTTTCAAATATGTTAGTGAGAAGAGGAAGGACAAAAGTGGTATTGTCAGACTCAAGGGTGAAGGGGAGGAATATGTAGAAGCTGATGAGGATAATGCGGAATTGCTTAACAAATATTTCTGTTCTGTGTTCACAGATGAAGAACCCGGAGCAGGACCTCAGAAAACACCCACAAACAGGAACAGAAGCGAGGGACATCTTGAAAAATTTTCAGAAGACTGTGTTCGTGAGAAACTAGCTCAACTTAAAGTAGACAAAGCGATGGACCTGGATGGGATACACCCTAGAATACTGAGGGAACTTGGGGACAATCTAGCAGCTCCACTGACTGACCTTTTCAATGCCTCATTGGAGTTGGGAGTGGTGCCAAAGGACTGGAGAGGGGCTCATGTGGTGCCTTTACACAAAAACGGAAGTAAGGATGTGGTTGAAAACTACAGGCCGGTTAGTTTAACTTCAGTGGTGAGCAAATTATTGGAAATGCTGCTGAAAGAGAAAATAGTGAGGTTTCAGAAGTCCAGCGGATTACAGGATCCGAGGCAGCATGGATTCAATAGAGGCAGGTCTTGTCAGACAAATCTGATTGATTTCTTTGACTGGGTGACCAGGGAGTTGGACCGAGGGAGAGCCCTAGATGTGGTGTATTTAGATTTCAGTAAAGCCTTTGACACTGTTCCTCACAGGCAACTTATAAACAAACTGAGCACCTTAGGGATGGACCCTAAAGTTACTGCTTGGGTTAGAAATTGATTGGGTGGGAGGCGACAAAGAGTACAGGTAAATGTAGCTCACTCTGAGGAGAAGGATGTTACCAGTGGTGTGCCCCAGGGATCTGTCCTTGGTCTTATTTTTTTTTAACATCTTTGTTAGTGATACAGCGAAAGGGCTGTCCGGTAAAGTTTGCTTCTTTGTGGATGATACCAAAATCTGCAATAGAGTAGACACCCAGGAAGGTGTAGACAACATGAGGAGGGATCTAGCTAAGCTTGAATTTGGCAGCTGGGATTTAATGTTAAAAAATGTAAGGTCATGCATTTGGGCTGTAATAGGGGGTGAATTACTTTTGTTCACTAAAGAAGAGCGGGACCTAGGCGTGGTTGTGTCTGATGATCTCAAAGTAGCTAAACATATAGAAAAGGCGACGGCAAAAGCTAGAAGGATGCTTGGGTGCATACGTAGAGGAATGGCTAGCAGAAAAAAAGGAGGTGATAGTGCCTCTGTATAAGTGTTTGGTGCGACCTCATTTGGAGTATAGTGTGAAATTCTGGAGACCGCACCTTTAAAAGGATGTGAACAGGATGGAGTCAGTGCAGAGTGTGGCTACTAAAATGGTTAGTGGTCTTCATTATAAAGTATATGGGGACAGACCTAAGGATCTTAATAGATACACCTTAGAGGAAACGTGGGATAGAGGTGATATGATTGAGATGTTTAAATACCTCCGTGGCATAAATGTTCAGGGGGAGAGCCTCTTTCAATTGAAAGCAAGTTCTGCTACAAGGGGACATGGGATGAGGGTGAAGGGAGATAGATTCAGGAGTGATATGCGGAAATATTTCTTTACGGAAAGAGTGGTGGATCCATGGAATAGTCTCCCAGTGGAGGTGGTGGATATGAGGACAGTATCTGAATTAAAAAAAGCATGGGACAAACACAGAGGATCTCTAAAGGAAAAAAGAGGACTGTTGTAGTTATTGATATGGAAGGACAGACTAGACAGGCCATGTGGTCTTTTTCTGTTGTCATATTTCTATGGTTCTATGCTACACCTCATTTGCATGCTCCACTCCCAAATGTGTTCATCTGTCTCCAACCCTAACTCAGTTGTTTCACTATGTCCCCATCTCCCAATTCCTCCCCATTGTTAGCTATCCACCCATGTGTGCAGTCTTGAACATGTTCTCCCCCAGCAACATCACTGTTCTTTGGAGGGGGGTAGCCCACCCACCCACATATTATTTATTTTATTTTAATTCTCTTATATACTGTGTTATTCTGCATCAGTGCAGTTTACATTGAACAAACTGAAATTACATTGAACAGGGCATTATAACTTGGAGATAACTATTTTACAGGGAACATGGGCTATGGAGGGTTAAGTGGCTTGCCCAAGACCACAAGGAGCACCTGTGGGACTAGAAACCCCAGTCCTTCCGGCCCAAGGTTGCTGTCCTCTAGTGGGATTTGAACCCCCGACCTTCCAGCCTGAAGTACCTTGCCCCAACTACTAGGCCACTCCTCCACTCCTGTAAAATGCAAGTATATTATCCATGTGGAGGGGTAGCCTGTTTACCCACATACTGTACACAATATGTATAGGGGAATATTCACTTGTTTTCACTTAGAGCCTGCACTGCAACATAATAATGAACAAAATATAATTAAGGGCTAGACTATCTTTCTTAAGTTGCAGAGAAGTTTTATTGAGAGAAATTATACAGTTATTCAATAATTAGAGCACTCAGCATTATACATCTTATGCAAGGGAAATATGCAACAAGAGAAATTGTGAAATCCTAAATTATTAATTGTGCTGAATCAGGGTTAAGTTGCTGTGAGTACTGCAGGTCATGGTGCCGCCTTTCTTTCTTTGGAGATTTCTAGAGCTCTTCTGTTGTCTTGGAGAGATCCTTGTCTGCAGAAAAGGTGGGGAACAGGTTTAAACCATGACCAGCAGCAGCACCCACCCCAGCAGTTACTCCCACCTAAAAAAAGAGACTGGGATGAATATTTATATTTTCTGATAGGCTCACAGCAGAAGAGTTAAAACTGGTTCTGACTAGTTCTTGAAGATTAGATTGTAAGCTCTGACAAGCAGGGATTGTGTTTTTTACATGTGTCTGTACAGTGCTTCGTACACCTTGTAGAGCTATATAAATGCTTAAATAGTAGTAGTAATGTAGGCCAGAGTTAAAAGATAATTCTGATTGGCTCTGCTAGTCATACGTTTCTTTGCTAACCTGGTGTTCAACTGTCATGTTTAGGAATATTCCAGTGATTACCTCAGAGGTTATCAGTACTTGACAGACTAGGTTCTGTCCAGTCCTTGAAGTCTCTGGTCTGAAAATCTTGCATGTCACAAAAGAATGAGGCAGATGGCCAGACCTCACTGTTTATTGTCTTTTGTCTTTTGTCTTCACCAAGTTTTAAATGATTGTCTTTGATAACTCTGATTAGTCTGAAGTATGTTTTGATCATTTTATGCGCCTAGTTTGCTTTTTCCATCCCCATTTGACTCTTTCCCATTTTCTGTCCCCGCTTTGGCTTTGTGAATGTCTTTCCTGTCTGAATTGTAATTCTTTTCTTTTCTGTTTTTTTAACTTCATATTAATACTACTTGTAAACCGCCTGACTGTTTTGGACAGGCGGTATATCAAATTTTTAATAAACATAAACCTTATCAGTTTTCCAGGATCACCTTTTGTCATAGCAAATCTTCTAGTAGGCTTTCGTCATTAGGTGGAGGAAAGCTGTCAGCACCTGTTCCTTCATGGGCGGTTATCTGACACAACCCTCAAGTCCAGTTGCTATATTTCAGCAAAAGCAATATCTGAATTCAGCAAATCAATAATTCAGTCTACCGTGCTACGGTGAGATGCGGCACAAGCACGGCTCCGCTAGTTGCGCACAGCTGTCCATGTTCACTCTCTGCACTATATTCACTTTAACCCTGCCTTTTGCATGGTACCCAGTCAGCGTGGGAATTTTATCGCAGATGCCTTGCTGCCATGTGATTCTGGCTACCGCAGGGTCGGGACGCACACTATTCATGCGTTAAACTCCATGATCTGGGCTACCACGCTGTAGGAAACATGTCCCTAAGCGTCCTGCAAATGCCTTTAAAACAGAGAATATCACTGCAGCAAAATCACATTTTTAGAGTGTGGATTTATTGTCTGACATTTCAGTCGGAGTCTCTTTCAGTGCATAGCCTGAAAGTGTCATTAAGATTTAACAATGTCGTAGTCTTTGCTATGGACAGTGCCAGTGGCTATCATAATAGCAGCGCAAAATCAAACCCCTACTTTACGCAAACAACTATAGGCACATAGTTTATGACTGAGCCATTAACTCTCTGTAGATTTCCATATTAATCAAACAAGAAGATGCATCCTGCTGAACAATCGCAGTACTGATATTTGCCAATGCTGTCTGGAAGATGATGAACAATCCTGATTGAATGACAGCCTGGGCAACACACGCACACACACACACACTTGCCACATGATGACATAAGACACCTGACAGCCACTGAAATAAGAATCCAACAAGATGTTCTTCTCTTAAGGCTCGATTTAAATCTAGTTGGCAGTGTGACTCCTGCAGAAAAGGGAATGAATTTATGATGATGTGTATTATACTCTAGCGCCTTGAACGGATTGCACTATCACTTTGAAAATTTGCAAATACGTCGGAAGGACAACGTGCAAAGGAACAATGGGTGTGCACTTTAGCAACTACCTCCCTAAATGCGTGAAATGAATTTGACAAAAGACTGAAAATCAGGAATAAATTCAAACAAACCAAAATGTTTCGCCCTGTACATGTCCCTACTACCCCAGTATAAAGGAGGTAATTCTATACTGCACAGCTTGATATATGCACGTTTTAACATGTGTAAATCACACCTGTTTCATCAAGTAAGATGCATGCACACTTTAATTCATAGAGGAGGGCTGCAAATGGTGAAATATGCATGGAAATCGTAATGCCTCTATTTTAGCAAAACAGGCGTAAATGATAGTATTCTATAACTATATGCATGTATATTTGCACTTCCCCCACGGGCCACCCAAACTCTACCCTGTATGCATGACCACAATGAAAGTACTTGCCATTGGTCCATGATGTGTACTTTCAGAAGAGTGACCAACTAGACTATGCAACACATTTTTACCCTCCATGCTGCATTACAAGAGATTTACGCAAGTATCTGTTTAGCTCAGGAGGAACAACGTGCATGCATCTGATTGTCAAATGTGCAAACGTTATTTTGTCCACCACCTGCAGGAACAACAGTCATAAGTATGGAGAGTATCCTGCAGACTACAATCAAAAGGAACCTGTCTGGGTATTTTCCCTGTTAATACTGCTTTCTTTCTTTCTTTAGACTTGATATTCATGCCATCTCGTAACATACAAGGCAAGTTACAATAAAATGCAACATACAAAATAGAAAATTATAACCTACCAACAATACAATTAAACTTTATACCCCTCGCTTTCCACCAGCAAACAATCAAGCTTTTGCTTTCTCACAAAAAGTCAAATAAGACCCTTCCTTATGAAAAGACAAAAGGAAGCATATTCCAGACTGGGGCCCTGAACAGCAAATGACCGATGACAAGTACACTGCAGTTGGATGCTATAAGGCATCAGAAGAAATGCCTGTTGGGAATAAGGCAAGCTTCTACTGGGGACATAAAAAGATAGATAGAATGTAAAATAAGCTGGGCCATCACATTATAAGGCTTGATACACTAAGCTAGCATTTTGAACTGGATACGAGCCTCCACAGGCAACCAGTGGAGAGCCACCAGAATGGGAACAATTTGATCCTGTGCTTTCTTTAAAAGTTAAATCCGAGCAGCCGTGTTCTGCAGAAGTTGCAGATTCTTGAGCTGGTACTTCGGAAACCCAACATAAATGGCTTTACGGTAATCTAATTGAGTTGTAACAAAAGAATGCACCAGTGCAGCAAGGTCGTGCACCTTCAACAATGGTCACACCTGATGGAGCAATCGGAAACTGGCAAAGGACCAATGATGAGATCGGAGCATAGAAGGATAATACCTCATCAAATCCCACACCCAAATTCTGCACTGTTCGTTGTCAAGTCAACTGAATTCCAGCAATATCCGGTACAAACGCCAGGCCTCTATTAAGACTACTAATCTATAAATATTCAGATTTCCAAACATTCCGTTTCACCTTAGATGCCCGCAACCAAACTACAGTTGCCTGCAGACGGTCTGCCAACCTAAGCAGCGTTGGCCCCTTATTCTTTTCCACTTTCACCCCCAACTGAAAATCATCTGCAAACAGATGATAAAAAACACCAAACTGCTGAAAAATAACCATCCACGGATGAATAAATACATTAAAAAGCAGTTGAGAAAGAACTGATCCCTGAGGGAGTCCACGCCTTCCCACTCCACGAACTGCCTACGGTTCTTTAAGTATGACACAAACCACGGTAAGACCTAGCTCTGCAGCCCTAAATGGAACAGCCTCTGAAGAAAAAAGGCATGATCCACAGTATCAAATGCCGCTGATAAATCTAAACAAACAATTAACACATCCTTACCCTTATCAAGGCCAAATGCACCTTGCTCAATAATGACACCAAAACCATCTCTGTTCTGTGACCAGCCCAGAACCCAAATTGCCTGGAATCCAGGCAATCATGCAAACTTACAAAAGCAAGAAACTGCTGGTACACAAGGCAACTGCAAAATTAGATAAGCAGCTAGATCGTCAATGGCAGTCATACCCTTCTTCATGACCGGCTTCACCATAGCACTGGTCAAATCCTCAGAAAGAACCCCTGGTCGAAAGGATAAATTAATCAAAGATACAAAAAATGGAGCTGCCCACTCTTGACGGAAAAATATTAAGGGCCCGATATTCGAAGGGCATTTGCATGGTTTACAGCCTAGTAAACTGTAAATGCCTTAGATGAGGATATTCAAAGGCACATACATGGGGAGTGCCGTTAAATATCCCCATCTGTGTTCCCTACGTGCTCCGATGCTATCCGGCTAGCACTGAGGTGTGTCGGGGGCGTTCTGGAGCAGAGAAGAGGCAGGGGTGCGTGATAACTGGGCAGCAGCGATATTGCATCCTGCCCGGTTAGTGCTCTGCACCGAAAAGATAAGCGAGAAAAACCCTTCACCTATCTTTACGGCACAGGCGCTAACCAGGCAACATGCAATATCACTGCTGCCTGGTTAGCTTCGGCAGGTTCCGGGTTGTGTGGTGATACCCAGATATTCAATGCCAGGGCTGCATATGACCCCGGCATTGAATATCCAGGTTTAAGGGTCGGTGGGCAGGGCTATGCGCCAATGCGGCACATAGCCTACCCGGAAGAATATCAGGCCCTAAGTGCACAAGATTTAGGTTTAAAACTAGATGGCAGAACAACAGCTTGATCAAGGGATACAGGGTCAAATGAGTCCAAAACAGTAGCACTACTAGCCTCAACGTGTTATAAACATGTTATATGGCTCTTAGCGCATGTTAGAGGACAATAATGTGCATTATTTTACCAAAACACACAATTAGCCACCATAACACACATTAAATACTAATGAGATGCAAAGCATAAAAATGCATGCTAAACACCTTGTTAGTATGAAATTTAATACTGTTGTTAGCAGTAAATCACCACAAGCTGCCTTATTCATCTAGAAATACAGCTAGCGTAGAGCTGGCATTATTTTTCCACCAGGAGCATCAGCTCCTAGCGATGCTCCCAGCTGCATTCTTAAAGGGACCAGAATTCTTTGGTTGCACCCCTTTCAAATGAAGGTCCCCCAACTACCAGAACACTCCCCGTTGACATCCCCCATCCCAACAATCATCCATAGTACCACTCTCCCCCCTCGGAGACCCCCCCCACCTGCTCTGTATCCTTTCCTTTCTTTTCCCAGATCAGGACTCCCTGCCGCCTCTTCTGTCTCTAAGGCTCCTGCTTTCCTGTTTTCTCTTTCACTCCTTAACTTGTAGTGTAGTGGCCTAAGCTGACCATGTCACTGCTTCTGCTGGTAGTTTGGTTCCATGGTTTGGGTATCCAAAGATCTCCCCCTCTCCCCTATGGTGCATGGCTGTGGAGTCAGAGGCATCTACTGCTCTGATACGGTGGCTGGACTAGTTGCTTCAGCCTCCATGCAAACAGGAAGTCTGCATCTGAGAGGGCAGAAACAGGAACTGCACTGTAGCACCGGAGGTTTTGGTAAGCACCGCAGTGCTGTTTTAAGTGATTGTCATTGCTGCTGGTCATGGAGAAGGGCAGCGGCGGTGGCAAAAGGCTACCCTCACACCATTAGTGCACTAGACAAACGCTTAGTTTGCCGAATGGCACTGCTGGCCCCGCAAGTTGGATTCTGAATGTGGCAGACCTGGAATGAAATGATAAGCTCCAGCGAAGCCCTCAAGTAAAGCCAATGGCAGCAGCGTGAGATGGCAAATAATTTACTTCACAAGATGACTTGTTCTACCAATTCATTTTGACTCTACATTGTATTTCAGCAGCATTTTGATTGGTATGAATTTTGATTGAATTCCAGTGCACAGAAGATTTCAAAGGACTTTTAGTTTGCCATGAATAGAAAAATGTAAATTTTAAAAAACTTAAAAAACCTTTAAATCATTGAGATTGATAATGGAATCTCATGAGCTGTTTATGTGAGGCATACGTTTCTCAGCTGAGCTCGATTCTGATGGTACCTTAAACAGTTCTGTGGAGTATACACGTATATGTTTTGATTCACGTGCACTCTCTTTTTTGGTTCGTTTTGATTTCATGAGACATTTCCAAGCAGTTGAGCCCTGGGAAGTACAGATCAGCTTGGCTGTCTACACTTCCAAGAATAGGTCTCCAAGTTGTTTCAGCTTGCAAATGTCTTTGCTTGATATTAAAATCTTTTCCAACAGCATTGTCCTGACTGCCCTTTTCTCAGGGGTTCAAGGCAAGTTACATTTAGGTATTTTTCTATCCCCAGAGGGTTTACAATCTAAATCTGTACCTGAAGCAATAGAAGGTTAAGGGCCCGATATTCAAAAGGCATTTACATGGTTTACAGCCCAGTAAACCGTGTAAATGCTTTAAACGGGAATATTCAACGGCACCTACACGGTTAGTGCCGTTGACTAATCCTGTCTATGTCCCCTACGTGCCCCGATGCTATCCGGTTAGCAATGGGACATTCCAGGGCAGAACTTGCCGGTAATTAGGTAGCAGCGATATTGGACTGCTACCCGGTTAGCAATCCACGCCTAAAACTAGGCGAGCTTTCGGCTCACCTAGCTCTAGCCGCAGATACTAACCAGCTAGCAGTCTAATATCGCCGCTCTACAGTTAGGCTCTGCGGGTGACTCTACTTGGCACCAAACCTGGATATTCAATGCTGTTGTTGCAGCATTGAATATCCAGGTTTAGAGGTCCGGGCTATGCGCCATTGTGGCGCATAGCCCGCCTAAATGAATATCGGGCCCTAAGTATCTTATAAGATCATAAGGTGCTGTAGTGGGATTTTAACCCTGGCTTCCCTGGTTCTAGCCCACTGCTCTAACCATAAGGCTACTCCTCCACTCCAGCTGCCGTAATGAAGATCCATTTCCTAGCCATTTCTCCATCAGGTATTGATCTGCAATGGTATCCTTAAAATCAGACTTCCAAGCGCTGTCATTTTCAAGATGGTGAACCTTATGTTTATGAGCTAGATCTGGACTGTCCAATGCCTCGGTCTGAACATTAGGAGACATCCACAGAATACTATAGTATCATATCAGTTGTTACCCATTTTGTTGTCCTTAAACGGTGGCCAGGGGTGAGGTTGATCAGGTGCCTTTGGTGTAAGTAAGGGGTGTGTGGCTGATGCCGTTGCTGATGGCAACTTGTCAGATATGTCTTGATCTACTGTAGTTCATCTAGAGCACAGACTTGTGAGACTGAGGTGAAGTGTCTTCCTTCTTGCACTTACCTACATCGTGAACTTGCTATAGTGCATCCGAAGGCATATGAGCATGTGGATCACTGCGATGATGATTGATGTCCACGGTGTGGGGTGTATTAGGCTGACTTCTTTCAAGCATGGTGTCTGCTAGAGGGCTGCATTTCTGTAGCATCTCTGACCTATTCTGGGTCAGATTGCATGTTTGCACCGGCTTGCTGTAAACATGAACTAGAACACTGGGGTATGTTTACTAAGCTGCGGTAACGTTACATATTGCGCGTTATGTAACATTAACGATCCGTAGGTAACGTTAATGCGCGGTATGTAACATTAACTCGCATTAACATTATTTAATGATCGTTAACGTCCCCGGCCGCGGTAAACACCGCAGAAGGTGGAGAGAGGGTGGAGAGAAGGGGTCAATGGGCGGAGAGTGGGCGGGGAGAGGCCCCTTTCACACTAATGTGCGGAAATGAAGGGCTGAATCCTACCGCGAATGAAAACCTGCCGTTAGATGCACATTTGCAGGAGAGAGAAACCATTTAAGTGTCAGCAATGTACAGCCTAGGCAGGGAGCCCAAGAAATGTGATAGTAGTGCTCCATTTTCAGCAACACCATAGTGCCAAAGTATGAATGGCCACTATGGCGATGGTGCAAATGGGACATAGGGGGCCGCAGGCAGGACATGTAGCATGGGCAGCTGGGGCACAGGGTGGACCAGGCGGGTGCCTAGGTGGCACATAGGAACATAGAAACCGGAAATCAGCAAGACAGCAGCTGACCAAGGCCAAACACAATCCACCTGTATCTACCTGGTTCACCCTAGCCAATAGTTGCTAGGGCACTGACCTGACATCCCCCCAGCCATTCCGCCCCCATGTGGAAGGAACATAATATTGGTAGCCAGTGATGGGGGGGGGGATGTAAGGATGTCCATGCATGCCCCCCCCACCCCGGGATCCACTCCCTAGGCGGGCCCCTACCTACATAGTGGATGGCCTGGGACTGTGCACTACCAGCACCGACAGCAAATGGCCATGTCAGCTTGGCAGGGGTGTGTGTGCCCATGCTGGAGGGGGCAGTGCCACCTCCCTGCAGTGGACCTAGGCCATGCCCTGCATCAGTAAGTGGTGTGCAGTGCAACATACAAAGTCTGGCTGAGGAAAAGTACAGGTAGCCCCAGGGACTATTGTGCATGTGTGGTGCAGTACACCCAGCCAGTGTGTCCAGAAGCAGAAGGTCACAGGTTCAAGCCCCAGCTGTGGTTCCTGCAGAGCATGTCCCTATATTTTACCCTACAATGCAGATACAACAGCAACATGTGCAAAGCCCAAAGCAGTGACAAACAGGGATACAAACACCCACCTACACAGGCTCCACAATCCAAAGATGCATGGAGAGTCAGGCTGTTGGCCCCAGCATTGAGCTGAAGTTATCACCAGAGCACTACTACTACCCTCTGGCACAGTTTAGCAATGTCGGCACTGTGATCAGGACCAATGTGGTGGGCAGGGTTGCGAACCACCCCTATCTTTGTACAATGCTGCAATAGGAGTGAGTGTGTGTGTGTATGTCTATCCATTGTTCTGTGGCTGCCCACCCTTCACTGGGCCAAAAATGTCCCACTGTTACCAGCGTTAGCCTGAATAGGTGCATAATGAGGAGCAAGGTATTTTGGGTATGGCCCGGACAGGGCAGATTGGCCAGGATGCATCTTCACAGGGTGTGGGGCAATGGCTGGGACACTGTAGTGCCTGACCACCACCTGCATGGACAGGGTGGCCACAGCATGGCATGCTGGGAGAGAACTCACTCTGACCGAGCAGTGACCATGGCAGGTCTAGGTTCCCACATAGCACTCACCACTATCTGTCTCCAGTGATATATTTGTGTTCCTCAGGGCTGGGGTCCCAATCACTGAGATGCCTGCTTATGGTGCATAGTTTCTCTGTAAGCATGCACCATGGACTGTCTGTAGTTAGACTGTGCATGGTCAGAACACCTTATAAGGTACAGTCTGACTGTGCTGTCTGCTGGTGATTAGCAGACAGTGGTGGGTTTTCTAGACCAAGCCCTAGCATTGCTGCTGGTTTGCCACTGCCCCAGTCATAGGTATGGCTCTGGTCCTGGAGGGCTGTCTCATACAAACACGCTGGAGGTTGCTTCCCTGTGGCTGGGGCACCTGTTCTTTACCTACAACAAGGGTGATGTGGGCCCTTTGGGGTATGTATATCACTGCGACCTATAAAGGCACTGCTACACACACCTCATGCAATTCTAGGAACTCCTCTGCTCTGATAACAGCTGCCCATGTCAGCCAGACCTTAATCTGGCTGGTGTCTGGTCCCACAGGGCCACGTGTGACTGCAGGATACAGATGGACACCAAATTACCTTCGGCTGCACTGAAAAGAACACCTGTCACACACTGGTAGCAATGGGGATGTACAGCAGGACCTAACTCTAGTATCACATGTACTGCGGATCTAGTACTGGGCACCCATCCTATCCTTCAGGGTGAACACAGAACCTGCACAATGGCATGGTCTGTAGCTACTCTGTGATAGCATCATGCACTGTCAGTTCGTCTTTCCAAGCTGAGGTACCGGAGAGGTGCAGACCCCATTTGGTGATCAGCTGTAGACTGCTATTCAGCATGTGCATTGCATCATGGGTACTGGTGGGGTTACCCTATCCTGGCATTCAGAGCAGACAGTTTGTGCGGTGACCTGCAGGCCTTCTGTACCCAGACATTGCTGTGACATACGCCATGGAGGTATAGCCTACTGGTTAATACAATGCCATTCTCGGCAGTGTTCATGGGTTCAGTTACTCATTGTTCCCTCCTCTCAAGCCTGTCCTACTCAAATAGTGTGCATGCCTGTAGAGGTCATATTTTTGCAGATCTGTACTTCCAGCCCATAATATCCTCACCACAATTGCCAACATTCCCTCGGTCCGTCTATCTGCATCTGTCAGCTGTGTAGAGTCCTGTCTGCCAGTGCAGGCTGCCACCCCATGTCATGCACTGCTACCCTTTCCTGCATTGCGCCTCTTCATGCTTGCCTCGCCTGTGCCTGATCTGCATGGCACCACAACTCCTCTATCCACCCATCATTGTAACTATCCTGCCACCTCTGCCTCCACTGGGGGACACGTATTCCCATCGTCTGCCACCAACTGTTTTTCCGGTACTTTATATTGCCAACATCCTGTGCTGTGGTACAGCTGCCCCACCATGCTTGTCATCAGTACTGGCAGGCACATGGGATGCCCGCAGAAATGGCAGGTCCAGCGGCTCCAACCTCTCCCTCCTTCACTCACCTGTTCATTGCCTTTCCTGAGTGCTCTATCTAGTGTTAGGGCTACATCTGTCTCTGTTCCTCACAGGTCATGCATGTCATCCTGAGGCACCTTGCAGTCCCTAGGGCACACTAACCTAGGACACCATAGCCTTGTTAGGCCACCTTAACCTATGGTTCCATAGCCCAGGGTGCCTTCTGCGGTGCCTTCTCCAAGGGTGCCTAATATGGTGCTTAGCCTAGGAGGCCCTATAGAGTGCCTTATGAGGCACCTTACAGGGCACCTTACTAGGCACCTTACATGGCACCTTGTAATGCTTGTTAGTCTAAGGCGCCTTGTAACGCGCGTTAGCTGCTACAGCTTGCTGTAATGAGGCAACGCCCACGCCTTTATATGGGCATCTGTACCTTTACCGCGGAACCTAACGTGAATGACATTACCGCAGTTTAGTAAACATACCCCATAGTCTTTAGAGCAGTAGTCAAGATCCTGTGAGGCAATCTGGTTAATTTGGCTCCCCCTACCTTCCTGCCCTGCAGCGGCTCGGAGGACCTTGTCCTTAGTGATGGTGTCCCTCCATTATTGATGCAGTATTTGCAAAGTGACATCCAGTTTGGCCTTTCTGTGTGCTGGGGCAGCGATAGTGGTGTCAGCAGTAGGATTAGTAGCGGCTACGTTTTGCTCCCTGTAGGCAGGGTCCACCTACAAAAGTTTCCCAATCTTACCAATTACCAATGAATTGCTGAGACAACTGTTGCATAGCTGCAAAAGCTTTTATTTGGGTTCCAAAGCAAAATAAATCACAGATGCAGATAGCAAAAGACTTCTGTCTGAGAGTGTGACAGGCAACCTACTCTCTGTAGTGGAGTTAGAGAGCAGATTGCCCGCAGAGCTAGAGAGCTGTTTCCTTATATCTTCTTTCTCTGTCACAAAGCTCTAGAAAGTACTGCATAGCTTCTGATGTCATATGCAGGGTTTTTTTCTATGGAATACGTGCAGCTTTCTGCAAAGTCTGCAAATGTTTCTACTTGGGGGGGGGGCACCCAAGATCATTTGGGCCAGCAATTAGTTCAGTTCTCTTCAAGGTCTCTGCTTATCGGTGTGCTGTGAAGCAGTACCTTCCTTTGCCTTCCTGTGTGGGGCCTGTGTTCTTTTTAGTTCCTGGCACCAAACGTTATCTTCAAGGCTGAAAGTATTTTCGTTCTACTAATTAGTTTTAGCTTGACCTGTATTTCTCTGGACTCACAGTCTGCACACTTCTGCACAGGCCATGGCTTCCCAGACTATAGTAGGCCTCATACCATATACTTTCTCTTATAGCCCACGTGCTGTATTCTTGTGCCATAAACAGGGTGCTTGAGTGCGAGTGTAGACATAGAAGGCATATGAAGCAGAGCAGAGCAGAACTATCCCTATGCCAAAATATCCCAACATCCCCTTCTTCCTCAGGCAGCCTCTTGTTGGCTTTGAAAAGGTGCATGCATGTGCGGCTTCTGTGTCAGCATATGCTCTAACAGCGCCTGCACCTGTGGACTAGTTCAGGTGTGCATATTTTGCTGACCTTGAAGATCTTGGTCTTGATCTTGTAAACAGGCAGCAGAGTCTCTTATTACACTAGCAGTAGGAAGGATGGGATGGTTCCAATTCTATGATTTTCAGCTCTAGCAGCCATTGCACAGCTCATTGTAAAGAACATAAGAACATAAGATATGCCATACTGGGTCAAGCCAAGGTCCATCAAGCCCAGTATCCTGTTTCCAACAGTGGTAAATCTAGGTCACAATTACCTAGCAGTTTCCCAAAAGACACAGGTTCTACAATGCTTGTGTTGGGGCAAGCAGTGGATATCCTGGGTCCACTTTAATAATGGTTTATGGAACTTTCCTCTAGGACCTTATCCAAATCTTTTTTAAACCTGGCTACACTAACAGCTATTACTACATCCTCCGGTAGCAAATTCCAGAGTTTGATTACACATTGAGTGAAAAAATATTTTCTCTTATTAGTCTTAAATAGGTTACCCTGTAGCTTCATTGTGTGTCCCCTAGTCTTTCTATATTTTGATGGTGTAAACAATCAATCTACTTTTACCCGTTCCACTCCATTCATTAATTTATAGACCTCTATCATATCTCCCCTCAGCCGGCTCTTTTCTAGGTTAAAGAGCCCTAACCTTTTTAGTATCTCTCTTCATAGGGGTATCCTTCCATCCCTTTTACCATTTTGGTGGCTCTTCTCTGAACCTTTTCTAATAACGCTATATCCTTTTTTAGGATACGGCAACCAGAATTGCACACAATATTCAAGATGCAGTCGCACCATGGAACAATACTGCTGAGGCATTATAATATCATTTGTTTTATTTTCCATTCCTTTCCTTATGATACCTAGCATTCTATTTGCTCTCTTTGCCGCCACTGCACACTGGGCGGAGGGTTTTAACATGTTATCCACGACGACGCCTAAATCTTTTTCCTGGGTGGTGGTTCATAATGTGGAACCTTGCATCGTGTAACCATAGTTTGTGTTTTTCTTTCTTAGGTGCATAACTTTGCACTTGTCCACATTAAATTTCATCTTCCATTTGGATGCCCAGTCTTCCAATGTATCAAGATCCTCTTGCAATTTTCCACAATCCTCATGGGTTTTAATAACTATGAACAGTTTTGTGTCATTTGCAAATTTGAACCTCACTCGTTATTCCCATTTCCAGGTCATTTATAAATATGTTAAAAAGCAGCGGACCCAACACAGATCCCTGGGATACTCCACTATTCAGTTTTCTCCATGGGAAAATTGGCCATTTAGCCCAACCCTCTGCTTTCTGTCTTTTAACCAGTTCCTAATCCAGAACAGTACACTGCCTCCTATTCCATGACTTTTTAATTTTGCTAAAAGTCTCTCATGAGGGACCTTGTCAAAGACTTTCTGAAAGTCTAAATACACTGTATCAACCGACTCACCTTTGTCTACCTGCTTATTCACACCTTCAAAAAAATATAACAGATTAGTAAGACAAGACCTTCCTTGGCTAAAGCCATGTTGGCTGTCTCCCATTAAGCCATGATTATCTACATGTTGAGTAATTTTGTTCTGTATGATGGTTTCTACCATTTTTCCTGGTACTGATGTCAGGCTCACTGGTCTGTAGTTACCCGGATCACCCATGGAACCCTTTTTGAAAACTGGCGTTACATTGGCCATCCTACAATCTTCAGGTATTACAGATGATTTTAAAGATACAGATTACTAATAATAGGTCTGCAATCTCATATTTCAGTTCTTTCAACACCCTTGGATGTATACCATCTGGTCCAGATGATTTGTTACTCTTTAGTTTATCAAATATTTGTAATACATTGATATTTCTTTCAATTCTTCCATAGCATCTCCTTTAAATACCATTTCAGTCAGGGGTAACATTCTTAAACATTCCTCAGTAAAGAACGAAGCAAATAATTCGTTCAGTCTCTCCGCTATGGCCTCATCTCCTCTTAGTGCCCCTTTTACCCCTCTATCATCTAATGATCCAACTGAGTCTCATAGATTTTTTGCTATGAATGTACTTGAAAAAATCTTTATTATGCATTTTTGCTTCCACAGCAAGCTTCTTCTCAAAGTCTCTCTTTGCCTACCTTATCAATGCCTTGCATCTAACTTGCCAGTGCTTGTGTTGTTTCCTGTTTTCATCATTTGGCTCCTTTTTCCATGTCCTGAAAGATGTTTTTTTTGGCAACAACAGCCTCTCTGACCTCACCTTTAAACTATGCTGGCAGTTTTTTGGACTTCCTTCCACTTTTCTTAAAGCGTGGAATATAGCTGGTCTGGGCTCCCAAGATAGTATTTTTAAACAATACCCAAGCTTGATGTAAATCTTTAACCTTTGCAACTGCTCCTTTTAGTTTTTTTTAACTATTTTCCTCATTTTATCATAGTCTCCCTTTTGAAAGTTAAAAGATAGTACTGTGGATTTCCTTACCCTCCCTCCTCCATTTATTAAATCAAACACGATCATGCTATGATCACTATTGCCAAATGGCCCCAATACCCAAGGGATAGAGATTTGCACCAGATCTTGTGTTCCACTAGGTCCAAAATGGCTTCCCCTCGTGTTGGTTCATGAACCAGCTGCTCCAAGAAGCAGTCATTTATTTATATTTCATTATTTATTAAATTTTCAACAAAACAGCAAGAAAACAATCACAATCTTTCTAAGAAAAAGAGCAAGTAGGTGAAATACGCTATAATACAAACAATAATTATCAATGATCAATCAATAATTATCAGAACAAATCAATCCTACAAAACTCAACCGCATCCCACATATATAGAGGACAGAGAAAAGAAAACTTAACCAGAGCAGGAGCACTCTGGAAAGTATAATACATACAAAATAACAAATTTTGAACCAAGTGACTGTGAATTATCCTGGACATTATATTAATGAGAGGAAGATCCAATTATTCTGGACATACCTCAGAAGGAAGTCTGGCATTAATAAAGGTACCCAAATCAATGGGATCAGAAAAGACACTTTCTGCATTTCCCCTGTAGATGTCTGGTAGTTGTTAATTCTGTTAGAGCAGTCATTTATTTAATCTAGAAACTTTGGGGTATGTTTACTAAACCGTCTTAACGTGCGCTCTCCCACGTTATCACACGATAAGGCGCAAACGAGCGCTGAAAGCGGAGAAAGGCTCCCGGAGGGCGGAGGAAGGCTCCCCAGGGGCGGAGAGAGAGGGTCAATGGGCAGAGAGTGGGAGGGGAGAGGCTCCCTGCACACTAACGCTGTGAAATCCGAGGATGAAAACTAACGCCAGTGAAACCCTGGCGTTAGAGCTGATTTAAAGGGAAAAGAAACCATTTCCGTCAGCAATGTACAGCAAAACCAGGGAAACCTACAAAAAAGTGATAAGTGTGATACATGTGCACGGAACAAAAGGGCAAAGAAACAGTGAAAATGACCAGAAGAAAATGTAAAAAAAACATAACCAAGCTGGACAATAGTGATATCAATGGGAAACATCAAAAAACACCCCCAAGAAAGCTCCAAAAAAAAGATATGAATTTTGGAAGGGTCTATGCTCTGTCCCCATACAAGGTGAATGAGTCCACAGTGAAATTGCGCTGATCAGGGTTTTCCTCTCCATTGGACAGGTTTCCTATGGTGTGCATATGTTCCACAACAGCAGGGTGGGCATGTCGGAATGGGCAACTGGACAGATGCTGGAAAAGGGGCACAGAGGGCTGCAGGCGGCACATGCTGTGGTGCAGCTGGGGCACAGTGCGGACTAGGGTAATGCCTAGCTGGCCCATAGGAATGCTGAAACAGTAGAGCAGCCAGACAGCAACTGCTGAGGGCCCAACATGGGCAAGAGTGTGCTTCCCACGGTGTCACAGGGAATAGTACCCAGCAGGTACCCCCAATGGCACGGAACATTGGCAGGCGGTGCTGGGGGAAAGCGTGGACAGCTATGCAGACACCCCTACCCCAGAAACCGCACCATAGGCAGCCGCCTACCCGCACACTGGATGGCCTGAGACTGCGCAGCACCATCACCACCAGCATAAGGGCATGTCAGCATGGTGGCAGAGGGGTACTGGTGGTGGAGGGGGCAGTGGAAGCTGTCCAGAGCAGACCATGGCCTAGCCCTGTTTAGGTGGGTGCCGTGCACTGCAACAGACAGGCTCTGTCTGACAAACAGTCATGGTATCTCCAGGGAATGCCCTCTCTCAGTGGCACCACGGTGGTGCAGTGAACACAGCCAGTGTGTTCATGAGCAGAAGGTCACAGTTTCAAGTCCCAGTTGTGGTTCCTGCCAACCCAGTCCCCATATTTTACCCACTACTAAAATGTCCTAATACAGACAGAACCTTTATTGCAGATAACAGAAACATGCCCAATAAACCTACATTTTACCCTACAGAGCACAGACACCATAAACATGCACATTACCTAGTGCAGTCCTGGAGGGCCAAACACCATTCAGGCTCCATGCTGCCTCTAATAAACATGGCTGTGCTGCATGTCTATGCACCACCCCCATGGTATGCAGATGTATCTCATGCATATTCATTAGGGACAGCATGAAACCCCGAGCAGTGTTTGGCCCACCAGGACTGGAGTTGGGAACCTCTGCCCTAGAGCAGCGGCCAACAGGGTCAGACACACCCTCACCCACAGGCTCCATTATCCAAAGCCTCCTGGAGAGGCAGGATGTTGGGCCCTGCGTGCATCTCCCAATAATAGCACTTGCATACCTTAGCAATGCCACCCTAAACCTGGGAATATTGTACACACCTATCAAACAGTTGCTATGATTACTGGCAGATAGCAATTCCTAAGTTAAGCACTATTTGCTGATTGAGCTGCATCATAGCAACCTTTCTGCTGTCTGTGGAGTGTGCTTCAGGTCTGATGTCTGACAGTGTTTAGCACCCTGGGGAGTGACCCCAACAGTATTGTGTACCATAGCCATGCCTGCACTGTGCCCAGGACTGGTGCGGTGGCCAGGGCTGCCAAGAGCCTCTATATTTGCACAATGCTGGCATAGGTGTGGGAGCGTGTGTTTGTCTATCCAGTGTGTGGTGTCTGCCAACACCTTCCTCAGCCCACACTATTGCCAGTGTAAGCCTGCCAATGTGCATAATGAGGAGCAAGGTACCATGGGTATAGCCCGGACAGGGTGGCCTGGCCAGGATGCCTCTGCACAGGGCATAAGGCAATGGCTCGGACATTGTAGTGCCTGACAACCACCTGCATGGACAGGGTGGCCACAGCATGTCCTGCTGGGAGGTCACTCTCACCCTGACTGAGCAGTGACCACGGTATGGCTAGGTTCCCCCATAGTGCTATGTAGTGTTTTTCACATGTGATGATTATGGTTCCGTTTTGGGGTCCAATCACTAACTTCTCTGCTTGGTGTGTATGCATTTTCTCCAGAAACATGCACTATGGACTAGCTAACAGACTGTTTGCAGCTAGTATGTGTCTGGATGGAACATATTGCAGGGTGCAGCAGCTGGAGGCTTGCTGCTGGAGAATGTCGGGGGGGCGGGCAGCTGAGCTTTTCCAAGCCTTCTGTCTGCCTTGCCTTATGGATGTGTACAGAGCTGCATGGCTTGCCCTGTATGGCGTCTGTTCCCCAGCAGGACTGGGGTTGATGGTCCTCTCTACTGCCGCCATTGCGGGGACGTAGAGTGTGGCTCTGTTGGTGGGAGATCCTCTTTCCCACTCTGAGTCACAGGGAGTGGGCTGGGTGGTGGTACATAATCCACCTATGGGTCCAAATAACCCCCCCTCCCCCCTCACCTACACCTACACCTACACCTACACCATGGTACCAACACAGGATATGCACTATTTTGGGTGCATCATAGCTCATGAGGGCTAGACATGACTGAGAAATACAGAAGTGTCTGCAGGAACTTCCTATCACACACAGTAGCACTGATGGGGACTTGCAGCATAGCCTATTCCAGCCATGAAAGGTGCTGTGGACCTGGTGCTGGGTGCCCCACCTCACCCTCACAGTGAGCACAGTACCCGCACAATGTGACGGTCTGTAGCTACTCTGTGCCAGTAACATACACAGCCAGTACCCCCTACCAGGCTGAGGTGCTGTGGGGGTGCACACGGTCAGTTCCCCCTACCAGGCTGAGGTGCTGTGGGGGTGCATATCCCATCTTGTGATCATCTGTAGACTGCTGATTTGCATGTGCAGTGCATCATGGGTACTGGTGGGTTAACCCTATCCTGGTAACCACAGCAGACTGTTTGTGTGGTGACATGCAGTGCTTCTGTAGCCAGCCAGGGGCTTGTTAATAGCTGTAGCCCACTGGTTACTTCATTGCCTGTAAAGCCAGAAGTCATGGGTTCAAACCCACAGTGGGGTTATTTGATAGGGCTATCCAGAGCATTGTCAATTTTTAATGTACATTAGTGCTGCCAGCAAAAACACCCTCAGAGTACTGTAACCATAAGGTGCCTCAGTAGGCGCTTTATAGGGTGCCCTATAATGTGCTTTCTGAGGCACCTTATGGTTACAGTCCATATAAGGTGCCTTATAAGTTGTCCTATAGGTGACATTATAGGGTGCCGTGGCAGACAGTGCACTTTATAATGTGCCCTATGGAGTGCCTTATCCCACTAGAGGACAGCAACCTTGGGCGGGAAGGACTGGGGTTTCTAGTCCCACAGGTGCTCCTTGTGGTCTTGGGCAAGCCACTTAACCCTCCATAGCCCATGTTCCCTGTAAAATAGTTATCTCCAAGTTATAATGCCCTGTTCACTGTAATTTCAGTTTGTTCAATGTAAACCGCACTTATGCAGAATAGCGCGGTATATAAGAGAATGTAAATAAATAAATAAATAAATAAATTATAGGGTGCCTTATGTGGCACCTTAGGTTATGGCACGTGAGGGTGTGTTTGCTGGCAGCAATAATTAAAATACAAATAAAATGCCTCAACAAATAATACTTACATGTCAAAGCTGATGCCTCAGCCAGCCTTATACATTAGGCACACTGGGGAATCAAACTCATGACCCCAGTATTATCAGTCAGTGTATTAACCATTGTACTACACCTCTGTTTCTGTGCTTGCATGTCTACTTAAGATTACCACGCGTTAACGCGCTTAGCGGCGCTTAGCCCGTTAATGTGCGCAGCAGCGCGCGTTATCGCGCGATAATCCCGTTTTGCTACTTTAAGACTGAAACGCCCACTCCTCTTATGGCAGCCTGCACACTATCGCCGGGCGCACATTAAGACGTTTTAGTAAACATACCCCTTTATCTCCCTAGCATGTCCTGCCGTGACACTGACCCAGTCGATACCAGGGTAATTGAAATCACCCATTATTATTACTGTGTTGTAGATTTTGTTAGCTTCTCTGATTTCTTTGAGCATTTCATTATCCATTTGTTCATTCTGGCCAGGCAGTCTATAGTACACCCCCACTGCCATCGCCTTCCCCTTCCCCTTTTTACATGGAATTTCAATCCATAGAGATTCTACAGTGAATTTTGTTTCCTGCAAATCTTTAATCCTTTCTGACTCAATGCCCTCTCTAACATAGAGCGCAACCCCTCCACCAATTTGATCAGCTCTATCATTATGATATAGTTTGTACCCAGGTATCACAGTGTCCCAGTGGTTGTCCTCCTTCCACCATGTCTCTGATATTCCAATCACATCTAACCTGTCATTTAGTGTTATATATTCTAACTCTCCTATCTTATTTTTTAGACTTCTAGCATTTGCATACAAGCATTTTAGAGACTGTATTTTATTCATATTAATCTGGCTATCAGTAGGCAGGTGTAATTTGGAATCTTTAAGCTCTGACTGCTCTGTACTCAAGGGCATTTGGGCTACTTTTGTCTTTACTGGAGCCTCTCTGCTGATATGCCCTAACTTTAATCTTTTGCCAGTATCCTTCAAGGATACATTGTTCCGAACCATGCGCTCTTGGGTGACTGTCGACTTTCCCCTATTATCTAGTTTAAAAGCTGTTCTGTCTCCTTTCTAAAGGTTAATGCCAGCAGCCTGGTTCCTGGAGCCTGCTTTCCCCACACTCCTGTAAGACTTTCTTTCTTCTAGATACTTTGCTGTGATTTGCCTTTGTCTGAATACACTGCTCTTCTTTAAAGTTCACATTGGTTACATAAGATCAATAATACATGTTTTTTCTTTATATTTCTTTTGGTCTGTGTTTCGTATGTTTGTCTATTGGCCAGAGGCATTGACATCCTTTCTGTTTTGTGCAAGAGGTACAGCACATTCGACTTACCACCTGTAATTTTGCATTCATTTCTGGTGTCAGGAAAGCTTTTCTTTTACATAGACCGTTGAAAGCAAATCTGTCTAGACTAATGCCTGTTTAATCTCCCTTATGATGCAGGGTCATAACCAAACTTAGCTAAGGGGAGAGCTGGACAGTAAGGTATATGATGGAGACCACATTGGTTAGGAGAAGCTTCTGCTTCAAAGGTCCATCCAGTCCACATATTCACCACGTATATGCTTTAAACAAGGTCTAAAGACAACTCTGCATTTATTAAAAATGTACTACACTGCTTTTAAACAGAGATAACAAAGGGGATTACAAATACCAACAAAGAGGAGATAAGAAAAAGACTTTCATCACATGATAGGAAAAGGGGGAAAACGAAAAAGCAAGGGGAAGAGAGGAAAGACCGAGCAGAGTCCTCTGCACAGGATTTGTCAACCCTGAAGACATCAAGTCATAAGAAAGAATGCATGTTTACTAAGAGGTTAGAGGTGAGCTTCATTTATTCTCACTGCATGCAAGGGCTATGTCGTGCTGCTCAATCCTAGGAGTGGAACCGGCCTCTGCAGCTATTACCCTAATTCTGCATCTAGTTGTTCTATGAAGGCTTTCTTTGCACCCTTCACTGCATTTCAGTATGTGTCAATGTCCGTTCCACACTGTTGCCCTCAATTATGGTGCTGAGCTAAGCAAGAACAAATGTTCCTCTGAATAGACTATGGCTACCAGATAGCCCAGTCATAGAAGGCCGGTTGGGCCAGTCCTGGTTTTACCTCTATTGCATTCAATAGGTGTGCTTTCAGCTACCTTTGATTAAGAGGATTCACTGCAATAGGCAGTGTGCAGGGATAGAGATTTGGCAAACACCCAGTCGGATCCCAATCTACGGTTTTCAATGTATATATAGTGGTCTGCCTGAAACCTATTACAATGCAGTTCTGTACCTTCCATATAGGTAACCATCAATGTCTAGTGGTAGTAAAACAAGGACTGACTCAACCTATTCTCCATGACCTGGAGTCACCTGGTAACTCTAGACTAGATCAATGGTTCTCAACCCAGTCCTCGGGACACATTTAGCCAGCCAGGTTATCAAGGTTACCACAATGAATATGCATGAAAGAGAATGCCACGCACTGCCTCCATTGTATGCAAATCTCTCTCATGCATATTCATTGTGGTTATCCTGAAAACCTGAGGACTGAGTTTTAGAACCCCTGCCCTAAACTAACAAGGCCACAAATCTCTGTGCAGAGGTTTTCAACCAAGTCCTTGGGGACCCTAGGCCAGTCAGGTTTTCAGGCTTCCCAGAATGGATTTGCATGAGAAAGATTTGCATGTTCTGCCTTCATTGTATGCAAATCTATCTTATGCATATTCATTGTGGGAATCCTGAAAACCTGACTGGCCTAGGGTTCCCCGAGGCTAGGGTTGAAAACCTATGGGCAGTAGAGTCAAACCAGAACTAGATCAATCTATGCAGAAAATCTAAACACAGGAAGCAATCTGACACTTGGGCTGCTTGGTCAGATCATTTTCTGAAATGATTGTGATTACTTTTCCAAATGAGCTCTGTTCCATTCAGGGTCAGCCAGACTAAACCTGGGCTAGAAGGAAAATAAATGAGGCCTCGCTCATGCCAAACACTGATTTTCCTTTGGGGAACTTGGTGATAGAGCAGCATTCAGCGCATAGATCTGGACTCAATGCAATTACCTGCCTGCAGCTGGTACTTGGAATCATTAGGAACTGCTAAGGCAGACTGTAGATGTCTGGAATGGTCAGGGCATTTCTCTGAAGTGGAGTCGGATAGACCAGTTTAGAAGACTAGATTTATGAGATACAAAAGGAAGGTACAGCAGATAAAGTAAGCATTTTATGTGGAAGGAATCAAAACTAGCACGAAGGGCAACGGGCTTTGTGGCAGATAATGCACAATAACGATACTCTTTGAAAATTACTAAATAGGGGTCTGAATCAACTAAGGGGTAGTGGTGATCCCTGCAGGATTCCACCTACCAATGAGCAGGGGTTAAATAGCTCCATCCTGCACGTCACCTTCTGGATTTCGTCCTTAAAGCTAAAAACCAGTGAGCACAATTCCCCTGATTCGCCAGTTACTAAATCTTTGGAGTAACAATGGTCACAAATCCAGCTGCATTAAAAGTGCCTCCCTTCCTTCATCCATCAGCTATCTAAAATTGTCTAGGAGCACAGTCTCTGTATTAAATGCTCACCCCCAAAGCTGACTGATCTGACCAGAACCCAATTTATAAAAGTAGTAAGCCAAGATGGCATTCAATCTGACGGTTGTAAAAGCTAAAAAATGCATGGCTAAAAAATTATCCGTTTGTTTCGGATTTTTCTGAATGTTTACCAATTTTTGGGTGTTTTTCAGTCCGTTTTACACTTCATTTTTAGTGCACGCTAGAACTTTCTAACATGTGCAGATTGTCAGCATGTTCCTTCTTAGGTTTACATTCACCATGGAGTTTGCATGTGCTAAAAGTTTTAAGGCACCTAACAAATTGAATTCATGCTAAGAAATGCCCATCTCTTGTGTAAGCAAACCTGTCTAACAAGGATCCAAGTCTCATCTACCTTTACTAAACTTAGAAAGCTATTCAGTGACCTCACTCAAGGGCATCTTTGCAAAGCCTGCTCAAGAACTGTTCTGAGAATCATTTCTAGGCTATCATCTCTTCATAATTAAGTAGGCCATGATTGATTTATTCTATAAAGGGAGATCTTAATTTGTCCATTTTATCATGGGAAATCTGGGCAGACACTGCAACTCAAATTTGTTTAAGCAATTGACTTTGTGGCAGATAATATATGATAAAACTACTGTAGTGTGTTAGGCGTTAATAAATAGGGGCCTCAATGTTTTTCATAATCACTAGTCAACATCATTTTGTTAGAGTTTAAGTGTTTTAACCCAAGGAACCCACCTGAGAGATCTTTTATTAGTAAAGCTCCTGACCCTCTGTCTTTAGAGGTGAGAATCAAATCGAATTACTGGAAAGGTACAAGCTAAATGCAAATAAAATAAATAAATAAATTCTAATTATCGCAGCTTTATAAAGAAGCCGAGGGCCTGGCTCTTTGATTCGGGTTAATTATTGATGCTTGAGTTCTTCTAAGTAGGGAATACTCAGCTGTAATTGATATGTAAATAAGGTGGGGAAGGGTATTTTGTCTGAAGTAACTAGAAGCTGAATTTGCTAGACAAGGGACTTTGATGTTTCTGTCATGGTAGCTTGGTGGAGGTGTTTGTATTTGCAATTTGCTGATACCGGTCTATTGCTTTAATGTCTCAATTGCATTGATTGTGATCCACCTTGAAATAGGTTTTTCCATGAAAAGGCTGAATATAAAAATAAAGGAAAAGAGAAAGTAAAGAAATATTCCTGCAAAGCTGTGCAGGAGTCTTCCGTCTGCCCTGCTGCCAGTGTGGTGGTGGGGAGGGGGGGGGGGGGGAGGTGCTGAAATGTTGCAATTTGAAGCATAATATCATAGCACCTCCCCCCAGAGGACTCCCACAGAGCTTTATGGGAATGTTGGTAGTCTGACGGCTGCTATTTAACACAGTTATTGGCAGCAGCCATTTTATACTGGATACCCTAACACAGCCATGTTAGCATCTGCGCTAAATTTCACACAGCCATATTAAGTTTAATGCACCCACTGTAGTGAATAAATTCCTAATAATAAATTTAAAAAACACCTTTTACATGTCTAATGAGGAGTAAAACAAATAAATACACAAGTGGAGGCCATGCCCGGGCCATCTGGACGTCTAGAAATTTGGACAGCCCAGAGATGCACCTGATTCTGCTCCCACGGGGGTTAGATGGCCCCATTGGAGCAGCATCACAGCATAGGGTCTGGACAACCAGGACGTGCCCTAATTCAGGCACCCCGGACATCCAGAGCTCTGCCCGGGCAGCTTAGCCTGGCTTCTGCATGGAGCCATGATGCTGTGGCGTCCTATTGCCATGGCACTATGGCTCCATGCCAGAGCCCTGATCGGCTGCACATCACCTGGGTCCCCCTTTCCCCACAGCCTGACCCCCTGCCTCTCTTGCCATGCCAGTACCTGCCCCGCCGCGCTGTCCTCCTATGTCTAGAGGACTTATTCCATCTCTGTGATGGAATAAGTCCCCTGTCCATCTGTCCAGGCATGGACGCACAGGGCCATCCCTGGAATTGGCCCTGTACGTTGTCGCGAGCACTACCCTGGCGTATAAGCAGCACTCGGACATAAAAATATGGGGAGGAGATTGGCCAGTAATCCTGAGGCCCAATTGGCTTTTGGCCCTATTTGTTTCCTGGACCTAATTTTCCAAAGAATCAAATGCACAAGTGGAGGGAAAATAAAGGCTTTTATTTCCCTTTACACAAGGGTTCAAAGGATTGGGTAATAACAACAAACGCAAATGTCCTTCATTCAGGTAAGAAAAAGTAAAACAAAAGCTTAAAGCAAAACTGTTACTTTCACAGTAGCGCTGGGGTTCATTCAAACAGTAATGTTCTAGGCAATAACTCATACAGCTTACAAGTCTGGCAAAGACTCCAGGCTTCCGCTGGTACAGTATGTACAATCCATTTCGGTATCTGAAGCCTCACTTGCCAGGTCCACTTGCATTGGCTCATAGGCGGACGCCTCGGACTCTCAGTCCCTGGGTTCAGGTATGTTATACTCAGGCTTTTTGTATAGCTTTTCCAGCACAGCCCAATGTTCTGGGTTACTCTTAGGGCGTCGGCTCTGTGCTATTTTATATGGAGGAAAGTCCTCTCTCCTTAGAGGTTTTATGGCAGTCTTATACAAACATTTATTATTCAAGCCTTTCTTATCATATAAGCTTTTCCTATAGGTTGCCTCAATAAAAGCTTTACCTTGGGAACTTGGCTTCTTGGATTCCAGCGAAGGTTGAGGCCTACACCAGTCTCTCCTTTGGCTGGCCTGTTTAGCACGGCTTAGGGCTTCCGGCTGTAACCCTGTGGACTCTGGACAACAGCTGCAGTAATGCCTTGGCCACTCTGGACAAAGTTCCTCCTTAGCTCTCAGACAATCACCTTTCACTTTAGGTGATCCTCTGGCAAGGGAATATTCAGGTTTGCATTCTAACCTCTTTTCCTCTGTCTTGCCTTGCTTCCTGCTGCACACTGTCCTGCTGCATTCACTCTTGCTGTTTCCTCTCCAGCCGTCTCTCCAGCTGTCTTCACAGCTGCCTTTCCCGCTGTTCTGCCATCTGCTGCTCTTGCCGCCCTCGCCGCTCTTGCCGCTCTGCTTCCAGTCTCCCACAGCCTCCTTAAGAAGTCCTTCTGTGCTCCTGGATTGGAAGCTGGCTGGCATTATATCATGCTCAGTGGGGCGTGGTTCTATAGTCACTCTGGAGTCCCTCTGGCTCCCTCTATCTGGTTCCTCCAGATATTGCAGCTTATGTGAACCTTTTTCTTTATTTAAAACACTTTCCTTTCTCTCAACCAGGTCTGCTGGGTGACAACGTCTAAGGTCAGGGCTTGCCTCCAGCCCACCCTTGCTCTTCCCTCGCCCCGCCCCCTCCTGCCCAGGTACAGAGCTCCCTACACATTTCTACAGTAAGTGCGGGGAGGTCATTCAGTGGAATAGGGCCTAGATGTTTAGTGGGGCATATATATCTGCCCCAGACATATATCTCCGCTAAACACGGGTCAGAATCTACCCCAAATTGAAAGTACAAGAAATCCACTTGACCAATGATTCAACTCTATAGTCCAGATCACAGAGATAACTACAATCCTACTATTTCTACCACTAATCATTTATATAGTGCTACAAGGCGTATGCACAGCTGTAAAGTCAAATGTAAAAGATTGTAAATTCTGATGAGCAGGGACTATCTAGTCAAAACAGACAGCACAACTGAGGACAAGGACATATCTAGGGGAATGGTAAGGAGACTAGGAGACTAAACTGATCAGGATCAAAAAACGGCCTCAAAGAGGCGAGCTTTCAGCCTGGATTTGAAAAGGGCCAGAGATGAAGCCTGACGCCCAGACTCATAGATAGTTTGTTCCAGGTATAAGGAGCAGCAAGGTGAAAGGATCGAAGTCTGGAGTTGGCAGTAGAAGAGAAGGACACAGATAGAAGGGATCCGCCAGAAAAGCAGAGTTTCCGAGGAGGGCTGTAGGGGGAGAAGAGAGGAAAGGTAGTGAGGAGCAGCAGAATGAAGGCACTTAAAGGTTAGTGGGAGGAGTGTTAACTGGATACAGAAATGGATATGAAGCCAATGAAGTGACTTGAGAAGAGGGGTTGTATGAGCATATCGAGGCTGGCACAATTGAGTTTTGAATAGATTGGAGGGGAGAGGAATGATTTACAAAGAGGCCAGCAAGGAGGAGGTTGCAAGAAAACCAAACAGAGAAAAAACACATCCCGAATGAATTGTCCATAATGTATAACATGACCCTCATTAACTAGACAATTCTGTAATATATATAAAACAGAGGAAACAATCAAGAACATTTTCCCCTCAAAAACTCCTCTAACTCAACTGAGTAAAAAACAAACAAACAAACACAGTTCCCAGATGACTCACAAAATATTTACAGGGAAATTTTTAAAAAGACACCCCCAGGTCTATAACTTGAGGTTTTAAACCCATAAAGGCTTTACGTTGCAACAGAGTAACTCTATACACATCAGGAAAACAAATATTCTGCCACAGTAAGGAACATCTTTCCTTTGGAAATAAAATTTCTAAATTTTACTTAGCAATTTCTAAGGCAAAACGAACCAACAATGTGGCCGAAGTTGATATATCATCCACAGAAGACTCCAGGAATGCAGAGAGATCCAAGCTATCAACTGACAATAGTTGGTCCATCCCTTCCCCCTCTTTCTCTAACAACTTACAGTAGATACCCTTACAACATAATATATATTAGATGCCTGAATTGTCTCAGGTTGAACAAAACCTCTCTCAAATATTTCTGAAATAACAATAAAGGTGATAGATAACAAGTTACAGCAAAATTTTAAAAAAATGAAGTTTTTTTTTTCTTTAGCTTCATTCTCCATGATTTCCAGCTGTCTATGAATAGCTAAGGACTCCTTTACAGAGGAAACAGATACAGATTGAGACGTCACTATTTGTGAATCCAACTTATCAATTTTTTTTCAAGATTCAGAAGCCTGGAATCAAATTCTGATGGGCCAATGCAGAAAGCTGGCTCTGAAGTTGTGCACTATGAACTCTGTACGCCTCTATGCAGCGCACCGATAGCACGTGACTTCAGTATAGGCATACAGAAAGAGGCGCATATGCAAATTAGCCACAAGTTGAACTGTAGTGCAAATGGTAGCGTTAAACACGGACAGCAAGCCAAACACATGGCAGACAGAAGTCGGCGCAAGTTTGGCATGTTCTCCCAGAGAAGCAGGGGCACCGCATAGAGAATAAGTGAGTTTTGAGCAGTAATTTGAACTTGGGAAATGATAATTCTAACCAAATGGTGGGTGGGAGATTATTCCAGAGAAAAGGGCCAAGGAAATAAAAAGTGGATTCTAAGGGTGCCCTGGGGGGGGGGGGGGGGGGGAGAAGAGATGGTTCTTATGAATGATGCGGAGGAAACGATGAGGAGTGTGCAGTATGTTGAGGGAGGACAGGTATTGTGGAAGATTGGTGTGAAGTGTTTTGTGAACCTGAGTGAGAATCTTAAACTTGAAGCAAATTGAAATCAGGAGACATTGTAAACAGATGAGCAGGGGAGTGATATGGTCGAAACGTGAGGCATGGAAGATTAGTCATGCTGCTATATGCTGGGTGAGTTGGAGGCTGAAGATGGAAGTTAGGAAATGTCTGTCATGGGCTCTGGTAGGGGAGTCCATATGAACATTAAAATCCCCGACAATGTAAAGGTTGGGGTAACGGAGAAGAGCCTTGGAGATAGTAAGCAAGAGTGAATCCCAGAGAGGAGTGGAAAGCGACGGCGGTGAATAGAGTATGAGGAAATGCACAGCCGGCTGGGCTGCAAGCTAGAGAAGTGAAGATTCTGGATAGGAACTTTGGCAATCGTAAGAGAGGAGCGATAGACAGTAGTGACACCGCCGCCTGTGAGCACGGCACGAAATGTAGAGAAGAAGGAATAGTCTGCCGGGAGACAGTGATTCAGAAGTGGTTCATCCCCTGGTCTGAGCCAGTTCTCCATAAGAAAAAGGAGATCCAGAGAGTGCCGAGAAATGAGATCCTGAATAAGGGCTGTTTTTGAGCAGAGGGCTCTGCAGTTAAGCAGCTTGTACAAAGTGGGGCCGGGATGACAGAGGCAAAGTGAGAGAAGAATTAACATTCCTGAGCGTCCCTCCAGTCTAGTCCCGGAATCTTAGGGGTTGTCAACCTCATCCAGCAGCTTTGGAGACTGAGAAACTTCATGGCTGTGATGTCACTGGTATATAAGCCCCGGTAGCTCCTCTTCTCACCAGTTATGTCTCCAAAGCAGCTGGTGAGGTGGTGAGCCCAGGGATTACAGGGCTCAACTGAGGAACAATTAAGCAGATTTAATTTTAACATAGCTAGGGATTGTTCAGGGGAATACTTAAACAAAAAAAAATTGAAATTATTTGGCCTTATTTGAAATTATTTGGAAATTATTTGAAATTATTTAATTTCTGGAAGGCACTTATTTTTGACCGTCGGTTGCTCTGAGGTCCTTGGGTCCCTTTCCTTCTTTTATTTTCATTCCTCTGCCCGCGGGGGTGAGCGGAGAGCCGCAGTCTGCCTGGCTGTGTGCTGGAGGAAAGGACCCGCTGCTGCTTACCCGGTCTGGGCCAGGAGACGGGAGGCAGCACGCGGTTGTGCTCAGTGCGCAGAGGGTCTGCCTGCATGCACTTGGAGCCGAGCTGCCCGTTTAGCGCTGTGCCGGGAGTTGCTTCCACTGCGGCAATTTCTGCAGTCCGGGGGCTTCTGGGGGCAGGAGAGCTTCCATTACGGCGAATCAGCGGTTTGGCATTCATCCTGAGGTAAGAAGCTGCTTTCAGCTGCATTTTCACTTTATTCACGGGCAGGCCGCACCGCATGTAATTTGAGCAGGAAAAGCGCTCCTTTCCGTTGGGGGGACTTCAGAGGCCCATAGACGCCTTCAGCAGCAGCGTTTTTTGTCAGTTTCCTTCAGATCTGGATCGGGGGGAACAGGTTGGACCGTGGTGTCTCTAATTTTGAAAAAAAAAAAAAAAGAAACGGAACTTTAAAGATACATAATTATTTGTCTTTTGGGACACGGTATGCCTGCCAAGCAGCTCTGTCTGTTATGTGGAGCCAGGAAGAGTTCTGTGTCTCCCGAGGGAGTATGTAGGGGCTGTACTCAGGAGGCAGGCACTGCGGATCTACCGCCGGAGGGGGTAGGTGCCGAGAAGGGGGGTTCCCTAGAGATGCTGGAGCCCATTATTGCCCCTCTGCCGACTACTGAGTCACTGCCCAGTACTTCGGGGGCGCAGGATCATCCACTGTCGCAGCTGCCTTCTTCTGGGGCTTTGCCGGCTATATTTTCAGCTGATTTTTTGTCGTTGCTTCAGAAGTCGTTGAGTAGTCCTCAAGGGGGTCCAGTGGCAGGGCCTTCAGGAGAGGGGTTTAGTGGTAAGCGATCGGGTTCCCCCTTCGCGCCCGAGGTTGCGGGAGGGCTGCTGAAGAGGGCCAGGATTGAGAGGGATCGCTCGGAGCAGTCTGTCCTGTCGGAGGACATTCATGCAGAGGAAGCCCTTCTGGATGACGGGCTGGAGGAGGATCTTGAGGAAGGTGAGATTAAGGATCAGGAGGATAAGACTAGAGTAGTCCGAGTTTTCCGGCGGGAGGAGTTGCCGGCTCTTATAGCGGAATCTCTTAAGACTCTGAACATGCCAGCGGGGGGTCCGACTGAGGAGACGGCCTTGGAGGATCCCTTACTGCAGGCTGTGCGTAAGACGCAGAGGGCTTTTCCGGTGCACAGAGTATTTAAAGAGATGATTCAGGAAGAATGGGATATGCCCGAGGACGCGCTAAAGGGATATAGGGTGATGTCCCGTCTCTACCCCTTGATGGATCAGGATAGGGAACTCTTTAAGGCACCGAAGGTGGACGCTGCCATGTCGGCGGTGACTAAGAAAATTACCATCCCGGTGGAAGGATCGGCGGCGCTCAAGGATGCGCAGGATCGTAAGTTACAGGCTTTGCTGAAGCAAGTTTTTGAAGCAAATGCGTTATCCCTGCAAGCTTCTATATGTGGAGCTTGGGTGGCTCGAGCCTGTTTGCGGTGGGCGCAGCGCATTCAGGTGGACAGCATGGTGGAGGAGACCGAGGAGGCGTCCAGGTTGGAGTCCGGCGCGGCGTATCTGGCTGATATTCATTATGATCTCATCCGCGGCTTAGCAAAGAGTATGGCTTCGGTAGTAGCGGGTAGGAGGTGTCTGTGGCTGCGGAATTGGGCAGCGGATAGTTCGTCAAAGGCAAGATTGAGTAAACTTCCTTTCCGTGGCAAGTTGCTGTTTGGTGAGGATTTGGAGAAATTGGTGAAGGACTTAGGAGATTCCAAGGGCGGTAGGTTGCCGAAGGATAAGCAAAAGCAGGGACGGTCTGGACCCGGTCTGCGAGGGCAGCAGCGGGATTTTCGCCGTTTTCGGAACCCGAGGTTTAATCAGGGACAGCGAGGATGGTTTCCTTCACGCGGGCAAGGTTTTCGGGGGTTTCGAGGGGCAAGCAGGGGTTTCACACCTGCTGCCTCTTCCTCCACTTTCAGAAAGCCACAATGAAGTCAGGGGGGTCCAGGTGGGGCTGGTTCCCGTAGGAGGTTGTTTGCGGAAATTTTACCCTGCCTGAGCCCGACTCACTTCCGACTGGTGGGTGTTGGAGGTGATTCGAGAGGGTTACGCATTGGAGTTGCAGCGACCGGTGCGCGATTCTTTCGTTCAGTCCCCGTGCAAGGCGAGTGCGAAGCTCCAGGCAGTGCAAGAAACGGTACAGCGACTTTTGGATCTCAGGGCGGTGGTACCGGTTCCTGCCGACCAGTTAGGCAGCGGTCGATACTCAATTTATTTTGTGGTGCCAAAGAAAGAAGGCTCGTGGCGCCCCATTCTAGACCTCAAGAAGGTAAATCGCTGTCTTCGCGTATCGCATTTTTGAATGGAAACCCTCAGGTCAGTTATTGTAGCAGTCCAAAAAGGGGAGTTTTTGACATCCTTAGACCTGTCGGAGGCATACCTTCACATTCCAATAAGGCGGGAACATCAGAAATTCCTCAGGTTTGCTGTGCCTATGGGGCATTACCAGTTTCAAGCTCTTCCCTTTGGTCTGGCAACGGCAACTTGCACATTTACCAAGGTGATGGTGGTCGTAGCAGCGGCTCTGCAAAAGGACGGCGTCCTGGTGCATCTGTATCTAGACGACTGGTTGATACGGGCCAAGTCCCGAGCGGAGAGTGTGGCTGCTACGGACAAGGTGGTGTCGTTGCTTCAGAGCCTCGGTTGGGTGGTCAACGTAGCGAATAGCAAGTTGGAACCGTCTCAGAACCTGGAATATCTCGGGGGACGTTTTGACGCGAGGGTTGGCTGCATCTTTCTCCCTCAGCAGCGCAGGCTCACGCTTCGGCGGTTGATCACTCGATTTCTCAGCATTCGCTGTCCCACTGCCTGGGAGTATCTTCGGGTGTTAGGGACCATGGCGGCGACGCTGGAGTTGGTACCGTGGGCGCGGGCCCACATGAGACCGTTACAGCGGGCATTGTTGAGAAGGTGGTCGCATCAGAGGGATTCCCTGTCTCGGAGGTTGGTCTGTCCACCACAGACTCGTCAAGCCCTGCATTGGTGGTTGCTTCCGGGGAACTTGGAGCAAGGCATGTCATTGGAAGCTCCGGCCTGGATACCGTTGACCACAGATGCCAGTCTTCAGGACTGGAGCACCCATTGCCAGGGTCGGATTGCCCAAGGGGAGTGGTCAGTCCATGAAAAGGCTTGGTCAATGAACAGGTTGGAGTTGAGGGCAATAACATTAGCGCTAAGAGAGTTTCGCCCATTTCTTCAAAGGCAGGCCGTGCGCGTATTCTCGGACAATGCGATGGCGGTGGCTTACATAAACCGGCAGGGGGGCACCAGCAGTATGGTGCTGGAGTCCGAGGCAGACGGTTTGTTCGAATGGGCAGAGAAAAATCTGGTAGCAGTGTCGGCAGCGCATGTCGCGGGGGTGGACAATGTGCAAGCCTATTTCCTGAGTCGCGTGAGGGTAGACCCGGGGGAATGGGTTCTACATCCGGACGTTTTCGCAATGCTGGTGCAGCGCTGGGGGACGCCGGTCAGGGATCTTATGGTGACCTTTCAGTCGGCAAAGGTCAGTCGGTTCTTCAGCAGGAGAAGGGAGAGGATGTCCGAGGGGCTAGATGCCCTGATTCAAGAGTGGCCGCAAGAGCGTCTTCTGTACGTGTTTACTCCGTGGGTACTAATCGGGAGAGTAGTACAGCGCATCGAGCGTCACAAGGGCCGAGTGCTCCTCATTGCTCCTGTTTGGCCTCGATGGCCGTGGTACGCAGACTTGGTTCGACTCTTGATAGCGGATTCCTGGAAACTGCCAGTGCGGACGGACCTGTTGTCTCAGGGACCTCTGTTCATGCCTAAAGTGGATCGATTCTCACTTATGGCCTGGCTCTTGAGCGGGCGCAGTTAAAATCCAGGGGGTATTCGGGGGCCGTGATAACAACCCTTCTGAAGGCGAGATGGAGGTCTACTTCTCTGGTGTATATTAGAGTGTGGCGTATTTTTGAATCATGGTGTATGGAAAGGAATGTGGTTCCTTTAAAAGCGTCAATTCCACAAGTGTTGGATTTTTTGCAGGATGGGTTTCAACCCTGTTATAGGAATTTTACTTCATGTATATAGCCTATTTCACGTAAATAGTTCATGTATATAGTTCAACCCCTGTTATCCAAGTTTATACCCCTGTTCGATGTAAAACCAAACAGAATGTGTGTTTTGGTCACTTTGTTATACTGTAAACCACGCTGATGCCGAATAGTGCGGTATATAAGCAACTGTAATAAATAATAAATAAATAAATAAAAAGGGCTTAGCGGCGGCTTCTTTACGGGTTCAGTTGGCGGCTCTGGCCTGTTACAGAGGTAAGGTGCAAGGTCATTCCCTGGGAACTCATGCAGATGTGAAGCGGTTTTTGTGGGCGGCAGTGTTGTTGAGGCCGCCGCGTAGGCGTATGGGATTTGCCGTTGGTATTGGAGGTGTTAGGGAGAGCACCGTTTGAGCCCTTGACGACGTCAATGCTGAAAGATCTGACCCTTAAGGTAGTTTTTCTGGTGGCTATTGCATCGGCGAGGCGAGTGTCGGAGTTGCAGGCGTTGTCTTGTAGAAAGCCTTTCCTGTCCTTCTCGGATTCTAAAGTGGTATTGAGGATAGTGCCCTCCTTTTTGCCCAAGGTAGTTTCGGCGTTTCATGTAAACCAGATGGTGTCGCTGCCAGTTTTCACAGCTCAGCGAAAAGGTCACGTTGCGGATCAACTACATTGTTTGGATGTTAAACGGGCTTTAAAGCAGTATATCGCTCAGACTGCTAGTTTTCGGAAGTCAGACAGATTGTTTGTTCTGTTTGCGGGAGCTAGGTGCGGAGAAGCGGCGTCTAAGGGCTCGATTGCTCGGTGGTTAAAAGAAGCGATAGCGTCGGCATATCTTTTGCGAGGTCGGCAGGTGCCGGGCGAATTGAGGGCTCATTCCACTCGGGCGCAAGCCACCTCTTGGGCGGAGTGTAGCCTGGTTCCAGTGGAAGACATATGTAGGGCAGCGACGTGGTCTTCCTCTCACTCTTTTGTCAAGCATTACCGTCTGGATGTGCAGGCGGAAAGAGATACTCGTTTTGGTGCGGCAGTGCTTCAGGCAGGGCTAGCAGGGCCCTCCCGTTGATTGTTTCACTGCTCTGTTACATCCCCTAGGATTCCGGGACTAGACTGGAGGGATGCTCAGGAAGGTTAAATTAGACTTACCTGCTAATTGTAGTTCCTGTAGGAACTCCAGTCTAGTCCCGGGTCCCGCCCGGAGTGAAGGCTGCTAGAGGGCCTGAAGCGGAGCTGTGATTACAGGTAAGCAAGTTTGTGGTTACCGCTGGGGGCTTAGTGGTACCTGGGGCGGTTACAGTAGGGGTTTGGAGGGGTCCCAGCATGCTCGAGGTGGGGGCGGAGGACCTCCTGGCACGGTTGGTTGGTATCAGTTATGTAAATAGTTGGATCCTTGATCCGTCTTAGCGTGGCAGCTTTGCCTTATTATTGCTCTATATCTACTTACTTGTTGCTCCGGTGAGTCTGCTTTGTCAATAGGTAACTGGTGAGAAGAGGAGCTACCGGGGCTTATATACCAGTGACATCACAGCCATGAAGTTTCTCAGTCTCCAAAGCTGCTGGATGAGGTTGACAACCCCTAGGATTCCGGGACTAGACTGGAGTTCCTACAGGAACTACAATTAGCAGGTAAGTGTAATTTAACCTTAGACGTGATAGGGCAGTAAACCAAGTTTCTGGTGTTACGAGCGTCAGAAGGCTGGACAAAAATGGCATGGCAGGGGGCGATAGGGAGACCATACCGTGGGGATCAAACACATTAGCACATATAGAAGAAATGAGCACAACCACGGCAGAGTCAACGTTCTCTTATTGGTTTATACTGCACTCAGGTTTGTCCTTGGCACGCTGCTTTGTCAGCGCAATGGAGGAGCTCTCCACCTCCGGCGTACAGCACATGTTTAAACACCGACACCCCGATGATGTCACTGGCTTATGCTGCAGTTAGAAAGATGAAATTCAAATAAAGCCCAGCAGCACAGCAAGTTGTAAAACACTGTCAGTAGATCTTCCCAGGCAGCTCAAAGACAGGCAAACCTCAGTCCTTCAGCATACAGCACCAGCACCCCTATGATCCAGGTATCGAGGAAAGCTCCAGATGTCATCATAATACTGTCGGGTGGCTGGTGCCCCTGACAAAAAACAAATCCCTGGTGGCCCAGCACCTCGATCCCCTCACTCACCCATTTAAAACTAACCCTGGTAGCCCAGCAGCCCCCACCCACCCACCCAATTAAAACTAACCCTAGTGGCCCAGAGGCCCCAAACCCCCCACCTCCCTCCCGCTACCTTTACAAAGGATCGGGAGCATTGCCCATGTGCTTCCACTCCTGCTCCACCATCTTGAAAAATGGCGGTGCCTGGCTCTATGTGGTGCATCCTGAGATACACTGGGCAGGGTCATACTGCCATTTAAGGTAGAAAATGCCTTATATGGCAGTCTGGCCCCACTCAGTGCATCCCAGGGGGGCATACTGTCGGGGGGGGGGGGGGCAAACTCAGTGCATACTGTCGGGGGGCATACTCATGATGTTTAATCCACCTCAGACCCAGGCGTAGAGATATTGGTGCTTCAACTGGTTACGTAATCCTCTATGTGTTTCTCTGCATTGTGCGCAGACAATATTAGCATGTAATTTTAATACACACAGTTCATTTGCCTATAATTTAAATATGCTTGGCATTACTGTGTATGCTTGCTTTTCCTTTGCTGTTTATGCATGCGTCAGTCTCTTTTTCTTGCATTTGGCTGTCGGAGTTTCTGCTTATAAGTTGCATTATCTTCGCGCAAAGGGGACATTGGTCTCTCTGCATTGGCTCACGAGAGCTTAAATACAGTTTCAGAAGTAAAAGTGGAGGCTTCCTTAAGGGAACTATTCAAAGTCAACTCAGTTCGGGTCAGAATATTCCAAATGTCCTTTAAGGATATGTCCTTTACTCCTGGGACAGACACAACAGGATCCAGAGACGGTAATATAATAGGTTAGGGAGGGGAAGAAAAGACTCCACCAATCCTGATGAAAGCAATTCCTCAGTCCGATGAAGAGGGAAGAAGGCTGATTGTAACCCCCCAATTAACCTGGAGGGCAATACTAGGCTCCAGAAGGTGCCCAAAACAGCCATGCAGGATCAAACCCGACAAGGGGGAGTCTAGAGGGGGGTGTGGTAAACTGAGCAATGATACAAGATTCTACCGCCAGTAGGAGGTTTAAAGAGAATACACTTTATTTTCAGGATAAACATCCAAGCAAACTGCCCTGGACATTCTTGGGCCTGCAACACACGTAGGGTTACAGACAAACTGTTGCTCTAGGTGTTCCTCAGCTAAAACAGTTCCTTAATTAGTCTTAGCCGCACTGGTCTGCTGGGTGAGAGAACACTGTTCCAGCACAGACAAGTTCTAAGGTAAGAACAAACTGCTTCTTCCCCAAAGTTCCTTCACTCTGTGGCAGAACTCAGTAATACTCTTTCATTCCTCAGCAGCAGGGCAGCATATCCATAAATAAAGTAAACAGCAGCTCTCTATAGCACAAGAGCCCTCCAGCTGGGTAGGAGTCTAACAGCAAGGCTGTATGCATAGCAGCAAACTTAAACCACAGTTCCTAACTTCAGCGGTCTCCATTCAAAGATAAATGGTCACTGCATACTCTAGAGCAGTGTTTTTCAACCTTTTTTGTGCAAAGGCACACTTTTTTCATGAAAAAAATCACGAGGCACACCACCATTAGAAAATGTTAAAAAAATTTACCTCTGTGCCTATATTGACTATATATAAAGTAATTCTCTTGAATAGGAATCAAACACTCACACCAACCCCCCTCCCCTGCTGGTTCCCACCAACCCCCCTCCCCTGCTGGTTCACTCACACCACCCCTCCCCCTCCACTGCTGGTTCACTCACCCACCCCCCTGTCACTTACTCACCCCTCCTGCTGGGTCACTCACTCACTTACCCCCCTCCCCTGATGGTTCACTCACACCATCGCCCCCCCCCCCTTGCTGGTTAACTCACACCACCCCCCCCTCCACTGCTGTTTCACTCACACTCCCCCCCTTGCTGGTTCACACACACTCCCCCCCCCTTGCTGGTTCACTCACACTCCCCCCCCCTTGCTGGTTCACTCACACACACACACCCCCCCCTCTGCCCAAGCCGCTGCTTCTGCTTTGTACAAAGCAGCGGCTGCACTACACTTACATTGAAAAGTAAAGAGAAACTGTGTCAGGAGCCCTCCGGTCATCGCAGAGCCCGAGGAAGTGATGTCATGGGGGCGGGCTCCTCACAGGCTGTCTTTCGTTTTCAAATTAACTTTATTGCAGCTAAAGTTAATTTGAAAAGGAAAGACAGCCTGTGAGGAGCCCGCCCCCATGACATCACTTCCTCGGGCTCTGCATGATCGGAGGGCTCCTGACACAGTTTCTCTTTACTTTTCAATGTAAGTGTAGTGCAGCCGCTGCTCTGTACAAAGCAGAACCAGCGGCTGCACTGCTATAGGGAATCGCGATCGCGTTCGCGCCGCGGACTTCGGCACAAAAGCCGTTTTTTTGCTCTGGCCGCTCCCCCGCTTGCGGCCAGAGCAAAAAAACCGGCTTTTCAATGGCTGGTTTTACAACTGTGCCGGCAGCCGGCCTGGCCATGGAAAAACCGGCCAGGCCGGCTGAAAACCGGCCGGTTGGCAACCCTAATTTGTGAGCCGAGGCCACATGTTACGGATGAAATTGGAATTTTTCCCACGGCACACCAGACAATATCTCACGGCACACTAGTGTGCCGCGGCACAGTGGTTGAAAAACGCTGCTCTAGAGAACCCCGGGCTCCTCCCTCCCTCTCCAGATCCCTTGCTTCCTGGGATAAAGCCTGGAGCCGGGCCACATTCTTCCCAGGCATTCTCCAGCTTTTCCCCTTAAAGGGACAGGGGTTTAAGTTCTTACCAGAGCAATACCCCAGCTGTGCTAAGCTTGGCTGGGGAGTTTCTCTGTGGGGGATGGGGAGTTTTACATACACTCCATCACAGGGGGAATCTGTACTCACAGAGGACACCATATCTTGCTTTTGAGATAGACGTTTTACATGCTGATCCTTGGGGCCAGTCACTTTCGCTAATTTCTTCCCAGCCATTAAACCTTTTCTCTTCCTCTTTGGCCTCATATACTCCGAGGCACGAAATCCATCTCATGTACTCCAGCAAACTTCTTAATGCTACAAAGGGGCTCGAAAGGGGCATAACCTGCCCCTTAGGATACATCTCTTTGGAACATGTCCCACTAACATACACCTGTGACCGCGTCCCGCAGAGGGAGCTAGATATCTTATAGGCCCTCTTCCTGACATCACCGGAGCAGGCTTTACAGATGCCAAAACAGTTGACTGTTCACTCCGGTCAGGACGGTAATCTCCTAATATAAATTTTTCTGAAAGTACAATGATCCCTCTTTATATCAAATTCACAAATTTGCTGACTAAACCTAATGATGTGAACTACAAAAAAGTTTCTTAGGAACTGTCAACTTTACATTTCTCTACATGAATTAAAATCAGCTTCTCCAATTAAGTATGCCACTGTAACCTTTACTTAGACCATTTTACTAAATTTAACTATTTTAAGCATGAATGAAAGTTAACATTAAATAAAAGTCAAAACTGTAGGGATTTTGTGCAACTCCCTCAGAGCATGTGCAATTAATTTTGCCATTGTCTCTTTACAAAACAAATTTAGAGGCTGTTTAGGCAATCAAAGTTAATAATAAAAATACTCACAAAAATGTTTTGTAAAACACTAATAAGACTATGGGGTATGTTTACTAAACCTTCTTAACGTGCGCGCTGTGCAATTATCGCGTGCTAAAGGCACCTTAGCACGCGATAATGGCGCTTTACGGGGTACAAATGTGCCTGAGCGCGCTAACGCGCGCAGAAGCACAAACGAGCGCTGAAGGCGGGGAAAGGCTCCCGGAGGGCGGAGGACGGCTCCCCAGGGGCGGAGAGAAGAGGTCAATGGGTGGAGAGTGGGAGGGGAGAGGCTTCCCGTACACTAACGATGTGAAATCTGAGGCCAAAGCTAACGCAAGAGAAAACCTCGCGTTAGAGCTGATTTAAAGGGAAAAGAAACCATTTCTGTCAGCAATGTACAACAAAACCAGGGAAACCTACAAAAAGTGATAAGTGTGATACATGTGCACGGAACAAAAGTACAAATAAACATTGAAAAGGACCCCAACAAAATATATAAAAACATAACCAAGCTGAGCAATAGTGATAGTAATGGGAAACATCAAAAAACACTCCCAAGAAAGCCCCCAAAAAAAGATATGAATTTTGGAAGGGTCTACGCTCCGTCCCCATACAAGGTGAATGATCCCACAGTGAAATAGCACTGATCAGGGTTTCCCTCTCCATTGGACAGGTTTCCTATGGCATGCACATGTTCCACAAACAGCAGGGTGGGCATGTCGGAATGGGCAACTGGACAGATGCTGGGAAAGGGGATACAGAGGGCTGCAGGCAGCACATGCTGTGGTGCAGCTGGGGCACAGTGCGGACTAGGCAGATGCCTAGGTGGCACTTAGGAATGCTGAAACTGTACAGCAGCCAGACAGCAACTGATGAGGGCCCAACATGGGCACGAGAGTGTTTATCACAGTGTCACAGGGGATAGTACCCAGCAGGTACCTCCAAGGGCACAGAACATTGGCAGGCGGTGTTGGTGGGAAGCGTGGACGTCTATGCAGGTACCCCTACCCCAGAACACGCACCAGAGGCAGCCGCCTACCTGCACACTGGATGGCTTGAGACTGCACACCACCAGCACCACCAGCAGAAGGGCATGTCAGCATGGTGGCAGAGGGGTATTGGTGGCGGAGGGGGGCAGTGGCAGCTGCCCAGAGCAGACCATGGCCTAGTCCTGTGTAGGTGGGTGCCATGCACTGCAACAGACAGGCCCTGCCAGACAAACAGTCATGGTATCACCAGGGAATGCACTGTCTCTGTGGCAACATGGTGGTGCAGTGCACACAACCAGTGTGTTTGGAGGCAGAAAGTCACAGGGTCAAGTCCCAACTATGGTGCCTGCCAACCCAGTCCCCATATTTTACCCACTACTACAACATGCTAATACAGACAGAACCTTTATTGCAGATGACGTAAACATGCCCAAAACACCTACATTTTACCCTACAGAGCAAAAACACCATAAACAGGCGCATTACCTAGAGCAGAGTCTCCCAAATGCAGTCCTGGATGGCCAAACACCCTTCAGGTTCCATGCTGCCTCTAATAAAGATGCCTGTGCTGCATATCTATGCACCACCCCCATGGTATGCAGATGTATCTCATGCATATTCATGAGGGACAGCATGAAAACCCAAACAGTGTTTGGCACACCAGGACTGGAGTTGGGAACCTCTTCCGTAAAGCAGCAGCCAACAGGGGCAGACACACCCACACCCACAGGCTCCATTAGCCAATGCCTCCTGGAGAGGCAGGACATTGGGCCCTGCGTGCATCTCCCAATACTAGCACTTGCATACCTTAGCAATGCCAGCCTACACCTGGGAATACGGTACACAGCTATCAAACGTTTGCTATGATTACTGGCAGATAGCAATTCCTACGTTAAGCACAGTTTGCTGATTGAGCTCCATCATAGCAACCTTTCTGATGTCTGTGGAGTGTGCTTCAGGTCTGGTCTCTGACAGTGCTTACCACCCTGGGGAGTGACCCCCACCAGTATTGCATACCATATCCATGCCTGCACTGTGCCCAGGACTGGTGTGGTGGCCAGGGCTGCTACACACCTCTATAGTAGCACAATGCTGGCATAGGTGTGGGAGTGTGTGTCTGTCTATCCAGTGTGTGGTGGCTGCAAACACCCTCCACAGCCCACACTGCCAGCACTGTTGCCAGTATTGGCTTGCCAATGTGCATTATGAGGAGCAAGGTACCATGGGTATAGCCCGGACAGGGTGGCCTCTGCACAGGGCATAGGGCACTGGCTGGGATATTGTAGTGCTCGGCCACCACCTGCACAGACAGGGTGTTCACAGCATGTTCTGCTGGGAGATCACTCTCACCCTGACTGAGCAGTGACCTTGGCATGGCTAGGTTCCCCCATAGTGCCATATAGTCTTTCTTTTATGTGATATTTATGGGTTCCCTTTTGGGGCCCAATCACTGACTTATCTGCTTGGTGTGTATGCTGACATCCCAGTTCTGGGTGCATGCATTTCCATCAGGAACATGCACTATGGACTAGCTGGCAGACTGTCTGCAGCTGGTATGTGTCTTGATGGAGCGCCTTGCAGGGTGCTGCGGTTGAAGGCTTGTTGCAGGAGAATATCAGATAGTGGTGAGGTGCAGCTTAGCATATCCAGGCCTAATGTCTGTCTGCTATTGCGTTATGGATGTGTACAGAGCTGCATTGACTGCCCTTTAGGGTGTCGGTTCCCCAGCAGGACTGGGGTTGATGGTCCCCTCTACTGTCACCATTGCAGGGAGGTAGAATGTGGATCTGTTGGTGGGAGACCCTGTTTACCACCCTCAGCCCTGGGAGGAGGGTGGTGGTACATAATCCTCCTAGGGGTCCATAGGGGCTAAACCTGACTGAGATATACAGATATATCCAAGGTGTGTCTGCAGAAACTACCTATCTCACATAGTAGCACTGCTGGGGACCTGCAGCATGGCTTATCTCTGCTGTGGACCTGGTACTGGGCGCCCCACCTCACCCTCAGGGTGAGTGCAGTACCTGCACAATGTGACGGCGTGTAGGTACTCTGTGCCAGTACCACACACGGTCAGTTCCCCCTACCAGGCCGAGGTGCTGTTGGGGTGCACATCCCATCTTGTGATCATCTGCTGATTAGCATGTGCAGTGCATCATGGGTATGGGTGGGTTAACCCTATCCTGGTGACCACAGCAGATTGTTTGTGTGGTGACGTGCAGTCCTTCTGCAGCCAGCCAGGGTTTTGCTAGCGGCTATGGAGCTGTAGCCCACTGGTTACTTCACTACTTCTGGAGCCAGAGGTCATGGGTTCAAACCCACAATAGGGGTTATTTGATAGGGCTGTCCAAAGCATTGTCTTTTTTTAATGTACATTAGTGCTGCCAGCAAAACACCCTCAGGGTACTGTAACCATAAGGTGCCTCAGAAGGCGCCCTATAAGGCGCCTTATAGGGCACCCTATAAAGCACCTTCTGAGGCACCTTATGGTTACAGTCCGTATAAGGTGTCCTATGGAGCGCCTTATAGGGTGCCCTATAGGGGACATTATAGGGTGCCATGGTGGACAGTGCACTTTATAAATGTGCCCTATGGGGTGCCTTATAGGGTGCCTTATGCGGCACCTTAGGTTACGGCACGTGAGGGTGTGTTTGCTGGCAGCAATAATTAAAATGCTTCAGGAAACAATACTTACATGTCAAAGCCGATGCCTCAGCCAGCCTTATGTATTAGGCACACTGGGGGATTGAACTCATTACCCCTGTATCATCAGTCAGTGTATTAACCATTGTGCTATACTTCTGTTTCTATGTTTGGATGTCTGTGGGCTACTTAAGATTACCGCGTGGTAACGCGCTTAGCGGCGCTTTGCCTGATAATGTGCGCAGCAGCACGCGTTATCGTGCGCTAATCCCGTTTTACTACTTTAAACTGAAACGCCCACTCCTTATATGGCATCCTGCACACTAACGCTGGGCGCACATTAAGAAGGTTTAGTAAACATACCCCCATGTTTTGACTGAAAGGTATCTTAATGAAATTGTTTCATAATGTCAAAAAATTCTTATAATAGCACAAACAAATACATAAAGTAATTTCCAGGAGGCGTGTTCTGGTTAAGTGCGGTCAAGTTGATGTTAACTCATGGTGACCCAAGGAATAGATGGCCTTAGTGAGGCAGTTAATTGCTAATAAAGTAGGTATACAGCTGCTGTTGTTGTATCAATCCATCATATTGCTGGTCTTCCACTTTTCTGTTGATCTTCAACCTTACCAAGCAAGATACCTTTCTTTAATGATCTTTCTCTTCGCATGATGTGTCCAAAGAATGAAAGTCGAAGTCTGGTTATTTGAGCTTCTACTACAACTATTACTACTATATTGCTAATGGGGGCTATACATTTCAATCAAAGGTAAGAGTTTGTGGCTTTATAAATTACTAGCTCTCTGCCTGAGAGCTCTTAAAAGGGTTTTAGTACATTTTTAAAACAAAGTTGCATTCTTTTTGGAGCTTTAGTCTAAAAGGGAAACATTTTATTTAGTGGGGTAGGTTTAAAACTCTGCTTTAGTATCTTTCTCACCTCTTTGATACTTTGGTAGTCTCTCTCTTTTGCTTTAACAGATACCTAAGCCACACCGACTGAACAGTGGCTGGGAAAAATCATATTGCCAAAGCTGTTGCCCCCATTACAGCTTCTGCCTCTGTTCAGACAGATGTCCCAATGCCAACTGAAGGACGGTTCCATGTGCAGAATGCCTAAATGCAGAGGCTCTCGGGAAACAAGTGGAGGAACTCAGAAAGGAAGTGATGAGGCTGAGAAACATTCAAGACAGTGAGAGGTACATTGATGAAATAATTCTTGCAATATCCAAGCTCTCTAGCAGAGGAGAAGATGGGAGCCTACAGAATGATGAAGGTTGGACGCAAGTCGCCAGGGCCTGAAAAATCACCAATCCAACTTCTCCAACCCTTAAAGGGAAGAACCATTGTGCAGCCCTGGAAGTGGGGGAGATGAAAGCATCCCTGGAAAGGGAAGAACCGGAGCTCGAGCATTCCAAAGTTGCAGAATCAGTGACCACAAGGAAGCGAAGGGTTGGTGACTCTGAGGGGTAGTGAAGCGTCCATCTGCTCACCAGATGGCGTCTGAGGGGTAGTGAGGCATCCAAGGAAGCGAAGGGTTGGTGGTTGGTGACTCTGAGGGGTAGTGAGGCATCCATCTGCTCACCAGACTTGATGTCCAGAGAGGTATGCTGTCTACCAGGTGCCAAAATCTGAGATGTTACAGAGAGTTTTCCAAAACTCATCAATCCCACTGACTATTGTCCAATGTTGTTAATCCATGTCAACACAAATGATACTGCCAGGTATCCCTCTGAGCGTATCAAAAGTAACTTCATGGCTCTGGGACAGAGGGTGAAGCACATAGGGGCACAGGTGGTGTTCTCTTCAATCCTCCCTGTTGAGGGTAAAGACCAAGGCAGAGAAGCTCACATCTTGGAGATGAATGCATGGCTGTATGGATAGTGTCATCAAGAGCGTTTTGGTTTCCTGGATCATGAGATGCTGTTTCAAGGGTTGCAGAGCAGAGATGGCATCCATCTGTCCAAGAAAGGTTGACATGTCTTCAGTAGCAGACTGGCTAATCTACTGAAGAGGGCTTTAAACTAGATTCATTGGGGATGGGTGAAGAAAGCCCCCAAGTAAGTGAATGCTCTCAGGTAAGTGAAACATTAAATACCTTTATGGAAATGGGTAAAAGGGACAACCTATGGAAAGCAGTGTGTATAAATGCCTGTTAAGGTCTCACATGTTGAAGCCTTAATGGGAGAGGCTGACTTGGATTTAGTGGAAGTTACAGAATTATGGTTCACAGAAAACCATGACTGGGATGTAACTATACCAGGCTATATTCAGAAAGGACAGGGTAGGAAGAAGGGGAGGAGGAGTGGCACTATACGTAAAAAATAATATTAAAGCTTTGGAACTACAGAGCTTAAAAGGGAGAGAGGAGGCACTTTGGGTGAAACTAGAAAGAGGGAAAGAGAAATGTATTTGCATTGGCATGGTATACAGACCTCCCTCACAGGAGGAAGAGGTGGACAGAGAGTTAATTGAAGACATATGCAACATTGCTAGGGGGAAGTGCCACTGATAGAGGATTTCAATATACCAGACGTTGATTGGCACATTCCTGCTGCAGTATCATCTAGAAGTAAGGTGATTCTGGATTTTCTACAGGGAGAACTATTCAGGCAACTGGTAACAGAACCCACACATGAAGTGGCCATGCTGGGCTTGGTGCTTACCAATGGTGAAAGTCTTTATGATGTTATAATGGGAGATCATTTTGCATCCAGTGATCACCAGATGGTGCAGTTCAGTATTAGGACTAGGGCTGTTAAAATCCATTCAAAAGCAAGGGCTTAGACTTTAGGAAAACTAACTTTGCCAAGATGGGCCAATACCTCAAGGAGTCGTTAGCGCGATGGGAACAGCTTGGGGGTGTGTAGAAAAACAGTGAGCAAAACTGAAAGGGGATATATTAAGGGCAACCAACCTTTTTGTTAAACTGGTAAATAAAGGTAAAAGGTAAAGGAGACCACAATGGTTTTTGAAAGAAGTACCTGAAAAGGTGAAGAAAAAGAGGGAGGCCTTCATGAAATACAAGAGATCACAGAGAGAGGAGGACAGGCATCTATATTTGGAAAAACTTAGAGAAGCTAACAAAGTAGTCAGGAAAGCAAAGATTAAAAAAGAGGAGGAAATAACCAATGCAGTAAAATGGGGGGGATAATACATTTTTCAGATATGTTAGTGAGAAGAGGAAGGGCAAAAGTGGAATTGTCAGACTCAAGGGTGAAGGGGGGGAATATGTAGAAACTGATGAGGATAAAGCGGAATTGCTTCACAAATATTTTTATTCTGTGTTCACAGATGAAGAATCAGGAGTAGGATCTCAGAAAACACCCACAAACAGGAACAGAAGCGAGGGACATCCTAAACAATTTTCAGAAGACTGTGTTTGTGAAAAACCAGCTAAACTTAAAATAGACACAGCGATTGGACTGGATGGGATACAGCCTAGAATACCGAGGCAACTTAGGGACGCTTAGCAGCTCCACTGACTGACCTTTTCAATGCCTCATTGGAGTCGGGAGTGATGCCAAAGGACTGGAGAGAGCACAGGTGGTCCCTTTACATAAAAGCAGAAGTAAGGATGTGGTTGAAAACTACAGGCCGGTTAGTTACATAAGAACATAAGAAGATATGCCATACTGGGTCAGACCAAGGTCCATCAAGCCCAGTATTCTGTTTCCAACAGTGGCCAATCTAGGTCATATGTACCTAGCAGTTTGCCCAAGAGACACAGGTTCCACAATGCTTGTATTGGTTCTAGCATTGATATGCTGGGTCCCTTCTTAATAATGGTTTATGGACCTTTCCTCCAGGAACTTGTCCAAACCTTTTTTAAACCCAGCTACACTAACAGCCTTTACTACATCCTCTGGTAACAAATTCCAGAGTTTGATTACATGTTCAACTTTGTTCAACTTTAGTGGTGAGTAAATTATTGGAAACGCTGCTGAAAGAGAAAATAGTGAGGTTTCTGGAGTCCAGCGGATTACAGGATCCGAGGCAGCATGGATTCACCAGAGGCAGGTCTTGTCAGAGAAATCTGATTGCTTTCTTTGACTGGGTGACCAGGGAGTTGGACCGAGAGAGAAAGCCCTAGATGTGGTGTATTTAGATTTCAGTAAAGCCTTTGACACCGTTCCTCACAGGTGACTTATAAACAAACTGAGCACCCTAGGGATGGATCCTAAAGTTACTGCTTGGGTTAGAAATTGGTTGGGTGGGAGGCGACAAATGATACAGGCAAATGGAGCTCACTCTGAGGAGAAGGAGTTGCCAGTATTATGCCCCAGGGATCTGTCCTTGATCCGATTCTTTTTAACATCTTTGTTAGTGATATAGAGGAAGGGCTGTCGGGTAAGGTTTGCCTCTTTGTAGATGATACCAAAATCTGCAATAGAGTAGACACCCAGGAAGGCGTAGATAACATGAGGAGGGATCTAGCTAAGCTTGAAGAATGGTCTAGAATTTGGCAGCTGGGATTTAATATTAAAAAATGTAAGGTCATGCATTTGGACTGCAGCAATCCAAGGGAGCAATATAGTATAGGGGGAAAGTACTTTTGTCCACTAAAGAAGAGCGGGACCTAGGCGTGGTTGTGTCTGATGATCTTAAAGTAGCTAAACAGGTAGAAAGGTGACGGCAAAAGCTAGAAGGATGCTTGGGTGCATACGGAGAGGAATGGCTAGCAGAAAAAAGGAGGTGATAATGCCTCCGTATAAGTCTTTGGTGTGACCTCATTTGGAGTATAGTGTGCAATTCTGGAGACCGCACCTACAAAAGGATGTGAACAGGATGGAGTCGGTGCAGAGGGTGGCTACTAAAATGGTTAGTGGTCTTCATTATAAAGCATATGAGGACAGACTTAAGGATCTTAATATGTACACCTTAGAGGAAAGGCGGGATAGAGGTGATATTATTGAGATGTTTAAATACCTCCGTGGCATAAATGTTCAGGGAGAGAGCCTCTTTCAATTGAAAGCAAGTTCTGCGACGAGGGGACATGGGATGAGGGTGAAGGGAGATAGATTCAGGAGTGATATGCGGAAATATTTCTTTACGGAAAGAGTAGTGGATCCGTGGAATAGTCTCCCAGTGGAGGTGGTAGAGATGAGGACAGTAACGGAATTCAAAAAAGCATGGGACAAACACAGAGGATCTCTAAAGGAAAAAGGGGACTGTTGTAGTTATTGATATGGAAGGAGAGACTAGATAGGCCATGTGGTCTTTTTCTGTCGTCACATTTCTATGTTTACTACTAGTCATTTGTATACTACTGCAAAACGTACACAGCACTGTACATATTGATGACCACTATGCTTCACTATGCTCTTTGTACCCCTTTGACATTCTGATGCTAGCTTGTAGCACTTATCCTGCCACTGTCTGTACTCCTTGCCCCTCTTCTTGTGTCCCGGGGGAGGAGAGGGCTGTGACACTTGATGGACTGTAGTGCTGTTACAGATGCCTGCCATCAAGTTTGAAGCAAGTTTGATTGAAAGCAGATGGCAAACACAGCTGTTTCATTGCAGAATATTTTCCCCATAGACTTTAATGGGAATGAATCCATGAATGATTTGGGTTGCAAAGATCAACCGAATGGGTATGTTCAGGTGAACAAAATTGCACCCTGATAATCTTTGGTGCCAGTTCAGAGCGAGGGTGGAGTGTGGACATCCTGCCCAACTCTACAGATAGTTGGCAATTATCAGCCGTTATCCATGTAACTATGCAGTTTGATTTAGGACAAAAAAATGGGCTGCCCTCAATTAAACCTCTTAGCTAAAATGATGGTCGACTATTGCACATTTTGCCACCGCCAACTTTAAAAAAAGAAACTAACGATGACCACAAGTGTTTAAATCTGAACTCATTGCTTTTCATGAATTTGCTGCAGTTCAGAGCTGTGGAGACAAAGAAGAAAGGTGACATTTATTTAAGGCAGTGTGAAATTTCTTAAAGCATGCCAGGCACAATTTCTAGTTGTTGATCTAACAAGATCAACAGTCCGGAAATGTCAGTGTCTGGCCTGTGAGTTTCAAAAATGCTCTTGGTGCAGGGATGGGGCAGTTCACCAAAGAAATGAGGCCTCTGCCCTGCCTCGTCCACCCTATAGTGGCAGGCAGATCTTAGCGTACCAGCCACCAAAGAAATGAGAGAGCCTCTGTCACAGCTACCCATGTTGTGGGCACTAGTGGAGAGGACAGGAACTATTCAAGAAGTAGGGGGAGCTTGGTTTGGAGATTGGTTGGAGATTGCAGCCCAAAGGTTGGCAAAGGTAAGACCTCATCACAACAATGCATGATCCAGTAGCTTTTCTCAAAAAAATCACTAGTGATTAGAACTCGAAAGAAGCCCACTCTAGAAATAACCCTAGATTGTTTTGATCCATTGATCTATAAACCAATAATACGTAAACCTTGAGGCACACACACACACACACACACACACACACACACACACACACACACACACACACACACACACTAAGAAAACAGCTTTTGCCTTCAACTCTGGGCTCCTTCATGGTAGTGCACTATACTATCACTAAGCCTTTGTATCTACCCCATTAGAATTAAGCATGTGAGGGTAGAGGCTTCCTGGAACTCCAAGATGCCTCTATGTAGTCCTCTTTACACGGAACAAGGAAACCACAAGTAATATTTACTTATTCAATTGCTGGAGTAATTGGAGTAATACCACTAATTGCATATAAATTACATTTGATTGTGGTAATTTAGAAGCAGTTAGTAGCATTTCATTAAAACAGTGAGTGGTAAGGGCTTTTTCTCTTCCTTCCTTTCAGTTAGGGATTAATGTTAAAGACTGCCATATGATGTTGTTTAGTAGTATGTATACAAAATCTTTTGTGAAGATTTTAATTTGCATACAATAAAAAAACCTTACCGGGGCATGTTAAGAGCCTAAGACTGTCAGTACAGTGGGGAGAGGGAGAGCTGGGTCACATTTGACGTCTCTTATTCTGTATCTTGATTCTGCATTACAAACGATGTCCGCTGACAGTGGGGAAAACCTTGCTGCAAGTGGACGGTTTAGGGTATAACCCCTCCACTCCCCTCCGGACTTAAATCCCCATATGAAAAATACATAAGCAATAAGAATAAACTTGAACAAGGAGACAGTAGTGCAACTTGTATTTTAGTTCAGTGACAGAAACATCTGTTTTCTATTTAATGCATAGTGAGGAATTAAAGAAAGGGAAACATATGTGTGCGCACATGCACACGCATACACACACAACACATACACGCACATACCAGTTTGGAAATATGAGTGCTCTAAGAGTAAAGTGGCCTGTGTATGTGAAATGTCACAGAAAAATTAGATGCTAAGCACATGCCATGGAGCTCAAGCAAAAACGATTTAGGCAAACAGGGTAAATAAACCCTGAAAGGCAAAAAGCTGAAAATCAACCATGCAATAAAATCTGAGAGACAGCAATGAGAAGTAGAGGAAGGGCAGACAATAAATAACTAATGGGAAAAGAAAAGAGAAAGAAAGAGAAAGGCAGAGCGTCTTGGAGATTCATATATACAAATGCTCAAAGAGTTGTTAACAAAGACACTACGGCGCGGGGAGATTTGGATGTGGTTTTATAGCACCTGGGTCTTTGATAGCTTTGCCTGGGACATCATTTTTGGACAAGCATCAATGAAGTAAAATAAATATCATGGGGTCACTCGTACGTGCAAGAATTACATTTATTTTTAGTTCTTCCTTGGGGCAGAGCGGCCCGCTCTCTCGAATGCAGAACTCCCATGATGGCTGGTTTTCTGAAAAGACTTTGCTTTCTTGACAGAAGAAACAAAATTCAACTCAAAACATAAGGGACCCGAAATGAGCTAGTTCCAATTCAGTACTCACACGTAGCTGGTTCAGCAGTGCAAAAGCCTAGTAACAGCAGGGATACAAAAACACCTCACAACAGTTCACCTTTCACACTTATTTCTGGTACCGGTAATTTATACAAGTTAAGTCATAGTAATATAGGGGTATGTTTACTAAACGGCTTTAAGGGAGCCAGTGTGCCATTAACACCTATTATCGGCACCCTGGTGCCCTTAATGCAGCAAAAAAGCCACTTTAATGGGTGTTTAAGGCTCCAGCAGTGTTAAGTGTGCAGTAGGCAGAGAGTGGGCGTTAATGGCATGTGCTTCCTTAACACTGGTTGCGCAACATGCCCAAAAGCCGTTTAACGCTGGGAACCCTAACGCCAAGTAAAACCTCATGGAAAGAGTGTATTTAGAGCCCATTTCAATGTCTGCAATGTGATGCATTGGCAGGTAAGCCCCAGACAGTGATAGCAGTGCTCTATTAGCAGCATCGGCATGATGCAAATGGGAAAAGGAGGTGGCATGTGGGTCATGCAGTGGGGGTTGCTGGTGCACAGGGAGGACCAGGCAGCTGCCCAGGTGACACATAAGAACATAACAACAGAAGAACATATGATATTCCAGACTGGATCAGAGCAAGGTCCATAATGTCCAGTATCCTGTGCCCAAGAGTGGCCAATCTAGGTCACAAGTACCTAGCAGTTTCCCCAAAAGACACAGGTTGCACAATGCCATGGATTTCCTGGGTCTCCTTGAATGCCGAGTTATGGATATTTCCTCCAGGAACCTGTCCAAACCTTTTTGAAACCCAGCTACATAAACAGCTTTTACTACATCCTCCGGTAATGAAATCCAGAGTTCAATTACTCGTTGATTGACAAAATATTTGCTCTTATTAGTCTTAAATGGGTTACACTGTAGCGTCATTACACGTCCCCTGGTCTTTCTACATTTTGATGGCTTAAACAATCGATCCACATGTACCCGTTCCACTCCATTCATTTCTTTATTGAACTCTATCATGTCTCCCCTCAGCCATCTCTTCTCTAGGTTGAAGAGCCCTAACCTTTTTAGCCTCTCCTCATAGGGGTATCCTTCCATCTGCAGTACCATCTGTGATGCCCAGCATGATGCCACAGTGACAGTGGTGGCACAAAGACATGCTGCTGCTGAGTAAAGGAGATGTGCCACATGGGGCAGTCCAAGGGTCCTGGCACCCTAGGCAGAGATCCCAGCTGGCCCCCCTGCCGCCGCTGAACCCAGCTATGGAGGAAGAGGCCGATGGCACCAGCAGCTGTAGCCCTCTAGGTAGTTGCAACATGCACGTGCCTGGGGAACTGTCATAGCAGTGGCAGACCTTGCACCCTAGGCATCTGTCAAACCCACATATGGAATGGGCTGGGACTGCACACCACCGCCACTGACAGCACACGGGCATGTCAGCACGGTGTGGAGATGTTGGTGGAAGGGGCAGTGGCACCTGCCTGTAGCAGATCAAAACCATGTCCTAGTCCTGTGTGCAGTGCACATTGCAACATGTGCCAGGGTCTGTCTGATGAGAAGCATGTCAGTCCCCATGGCAGTGCTATGGCTCAACATACACATGCAGTATGTATATGAGCAGAGGGTCCCAGGTTCCAGCCTGGGTTGAGGATCAAGTATTAAATGTCCCTGTGGCTAAACTTTCACCTACAGTGCATGTATGGCACAAGCTTGTGCAACCCTCAATTGAGTAGCCAGCAAGGGTATAAACACCCATCAGCCACACAGATAGGCTCCACCATCCACAAGTGGATGGAGAGGCAGGCTGTTAGCACAGGCACACTGAACAGGCATTAATGTCAGAGTGCGCCACTAGTGCCTGAACAATGAGCACAAGTTAACAACAGTTGAGCTGATATGGAGACCAAAGTGGCAGGCAGCAATGCCAACCATCCCCACTTTTGCACAGCACAGCAATGTGAGGTGTGTGTGTGTGTGTGTGTCTCTCCATTGTTCTGTGACTTTCTGCACTTCACTGTGCCTCACATTGCCTAAGCTGTTCCCAGTGTTAGTCTGCAAATGTGCATGACGAGGAGCAGAGGATTGTGGATATGGCCTGAAGCAGAGTGGTTTGGCCAGGATGTGTCTGCCTCAGCGGTAGGCTGAGACATCATAGTGCCCGTCTGACACATACATTAGCTGGGTGGCCACAGCATGTCATGCTGAGAGGGCACTCTCATTCTGACCGAGCAGCGACCATGGCATGGCTATGGCACATAGTGCTAGATAATGTCTGACTCCAGTGATGTGGGTGCAATCTCTGTCTGGGGAGCCCACTCACTGAGTTAATGCTGGTTGTCCATGTAGTTCATCCCAAGATGGGGTACACCTGGTCAATCTCTGCACAGTCCAGTTGCAGTTGGTATGTACATGACTGAAACAGCCCAGTGTGGGCAGCAGGTGCAGTCTGATTGAACTTGCTCTGGTGGACTGTTAGTCCTAGATGGTTGGGACAGCAGTTGTTCCTGGCCTACTCACTGTAGTCATAGCAGGAAAGTAGCAGTGTTCCATGTAGACCTAGAAGCGCGCACATGCTCCCCCCCCCCCCCCCCAGCATTTGGCATCCATGGAAATGGCTTTATAACACTGGGCCCTGACATGCACTGTTCTAGGAGGATCTATGTCCAACAGGAGTAGGACACAGGGCCCAGTTCTAACTGGCACCTATAGCATGCTGGAATTGTGCAGGAAACAAGGTGCTTAGCATAACACACTGCAAACAATACCTGCCACACACTAACAATGATGTGGATCTCCAGCACGGCTGACAAAGACCAGCTTTAGCAGTTCAAGTGCTGGGGACCAGGTGCTGTGCACCCATATTCACCCTTAGGGTGATTGCTAAAACTGCTCAGTAGCACACACTGTCAGAATACTGGGCTTGATGGACCTTGGTCTGACCCAGTATGGCATATCTTATGTTCTTATGTTCTTATGCACCATACTGAGCTGATGTGATGGATCAATCCATTCTCCATTTGGTGATCAGCTGCAGACTGCTTTTCTGTATATGCAGTGCATCATGAGTACTGGAGGGGGCTAACCTATACCAGCACACACAGCAGTTTAGGCAGAGACCTGCAGGCTATTTAAATCCAGACATTGCATTGTAGAAAGGTATGGAGATGTAGCATATTGATTAGTGAAATATCCATATAAACGGCAGACAAGGATTTGATTCCCCACTTGTTTCTTTTGCGCCTGTGGGTTACTCAGGTCATATCCCTGCCTGTAACAGTCCAGGCTCTGCTGTGACTTGCAGACACTCATCCTTCTACTTTACATAAGAACATAAGATATGCCATACTGGGTCAGACCAAGGTCCATCAAGCCCAGTATCCTGTTTCCAACAGTGGCCAATCTAGGTCATACATACCTAGCAGTTTCCCAAAAAGACACAGGTTCCACAATGCTTGTATTGGGTCAAGCATTGATATCCTGGGTCCCTTCTTAATAATGTTTTATGGACCTTTCCTCCAGGAACTTGTCCAAACATTTTTAAACCCAGCTAAACTAACAGCCTTTACTACATACTCCGGTAACAAATTCCAGAGTTTGATTGCATGTTGAGTGAAAAAATATATTTTTATTAGTCTTAAATAGTTTACCCTGTAGCTTCATTTCATGTCCCCTAGTCTTTATATATTCTCATAACGTAAACAATCGATCTACGTTTACCCGTTCCACTCCGTTCATTAATTTATAGACTTCTATCATATGTGGTAGGGAGGTTCTGGAGGCTAAATTTAGGCTTTTAGGTAGGAAGTTGAAATCCAGAACTTCCAGGGTAGCGTTCTCCGAAATGCTTCCTGTTCCACGTGCAGGACCCAAAAGGCAGACAGAGCTTCGGAGTCTCAATGTGTGGATGAGACAATGGTGCAGAGATGAGGGGTTTGGATTTGTTAGGAACTGGGGTACATTCAGGGGAAAGGAAGGGCTCTTCCAAAGGGATGGGCTTCACCTTAACCGGGATGGAACCAGGCTGCTGGCATTAACCTTTAAAAAGGAGATAGAGCAGCTTTTAAACTAGATAATAGGGTAAAGCCGACAGTCGCCCAAGAACAGATGGTTCGGAAGAATGTATCCTTGAAGGATACTACCAAAAGCAGAGAGGTTCCAAAAAAGAGTAAAGTAGCCCAAATGCCCTCGAGTATGGAGCAGACAGAGCTTAAAAAGATCCCAAGTTAACCATGTCTACCAATAGCCAAATTAATATGAATAAAATACAGTCTCTAAAATGCTTGTATGCAAAAGCTAGAAGTCTAAAAAATAAGATGGGAGAGTTAGAATATATAGCATTAAATGAGAGGTTAGATGTGATTGGAATATCAGAGACATGGTGGAAGGAGGACAACCAGTGGGACACTGTGATACCTGGGTACAAACTATATCATAATGATAGAGCTGATCAAATTGGTGGAGGGGTCGCGCTCTATGTTAGAGAGGGCATTGAGTAAGAAAGGATTAAAGTTTTGCAGGAAACAAAATTTGCTGTAGAATCTCTATGGATTGAAATTCCATGTAAAAAGGGGAAGGCGATGGCGGTGGGGGTGTACTATCGACCGCCTGGCCAGAATGAACAAATGGATGATGAAATGCTCAAAGAAATCAAGGAAGCTAACAAAAGTTACAGCGCGGTAATAATAATGGGCGATTTCAATTACCCCGGTATCGACTGGGTCAGTGTCACGGCAGTACAGGATAGGGAGATAAAGTTCCTAGATGACATAAATGACTGCTTCTTGGAGCAGCTGGTCCATGAATCGATGAGAGGGGAAGCCATATTAGACCTAGTCCTTAGTGGAACACCAGATCTAGTGCAAGAGATAAGGGTGTTGGGGCCACTTGGCACTAGTGATCATAGCATGATCGCCTTTGATTTAATTAGTGGAGGAGGGATAGTAAGGAAATCCACAGTACTACCTTTTAACTTTCGAAAGGGAGACTATGATAAAATGCGGAAAATAGTTAAGAAAAAACTAAAATAAAACAAAATAAAACTAAAATAAAGCAAAAGATATTATAATGCCTCTATACCGTTCCATGGTGAGACCGCACCTTGAATATTGTATGCAATTCTGGTCGCCGTATCTTAAAAAGGATATAGCGTTATTAGAAAAGGTTCAGAGAAGAGCCACCAAAATGGTAAAGGGGATGGAAGGATACTCCTATGAAGAAAGGCTAAAAAGGTTAGGGCTCTTTAACCTGGAAAAGAGACGGCTGAGGGGAGATATGATAGAAGTCTATAAATTAATGAACGGAGTGGAACGGGTAAACGTAGATTGACTGTTTACGTTATCAGAATATAGGAAGACTAGGGGACATGCAATGAAGATACAGGGTAAACTATTTAAGACTAATAAAAGAAAATATTTTTTCACTCAACGTGTAATGAAACTCTAGAATTTGTTACCGGAGGATGTAGTAAAGGCTGTTCGTGTAGTTGGGTTTAAAAAAGGTTTGGACAAGTTCCTGGAGGAAAGGTCCATAAACCATTATTAAGAAGGGACCCAGGATATCAATGCTTGACCTAGTGCAAGCATTGCAGATCCTGTGTCTTTTGGGGAAACTGCTATGTATGTATGACCTAGATTGGCCACTGTTGGAAACAGGATACCGGGCTTGATGGACCTTGGTCTGACCCAGTATGGCATATCTTATGTTCTTATGTTCTTATGTTCTCCCCTCAGCCGTCTCTTTTCCAGGTTAAAGAGCCCTAACCTTTTTAGACTTTCTTCATAGGGGTATCCTTTCATCCCCTTACCCATTTTGCTGGCTCTTCTGTGAACCTTTTCTAATAACGCTATATCCTTTTTAATATACGGCAACCAGAATTGCACACAATATTCAAGGTGCGGTCTCACCATGGAATGATATAGAGGCATTATAATATTCTTTGTTTTATTTTCCAGTCCTTTCCTTATGATACCTAGCATTCTATTTGCTCTCTTGGCCGCCTCTGCACACTGGGTGGAGGCTTTTAACATGTTATCAACAATGACGCCTAAATCTTTTTCCTGGGTGGTGGTTCCTAATGTGGAACCTTGCATCATATAACCATAGTTTGGGTTGTTCTTTCCTAGGTGCATAACTTTGCACTTGTCCACATTAAATTTCATCTGCCATTTTGATGCCCAGTCTTCCAATTTATCAAGATCCTCTTGCAATTTTCCACAATCCTTTTGGGTTTTAACAACTTTAAATAGTTTTGTGTCATCTGCAAATTTGATAACCTCACTCGTTATTCCCTTTTCGAGGTCATTTATGAATATGTCAAAAAGCAGCGGACCCAGCACAGATCCCTGGGGTACACCACTATTCACCTTTCTCCATTGGGAAAATTGGCCATTTAGCCCTGCCCTCTGTTTCTATCTTTTAACCAGTTCCTGATCCATAATAGTACACTGCCTCCTATCCTATGAGTCTTTAGTTTTGCCAAAAGTCTCTGATGAGGGACCTTGTCAAAGGCTTTCTGAAAGTCCAAATATACTATATCAACCGACTCACCTTTGTCTACCTATTTATTCGCACCTTCAAAAATACATAACAGATTAGTAAGACAAGATCTTCCTTGTATAAAGCCATGTTGACTGTCTCCCATTAAGCCATGACTATCTACATGTTCAGCAATTTTGTTCTTTATGATGGTTTCTACCATTTTCCCATTTACTGACGTCAGGCTCACCGGTCTGTAATTTCCCGGATCACCCCTGGAACCCTTTTTAAAAATTGGCATTACATTCGCCATCCTCCAGTCTTCAGGTATTACAGATGATTTTAATGATAGTTTCCAGATTACTAATAGCAGAAAGTGAGCTCATATTTGGGACAAGTAGTCCGTTCTGAGTCATAGGTGGTTTGTTACGAGTCTCCCAGACGAAAAGGCAATTAAGCACCTGTATCCAATTAGCAGTCAGCTGGTGAAGGGAAGAAAACCCCAGTGTGTTTGCAGTAAGGCAGAATAAATCAGAAGAGGCAGAGCTGCAAAGTCATAGGATGGTTTCAGGAGGGGAAGACCTGAGATAGATAGTTTTGTGGCTCAATTGTCAAGCCCTGAATGAAGTACGAACTTGAAAGCTGTTACAGGTTGCGAATTAAGGCAATAAAAAACTGATAGGGTTTGGAGAAACTGCCAGCAGAACAATGTGTTTGCTGTATGAAGGATTCTGATTAGAAGCCATAGAGAAGCATTTGCTTGGTTTTTAAAGTGCCTGGGCAAAAGGCCTGTGCTGGAAAAGACAGGCCTGCTGGAAGAACTAACTATAGTGCCATTAGAAACATACCCTGGTTTAAAGTGTTGCCAGAGGGTTATAGGTGGGCCGGCAAATGTTTTTGATCAGTGGGGTTTTATTTAATACTGCTTTATCTTTTAGTCAAAACAGTTTGCATTGTAACTTAAACTTGGTAATGTACAGTAAACAGGGGCATTGATAACTTGGATTGTTTTGAGGCAATGGAGGGTTAAGTGACTTGCTCAAGGCCACAAGGAGTGCTAGTGACCAAGTTAAAATAACCTCCTGATTAGAATAATGTGAAGGCCAAGGTCTGTGATATGTAAAGGTGAGTTTGTTTTAAAAATTAACCGTGGGTGTACTGGTTAAAGCCCAAGGCTCTAGTTTAGATCATGGAAGATCAGAACAGTTGGGTTTACGGAATATTATTGTTTGTAATTGTACATTGAATTGGGTTGTGTAAGGGGGCCTCCTTTTTGATGTGCAAATTGCTAATTAAAAGCCTATGGTAAAGCAACCAATAAAAGTTGTAAATGAAGCATGTAATCAGTACACCAGTTTCCTGCCTAATCTCTGAAAAGAGATGTTATTGCTAAGTTCCTGATATAGACAGCTAAGCTAGAGGGTCCAGCCCATGTTATCAATAGTGCATATCCCGGATTCAGGTCTCCAGAAACATAGCTCCGAAGACTCAGCCTGCCTGAGTGTGGGGGTCCCAAATTCATATTTCATGAGTGCTGGAGGTCCTCAAATCAGGGATGCTCACAGGATCCTAAACAGAGAATCCACAACTGCTGATGACTAATTTTTTTTTTTTTTAACTTTCATTTACTTCCTATGGAACTTCAAACTCTTGGGTTTAAGTAAAGTTTCAGTGCTAAAACTGAAGTAAAAAAAAAACATCTATTATTTATTTATTTATTTAAATTCTCTTATATACCGCACTATTCAGCATCAGCGCGGTTCACATAGAACACAACATCTCAGTACAGTCAACATGCATGAGTTTACAGATAACAAGGGAAGGAACTTGGATAACAAGGGTAACTGTCTACAAACTATTTACAAGGAAAATATTACTGCATAGATACCAATTACAAGGAGCAGTTACTATGAACATAATCCTTTCTTATAGAGACTCAGACTTGGCATGTTAATTGAGACACCAAGGAACTGTATTTAGTGGGTGGAATCGCTGAGGTCTATGGGTGCCGTTGGCTCTATAAGGTACTTGTTGAAGAGGTGGAATTTGAGAGCTTTCTTAAATTGTGTTAAGCTGTTGATAGCCCGAATGTCAGGAGGTAGTGCATTCCAGTGTCTTGGAGCACAGAGGGTAAAGGCTCTGTTGGCTGTAGAAGAAGTGCAGCTTGTTAAGGCCTTTGGGAGCTTCAGGGAGTTGATGGCCGTGGATCTTCTTGCTCTATTTGGTATAGTAGTGTTAATGAGGGCAGATAAGGATGTGGCGGAGAGTTTATTAAGAGCTTTGAAGGTGAGGAGTAGAGTTTTGAAGACAATTCTAGCCTGGATGGGTAGCCAATGTAATTGAATCAGCAGAGGTGTAATATGATCGGTCCTGGCGGCGGCTCCATGAAGGACCCTTGCTGCGGCGTTCATTGCCAGCTGTAACGGGTTCAGGGTGGATTGAGGAAGACCTTGAAGGATGACATTGGCATAATCGAAGTGGGGTATGATAAGTGCTTGGTAGATTGTCCTGAAATCATTTGGTTCGAGAATGGAGCGTAGGTGTCTCAGTGTACGGATCTTATAGTATATAGTTCTGACTGTGTTTCCTATGTGAGATTTCATATCCAGTCGGTGATCCAGCGTAACTCCCAGGTAACGTATTGAAGGCTTGGATTGCAATTCAGCTTCATTTGTTTTGAGGCCTTGTGGTGGGGTGAAGTTGGGGTTCCTCGTGATGAAGAGGACTTCCGTTTTCTTATGTTGTATACGGAGGTTTTGGGAGAGAAGCCAGTCAGATACTGCGTTGAAACAGTTTATTAGAGGGGAGAGATCTAAAAGATCGGTGGAGAAGGGGGTGTATAGTAGAACATCATCGGCATAAAGCATGCAGTCGACATTAAATGACCGGATGATCTTACAGATTGGCTGCATGTAGATGTTAAATAGAAGGGCAGAAAGTGAGGAGCCCTGTGGGACTCCCTGATCCAGGTGGAAGGGTTCTGAGGTTCTGCCTCCTGAGCGGACATGCTGCCATCTTCCAGATAGGTAGGACCTGCACCATTCAAGCGCTGTTCCAGTGATGCCCTTCTCAATTAGTCTCGCTAAAAGGATTTCGTGATTCACTGAATCGAACGCTGCGGCGATATCCAGAAAGATGAGGGCAAATCCTTGGTGGATGTTATCAATGCCAGTGATAATCTTGCTGAAGAGGATGGTGAGAAGGGTTTCGACTCCATGGTGTTCCCTGAAGCCGTGTTGGCAGGGGTCTAGCGGTGCAGTGGTGTCAATATGGTCTTGTAACTGTCGTTGCACCTCCTTTTCGATAATCTTAGCGAGTAGAGGTATGCTAGAAATGGGTCTGTAGGAATCTACCCTTAGGGGGTCAAGCTTGCAGTTTTTCAACAGAGGTCTAATTGAAGTATGCTTAAGGGCTGAGGGGAATGATCCTGTTGAAAAGGAGAGGTTCATTATATTGGAAATAACTGGGCTGAAGTGGCTGCGAAGCTCCTTGATCCAGAAGGCAGGGCATGGATCAGACTGGGATGTAGTGATGTTGAGGGCTGTGATGATGTCTTCAATTCCTTTCTTAGAGGGGAGAGAGAATGAAGAAAAGGCTCTTGAGGCGTCCTGCACTGAGGTGTTGGTTGTTGTGATGGTTCTGTTGGTCAGGCACATCTTAGATTGTACGTGGGTTGCAAAGTCTTGAGGGTGTATCTCAACTTGAGGCCCAGAGGATGGCTCCTTAGACAGAGACTTAACTAGGTCAAGAGCACTTTCTGCACTGACAATAAATATGTAAGTTTTAAGGAAACCAGCAACCACTTGGCAAAGCACTGTTAAACTGGCTATGGCCTTGCAGATACTAACTCAGGAAAACAAAAGCACTTTGGTGCATACTCAGATCTTGCTTACTATGACTTCAAAGCACAGTGTCTGTTATTCAGCCGGTGTAATGACCCAAGTAAATTAAACACCAGCCATGATGTTTAACTTGTTCCATTTATTCAACAATACAGAATATACATGTAATGCCCCCACTACGCTGGAGCTATGCATTTATTACTACTACTACTTCTATCACTACTTATTGTAACCAGAAGTAAAAAAAAGGAATTTTTACCTGTCTGGGAGGGCTCTGAGGGTCTTCTGGGTGCTTTCTGGTGCTCTGGGGGTTCCTCAGGGACAGAGAAATGGCTACAAGGTTGTTGTTTTTTTGTTGTTGTTATTTAGGCTGCTTTCTGACCCAATGCAGAACTGTTATATGTTCTGACCATACTTTGGGTCAGCAAACATGGCATTCCCCATCATGCCCCTCTGACAACATGGCTTTCTTGCCTCTGCTGCAGCCAATTGCAGGGGGTCAGATACGTTCACCCTGCAGATGTCAGGCCCTTGCTGACATCGGTCATGGTATGATGGTCATACAACCTTCATGGACAGACAACATTTATTTATTTTATTTATTTATTTATTTAACAATTCTTATATACCGTGCTATTTCTCATCAGTGCGGTTTACATCGAAACAATAAACACTTGGACATACAGATAGTCCTACGTTTACATAAAACAGGGATTTGAACATGGATTAACTGGGGAAACTATATACATCTGAGATTTAACATCTCTTTGTGACCTTGAACAGATCACTTAACCACCAATGGCTCAGCTGACTGCAGGTCCATACTGCCCCTGTTAACATCAGACATTGCCAATTGATAGTAAGATGTAGCCTGATGTGACTGCACTGCTACAGCGGTATACCATCAGGCAGTTAACTGCATACAGCTGTAACCTACTTGGACAACATGAGTCATGTCTAACATCATGTCTGTTACTGTACAGCTTTGGCTCCTTTACATCTCTGCAGTACATGCTGACACATTCTACTCCTCGGATATCCACCTGCAGGTCTCAGCTCATGTCCATACGTACCCCATGTGCTCGGTATGGATAACACCTGTGCAGGTGTTATCAGCACATTTGTCTGAGGTATTGTCTGCTGGCTGTGTGGCTAGGACAGGTGTGAGTCCAACATGTCTGGTATCAGGCCTTCCAGGGGGCAATGCAGTACAGATATGTTGGGGATGGCATCTACAGCACATCGGTGCTACGAGACCATACCACCCTCTCCTCCGCCGCCATCCGTCCTTCAGCCCATCCATCCACCTCTGCCGGCTGTGTGCAGTCCTGTCTTCTTGTGCAGGCTGCTATACCATGGCCTACACTGATACTCTTTCCCACAATTTGGGACCACACACACACCTCTCCTGTGCCTGATCTGCTGTCAACACTTCTACTCTGTCCTCCTGTCACTGAATGCATTCTGCCACTTTTGACTTCACTGAGGGACATGTGTTCCACATTCTATGCCACACACTGACATTGTGCCATGTTACTTTGACACCCCCTGTGCATCCATACACCAGCCTCCCACATGCTCATCCACTTTATTGGCTGCCACATAGGGTGCCCACTGGTCTGGCAGATCCATCATCTCCCACCTGTCCCTCTATCCATCACCTTCAGATTATCTTCCCTTGCTGCTCTTTTATCCAGTGTTAGGGATACTGCCATTTTTGGATGTTAAGGTGCCTGCTTGATGCCTTAACCCTGGGAGTACCGATGGGGTCAAAAGTGACCCCATTGCAAGTTTCACATCGCGTATCTCGGAAACTAGTTGTTCAAGAATGCAATCTTTTTATGACTTTTTACATGTCAATATTCTCTTTATATTTAGCCATGAGAGGAATAATTTTCATCCGCTAGGTGACGCTAGTGATGAACTGCACTACAGAGTACCGGTTTGGATCGTGATGCAATCTGCAGTTTTGTGAATTTTTTGATCTGACAAAGGTATTTATCATTAATTATGTATCATTTATTTTTTGTACTCTTATTTTATGAAAATTACACATTTTCTGTAATTGATATCATACATTCTCTCATGATTTCTGATGAAATCTAAAGGCTTTCAGCTCGTTCATCACGATTATTGTACACCTATAGTAAAACTGCTTTGCGTTTTATTCAACTTTATCTTTGTTTATTTATTTTATTTTAGGTTATTGTTTATTATGTCAAAACGAAAGTATTCAGCTGCCCAAGTAAGAGAAATATTGCTGCGAGATGCTGACAGTGATGGCTCTGAGTCGTCTGATGATGCAGCATATTCAGCAAGCGAAGAAGCATATCAGCCAAGTTCGAGCGATAAATCTGATGATGACAGCCATGATTCAGATGGCGACAGCAGTTGGTCGCCAAGTGAATGTGAGACTAATGTTAAGCCGGTAACATCGCCTGCAGCAGAGTCAATTTACAGGTCGAGGCAAAGGTCGAGGCTGTGCTGGACGTTGAAGAAGGCAGGAGTCCTCGGTGTCGGTATCATCTGTGAGGAATCTTAGTTGTGGTCGTAGAGAAGCTAAGAGGTCATCAACTATAAGCACAAATGTTGCCATTGAAGCCTATGTATCTAAGGATGCCACATCATGGAACAGGAAACCTATAAAGCAAGCTGCTGGAAGATACACCAGAGCTAATGTCATGCCCGTACAACAAGGTCCTACAAGGTATGCTGTACGAAATGTTGATGGCCCTCTCGCAGCATTCCACTTGTTCATGAGGAAGAACTTATTGAATGAAATCATGATGTGGACGAGCAAACAAGGAAGACACATTTATGACGACACCTGGAAAGATTTGACAGATGGAGAATTTCAACATTTTCTTGGACTTCTGATCCTCTCAGGCATATACAAGTCACGAAATGAATCCATAGTTCAGTTGTGGAACCTTTAAGATGGTCGTTCTTTTTTCGGCAAAAATATGGCCCGTAACCGTTTTCAGCAAATTTCTTGTGCTCTCAGATTTGATGATGCAACCAACAGACGTGAACAATGAGGCGTGGATAAGCTTACTCCAATCAGACACGTTTTTGATACCTGGGAAGCAACTCTAAGTGACGCCTTTGTTCCTGGTGAAAATGTTACCGTGGATGAGCAGCTGCTTACATTTTGTGGCCGTGTTCCGTTCAGACAATATATTCCCAGCAAACCTGGGAAATATGGCATAAAGCTATGGATGTTGTGTGACAGTGCAACGTCATATGTTCTGCGTCTTCAAGTATATACAGGAAGGGAACGCGGACAAAACAGGGAACAGAATCAGGGTGAAAGGGTTGTGCTGCAACTCACTGAAGGATTGACGCGATCTGGCAGAAATGTTACTGTTGACAATTTCTTCTGCAGTTTATCCCTGTCAAAGAAATTGCTAGAAAAACAAATGACACTTTTGGGGACAATTCGAAAGAACAGAAAAGAATTACCTCCAGAATTTGTAACAGCAAAGGGCTGAGAGGTATTGCCTTTCGCGATGATGCCACTCTGGTTTCCTATTGCCCGAAGAAAGGAAAAGTGGTTGTTCTTCTGAGCAGTTTGCATGATCAAGAAGAAGTAGATAACACACGTCCAGACAAAAAACCACGCATGATCTTGGACTATAATTCTAGTAAAGGTGGAGTAGATACGGCAGATCAAATGTTGTGCACATATACCACAAAACGAATGACAAGACGCTGGCCAGTGACAATCTTCTACAACATGTTGGACATCAGTGCTTTGAACGCCTTCATTGTTTGGATGTCACTAAATTCAGAATGGCAGTCCAAGTCAAAGCACAGACGTTGTCTATTCCTCTTGGAATTAGGAAAGCTGCTGCTTCAGAGTAATTGCAGCGAGACATCTTCCAGCATTGAAGAAGCTGTTGGTGCTGTTTGCAATGTCGGGATCCCAAAGAAAAGGGCAAGGTGTCACTGCTGTTCCAGAGAAAAAGACAAGAAAAGCAACATAGTTTGCACCTCCTGCAAGTGCAATGTTTGCAAAGAACATTCAGAAATTGGGAGGAGAGCACCTTTGCCTGGGAGCAGACGCTGTGTTGCAGCTCGGGGCCAGGAACAGCTGAAACAACTGCAGGCGTGGGGTGGACGACACTGCTCTGGAGGACCCCCCTGCTCTCTACAAAGCCTGACGAGAGCGGGGCTTTAGTGGAGGAGAGCACCTTTGCCTGGGAGCAGACGCTGTGTTGCAGCTCGGGGCCAGGAACAGTTTGAATTTTTCATGGTTAACAATTAAAATTCATCGTGGGGTCATTTATGACCCCAATGGTATTCAGTGTGTGCAAAAAATCTCAGTAATTTCAGGGTTAATACTCGATGTCCCATTACCGCACATTAAATAACACATAGCGCCCTTAACACCGGAACGCCTCCTACATGCCCAGAGCCCTTTTTGCATGGAAACCCCTTTTTGCTGCTGTTAACGCTTGGGAACGCATGCTCCGTTATTGCTGTTTAGTAAATATATCTCAGTCACATAGTATAAGACGGCATATAAAGACCAGTATGGTCCATCTAGTCTGCCCAGTAAGGTGGCTAGAGTGGTTGTAACTGCAGCTCCATGCAAGTCACCCCCCCCCCCCATGCCTGTGTTTACAGTCATACCTGCTGCTCCGTGCAGGTCAGCTCCCTCTATTAAAAGATATTTAAGTTTGCTTTGATTTCATCCTCTTTCTATAAAGGGATCCACTGTGTCTGTCCCATGCCATTTTGAATTCTGACACCTTATTTACCCCCACCATTCCATCAGGAGAGCATTCCATGCATCCACCACCTTTTCGGTGAAAAGGTATTTCCTGATGTTGCTTTTAAGTTTACCGTCTTGCAGCTTCATCATATGCCCTCTAGTTTTACCGCTTCCCCTTCTTTGAAAAAGGTTTGTTTGTTCATTGATACCCTTTAAGTATTCAAAAGTCTGTATCATACCTCCCTGTTCCTCCTCTCCTCTAGTGTATACATATTTAGGTCTTTAAGTCTCTTATACGTCTTCTGGTGCAGGCTCCGAATCATTTTGGTTCCCTTCCTCTGAACAATTTATTTTTATGCCCTTTGTGAGATATGGTCTCCAGAACTGAACACAATACTCCAAGTGAAGCCTTACCATTGACTTGTACAAAGGCATTCATACATTCCCATCCACCCCTCCCTCCAAAAACTACAAAAAACGTGGCAGCCAGCAAACATTATACTTTAACAGATGTTTGCCATGCCATCTCCCGCTGCCTCTCTGTAAAACTGTTCCACAGCAGCTGGAGAAGCAGATCCCACTGCTGGGCCGGTCTCAGGTATCGCAAGACTTTGGCTCTACAGTGGAAGATGCATTAAGGGCCTCCGGCTGCCGTGGAAATTTTACAGGCAAGGAAGTGTCATGCAAACATCTTTTAAATTAAGTATAATGTTTGCTGCACTCTGTGATTGCAGTGGACCCTCTTCCGGTCTGGGCCCCCCTTCCCCGCACTGCAGTGGCTGCTTGGGTAGTATTTACACCTCTGAATTTCTGTATACATTGGCTTAATATGTAGAGCTCTAGCAGGGGATTAGAGGTAGATGTAGATATTATAGAAACATCCTCAGGATGGCACACAGAGGAAAGATCCAACTTGAAGATGGGATCAATCTATGAATGGACAGCCTAGCTGCTGCAGCCGTAAGAAACAGTGAAAAAGTTATTGATGCCCTGCAAGGTGCATTCATCAGGAAGCTAGCTGAAAAACCCACTTGAGAGGCGATAATGCCATTCATCTCATAGTAAGGAAAGAAATACAGTAGAGTTTCAGGAATCATACTCTGTGATTCAATATAGATTTCGTTCTATATTAACCCATTAATGCATGAATTCTACATGTGTTCCTAATACAATATTGCGTGATTGAAGTGTTTTATGAGTGGTTTCATATGACCTGAGGCATAAAAGTTGAAAGGGACACTATGCAGAATTAAGGGGTATGCTTACTAAATGGCAGTAGCGGCTTCCATGCGATATCGGAGCCGTGGCCCCATTGAAGTCAATGGGACCACGGCTTCGATATTTCACAGAAGCCACTACCACCATTTAGTGAACAACCCCCATAGACTAGTGTCCCAAACGTCAGGAGCATTGACTTTTAAGATGTTGAATGATAGTATTGCAGAAGTCAAGCAAGGATCTAAGAACTGAGAAGAGAAGAGAGACTATGGGAAGCAATAAAATGAAGCACTGAAAAGCTAACAAATCACAGTGCAAGGAAGAAGAAAAAGACATCAAGCTAGTTCTCTAACACGGTACTTCTCAACCTATTTTATTTTGTACTCCGCTGTAAAGTTTGCTCAGTCCCGCTGGCACTCTGAACTGAAGTTTGCATGATTTTCCCACTGGCAGCACTTTTTACTTGCGTGTTTAATTTTGCCAGCTTCAGTCTGAGCATGTGTGACCACCAGGTTCTGAAGGATTTCAGGAATCCATACATTCAGGCATCAGCTCGAAGCCAACAGAAAAGGCACCACACAGCTAAGAAGCACTGGTCTCCTCTTGCCAGTGGGGGGAGGGGCGGGCGAGTAAGGCTATTAGGTTTCCGGTGGATGAATCTGGAATGCTTGTTCCCTGTAGCTGCAATTGTGAATCAACACCTAATTTTGGTGAGAGGGGGGTCAATCCAGTGGATCGTTCAATAGGAATTTTTAATTATCTGCTCATACCTAAAAGCAGAGGGCCCGAAACTGAAAGCTATTTACATGGTTTGCAGCTCGGAGGGATATTCCGTGGCACTAATATGGTTAGTGTATTGAATATCTGTGGGTGCCGGGGGTATTATAAGGCGGCACCCACTGCTAACCAAGCAGTGGCGGTATTGAGCCACTGCCCAGTTAGAGACATGTGCTTAAAGTCAGGCACAGTAAACACGGGCCTAACAGCTCCTGTGGAATCTAACTGGGCAGCAACTCAATACTGCTGCTGCCCGGTTAGCTTTGCAGCAATCCAGACAACCTGGATACTCAATGCTGGAGTCCGGATATGGCCCCAGCATGGAATATCTGGGTTTAAGGTTCGGCGGCCCCCGGCACTGAATATTGGACACACAATTTTAAAGTTTTGTTGCCACAAAATATACTTGGGCCCAATACAAAAGCTTTACCATTGCCAGGGAATGTCATGCAAACAGGGCTGGAGCTACCACTAGGCAAACTAGGTAGCCGCTTAGGGTAGTAGCTTCTGGGGGAGGCAGCAAAGAGCAGGTTATTCAAAGCTAAACAGTTGATTCTGACAGCCAGGGGAGCCATACGGCTTTAAGTTTGCCTGGGGTGCCAACATTATGAATCACCTCTATGGCCAGCCCTGCTTGCAAACTAGAAAACCATTTTCCAGAAAAATTTAAATTAGTCAACAAATCCAGCAATTTCCAGCAACTAAATTTTATGTAGGAGATGTATCAAGTCCAGAGACTTTGAACATCGTCCCATGATATTTTACATTGATGAATTCTTACGAGGGGTTTCTAACTTGTGCTTTCTCTTGCTTGTTTTCTGGGTCGGTGTATCTCTTTGGGGCATGTCTAATAAAGGGTGCTAGCTGCAACTATGGGGCAAACGCTGATTTATTGCACTGAAGTACCAGCTAATGCTCGAGAACATCAGATATTACAGGCACTTTTCTGCGATATCTGTTTTTTTGCGCAGTGTAGAGGTGGAGGCATGTGATTGGTGCAGGTAGTAGGTGGTACTAGTTTTGTCAGCCACCACACGATGATATATCAGATGGTGGCTGCCGAAACTGGTCCAATAGTGCCTGTAGTCGTGATCTGTCAGTGTGGTATCGTGGCCCCTTATTATTCAGGATCGCTCTCCTCCCCCCCCCCGAAGCAATAATATTGTCTGTGCCATGGATGTAAATAGAAACATAGAAACATGATGGCAGAAAAAGACCACATGGCCCATTCAGTCAGCCCTTCCATATCAACTACTATAGTCCCTTTTTCCTTTAGAAATCTTCTGTGTTTGTCCCATGCTTTCTTTTTTTTTATTTTTTTTAAATGCTTTATTTTCGTTTTATAACAACAAAGGAAAGGAAGACATACAGCAAAAGACAGATACATAAAATGTAATACATACATCAAAGTAAACCCCTACCACCCCCCTCCCCCCTGCTTCTTCTCTAGAAACTGATCATTCCCGAAGCGGGCGTGTACTTACATTATTGTGTTACAAAACCTAACGGTGATCTGAAACATGATGAGTGCACATTATACAGGCATGTTGGAACAATGAGCAGACTGTACATAATCATTAAGCATCTGCCATTTAGACAAGCAAGAGTGAGTTTGGACATGGGGAATAGCTCTCCGAGGTGTCTGCTCATATTTACTATATAAGCAGACGAGGTTCCACCATTCATTGACAGTAAGTCGAGAGCTATCCTTCCAATTCCTCGTGATTAAGCATATGGCTATACCCAGCATGAAGTCAAGGAGAAAGCGACCCTTCTTAGGAAGAGAGGGGACCTCCGCCACAGAGCGGAGTCCCACGATCTTCCAAGAGAGAGGTTCGTGAAGGTGTAAGATAAATTGAATACAACTCCAAACCCGCCCCCAATAAATCTGTAGTTGAGGACATTCATAAATAACATGAGCAAAGGTTCCCACAGCAGTATGGCAAGACCAACACTGGTCCCTAGCAGTTGTGTTCCATTTGGCTATTTTTTCTGGGGTATAAAAGCATCGGTGTGCAAAAAAGAAGAGAGTTTGGGTAACAGAGGCAGACCGGGAAACCCGCACTACTTTGCTCCAGAAAACGCTCCATTGCACAGGGGTTAAAGTGGTTTGCAGTTCGCGTTCCCAGGCTTGTTGGGCTCTAAATGTGGCCGTGTCTGTACCCTGACATAATATTTTATAAAAGTTAGAGGCTACCCCATGTGTACTGCTAATAGAGTGAACTATCTCTAATAGCCCGTCCTCAGTAGGGGCAGAGGGCGGCATGATTCGAGCACTTTTGAGGCAGTGTTGAAGCTGCATCAATTGAAAGTAGTGTTTCGCTGGTAACGCAAATTCCTTTTGTAAATCAGAGAAGGTTTTCCAACGAGCAGCTGAGAAAAGCTGTTGGGGTGTCCAGATCCCCCTTGAGTACCAGGGTTTCCATGCTATCGTTCTATTTAGGACTTGAATTTTGGGGTTATGCCACAGCGGGAGTCCATCCTGAGGACATACGTTCGGGCCCAGTGAAAAAATGAGAGTGTTAAAGGCCGCAAGAGTATCGACAATCATTGGTGGGTGGCAGGTGTCTACTGGATAGGACATACCGGGGAGATGGGTCAACGGAATTGGGCTACTGAGCTCCTCTTCTATGTCAAGCCAAACTGGTCTGCTGTCTGTTGAGGCATCTAGCCATCGGGCACCTTGCTTAAGTAGGAAGGCTTGATGATATCTAAGAAAATCAGGAAATCTGGTACCCCCTCTTTCTTTTACAGACTGTAGTTTTTGTTTAGCTATCCTTGGTGGCTTGCCCTGCCAAAGATAACGGACGAGAAGGCCCTCAATGTCTTTATAAGTATGTAGCGGGAGTAAACATGGCAGCATTTCTAAAATGTAGTTCACTTTGGGGACTATCATCATTTTCACAGTTTCTAGGCGGCCCCACCAAGTAAGAGATAAGGGAGACCACCGGTTTGTGAGCTCACGAACTTTGGAGACTACCTCTTTGGCATTAAAACTGATAGTGTCTTCTAAAGGAGAACAGTAATGGACCCCGAGATACTTCACCATGCGGGATTGCCAAAGGAAGGGAAAGGCCTGCATGTCAGCCTCATGTACCCAGTGGTTCAGTGGGAATGCTACAGATTTGGTCCAGTTAATTTTATAGCCCGATAATTGTGAGTATCCGTCAATCAGCTCCAAGACAGCTGGAACCGAATCAAGGGATACGAAAAGCATAAGGTCATCTGCATATGCAGAGAGTTTAATCTCTCTATGACTGAAGGGGACACCTCGAATACGTGCGGACTGTCTAATAAGGAGGGCTAGGGGTTCAAGAGCTAGATCAAAGAGCATTGGTGATAGGGGGCAACCTTGACGCGTGCCTCTTTGGAGATTAAATGGCGGAGACTTGATGGCATTTACACAAATGCTGGCGACGGGTTGAGTATACATGACTTGGAGATATCGGAGGAAGCCCTCCCCAAAGCCATACCATCGGAGAACTGCAAATAAGAAGGGCCATTCTAGGCGATCAAAGGCTTTTTCGGCATCCAGGGAAAGACCCACCCATGGATGATCTAAATTGGCAGCACTGGATAGCACATGGCACAAGGTCCGAGCGTTGTCAGCAGTTGATCTGCCGGGTATAAAACCGCATTGGTCGGGGTGAATTAGGGTGGCCATCCTGTCAGATAGCCGGGTGGCCAAGATCGTTGCGAAGATCTTGTAATCGGCATTAAGTAGGGAGATTGGACGGTAGTTGGCGGTTAGCAGCGGGTCTCTGCCTTCTTTCTCAAATACGACAACATTAGCTGCAGAAAAGGATCCCAAAGAGGATGTATCTACCGCAAGGGCAGTAAAATAGAGTTTTAAATAGGGAACTAAATCTGCACTGAACGTTCTGTAGAATTCGGTCGGGAGACCATCGGGCCCCACGGCCTGGCCCGAGGCTGCTCGTTTTAGGGCAGATTGGATCTCTGAAGTAGAGAAGGGTTCATCCATCGCATCCCTATCATCTTCAGAGAGGGTCGGCCGCTGAATGCCAGAAAGCAATCGCTCAAATGTCTCTGGCGAGAACTCACATTCAGATTGATATAGGCGGGTATAGAAATCCCGAAAGAGTTCTACGATGTCGGAGTCTGCGGTCACTATGCCCTCTCCCTGTGGAGCTGGAAGGGCCGCTACGCGTTTGGCTTCTTTTTGACCTTTCAAGGCGTTGGCTAAGAGTCGACCGGCTCGATTGTTTTCACGATAATATGTCCCTCGCTGAAGGGCAATACTCTTAGAAGCTGCAGTTGAGAGGATTGAATTATATTGAAAACGGAGACGCTGCAATCGAATTAATACACATGGATCAGTACGTGAAGTCAGAACTCGTTCGCCTGCTTTTATTTGTTGGTCTAGTATGAGTAGCTGCTGTGTGCGTTGTTTCCGCAGGCGGATTTGATAACTAGTGATCGTTGCTCGAATGGCCGCTTTGAAGCCCTCCCACCAAGCCCAATTCGCAGTATCCTGGGGTAGATTAAAATGGAAGTAATCCTGAATGGCTGCTCGAATTTCTAATTGGAACTCTGGCTGAGTTAACAGGGCTCTATCAAAGAACCAGGCCCCCGAATTCCCTTGAGGTGCAGTAGTGTGTAATTGAAAGGAGATAGCAGCATGATCTGAAATATGTTGGGAGTGAATCTTTGCAGTGTCCACCTGAGGAACTAACAGTTTTGATATTAGAAAGAAGTCTATGCGAGACTGGGATTTATGAGGGGAAGAGAAGAAGGTGAAGTCAAGCTCATTGGGGTGTAGTAACCTCCATAGATCAACTAAAGCAAGATCTTTGATCAGGGAGGTAAGCGTGGTGTGACTCTTGGGGGGACCACTTGTCCTAGGCGGCTGTTTGTCAATCAGGGGATCAAGGACTAGATTGAAATCCCCCCAATTATCAATGAAGTATTAGCAGAGGCCTGCGCAACCTGAGCAATGGTAGCAAAAAAGGCAGGGTCATCCACATTAGGAGCGTAAAGGCATATACATGTAACTTCAAGGCTACCTATCTTGAGGTGAACTCTGGACCATCTACCTTCTGTATCTGAGCTAGTCGCAATAATAGTAGCATGCAAAGATTTCCTAACCAGTATGGCAACCCCACATTTCTTAGAAACGGCTGCGGAGTAGGCGGCCACCATGTAAGGTTTAATATTGAGTTTAAGAGTTTCCTTCGAATTTAAATGCGTTTCTTGGAGAAAAATTAGATCCGCAGCTTCCTGACTTAGGTAGCTTAGGATTTTCTTACGTTTTATCGGATTATTGATTCCTTTTACGTTCAATGAGAAAATCTTACATGGTGCCATCAATCGGTAATAGACATTTTAGGTAAGGGCGCTGGAAAACATACAACATAATCAGAATCTGTGCAACAATGACATAATCACCGAGTATGCTGGCTAATACACCCCATATTGAGAAGTATGTACCATTGTATCTTAGAGAAGAAGCAAAACCCCCAAAGAATATGGCGACCATATGTCTGCGGGAGGAGGCCCTAAAGAGGAAATAGAAAGACATGAAAAAAGAAAAGAAACACCAGAGTCCATAGTTAACACTGTCTCTGATACTCATCGAGGCTACTGTGGGTAGATGGAGTCGGGTCACAGATATCATCAAAAGTAAGGCAGACAAACTGCCCTTGCCAGACTCTTTGCTAGGCTGCGGCAGATCCAATATGGCGGGTACTGCGGATATGAGAATACTTGCAGGAATATTCTGGAAGTCAGCGCATCAAGTCGGCTTCTTTGGAATCCAAAAACTCCGCTAGTAGATCAGGGTCCTCAAATGTTCTTGTCTGATTGTGAAGCGTGACTCGGAGCTTGGCCGGGTACATCAGGCCATAGCGTGCTTGTAGTTGTTGAAGCCTCGGCCGGAATTCCAGAAAGCGCTTTCGGCGGTCGACCGTGGGTTTAGCCAAGTCAGGAAAGAAGGAGATCTTGTGGCTCTCAAACTCCATGGGGCCCTTTGCCCGAGAGGCACTTAGAATTTGCTCCACGTGTTGATATCTCAAAAGTCGAAAAATGATAGGCCGCGGGGTCTTCCTGTTGAGCGTTATGCTTGTGGGTATACGATGAGCGCGATCGATCTCCAAATCTTTGATAAAGGTGATTTTGAGCAGGGAAGGGAGGATTTTGCATAAAAACTCTTTCATGTCTCCCGATTCCGCTCCCTCCGGTATGCCCACGAGTCGTATGTTATTGCGGCGCGCTCTATTATTGCCATCTTCCACTTCTTTCTGCAAGGCCCGCACCTGACATTCAACTTTGTCGAGTTTGGACAACCGGGCCGCATGGGAGTCCAATATGCTCTCCATTTTGTCCTGACGCGAAGAAAGCCCTTCTAGCTTGCCTTGCAGCACACCAAGATCTTCCCGCAGCGCTCGGAGTGCTTCACCGTTTGACTGCACGAGGTCTTTGACCCCTCTAATCTCTGCGAGGATTTCCTGCTGCATTTCGGGGCCCTCGCGCAAGGCCAGCCCCTTCTGCGGGGACGGGGGTTCAGTTTTGGAACGTTTGCCGTGAGAAGCCGCTGGAGATCCGAATTCCAGGCGCGTGGGTTTGGTCCCCGCCATCTCACCAATGTGCCCCGGCAAGATCAGAGTAGAAGTTCCAAGTATGGACGGTGTTAATTCAGGATTCTGAGTAGGCCTCTCGGGAGCCTCAGCGTTATGCGACCATCCCGCTGGACATCAGGCTCCGCCCCTGTCCCATGCTTTCTTAAATTCAGATACTGTCCTCATCTCTACCACCTCCACTAGAAGACTGATGCATCTTCCACATTTTCCGTAAAGAAATATTTACACATATTACTCCTGAGTCTATCCCCTTTCACTCTCATCCTACGCCCTCTCGTTGCAGAACTTGCTTTCAATTGAAAGAGGCTCTCCTGTGCATTTATGCCATGGAGGTATTTAAACATCTCTATCATATCTTCTCTCTCTTCCCTGTCCTCCAAACTATAGTTATGGAGATTTTTAAGTCTGTCTCCATATGCCTTTTGACGAAGTCCACCAACCGTTTTAGTAGCCACCCTCTGCACCGACTCCAACCTGTTTATATCATTTTGAAGGTGCGGTCTCCAGAATTGCACACAATACTCCAATACTCCAGGAAGAAAATTGATGCCTTTGAATTATGATGCTGGCGGCGAATACTGTGTATACCATGGACTGCCCGAAGAGCAAACCAGTCGGTACTAGAGGAGATCAAACCTAAGCTTTCTTTAGAAGCTCAGATGACAAGACTTCGACTTTCATACTTTGGACACATCATGCGAAGAGAGAGATCATTAGAGAAAGACATCATGCTTGGCAAGATAGAAGGTCAACGCAAAAGAGGAAGGCCAGCAATGAGATGGATCGATACAATAACAGCAGCTACGGGTACCAGTCTGTCAACAATGAGCCGCCTGACTGAAGACCGAACACAATTTCGGATAGCTATCCAGAGGGTCGCCATGAGTCGACTCCGACTCGACGGCACTTAACAACAACAACAACACTCCAAATGAGGTCTCACCAAAGACTTATACAGAGGCACCACCCCCTCCTTCTTCCTCTTCCAAGCATCCTTCTGGCTTTTGCCATCACCTTTTAGCCACCTTAATGTCATCAGAAACAATCATGCCCAAGTCCTGCTCCTCTTTCATAGACAGAAGTACTTCACCCCCTATATTGTACCGCTACTTTAGATTTTTGTATGACCAAATGCATGACCCTACATTTTTTAGCATTTAATATGAGCTACTTAATTCATTGCCATTCTTCAAACTTAGCTAGATGCCTCCTCATGTTATCTACTCCTTCCTGGGTGTCTACTGTATAGCAGATTTTGGCATCATCTGCAAAGAAGCAAACTTTACCCGACAACCCTTATGCAATATCACTAACAAAAATGTTAAAAAGAATCGGACCAAGGACAGTGGCACACCACTGGTAACATCTGTCTCCTGAGAGTGAGCTCCCTTTATCGGTACCTTTGTCAGCTCCTACTCAACCAATTTCTAACCAGTTGGTCACTTTAGTATACATTATCTGTGGAACTGCTAATATTTTTAAAATATCCTTACCTCCCCTTCAGCACCGATCCACTCCCCCCTCCAGAATCTTCAGATCCCTATAAGCTACTGGCCGGGGCAGGGGGATTGGTGCACCCTGGCCAAAAAAATGCCAGGCCAGCCCTCCTCCCTCCTGATCCTTTAAACAATGCCCAACTAGGACATCAGGGTCCTGATCCCCCCTTCCCCACATTAGAACAATGATTCTTGGATAGCCAGTCAGCTTGGGGGGCCTCCTGGGCCCCCCATCCGACCCTCCCAATGCGATATCTCGAGCTTCCTGGTGATTTGGTGATCAATGGGGGCAGGAGCAGCCCTCCACACTCCTGCCCACATCCTCGAGCCTGCCCAAAATAGCTGTGCTCATACAGTTCTGCCTCCTAGCCTCATGCTAGGGTGCTGCACGGTGAAATTGTGACCATTTATATTAGTCCTACTGAAGAGGTCCCATCTCTCTCAATCCCCCATACACCCACACCTCTATATCTCTTTACCCTTTTAACAACCCCCGCCCTCCAGTCCCACTTTTAAAATTCACCCACTCCACACAATGATCAGAGCTGGAAGAAGGAGAAAGAGGATGGGTGGCTATCTTCAGGCCAGCTCTTCTTTTTCTGCAGCCAACAGTGGCAGTGATCATGGTCATGGGCAGGGGGCAACATTTCCAGCTTGAGTTGGTGGCAGCAGTAATCACAGGAGAGGCCCAGGTGCGTTCCTATTCAGTGGTACAGATGGCCAGGTGAGTAGACTGCAACATTTCCAATTTGGATAGGTGGCAACAGTGATCATTGAGGGTGAGGAGAAACAGGATTAGGGAGATGTTATAGAGATTTTAAGCACTTTGCTCCTGCTTTGCACTCTCCCTTGTCTGCAGGCATACATGGTTGTTAGACTGCAAACCTCTGCTTTCCCTATGCATTTTTTTGGTAATATGCCTCCCAGCTCTTGGTGACACTTCAGTCTGTCCCAACACACTGATTAAGAACTGTTGCTCTAGGACAGTGGTTCTCAAACCTGTCCTGGGGGACCTCCAGCCAACTGGATTTTCAAGATATCGACAATGAATATGCATGAGAGGAATTTGCATGTCTACTATCTCCATTATATGCAAATCTCTCTCATGCATATTCATTGTGGATATACTGAAAATCCATCTGACTGGTGGTCTCCCAGGACAGGTTTGAGAACCACTGCTCTAGGATTTCTCCACCTTCTCTCACTAGTAGAAGCCAGTCCTTGCTTTGCCACCACTTTTTGTGTTTCCTTGGCGGCAGCGGTGGTGGTGGCAGTGGCGGAGCAGACATCCAATTCTAAAAATCAACGACTTGGATCTTTCCGACTCCACGCTTGTCCGCAGGTCTGATCCGCATCAGAGGAGGGAGGGACCAGACCAGCCATTCAAGCTGAAGTTGCAAAGACCTGCATTTGGATGGCTGGTTTGGTCTGTCTTCCCCTCCTCTGACGCGAGCATACGTCAAAGTAGGGAGGGACCAGACTTGCATGTAAACATGGAGTCGGAAAGAAGTGCGTGTTTTTTTTAAATTGGATGTGTGCTCCACTGCTGCCACCACCACTGCCGCTGCCCAGGAAGCATGAAATGCGGCAGCAGAGTGAAGGCAGGCAGCACGAGGAGCCCGCTGGACAAGGGGGTGTAAGGTAAGGCAAGATGGAGAGATGCTGTGCCTGGGGCAAGTGGAAAACCTGTGAAGGGAAGGGGGGCACGCCAGATGTGCAAGTCGCACAGGGCACATTTATGGCTTGGTACGACCCTGCGGTACAGTATAAGGGGCGACTTCTGTCCACAAAAGAAGAGCAGGACCTGTGTGTGACTGTGCCTGACGACCTTAAAGTAGCTAAACAAGTAGAAAAGGTGATGGCGAAAGCTAGAAGGATGCTTGGGTGCATAGGGAGAGGAATGGCCAGCAGAAGAAAGGAGGTGATGGTGCCTCTGTATAAGTCTTTGGTGCGACCTCATTTGGGGTATTGTGTGCAATTCTGGAGACCGCACCTTCAGTAGGATATAAACAGGCTGGAGTCAGTACAAAGGGTGGCTACTAAAATGATTAGTGGTCATCATAAAGCATATGAGGACATAATTAAGAATCTTAATATGTACCCCTTTGAGGAAAGACGGGATAGAGGAGATATGATAGAGACATTTAAATACCTCCATGGCATAAATGCACAGGAGGAGAGCCTCTTTCAACTGAAAGTAATCTCTGCAACGAGGGGACATAGAATGAGGGTGAAAGGGGATAGACTCAGGAGTAATATGCAGAAATATTTCTTTATGGAAAGAGTGGTAGATGCGTGGAATAGTCTCCCACTGGAGGTAGTAGAGACAAAGATAACAGGTCTGGATAACATCAGACAAGGCTTCGCTCTAGTGTTCCTTGACATTGCAGCTGCCTTCGACTCTGTCAACCATGAGTTACTCCTGCTACGCCTAAATGAGAAGGGAATTCATGGAAATGCTCTAGCCTGGTGTGCCTCCTACCTTAATGACAGATGGCAGCATGTTCGTTCTCGCACATCCAAGTCCACCCCTTTCCCTCAAACCAGAGGTGTCCCACAGGGCTCATCTCTTTCAGCCCTATTTTTCAACGTGTATATGCAACCTATTTGCACCATCATTAGATCATTCAACATCGACTGCTTAGCCTATGCTGATGACGTCCTTATGTTTACTCCAATTTCCACTGAGCACCCAGACTTAACTCAGCTTTCCTCCTGCTTCGATGCAGTCTCGGATTGGTTACACTCCCAGAAGCTAATGATAAACCTGAAAAAGACTGATGTGCTTTTCATCAGTAGAGATCAGACATTCATCCCACCTACAGCATTGAAGGTACGTGGTGCGGAGCTTCCTACTAAGACTTCGTTACGATACCTCGGAATAACCCTCGACCAACACCTGGACCTAAATGCCCATATAAGTAATCTAGTAAAAGCAATTTACCATAAAATCCGGATGATGCGACACATGAGACAACTTCTAGAGCCAAAAGACTTCCGAACAGTGTTTCAGGCAATGGTGATGCCTCACTTTGACTATGCCAATTCCATTCTGCATGGTCTACCAAAGAGTGCACTCCTCCCATTGCAGATAGCAATGAACACTGCAGCAAGGACCCTATACGGAGCATCCAGAAGAGACCATATTACCCCTATCCTAAAAGATCTACACTGGCTCCCTGTTCACAGCAGAATCACTTTTAAAATACTGACAATGACATTCAAAGCCATTAACAACTGCACATCTAGCTCCCTCTCCGAATTTATCCGGCCCATCCCCCCCGCTAGACTGAGAAGAGCTGCTGCTGCCAACACCTTATGCCTCCCAAAAGCATTCACCAAATGTAATAAGGCTACAGGAAACCGAGCCTTTGCACTTTATGCCCCCCATTGCTGGAACGTGCTTCCAGCAAACATCCGAGCTATAAACAGCCTCTCTCAGTTCAGGAAGGAGCTGAAACATCACCTCTTTCTTCAGCACTTCCTCAACTCTGAAGAAATCACATAACCAACCACTGTTCACTCCTCCTTTATCCCCTCTTCCTTAATATCACTCCTGTGCCCCCAGCAAATTAGCCTTAACATGCTAACATACGACAGTACCCCTCAAGCCATGTTTACGTTGAAAAATGCCTAGTTGATATCTTACTACTGTTATCAACCTGTATATAATCCCATATTGTATATAGTTCCACGATGTATATTGTTAGCCTGTGTTCCATGTTCAATACCTGTTCAATGTAAAATGTGTGCAATTCCCTGTTCAATGTAAAACGCAGTATGGCTTTTCCTGCTGTGCGAGTTTGTTGCCTGTGAACCGCGCTGATGGAAAATAGCGCGGTATAGAAAAACTATAAATAAATAAAATAAATAAATAAAGAATTCAATAAAGTATGGGATAAACACAAAAGATCTCTAAAGGAACTATAATACTTAATATGGAAGGGCAAACTAGATAGGCCATATGGTCTTTTTCTGTCGTCGTGTTTCTATGTTACTAACTCTATGAAACAGCATGTGCACTTTGTGTTACTTAATATTTATCCCATTATAAACATCGTTCCAAACAAGTCAAGTACTCTAGCACAGAAAAACAGGGATCAATTAATCAGTTGTTTTTTTTAAGGACGTTCTGTGCTCGTGAGAATAGTATTTTGTAGAAGAAATGGAAGTGGCTAAGAAATGAAAATCATAGCGATGAAAATAGAATTGTGCAGATATTTATCTCAAGTACCACTTACGTACTGTACTTTCAACTGACTTTTTTATCCCCTTTCCTACAGTCTGTCCTATAGTGCTGTGACCTGCTGTTGTAAACATGTGGCCTCTGAGCTGGCACTAGGTGAGAGAATAACATTTGACTGAGAGATTAGTCACAAGCCCTTGAACCCTCTCAGAGTGCTTCGTCATTTAGAGCATTGACGATGAACCACAGTGCTGCCCTCTGACATTTTGAGATTATCTGCAGGAGATGGGGCACAGCTAATGATGAGTTAGACATGACTACAACTGAAGTCTAACAGATGTTGAAACCTCTGCCTCACTTTTGATCATCCCTTCATTAAAATGTTTAACCGTTTTGTGGTAAAAGGTTTGTGTTCACCAGAACTGAACTCTAATGAAAACTCCTGGTTTTAGTTTCATTATGCAAAAGGTTAATGATCACGAGTGAAGTCATTACCAAAGGGCACTGCAGTTTTCTCATGCCGCGGTTTATGTGTTATAAGAAAAGGTGGAAGTTTTCTGCCTTACAAATCGTGAGACCGATTCCAAAGAATATTTGCTAAGGGTACTGGATGAAGAAAAGAATAGTGGTAGTTTTCTTCTAATTTTAATTAGAACTGGCCAAGAATCTAATCAGATTGATTTAAATTATCCGAAGACTATTCCTCAGAGCACAGTGGATGGAGATCCAGAGAGAGATGGAATGAAGCATTTTTTTAATAGGAGGTTTAATTCTCCAGCTTTGGCAATAGTCATTCCAGCATATTGTTCCCAATAATATCATCAAATAGGGAGTTAACCCCCATCCTGAATATATGGGGCTGTATTGTCTTACTAACAGAGGTACATTTATTTTTTTAATATCAATAATGGAAAAATAATGCACTACCCTTTTGTTGTGGCAAGCAGGTGGGGAGCCGAGGCCGGCAGTCTCAAATGTACCCCTATTTCTTTGTACCCTGTGTGGCCGTACCACTCCCTTGGATTTTTGCCACCCAAATGCATGGCCCTGCATTTTTTAGTGTTAACTCTCAGCTGCCAAGTTCTAGACCATTTCTCAAATTTAGTAGATCCCTCCTCATGTTATCTACTCCTTCCTGGGTGTCTACTCTATTGCAGATTTTGGTATCATCCACAAAGAGGCAAACCTTACTTGATGACCCTTCCGCAATATCACTAACAAAAATGTTAAAAAGAATTGGACCAAGGACAGATTCCTGTGGCACACCACTGGTAACCTCCTTCTCCTCAGAGTGAGTTCCATTTACCTGTACTCTTTACCACCTCTCACTCAAACAATTTCTAACCCAGTCAGTCACTTTAGGGTAGCGTTCTCCGAAATGCTTCCCGTTCCACGCGCAGGACCCAAAAGGCAGGCAGAGCTCCAGAGTCTCAACACGTGGATGAGACAATGGTGCAGAGATGAGGGTTTTGGAATTGTTAGGAACTGGGGAACATTCTGGAGAAAGGAGGGGATCTTCCGAAGGGATCGGCTTCACCTTAAACGGGATGGAACCAGGCTGCTGGCATTAACCTTTAAAAAGGAGATAGAGCAACTTTTAAACTAGATAATAGGGGAAAGCCGACAGTCGCCCAAGAGCGGTGGTTCGGAAGAATGCATCCTTGAAGGATACTACCAAAAGCAGAGAGGTTCCAAAAAAGAGTAAAGTAGCCCAAATACCCTTAAGTATGGAGCAGACAGAGCTTAAAGATCCCAAATTACCCATGTCTACCAATAGCCAAATTAATATGAATAAAATACAGTCTCTAAAATGCTTGTATGCAAATGTTAGAAGTCTAAAAAATAAGATGGAAGAGTTAGAATATATAGCACTAAATGAGAGGTTAGATATTTATTTATTTAATTCTCTTATATACTGCACTATTCTGCATCAGTGCGGTTTACATTGAACAAACTGAAATTACATTGAACAGGGCATTATAACTTGGAGATAACTATTTTACAGGGAACATGGGCTATGGAGGGTTAAGTGGCTTGCCCAAGACCACAAGGAGCACCTGTGGGACTAGAAACCCCAGTCCTTCCGGCCCAAGGTTGCTGTCCTCTAGTGAGATTTGAACCCCTGACCTTCTGGCCTGAAGTACCTTGCCCCAACCACTAGGCCACTCCTCCACTCCAATGGAGAGTTCTTGATGGCCGTAGACCTCAAAAAAGCTTCCTTCATACAGAACCCTAACAAGGTCTGTGGGTACGTTCTAGTGGCTCCACTGTCTGACTTTTTCAATGCCTCTATGGAGTGGTGCCAAAGAACTGGAGAAAGACACATGTGGTCCCTTTACACCAAAGCAGACGTAAGGACAACATTGAGTCTTATCTTTGTGGATAGTAAATTATTGGGAAGGCTACTACTGATGTAAATTTGCTAAGATGGGCAAATATCTCAGGGAGTCATTAGCGGGATGGGAATAGGTGGCGATGTAGAAAAACAGTAGGCAAAACTGAAAGGGAATATTTTAAGGGCAACCAACCTTTATGTTAAAATCATAAATAAAGGTAAAAGAAAAAGGAGACCGCTGTGGTTTTCGAAAGAAGTAGCTGAAAAAGTGAAGAAAAAGAGGGAGGCATTCATAAAATACAAGAAATCACAGAGAGAGGAAAAAGGTATCTATATTTGGGAAAACTTAGAGAAGCCAGCAAAGTAGTCAGGAAAGCAAAGATTTAATAAGAGGACGAAATAGCCAATGCAATCAAATGGGGGGGGGGGGGGGGGAGATAAGACATTTTTCAGATATGTTAGTGAGAAGAGGAAGGGCAAAAGTGGTATTGTCAGACTCAAGGGTGAAGGGGAGGAATATATAGAAGCTGATATGGATGAAGCATAATTGCTTAACAAATATTTCTCTTCTGTGCTCACAGATGAAGAACCAGGAGCAGGACCTCAGAAAACACCCATCAACAGAAACTGAAGTGAGGGGCATCTGAACAGTTTTCAGAAGAGTGTGTTAATGAGAAACTATGTAATCTGTTTCATGTAAAATTTAGTTTTTTTCTGTGAACAGTGCTGATCATGAATAGTGCAATATAAAACCAAATAAATAAATAAATAAAATAAACTAGCTAAACTTAAGTAGACAAAGCGATGGGACCAGATGGGATACACCCGAGAATATTGAAGGAACTTGGGGACGTTCTAGCTGCTCCACTGACTGACCTTTTTAATGCCTCGTTGGAGTTGGGAGTGGTGTCAGAGGACTGAAGAGAGGCACATGTGGCCCCTTTACACAAAAGTGGAAGTACAGATACGGAGTAATATGCGAAAATATTTCTTTACGGAAAGAGTGTTAGCTGCATGGAATAGTCTCCCAGTGATTGCAATCTCAGAGACATGGTGGAAGGAGGATAACCAGTGGGACACTGTGATACCTGGGTACAAACTATATCGTAATGATAGAGCTGATCAAATTGGTGAAGGGGTTGCGCTCTATGTTAGAGAGGGCATTGAGTCAGAAAGGATTAAAGTTTTGCAAGAAACAAAATTTGATGTAGAATCTCTATGGATTGAAATTTCATGTAAAAAGGGGAAGGCGATGGCAGTGGGGGTGTACTACTGACTGCCTGGCCAGAATGAACAAATGAGGGAGGAGTGGTCTAGTGGTTAGGACAAGGTACTTCAGGCTGGAGGGCCGGGGGTTCAAGTCCCACCTAGGGACAGCAATCTCAGGCCGGAGGGACTGGGATTTCTAGTCCTATAGGCACTCCTTGTGGTCTTGGGCAAGCCACTTAACCCTCCATTGTCCATGTTCCCTGTAAGTATTAGCATATGTGTCTCATATCCCCTCGTGTTAAATGTATCCCCCAATTGACTGCTTTGACCCGGTGAAAAGCGGGATATAAATACAGCTAAATAAATGTACAATGAAATGCTCAAAGAAATCAAGGAAGCTAACAAAAGTTACAGTGCAGTAATATGGGTGATTTCAATTACCCCAGTATCGACTGGGTCAGTGTCACGGCAGGACATGCTAGGGAGATAAAGTTCCTAGATGAAATAAATGACTGCTTCTTGGAGCAGCTGGTTCATGAACCGACCAGAGGGGAAGCCATATTAGACCTAGTCCTTAGTGGAACACCAGAACTAGTGCAAGAGATAAGGGTGTAGGGGCCACTTCGCAATAGTGATCATAGCATGATCGCCTTTGATTTAATTAGTGGAGGAGGGATAGTAAGGAAATCCACAGTACTACCTTTTAACTTTCGAAAGGGAAACTATGATAAAATGAGGAAAATAGTTAAGAAAAAAAAGGAGCAGTTGCAAAGCTTAAAGACTTACATCAAGCTTGGGTGATGTTGAAAAATACTATCTTGGAAGCCCAGGCCAGCTGTATTCCATGCTTTAAAAAAAGTGGAACGAAGTCCAAAAAACAGCCAGCATGGTTTAAAGGTGAGGTCAGAGAGGCTGTTGTTGCCTAAAAAGCATCTTTCAGTAAATGGAAAAAAGAGCCAAACGACGAAACCTGGAAACAGCACAAGCACTGCCAAGTCATATGCACGGCATTGATAAGACAGGCAAAGGGAGAATTTGAGAAGAAGCTTGCTGCAGAAGCAAAAATGCGAAATAAAGACTTTTTCAAGTACATTCATAGCAAATAACCCGTGAGAGAGTCAGTTGGTCCATTAGATGATAGAGGGGTTAAAGGGGCACTAAGAGGTGACAAGGCGATAGTGGAGAGAGTGAATGAATTCTTTGCGTTGGTCTTTACTGAGGAAGATGTAGGGATGTTACCCATGACTGAAGTGGTATTTAAAGGTGCGGAAGAATTGAAGGAAATATCAATACATCGGGAAGATGTATTACAACTATTAGATAAACTGAAGAGTAGAAAATCACCTGGGCCGGATGGTATACATCCAAGGGTGTTGAAAGAACTGAAATATGAGATTGCAGACCTGCTATTAGTAATCTGTGAACTATCATTAAAATCATCTCTAATACCTGAAGATTGGAGGATCGCCAATGTAACACCAATTTTTAAAAAGGGTTCCAGGGGTGATCCGGGAAACTACAGACCGGTGAGCCTGACGTCAGTACCGGGAAAAATGGTAGAAACCATCATAAAGAATAAAATTACTCAGCATGTAGATAGTCATTGCCATATGGGAGACAGCCAACATGGCTTTAGACAAGGAAGATCTTGTCTTACTAATCTGTTATGTTTTTTTGAAGGTGTGAATAAACAGGTAGACAAAGGTGAGTCAGTTGATATAGTGTATCTAGACATTCAGAAAGCCTTTGACAAGGTCCCTCATCAGAGACGTTTGGCAAAACTAAAGAGTCATGGGATAGGAGGCAGTGTACTATTGTGGATCAGGAAGTGGTTAAAAGATAGAAAGCAGAGGGTAGGGCTAAATGACTAATTTTCCCAATGGAAAAGGGTGAATAGTGGAGTACCCCATGGATCTGTGCTGGGTCCGCTGCTTTTTGATATATTCATAAATGACCTGGAAAGTGGAATAATGAGTGAGGTTATCAAATTTGCGGACGACACATAACTGTTTAAAGTTGTTAAAACCCAAGAGGATTGTGGAAAATTGCAAGAGGATCTTGATAAATTGGAAGACTGGGCATCCAAATGGCAGGTGAAATTCAATGTGGACAACTGCAAAGTTATGCACCTAGGGAAGAACAACCCAAACTATGGTTACACGATGCAAGGTTCCACATTGGGAACCACCACCCAGGAAAAAGATTTAGGAGTCATCGTGGATAACATGTTAAAACCCTCCGCCAAGTGTGCAGCGGCAGCCAAGAAAGCAAATAAAATGCTAGGTATCATAAGGAAAGGAATGGAAAATAAAACAAAGGATATTATAATGCCTCTGTATCGTTCCATGGTACGACCGCACCTTGAATATTGTGTGCAATTCTGGTCACCGTATCTTAAAAAGGATATAGTGTTATTAGAAAAGGTACAGAAAAGAGCCACCAAAATGGTAAAAGGGATGGAAGGCTACTCCTATGAAGAAAAGCTACAAAGGTTAGGGCTCTTCAGCCTGGAAAAGAGACGGCTGAGGGGAGATATGATAGAGGTTTTTAAATTAATGAATGGAGTGGAACGGGTAAACGTAGATCGATTGTTTACGTTATCAGAATATAGAAAGACTAGAGAACATGTAATGAAGTTACAAGGTGATCTATTTAAGACAAATAAGAGAAAATATTTTTTCACTCAACGTGTAATCAAACTCTGGAATTTGTTGCCGGAGGATGTGGTAAAGGCTGTTAGTGTAGCTGGGTTTAAAAAAGGTTTGGACAAGTTCCTGGAGGAAAGGTCCATAAACCATTATTAAAAAAGGACCCAGGATATCAATGCTTGACCCAATACAAGCATTGTGGGACCTGTGTCTCTTGGGGATACTGCTAGGTCTGTATGACCTAGATTGGCCACTGTTGGAAACAGGATACTGGGCTTGATGGACCTTGGTCTGATCCAGTATGGCATATCTTATGTTCTTATGTTCTTAGTTGAGGACAGCCAGGGTTGAGGTATAGTACTGTGATGAAGCTGACACTACTGAAGCTATGGAGTTAGAAGAAAACTCCGTTTCTTTTAAAGAAACTGATTTACAGAGAATGCAGTTACCAAAACGTGCAGCTAGAGGGAGTAGGCATGAGGCTGCAGAAGGTAGGCTGACACACCCAGATTGTAATGATGCAATAGCTAATCAAACACACCTGAGTAGAGGGCCAGAAAGCTCACTAGAGAAACGGCTTTATAAGCAGTGCTCGGTCAGGAGAATAGAGAGAGGACCACCAATACGGAGAGGATCACCAATACAGAGAGGACCTCGAATAGAGAGACGACCACAGGAGCAGAGAGGACCACAAATACAGAGAACAACAGAAACCCCTGCTACTAAGGAGAGAGAAAGGGGAAAGCTCCAACTACAGAAGGAAAGGCAATTAAGCTTGCAGTCCTTACAAGGAAGGAACAACTTCCAGGAAGGGCAAGCCCATGCTGAAAAGCTCCAGAAAGAAGTCTCCAGGGGAGACAGTGTAAGCAGGAGAGTGCCTGGTAGAGGGAATACCAGCAACGCACGTCTCAGAGAACAAAGGTACATTCACACCTCCTTTCCTGAATGTGTGTCAGGTCCTAGAAAGGCTTATAAACCAGAGAGCCATAGATATGAGAAACAAAGCTGGGGAAAGCTTTGGAAACCTGTGCAGAAGTTCCTAGATAAAAGCCATATTAATTGTTTGCCAGACCAGGTCCAGTCAGGCTGGAAAGTCTTTGAGAGAACTACTGAAGTACAACCAGTTTTGCCTAGGGAAAGTGCAGGCTTAGCAGACACCATATCTGATCAAGAGGATATGCAAACAGACCTTGTAGAACCAGAACCATTGCTACCTGAATATCCTATGGACTGTACTCTCTGTGTAGCTGAGAGTATAGAATCTCTCACAGAGTCATAGCATAAGACATGCTCTAAAATGTCATTGCTTTGTTGAGCTGAAAATAAGAAGTTTTTGTGTTTATTTAACCTGTTTATATTGAAAAATCCTGCTTGAATGGAAAAGACTGTGAAGCTCTTATAACAATTTTGGACTTTGTAAATACTTTGGTAGAAACCCTGAATTAAGGTGAATTCTGTTGTCTTCTTGGAGAACCTTAGCGCATCAAGGGAATAAAACCTTATATTTAACCCAGCACAAGGCTCACACAACTATTCTTTATAAAGAAGGGAACTACAAGGACCATAATGCACCTGGTCTAAGTTAGAGTTCCCAGCTTCAACAAACAATAAATGTCCACCCTGACCCTTCAGCACACTGCCACCAGGAGGGGCTGTGACAGTACATCTCACAGGACATGGCATGGAAGGAGCAAGAGCATCCATAGCAGAGGTGAGTGCAATGTTATAGAAAGATACTGCCTCATCAACAGACTCAGATGACATAGTGGAGGAAAGAGATGATAAGACAATAGCGAGAGAGTCAATGGGTCAATAGCACAGACTTGGAGGTCTGTAAGTTCTAGGATTGTCCATGGGAGCAATCCTAGAACTTAGTGCTTACCAATGGGGAAAGTGTTACTGATGTCATAATGGGAGATCATCTCGCATCCAGTAATCACCAGATGGTGTGGTTCAGTATTAGGACTAGGGCTGATAAAATCCATTCAAAAGCAAGTCTTAGGGATATGTTTACTAAACTGCGGTAATCGTGAATAACGCGCGTAACGTACACTTAACGATCATTCGCACGTCATAACGCGCGTTCTGACGTGCGAACGATCGTTAAGTGTACGTTACGCACGTTAACCGCAGTTAACGATCGTAAACCCCCGCGGCGCGTTAAAACACCGCAGAAGGTGGAGAGTGGGCGGAGAGAAGGGGTCAATGGGCGGAGAGTGGGCGGGGAGAGGCTCCCCTCACACTAACGCGCTGAATTGCAGAGCTCAATTCCAACGCGAATGAAAACCTGTCGTTAAAGGCATATTAAAGGGAAGAGAAACCATTTACGTCAGCAATGTACAGCAAAACCGGGGAAACCGACAAAACGTGAGCAGTGTGATACATGTGCACAGAACAAAATTTCAAATAAAACGTTAAAATGACCACAAGAAACAGTGTAAAAATTATAATTCAGCTGGGCAACAGTGATAGCAATGGGCAACAATAAAAAACACTCCTAGGAAAGCTCCAAAAAAAGAAATGATGTTTGGAAGGGTCTACGCTTTTTTCGAGGTCTTTTTTGAGGTTTATGTGCACTTTTGTCTCCATACAAGGTAAATGAGCCCACAGTACAATTGTGCAGAGCAGGGTTTCTGACTCGTCAGGCCAGTTTTCCTATCTCCAGGGACTGCATTGTCTCTGTGGCCACAGTGTGGTGAAATGGACACAGCCAGTGCCTGTAAGACCAGAGAATCACAGGTTCAAATCCCAGCTGGGGCTCCTGCCAACCCAGTCCCCATAGTTTTACCCACCACTAAACAGTGATAGTAAAGACTCTCCTTTATTGCAGAGAACATACGCATGGTTAATACGCCTATATTTTACCACACCAAACACAGACACCATAAACAGGCGCATTACCTAGAGCAGAGTCCCGCAAATGCAGTCCTGGAGGGCCCCACACCATTCAGGTTCCAAGCTGCCTCTAATAAAGATGCCTGTGCTGCATATCTATGCACCACCCCCATGGTATGCAGATGTAGCTCATGCATATTTATGAGGGACAGCATGAAAACACGAACAGTGTTTGGAACTCCAGGGCTGGAGTTGGGAAACTCTGCCATAAAGCAGCAGCCAACAGGGACAGACACACCCACACACACACCCACAGGCCCCATTGGCCAATGCCTCCTGGAGAGGCAGGACATTGGGCCCTGCCTGTATCTCCCAATACTAGCAGTTGCATACCTTAGCAATGCCACCCTACACCTGGGTATATGGTACACAGCTATCAAACGTTTCCTATGATAACTGGCAGATATCAATTCCTACGTTAAGCACATTTTGCTCATTGAGCCCCACCATAACAATCATTCTGATGTCTGCGGTGTGTGCTGCAGGTCTGGTTTCTGATAGTGTTTACTACCCTGGGGAGTGACCCCCAACAGTATTGCGTACCATATCCATGCCTGTACTGTGCCCAGGACTGGTGTGGTGGGTATGGCTGCTGAACCCCTCTATAGTAGCACAATGCTGGCATAGGTGTGGGGGTGGCTGTCTGTCTATCCAGTGTGTGGTGGCTGTAAACACCTTCCACAGCCCACACTGCCAGCAATGTTGCCAGTATTGGGCTGCCAATGTGCATAATGAGGAGCAAGGTACCATGGGTATAGGCCGGACAGGGTGGCCTGGCCAGGGTGCATCTGCACAGGGCATAGGGCACTGACTGGGACATTTTAGTGCCCGGCCACCACCTACACAGACAGGGTGACCTCAGTATGTCCTGCTGAGAGATCACTCTCACCCTGACTGTGCAGTGACCACAGCATGGCTAGGCACCCCCATAGTGCTATTATAGTATTTCTCTCATGTGATAGATATGGGTTTCCTTTTGTGGCCCAGTCACTGATTTATCTGTTTGTTGTGTATGCTGACATCCCAATTCTGGGTGCATGTGTCTCCACTGGGCACATGCACTATTGACTAACTAGCAGACTGTTTGCAGCTGGTATGTGTCTTGATGGAGTGGTTTGCAGGGTGCAGCAGCTGATGGCTTGCAGCAGGAGCATATCAGATAGTGGTGGGGTGCAGCTTACCATATCCAGGCCTAATGTCTGTCTGCTATTGTGTTATGGATGTGTACAGAGCTGCATTGACTGCCCTGTGGGGTGTCTGTTCCTCAGCAGGACCGGGGTTGATGTTCCTCTCTACTGCCACCTTTGCAGGGAGGTAGAATGTGGATCTATTGTTAGGAGACCCTGTTTGCCACCCTCGGCCCTGGGGGAGGGGGGTGGTGGTACATGGGCCACCTAGGGGGTCTATGGGGGCTGCACCTGACTGAAACAGACAGAGATATCCAAGGTGTTTCTGCAGAAACTACCTATCTCACACATTAACACTGCTTTGGACCTGCGCCATGGTCTCTTTCAGCCATGGACGGTGCTGTGGACCTGGTGCTGGGCGCCTCAGGGTGAGCACAGTACCCGCACAATGTGACGGTGTGTAGCTACTCTGTGCCAGTACAACACACGGTCAGTACCCCCTACAAGGCCGAGGTGCTGTGGGGGTGCACATGGTCACTTCCCCCTACCAGGCCGAGGTGCTGTGGGGTGCATTCCCCATGGTGTGTATCTGTGGACAGCTGATTTGCATGTGCAGTGCATCATGGGTGTGACTGGCACAATCCAACCCTGGGAAAATCCAGCACCTGCTCACAGGCTCTGATAAACCGTAGGCCATCACACGTACATCTGTTAGCATAATGCATAGGTGCAAGACACCCTAAAGAGTCTGTAATATAGTGCCCACGCTGGTAAAAACACACGTACCCATGCATGAGTATACGCACACACCAACGCACGCAGCTACACCCGTACCAACGCACGCAGCCTCGCACGCACCAACGTACGTGGCTAGGCACACTCCGAGGGTGTGTTTCTGACACCACTACTCCACGTAAAGAAAAACATGCCTCCTCATTCCCTATGTAATGTACAGGGTGTTGCCTGGGCCAGCCTTCTGCGATAGGCACACGGGGGACTCGAACCCATGCTGCCTGTAACAGCAGTCACGACAGTAACCATTGTGCTACAGCTCTGTTTCCATGCTTTGTGTCTGTACGCCTTCTTACGATTAACACGCAGTAATGCGCCACGGCGCCCTGTAACGCTCGTTAGTTTTTGGAACGCGCGTTAGTGGTAACGATGTACCGCCCATGTCCTTATTTGGGGTTTCTGTCACTACCGCGGCTCCTAACGCGAATTGCACTAACAGTTTAGTGGAGGAGTGGCCTAGTGGTTGGGGCAAGGTACTTCGGGCCGGAAGGTTGGGGGTTCAAATCCCACTAGAGGACAGCAACCTTGGGCCGGAAGGACTGGGGTTTCTAGTCCCACAGGTGCTCCTTGTGGTCTTGGGCAAGCCACTGAACCCTCCATAGCCCATGTTCCCTGTAAAATAGTTATACCCAAGTTATAATGCCCTGTTCAATGTAATTTCAGTTTGTTCAATGTAAACCGCACTGATGCGGAATAGCGCGGTATATAAGAGAATGTAAATGAATAAAATAAATAAATACCCCTTAGACTTTAGGAAATCTACCTGTCAAGATGGGCTAATACCTCAAAGAGTTGTTAGTGGGATGGGAACAGCTGGGGGATGTAGAAAAACAGTGGACAAAACTGAAGGGGATATTTTAAGGGCAACAAACCTTTCTGTTAGAAAGCTAAATAAATGTAAAAGGAAAAGGAGGCCATTATAGTTCTCAAAAGAAGTAGCTGAACAGGTGAAGAAAAAGAGGGAGGCCTTCATGAAATATAAGGGATCATAAAGAGAGGAAGACAGGCATCTATATTTGGAAAAACTTAGAGAAGCTAGCAAAGTAGTCAAGAAAGCAAAGGTACAAAAAGAAGAAGAAATAGCCAATGCAATAAAATGTGGAACTTGATGATGTTCAAATAGCTCCACTGTTTGACCTTTTCAGTGCCTCTTTGGAGTCGGGAGTGGTGCCAGAGGACTGGAGAAAGGCACATGTGGCCCCTTTACACAAAGTGCATGTAAGGATAACATTGAGAACTACAGGCTGGTTAGTCTAACCTCTGTGGTTAGTAAATTATTGGAAAGGCTACCAAAAGAGAGAATAGTGAGTTTTCTGGAGTCCAATGGATTGCAAGATCTAAGGCAGCATGGATTCTCCAGAGGCAGGTCTTGTAAGAGAAATCTGATTGATTTCTTTGACTGGGTGATCAGGGAGTTGGATCAAGGAAGAACCCTAGATGTGGTGCATTTAGATTTCAGTAAAACCTTTGACTCCGTTCTACACAGGCAACTTATAAACAAACTGTGCACCCTAGGGATGGACTCTAAAGTTACTGATTGGGTTAGAAATTGGTTGAGTGAGAGTAGACAAAGGGTACAGGTAAATGGAGGTAGTGGAGGAGTGGCCTAGTGGTTGGGGCAAGGTACTTCAGGCCAGAAGGTCAGGGGTTCAAATCCCACTAGAGGACAGCAACCTTGGGCCGGAAGGACTGGGGTTTCTAGTCCCACAGGTGCTCCTTGAGGTGTTGGGCAAGCCACTTAACCCTCCATAGCCCATGTTCCCTGTAAAATAGTTCTCTGTGTGCTGTGCTTTCCTGTCTAATCAATGTGTTTATACCTCAAAAATTTCCTGTCATGATTTGACAATTTCCAATCTGTAATCAAAACCGCTGCTGATCGCTGGAAGTAGCGGTATGCTAAATAAATAAATAAATAAATGGATCTCACTCTGAGAAGCAGGAGGTTACCAGTGGTGTGCCATAGGGATCAGTCCAATTCTTTTTAACATCTTTGTTGGTGATATTGCAGAAGGGCTCTCAGGTAAGGTTTGCTTGTTTGCAGATGATACCAAAATCTGCAATAGAGTAGACACCCAGGAAGGAGTAGATAACATGAGGAGGGATCTAGCTAAGCTTGAAAAATGGTCTAGAATTTGGCAGCTGAAATTTAATGCCAAAAAATGCAAGGACAAACATTTGGGCTGAAAAAATCCAAAGGAGTGGTACAGCATAGGGGGTGAGATACTTCTCTCCACAAAAGAAGAGCAACCTCGGAATAATTGTGTCTGATGATCTTAAAGTAGCAAAACAGGTAGAAAAGGTGACTGCAAAAGCCAGAAGAATGTGTAGGGAGAGGAATGGCCAGCAGAAAAAAGGAGGTGATAATGCCTCTGTATAAATCTCTGGTGTGACCTCATTTGGAGTATTGTGTGCAATTCTCGAGACCACACCTTTAAAAGGATATAAACAGGTTGGAGTTGGTGCAGAGGGTGGCTACCAAAATGGTTAGTAGTCTTCATTATTTAGCATTTGAGGACAGACTTAAAGTTCTTAATATGTATATTTTAGAGGAAAGGCCGGATAGGGGCAATATGATAGAAACATTTAAATACCTCCTTGGTATAAATGCACAGGATGCTCTCTTTCAATTGAAGGCAAGCTCTGCTACAAGGGGATTTAGGATGAGAATGAAAGGGATAGACTCAGGAGTAATATGCGGAAATATTTCTTTATGTGAAGAGTGGTAGATGCGTGGACTAGTCTCCCAGTGGAGGTGGTGGACACAAGGACAGTATCTGAATTGAAAAAAACATGAGACAAACACAGAGGATCTCTAAAGGTAAAAAGGGGATTATTGTAGTTGATGTGGAAGGGCCATCTGGTCTTTTTCTGCCATCGTGTTTCTATGATTCCGTGTTTCACTTCATTTTTTATTTCTTCTTGTTCTGTTCAGTTTTGTTCCATTTTAGCACATGCTGCTGTGTTTCATCACACACTAACTTGAAATCGTGTGTAAAATATATTAGCATGCACTATTTTTTTGTTTGCATGCGCCATTTAATGTTACAGTACAGTAAATAAGAGCATGTTAAATAAAATGGCATACACTAACAAAACAGAATGAATTGAGAACGTACATCTTTAGGTTCGTTAAAATTTGAATTAACATGTATATGATCAATAATTTCTGATGTTCCCAGTTGCTAATTTTACATGGCTAGCTCTGGGTGATTTTTCATATGGAATCCAAGAATACAAGCATAAAAATATGATTTTTTTTCTTTCATATTTCTCGGAGGGGAACTATAGAAATCTTTTCTTTTTGTATTTTTCCAGTCTTTTAGGTGGCATGTCAACCTTCCTTTGCCCTGTGACACAAGTGTTGTGTATGTAATGGCGGTTTATGAACAATAAAAGTAATGAGATTATAGCAATATCATTGACAAATGGCCGCCTTTTGGCTTGTCTGCCACTGAAATAGTCAAGTATTTCAGAACTAATTTCATAGCAGGACAATGGCTCTAGAGGCATCATTCATAATAATGACAATGCAGCTATTCTTTTCATACCGTGTTTTCTCAAGGCCAGAATAGATAGTGCTGGGCAGTCTGTAAGAATTTTCATCAACACTGTCCAGTTAGTGCTGCTGAAAATTTGTGGATAAAGAACTTATCCATTTGGAGAGGAATTTTAGAAGGGAAGCCCAAGTGCAATTGGGGACACCTAAGCCAGAATGTCTGAGAAAAAAGCAAGCACGTACAGGTGCAGTGGGGGCATCTACATAGACATCCCCAGAAGTGTATTTTATAAGTTAGGCATTTAGAATAGCTAATGGTTAGAATACTAGGTGAAGAAACAGGGGTACCAGGTTTCAAATCCTACTACTGCTATCATTGATATTGTGCTTGGATGCTCTTCCACTTGATATGCAGCTCGTTGTACTGTGAGGGCTTGTGTGCATTAATGATGTTGAGAGCTAAGCTATCAGTAGCTTAACTACTGGCAGGGTCTGCCAAGATGGACCGGTCTCAGCTGAGGTGCCAGACCAAGACAAACCACCCATCTGGGCAGCAGCAGAATGGGATGGTGTTGGCAGTGGAGGATCACATTTCTGTGATGACAACAACACTAGAAGTACCTGTGCGGAAAAAGGCCTGGCAATCTACTTCTGTATCTTGCCATGAAAACCCAATGGATAGTCACAACAAAACAAATTGCACTACAGTGCTGGAAGATGAGATCCCCAAGTTGGAAGGCACTTAACAGGCTACTGGGTATGAGCTGAAGACTTTTCAGAGTAAAGTCACATTTATGATGTGGTTGGATCAAAGCCCTCGGGATGTCTGACTGCTGATGTAGCTGTGCAAGAAATGAGAGTCAGAAGCTACAAAGATGCTTTACATATTGGGACATGAAATGTATGAAGCATGAACCAAGGGAAGCTGGAGGTGGCCAACAATGAAATAGAACATTTACAACTCATTGAGTGTTAGCAAACTGAAATGGAAAGGCATCAGGCACTTTGCATCTGATGAATGCTTGGAGGCACATTCTGCTTTGTATGTCTCCAGACTGTCCAGACATACAGATATCCGGACAGCCTGGAGATGCAGCCAATTCTTCTCCCGTGGGGGCTTGATGTCTCTGCGGGAGCAGAATCGCAGCACAGTGGCTGGACGTCTGGAATTTGCCACTATTCAGGCACCTCGGATGTCCAGCCACTTACCCAGCTAACTCAGTCAGGCTCCTGGCTCCTGTCCCTACAGCTAGACTCCCGATCCAGCCTCCCATGGCCAGGGTCCGGCTACGGGGAACTTACTTCCCCCCTCACCTGGCTCTGTCATCTGCCACCGAAAGCCCATGTCCAGGGGGACTTATTCCACCTCTGAGATGGAATAAGTTCCCTGTCTACCCAGCCAACCCTGGATGTACAGGGCCGACCTCAGAATAGGCCCTGCACATCCGGGGAGATGACCCGCCCTCACTCTGCCCCCCCCTCCCCCCATCTAAGGCTCCCCGTACAACTCAGATGTACATATGGGGAGCCTTTTTCTGGCAGCCACATTTGGACAAATATCAGGGATGTAAGACCAGGCTGGACGTACATCCCCATTATTCATGATCCAGAATAACCCCCATGGTCTACTATGCTGGAAATGAAAGACAAAGAATAAATGGTGTTGCATTTATAATCAAGAAGAAACTTGCAAGAACTATAATGAAATACAATGAAATCAGCGAACACTTAATTTCTATTTGTCTATGAAAAATGCCCATCAACACAATTATAATTCAGATATATGACCCAAACAACAACTGCAGAAGAGGAAGAAGTAAAGACTTACCTCTTCCATGACAGCTATAACACTATCCAATGCCAGAAACGTAGATCAGAATGCAGCATCACAACTCATCCCTGGGCTCCTACCAGGACCAACAGTTGTTTCAGCTTGTACCTTATGATCAGGAACAATTAGTGATGAAGGAAGAAGTCAAAGCAGCTTTGAAAGCCTTATCAAAGAGCAAAGCATTGGGAACTGATGGCAATCCCATTGAAGTATTGCAGCAATTGGATGTAGCTGTTACCATACTTATAAGGCTCTGCCAGGAAATTTGGAAGACAAATTTATGGCCAACTGATTGGAAAAGATCTGTGTTTATACCCATACTGATGAAAAGTGATCCGACTGACTGTGGAATTATCGCACAATCGCTCTGATCCACATGCCAACAAAATTCTACTCAAGATCATTCAGCAGAGACTACAATCACTCCCAGAACGAGAACTGCCTGATGTGCAAGCAGGGTTCAGGAAAAGTCAAGGAAATAGAAACATCACTGCGGAAGTGAGATGAATCCTTGAAAAGACAAAAGAATACCAAAAAGATATCTATATGCAATTTATTGACTACAGCAAGGCTTTTGACTATGTAAACCAAGAGAAACTTGGCCACATTAAGAAGCATGGGTATATCAGAACACCTGATGGTTCTCTTGCACAACCTTTACATCGATCAAGAAGCAATAGTTCAAATGGAACTAGGAGAAACAGAATGGTTTAAAATCAGCAAAGGTGTTTGACAAGGCTGTGTACTTTCCCCCTACCTGTTTAATTTATATGCAGAACAAATCATCAGAGAAGATAAGCGAGGTGTGAAGACTGGTGGAAGATTCATCAAAAACCTTCGCTATGCTGATGATATCACATTACCGGCTGAAAGTGAAGACAATCTGAAACATTTGCTTCTCAAGATCAAGGAACATAGTTTTAAAATGGGCCTGCACCTTAATGTTAAGAAGGCAAAGATCTTGACAACTGGCAAAATCAATAAGTTCATCATTGATGGAGAAGAAATTAAAATAGTTTATAACTTTAACATACTTGAATCAACAATCAATAAAGAAAGGACAAGCAGTCAAGAAATCCGATGCCACATTGCTTTTGGAAGAATGGCTGTAAGGGACGTAGACAAGATTTTCAAGAGCAGAGATATCTCTTTCCATACAAAGATTTGACTTGAACAAGCTATGGTATTTTCAATAACATCATATAGATGCGAAAGTTGGACAGTGAAAAATACAGACAGGAAGAAAATCAATGCCTTTGAATTATGGTGCTGGTGATGAATACTGTGTATATCATGGACTGCCAGAAGAACAAATCAGTCAGTACTAGAGGAGATCAAACCTAAACTTTCCTTAGAAGCTTAGATACGAGACTGACTTTCATACTTTGGACACATCATGCGAAGTGATAGATCGTTAGAGAAAGACATCATGCTTGGCAAGGTAGATGGTCAACGCAAAAGAGGAAGGCCTGGAATGACATGGATCAACTTAATTTTATTTATTTATTTACATTCTCTTATATACTGTGCTATTCTGCATCAGTGTGGTTTACATTGAACAAACTGAAATTACATCGAACAGGGCATTATAACTTGGAGATAACTATTTTACAGGGAACATGGGCTATGGAGGGTTAAGTGGCTTGCCCAAGACCACAAGGAACACCTGTGGGACTAGAAACCCCAAGTCCTTCCAGCCCAAGGTTGCTGTCCTCTAGTGGGATTTGAACCCCTGACCTTTTGGCCTGAAGTATCTTGCCCCAACCACTAGGCCATTCCTCCACTCCCAGCAGTGGAGGAGTGGAGGAGTGGCCTAGTGGTTGGGGCAAGGTAGTCATAGTTATCTCCAAGTTATAATAACAGCAACTATGGGTGCCACTCTATCAACAATGAGCCACCTGACTGAAGACCAAACACAGTTTAGGTCAACTATCCAGAGGGTCGCTATGAGTCAACACCAATTCAATGGCACTTAACAACAAAAACTGGGATGCTGGAGCACTATCTTTTCTACATACTCTGGATGTTTTTCTGCCAAAACAAGCACTTTTCAGGTACCTGAAGCAGGTCTGAAGTTAGATGTGATGCTGGATATTCTTGATATTTCTGAGATCAGGCAGGAACATCCAAATTTCTGGCTACTACCCCACTTTTCAGATTTGGATGTCCTCATTCCACTTTCTATTTTCTTGCACCAATACTCTGAAATGATCTCCCCCTGATCTTTGCCTGGAATCTTCTTATCTCAGATTTAAAGCATCGCTCAAAACATATCTGTTCCAGAAAGTTTTTCTCGTACTATGATAACATGCTGGCCTGGTACAAATGGTCTTTTCTATATTTTAATAGAGGTCTTTTCACATTTCTGTTTATGTTGCTTTTATTGTAAACCACCATGCTATTCCGATATGGCAGTATATCAAATCTTAAATAAACTAAACTAAACTAAACTAAGTAGATCACATACATTGCATACCCTTGATCTAGTTCTCTGATCATCCAGTCAAAGAAATCATATTTGTTTGGCACGATCTTCTCTTGGTAAAGCCATGTTACCCTGGATCTCGCAACCCGTTGACTTCCAGAAAACCCACTTCTCTTTCTTTTATCAGCATCTCCATTACTTTTCCCACCACCAAAGTAAGGCTTACCGACTTGTAGTTTTTTCCATTTTTTCTCTGTTGCCACTTTTGTTAAGAGGGGCCACATCAGACTTTCTCCAATCCATGGCTTCCTCCCCAGCTCTAGGAATCTATTAAACACATATTTTAAAGTTCCTACCAAAACCACCCTGAGTTTCAGTGTTCTGGGATGTACTTGATCCGGTCCCATGGCCTTGTCCACATTCCTTTTGCATGCTGTTCTTAAACATTATCTGTAAATGGCATTACATATATTCTCTTCCTCTTACTACCTCCATCAGTCAACATTTGTAGGATTTTCTTTTGTAAACACAGAAGCATTTGTTTAGCGATTTTGCTTTTTCCTTACCATTTTCCAGAAATTGGTCCCAGCAACTCTGAGTCCTACAATTTCACCTCTGGCTATGGGTGTAGTTTGACTGCTTCATTTGGGGGGGAGGGCACAAAGATGACAAGTCAACTTTCCTTTGCCCTGTGACACACGTGTTGTGTATATAATGGTGGTTTATGAACAATAAATGTAGTGAGATTATAGCTATATCAGTGACGAATGGCTACTTTTTGGCTTCTCTGGGTTTATCCTGACATATTTACATACATTTACATATTTACATACCATTTGCATATCATTATGGCTATCTTTTTAAAAACACTGGATAGATAGGAAGCCAGTATATCAAACAGGTGAGGGATGAGTTTGTGCCCAAAGATACTCAAAGGAGGAGCAGAGGTTCTCATTCAGTGGCTATATAATTTAAATGCAGCAAAGGTTGTAGCTGTTTAATTATTTAGCCCGATGCTCTAAGCTCTAAAGTAAAAAATACTGGCACCTATAAGTACATATTCTGCAAAAAACAAAGGAGGTGTAAGGTGCTCACATACCAAGGGACAAAAAGTAAAAGAGAACCACAGCACTATTTCTAACATCAAAATAAAATTAAATATAATTAAACTAATTTTATTTTGGTATGAGAAACTGTGCTATGGTTCTCTCTTTTTCTTTTAGAACATCTATTGTGCGTCCAACAAAACCTCTCCTTCAACAGTAGGTGCAGAGCAGAACTAGGACATTTCGCCATAGAACCCAACATACAAGAAAAAAAAATCTGATTAAGAGCCTCTCCGCTACCAGGCAGACTGTGAACTAACATAAAACCCTACAAGTCACTGAAGGCCTATAATGCAATTCTACCATACCATAAATAACACCAGCTTCTGAAATTAACACTATAAGCCAGGAATCTACCTAGACAAGAGAAACATCATAAATATTGCAGTGGGCCTTAGAACATCCTTACCCCTCTTCGGAAAACTGAACAAGCCAGATTACTACAGATCCTACAGAAGAAGACCTGAAATTTATATGTTCCAACAATAAACTGAAAGTAGCAGCAGAAGCGCAAAAACTACGAAGATATGAAGAAAACAGAAAATAAATACATCTAAATAAACTATTTAGAGACAACCCAAAATAGTTCTATAGGGAATTGGGAAAGAGCATTAATATGGTAAAAACATCACCAACCAAAGCTGAAACAGAAACCTTCTGGAGAAAACTATATGAGGACTCCATAGAGCACAATCAAGAAGCAGAATGGTTACCCTGCCTACAGGTGCATTTAGAAAAAGCAAATATGAAATCTATGGAATGGCCTGCAGTGACAACAAAAGAGCTGGAAAGCAGGTTAAAATGACCCCCAAACTGAAAGAGCCCTGGCCCAGATGGAGTGGCCAACTTTTGGCTCAAACAGTTAACGCACCCACCATAAACTTTAACAATTAACATCCCCCATTTCAACAGCATGTACATAAACGTAACAATGATCCACTATTAAACACTAACTACCTCTCTCTCACAACAACACTGGAAATAGTTCAAGGTTAAATTGTCGGTTCACTGTAAACCGCTTTGAATTGTAGAAAGGCGGTATAAAAATAAATTTAAATAAAAAAAATAAAAAAAACATTACCCCACCAAGTCCTGGCAAACTGCAAAAACCAATTGATCAAGTAGCCGAACTTAACTCCGCAATGGCTTATAACGGGAAGAACATTTCTCCTTCCAAAGGAGGACCCAAGTAAGATTCGCAAAAATTACAGACCAATAATATGTCTACCTGCAATCTATAAGCTGTTCACTGCAATAGATGCAGACAGAATATCCAATATCATGGCGATAGGGCAAAATGGCAATAAGAGGGGAACATATGGAACCAATGTTAAATAAGGCCATCATGGTCAGCTCTAAGCAAAAATCTCGGTATAGCATAGATAGATTATAAGAAAGGTTTTGACAGCGTCCCACAGTCGAGGATAATAAATTGCCTTGAGATGTATAAGATAAATCCTGGTTTGATAAAGTACATTAAGTTCACCATGACAATGTTGCAAACTACCCTATTTTTGAAGTATGAAGATGGTAGTACATCATTCCTAACATCAAGATCCAGCGAGGTATATTTCAGGGAGATTCCCTGTCACCACTTCTCCTCCCAGGATGATGACACTGGGTAAGAGTAATCTCCCCTGTTCTGGAAAATTACCAGAACAAACAGAGGTCTCTGCTACTCAGATGAGCAGAACCTACGGGGTCTCTACAATTATAGACTAAATATTATGAACCGTAAGCCAATTTATACAAATGTGTTGTAGAATTGCTATGACATTTCAAAACTGTTTTGCAAAATTTTGAACCCCTGCCTCAGAATGTGTCCATGGACTACTGCAGCCTAACAGCGACCTCGTCCTAATCTCATCTGGAAGAAATATCACAATGCCATGCAACAGGGCATTAGTCTTCAGAAGAAATGGCAGGTTGTGTTTGTTTCTCCAGGAAAGAAAAACAAATGCACCTTTTTAGTTTAATTTTCCTTTGCCATTTCCTCTGGTTCAGGCATTCCTCAAGTGTCAGGCTAAAATGTAGTGAGCTATGCACACCGACCCCATTGCAAGATTTCTAATCCCAGCCTGATTGATGAGTGTCTGAGAGCCCTTACAAGAAGGAGAAATAAAATTCTCGTTTGTTTTATGAAAGCCAATGGTTTGGAAATGGCAGGAAACAACAAGTAAGGGCAGATCCAGTAAGTGAAGAGCGAATTGCAGACAACCATGGAGGAAAAGGCAGTGGGGTTGAAGTGTCACTTGTACCGTTATCTACCAGTATCTACTGTAGCTTCATCCTTGAAACTCTGGTCATTGTTCACAGTCAGCCTTGGGTTCATCCCAGAGGACTGTGGAATGACCCTTCCCTTTGACATGACTGGGGCTACAGGAACCCACATTTTGACAGAATGGCACTACTTATTCAGCATGTTCTAAAGCAAAAATTGTAATCACCGCATTGCATAGAAAGACAAATTTTAGGCTGTTTATGTGGCCTTTGCGATGTGGAAATGAAACTGTATAAAAAATGAGATTCATTTCAGAAGAAAGGACGTGTACATGCGAGGTCAATATAAAATCAGCCTATCTCCGCCCTTCGAAATGGATGAATTTTTAAAAAATGTCCAGCAGTCAGATACACGTGCGTGTGTTGTAAGATTGCAGCACATACATGTGGAAATGCCCTTTAAGAGCATGTGGTGTAAAGATGTGGAAGGCTGCATACACCTGCATCTATGGTAGGCCTGAAATAAGAGACTGTCAGTGGTCGATGGACATGTTCATGTGCGAAAGACTGTATGTATTTTGGATGCCACACAGAATAGACTTATAAATGCCACTTGGCAGCCGAATACACTTTCCTACTTGCATGCTACATCCACATGACACATCTTCCCCTGCAGAACCGTGTAGACGTGTTTCCGGTCCCCGCATGCTGCAGCAGCCACTGAATAGGCATGCATTAGAGAGCACCGATATGATGGCCAAGAGGGCATGCAACTTCCCTGAGGCATAGATTGACTTCCTGGTGCATCTTCTGCTCTCTAATGAGCCCAGGCTGCACCGACCGTGGGATTGGAGGAGACCCCATGCTGTGCATGGAGGACATGGGATGACCCTGTCCATGTAAGTCTAATCTTGACCCACACATCTACCCTAAATATCTGTTAGATCAGGGATGACACCAACATAGTGGGAAACAACACACTCTGCTTGCAAGAGCATCCCCTGCAGCCTGCCAGAGAGCACGCACTAACACACACTCCATAAAATCCAAATGTCATTCCAGGATCTACAAGTACCTCAGCCTGCAAACAGAAAGAATATAGCTAGAGAGTGAAGTTGCTGAGGACATGCATATTGTACATGAAGATTTCATCCATGCCACCATGGGGAGGCCATGATGCCAGTCAGGCATGTGTAGTCCTACTACTTCACTCTTCATTACACATGCAACACTCACCATAATACCAAAAATACGAGAGTTATAAAGCAATAATAAAGCTAAGGAGGAACATTTATAGCTGTGGCATCATGTGTCATCAAACACTGGTGCCTACCTGTGGAGTGTAAGATAAAGACAGGAGGCATATGTGAAATCAAAGGAAGCCTCAGACCAGGGGTAGGAATTCACAGTGTATTTATTTATTTAGTTTACACTTATATACCGCTACTTCCAGCGATCAGCAGCGGTTTGATTACAAATGTGGGATATGTCAAATCAAGACAGGAAAATTGGATCATATATACATAGATTTAGGGTTAGGCAGAACATGCAGGGTTAGACACTTCAAAAATTAGGTTTACAATATCTACATAATTACCGTTCTCTATTAGATACGTTTACACAGGTCTTCATTTACACAGCTCTCTATTATTACATTTATACAGGTCGGCATAATGGTTTCACTTTTTACATCAGGTTATAGTGACATTTGAAAAGATGAGTTTTTATTTTCCTTCTAAAGTCATTTATGTCTTTTATAGCTCTCAGTTCATGTGGTAGATGATTCCAGGTTATCGGGGCTGAGAATGCGAATGCTTTGTTGCTGGTGCTTGTTTTTACTGATTTGATATTGTTAGGAACTTGTAATGTGTTAGAGTTAATAGTTCGCCTGTCTCTGTTGGTAGGTTGTTTGTTGATCAGTGTTGAGAGGAATGAGGGTGCTATGTCATGTATGAGCTTGAATGTGGTTACCAAAGTTTTGTATTGTATTCTGGCCACAACTGGTAACCAATGTAGATCGATCAGTACAGGTGTGATGCGCTGAGTGATTCTTGTTCGTGTGATGATCCTAGCCGCCACATTTTGGGCCAATTGCAGTATATTTAGCGTTTTCTTTGGCAGACCCTGTAGTATGGCATTACAGTAGTCTATGTGTGGCATAATGAGTGCTTGTGCCACCATCCGAAAATCACAGGGTTCGATTAAGTTCCTCAGTGGCTGTAGGACTCTGAGCTTGTGGAAGATGGCTTTGTTTGTTCTTCGCAGATGTTTTTCCAGTTGGAGCTTGCTGTCTAGTGTGACACCCAGGTATTTGATCTCGTTTTTTGTGTTGTATGTGTTGTTGCAGAGGGTAACCGTCGGAGGGGGTTAAAGTCATGTTTACTGTGGCTGTAAACCACAAATTTAAGGAACCACTTTCCCCCTGCAATATCATTCAAAGGCCTCAAACGTGTTTAACAATTTTTTAAATGCATTTAAAAGAATAGAAACACTTAACTGAGCTAGGAAGGCCCGCAGTTACTGAACTCCAGTACACTCCGTAATGCTGGATTTACATTGACTCGAGTTTCGCCCCAAATTTTAAAAAGGGCTGCATTAGGACAAATCTACCAGCTTCTCTGAGGTTCTCTAAATGCAGAACCAAACCTTCTAGCTGGTTATAAAAGAGACGGCACAGAATTCAAACAGACCTCCACCAATCAAATTAAATTGCTGTCATCCAATCCAGTGACTCATTCAGACCCGCTGGATATACTGAATTTAAAGTGAAAATCCACTTCTGTTCAAGCCTTATGAGCTTCATAAGTTTGTCCTCCCTTGTTTCTTCCACAACATCAGTAATAAACCAACAAAGTCTTCCCATTGATGATTAAACTGTAAGCAATGTTGCACTATAGGTGTAGTAATAGTCCGAGTAGAAAGACGCGACGTGTTCTGATAAGCGGATCTTGATTTTATGGCATGTTCTGCCCACATCCACTTTCTGACACGGACAAATAATGACATATACTACCCAAGTTGATTGGCAGTCTGTATCATATTTCAAAGTAAAGACCCTATGAGACTGAGGATCTTGCTATTCATATATAGCCAGTGAAAGATCACACATCGAGCAATGATTACATGTTTGATGATGGCCACTGTAAAGGTTGCTGTTAAGTGCCGTCGAGTTAGTGTCGACTAATGGTGACCCTCTGGATACTTGTCCTAAATTGTGTTCAGTCTTCAGTCAGGCAGCTGATTGTTGACAGACTGGCACCCGTAGCTGCTGTTATTGTATCCATCCATCTCATTACTGGCCTTTCTCTTTTGCGTTGACCTTCTGTAAAAGTTATTGTGTGGTTTATGTGTAAAATCTGTATGAACAAGAATATCTCTCAAACCTCTTGCTCTTGAAAACGCAAAACAAGGGCAATTTCGAAATACTTCAAGCAGAGCCAGAATGTTCCAGTGTTTAAATATACTCCGTGCAATTGATTGCACTCTTTCGGAATATTGCAGAATTACCACTTGCTTATCCATTTCAGAGGATGTTTGTTTATTCAAAAGCAAGGATCGATTCACAAATTTAGCTCTCAAATACGCTGACGTGATGACTTGTTTGGGATATCCACAATCACATAGTTTCCTCATCAATGTCCTTGCTTGATTGTGAAAATCCTGAAGAATGTGATGAATCCTCAAAAACTGACCTATTGGCAAAGCTTGTTTAAGCTTAAAAGGGTTATGACTTTCAAAGTGAAGTAACTGATTCTGATCCACTGGTCTTTTTATAGCGAGAAATGTGTAATGTCCCATTTGCCTTGATTATCTTCACATCCAAAAATGAAATATGGGAAGTGGAATAGGCCATAGTAAATTGCAAGTTGGGATCTTGGGCATTTAACCAACCCGTAAACTAAGTCAAACTGACCTGTGTGCCTAACCAATTGCAAAAACTATCATCAATAAAGCATACCCAGAGCCCAATCTGAGAGAACCAGGTAGCTAAATATAAGTATGTTTTCTCAAAAGAGGTGTAATGGGTCTGCTCCTTGTTGGTCACTCCAGGCCAGGGAATTTCCCGAACCCTCATCTGCGGTATGCTGCTTCAGCTCACAACCGGACACAGAAGGAAAGGTGTGCAAGTTTATTCCAACGTTAGAAGTGCAGTCTAACTTTTATACAGTAGCAAAAACATATATACGTCATAAACCCATCCCAGCAGCATAGCCCTGCACCTGCTATTGCTAATTAGCAATCGTACAAACTGGTACCTGTCTCTGTGAAGATCACTGAATCTTGTCTTAGCACAACACATTCCTTTCTATCTAGGTATTCACAGATGGGCCTCATGGTCCCTTTGTATAACAAGAAACTGATTTCCCCTTACAATACTTATTTTCTCCTTACAATACTTATTTTTCCCCTTACAATTCCCCCCTTTGGGCCTGTATAGGCCCACTAGAAGAACAGCCTAACAATCCATTACAAAATAACTAAACAGGCATTATTAACAGAATATCTGTACGTGGCAGCTCAGGTACATCAGCCACCGTAAAAGCAGGAGTATAGGAATACATAAGGGTAGTAGAGCTCTGCAGGGCCTTGCGACAACAGCCAAGAATAAATGAGAATACACAACAGCAAACAAGCAATACACCATAGCCTATTAACAAAGCAATAAGTAATCCTTTGAAGTCCCCACCTAAACCCTGAAACCACTTAACCACACCCCCCCACACATTGCCGAAGTCCAGGCCTCCCTGGAAATCAGCCAAGTTCAAATCTGACAGGGTTTTAATTTTTTTCATAGCATTTAATACAAAAACAGTGTGGTTCGCGATCACCGTACAACAGCTAGTTTCATTTAAAAAAGTACATGCCCCCCCCCCTCAGCAGCCAAAAGCAAATCCAAGGCCCTCCTATTCTGTAATGTCATTTGAGTATTTTGTTCCAAAGATTCAGCTAACCTGGAAATAGATTCAGTAACAGAACGCATCTGAACATGCAACAGACATTGCAAGCGTCTAATAGCCATACCTAGTTCAGCAGTGATAGCAGGAGTTTGAAAGATCGGGATCCAGGAGGTCCAGCTAAGGGCATCTAATCGGGTTTTAGTCAAAGGATAAGTAGAATTTATATATTGATAGGAAGCCTGTATGGCTTCATCCTCTGGGTCCTCAGGCTTCCAGGGATTAACATTTCTCTTAAACCGTTTATGGTGGGATACATTAAGAGGAATTAAAGCAGAATAGGGAGTTATTTTCAATTTAAATTTTTATTGAATTTTAACATTCATGCATAACAAGAATGAAATAAGAGAGATGAAAATATACATCAACCTAAAAGAATAAAGAAACTAATTACTCCACAAAGAAAATTCCGTATACTTCATCATTTTCGACTACAAAATACAAAGCAAAATTGGAGAGGCCACATGAAATCAATAACAGGAAAAAAAAAGAAATGCATTAGAGAGCAGAGACTTAAGCGTCAGCCGGAGTGGTCGCTATTTGCACCTCCAATCAGAATAGGGAGTTATTTTAACCACCGCACAAGGTAACAGAGAAAGATTAAAAGATTGGTATAAAAACCCAGAACACAAAAAGTAGTGTCCAGCCAATGCAGGGGCTGATGGAGTATATTTATCCCACGGAAAATGTTCAAAGGCATGATTATACATAGTTTTTGACTTACTCATCCTCCAAGAGCAAGCTGGAAGATAACAGGATAACCAAGGACTAAAATGAGTAGAGCTGCGCTGATCATATATTATAGACCCTTCAAAGCCACGATTCATTTTAATAGCAGCAATAGCAGAAGATTCTTGAAAATTAGCTGATGAAATGACCCTAGTAGTGCTAGTAATATTCCTTAAGGAGGCAGAGGCATTATGGGTGAAAGGCAACCAGAGAGGCAATAAAGCTCCTGCTTGGACTATATACTTTTACGCTCAATCGGGAAGTAAGTGAGGTTACAATGACTGGAAAGAGGGGAGGGGGTAGAAGAAGCAATATCATAACAAAATAAAAACTTCATAGATTCTGGGACGGATACCAACATGGGAACAGGGTCACCCATATTATTAGCCGCCCAAGTATCAGCACAGTCTGTGGGAACATAGCAGGAAGCATTATAAGTGGGGTTATCCATACAAGGATTGGGACTAATAAGTTCATGCAAAGTAAGAGGGTGCACTACTACTGGAGTCTTGTGCACACTTAAGGGAAGCGGAGTACATATAATACAGTCAGTAATGTTCATTAAACGCACAATCTCCAGTACCGTAATCTTCCATAAATTCTCTGAAGGCAACCCCTGCTTACTGCGAAGTACAGTCAGATCAGTCTGATTCAAAAGAGTCAAGCCCCCCCTTAGCTCCACCGGGGGCATATAGGATCCGGTTTGATTGGTTCTCTTCTGTCCTTGGATGAGCACCCTCAATTGTCCATCAGGATGTAAACCTTCAATAAGAATCACAATGATAATAGAGATTCCCGATAGAAAACACACGGGTCCCCACGGAACAGGCTTGACAGCAATCATTGTGAACAGCTCGGCTCAATCCCCGTCAACTGCGCTGATCTCTTCAGGTGCCGTCTTCACACGAGACGCGTGGACCCAGGTGGGATGTTGATCTGTCAGCACGGCAGTTCTGGTCACGGCCAGCACCTCCTCTGGTTTACCGAAGGGCGGATCCCACTGTCCTGCCTTATGGAACAGCTTCACCAGGACCCGATCTCCAGGGCGGAAAGGATGTGTTGGTTCTGTAGAGGGACAGGGTAAAAACTGATAAACCTGTTCAGATACCTCACATAAATATTTAGCTAATTGCATAGCATACTCTTCCTGTGCAATAAGCAAATCATCAGCCATAATTACTGCTCCCTCTGGCCATTTCCAGGGTAAAGGGAAGGGGCGTCCCATTAAAATTTCAAACGGAGAAAACCCAGAAGCTCCAGGAGTAAGTCTAATTTCTGCTAATACTGCCGGTAAATAAGTAGGCCATGTACCAGGAGCATGTTGAGTTGCCTTTTTTAATTTCTCTTTTATAGTGCGATTCATTCGCTCCACTATTCCCGAGGGCTGGGGATGGTAAGGAACATGGAATTTCCAGTCAATAGCAAACATTTGAGTAATATGCTGTAACACTTTAGAGATGAACGCTGGGCCTTGATCAGAATCTGTTGACAGGGGACACCCAAACCGAGGGATGACTTCTTTACATAAAATTTTGGCCACCGTTCTAGCATCCTCCTTGGTAGTGGGAAAGGCTTCAGGCCACTTAGAAAACCGATCTACAATCACTAACAAATATCTGAAGCCCCCAACAGACCTAGGCATACAGGTAAAATCCATCTGCAGGGCCTGGAAAGGGCCCTGCGGCGGGGGCAGATGCTGCAGTTGTCCAATTGCTTTTCCCTGCTGTATATTGTTCCTAGCACATGTTAAACATTGACTTAATTGTACTTCTACCAGCTGGGGCAAATCTCTACACACAAACACTTCTTGTAGTTCTTTTAACACTGTTTTCCTATTTTTGTGACCCACCCCATGGACCTGGCTAATTAAAAGTGGGGCAGCGGCCTTTGGCAATCCCCTACGACTACCCCCTCTTTCTTGCCAAATTTGTGCTGAATTTAAGCACATAGTATGTTGTTCCCAATAGGCTAAGTCCTCAGGATCAGCTGCTGCTTGTAAATGGTAAAAAGGGAAAGAATGTTCAAGAGGAGAAACATAGAATCCGGACAACAAAGGGTCTGCAACAATGGGCGGGGCTGGTGTCCTATTCCCAGGATCAGTGAAAGAATGCAAGCGGTCACTCTCAGCCTGAGCACACTGTTTAGCAGCTAGATCTGCGAGAGAATTTCCTTGTGAAACAAAAGATGTATCATATCTATGTGCAGCACATTTAATAACAGCTACTTCCTTTGGTTTACACAGAGCTTGCAACAATTCGTTCACCAACTGTGCATGTGAAATGGGCTTACCGTCCGCAGCTTTCCATCCCCGTCTCCCCCATAGCAGGCCAAAATCATGCACTACTCCATAAGCATATCTGGAATCTGTATAGATATTAATACGTTTATCAGCAAATAATTCACAGGCCCTAGTAAGCGCTACCAATTCAGCAGCTTGTGCAGAACCATAAGGTAATAACTGAGCTTCATGCAAAATATTTGGGAGTTCTACAATAGCATAAGAGGCAATATAAACATTGTCTGCAGGACGGACACAGCTCCCGTCTACAAATATGTGTGGGGCATCCGGGAGCGGGGAGGAGGACAGATCAGGACGTACTGACGTCTCAAAGTTAATCAGTTTCAAACAATCATGCTCTTCTGGGGGCTGCTCAGAATCATCTACTGGGCGCATTAGAGCCTGTAGCACCAGCATAGGGGTGAAGGCAGGAGACTGCTGCTTAACAGTCAACCCTTCAGTGGTAGTCAAAATAACCTCGTACCCACTCAAACGCTGAGCAGTCATGTGCTGAGTAGTGAGATTTTTCAAAACCTTCAATACAGAGTGGGCAGATAACAAAGTAGTCTCATGTGACAGGGTAATGGGAGTTACCAGCTGCACGGCAATTGCCGAAGCAGCCAAGGCTCGCAGGCATGCAGGCATACCCTGTACCTGAAGGGGCAATTTTTTAGAGAGGTAAGCGACCGGGCGCATTCCTCCCCCATGATCTTGAGCCAAAATGGCTGCCATTGTTCCCCCTTCTTCTCTTACATAAAGGTAAAACATTTTTCCATAGTCTGGCAGTCCCAAAGTGGGAGCTGAGATCAACAACTTTTTTAAAGTGGCAAAGGCAGAGAACATTTCCTCGGTCCATTCAATAGATGCAGAACCAGGCAATTGCAGTGTAGCCCTTCTCAAAATAGAATCCCAATAAGCACAGTCTGGGATCCAAGCACGACAGAAGGAGACCAGTCCCAAAAATGCCAACATTTGGGTAACTGTTGAGGGAGGAGTCAGATTCATAATTGCTTGTACGTGGGCGGGAGAGAGCGCCCGATTGCCAGGGGACAGCACAAACCCCAAATAAGTGACTCGATCACAGCACCACTGCAGCTTTTTCAGAGAGGCTTTATGTCCATGAGAGGCAAGGTGGCAGAGCAGAGATACAGAGTCTGTAGCACATTCATGACATGTCTTAGAACACAATAACAAATCATCCATATACTGGAGAAGAGTGGAGGAACAAGGCGGATGCCACATTTCAATTGATGCTTTAAGAACTAGGGAATAGGCTGCTGGGGAATCAATATATCCCTGCGGCAGCCAAATCCAGGTATATTGTCTGCTTGCATGCGTAAAAGCCATCAGGGGCTGCGTGTGGGAGTCGACGAGCACGCTAAAAAAGGCGTTGGCCAAATCTATTACAGTAAAACATTTAGCATCTACTGGGATAAGGGTTAACAATCCAGCAATATCCGGCATCACTGGGGCTAATGGAACAACCAATTGATTTACAGCCCGAAGGTCCTGGGTAAAATGGAACCCCTCCCCCTTGGGGACGGGATTCACAGGCATATTGAAAGGAGATACAGTGGGAAAAACTAACCCTGCGGCCAAAAACTCAGCAATCATGGATCGTAAAGCTTCATCTTTTGCACTAGACAAAGGATACTGCCTAACACAAACAACCGCCGTGGGATTCTTTAATTTGGCAACATAAGGGGTACATGGAACTAACCCAGCATCGGTAGGAGGGGAGGCTCATAATGAAGGAGGGACCTGCTCCAGCATCGATGCTGTATCAACATTCTCCTGCGACAAGTTCAAAAGATAAGGGGAAAGTAGAGAAAAAGTGCCGTCAGCAGCACTGACTGTAGTAGCCTCTAACTTGCATAACAAGTCTCTCCCTAGCAAACTAACTGGGCAAGAAGGAATTATAGTAAAACATTGCGTAAACAACGGGGACTTTTGCCCTAGGGGCTGTCATGATGCGGACACTAATAAAGTTGGTTTTAAGAAAAGAAATCCTGTTTCAGAAGAACTAGATGTGCAGTTACCTCCTGGCACAGCTAGAGGGAGCAGGAACAGACACACTGATCCTAAAGAACCTAATCTCACTGATGACCTGCAGCTGACAGAGAACCAGGAAGTCAGCAGCCACGGATCTCTTTATAAACCAGAGCGGAATGCTTCTGGTCAGAAACGGCAGGAGAAGAGGAGATGGCAGCAGTTGCAAAGAGAGCAATGGAGGAATAAGCAGTGGAAACAACAGCAGGAGCTGAGGAAGGAAGAGTAAGAGGAAGAAGGAACTGGAGTTAGAGGTGAAACAGCAGTAAAGCCTGGAAGCTATCAAGGACACAAACCTGATTGCTGTAGAAGAAGCCAAGCTGGAAGCTGGAACAGAAATAGACCTTACAAGGTGGGAAGCCATAAAACCCAAACTAAACCTGTTGTTCAAGGGGAGTTTGGTGGAAGTTACTCCAAGGTAAGAGGCCCTGCCACGCCTAGTTCCTATACTCTACCTGTTTGTGATATAGAGAGAAGAAAACAAAGAACCAGAGAGGGAGGTTCTGAGAGAGGCTTATCTCTAGAAGATCACTACCCAGTTTTACCTACTCGGAGGGAGAAGCAGTTGTACAAACAACTGAAGTTTTTACCCAGGGAGCCAAGGTATGAGACAGTAAAGTTTAACTGTAATGATTGCACTGCTAGAAGCCATCCTAAAAGAAACATTCCTTTTAAAAGAAGCCAGAGTAAAGACTGGTTCACCAGTTTACCGCCAGCTTTGAGAGCCCCTGCTTATGTGGAGCAAAACTCCCAAGCTGAAGATTGCCATACTGGAATAGACAGGGATAGTGAAAGCACATTGGATCTGTATGGGGCAGATGATTTAATGGAAGTGGATTTTCCAAGCACTATTCCCTTACCTTTACCTGAAGACATGGAGTGTAATTGGTGCACTGCCTGTGCTCAAAACTGTGCATGTTACAAAGAAGAATAAATGCAATATATTTTGATTGTTGAACTATTCTGAATATTACTTTGAAGAAGCCTGCTTTGAACTGTGAAGTAACAGTTGATTAGCCAATGAACGTTGGTACCTTTTGAAACAAAGGACTGTTTCTATTATCAAACTGTCTCTTATTTTGAACCTTGCTTTTGAACGGGGAATAAAAGCCTTTATTACCCTGCACTCGGACTTTTCATTCATTCATAGCGCTACCTAGTGGCGCACCTTCTTTGTGTCCGCGACACCGTGTGACATAAATGGCGTAGTTTTTAGGATTTTGCATAAGAGATACAGCAAAGAGATAAAGAAACAAAATTGCCACTGTTCATCTGAAAAAAAAAAAAAAAGAAAACCCGGACCGGAGCTTCAAAGGAAAACGGACCGGAGTCAAAGAGAACCCAGACCGGATTACCAGAAAAGCGGACCGGAGTCAAAGAAAACCTGGACCGGAGTTCCAGAAAGGAAAACCCGGACTGGATTTTTGAAAAAAAAAACGGATCGGATTGGAAAAAACAAAACGTGGACCGGACAGCAGCAAAATTCCGGAGCGGAAGGCGAGTTCCAGGAAGGTGCTACGACGCGGAGTCACACCAATGTTGCTGAGAGCCTGAGTCTACACTTCTACCAGGTAAAGGGTAGAAGGGCCTAACTTGTGGGGATACAAGTGCCTGTCAGTTTGAAAAAAAAAAAAAAAAACACCAAGGAAGTGTAGGCCTGATTGTTGTGTACAGCCACACTTGGTTTTTTTTTTCTTTGTTTCTTTGCAGCGATCTTCGTGATGGAGCAACACGACATATTGGATTGGATGGCATCACAATTCAGCAAGCAAGCTGAACTGGCTACGCAGACACAGCAGCGTGCTATCCTGGCGATGCAGGAGCAGCAAAAGCCAGTCCTGCAGATGCTGGAGACCTGGATGAGCCATCAAACAAAGACAGGAAGCAGCCGCTGAACTCAAAAAAACAGAGCTCAGGACTGAGCCATGGTCTGGTAGGACTGGGATCCTGTGACGCTCTGACTTTTGGGAAGTTGGGGGAAAAGGATGATCCAGATGAGTTTCTGGAGGCGTTTGAAAGAATTGTCCTTTCAGTGGGTTGGCCAGAGGACCAATGGTCCATCCGACTGGCAGTGTCCCTGACGGGAGAGGCACTGTCAGCCTACAGGGCAATGCCTGCTACGTTAGCTGCAGACTATAGAGAAGTGACAAAAGCCATCAGGGAACGCCTGGGCTTGACCCCACTTACCTATAGTCGCAGGCTACGTGCCACACGACTCGAAGTAGGTGAAACACCTAAGTCATTGGGTCATCAACTGAGGCGCTTGGCTGAAAAGTGGCTAAGACCCAGTGAAAGATCATTAGATTCATTGATTGATACGATTGTTCTAGAGCAATTCATGACTGCAGTGCCTGAAAAAATCAAGAGCTTCCTTATTCTACAGAATTGTCGCTCAACTATGGAGGCAGTTGCCTTGACCGAGAGGTATTTGGAGGCCGAATTAATTACTCAGCCTATGGAGGGGGTAGCTAAGACAGCCATAGCGACATTCAACCCAGTCTCAGGAAGTCTCTATCAGGCTAAAACATCTGATGTAAAGTATGATAAAAAGGCAGAGAAAAGTTTTGTTAAAAGATGTTTTAAATGTGGAAAATTAGGACATGTTATGAATGAATGTAGGGTACGTACTGTTCTCATGGGGGAGAATAATCATTTATTGTCAGAAGGTTTTGTACTAGATGTCACGGTGCAAGGGGTAGCTGCAAAAGCCTTGCTGGACTCTGGTGTGGACCAGACGATGATTTCGCGCAAGCTCTGGTCTACCATTCAAGAGCAAGCTGCGTCCGCCCCAGACCGTCCAGATGGCCATGTGAGGATTAAGTGTGTACATGGCGCTGCTACCTTGTATCCGGTGTACAAATTGCTGGTCAAAGGTCTGGGAATAGAAAAAAATATGCTCATAGCAGTAGTTCCCAAATTGCCCAAAGAGCTAGTTCTTGGTAGGGACTGGCCCCAATTTGAGAAGGGCCTAGAAAAAGGTTTAAACCCCATAGAGGCTTTTGTCTCCACTCGTGGCCAGACAACTGCTGCAGAAAAACCCTCATGCTCTAGGGAGGAAAGTGTAATCGATCTCCCATCCCATGATGACTTAGTCAACATTCCTCCGGATAGGGATAGAAAGACTAGGGCTCAAAAGCGAAAAGAGAGAAAGGAACGTTCTCAAGCCCGAGCAGAGTTGGAAGCGGGTGAAGAACTACCCTGGAGTCCAGCAGAGCTGGTAAAGAAGTTCCCTTCATTCGCAGCAGAGCAACGGGATGACCCTGCGCTGGCACGCGCAATGGAGTATGCCAAAACGGAGAGAGATGTATTTCCTCGCTTCATAAAAGAAGAAGAACTCTTATACAGAGAGAGTATAGACCCACGGACTAGGGACGTCCGAAAACAATTAGTAATCCCAAATACATTTAAGCCTGTGTACTTTGATAGAGACACCAAGCCTAGTATAGCTGGGTTTAAAAAAGGTTTGGACAAGTTCCTGGAGGAAAGGTCCATAAACCACTATTAAAAAGGGACCCAGGATATCAATGCTTGACCTAGTACAAGCACTGTAGAACCTGTGTCTTTTGGGGAAACTGCTAGGCACGTATGACCTAGATTGGCCACTGTTGGAAACAGGATACTGGGCTTGATGGACCTCGGTCTGACCCAGTATGGCATTTCTTATGTTCTTATGTTCTTATGCTAAGAGTAGCACATGATCACCCGACGAGCGGTCACCACGGGGTACAGGGAACCCTTGACCGGATAATGGCCAGGTACTATTGGCCAGGAGTTTTCAAGGAGGTCTCACGATTTTGTAGATCCTGCGCCTCCTGTAAAAAGTTGACCTACACCCGAGAAATAGAGATTCCACATTTCAGGGAAAATTTAAGAAGCCGTTTTAGAGGGACTTCACCTTTTGGTAAAGAAGAGCTGAAGAGCAGTCAGCGAAAACAAAGACAATACTTTGATAGAGACACCAAGCCTAGACATCTAACCAGAGGTGAGAAGGTAAGCCTGTTGATATCAAACCCCAACCCCAAATACCAACTCTCTCGTCTTCAACGTATTCAAAACACTGCGGCACGCCTCCTCACCCACTCATCACCTCGGGACCATATCACTCCCCTTCTTTTTCGTCTCCACTGGATGCCTGTCCCCTTTCGTGCCATCTTTAAACTTCTCATCCTGGTACATAAAGCATTTCACACTAGCACTCCACAGTATCTCACGGATCTCATTTACTTTCACTCCCCCAGGCACACCCCTCGATCCTTTCATCTTAACCGCCTTACCTTGCCTTCCCCTTCCCGTGCTCACCTGCAATCCACACGCTCCTCTGCCTTCTTTTTTGCTGGACCCGCTGCTTGGAATGCCCTCCCCCCTCCCCTCCGTTTGGAACCACACTTCAACATATTCAAAAAGAATCTGAAGACCCACCTGTTTTCCCTAGCGTTTGATGTTCCTTCCCCTTTCGTGTAACCTCCTTCCTCCTCTCCCCTCCCCCTATTATCCTCTCCCTATGTCTCGTCTTACTTTTACTATCTCTGTCCTTTTGAAGAATTGTACATTTCCTTTCTTTTTAATTGGCCATTGGCCTCCTTTTACGAATTATTTTAATTGTGCACCGCCTTGACTGTATATGAAAGGCGGTTTTTATCAAATGCAATAAAACATAAAACATAAAACATAAGAATTTGAAGCCCGTTGGAAAGGACCTTATCTGGTGGTCAGATCACTTGGTCCAGCATCCTATTTGGTACAGGATGGAAAAGGACGGGAGCGGATGTACCACAGAACTGTTCTGCGAACATGGCACGAAGGGTTAGCGCTATTTCCGTCAGCACAGAAGGGGTCTGGGATTACGTGCTGTAATGGCGGTCATTCAGCCCGTAATATTTTAAGAGGGGGGATGTGTCATGATGCGGACACTAATAAAGTTGGTTTTAAGAAAAGAAATCCTGTTTCAGAAGACCTAGATGTGCAGTTACCTCCTGGCACAGCTAGAGGGAGCAGGAACGGACACACTGATCCTAAAGAACCTAATCTCACTGATGACCTGCAGCTGACAGAGAACCAGGAAGTCAGCAGCCACGGATCTCTTTATAAACCAGAGCGGAATGCTTCTGGTCAGAAACGGCAGGAGAAGAGGAGATGGCAGCAGTTGCAAAGAGAGCAATGGAGGAATAAGCAGTGGAAACAACAGCAGGAGCTGAGGAAGGAAGAGAAAGAGGAAGAAGGAACTGGAGTTAGAGGTGAAACAGCAGTAAAGCCTGGAAGCTATCAAGGACACAAACCTGATTGCTATAGAAGAAGCCAAGCTGGAAGCTGGAACAGAAATAGACCTTACAAGGTGGGAAGCCATAAAACCCAAACTAAACCTGTTGTGCAAGGGGAGTTTGGTGGAAGTTACTCCAAGGTAAGAGGCCCTGCCATGCCTAGTTCCTATACTCTACCTGTTTGTGATATAGAGAAGAAAGCAAAGAACCAGAGAGGGAGGTTCTGAGAGAGGCTTATCTCTAGAAGATCACTACCCAGTTTTACCTACTCGGAGGGAGAAGCAGTTGTACAAACAACTGAAGTTTTTACCCAGGGAGCCAAGGTATGAGACAGTAAAGTTTAACTGTAATGATTGCACTGCTAGAAGCCATCCTAAAAGAAACGTTCCTTTTAAAAGAAGCCAGAGTAAAGACTGGTTCACCAGTTTACCGCCAGCTGTGAGAGCCCCTGCTTATGTGGAGCAAAACTCCCAAGCTGAAGATTGCCATAAAGGAATAGACAGGGATAGTGAAAGCACATTGGATCTGTATGGGGCAGATGATTTAATGGAAGTGGATTTTCCAAGCACTATTCCCTTACCTTTACCTGAAGACATGGAGTGTAATTGGTGCACTGCCTGTGCTCAAAACTGTGCATGTTACAAAGAAGAATAAATGCAATATATTTTGATTGTTGAACTATTCTGAATATTACTTTGAAGAAGCCTGCTTTGAACTGTGAAGTAACAGTTGATTAGCCAATGAACGTTGGTACCTTTTGAAACAAAGGACTGTTTCTATTATCAAACTGTCTCTTATTTTGAACCTTGCTTTTGAACGGGGAATAAAAGCCTTTATTACCCTGCACTCGGACTTTTCATTCATTCATAGCGCTACCTAGTGGCGCACCTTCTTTGTGTCCGCGACACCGTGTGACAGGGCGTAATGGGTAATGGGGGGGGGGGTAATCCAAGTGGGGGTTGAGGTTCCATTAATCCCTATTGAGGCAGGACCTGGTGTCAGAGACTCTTTCCAAATAGAAGCATGCAACATAGAACAAGTAGCGCCTGTGTCTATAACAAAGGACACAGGGTGGCCCCCAATCAACAAAGAACAACAGGGGGGGTCCTTCCATTTCTCTGTTAGCTGTACCCAGGTCAGAACCATCGCCTCAGGGCAGCCCTAGGCATGACCTGTGGGAGGCTGCCATGTAATTGGAATGAGTGGGGCTGGAGCTGCGGGGGCTCTGGAGCCAGGCACTGCAGGCGCCGAAGCCACCGGAGGGGGGGCAGGAGGAAAATACATGGCTGCTGCATACGGACATTCATTCTTCCAATGTCCCTGCTGCTTACAATTAAAACATATCTGATTACTGGGCATACCACCCCTTCATCGAGCCCCCCCCCCCCCGGCCTCTCCCTCGCCCCCGAAATCCCCTACCTCATCCTGGAAAGGGTCCCTGATTCCCCCATCCCCCATAACTGGCCCCCCTCTCCACTCACCTGGAGGGCAGGGCTGCTGCCATGCGTGCGACATCTTCACCTTCCCTCTTTCTCTCTGCTCTCAACTCCAGCAAAGCATCCCGCTGCTTCTTTGGACAAAATCACTTTCTCTAACTTCACTGGCGACATATCAAACCACTCATCAACCATCTGCTTTATTGCAACCTGTACCTCGGGCCGCATGGCCCCTAACAACGTCTGTATATACATAGAAGCCATCAAACTATCGGCAGGAATAGCTAATCCTGCTTCTTCTTTCCAACATTTTCTAAATCTGCGCACAAACTGTGAAACAGCTTCTCCTGATTCCTGCTGACAGGCAATTGAAGCTGCTAAATTCTGCTTAGCTCCAAACAATCGCTCAAACTCTTTCTGCACTTCCCCCCACATATCCTTAACAGCCTGCGGCTGGAGCAAGGCACGAGCAGCAACATCAGGGAAAGTAAAGGGATCCTCTAAGATTTTCACATTAGAAAAGTCAAATGGGGTTTCCTCATCATATCCCAACACCCCCTCAATAATCAACCGATAATCCTGTGCCGTACACTGCAAACCCCTTGTCATACGCTGTAAGTATTGAACAGTAGCTGCTGGAGCCCTCATAGTATTCGTGGCAGATTGCAAAATAGAAGATAAAACATTAGAATCTAGGGGCTTAATAACCACCTGCTCACCAATCGTTAAGAAAGGAAGCTGCAAATTGTCCTCCCCAGACAAAGAGGGAAGGGTCTCCTGCTTCACCTCCAGCAAGGGAGGAGAAGCTGCAGCTGGGACAGAAACAAAAGGATTCCTGGGACGATGAGGAGTTAAAATGGGGGGGTGGAGGAGAAGAAGTAGTAGGTGAGGAAGTACAGGAACCCTGACTGCCGACCCCCATTCCAACAAAAATTTCTTTAAGATGAGAAAGGGATTCCTGCAACTGACGGGCTTCCTGCAACCAACACAGGCAAGAATCACCCTCCCGTCTGTCCTTAGACGGAGGGGTCCTTAACAACCCAACATCTCTCAAGCGTGCACTGTCAGCCAACACAGGCGAACCTGACCCCTCTTGACAGGCTCGCCGGTGCTCCCTGCGCTCATGCTGTATTGCCACCTGGTTAAGGGTAAGAGGAAAACGCTGAAGCACGGGGTCCTGAGTATTAGGGAGAAGGACAGGCAGTGTATCCTTCCTTGGCAGCACAGAGCCAGAGGCTGTAACCCCCCACCCCAGCTGCCAGAACCAAATCCTCCAGGGACGCATCGTCCTCCAGAGAGGGAAGAACAGGATATAAACCAGACGCGGCAGACAGATACGGAGGAGGAGGACCGGCAGACTCAGGGGGAAGGGGGGCAGATGGTGCTACAGAAACAGAGGAAACAGAAGTTAGAGACAGAGTACCCTGAGACTTTTCTGTAGGGGGAGAAGGGGGGCTAGATGGCTCCATAGAGCGAGACGGTCCATTATAGTAAGGAGCTAACTGCAGCCACACATTTCCACACTCCTCATATAAGATTTAGGCCTTTTGGGATCACCGGAATAAAAAGGAAAAGCTTTCTTGTCCCCTAAACACAATCCCCTGATCATGTCCAAATGCCAGGCAGAAAAACTGCCCTCCCGGGGAAAGGGGTGAGAACTGCGGAGACTCTCCGTCCACCCAGCCATATTATCCACCCAGGGATTAGTATAATAGCCCCCTGCCACCCGATTAACATATTCTTTAGGAGATTCTGAATCTAGAGGAGGGGCCCCTAGGGGAACAGGAGTACGGCTGGAATACAAGTTCTTTTTCACAGCAGATTTAAACCTAATAAACACTTTAGGCTGTAGCAAGGCAATCACTCCCGCGGAGTCTGAGCTGGTCCCCTTACCTTGGGACTGGCCCATTCTCTAATAATCACAACAAATGCACATCTGGCTACTTGCTTTCTGCACAGTATCTGTCACGAGCGCTATATCGCTTCGAAATACCGCAGGGGCGTCTTGCCAAACTCACACAGGCACACAAGCACACAGCCTTCACAGCAACCGCAGGTGAGAACAAAAGAAATTCAGCTTTCCCACCGCTTCCCACCCAGGGAACAGGAAAGTCCTAATTACCAATTTACCATGCTACCCAAGCACTAGGGACACCCCCCGACCCACGGGAGTATGTCAATTCTAATTTAAACCGTGCTCCCAGAGCACACCGTGCTAACAAAGCACAAGGATCCCTGGCCAACGGGAGTATCCGACACTTCTGACACCAAATTTAACGGGTCTGCTCCTTGTTGGTCACTCCAGGCCAGGGAAGTCCCGAACCCTCATCTGCGGTGTGCTGCTTCAGCTGGCTGGAATCCAGGGGAATAAAACTCACAACCGGACACAGAAGGAAAGGTGTGCAAGTTTATTCCAACGTTAGAAGTGTACGTATACAGTAGCAAAAACATATATACGTCATAAACCCATCCCAGCAGCATAGCCCTGCACCTGCTATTGCTAATTAGCAATCGTACAAACTGGTACCTGTCTCTGTGAAGATCAATGAATCTTGTCTTAGCACAACACATTCCTTTCTATCTAGGTATTCACAGATGGGCCTCATGGTCCCTTTGTATAACAAGAAACTGATTTCCCCTTACAATACTTATTTTCTCCTTACAATACTTATTTTTCCCCTTACAAGAGGTAATATACAAATTAGCAACACTGGGAGCTAAGGTTACTTCCACTGAAATGCCATGAATTTGAATGCAATAAGAATCTCTAAACTGAAAATAATTCTTCTGAAGAACTAATTGCGCTAAACATAACAAATATTGGACTGAAATCCTGTCAACCGGAGGGCTTTGCTTTAATGCATTGTGGACTAGTTCTAACGCCTGTGTTTGAGGAATGTTCGTGTATAGGGCCGTGATGCCAAAAGTCACCAATAATCCTGTCTTAGATACTATGTCATAACAAGCTAATTTATTCAAAAAATCAGTAGTATCCTTTATATACAATTTCCCTGTATTTACCACTGGTTGCAAAAAATAATCCAAAAAGGCCGATAAAGGTTCCAGTAATGAAGACTTCCTTGAAACTATCGGCCTGCCTGGAGGTGCCAGTAAGGTTTTATGTACTTTAGGGATAGTATAAAAATAGGAACCTGAGGGTTGGATACTTTAAAAATTTATATTCATGCCCAGTGATAAAACCCCTCTGAACCACATCCTGCAATAGGCCAAACACTGTACTTATGATCTAACAACTGGCGTTCGACCTCCTATAACTATTGCATTCTGTCTTGGATAACAATGGAGACCCCATTATCAGCTGGTTTAATGATCACTTGATCCTGTTGAGTGAGATGATTTAATGCTTTACGCTCAGCAAATGACAGATTGTGATATTTCTATGCCTTCTGATAGCATGCCTCCATTGTATATCCTGTAGAACTAAATCATGAAAAGTAGCTCTCCGACTGTCCAAAGGCCAAGGGGGAACCCAATGTGACCTGGGCCAAAAGAGAGAGGTACCAGGCTCCCCTGTTAAATCTTGTTTTGGCAAAACTAAAGAGTCATGGGATAGGAGGCAGTGTACTTTTGGCAAAACTAAAGAGTCATGGGATAGGAGGCAGTGTACTACTGTGGATCAGAAACTGGTTAAAAGATAGAAAGCAGAGGGTAGGGATAAATGGCCAATTTTCCCAATAGAGAAAGGTGAATAGTGGTGTACCCCAGGGATCTGTGCTGGGTCCGCTGCTTTTTGACATATTCATACATGACCTGGAAAGTGGAATAACGAGTGAGGTTAACAAATTTGAAGATGACACAAAACTATATAAAGTTGTTAAAACCCAAGAGGATTGTGGAAAATTGCAAGAGGATTTTGATAAATTGGAAGACTGGGCATCAAAATGGCAGATGAAATTTAAGGTGGACAAGTGCAAAGTTATGCACCTAGGGAAGAACAACCCAAACTATGGTTACACGATGCAAGGTTCCATATTAGGAACCACCACCCAGGAAAAAGATTTAGGCGTCATTGTGGATAACATGTTAAAATCCTCGGCCCAGTGTGCAGCGGCGGCCAAGAGAGCAAATAGAATGCTAGGTATCATAAGGAAAGGAATGGAAAATAAAACAAAAGATATAATGCTTCTATATCGTTCCATGGTGAGACCGCACCTTGAATATTGTGTGCAATTCTGGTCGCCGTATCTTAAAAAGGATATAGCGATATTAGAAAAGGTTCAGAGAAGAGCCACCAAAATGATAAAGAGGATGGAAGGATACTCCTATGAAGAAAGGCTAAAAAGGTTAGGGCTCTTTTACCTGGAAAAGAGACGGCTGAGGGGAGATATGATAGAAGTCTATAAATTAATGAACGGAGTGGAACGGGTAAACGTAGATCGATTGTTTGCATTATCAGAATATAGAAAGACTAGGGGACATGCAATGAAGCTGGAGGGTAAACTATTTAAGACTAATAAAAGAAAATATTTTTTCACTCAACGTGTAATCAAACTCTGGAATTTGTTACCGGAGGCTGTTAGTGTAGCTGGATTTAAAAAAGGTTTGGACGAGTTCCTGGAGGAAAGTTCCATAAACCATTATTAAGAAGGGACCCAGGATATCAATGCTTGACCCAGTACAAGCATTGTGGAACCTGTGTCTTTTGGGGAAACTGCTAGGTACGTATGAAATAGATTGGCCACTGCTGGAAACAGGATACTGGGCTTGATGGACCTTGGTCTGACCCAGTATGGCATATCTTATGTTCTTATGATTATGATGTTGAAAGAAGAGCCTGATTTGCAAAGATCTAATCATCCGATAAATGTCCAAATGAGCCTGAAAAGTCCAGGGCCCTACAGGGCATTAGGGAAACAATGCAGCCAAAAACAAGCCAAGAGATACAGGTCACCTTGTACAGCAGTCATGAGATGTTCTCAGGTCATTAAGGCCAGCAAACAGAGCCAATCCTGCCAGGCCAAATGCCATAGCCAGAGTCATCCATATGCAGGCAAACACCACTAACAAGACGGGCACTCTGAGGGTAGTAGGGAACATCCGTGGACAGGAAGCCGCTGAACAGTGATGTTCAACTCTATCTTCTGTTCCAGATGCTTCAGCCTATACTGGGAGCAGAAGGCCTGCAAGACAAAAGACAGCCATCGGATGGCCTATCCCAAAATGTTCTGTGGATACAGCAGGAGCAGGCAGAGCACTAAGGTATGTAAAACGTGCTGATGACTTGGTGTCCATACAGGTAGCCACAGAAATAAAGTTGGTCTCACACCCCTAGGGAAGAAACATGTGACAGAGACCCAAGTGTGGCATTGCAATGACATGTATAGGATGTGGAGGACATGGGAGTGGTGGGTGATAATGGTCTGAAGCATGCGAAAGGCATTTGCCCTGTATCCAGAGGTCACATAGCAAGGGTCTAAAGACTGAATGCGTATGTAGGATGACAAACAACCTTGTACCAAACGTGTTTGGATGGTGTGCATACACAGTCTCCACCTTGACCCACACACATGTGGAGGGCAGGGAGTGGGAAATGAGACATGTCACATCCATCCACTAGTCAGTAACCACAATTGCTTGGCCCCGCTCCCTATGTTGGATGTATACCAGACAGCAAGTACAGCATGAGTATAAATCACCACTTGTGCATGCACTTGCAGACATGTAGAGGTTCACACACAAACATAGCCATGAAGCTGTTACTCTATTATGGTTGCCCACAGCATCTTGCCACATGCACCTGATCCAACATGTACCAGTGACACGGACATGCACATCGTAGTATTGTGTAGACCTGTAGGAATGTCTGTAAGGACCTTGCACCACAGCTAGAGCTGATGATGAGAGAAGGGGAATGCAGTTCATCACATACATCATCCCTACAGTCACTGCACTACTTGCACTTACAGGAGGATCCACCATACTCCATCTGTGACTGTGCTGCTCAAAACACATATAGTGTACCTTCTGCACCACAGAGGCATTTATCCTATGATGTCCCTGCCCCCTAACCCTGCAACATGAGGCCTGCAGTGGTCACCCATAGGGCCCTTCCTTTCCCCACATACATTGTCCCTGTGGATGAACAAGGGAAGTCTGAAACAGGGCTTCCCAGTTATGTCAGAGTCATGCAGATTTTGAAAGAAGCAATTCTCAGATGCTGTAGGTAATGTGTTGGGCTTCCAAACCCCCCTGCCACCCCCCCCCCAACCCCAGGCTGACTTCATGACAGTATGTCTGCTTTCATTCATGAAGCTGGAACTGCAGTCCTAACCAAGGAGATGGAGAAACCCTGGCTGCAACCACATACCCTTAGGCTGAGCCTTCAGCGCCCCCTCTGCAGAAGTAGCAGCTGGCCCCCATCACCTGTTTGATGGCATGAGTCACCTATTTCTCCTCTGCAGCATCAAACTTTATCAGTCACAGTGCAAGTACTGGGGAGCGAAAGGAGGAAGAGGCAGAGTAGCCACATGAGGACCCACTGCAGTTGCTGGCCATATGGGCTATCTACTCTGCCTCCTTCCCTGACCACATGGATCTCCATGAGTTGCCAGTGGAGTATGAGGACCCTGAAATCCTGCTGTAGATCATGTCCATGCTCTGTAAGATGCAGCAGGGATTCATGGCTGTTTGTAATTCCATGGCTCTCATATTAACCCATTTGGAGGGCATGAGGGCTGAAGCTCATGCCATCCTACAAGTGTTAACAGCAGCTAGTAGCACATACCTCAGCCCTTCCTGCTCCACATAGGGAGAGAAAGGGGGGGGGGCACATAGTATTGTGGGCTACCAGAAATGTGAGGATAAACCCTGTTAATATAAATATTTACTACCCTGTTGGCTCATTCTTAATAAAGTATTTAGTTTTGCTTATATTTGGTCTCCATTGCATTTGTCTGTTACCCTTATCCCCCTCTCTTATCTCCGTCTCCTTGATCCGGTGCCATCCCTTGTGCTTACAGCATGATCACACATAGGTACCCTTTATAAGAGCCCATCCACCAGATAATAAGATCCAGCCTTGAGTTGACTGTTGCATTGTGCATGAGATCCTATGTCTATTTCTACTATGACCCAGACAGGAGGCACAAGTCCGTAACCACTTGCAGCAGCATGACCTCAAATGGGATATGGGCCAACCATTTGTGTGGCCACTTCACCCAGCTTAAAGGTGGCCATGTGACTCCCAGGAAAGACCAGCTCCACCTGTAACTAGGTAGCAAAATCAGCAAGACTGGTAGCTTCCTACAAGTGTTCCTGTACAAGCAAGGAAACACAGTAATCCCTTACTACTACTACTTAGCACTACAAGGATTCACAGTGCTATACAGACACATGTAAAAGATGGCCCCTGCTCATCAGAGCTTACAGTCTAGTCAAGACAGACAACACAATAGTTGAGAGCAAGGATATATCTAGGAGAATGGTAAGAAAACACATAGGAGACTAAGCAGATTAGGATCCAAAAGCGGCCTCAAAGAGAAGAGTTTTTAGCCTGGATTTGAAAAGGGGCAGAGATGAAACCTGACACACAGACTCAGGTAGTTTGTTCCAAGCATAAGGAGCAGCATGGTGAAAGGATCAGAGTCTGGAGTTGGCAGTAGAAGAGAAGGGCACAGATAGAAGGGATCTGCCAGAACAGCAGAGGAGAGGTTTAGGGAGAGACAAGAGAGGAAAGGTAGTGAGGAGCAGCAGAATGAGTGCAGTTATAGATCAGTAGAAGAAGTTTGATCTGGATACGGAAATGAAAAGGGAGCCAGTGAAGCAACTTGAAAAGAGGGGTTATATGAGCATATCAAGGCCGGCTGAATGAGTGGAAGAAAAAGGTGAAGCTCAAGGGCAGATGATAGTTTAGAAGACAAAATGTTAGGAAAGTGGGGAAGTAAGGAGTGGATAATGAGAAATAGGGCCATGGAACTGTGGGAACGAGCAGAAAATATTACACCCTCTGCGTCCCAAATAGCATAAGAACTGTCAAAGCAGATACGAGCAACAGATCCTTCTCATACGCAGCACCACTTCTCTGGAACCGGCTGCCTCACGAGCTACGAGCAACAAGCGACTTGAAAGACTTTAGGAAAAAGCTCAAGACCCACCTATTTCAGACTCAATCAAGTGTAAACTCAGTGACCTAACTTGTGTGCAAATCCTTTTAATCAAAATGTATATCTTGCAAATTACTGTCCTGTACAGTCCATCCTGATGTGTAAAGTAAACCGCTGCTGATCGTAGGAAGTAGCGGTATACAAATGTGTACTAAATAAAAATAAATAAATAAATTAGGGAGAGTTAACATCAAGAATACAAAGTGATGTGAAGCCATAGGAGAGGGGGAAGAGGAGAGAGTACAAATCAGAGGAGATACAGGGGGTGGGGGAGGAGATAGTCCTGGTGGCTTCAGGTATACCTGAGTAATTGCGCCAATGAGTAGAGGATGGCTGTGAAAGAATATTAGTCCACGGGTGGATGGGTGGTAATTAAGTATTGAGAAGGCAGACACAGCACTGCAGAGGGAAGGAGCTGGGTAGAGGACAGACAGAAGATAGGACACAGTTACAAAACAGAAATATAGACAGAACAATAAACAACAAGCTAGATTGTAAACAGGCACAGAAGAATGCCTTTGCCAAGACAGGTCCCACAGCATGATCTGAGTATTCTTTTTTTGAATTTTTTATTTATAAATGTTTCAATACATCATCACAAACAAGTGAGACAAAGCAATAGGCAATGTGACCACGTGAATAAGCAAATAAGCAAAGTACAAAGTTAAACACACCACAATATAAGGAAAAAAAAGGGACGACCAAAGTAAAGGGAATTACAACAAAGGAAAACAACAAAACAATAGAGGGAGCATCTCAAGGCCAGTGCCCTAATGACTACTACAGTGGCATCTGTGGGTTGCTTCCAGGGTTCAACAATCCTTCCCTAACTACCAGAAATTCTAATAACATTTTTGGCTCAAAAAAGAAAAAATTTTACCTTCACAAATTACAATACAAACACAAGGAAATCATAACACATATTGCAACCCAAGGGCCAGGACCTAGAACACAGGGCCAAAAACCCCTCACGGCGCTTCTGTGTACTTCTAGAAAAATCAGGAAATATAGGAATAGGTGAGCCAAAAAACAATTTATGCATATGATGGAAATAAAGTTTAAACACCAGGTTACGGTCTACTTCCAAAGCAAAAGTCCAGGGAGGACTCCAAATCTTCTGTTAGGTTATCCTCAACAGCCACCTCTTGGCCTACAGCTGGCTGACTTGAGCTAGGGGAAAGGTATTGGGCTCTCACCATTGGTCCATCCCCAAAACCTCAGTTAAATATTTCCTCACCATGTCAATCAGTGACATCAATGGAGATCTAGGAAAACCTATCAGGCGCAAATTATTACGCCTTGCCAAGTTCTCCAAAAACTCTATTCGCCTGGTTAGGATAGAACTGTCCTTCACCAGAGTATCCTTCACCAGATGAAAAGCATCCATTTTAGACTTGAGTTCATTCATCCTCGATGTATTGAATTCCACTTCCTCGATGTATTGAATTCCACAGCCTGGGCTACCAAGGACAAGTCACCCCAAAAGTGTCCTGAAACAACTTGAAGAGAAGAGTTTATTCCCTGGATAACAATCCACAGTGACTCCATGTCACAGCCTGTGGAATCTGCACCTCATCTTCTCAATCAGAAGAACACACACTCCACTCCTGGGCAATATCTTCCAAAGTTCTTTGCATACCCTTCTACATATTAAAGTGGACTGTTGGGGCCCTGATGAGCAAATGTATACTGATAAAAACACTTAATGACCATTCTCTGTGCCTCCCTGGGGCCTTTCTCCCCATTCAGTGTGACCCCCGCCCCCCAAAGGTGAGTGTTTAAGAGTGTGCTGATTAATGTAGAATCAAAGGTAAATGGTTACTGTATGCTGCTGAAGAGGTGGCAGTTGGGGAGGTCAGATGAGGGACAATAGGAAAAGAGCAGCCTGCAGTAACAGTCACTGGGCTAGCAGGGCTGGAAATTAAACATTTAGGGGGGATATGTAAATCACTGCCTATGATGAAGGAGCAAGGGTAATATTTGCTCACATGTATATTTATTAGTAAGATTTAATTTTAAATCTATAAGGAATGTAGGGGAATAAATTGCACATACTAGACAGAGGGTGAAGAATACTGGGGCCTGTGGAAATTACTCATCCTAAGAGAAATGGTATCACTTGGAACTAGCACCAGCAGCCCTGTGCAGAAAAGAGCTTAGAGAAGAGTTACCTGGGATTTAGAGAAGTCAGACCTCTTTATCTAAAAGAGCTTAATGCTCATCTGAGAGGGGAGGAGGGAACTCCTCCTTATCTGCAGGCCGACCTCCTGAAGATGGTGCTGGAAAGTCCCCTGAAAACCTAGACAGCCCAGAGTGAAGATGTAAGCAGAGAGCATCCTACAGACCCTGTCAGAGGTAGAACAGAGCCTCCTACAGACCCAGTAAGGGTAGGAGTGAAGATGGGGGTGGGTGGTCTTCCCCCAATCCAGGGAGTAGAGATAGTAGTGAAGAGACTCTGGAGAGCCTAATCCAGGCTTGGGAGTCCAGCGGCGGATCAGCTCTTTGGGGAGCATCTCATGGATATTCATTAGGGACTTCCTGAAAACCAGGCTGGATTGGAGTTGGCCACCCCTGCTTTACAGGTTTACTTAAGTCATTACGTATTGGTTGTTTGAACTGCCTTATCTCTTATCCTATATTGCAGGGGTCACCAACCTGCGGCCCGTGGGCCGCAAGGGGGCCCGCGAGGTCCCTTCGTGCGGCCCGCGAGGCTCTACCCCGGTGCGGCCCGCCAAGGATGCTGCTCAAAGTACCGGCAAACTCACCGACTCCTTCTTCTGCAGCCGCGGCTCCCTGCCTCTTAGGGAACCACGGCTGTGCTTGTAAAATCATCGCGGAGCCCTTCCTGTCTTGACGGGCTCCGTGCAGCATTGTCCCGCCTCCAAAGGAAGTGGTAAACAACTTCCTTTAGAGGCGGGACAATGCTGCACGGAGCCCGTCAAGACAGGAAGGGCTCCGCGATGATTTTACAAGCACAGCTGCGGTTCCCTAAGAGGCAGGGAGCCGCGGCTGCAGAAGAAGGGAGGGAGCTGACATGGAATAATTTTCAGGTATGAGCATTGTTTTTTTTCGCGGGGGCGGGGAGAAGGGGGGTGCGGCCCGCGAGTCTACCCGTAGTCGGCTGTGCGGCCCGCGGCCCTCTGGAGGTTGGTGACCCCTGCTATATTGCTATTTCACCTTACCTGCTTGAACCACTTATCATAATACTGCCTTGATTGAAGGATAAGGCGATATAGAAAACTGGTTAAATAAATAAATACAGGTTGTACATACTGTCTTATTTTGTCAGAATACTTGATATATATATTTTGTAAATAAATTGTAAATACTATGTAAGCCAGCCTTGTTCACAGCAGTGTTTTTGAGAGGTTTTCTTGGGGTGAAAGGAGGGAAATCCTCCCGCTAACACCTTTCTTCCCCAGGTGGAGATGCCAGGTGCCAAATTAACAAGGACCGACGAAGCCCGTCTTCAGAGGTCTCCAGCCAGGCCAGTCCCAGACCCAGAAGTGCCCCGAAGGGGGCGCTACAAGTGCATGGTATCTGTGGGAGAAAAAGAGAAAGCATAGTTGACATGTACCTTCAAAAACAAGAACATGTAGCTGTCTCACAAAACATCTGATGTGGCCTGGATTGTCATACACATATATTATGGTAACATGCTGTTCTCTTTCTTTGCCTATCCTTTTGTCTGTTTCTTTCCTCTACTCTGTCCTATCTTACAAATGGCGTTCCTTTCATGTTTCCTCAAATAATATATTATTGTAAACCGCTCTAATGCTTCGGCCTGAGCGGTATATCAAATTCAAATAAACATAAACATAAACATCTCTCCTTCCCCTACACACAGCTACACAATGTGAAGGAGGCAGTTTCCTGGGGATACATGCAGATAAGACCCTTTAGGCAAAGAACCAACCCATGACAGAGTGAACCCTTTACACACGTGTGCTCTTGCCAGACCCTGTGATCCTCAGTAAACTCCCCCAGGTAAATGTGGCCCATCTCAGACAGTGCAGACATCAGTACACTTGCTAACTCAAGCAATAGTTACTTTGCAATCAGCCACATGTACATGGCTTGTTTTGATTGTAAAATATCTGTTAGGTATGTTTATAGCTCATATATGCCTCTATCTGTGGCTCATTTCAGAAAGAGTCATGTGTAAAATTGTGCTGTGTAAGTTCCGTCTCTATACACGTGTTATAAATCTGGCACATTCGTGTGTAACAGCCCATTTAGAAACACTGTCAACTGTGCTGCATCTTACAGGCTGAAGGAAGGACACAGCCACAATGACAGGACAGGAAAATAGGGCAGTAGTGTGGTTGGAAAAGGGCTGGGGAGTGAAGTGTGGGGATAGAAACATAGAAACATAGAAATATGACGACAGAAAAAGACCACATGGCCTATCTAGTCTGTCCTTCCATAACAACTACAACAGTCCACTTTTTGCCTTTAGAGATCCTCTGTGTTGGTCCCATGCTTTCTTGAATTCAGTTACTGTCCTCATCTCTACCACCTCCACTGGGAGACTATTCCACGGATCCACTACTCTTTCCGTAAAGAAATATTTCCGCATATCACTCCTGAATCTATCTCCCTTCACCCTCATCCCATGTCCCCTCGTAGCAGAACTTGCTTTCAATTGAAAGAGGCTCTCTCCCTGAACATTTATGCCACGGAGGTATTTAAACATCTCAATCATATCACCTCTATCCCGCCTTTCCTCTAAGGTGTACATATTAAGATCCTTAAGTCTGTCCTCATATGCTTTATAATGAAGCCCATTAATCATTTTGGTAGCAACCCTCTGCACCGACTCCATCCTGTTCACATCCTTTTGAAGGTGCGGTCTCCAGAATTGCACACCATACTCCAAATGAGGTCGCACCAAAGACTTATACAGAGGCATTATCACCTCCTTTTTTCTGCTAGCCATTCCTCTCCGTATGCACCCAAGCATCCTTCTAGCTTTTGCTGTCGCCTTTTCCACCTGTTTAGCTACTTTAAGATCATCAGACACAACCACGCCTAGGTCCCGCTCTTCTTTAGTGGACAAAAGTACTTCACCTCCTATACTGTATTGCTCCCTTGGATTGCTGCAGCCCAAATGCATGACCTTACATTTTTTAACATTAAATCCCAGCTGCCAAATTCTAGACCATTCTTCAAGCTTAGCTAGATCCCTCCTCATGTTATCTACCCCTTCCTGGGTGTCTACTCTATTGCAGATTTTGGTATCATACGCAAAGAGGCAAACCTTACCCGACAGCCCTTCCGCTATATCACTAACAAAGATGTTAAAAAGAATCGGACCAAGGACAGATCCCTGGGGCACACCACTGGTAACATCCTTCTCCTCAGAGTGAGCTCCATTTACTTGTACTCTTTGTCGCCTCCCACCCAACCAATTTCTAACCCAAGCAGTAACTTTAGGGTCCATCCCTAGGGTGCTCAGTTTGTTTATAAGTCGCCTGTGAGGAACAGTGTCAAAGGCTTTACGGAAATCTAAATACACCACATCTAGAGCTCTCCCTCGGTCCAACTCCCTGGTCACCCAGTCAAAAAAATCAATCAGATTTGTCTGACAAGACCTGCCTCTGGTGAATCCATGCTGCCTCGGATCCTGTAATCCGCTGGACTCCAGAAACCTCACTATTTTCTCTTTCAGCAGCGTTTCCAATAATTTACTCACCACCGAAGTTAAACTAACCGGCCTGTAGTTTTCAACCACATCCTTACTTCCGCTTTTGTGTAAAGGCACCACATGAGCCTCTCTCCAGTCCTTTGGCACCACTCCTGACTCCAACGAGGCATTGAAAAGGTCAGTCAGTGGAGCTGCTAGAACGTCCCCAAGTTCCCTCAGTATTCTAGGGTGTATCCCATCCGGTCCCATCGCTTTGTCTACTTTAAGTTGAGCTAGTTTCTCACGAACACAGTCTTCTGAAAATAGTTCAAGATGTCCCTCGCTTCTGTTCTTATTTGTGGGTGTTTTCTGAGGTCCTGCTCCTGGTTCTTCATCTGTGAACACAGAACAAAAATATTTGTTAAGCAATTCCGCTTTATCCTTATCAGCTTCTACATATTCCCCCCTGCACCCTTGAGTCTGACAATACCACTTTTGCTCTTCCTCTTCTCACTAATATATCTGAAAAATGTCTTATCCCCCCATTTTATTGCATTGGCTATTTCCTCCTCCTTTTGAATCTTTGCCTTCTTGACTACTTTGCTAGCTTCTCTAAGTTTTTCCAAATACAGATGCTTGTCTTCTGCTCTCTGTGATCTCTTGTATTTCATGAAGGCCTCCCTCTTTTTCTTCACTTTTTCAGCTACTTCCTTCGAAAACCATAGCGGTCTCCTGTTCCTTTTGCCTTTATTTACCATTTTAACAAAAAGGTTGGTTGCCCTTAAAATACCCCCTTTCAGTTTTGCCCACTGTTTTTCTACATCCCCCAGCTGTTCCCATCCCACTAACGACTCCCTGAGGTATTGGCCCATCTTCGCAAAGTTAGTCTTCCTAAAGTCTAAGATCCTCACCTTGGAATGGATTCTAACAGCCCTAGTCCTAATACTGAACCACACCATCTGGTGATCACTGGAAGCAAAATGATCTCCCACTACAACATCAGAAACACTTTCACCATTGGTAAGCACCAAGTCCAGTATGGCCCCTTCACGTGTGGGGTCTGTTACCAATTGCCTGAATAGTTCTCCCTGTAGAGAATCCAGGATCTCCTTACTTCTAGATGATACTGCAGCAGGAATGTGCCAATCAACATCTGGCATATTGAAATCTCCTATCAGTAGCACTTCCCCTTTCTTAGCAATGCTGCGTATGTCTTCAATTAACTCTCTGTCCACCTCTTCCTCTTGTGAGGGAGGTCTGTATATCACTCCAATGCAAATAGATTTCTCTTTCCCTCTTTCTAGTTTAACCCACAATGCCTCCTCTCTCCCTTTTAAGCTCTGTAATTCCAAAGCTTTAATAGTAGTTTTTACATATAGTGCCACTCCTCCTCCTCTTCTTCCTACCCTGTCCTTCCTGAATAAAGTATAGCCAGGTATAGTTACATCCCAGTCATTGTTTTCTGTGAACCATGTTTCTGTAACTGCCACTAAATCCAAGTCAGCCACTCCCACCAAAGCTTCAACCTCAGGGATCTTATTTCCCATGCTACGGGCATTAATACACACTGCTTTCCATATGTTACCCCTGTTACCCATTTCCATAAAGGTATTTAATGTATCACCTACATGGGGGCTTTCACTTACCTGGGGGCTTTCTTCACCCATCCCCAAGGAATCTAGTTTAAAGCCCTCTTCAGTAGATTAGCCAGTCTACTACCAAAGATGCGTTGACCTCTTTTGGACAGATGGATGCCATCTCTGCTTTGCAACCCTTGGAAAAGCATCCCATGGTCTAGGAGACCAAAACGCTCTCGATGACACCATCCACGCAGCCATGCATTTGTCTCCAGGATGCGAGCCTCTCTGCCTTGGCCTTTACCCTCAACAGGGAGGATTGAAGAGAACACCACCTGTGCACCTAACTGCTTCACCCTCTGTCCCAGAGCCATGAAGTCACTTTTGATACGTTCCGAGGTATACCTGGCAGTATCATTTGTTCCAACATGGATTAGCAACATTGGGTAATAGTCTGTGGGCTTGATGAGTCTCGGCAAACTCTCCGTAACATCTTGGATTTTGGCACCAGGCAGACAGCATACCTCTCTGGACATCAAGTCTGGTCGGCAGATGGACGCCTCAGTACCCCTCAGAAGAGAGTCTCCAAACACCACCACCCTTCGTTTCCTTCTGGTGACTGATTCCGCAACTTTGGGGTACTTGAACTCTGGTTCTTCCCTTTCCAGGGATGCTTTCACCTCCTCCACTTCCAGGGCTGCATAATGGTTCTTCAATTCAAGGGATGGAGAAGTTGGATTGGTGATTTTGCAGGCCCTGGTGACTTGTGTCCAACCATCGACATTCTGTTGGCACCCATCTTCTCCGGAGCTGGAGAGTTTGGTTGCTGCAAGTAGCATCTCATCAATGTACTTCTCACTGTCTTGAATGCTCCTCAGCCTCGCCACCTCCTCTCTGAGTTCCTCCACCTCTTTCCTCAGAGCTTCAGCATGCAGGCACCCTGCACATGGAACCGGTCCTTCAACCGGCATTAGGACCTCTGTCTGGACCGAGGCAGAAGCTGTAACGGGAGCAACAGCTTTAGCAATACGATTTTTCCCAGCCATTGTTCTTTTCGTGGAGCTTAGGTATCTGTTAGAGCAAAAGAGAGAGATCTACCAAGTACCAGCCGGTTTCGCAGCTGTCTTTATAGAGAAAAAGCAGTTAAAACACTTTAATTACATACAAATGTGCTGGTCCAATTCACTCTGATTAGGTGTTAGCAGCTTCTAAAGCTGAGGAGGTCACTGGAGTCAGCAACCTACTGTGCTCAATTAAGGTTCCCCTAAAACAGCAAAAATGAAGTAACCTTGCTTTTAAAAATATACACAAAACCCTTTTAAGAGCTCCCAGTCAGAGAGCTAGCAATGTAATAAAAACAAACCAAACAAAGAAACCCTCAAAACCTTACTTACTGTTTGATGTGTGGAGCCCTGGTTAGAAAAGCCTCAAAGGGGCAGGGCACAGGAGCCTATTTATGCAGGCTTCAACTGCACTCAGGAAACAGGCCCACTAACACCTGATTAGGTGTTAGCAGCTTCTAAAGCTGAGGAGGTCACTGGAGTCAGCAACCCACTGTGCTCAATTAAGGTTCCCCTAAAACAGCAAAAATGAAGTAACCTTGCTTTTAAAAATATACACAAAACCCTTTTAAGAGCTCCCAGTCAGAGAGCTAGCAATGTAATAAAAACAAACCAAACAAAGAAACCCTCAAAACCTTACTTACTGTTTGATGTGTGGAGCCCTGGTTAGAAAAGCCTCAAAGGGGCAGGGCACAGGAGCCTATTTATGCAGGCTTCAACTGCACTCAGGAAACAGGCCCACTAACACCTGATTAGGTGTTAGCAGCTTCTAAAGCTGAGGAGGTCACTGGAGTCAGCAACCCACTGTGCTCAATTAAGGTTCCCCTAAAACAGCAAAAATGAAGTAACCTTGCTTTTAAAAATATACACAAAACCCTTTTATGAGCTCCCAGTCAGAGAGCTAGCAATGTAATAAAAACAAACCAAACAAAGAAACCCTCAAAACCTTACTTACTGTTTGATGTGTGGAGCCCTGGTTAGAAAAGCCTCGAAGGGGCAGGGCACAGGAGCCTATTTATGCAGGCTTCAACTGCACTCAGGAAACAGGCCCACTAACACCTGATTAGGTGTTAGCAGCTTCTAAAGCTGAGGAGGTCACTGGAGTCAGCAACCTACTGTGCTCAATTAAGGTTCCCCTAAAACAGCAAAAATGAAGTAACCTTGCTTTTAAAAATATACACAAAACCCTTTTAAGAGCTCCCAGTCAGAGAGCTAGCAATGTAATAAAAACAAACCAAACAAAGAAACCCTCAAAACCTTACTTACTGTTTGATGTGTGGAGCCCTGGTTAGAAAAGCCTCAAAGGGGCAGGGCACAGGAGCCTATTTATGCAGGCTTCAACTGCACTCAGGAAACAGGCCCACTAACACCTGATTAGGTGTTAGCAGCTTCTTTTTTTTTAAATTCTTTATTTTCGTTTTATAACAACAAAGGAAAAGGAAGACATACAGCTAAAAGACAGATACATAAAGTGTAGTACATACACCAAAGTAAACCCCTGCCACCCCCCTCCCCCCTGCTTCTTCTCTAGAAAACTGAACATTCCCGAAGCGGGCGTGTACTTACATTATTGTGTTACAAAACCTAACGGTGATCTGAAACATGATGAGTGTACATTAAACAGACATGTCGGAGCAATGAGCAGATTGTACATAATCATTAAGCATCTGCCATTTAGACAAGCGAGAGTGAGTTTGGACATGGGGAATAGCTCTCCGAGGTATCTGCTCATATTTACTATATAAGCAGACAAGGTTCCACCATTCATTGACAGTAAGTCGAGAGCTATCCTTCCAATTCCTCATGATTAAGCATATGGCTATACCCAGCATGAAATCAAGGAGAAAGCGACCCTTCTTAGGAAGAGAGGGGACCTCCGCCACAGAGCGGAGTCCCACGATCTTCCAAGAGAGAGGTTCGTGAAGGTATAAGATAAGTTGAATACAACCCCAGACCCGCCCCCAATAAACCTGTAAGAAGTCTATGCGAGACTGGGATTTATGAGGGGAAGAGAAGAAGGTGAAGTCAAGCTCATCGGGGTGTAGTAACCTCCATAGATCAACTAAAGCAAGATCTTTGATCAGGGAGGTAGGCGTGGTGTGACTCTTGGGGGGACCACTTGTCCTAGGCGGCTGTTTGTCAATCAGGGGATCAAGAACTAGATTGAAATCCCCCCCAATTATCAATGAAGTATTAGCAGAGGCCTGCGCAACCTGAGCAATGGTAGCAAAAAAGGCAGGGTCATCCACATTAGGAGCGTAAAGGCATATACATGTAACTTCAAGGCTACCTATCTTGAGGTGAACTCTGGACCATCTACCTGCTGTATCTGAGCTAGTCGCAATAATAGTAGCATGCAAAGATTTCCTAACCAGTATGGCAACCCCACATTTCTTAGAAACGGCTGGGAAATAGGCGGCCACCATGTAAGGTTTAATATTGAGTTTCAGAGTTTCCTTCGAATTTAAATGCGTTTCTTGGAGAAAAATCAGATCCGCAGCTTCCTGACTTAGGTAGCTTAGGATTTTCTTCCGTTTTATCGGATTATTGATTCCTTTTACGTTCAATGAGAAAATCTTACATGGTGCCCTCAATCGGTAATAGACATTTTAGGTAAGGGCGCTTGAAAACATACAACATAATCAGAATCTGTGCAACAATGACATAATCACCGAGTATTCTGGCTAATACACCCCATATTGAAAAGTATGTACCAAAGTATCTTAGAGAAGAAGCAAACCCCCAAAGAATATGGCGACCATATGTCTGCGGGAGGAGGCCCTAGAGAGGAAATAGAAAGACATGAAAAAAAAAAAAAAAGAAAAGAAACACCAGAGTCCATAATTAACACTGTCTCTGATACTCATCGAGGCTACTGTGGGTAGATGGAGTCGGGTCACAGATATCATCAAAAGTAAGGCAACAAGCTGCCCTCGCCAGATTCTTTGCTGGGCTGCGGCAGATAAAAATATGGCAGGTACAGTGGATATGAGAATACCTGCAGGAATATTCTGGAAGTCAGCGCATCAAGTCGGCTTCTTTGGAATCCAAAAACTCCGCTAGTAGATCAGGATCCTCAAATGTTCTTGTCTGATTGTGAAGCGTGACTCGGAGCTTGGCCGGGTACATCAGGCCATAGCGTGCTTGTAGTTGTTGAAGCCTCGGCTGGAAATCCAGAAAGCGCTTTCGGCGGTCGACCGTGGGTTTAGCCAAGTCGGGATAGAAGGAGATCTTGTGGCTCTCAAACTCCATATGGCCCTTTGCCCGAGAGGCACTTAGAATTTGCTCCACGTGTTGATATCTCAAAAGTCGAAAAATGATAGGCCGCGGGGTCTTCCTGTTGAGCGTTATGCTTGTGGGTACACGATGAGCGCGATCGATCTCCAAATCTTTGGTAAAGGTAATTTGGAGCAGGGAAGGGAGGATTTTGCATAAAAACTCTTTCATGTCTCCCGATTCCGCTCCCTCCGGTATGCCCACGAGTCGTATGTTGTTGCGGCGCGCTCTATTATTGCCATCTTCCACTTCTTTCTGCAAGGCCCGCACCTGACGTTCAACTTTGTCGAGTTTGGATAACCGGGCCGCATGGGAGTCCAATATGCTCTCCATTTTGTCCTGACGCGAAGAAAGCCCTTCTAGCTTGCTTTGCAGCACACCAAAATCTTCCCGCAGCGCTCGGAGTGCTTCACCGTTTGACTGCACGAGGTTTTTGACCCCTCTAATCTCTGCAAGGATTTCCTGCTGCATTTCGGGGCCCTCGCGCAAGGCCAGCCCCTTCTGCGGGGACGGAGGTTCAGTTTTGGAACGTTTGCCGTGAGAAGCCGCTGGAGATCCAAATTCCAGGCGCGTGGGTTTGGTCCCCGCCATCTCACCAATGTGCCCCGGCAAGATCAGAGTAGAAGTTCCAAGTATGTACGGTGTTAATTCAGGATTCTGAGTAGGCCTCTCGGGACCCTCAGCGTTATGCGACCATCCCGCTGGACATCAGGCTCCGCCAGGTGTTAGCAGCTTCTAAAGCTGAGGAGGTCACTGGAGTCAGCAACCCACTGTGCTCAATTAAGGTTCCCCTAAAACAGCAAAAATGAAGTAACCTTGCTTTTAAAAATATACACAAAACCCTTTTATGAGCTCCCAGTCAGAGAGCTAGCAATGTAATAAAAACAAACCAAACAAAGAAACCCTCAAAACCTTACTTACTGTTTGATGTGTGGAGCCCTGGTTAGAAAAGCCTCAAAGGGGCAGGGCACAGGAGCCTATTTATGCAGGCTTCAACAGGAAAAGAATGGTCTTGGTATACAACTACTTCACTCACTTTTTTTTTGAGACTGTCAAGTAGTTTAAAAGATATCTAAACAATATCTTTCTTTGTTTACAAGGATGGGTGTTAGCAATTTTCAAACTGGCCTCTTTGAAACAGTTTGGTCTCTTTTGAGATGAGGCGCATTGGTATAGGGGACAATGTGGGGAAATTTGGGCTGCTGAAGTGAATCCATTGAAAATAAAGCACTTAACATAGTAACATAGTATATGACAGCAGATAAAGACCAGCATGGTCCATCTAGTCTGCCCAGTAAGGCGGTAAGAGTAGGTGCACCTGCCGCTCCATGCAAGTCACTCCTCCCCACGCCTTTGTTTAGGGGTGTACCCACCGCTCTGTGCAGGTCATCCCTATTTGTTGAGATATAGGAGAGAGTTATGTTTATTTTGATTTTATGTTGTTGCTATAAAGGGATCCACTGTGTCTGTCCCATTCCATTTTGAATTCCGTCACTGTATTTGCCCCTGCCACTTCCATCGGGAGGGCATTCCAAGCATCCACCACCCTTTCGGTGAAAATGTATTTCCCAACGTTGCCTTTCAGTCTACTCCTTTGCAGCTTCATGTAATGCCCTCTAGTTTTACACTTTACATTTCTAATATGCAGGAAAGTACCTTTCCCTATAACAGGCACTCAAATTGCTGGACATATGGTGCTGATGAACTCAGTTGATGTCCTTCAGAGCCTTGCTGGATTCTCAGTCCTCTTCATACTTTGTCAGTGGCTTCCCTGAGCTACTTCATTTCTATGGATGGAATCTGACAAATACACTTTTTAATTATTCATTTTATTTAAACTACATACAGTGCAAAGAAAGAAGTCATCTATACAGCATTTGGGGTGGATGAGTAGCTTAGTGGTTACAGCAAATCACGTCACCCTCCATTGCTTCAGATACAACATCAGCAGCAAAAGAACTTGTGTATCTGAATGTAACTCACTTTGAGCTTGGATTTGGGGAAGGTGAATAATAAATCCAAAGCCATTTCTCTCTTTGTAATGCTTAATTATGTCCCCATGTTTTCAATTAGGAAATCAATGCCAGATTATGATGAGCCGTGCAGTAAGCCCTGACATCACTGCCATGCAGTTGGAAATAACTAGTGTTTACTCACGGAGTTGATATGCAAGCCTTGGGGTTTCAAAATTCCCTCGGGCCAAATTTATGAGATTTTATTCAATTTTTTTCTTTGCAAATTCATGATTTTTTTAAAATGAAAGGTCACCTCTTCAATTAAAATACGTCCCTTTCCCATTATCATAGGTGAAGGACAAAGACTGCAGTGCTTATTAAAAAGTGATGTATTGGAAAAGTAATGAGTTTATAGAAATAATTCTATCAGACACCAGCAGCTCATATAAGGAGTGCAAATAGGACAAGCCCTGATTGTATTAATGGATTTCTTTGTAGCTCATTTATAAATCAGTTTGGACAAATCCAATGTGCCAAGAGAGGGGAGCTGCATCCTGTACATGTGTTTTTTTCTCTAATGGATATAATAGCTCCTAGGGAACAGGTAAATCTAGTAACCAAAGCTTGGCAGCCAATGCAATGTGCTGACATTTCTTGGCTCAAAACATGACAGTTGTAAAAAGATTATAATACAAATGTTCCTGATTTTAGAGGGTTGCTCAGCATGCTAGTGATGGTGGGCCCGATATTAAAAACGGTAGGCGTTGCTTGGACTCTGCCTCTCCTGCTCCCCTCATATAAAGGGCCATTGTGCAGGGAGCGCTGGACGGGGGCGGGAGGGGGCAGGATGGAGGCAGAGCAAGGGAGTGTCAGTATAGCTGGATGTACAGAGCCTGTTGAGGTCAGAGTCCTGTACATCCAACGGCTGTCTGCTGCACACCAGCTTATTCCATCCCATACAAAGAGGAATTACCAGCAGAAAGGAAGAGATACTAATGCCACTGTATAAGTCACTGGTGAGGCCTCACTTGGAATACTGTGTTCAGTTTTGGAGACCGTATCTTGCAAAGGATGTAAAAAGAATGGAAACAGTTCAGAGGAAGGCGACCAAAATGATTTAGAGCCTGTGTTAGAAGCCTTATGAGAAGAGACTTAAAGACCTAAATATGTACACTTTGGAGGAGAGGAGGGACAGGGGAGATATGATTCAGACCTTTAAATACTTAAAGAGAAATAATGAACAAACAAACCTCTTCCAAAGATGGGGAAGCTGTAAAACTAGAGGGCATAACATGAAGCTGCAAGGGGGTAGACTGAAAGGCAATGTCAGGAAATATTTTTCACAGAAAGGGTGGTGGATGCTTGGAATGCCCTCCCGATGGAAGTGGTGGGGGCAAATACAGTGACAGAATTCAAAACGGCATGGGACAGACAGAGTGGATCCCTTTACAGCAACAGGATAAAATCAAAATAAACTTAACTATCTAATTTCTCAACAAATAGGGGTGTCCTACACGGAGCGGTGGGTTCACCCCTAAACAAAGACATGGGGAGGGGTGGCCTGCACGGAGCGGCAGGTGCACCTACTCTTGCCATCATACTGGGCAGACTAGATGGACCATACTGGTCTTGATCTGCCGTCATTTACTATGTTACTATGTAAATATTCCCAGTTAAGGCATTTACATGGTTTACTGGGCTGTAAACCATGTAAATGCCTTTCAACTACTGGGCCCTTAGTATCCCTAAATCAAATAACAGTGTTAGCAGACTCAATAATCTTAGTCCTGGTCTGCATGCTGAAATTGTGATGCCATTAGATAGTAAGAGATCTCAATAACAGGAATAGAAGTAATAATCCCAAATCAAACAAACTCACTCTCTAAATTTCATTCAATTAACTATTCTAAATTAGGCTATACAGCTGACAACAAATAACAAACAACCTGGTATCAACTTGGTCAGTGTCACGGCAGAACATGCTAGGAAGATAAAGTTTCTAGATGAAATAAACGACTGCTTCTTGGAGCAGCTGGTTCATGAACCGACCAGAGGAGAAGCCATTTTGGAACTACTCCTTAGTGGAACACAAGATATGGTGCAAGAGATAAGGTTGTTGGGGCCACTTAACAATAGTGATCATAGCATGATCGCGTTTGATTTAATAAATGGAGGAAGGACGGTAAGGAAATCCACAATACTTCCTTTTAACTTTCAAAAGGGAGATTGATAAAATGAGGAAAATAGTTAAGGAAAAACTAAAAGGAGCAGGTGCAAAAGTCAAAGATTTACATCAAGCATGGGTGTGGTTTAAAAATACTATCTTGGATGCCCAGATCAGCTGTATTCCACGCTTTAAGAAAAGTGGAAGGAAGTCCAAAAAACTGCCAGCATGGTTAAAGGTGAGGTCAGAGAGGCTGTTGTAGCCAAAAAAGCATCTTTCAGGAAATGGAAAAAGGAGCCAAATGATGAAAACTGGAAACAACATAAGCACTGGCAAGTTAGATGCAAGGCATTGATAAGGCAGTCAAAGAGAGAATTTGAGAAGAAGCTTGCTGTGGAAGCAAAACTGCGTAATAAAGACTTTTACAAGTATATTTGTAGCAAAAAGCATGTGACTGAGTCAGTTGGACTATTAGATGATAGAGTGGTGAAAGGGGCACTAAAAGGGGACAAGTTCATAGCGGAGAGACTGAATGAATTCTTTGCTTCGGTCTTTACTGAGGAAGATGTAGGGATGTTACCCATGACTGAAAGAAATATTTATACACCAGGAAGATGTATTACAGCTATCTGATAAACTGAAGAGTAGCAAATCATCTGGACCGGATGATATAATCCAAGGGTGTTGAAAGAACTGAAACATGAGATTGCAGACCTACTATTAGCAATTTGTGAACTATCATTAAAATCATCTGTAATACCTGACGACTGGAGGATGGCTAATGTAACGCTAATTTTTAAAAATGGTTCCAGGGTTGATCCGGGAAACTACAGACTGGTGAGTCTGATGTCAGTACTGGGAAAAATTATACAAACCACTATAAAGATCAAAATTACTCAACATGTAGACAGTCATGGCTTAATGGGAGACAACCAACATGGCTTTAGACAAGGAAGGTCTTGTCTTATTAATCTGTTATGTTTTTTTGAAGGTGTGAATAAACAGGTAGAAAAAGTGTGGCAGTTGCTATAGTGTATCTGGATTTTCAGAAAACCTATGATAAGGTCCCTTATGAGAGACTCTTAGTGAAATTAAAAAGTCATGGGTTAGAGGCAGTGTACTATTGTGGATCAGGGACTAGTTAAAAGATAGAAAGCAGAGGGTAGGGCTAAATGGCCATTTTTCCCTATAGAGAAAGGTAAATAGTGGAGTACCCTAAGGATCTGTGTTAGATATGCAGCTTTTTAATATATTCATAAATGACCTGGAAATGGGAATAACAAGTGAGGTAATCAAATTTGCAGGTGACACAAAATTATTAACAGTTGTTAAAACCCATGAGGATTGTGGAACATTGCAAGAGGAGCTTGATAAACTAGAAGACTGGGCATCCAAATGGCAGATGAAATTTAATGTGGACAAGTGCAAAGTTATGCACCTCTAAGAACATAAGAACATAAGATATGCCATACTGGGTCAGACCAAGGTCCATCAAGCCCAGTATTCTGTTTCCAACAGTGGCCAATCTAGGTCATATGTACCTAGCAGTTTCCCCAAGAGACAGAAGTTCCACAATGCTTGTACTGGGTCAAGCATTGATATCTTCGGTCACTTCTTAATAATGGTATATGGACCTTTCCTCCAGGAACTTGTCCAAACCTTTTTTAAACCCAGCTACACTAACAGCCTTTACTACATCCTCCGGTAACAAATTCCAGAGTTTGATTACACGTTGAGTGAAAAAATATTTTCTTTTATTAGTCTTAAATAGTTTACCCTGTAGCTTCATTGCATGTCCCCTAGTCTTTCTATATTCTAATAAGGTAAACAATTGATCTACGTTTACCCGTTCCACTCCGTTCATTAATTTATAGACTTCTATAATATCTCCCCTCAGCCGTCTCTTTTCCAGGTTAAAGAGCCCTAACCTTTTTAGCCTTTCTTCATAGGAGTATCCTTCCATCCCCTTTACCATTTTGGTGGCTCTTCTCTGAACCTTTTCTAAAATCGCTATATCCTTTTTAAAATACGGCGACCCGAATTGCACACAATATTCAAGGTGCGGTCTCACCATGGAACGATATAGAGGCATTATAATATCTTTTGTTTTATTTTCCATTCCTTTCCTTATCATACCTAGCATTCTATTTGCTCTCTTGGCCGCCGCTGCACACTGGGCCGAGGATTTTAACATGGTATCCACAATGACGCCTAAATCTTTTTCCTGGGTGGTGGTTCCTAATGTGGAACCTTGCATCATGTAACCATAGTTTGGGTTGTTCTTCCCTAGGTGCATAACCTTGCACTTGTCCACATTAAATTTCATCTGCCATTTTGATGCCCAGTCTTCCAATATATCAAGATCCTCTTGCAATTTTCCACAATCCTCTTGGGTTTTAACAACTTTAAATAGTTTTGTGTCATCAGCAAATTTGATAACCTCACTCGTTATTCCACTTTCCAGGTCATTTATGAATATGTCAAAAAGCAGCGGACCCAGCACAGATCCCTGGGGTACACCACTATTCACCTTTCTCCATTGGGAAAATTGGCCATTTAGCCCTACCCTCTGCTTTCTATCTTTTAACCAGTTCCTGATCCACAATAGTACACAGCCTCCTATCCCATGACTCTTTAGTTTTGCCAAAAGTCTCTCATGAGGGACCTTGTCAAAGGCTCTCTGAAAGTCCAGATACACAATATCAACCGACTCACCTTTGTCCACCTGATTATTCACTCCTTCAAAAAAACATAACAGATTAGTAAGACAAGATCTTCCTTGTCTAAAGCCATGTTGGCTGTCTCCCATTAGGTCATGACTATCTACATGCTGAGTAAATTTATTCTTTATGATGGTTTCTACCATTTTTCCCGATACTGATGTCAGGCTCACCGGTCTGTAGTTTCCCGGATCACCCCTCGAACCCTTTTTAAAAATTGGTGTTACATTGGCAATCCTCCAATCTTCAGGTATTAGAGATGATTTTAATGATAGTTCACAGATTACTAATAGCAGGTCTGCAATCTCGTATTTCAGTTCTTTCAACACCCTTGGATGTATACCATCCGGCCCAGGTGATTTGCTACTCTTCAGCTTATCTAATAGTTGTAATACATCTTCCCGATGTATCGATATTTCCTTCAATTCTTCCGCACCTTTAAATACCACTTCAGTCATGGGTAACATCCCTACATCTTCCTCAGTAAAGACTGAAGCAAAGAATTCATTCAGTCTCTCCACTATTGCCTTGTCGCCTCTTAGTGCTCCTTTAACCCCTTTATCATCTAATGGACCAACTGACTCTCTCACAGGTTTTTTGCTACAAATGTACTTGAAAAGGTCTTTACTTCGCGTTTTTGCTTCTGCAGCAAGCTTCTTCTCGAATTCTCTCAAATGGCAGATGAAGTTTAATGTGGACAAGTGCAAAGTTATGCACCTAGGAAAGAACAACTCAAACTATGGTTACACGATGCAAGGTTCTACATTAGGAAGCACCACCCAGCAAAGGCAGAAGAACAGATGGTTAAAGATGTGAAGTGTGGAGACAAAAGTTTTTTCAGCTATTTTTTCAGATGGAATTTCAAGACTCAAAACTGCCGAGGACGGATTTGTGGAATGTGACATTGAAAAAGTGAAAATGCTAAACAGATTCTTCTGTTCTGATTTCATGAAAGAAAATCCTGGAGAAGGACCACGTATGAGTGACAAATATACAAATGGGAATGGAGTAGATACTACACCATTCACAGAAGAGGATGGGCTCTATTTTTGAAGGCCTTTACAGGCCTTATCTGCGATTTTCAAAAGGCACCTACATGGGTAGTGCTCTTTGAAAATCCCGGATTAGTCCCAAATGCGTTCAGATGCTATGGGGTCTATTCTGATCCACTAATATAGTGGGAATGAATGTCCCATTGGGACATCCATCCCCGCTGTTCGTCTGCCTTTCTCGTCCCCGCCAAACCTCTCCGGCAAAGGGGAGGTGCGAAGGCAGAGTTAGGGCATGCAGTGGGCGATCTTCTGCCTTGGACATACAGGGTCGATTCTGATGCTGGCCCTGTATGTCTGGGGCCGGCAATGTAGATGGGAGGGAGGGGGCAGGATGGCAGGCCCGGGGCTCGTCAAAGAGTGGTTGGGCCACAGGAGATTCCTCACTGCCCAAACCTGATCTTGGCAGACCAGATCAGGGTTTGGGCTGTGAGGAATAAATGAAGTCGTTGGCGGCAAGGGATTGCGGCTCCTTAATGGAGCCGCGGTGCCATGGTAACCAGACGGAATTGGTTCTGAGCCTGCACGTACAGGCTTAGATGGGATTCTGATCCTGCTGGGATTAGATGTGCTCCACGGGATCAGAATCCCATCTATCTCTACGCGTCCGATTCTGACCGGATGCACAGAGGCTGGGACGTCCAAATTAGAATAGGTCTCCACGCGGGTAGCATCGAAGCGTGTTAGGGGAGTTCCAGGGCAGTGCGGGAGCAGAGGAAAGAGCTACACAGGTAGCAGCGATTTCGATACTACCCGCTTAACCCTCTGAGCCTTAAAGATAGGCGAGGTTTTTCCTGCCCTCTTTCTTTCCCTGTCCTCTTTCCGTCTCCCTCCTGGCTCCCCAGTGTGAATGTTTGTAATCTCTCTTGTCATAAAATGTCATTCTCTTCTATCTTTTTTTTTAACCTATGTTTTTACTTTGTACGCTGCTCTGCTGCGCTAGTGAAGGACGGTTAATCAAGTCTAATAAACATAGACATAAAATATTTGGGAATGACATTGTGGAAGGACTGAATCGAAAAGTCTGCCTTTTGCAGATGGCACAAAAATTTGCAACAGAATGGACACTTCTGAGAGAGTGGACAACATGAGGAAAGATCTACAAATACTGGAAGAATGGTCTAATGCTTGGCAGTTACAATTTAATGCGAAGAAGTGCAGAATCATGCAAAGGAATGGAAAATAAAACAAAAGATATTATAATGCCTCTATATCGTTCCATGGTGAGACCGCACCTTGAATATTGTGTGCAATTCTGGTCGCCGTATCTTAAAAAGGATATAGCGATTTTAGAAAAGGTTCAGAGAAGAGCCACCAAAATGGTAAAGGGGATGGAAGGATACTCCTATGAAGAAAGGCTAAAAAGGTTAGGGCTCTTTAACCTGGAAAAGAGACGGCTGAGGGGAGATATGATAGAAGTCTATAAATTAATGAATGGAGTGGAACGGGTAAACGTAGATCGATTGTTTACCTTATCAGAATATAGAAAGACTAGGGGACATGCAATGAAGCTACAGGTAAACTCTTTAAGACTAATAAAAGAAAATATTTTTTCACTCAACGTGTAATCAAACTCTGGAATTTGTTACCGGAGGATGTAGTAAAGGCTGTTAATGTAGCTGGGTTTAAAAAAGGTTTGGACAAGTTCCTGGAGGAAAAGTCCATAAACCATTATTAAGAAGGGACCCAGGATATCAATGCTTGAACCAATACAAGCATTGTGGAACCTGTGTCCCTTGGGGAAACTGCTAGGTACATATGACCTAGATTGGCCACTGTTGGAAACAGAATACTGGGCTTGATGGACCTTGGTCTGACCCAGTATGGCATATCTTATGTTCTTATGTTCTTAGGATGCAGAAATCCAAGGGAATTGTATGCGATAGGGGGCGAGAGATTGATGTGCATGGACCAAGAGAAAGACCTCGGTGTGATTGTTTCTGATGATCTCAAGGTGGCGAAACAGTGTGGCAAGGTGGTGGCAAAAGCCAGAAGGATGTTGGTTTGCATACAGAAAGGAATTACTAGCAGAAAGGAGGAGGTACTAATGCCACTGTACAAGTCGCTGGTGAAGCCTCACTTGGAATATGTTGTTCAGTTTTGGAGATCGTATCTCGCAAAGGACATAAAAAAACTTGAAACAGCTCAGAGGAAGGCGACCAAAATGATTCGGAGCCTGTGCCAGAAGACATATGAGAAGAGACTTGAAGACCTAAATATGTATACTTTGGAGGAGAGGAGGGACAGGGGAGATATTAGTCAAACATTTAAATACTTCAAGGGTATCAATAAAAAACAAATAGGCTGATGCAGACAGTCAGCGCTGAAGTCGTGCTCTATACTTTTATGCCTATTTGTAGTGCACTGATCATGCAGAAAGGGGCTCATATGTAAATGAGCCACACGTTACACTGTGTGGAAAATGGCTGCATTAAACTGGGAGAGCAAGCAAAACACATGCACAAAGAAGTTAGTGCTAGTTTGGTATGCTCTTCCTGAGAAACAGGGGCACTACATGGCTAATTTGCATATAAGCCCCGACAGTATTTTGATGGCTTCGGGGACATTCTCTGATGCCTGGATCATTTAAGGGGAAATGTCAAACTCCCCTCAGATGATACAGGCATTGGGGAAAGCCCCTGATGCCATCAAAATACTGTCAGGAGCTGTTGCCCCTGACAGAAAGCAAATCCTTTGTAGTCCAGGACCCCAAACCCCCCACCTTTCCCAACTATAGATAAACCTGGTGGCCCAGTGGCCCCAAACCCACACCCCATTAAAAATAAACCTGGCGGCCCATTGGCACCAAACCCATCACCCCTCCCAACTAAAAATAAATCTGGTGGCCCAGTGACCCCAAACCCTCTACCCCCCGTCCAATCAAAAATCACCTTGGTAGCCCAGTGGCCCCGAACCCCTACTCCTCCCAACTAAAAATAAACCTGATGGCCCAAACCTCCCACCCCAGCAAAAATAACCCTGGTGGCCCAGCGTCCTCGAACCTCCCACCTGGTACCTTTAGAAATGAGATGGGATGCACCGTCCAGGCTAGGCACCACCATTTTTCAAGATGGTGGGGCAAGAGTGGGAGCAAGTGGGCAGTGCTCCTGCTTATTTTTAAAGGTACCAGGAGGGGGAAGGGGGGCTTCTGGGCCACCAGATATATTTTTAGTTTGGTGGGGGATGGGGGGCTTCAGGGCCACTGGGCCACCAGGGATTTGCTTTCTGTCGGGGGCGTCAGTCCCTGACAGTATTTTGATGGCATAAGGGGATTTCCCTGATGCCTGGATCATCTTTGACATTTATCCTCAGATGAGCCAGGCATCTGGAAAAGCACCAGATGCCATCAAAATACTGTTGGGGGCACACGCTAGATGTTTAAGCCACCTCAGACTCAGACTCAGGCGTAAAGATATTGATGCTAAGGCTGGTTGCAAAATCCTCTACACGTTTCTCTGCAGCGGGCACAGCCAATATTTCCATACTATTTGATTATGTGCAGCTCATTTGACTATATTTAAATAAATTTAAATACTCTTGGCATTAATTGTGCGCTAGTTTTGCCTTTGCTGTTTACACATGGGTCCGTTTCTTTTCTGCATTTGGTGGTAGCAGTAAGTGTACTTAAAAGTGGAATTATCTGTGCTTAAAGGCTAGCTGCTGGTTTTCTGCATCAGCCTGAAACCTTTTTCAAAGAAGGGAAAGCTGGAATACTAGAGGGCACACAATGAAACCGCAAGGCGGTAAACTTAAAAGCAACATCAGGAAATACTTTTTCACTGAAAGGATGGTGGATGCTTGGAATGCCCTGCCGATGGAGGTGGTGGGGGAGCCGGAATTCAAAATGACATGGGACAGACAGAGTGGTTACCTTTATAGCAAGAGGTTAAAATCAATGCAAACTTAAATATCTTTTAATGAAGGGGTGCTGACCTGCATGGAGCAGCAGGTATAACCCTAAACATTGGCATAGAGGGGGGTAACCTGCACGGAGCAGCAGTTACATGCACTCTAGCCACCTTACTGGGCAGACTAGATGGACCCTACTGGTCTTTATCTGCTGGCACATACTGTATATTACATGGCAAAATTGTAGCTGAAATAAACTAACATTCGTATTGATTCTACTAACGTACATGATTACGTATCTCAATCTAAGCATATTATTACAAGAAAGCTGAAACTAGCAATGGGGAAGTTGTTCCAGTCACAACAATAGATGCAAGTTTAACTCAGGTGTCATAACTCTTAAATAGCTGAAATTATTGAGCTCCTGTTGGAAGATATCATAATAACTCTAAATAACATGACAAGCCATGATGAACTGTGCTGTGTGTTTTGATGGTATAAAATTCTTCTAAAACTCCAACAGAAGAGCCGGTGTTTCCGGAGGGGGTAGGTGTGCGTGAATGGCAGAGCAATAAACTGTAGGAGTGATTGATCTCAAGTATTTTCCTCCTTTGGTGACAAAGATTGACTGCTAAATGCAGCAAAAATAAGAGTCTCACAAAGATTCTGGGAGAATGCACCAATAAACTTAACCTCTGATGCTAAATGTGTACTAGATAACCCTCTTAGGAAGTAACTTGAGAAGGGATTTTGGCGCGTAAAGACCTTTCTATCCATGTAAGAGGGTTTTTATAATGTTACTCCAGGGGTTGCAAGCGTAAAAGTATGCATGGTGACCTTTACCTTGTGTAAACATGTTCTAGGGTAGAATTTGTATAAGGAGCGAGGTGGCACAGCAAGCAGATGGAAGTCTAATAGGAAATGTTTTATTAACCACCTCGCTTGTCTACTGTCGAGCATGCATCAATGTCTATGACTTCGATCTAAGTCCTCCAAACACAAAGCACGAGTCCACAAGCTATGAACAAATCCAGTCCAAAAACGTGGACAGCAAAGGAAGAATATCTTTTATTGATCACTTTAAGCCACTGGCCCGACACAGGCCGTGTTTCTTTATGCCTTTATCAGGGGCTGGCTTAACTAAAATGTACAAAACATATTAACAACAATGATAAAAATGTTAACATGAATAGAAAAATCAAAATTAAACAATTGTAAAAACATAAGAGGCCTTAAAATGAATTATGTCAATATTAATATAGGATTTGATATACATGTATAAAAATATAAACATATATAAATATAAAAAGCACAGGGATGTATAGTAACGTCAGAACACCAAAAAATAAATAAACATGTATAAATTATAGTGCACAATGTAAAAATGTGTTACATTAAAAACTAAAAAACATTATATATAATAATAAATAATAAGTACATAACAACCCACCTCTGTCTGTATTTGTATGTTCAATATGTCCTATATCACTTGGGGGGAAAAAAAGAAGAAAAAGAACCATATGTATGATCAGTATATCCAGTATATCCATCTCTATTGATAACTAGTTGAGAAACCCTTAATGATCTCCCGAGGAAGCATACTAATTATTATGATGTTACAGGAGGAAACATTGTTGCAATTGTTATACGACGCACGGAATCAGTGGAACCGCTAAAAATGTGATTTTAATGTCATATATATGGCTAACAAATGCCCATCTATGAATCTCATAGGGTTGTTATAAATATCACCTTTAGGCCAACTAAAAATTACTTGTATGGTCAGAGACCCAATATAATGTGTCTGACATATGTCTTTTCTTGATGTTCTTCCAAGGTAAAAATATATTCACCTAGATCGCCGACGTTATTGAACTATAAAGGAAAAGTATCTGAGTTTTATCACAAGGTAAATATGCTTTCACTATGGGAACACTTATATAGCTCAATTGCAGCCTTTTTTATGTACCTCATATTGTATAAATATATAAATAAATAAAAACATAGGGGAGGAATATGTAACCTGCCAATATTGCTCCAAAAGACGTGCAGACATTTAGAATTTAGAGATCCAAGCTTGTATGCCGATCAAAGCCATCACCCGACATTACTAGAATTCATACTGCTTTATCCATTATTTCTTCAAATGAACCCCAAAATATTATATTTTGTTAGACCATTTTGTAAAATGCTTATATTAGCACGGATTATAAGTTCCCTTATTACTGAGTGCCATCCAATATGAAAATTACTCAAATATTGAATGAGAAACTTTTTCTCTTCTATTTCAGACCCCTGTGCCTTTAGACATAGAACTTGCTTGGTAACTATTTTTAAAAAATGTAGTATAAACTGTAATGCTAAAAGGGAATTAAAATCGAACTGACATTTAAATAGAATCACTATTAAAAATGACGCGCCTCATTTATTCAGACGCCTGCTTTAACCAAGAGAACCGCCGGCGTCTATGCTCTATATTAGGGAGACAGTCTACACCGGAGCCAATGTTCCCTCTAATTTTCTGTAGGCTGTGTGCGCATAAAATATCAGCTGTGTGCAGCTTTTGAAGGAAGGTTAAATTTTTGTGCGCCACATAACGACACTCAGAGTTATATACTTTAAAATTTGACTACACGTCAGAATACAGTATGTACACCACATTGATTTTAATCAAATTAAATGAAAATAGACGATTACTAAATGAAGCGGGAAATTACAATCATAACTTTTAAATTTTAAGACGTCTGTGTTGTTTTCTATCAGAATCAGAGCTGTAATTTTTGTGCGCTCTGTTGTAAAGTATGTGCGCTCGCTCGGCAAGGTGTGTGCGCGAGCACACGCGCACAGCTTAGAGGGAACAGTGACCGGAGCTGTGATGAAAAAGGATATGTGAAACAAATTAAATGACGAGTGTTATTCATGCCTCCAATGTAAATTAAAACACTGAGATCAAACTTACATTTGACAGGATACACTGTTACAAAATTGACATGCTGCGCTCATTCAAACGGCTGCTCTGCGCTTAAAAGTGGAATTGCGGTTTGCGCGGGAAATATAAATAAGCTGACGTATAGAACCAAATGAGATAACGTTTGAGGACACAGTATGCAAATCCTAATCATGTCATTGTTATATCAATTTTTGGTGGCCAATGTGAAATAAAGATAAAGATCATAACTCATCAAAACAAGGGACTACGATGAATCATTATATCCGCATCCAAAAAAAGGAGGCATAGTAATCCCTATAGGGCTAATTAAAAATCATAAATTTATATTAAAGTATTATTTATTTGTTTCATCGCTGCCAAATGTAAAATCTCTGTACTTCTTATCCTTTTATTTGTAATTTGAGGTACCATATGAGTGATTCACTATAAAAATGTTTAAAAAAAGGTTGCAGATTTATATAAACCTAAATTATTCTTATCTTGACCAAAAATAGGTTTTTAACTTCACCTCCTCTAAATGTTACTAGCATAAAGGTATATATATAGGGTGTAAATAAAAATCAATAAAATCATACTTAAAAGGTAACAAAATGTTGTTTAAAATGTATAAAAAATATAACAATTCTCATACTACTTATTCAAATGGAGCAGAACAAAGGAGTAAAAAAAAAGAACTGAGACCATATTCTAAAAAAATTGTAAAACAATACCTCTATTATCCATATAATATAAAACTACAAGAAAACAGATAGATCCCTGTCCATATTCAATCCACTGGGGTGTAAGCTATTTAAGGCGAAAATATACCGTTCTTCTAGACGCCGCATGGTTCCATGTCCCCCCCTCTCCAATTTGTTTTAACTCTCTTAATGACAAAGAATTTTAAGTCAGATATCTTATGTGTTAATTCTTGCCAGTGGTTAACCAAAGGTTTCTCCACCGCCCCTCTCTTAATACAACTCCTGTGCTCTATAATTCTATTACGAATGGGGCGAGTAGTCATACCTACATATAACTTATTGCATGGGCACTGAATTACGCAAATAACATGGCTCGTGAGACAATTAGAAAAGTCATCTATATTAAAAGATATGTCTACTTATAGAATGGACATATTGTTTCTTAATTGTTAAAACATGGACGCACACCGAGCAATTGCCACATTGGAAATGACCTTTGTATCTTGAAAGGAATTTACATTCAGTGAATGCAGATGGCACTAGCATGTTCTTTAAATTGACATTACACTTATGGGCTATTGTTACTTTCAGATCTTGGAAACCTGGAAGGGTTTTGATCAAATGCCAATGTTCTTTTTATTATTTTTTCTATTCGACGTGACTGATAAGAGTATAGTAGAGGGCATACCATACCAACATCACTGTCTTTTTTTGTGGTTGTAATAATTCTTGACGAGGGCATTCATAAGCTCTATTATATGCTCTATTAATGTAATACTGTGGATAGTGTCTAAGTTTAAATATATCTTTCATGATACCTGCCTGCTCTTTGAAATCCTGATCTGAAGTGCATAGCCTACGCACTCTTAAAAATTGACTTACAGGTAAATTGTGTTTGAGGGCTGAATTATGAAAACTATTATAGTGAAGTAATTGATTTCTGTCTGTGGGTTTCCTATAATGTGTAGTAATAAATTCCTTATCACTTTTTTTAATAAGTAAATCTAAGTATGGAATCTGATCTTCATCAAAAGTGACTTGGAAACGTAAATTAGCATCACATGGTTGATCCATTTGTTAAACTCCTTCAAAAGATCTATAGTTCCATCCCGCAGTATAAAAATATCATCTATGTATCTAATCCATAATTTTATATTAGTTTTAAATGGGTTATTTTTTATGTAATTCTCTTCAAAGTCAAAAACATATAGGTTCGCGACATCCGGGGCCATAGAAGAGCCCATGGCGACTCCCTTAACTTGTTTGTAAAACAAATCTCGAAAACAAAAATAATTTTCACAAAGGGCCATCCGAGCTAGATCTATTAAAAATGCCGTAGGGATGCGCCTATGTGTCTGTCTCTTACATAGATATTGTTCAACTATTTTCAATGCTTCCCTTTGTGGTATATTTGTATATTTTTGGACTGGATTTATGACTTCAATCTAGCCACTGTTTCTTCCAGTTTACTCCTAGAATTTTGTATGTGTCTAAATAGGCTAAAAATAGGAACCTACAAGGCCTTCATACATAAGTGACCTGTTATAAAATTACCCTCTTAGGGGGCATTTAAGTTTGGAGGTGGAGATGGCGCCTACTTTTAGCCTGTTTCCTAAAGACACACAGGTGCCTCTGGGTGTTAGCTGTTAATGTGGGTTGTATCTTGAGCTAAACGTGCGCTGGGACACGTCTTGATAGCTAATGCAGGGCCTTGACTGCTATGACAGCACCTCTGGTTTGGCATTAACCATCCATGCTGCGTTAGGAGAGCAAGTGGGCAAGATGGGCAAAGAATGGGTGGGATGAGCACCTTGCAGTCAGCACTCCCATGCTAACTACAAGGTGGCCAGTTAGCCTGGATGCACGTATCAGCGCCTCACAAGGTGGAGATGAGTGTGCCTGTGTTATCTGTATACTGCGTTAGTGGAGGGTACATGCGGTTACTGCTGGGAGCATATTTTCAATGCTGCAATGGTGCTATTGCATTAGGGGCAACACTGTAGCTTTTATGTGTCTTTATAAAATATTAGCACAAATCGTGACAAAATCACTCATAGATATGGGTGTTGACGTTTCTGTCTGCTCAGGAATAGGTATATCTGTTAGCTTTTAAAGCATATATGCAGGCATGTATTTTATAAATATATATGTAAATCATGACTTTCCTACATTCTACCCAAATTTCTAACCATGCTTACTCTACAAGTACTCACCAAAGTGAGTGGACACTAATGGGTCTATTCTGAACAACAAATAGCGGGGATTGATGTTGCCTTTCCTGTCCCTGCCAAGCCTCCTCGTACGAACAGGGAGTTTGTATGGGGAGGTTAGAAAGGGGAGGGAAAGGGGAGGTGAGGAGGTGGAATTAGAGTGGGCAGTGGGCAGTATGTGGCCCTGGACATACAGGGATGATTCTGATGTTGGCCCTGTACATCCGGGGCATAAGAACATAAGAACATAAGATATGCCATACTGGGTCAGACCAAGGTCCATCAAGCCCAGTATTCTGTTTCCAACAGTGGCCAATCTAGGTCATATGTACCTAGCAGTATCCCCAAAAGACAAAGGTTCCACAATGCTTGTATTGGGTCAAGCATTGATATTCTGGGTCCCTTTTTAATAATGGTTTGTGGACCTTTCCTCCAGGAACTTGTCCAAACCTTTTTTAAACCCATTTACACTAACAGCCTTTACTACATCCTCCGGTAACAAATTCCAGAGTTTGATTACACGTTGAGTGAAAAAATATTTTCTCTTATTTGTCTTAAATAGTTTACCCTTTAGCTTCATTGTATGTCCCCTAGTCTTTCTATATTCTGATAGCGTAAACAGTTGATCTACGTTTACCTGTTCCACTCCATTCATTAATTTATAGACCTCTATCATATCTCCCCTCAGCCGTCTCATTTCCAGGTTGAAGAGCCCCAACCTTTGTAGCTTCTCTTCATAGGAGTAGCCTTCCATCCCCTTTACCATTTTGGTGACACTTTTCTGTACCTTTTCTAATAACGCTATATCCTTTTTAAGATACGGCGACCAGAATTGCACACAATATTCAAGGTGCGGTCGTACCATGGAACGATACAGAGGCATTATAATATCCTTTGTTTTATTTTCCATTCCTTTCCTTATGATACCTAGCATTCTATTTGCTTTCTTGGCTGCCGCTGCACACTGGGCGGAGGGTTTTAACATGTTATCCACGATGACTCCTAAATCTTTTTCCTGGGTGGTGGTTCCCAATGTGGAACCTTGCATCGTGTAACCATAGTGTGGGTTGTTCTTTCCTAGGTGCAGAACTTTGCACTTGTCCACATTAAATTTCATCTGCCATTTGGATGCCCAGTCTTCCAATTTATCCAGATCCTCCTGCAGTTTTCCACAGTCCTCTTGGGTTTTAACAACTTTAAACAGTTTTGTGTCGTCTGCAAATTTGGTAACCTCACTCTTTATTCCCTTTTCCAGGTCATTTATGAATATGTCAAAAAGTAGCGGACCCAGTTCAGATCCCTCGGGTACTCCACTAGTCACCTTTTTCCATTGGGAAAATTGGCCATTTAGCCCTACCCTCTGCTTTCTATCTTTTAACCAGTTCCTGAGCCACAATAGTACACTGCCTCCTAGCCCATGACTTTGTAGTTTTGCCAAAAGTCTCTGATGAGGGACCTTGTCAAAGGCTTTCTGAAAGTCCAGATACACTATATCAACTGACTCACCTTTGTCTACCTGTTTATTCACACCTTCAAAAAAACATATCAGATTAGTGAGACAAGATCTTCCTTGTCTAAAGCTATGTTGGCTGTCTCCCATTGGGCCATGACTATCCACATGCTGTGTAATTTTGTTCTTTATGATAGTTTCTACCATTTTCCCAGTACTGATGTCAGGCTCACCGGTCTGTAATTTCCTGGATCACCCCTGGAACCCTTTTTAAAAATTGGCGTTACATTAGCGATCTTCCAATCTTCAGGTATTACAGATGATTTTAATGAAAGTTCACAGATTACTAATAGCAGGTCTGAAATCTCATATTTCAGTTCTTTCAACACTCTTGGATGTATACCATCCGGTCCAGGTGATTTGCTACTATTCAGTTTATCAAATAGTTGTAATACATCTTCCCGGTGTAGTGATATTTCTCTCAATTCCTCTGCAGTATCACCTTTAAATACCACTTCGGTCTTGGGTAACATCCCTACATCTTCCTCAGTAAAGACCGAAGCAAAGAATTCATTCAGTCTCTCTGCTATAGCCTTGTCTCCTTTTACTGCCCCTTTTACCCCTCTGTCATCTAATGGTCCAATTGACTCTCTCACAGGCCTTTTGCTACGAATGTACTTGATAAAGTCTTTGTTTCGTGTTTTTGCTTCTGTAGCAAGTTCCTTCTCAAATTCTCGCTTTGCCTGCCTTATCAATGCTTTGCATTTAACTTGCCAGTGCTTGTGCTGTTTCCAGTTTTCTTCGTTTGGCTCTTTTTTCCATTTCCTGAAAGATGCTTTTTTGGCAGCAACAGCCATCAAAGTAGAGGAGGAACTTATTCCACCTCTGAGGTGGAATAAGTTTCCCTATACAGGGGGTGACAGCAGGCCCAGGGCGAGTCAAAAGGGGGGGGGGTGCAGGAGATTCCCCGCAGCCTGACCCTGGCCTTGGGAGGCCAGATCGGCAGTCAGGCAGCGGGGAATGCAAAAAGTGGTTGGAGGCCGGGTATGGTGGCTCCTGAATGGAGCCGCGGTGCTATGGCAACCAGATGCCTTGGTGTCACGGCTCCATTCAGGATCCTTGACTGAGTTAGCTGGGCAGAGGCCTGTATGTGCAGGCCGACTAGAATTGAGTCCAGGCCTGCACATACAGGCCTAGATGGGATTCTGATCCCGTGGGGGTTAGACGTACCCCGCAGGATCAGAATCCCGTCTATCTCTGTGCGTCCGGTTCCGACCGGATGCACAGAGACTGAGATGTCAAAAATGGAATAGGCTTCTAATTTTCTAAGAGACTTTTACATATGTAAATCAGTGTTTTATGTGCAGAACAGATTTATAAAATTACCTCCATATGGTGCGAGACAATGGGGTATGTTTACTAAAGGGTGTCACCCACCTACATACCCCCATAGGCAAAGGACCTGGGGGTTTCAGTGGGGCCTCTTCTTACTTAGCTGGGACAAGTAATGCTCCCTGGGAGTTGGAGTCCCACTAGCTATTCAAAAAAGAGTGTAGTCGTGGACGAGTAGCTAGGCTATTTTTAAAGAGGTATTTTATTTTCCCTTCGCGGGAGAACTTCTGCAATCAGGAATCAAAAAGGAAATAAACCATGCTTTTGGTATAACACAAATTGAACTACAAAAATACAAAGGAATGCTTCTTTTCAGCTAAGGAAAAACAAAAGTGAAAAACAGTCCTTGTATCTTGCAGCAGCTGTGAAATTGAAATTTGTTCCTAGGAACAGATTTCCTTTCTACACACTTCAGCAGAGAGAGGTCACACTATCAGCAAATACAAGTGTACAATCCATTTGGAAATCCTCCGAGTTTTCCACACAATAATCACAGTCCATGGCCTCATGAGCTTCCCTGCAATTCTCTTCTGTGGGATTGTGACTTACACCAGTATTAAAGAATCCCTCCTCTCTCTGGCAAGGGCTTCTCTCTTCCTCACTAGCAAGGTGAAATGGAAAGCTACCATGCAGTGTAGACTTTTCCCCTAGAGGGCCATACACTTCAGGACAAGCGTATGTAAAATCCTGCTTTTCAAAGGCCCCTCTACTCCAAGGAATTGGCCTTTCTTCAGGCTGGCCTCTGCCGGAACGTTTGGAGCTGGGAAGTTGAAAATAGCGTTTCTCCCCCGAAAGCTTTTCACTTCCTCTTACAGGACGTGCTTCTTTGGGCCTGGAAATCTCCCTTTGACAACAGCTTCTATTCCCCAGGTACCTGCTCTCCTGGAAATTCCCTCTCACAGCTTCTCTCCGTTTGCTTGTAGGAATCCCTCCATGGCCCCAACGACCAGACTCTGGTTTAGTGCAGCCCAACTCTCTGGCACTAACCTCAGGTATTCCCTCGTGGGCAAACTCCTCTGAGATACTGCTGGAATCTCCGTCTAAAGTTGGTGGAGGGGTTGCACTCTATGTTAGAGAGGGCATTGAGTCAGGGTATGTGTCCCGGTTAGCTTCCTCCCGGTTAGCTTCCTCTCTGTAAGCTCTCCCCCGGTAAGCTCCTCCTCTGTTAGCTCTCTCGATAACTCCGTCCTGGTTAGCTCTCCCCCGGTAAGCTTTGTCCCGGTTAGCTTCCTCTCTGTAAGCTCTCCCCCGGTAAGCTTTGTCCCGGTTAGCTTTCTGGATAACTCCGTCCTGGTTAGCTCTCCCCCGGTAAGCTTTGTCCCGGTTAGCTTCCTCTCTGTAAGCTCTCCCCCGGTAAGCTTTGTCCCGGTTAGCTTCCCCCCGGTAAGCTCTGTCCCGGTTAGCTTCCCCTCTGCTCAAGACTGACTCAATTTTAAGTGCGTCATTCTTGGTGTTTCTCCAAAGCTCAAGTCTCTGCAGCTGTTCCTGATCAGCTAATGAGCTATGAGGTAATCCTTTGCTGGGGCCTTTTCCTACACCCGGTACTAGTGTTTTTGATGGTTGCCCATAGCAACCCTCAGCCATGTGCTTTGAGCTGCCCATTTTAAAACTGCTCTGCACATTTTCTTCTGTTTCCATAGGCACTATTTGCCCTACGCCATGACAAGGGAAACTAGCTTTTGCAGCTAAGGCTGGGCAATAGCTGCAAAAGACGGGTGTATGTGCAGTGGGTGTTCTCAGCATTTCCCCTACAGATACAATAGAGAAAATGCTGGGATTGTGGGGGCAAGCTTCGCAGCTGCAGCTATTGTCACCCATTGAGGTAGCGATAGCTGCATCTGTGAAACCTGCAAACTTTGGTGATTACTGCGCGATGGCAATGTCCGTGGTAATCGTGCATTGCAGGCACACCCACTCTCTGCCCTAATCCCACCCAGGGCCACTTCAACTTCTTATGGGGCTCTGGGCAAACCTTTGAGGATGGGTCTCCCTGGTAGCATCTCTCCTTCCCACCCTCTGCCCCCCTCCTTCCACTGGCAGAATCTCGCCTCCCTTCCCTTGACAGCATTTCTCCCTTACACCCTAGGGCAGCATCTCTCTCTTCTCCAGAGTCCATCCGCTGTGAAGCATCTCTCCTCGCTGTCTTTCCTCTGGCCACTACACCACCTGCAACATGGATCTTTCAGTCCTTCCACATGCCTAAAATGAGACATTCCCTCCCCTTTCGATGAAGAATTAATGTTTCGGAGGGGGAGGGACTACCAAACTTTGAAAAGTCGCAGGGACTGGAAGGCCCCGCACTGCCTCTCATTCTGCTTTCCCACTGCTGTACATGCTTGAGCATGCGGTGATCCTCTGTAGTCAGACGCTTACAGTAACTTCCTGCTGCAGAACCATCCAGAAGAAAACAGAGACAACTGTCAGAGGGATTTTTGGAAGCACTTGCTTAATTACACTGGTCAACAAATTTTTACAAAAGTCATATTACTGAAATAAAAATAGTCATTTCTTATCAATTTTTATATGCTGAACACGAATATCATGGTGAAATTGCAAAGTTGGCTCTAGTTTTTTGTAATCTACAAGAATTCATGTTTACATCACAAAATGCATGTCAATAGTAAATATAATAGGCCTTCGGTTAATACCTGTAAAAAACCAAGTCATAGACTACTTCTTAGATTTTTTTCACCTGTCTCTTGTACAGCTGTTCAGGAGCTTCTCTGGGGAGTGTCCAGCAGTAGTCAGCCAGCATTGTAGTGAACCATTTTCCCTGGTATCTTTGCTCCATCATTGTGATATCCTGGTGAAAACATTTGCCCTGTTCATCACTAACCATACCACAGTTGTCAGGAAAGAAATCGAGATGGGAATCAAGGAAATGGATCTTTAGAGACATATTGCAGCCAAGTTTCTGATACTGCATCAGCATGTCTTCTACTAGTTCCTTGTAGTTTTCTGTCCTAACATTCACGAGAAAGTTTGTTGACACTAGGCGAAAAGCATTCCATGCTTGTTTTGCATCACCCTGCAGCAAGTTGTTGAACCGGTCATCCTTGAAGAGCTCTCGAATCTGAGGACCCACAAAAACTCCCTCTTTAATCTTTGCTTCGCTGAGTCGAGGGAATTTTTCATGCAGGTATTGGAAAGCTGGCGAAGTGCGGTCCATGGCTTTCACAAAGTTTTTCATCAAACCTAGTTTGATGTGAAGGGGTGGTGGCAGGATTTTGTGAGCCTCAACCAGAGCTGGGTGCTGGATATTCTTCTCTCCAGCTGTTACATTTTGTTTGCGATTCCATTCCTTCCATAAGTAGTGCCAATCCCTTGCTCGGCTATCCCACTCACATAAGAAACACATGTATTTTATATATCCCTGCTGCAGTCCCATTAAAAGGGCAACTACCTTCAAGTCACCACAGAGGTGCCAGCTGTACTTGTTATAGTTAATGGAAGTCAGTAGATGCTTTATGTTATCGTATGTCTCTTTCATGTGGACGGCATGCGCTACTGGAACAGATGGAAGACGGTTTCCATTGTTCAAAAGCACAGCCTTCAGACTCAGTTTCGAAGAGTCTGTAAATAGTCTCCAGTCTTGTGGGTCATGAGTGATTTTTAAGGCATTCATGAGGCTTTCAATATCGGAACAGAATACCAGATTACTTTCCTTTCTGTTGGTGGCGCTTTCGATATGAAGTAATGTTGACATCTTCTTCTAGAAGATTCCATTGTTGGAGTCTTGATCCTAGCAATTCTGCCTTGTTCTTAGATAAGTCCAAATCACAAACCAGGTCATTTAGTTCTTCCTGTGTTATTCTGTGTGGAGTTGATATGCATCCCAGTCAGGGGCGGCCCAAGGGGGGTGCGGGGCCATGTGCGGAGACTTGGTGCGGGACCTAATTTGCATAAGTGGCTTTATTTGCATAAATATTTGCATAATGTTACCATACACTAACTTTTAGTAAACATGTCTCTTAATGAGTGTATGGATAAAGAAAGACTAAAAGATTTCTACATTACTATAATCCAGTGCCAACCGCCAGGCACATTAGGAACTACTACAAAAGCTGCCCATTTAGAACCCATAGCAAACCCGCCGTATCCTGACAGCATTACCAGGACTCACAAAGCACCATACCCTACCTCTCAAAAGGCAACACTGCAAATATTAAACCAATACATTTCAGAGAATACTGGGGAAAGAGAACAAGTGGCAATGTCAAATAGGAATTACATAAACAGAATACCTCAGCTCAGTTACACATGCAGAACATAGACCATCACCAAACAAGGAATCACAATTTAGAAACAGGAAGGCAATAATCAAACTGGGAACCCCAAAAGCCAGACTTGGAATGTACAACAACACTGTAGAAATAAAACTATAAATTAATTTCCTCTTGTACCAAACAAAGCGCAGACGTTAATGATGCACATTTCCCAGAGCTTTCATATTCCAGTTAATAAATTCAAAATAAAGATATATCTTTCTACCTTTTGCGCATTTTTTTTCAGTTGCAATTGCTCCAGCCACTTTCTTCTGGTTTCTTCATGTTTTCTGCTAACTCTCCATCGTCTGCTGTCCATTTGTCCTTTCTTCTCTCTTCTAGTTTTTTTTCCATTCTCTCTCTCTACATCTGCTTTAACATACTAATCTTTCTCCTTTTGCTCTTTCCTCGTTCCTATTTCATCCACACAAGTTTTACCCCTCCATCCTCAATCCCCACTTACTCTCCCAATACCCGGCCAATTGTAGATTTTTCATCCCTCCCACAAAAAATATTTTTCCCCTCTCCATTTTACTCTCCCAGCCCCATCCCATTCTAATCCTCCCCCAACATCAGCTCCCTTCTAGTTCCAGTCTCACCCAGCATCCATTCCCTTCTAGTCCCTGCATCAGCCCATTTCCAGTCCTAGCTCCCCCATCCATTTCCAGTCTGAGTCCCTTCATCAGCTTATTTCCAATCCTAGCCCCCCCCATCAGCCCATTTCTAGTCATTTCCTAGCCCCACCATCAGCCCATGTCAAATCCTAGCTCCCCTCCACTCAGCCCAATTCCAGTCCAAGCCCCCCCCATGAGCCTACTTCCAGTTCTAGCCCCTCCATGAGTCCATTTCAATTCAAGCCCCCACCACAGCCCATTTCCAATCTTAGCTCCCCCCAACAGCCCATTTCCAGTCCTATCCTATCTGCTACATCAGCCCATTTTCAGTCCTAGCTCCCTTCCCTCACAGCCCATTTCCATTGCAAGCCCCCTCCCCATCAGCTATTTGTAGTTCAAGCCTCCCCTTCCACTCAGCCCATTTCCAGTCCTAGCAACCCCCCAACCCATTACCAGTCCTAGCCCCCCATCAACCCACTTCCAGTCCTAACCCCCATCACCCCATTTTCAGTTTAAACCCCCTATAACCCATTACCAGTCCTAACCCCCCATCAGCCCACTTCCAGTCCTAACCCCATCAGCCCATTTCCAGTCAGCCCCCCCATAGCCCATTGCCAGTCCTAACCCCCCCCCCCATCAGCCCACAGCCCATTACCAGTCCTAACCACATCAGCCCACCTCAAGTCCTAACCCCTCCCCATCAGCCCATTTCCTGTCCTAGCCCCCCATAGCCCATTATCAGTCCTAACCCCCCCATAGCCCATTACCAGTCCTAACCCCCCGGCACCCCATGTCCAGACAGCTCACATCAGCCCACCGCCCATTACCAGTCTTAACCCCCCCCATAGCCCATTACCAGTCCTAACCCCCCCCAACAGCCCACAGCCCATTACCAGTCCTAACCCCATCAGCCCACCTCAAGTCCTAACCCCTCCCCATCAGCCCATTTCCTGTCCTAGCTCCCCCATAGCCCATTATCAGTCCTAACCCCACCATAGCCCATTACCAGTCCTAACCCCCCATCACCCCATTTCCAGACAGCCCCCATCAGCCCACAGCCCATTACCAGTCTTAACCCCCCATAGCCCATTACCAGTCCTAATCCCCTCCCAACAGCCCAAAGCCCACCTCAATTTCCCATCAGCCCCTGCTTCCCATCAGCCCCTGCGGGCTTAACAGAGACGCGAGGGAGACACTCTCCCTTCGCGTATCTGAAAGCCGGCGCAAAGGGGCTCAGCCAGGCAGAGGGGGCCCCGCGGGACACTCCATTCTGCTGTTGCCACGGCGGCAGCGGCAGCAGCCAGCTTATTATTTTGTTTAATTTAATTTTTAAAAAAGCATAATGTTCTTTGCGCGGGGCCCCCTGAAACGCGGGGCCCTGTGCAAAAAACATTTTTGCTCAATGGACTGGCCGGCCCTGATCCCAGTGAAAATCTGGGTCACTGCATGCTGATGGACCAGGAGAAGAACAGGTCGGCTCACCCTTGTCCTCATCAGATGAATCAAGAGAATATTCTGATGGAGGTTCTGGAATAGGACGTCCCTCACCATGTGGAACTGGTCTCAATGCAGACGGAATGTTTGGGTAGACTATGCTCGACTTCTTTTGCTTCGTTATTCCGCTGGAAAGAGGAGGAACCAAGCAGAAGTAGCAGTAATTTATGTGGTTGCTTGGCTCTCTCCACACCATGGGGACTGCAAACGGCATTGATGGTCTTTTACAATTCAACCATTGTGAAAGCTGTGTTGTACATGTAGCGCAGCATATATGCGGGGCCCAAGTCTTGTCTTGGTCATCAATCTTGCATCCGAAGTAAAGATGATATGCCTTCTTCAGTTGAGAAGTGATACTTTTCTTCTGATTGGCAAATGTCACTTCCCCACAAATGTAGCAGAAATGGTCAACGGTATTAACACACTTTCGTGGCATTACTGTTCTGTATTGTACCTAAATGGCTAAAATTATATGATTAATAAAAGTTACATGTAACAGTAGCTTAAACTGTCTCACACACAGTCTGAAATATTTTAAATGCTCAACCTTTCCGACTGCATATAGTACACTGCTGACGTCAGATGGCTTCAGCAGCCATCTGACAGTAATATTGCATTGCATCAGAAAATGATGCAATCAATTCTGGATGATGTGTGCATGCTGGTATTATGCAATGTGATGCAATATTACATCATTCAAGGCTTATTTGGGATGTTGTTGATGTCCTACTGGATAAATTTACATGGTGAAACGTCAAAAATGAACTACATGCAATATCTTCAAAACGAGAGCCAATAAATTTTTTTTAATGTTATATTCGTGTTCAACTCACCAAGACACCACAGATTAGGGCCTTTTAAAGTTAGTAACTATTTCAATGTTGGCCAGTGTTATAGAACTGCTCCTGGGCAGCTGGGCCCCCATTGTGCTGGGGCCTGAGGCAAATGCCCTTTTGCCTGCATCTAACATGCATAAAATGCAGACAAGGTGGAAAATTGCCAAAATGTCTATATTTTTCCCATGTTAGCTGCTACCGCTATTTGATATTTCCACATTAGCGCTGCAGTAGCAGCTAACACCCTTTAGTAAACATATCCCAAGGTGTGTTTCCCTTTCTTGTGTTCATGGACTGAGGCAACTTAGTGCGTGCGATTCTGCTGGTGATGTAAGTAGAGTACCTTGGGTCTACAAAATTTGTACGGCCTAAGAAGGAGGGGAAAAAATTAAAAAGCAGAAAAAATAAAGAAAAATAAGGAAATAAAAAGGTGGAGACAGAAATGTAATGCAACTAAAATTCAAAATTTCATTTCAAATTCATAATTCCAGAATTTCTAGGCATGTCCTCATAAAATTTCTTTCTTCAGCTTTGCTTTTCATCAAAGTCTTCAATGATGTGCTGAAAGTCTGGAGTTCAGAGTGAATGTACCTAGGGCCCATGAACCCCCAAATCTGGTCTTGAACGCACATAGCTCAATGTGTCTCAATAAGTTGACAACAGCTGTGTAGTTGGAGAGTGGAAGTATGGGGCATGTGTGTGTCAGTAATATGGTGTGGTGTGCACATTTATATTTGTGGGAATCCTGTAGATGAGGTGTGTGTCTGTGGGAATGTATGATGTGAGAGAATGTGTGTATGTGGGTAGGGGGGAGTTATGTGGGGAGGGGGGTTTTGGGGGAGGATGTTAGGGCATGTATGTGTGTTAGGGGGGATGTTCTCCTTCCACTTCCATGCTCTCTCCCCCTTTCTCATTCTCCCCATTAATGTTATCTCCTTCCTGGAAAAAAACACTCCATCAGGTTGCCTATATGCATGAACACAATTCCAGAAGCATTGGAAGGAAACTGTCCAGAGCTGATTTAACTTCTGTGCAAACTTGCATCCACTCTTAGTAAATCTGACATAAAAATATATTTCAAAACAGGCATAAACTAAAAGGAACTGTTGCATGTGGCTTTGTGTGACTTTAGTCAATCTGCCCCAAAGGCTTTTGGTATTCTGGAACAAATAATCTAAAAACTTTAGAAGTTTTACACTTCTTTTTGGTTGGCTATTGTAATTACTTTCCAAATGTGTTCTGGTGTTCTAGTCCATTGAGCTGCCAAGCCATTAAAGTTTACACATTCTGATCTTCTGCTTCAATCCCCCGCTTACCCTGGTTTCTTCAAACGGTTACATAACTAACAACCTTTGATGGCTTTTTTCAAGGTCAGAAGACAAAAGGAATGCCGTCAAAGTCTGTGCAGAAAATTGTTTTCAGACATCTAAACCAAGCTGATGCAATGCATGTCTTGAAGTCAATGCTGACTCCTGGCAACTCAGCAGTGTGACCAGAAGTAGATTGGCAGGCCCTTCTTCCAAAGCAATGGAAAGTTAAGCAACTTGCCAAAGTCCACAAGGAGTACTAGTGGGAACCAAACCCAGGTCTTTTAGCTACTAAGCCAGTGCTCTAAACATTAGGCTACTCCTCCACTAGGAGCAAAGGCCTTCATCCTTAAACACTTGTTTGATGGCCTCTGAATCCAGAACTGAGTTACAGAATATGACTGCTCTTTTTTACGGCGTGTATTTAACATAACGACTTTGAATATGATAGCAGAAAAGGCCACAAACGTTGAACAGCAAAAATGCAGGGCTTACTTGATTTCAAGCCTTTCCCCTTTATCGAAAGAGTATGGCCATATGTACCAGGCCAATTATTGTGGCTGTCCCAGAAGGACTTATTGGGAGAACACTTTAAATCACATTTTTTCAGGTGTGGAAGTTTGCCTGACCACATCCAGTAGCTGAAGGACTGCCTCAGTTCTAGGAAACAGCTTGGCTTTATAAAGACTATTATGATATTATTTATGGTTTATGATTATGCTCCTATGAAGAAAGGCTAAAAAGGTTAGGGCTCTTTAACCTGGAAAAGAGACGGCTGAGGGGAGATATGACAGAAGTCTATAAATTAATGAACGGAGTGGAACGGGTAAACGTAGATCGATTATTTACGTTATCAGAATATAGAAAGACTAGGGGACATGCAATGAAGCTACAGGGTAAACTATTTAAGACTAATAAAAGAAAATATTTTTTCACTCAACGTGCAATCAAACTCTGAAATTTGTTACCGGAGGATGTAGTAAAGGCTGTTAGTGTAGCTGGGTTTAAAAAAGGTTTGGACAAGTTCCTGGAGGAAAGGTCCATAAACCATTATTAAGAAGGGACCCAGGATATCAATGCTTGACCCAGTACAAGCATTGCGGAACCTGTGTCTTTTGGGGAAACTGCTAGGTACGTATGACCTAGATTGGCCACTGTTGGAAACAGGATACTGGGCTTGATGGACCTTGGTCTGACCCAGTATTGCATATCTTATGTTCTTATGTTCTTGTGTTATTTTTATTTTTAGAGGTTTTAACTTTTTTTTTTGTTTTTATGTCATTTGTACCGTTCTTGTAAAAAGTTAGAATAGCCATACCACGTCAGACCAAAGGTTCATCAAGCCTAGTATTCTGTTACCAACAGTGGCGAACTCAGATTGCAAGTTTCTGGGATCATCCCAAAAGTAGTCAGATTCCATGTTACTCATCTGCAGGCATAAGCAGTGACTTTCCCCAGGTCTATTTTAATAACACTTTAGGGACTTTTCCTCCAGGAATTTGTCCAAACCTTTTTTTTAAATCCAACTATGCTACCTGTTTTTACCACATCTTCCAGCACCGAGTTCCAAATCTTAACCATGTGTTCAGAGAAACATTATTTTATAGTTTATAGTAACATAGTAAATGACGGCAGATAAAGACCAGCGTGGTCCATCTAGTCTGCCCAGCAATATGACAGGAGTAGGTACACCCCTTCCCATGTCTTTTAGGGAGCAGGTGCACCCCTCCCCATATCTTTGTTTCTTTGTTTGTTTAGGGGTGAACCCACCACTCCTCCCCCCATCGCTCCATGTAGGACACCCCTATTTGTTGAGAAATTAGATGGTTCAGTTTATTTTGATTTAATCTTGTTGCTGTAAAGTGATGCACAGTGTCTGTCCCAGGGCACTTATAATTTTTCCTTTTTGATATACTGCCTTTGTGGGGCAAACAGAACGGTTTACAAAATATTAATTAAAAACAGAGCAGAAAAGAATGCCATCATGTTATAGGAAAGGAAAGAGATGAGACACGTAGGGGGAGAAGGGGAGAAAGGATCCATAGGGGGCTCACTAAGACAACACAGCTATTTCTCCTATCTATTTTAAATATAGTATTATTTCAGTCATGGTCAGACAGAACTGGTGTCTGCAGTGCCTTGGGCCCGACCACCAGCCCGTGTCCTGCTACCTTTGTCTGCAAATGATGAGGAGGGGCCAGAAGGGCTGTGAAAAGCAGAAGGATTCCCTATTTGGAAACTGGATTCAACATCCTTGGATCTAGCATCATCCCCATCGCAAAGCCCACTGAGGCTTCAACTGGGCAGGATGCCCAAGCACAGTAGGAAAAGAGGGGCTGGGGCATCGAGCGGAAACTTGACGTCCACCCAGAAGTAAGGAGGGGCCTAATGCCGATCCCATCAGCATCAAAATGGGCCATCGAGCACGGGGACAAGCCCAAGGTGGATTGGCACCGCAACCCTTCTCGGTGTGACACAGACACTGAGGGCCCGGAGCAGCTAGCCACGCTTCCCCAGCAGGAGGAATCAACTCACAGATGGGAGAAATTGACTCCCATAGCCATGGAGGGTTGCTGGATGTCTCCCGATGAGGCTGTCATCATGGAGTACGTGCCGGAGGTATTGACACCGGTTGTCGAAGTTCCTATTCTGGTTCCGGTCCTCTCTGAGATGGTGGCACTAGAGGAACACCTGAGAGCCCTTGGGGCTCACATCGTGACAGTTTTGACCTTGTGACGTGCAGGCCTTGCAATGGCTTTGGCATTGTCACTGCACTATGTCCAACCCATTTTGGAGACCCAATCACTGCCTGCAGAGGAGGGCGCATCGGAGGGGGGATCGGAATCAACGCCAGTTCCCATGGTGATGTTGTTGAGTGCATCATGGTCTAATGTTCTGGGGCACCCCAAGCACATGCGGGTCCCACCACCATCTGCCCTCCCTGAATGATCAGAGTAGGCAATGGGAGGAAACCTAGCATTACTTCAATTTTCTCTCAGAGTCTGAGTCGGAGGACTAGAAAACCAAGGAGAGTTCGACCATCTCAGACAGGCCTGACCTGCCTTTGGACCCATCCACTCCATATGAGCAGCAGAGGAAAAACACAGTATGTAAAAGATACCAGGGTAAGAAGGATTTCTATCCATAGCCATGCCAGTATTATCCGGCACCCCAGAGTGCCCAGTCGAAGGCTCAGACCCCCTTCCAGTAGTAGAGGGAGAAGCTGCAAAAAGCCTAACTGCTCCCACAGCCCAAGCTGGGGGTGGGCTTTTGATGGGTTCCTCAGGAGCATAGTCAGTCATCCCGTATCTGCCAGAGTTCCCCCTCAGGTAGGGGGATGGCTCATCCATTTCACCCACAGGTGGCCATTTATCACCTCAGATGCCTGGGTTCTGCAGCTGATCCAGCAGGGCTACCGGCTTCATTTCACACAGCTGCCACCTCCCTTCAACCAGGGTACTCCCTGCACCAAAGCCTGTTGCTGTAGGAGGTCGCCACTCTGGTGACTGACCTCACCATTGAGCTGGTTCCATCAGCTCAGTTCAGCAAAAGGTTTACTCCAGGTACTTTCTAGTCCCCAAAAAGACAGGAAGGAGTTGACCCATTCTAGACCTCTGCAACCTCAACCGGTCTCTCGTATGTGAACGGTTCAAGATGGTCACACTGGAGATGATGCTCCTACACCTCCTAAGAGATGACTGGCTATGTGCCTTGGATCTCAAGGATGTGTACACACATATTCCGATCCACCCAAGTCACAGAAAATACCTCATATTCATGCTGGGAACTCAGCACTATCAGTACCAGGTGCTCCCCTTCAGGCTTACTTCAGCATCTCGGGTTTTCACCAATTGCCTCGTGGTCATAGCTGCCTACTTGCACACCATGGGAGTCTTCACCTTCCCCTACTTAGATGACTGGGTCATCAAAGGCCCCACTCCGGATGTTGTCCAGCAGTCCACTTACCTCTCCATACAGGTCCTCGAGTCCTTGAGGTTCGTCATCAACTAACCCAAGTCCCATTTCCAGCCCACACAGCTCAAGTCAAGGTGTTTATACTGCTAGACTGCATGCAGTGATTGACAGACGTTGTCTGCAGCATGTGGCAGTGTTACCACACAGCCAGGGGGATGTTGAAGGTGCTCAGCCATATGGCTTTCCCAGTTCATATTAACCCCTTGGCTCACCTCTTCATGTGGCAGGTGCAATGGGCCCTCTGCATGCAAAGGAAGCAGGCCACAAGCCACCTCTGGGACAGGGTAGCAGTCTCTCAGCTGGTGGTTGGAACTTCCGAACCTGCTTTGGGGCCTCCCATTCCAAGCGAAGTCCCCCCATGACTGATACATCTAAGCTTGGGTGGGGGGGGGGGCTCATCTGGAAAACCTGCGAATGCAGGGCCTATGGAGAGCCTGCACCAGATAAACTTCCTGGAGTTGCAGGCAAATGCCCTCCGGGCCTTCCAGGTACACCTGGTAAATCAGGTCATCCTGATCCAGATGAACAACAAGGTGGCAATGTTCTATGTCAACAAGGGAGGAGTGGTTCAGTGGTTGGGACAGGTTACCTCAGGCTGGAAGGCCAGGGGTTCAATTCCCTCATGGGGACAAGCAACTTCAGGCCGGAGGGACTGGGGTCTCTAGTCCCCATGGCCACTCCTTGTGGCCTTGGGCAAGTCACTTATCCCTCCATTGCCTCAGGTACACTTAGATTGTGAGCCCTTCAGGGACAAGGGAATAAAAAGTACCTGTTAGTATACATGTAAACCGCACTGATTCTAAAGAGCGTGGCATAAAAAAAAATAAAATAAATAAAAACAAAGAGGGAGGGAAGGGCTTGTACTTCCTCTTCTGGAAAGTGGTCTGACAGTAGAGGTTTGCATGATGGAGCTCTGGGAAACTTACCTGCCCAGTAAGCTCAACTTCCTGGCAGATCAGCTGAGCAGAGTCCTCCAGCCACATGAGTGGACCCTCCTCAGAGAGATGATGCAGTGAATCTTCCAGGAGTGGGGCAGCTCAATGATTGACCTCTTTGCCATGTCGCAGAATGCTCAAGTGGGCCAGTTCTGCTCCAGAAGGCCGGCCAGTGATCGGTTGGCCTCGTATACCTTTCTACTCATGTGAGGTGGTGGGTCTACTTTATGCCTTTCCCCTGACCTCCTTTGTGGTGAAAACTGCTGAAACTCCAGGCCAACAATGGCACCATTATCCTCATTGCCCCGTACTGGTCCCAGCAGCCATGGTCCCCCTGCTGCTCCAGCTCTCTTGGGATCCTCTCCATCTGGTCTTTGCCCCCGGATCTCATCTCCCAGGATGGGGGGGTCCCTGCTATACCCCAAGGTCCGCTCCTTGGTCCTCACAGCCTGGATGCTGGGTGGGTAGTCCTATCAAAGTTTAATCTACCTGAGGGCATCACGGATGTTCTTCTAGCATTGTGCAATGACTCAACGAGCTGGGCTTATGCATTGAAGTGGTGGAGATTTGCCACTTGGTGCGTGGGTAGAATGCTGGATTCTTTCTCCTGTGCAGTGGATTGTTTGCTGAAGTACCTCCTGCAACTCTCAGATTCAGGCCTGAAGTCCAACTCTGTCCAGGTCCACCTCAGCGTTATTGGTGACTACCATCGCAGCTTGTGGGGGCTGGGACATCTCAGCTCACTCTCTAGTAGCTCAATTCATGTGTGGTTTGCTTCTCTCAAAGCCTCCCATCAAGCCTCCTGCCTTATGCAGCTCATGCAGACTCCTTTTGAGCTGCTGGACTCTTGCCCTCTGACGTACTTGACCTGGAAGGTTCTGTTCTTGGTGGTGGTCACGTTAGTGAGCTCCAGGCTCTGGTGGCCCATCCGACAGAATCTAGTATTCTTGCGAAGGCACCCACGATTTCTGCCAAAAGTGGTCTCCGAGATCATCCACAGGTCACAGAGAGCAGCTAGCATAAGGGTTCCAACCATCACCAAAACCTCTTCTGTGAATCCTTGTCACTGCTGTAAACCCTCTATCTTTGCCTGTAAAATATTCATTACCAGGATGAGAAGGTTCATGGTAGTAAGCTTAAAGAGCTTTAGGATTTCCATCACCCGCATGATATTTCCTCAATCCTGGTGACCCAGGGGTCTGTCTATGCTGATCTCAGTCTCTGATGTCTGATGCACGGTAACCCATTCCTCCACAAACCTCTTCAGCATGTCATAAGCAGAATTCCATCTGGTGCTAACATCCTGCTTTTGCTAGTGCACGGGTGCCCCTGTTGCTTCTTGCTTCTCACACAGTTCATGCCCATCCTGCACACTCTGGTGAAAATACTGTTATTTTTTGGCACTTCTCAATCAATTCCTTCAGTACAGGGAAGCTACTCGCCTTGCTCCCCAGGCCTAGGGAACCTCTGACAACCACATATAGCAAATATGCAAAGCAACTGATGTCACAAAAGCCTCTCTTTCACTGTCTTTTCCATGTTTGTCCCACCATCTGTTGCAAAGAAACCTGGATGCACAGTGCTCTGTTTGTGCCCCATGTGTCAGCCTTATTTCTGCTAAGATATGGACCACATATGGCTGTCATCCTTTATCTGGCTGTTCAGCACAACCCATCAGTATCCTCCTGCTGTTGTTTTCCTGTTAGACCTACAGCCTGTTCCTACCTTGACCTACTATTAGCAGTAGGCTGTCAGGGAAAGGTAGGCATGTGTAGTGTTCTGACTAGTAGATGCCGTTGGTGAAATGTATGCTAGTACTGGCCTCTGTTTTTGTCAGCTCTGCCTGCAGCTGGTGATACAACTGATTATACATGCTGAGGATCACCTCCCTAATAAAAGCTCTTCTACAGGGCACTCAGTAAGTAAGAGCTAAGAGATGCAGTAGCCTCTTAAACCCCACTTTTCAACCATCTTCAGGGGTGGTTATCCAGGGCTATCATTTCCCTGATGCACCAAGTCACCATTCTCGATGCTTCCTACCGACTGCCCTGTGGCAGTGCTATTGAATACCACCCCATCTTTTCTATTGTGGCATACTTTGATGCGCATCGGGACTGCTGCTGTGCCAACTGATGGGCATTGCCCCCCTCCCCCACTCCATGCTGAGCAGTCCATCCCCTGATTCAAGGTGATGCTGAAGACCCATCTCTTCGGCGCCACCTTTGATCTTTCCCCAACTCAGGACCACTTTACATGCCTCTCCTGATTCACTGTTTTCTCACTATATACTTTCTGCTTTCTATCTTTTCTGTGTGCCCTATCCTCTCTACTGTCCTGTCATATATTTTTGGCACTCTTTTCTCTCTTTGACAGCATTTACTTATTTGTTGTCCACTGTCCTGATGCTCTGGCCTAGGCTATTAATCAAATGATCAAATAAAGATAAAGATAATACCTTTCCCTCCACTGATATCCACTACTGGATAGAGTCCCCAACCTAGCATCAGTACCCTTCTTTCTACTGAGCTAGATAGGATGCTGTTTTTTTCAAAAGTCACTGTTCATAAGATGGCCCATCAGCTTACCTCTGCTGTCTCATTAATTGTATTTTGCATACTGTGGTGTGATGGGTTCTATAGAATGTTATCTGTCCCTCTCCAAAGCAATCCCCATTAAGAGAGTCTGCAGCCCAGAGTTCAGGGCTGGGAAGGCATGCCTCACCGGGAGAAGTTAAGAACCCAGCAGGCTGCAGAAGTGAGAGGCCCATGGAGCTAGACGTCCTTCCATGGCAAGCTGTGCAAAGGAGTTCTGAGGTAGGACCTTTAACTGAGGCTGGAGGAAGAGCCGGGAGAACCAGCTTGCTGAGGTTTAAAAGGTTGGGACAGAAGTAAAGTTGCTTTTGTTTTCCCTGATCTGCTGTCTGTTCTGGATTTTGCTTTATGGGGATTTTAACAAGCTGAGACAGAATAAAAACGGCTTTTGTTTTCTCTGAACTGCTTCCACATGTGTGAAGTTTTATGAGACTTTCCCAATACTTCCTTGGGATAGGGCCTGTTGCTCTTGGTGCTGCTGCTGGATCCATTGCTTGGTGCAGGGGAGAAGATAAAAGGCAAGCATCTTCTTCTCATTCTATATGGTCCTCTCTACTTCCTCTATTCTTGTCTTCGGCACTGTTCTACCTCCTCACCAGTTGGCACCCCCTTCAACAGCCTGTTCAGCGAGAACACTTTCAGTATCTGATGATTCAAATATAAAACCCACCCATGTGGATCCCTCATATTCTGGGCAGACCAGTTGGACCATACTGGTCTTTATCTGCTGTCATATGCTATGTTGCTATGTTACTATATATTCTGTGTCTGCTGAAACCATCTCCACACATGCACTTTGCATCTGGGAATATGGTGCACCTACAGCCCAGCCTGGGAAATGACAACTCTACTTTCCCCTTGATGGAATTCTCATGGTGAATGGAATGTTACCTCGAGTTAACAAATTTCCTAGGGAGCGGTATGCAGGAAACACTAAGTTCCTCCAGAAAACCTTTATCCTTTATTCATTATTGCTCAATTTGATTGACTGCTCAAGCAATAGCACCAAAGCAGTTTACATAGTTACAGTACTGCAATGCAGAAAGAGCTCGATTCCTCCCCGCATGTCCGGGCCCTCTGTGCGTCTGACTGGAACCGGACGCACAGAGGGAATCACGATTCTGCTCCCGCAGGGCACATCTAGCACCATGGGATCAGAATCATGAACAGATCTGTACGTGCAGGCCGGGACCCCGATTCCATCTGGCCTCAGTCAGGGCTCTTCAATGGAGGCATGGCACCATGGTGCCCAGTTCCCATGGCACCACGGCTTCATTGAAGAGGCGCAATTCCCGGCCACTGGCTCCTGCAGTGATTTCCCAGCAGCCCAACCCCCGACCTGGCCTCCTAAGGCCAGGGTCGGGCTGTAGGGAATGTCTTCGGCCCCCCTCCCTCTATCCGTGCCCCAGGCTCGCCGATCCCTGGTGACTAGGGGAACTTATTCCACCTTGGAGATGGAATAAATTCCCCCTGCAAGTCGCCGGCCCCAGATGTACAGGGTCGACATTAGAATCGGCCCTGTATGTCCGGGGCTGATGACCAGCCATTGCCCGCCCTAACGCCTCCCCTGCAATGCCCCTTTCCCGCCCCCGTCTAACTTCCCCGTACAAGATGCGGGGAAGGTAGATGGGACCAGGAAAGGCATGAATAGCAGGGATGTCCATCCCCTCTATTCGTGCCACAGAATGATCCCCAAAAAGGAAAAGGAAAGGAATATCATTAAATATCAGTACAGTAATAGAGAAGAAGGAGAGAGGGGGCAGGCAAGAGAAGGAACCATAGTAGGAAAATAAATAATAAATACATTTAAAATGGATAAGGACCTGGATCAGTAAGGTGTTACCTAAAAGAATATTTATTTGGATCCAAAACAATTGTCCATTGGAAGGCATATGAACAAAATGTTGGAATAACATAAGAATTAAATGTGTTCCCATATAATACTAGACCTTGTATGACAATAAACTTTTCAATAAACATTTATGTGTGAATTTGTTTCCTTTCAAATAAGAACCCCTGAACTACAAGGTAACTGTGGTAAATATTTGAGCTCAAATAAATTAAATCTCAATTAAAAGTATGGTGGTAGTTACTTAACTTCTGTAGTGTTCTCCATTGGAGCCTAAGGATGTTACCAGGTGGACATGGAACTAGAACTTAGGAACTCTTCCATCTTCTTTCTAAATGGAATGCTTCTAAACTTTCAAGGCCCAATATCTGAAGGGCATTTATATGGTTTACAGCCTAGTAAACTGTGTAAATGCCTTGTTGTTGTTATTAAGTGCCGTCGAGTCGGTGTCGACTCATGGCGACCCTCTGGATAGTTGTCCTAAATTGTGTTCGGTCTTTAGTCAGGGGGCTCATTGCTGACACACTGGTACCTGTAACTGCTGTTATTATATTGATCCATCTCATTGCTGGCCTTCCTCTTTTGCGTTGACCTTCAACCTTGCCAAGCATGATGTCTTTCTCTAATGATCTCTCTCTGCGCATGATGTGTCCAAAGTATGAAAGTTGAGGTCTTGTCATCTGAGCTTCTAAAGAAAGCTTAGGTTTGATCTCGTCTAGAACTGACTGGTTTGTTCTTCGGGCAATCCATGGTATAAGCAGGGAGGAGTGGCCTAGTGGTTGGGGCAAGGTACCACAGGCCAGAAGGTCGGTGGTTCAAATCCCACTAGAGGACAGCAACCTTGGGCCGGAAGGACTAGGGTTTCTAGTCCCACAGGTGCTCCTTGTGGTCTTGGGCAAGCCACTTAACCCTCCATTACCCATGTTCCCTGTAAGTATTAGTGTATGTGTCTCATATCCCCTTGTGTTAAATGTATCCCCCAACCACTTTGACCCAGTGAAAAGCAGGATATAAATGCAGCTAAATAAATATGCAGTATTCACCACCAGCACCATAATTCAAAGGCATCAATTTTCTTCCTGTCTATCTTTTTCACTGTCCAGCTTTCACGTCCATATGATGTTATTGAAAATACCATGGCTTGAACAAGTCGAATCTTTGTATGGAGAGAGACATCTCTGCTCTTGAGAATCTTGTCTAGGTCTTTCATAGCCATTCTGCCAAGAGCAATGAGTCGTCGGATTTCTTGACTGCTTGTTGCTTCTTTATTGATAGTTGATCCAAATAGGTTAAAGTTGTCCACAATTTCAATTTCTTCTCCTTCAATGATGAACTTGTTGATTTTGCCAGTTTTCATGATCTTTGTCTTCTTTATATTAAGGTGCAGGCCCATTTTAAGACTATGTTTTTTGATCGTGAGAAACAAATATTTCAGATCATCTTCACTTTCAGCCAGTAATGTGGTATCATCAGCATAGCGAAGGTTGTTGATGAGTCTTCCACCAATCTTCACACCTCTGTTGTCTTCATACAATCCTGCTTCTCTGATGATTTGTTCTGCATATAAAGTGAACAGATAGGGGGAATGTATGCAGCCTTGTCTTACACCTTTGCCTATTTTAAACCATTCTGTTTCTCCTTATTTCGTTCAAACCATTGCTTCTTGATCAATGTACAGATTGTGCAAGACAACGATCAGGTGTTCTGGTATACCCATGCTTCTTTTTTTTTTGTAAAGTCATTTTTATTAATTTCACTTAACACAGATAGAGGGTACATTTACAATCACCTGGGAATCCGATAGCCAGGTCTGGAAAGCCCAGAGAGAGTAACAGTAAAGAGGTTACAAGTTATCTCACAGAGAGCATATACACACGTGATAACTGCAGAATTCAGGAAATCAGTGAATACAAACAAACAAACAGCTGCAACTCTAGTACATAGAAATATCGAGAGGCACCATCCCGAGCAAAATCATGAGTCAGTTAATATGACAGTGTGCCGCCAGATCTAAGATCTCATAGGTTGTGCTCTGACCTCTGCATAGAAATCTCTGCAAAGACAACAAACAAAGTTCTCCCCCGGATTCCTCTCCCCACCCCTACATCCCTTAGGTCCCTTAGATCACCCCCCCCCCCACCCAAGTTACAGAAAGCGCAGAGTCCCCAACATCCCCTTCAACACAGCAATGAGGGAAACCCCCGTCCATAATAGATAAAGAAGAAAGAAAAGAAAAGAAAGGAAAAGAAAGAAGCCCTACCTCCAGGGAGGTCCACTACACCGGGGTCTCCTCTTGCTCCTGGGCAAGATCAGAGGCTGGAGCGGATAGCAGTGGGGCCCATATGGATTGGAAGCGGGCCCACGCCTTGGGCCCCAAAAGCCGGGCGGTTCTACCCTCCATGGATCGAAGGTCTCCCAATAAGCGCTCCCACTCCACAATCCCGGGACCATCCTTCGATAGCCAATGGCGCAAAATACAGTGTTTAGCTACCAGAAAACTCCTTTCACATAGCTTTTTCTGGGCTGCTGTGCTCTGAATCCCCACCATGCCCACATTAAAGAGACACCATAGGGGCTGTAGATTTACGTCTCTCCCCACCCAAAACGCCAACTTACGCCTCACTGCCCCCCAAAAGGATTGAATTAACGGGCAAAACCAAAATCGGTGAGATAACGTGCCTGGGTGCCTGTGACAGAGACCACACACATCGGATGCCAAGAGCCCCATTTTCATCGCTTTGGCTTCAGAGACATACGCCCGCCAGACTAGCTTAAATTGCAGTTCGCGGTATCTAACAGCTTCTGAGGTTTCTCGGATTCTATGAAAGGCAAGCTCCACCAGCTCCACCGTGAATCCCGTCACTCCGTCGCGTTGCCAACGTTCAGCCAGAGGTAGGAATCTTGCCGCATTACCCGGGGGAGTCAGGAGCTCCCTCATCTGCCCAGCAGTAAGATCCTCCTGGCATTGCTCCAATACAGACCAGAGGCTATGCGTCCGGGAGAGTAAATCCACGCCCCCCGGGAGACTATGGATATAGTGGCGTGCCTGCAAATAGTAATAAAAGGTTTCCTTCTTCAGGGCATATTTCTGCGATAAGTCTTGAAAGGAGTCAAGCTGGTCCGTATTGTCCCTCCTTAACTGTCCAAGATACTCCAGACCAGCCCGCGTCCATATCTGAGCCACCCCGCCGGCAACGCCCGGCAGAAAATTCCGGTTGCCTGCTAGGGGCAAACAGTCTGTGACCCTCCATATCCGACCGCGCGCGAGCTACACAAAAATTTCCAAACCACGCGGAGTGTACGGAGATAGGGAGAGGTCCGCCATGCCAAAGGAAGTGCCATGCCTCCACAATGGAGCAGATAAACTCTATGCCAGCGTTCTGAAAATTGATCAATCAGAGTAATCGGCAGTCTTTCAGCGTTCCCTGTCACCAAATCACTCAAGCGCCGTGTGGCATAGCTAAGATTGTAAGATCGCAGCGGAGTCAATCCAAGACCCCCCTCCGCAGCCGGCCTCATAAGCGTCGCCAACGCGATGCGTGGCCTCCGGGAGCGCCAGAGAAATCGACTGAGCTGCCCATGCAGCTCCCTTAGATCCTGCCCCGTCAACCAAAGGGGAAGATTCCGCAATAGATACAGCCAGCGGGGCCATTCTATCATCCGTACCAGTGCTGCCCGTCCCAGTAGGGACAGGGGAAGATCCTTCCACTTCAGCAACCGTGTCTTGGTGGATTGAAGAAGGGTGCGGACATTGACCTCGTATAGAGATCTCAGGCGAGTTGGGAGGTAGACGCCCAAATAACGGATCGATCCCGTTGCCCAACTGAGTGGGAAATCGCCTCGCCACTGGCCCCGCGTTTGATGGTCCACATCCAATACCATCGACTTCGTCTGATTAATTCGAAGTCCGGAGAAACTGCCGAATCGTTCAATTAAGTCTAAGGCTGCCGGTAAAGACTCCATCGGTTTCGTCAAACACAACAATAGGTCATCTGCGAACGCGCTAACCTTTATACCCCCTCCTTGCCATGCGATCCCAGATACCTGCGGAGATTGAATTAGGGAGAGTAAGAGAGGCTCTAGTTGTAACACATATAGGAGAGGAGAAAGCGGGCATCCCTGACGCGTGCCACGATGCAAGGGGAAGGGTGAGGAACAGAGCCCCCCAACGTCAACTACCGCTCGGGGATCAGCGTATAACGCCTGCAATCCCTGCAGAAACGTCCCCTGAAAGCCAAACCTCCGAAGCGCCGCGAACATATAGCGCCATGAGACTCTATCGAAGGCCTTTTCTGAGTCCAAACTGGCAAGAATTAATGGGTCTTGGGCCAGTAGGGTCCGCTCCATGCCCAGCAGGACTGTACTAATATTTACCGAGGCTTCTCTCCCTCGAACAAAACCAGCTTGATGGGGGCCCACTAGTCCCGCCAAGCACACCTGAAGACGCTCAGCTAACACTGATGCAAACAGTTTTTGATCCACATTTATCAAAGAAATGGGCCTATATGAGGCCGGATCCTCCAGATCCTTCCCCGGTTTCGGAATCAGTGTAATTCTAGCCGTTCGCATATCCCTGGGGAAACTACCAGTTTGCACCACTTCAGCATAGAGGGCTGCCAGCGTGGGAGTGACCGGAGCCTCTAATATTTTGTACGCTTCATAAGTGAATCCGTCCGGGCCCGGAGCCTTATGCGATTTCCCATTCCTAATCGCTCTCTGGAGTTCTACGCCCGTAATCTCCTGATTCAACATAGCAATCTGGTTGGGCGTAAGCTGTGGGAGCGATATGTGCTCCAGAAAGGCATCCATGGAGGCCTTGTCTCTCTCTTCAGCGGCGTATAACCGTTCATAAAAGGAGCGGAAAACCCGTGCCACCTCCTCTATCCTAGTGTGCCTTTTCCCTTCCCCATCGCGGATAACCAGCACCCCACGGGGCCCCGCCTGGTCTCTCACCAGTCGGGCTAGCAGCTTCCCCGATCGATCTCCATGCCGAAAGAATTGATGGCGATAGTACTGTTGGGATTGGATGGCTCTTTCTTGTAGCAGCTCATTTAGCTGCTTCTGAAGTTCCACATAGCCTGCTACATCTTTCGGGTTTTTGAGGGCTGACCGTTTCGCTGCATGAAGCTCCCTAGTCAATCGAAGCACATCCCCATTGATGCGCTTACGCTCCGCGCCCACATATGCGATAATATGCCCACGGAGAACTGCCTTTCCCGCCTCCCAAAATAGCGCCGCGGAGTTAACCGTCCCCTCATTGAACTTAACATATTCTGCCCAATGTCTGCCCACAAAGTCGCGAAACTCCTGCCGCGTTGCAAGATGGCTCGGAAAGGTCCACTTAGAGGCTCCCAGTCGCTCACAATACCACGACAGTGAGACCATAGCATGGTCTGAGACGAGAATCGGTCCTATTTCCGCGCGCTGCACCTTACGGAACCAGTGTTGCGACACCAAGATATAATCAATTCTAGACCACGTCTGGTGGGCACGTGACAGATGTGTGTAGTCTCTATCATTTGGATGAAGCACTCTCCAGGCATCCACCAGGCCACCCAGTGTACAAAGATATCGGACTCCCTTATTGTTCCAGCCCCCCCCCTCGAGAAGGGTGGGAGCGGTCCAGATTGGGATCATGAGGGCAGTTATAATCTCCAGCTAATACTACCGGGACCTGTGGGGCATCCAAAACCTTGCGCAGAATTGTTTTAAAAAAGGCATGTTCATAGTTATTGGGGGCATACACACTTCCCAAGAACAATTCTTCACCCTGAAGCTTAACATGGGCAAACAAATATCGTCCTTTGGGGTCTGGATCGACCTTTAATATTTCACAGGTCAAGTTCCTGTGTATTAGAATAGCCACCCCTTTTTTACGCGTGTCCGAGGGAGCAGAGAGAACCGTCCCCACCCAATCCCGTTGCAGCTTGGAATGTTCTATGGCCGTCAGATGCGTCTCCTGCAATAGAGCCACTTGGGCCTTTTGGCGTTTCAAAGCCTGGAGAATTTTTGTGCGCTTCACGGGGGTGGTCATCCACCCAACCTTCCAGGTTACAATGTGCAATTCATGGTGGGTAGTGTCTGCGTTCGATGCATACAAATTTGGGATACAGCAATCGGTTTGGAGTGTGGAGTAGCCCAGCCTCTACCCCATCTCCCATTGATGGCTTTTGGAAGCGGAAGAATTTCCAGACAGACCCGGGCCAATGCCCATCCGGGAGTAGGGACTCATAAGTTAGCCAACTTCCCCAATATTCCCCTCCCCCCCGTATAGCCCCTGCCCCCCCCCCAACCTGCCCCTCCCGCCCTCCCACCCCCTCCCATTCCCCCCCCTACCCCCCATCAAACCCACATCTGTCATTCCCTCAGTTTCCTCAACTGAGGCCTCGGTCATAACGATGCCGCAGGGCAGCTCCCATTTTCTCCCCCCCTCCCCCCCGATCTCACAAGTTAACAGAACTGGCTATTACCAGATACTAAATTGAACCTCAAGTCAAACAGTAGAAAAACCATAACATAACTGTACCTGCTCACGAAAGAAGAAAGGGACAATAGACAGTTAATAGTTAGTACTCAAGGCAGCAGTAAGATAACCAGAGCATATCTGTACATGCGCATGGAAAAGAAGGGACACAAGACAATGAATATGTCGGAGACATTCAGGTTGAAGTGTTACTCTGCATACTCTCTTAGTCTCCTTCTCCTCTGGGATCCTACCATCGAATCCTTCACTACTGCGGGTTTCGGGTAGCAGCACTCAGACCCCCCACTAGTCTGCGGTCTGACCCAGCCGATGCTGAATCTCATCCCCTTCAACAAGGAGGCTGTCCCAGCCCTCAGGCCTCTGATAGTTCTGCGGGCAGAGCATTCAAAAATTGCTTCGCTTTCCCGACTTGCTCGAAAGTATGTGCTTTCCCCTGGAGAGTGATCCGCAGCGTAGCGGGAAAGGCTAAGGTGAAGCGAATCTTCCTACGGAACAACTCAGAACATACTGGTGCAAACTCTCGTCTTTTTGCCGCCACCATCGCCGAGTAATCTTGAAACAGCAAGATTTTCTTGTTAGCGAGCAACAGTTCAGGAATCTTCCTATAGGCTTGCAAGAGCAATACTTTATGTTGGAAATTTAATACCCGCAGTATTATCACACGCGGTCGGCCGCCATCTTCCCGTCGGGGTCCCACGCGGTGTGCTCGCTCAATCTTAAAGCAGCCTCGCAGGTCGTCAAGGCCCAGAGCCTCTGGCAGCCAAGTCTCCAAAAAAGGGAGCAACTCCCTCTCAGCTTTATCCTCTCCGATCCCCAGGAGGCGCAAATTATTTCGCCTAGAGCGATTTTCAAGATCGTCCAACTTCAACTGCAACTCTTGCAGAAGCTGTGCATGTTTATTCAGGTCCCTCTCGCGGCTCCCCTCTTCGCCCTCGAGGCTAGTGACCCGATGCTCCAGTTCATCAACCCGCTTTCCGAAGTCCGTCAGCGAGTCTTCCATACTGTCGAGCTTTTTCAATAGGAGATCGAATTTCGGGTCTAGGAGCTTAACGACTTCCTTGGCAAGCTCCGCTGGGGCTGAGTCTGTACTCTCACTCCCTGGAGAGACAGGTTGCAGCGTCGCCGACGTGGAGGGCCCGGTTCTGGAGAGCTTTTCCCGATCTCGTTTCGGCGCCAGAGGCATGGTAGGGAAGCACGAGTGCCTGTTATTGGTATTAGTCAGCTTCAGGTATCCGATCCACGGTTCGGGGAGCGCTGGGGAGGCAAATAGCTAGATTTAAAGCAGTTTATTTAATGGAGCTGCCCCGGAGCGAGCGAAAAGGCGTCCACGCTCACTCACGCATCACGTGACCTCCCTACCCATGCTTCTTAATGTTGCCCAGAGTTTCTCATGGTTTACACATATCCTTTTTGTATTCTTTAGTCTTTTCAAGGATCCATCTCACATACACGATGATGTCTCTCGTTCCTTGTCCTTTCCTGAACCCTGCTTGCACTTCAGGTAGTTCTTGTTCCAGGTATGGTTGTAGTCTCTTGAATAATCTGGCATGTGGGATCAGAGCGATTGTGGAATAATTTCCACAGTCAGTTGGATCACCTTTCAGTTGGCCATGATGTTGTCTTCCAAATTTCCTGGCAGAGCCTTGTAAGTATGGTAAAAACTGCAGCAGATTACTGTAATACGTCTATGGGAATGCCATCAATGCCTGGTGCTTTGTTCTTTGATAAGGCTTTCTATGCTGCTTCAACTTCTTCTTTCATCACCAATGGTTCCGGATCATAAAGTACAGGTTGAAATGGCTGTTGGTCCACTTGATATTTGTCATATTAAAACTCTGTATATTCTTTCCACCTTTTCTTGATCTTCTCAGCATCATTCAACATAGAACCTTGAGCATCTTGTAACATTCCAATTCGAGGCTTGAAATTTTTCTTTAACTCTCGTAGCTTTAGGAAAGCCGATCTTGTTCTTCCTCTAATAGTTTCTGCTTCTATTTCCTTGCATGTGTCATTTGTCAGACGGCTGCCTGGGTGAGAATCTTCACAGTCTTGACAATGCATATATTTATATGATTTTTGCAAGGTATTGTGGGTAATGTAGTTCATTCACACCAGACACAGCTGCTGACAATAATTTAGTTGTGCACAAGTGTTAAAGCCAATAAGATACTTCTTTATTTATGGGGTTATTTCTCCCAGCACAGATATGCTTGGTAGCACATAAATTAGGTTACTTGCTTGCAGTGTTTAACTTGGTAAAACAAAGTCAAAAATCAAAATCAGGAAAACAACCTTCAAACTTGTCAGGCAATTAGCTAATGTTTTCTTAGCATATCTCTAACAAACGAAAAGCCACAAAGAAAGAAATAAACTGTTCTTGTAAGGTTAACTTCTGATTACTTTCCACACAGATCCAGAAGTAATTCTCTCCTAGCTCACAAGCAATTAGGTGCAGCTCAATTGCTATCAGTTATCCAGCTGAAACCCTTTAGCTGGCTGGTTTTCTACTGTGTGAGTCAAATCCTGCTTCAGGAGCTTTTCTTAGTGGAATAAAGAACAAATTTATATTTCTTTGTGATGGCTGCTGTGCTTTATCACAGAAAGTTACCAACGGAGTTTGGATAGAAAGCAGTCCATATAAACAATATCTTGATCTGCTATTATTTCCCCTTCATCAACCAGCATAGGGTCACTATCATGAATTGGCACAGATGAATATTTCAATGGATCACTTTCAGGAGAACACTTATTTCCCTGCTGTCTTTCAAGGTTATAGCTAGGGCATAGATCAGTGTTCATACCTGAGCTTCCATTGTTGCTATAGTTCCTCTCTATATAGCCTGGCCAGTATGTAGTCCAGTTCTTATGTCCAGCCTTCCAGTCCTGATCCCTGGACACTGGATCTCTCTTCACATACCTTCTGGCATAGATCTTAGAGTCCCTTCCACGTGCAGCCGTCTCCCTCACAGGTAGCCTCTGGTGATTCCTTGTTCTGCAGCACCATTCCTCTGGCTTTCCCCAGTCCAATGGTCTATGCTGGCCCTTGGAATATCTCCCAGTATACGTACTGCCTTGGACTCTTCTAGACCTCTCAAAGGCTTTTCTCCTCTTCCTTCCAGAGGGTTTCTTTCCTTCTCTATCCGTCCGGTTTGGCTTCTGCTTCTGCTGATTCTTCAGATGAAACTGATGATCCTTCTCTGCATATCCAAGGTGATCATGAAGATGGTCCTCTGTAGAATAAACTCTACTCTTATTCTGCTTAGATGAGTGATCCTCCCTAACACAGCACAGCTGTGCTGAATCAAGCCCTGCCCTTTGCAATGAGTGCTTGGGGATTACCTCATAGCCCTTTTGATTGAACACACATTTTCTCACTTCAGCTCCTCTCATGGCTGTTGGAAACCTGGTGCATTCTGGGACTGGTAGTCTTTTGTGGCAAAATTCTGTTTTCTCATTTCTACCAGCACTGACAGGTTGCTTGTTCAGAGACACTTCACCTTTTCTATAGCCCCTTCCTGAGCTATGATAAGCTTTCTTATCACACATTGCAGTACTTTTCCTTGTCCTGTCTTGCTGCACATTGGAAATCTCTGTTTAGTTCTGCAATTGTCTTTCTTTCTCCTCTGGCTTTAGCTTCTCTGCATTTCTGGGCAATTTTCAGAGTTTCTTCTGTCATCCATTTTGGCCGTTTTTGCTTTTTCACCTTTTGTAGAGACTTCTCGCTTTCTTCCAGCACAACCTTCTTGATGTCATTCCATAACTCTTCTGGAGCTATGTCATTTGTATCTAAAGCAGCAAATCGATGTGGCAGGCAGTCTTTTTTTTTTTTTTTTTCTGCCATCATGTTTCTTTTTTTTTTTAATTCTTTATTTTCATTTTATAACAACATAGGAAAGGAAGACATACAGCTAAAAGACAGATACATAACATGTAATACATACACCAAAGTAAACCCCTACCACCCCCCTCCCCCCTGCTTCTTCTCTAGAAAACTAATCATACCCGAAGCGGGCGTGTACTTACATTATTGTGTTACAAAACCTACCGGTGATCTGAAACATGATGAGTGCACATTATACAGGCATGTTGGAGCAATGAGCAGATTGTACATAATCATTAAGCATCTGCCATTTAGACAAGCGAGAGTGAGATTTGGCATGGGGAAAGGCTCTCCGAGGTGTCTGCTCATATTTGCTATATAAGCAGACAAGGTTCCACCATTCATTGGCAGTAAGTCTAGAGCTATCCTTCCAATTCCTCATGATTAAGCATATGGCTATACCCAGCATGAAATCGAGGAGAAAGCGACCCTTCTTAGGAAGAGAGGGGACCTCCGCCACAGAGCGGAGTCCCACAATCTTCCAAGAGAGAGGTTCGTGAAGGTGTAAGATATATTGAATACAACCCCAGACCCGCCTCCAATAAACCTGTAGTTGAGGACATTCATAGATAACATGAACGAAGGTACCCACAGCAGTATGGCAAGACCAACACTGGTCCCTGGCATTTGTGTTCCATTTGGCTATTTTTCCTGGGGTATAAAAGCATCTGTGTGCAAAAAAGAAGAGAGTTTGGGTAACAGAGGCAGACCGGGAGACCCGCACAACTTTGCTCCAGAAAATGCTCCATTGCACAGGGGTTAAAGTGGTTTGCAGTTCGCGCTCCCAGGCTTGTTGGGCTCTAGAAATGGCCGTGTCTGTACCCTGACATAATATTTTATAAAAGTTAGAGGCAACCCCATGTGTATTACTAATAGAGTGAACTATCTCTAATAGCCCGTCCTCAGTAGGAGCAGAGGGCGGCATGATTCGGGCACTTGTGAGGCAGTGTTGAAGCTGCATCAATTGAAAGTAGTGTTTCGCTGGTAACGCAAATTCCTTTTGTAAATCAGAAAAGGTTTTCCAGCGAGCTGCAGAAAAAAGCTGTTGGGGTGTCCAGATCCCCCTGGAGTACCAGGGTTTCCATGCTATCGTTCTATTTAAGACTTGAATTCTGGGGTTATTCCATAGCGGGAGTCCGTCCTGAGGACAAACGTTCGGGCCCAGGGACAGAATGAGAGAGTTAAAGGCCGCAAGAGTATCGACAATCATTGGTGGATGGCGGGTGTCTATTTGATGGGACATACCGGGGAGATGGGTCAACGGAATTGGACTACTGAGCTCCTCTTCTATGTCAAGCCAAACTGGTCTGCTGTCTGTTGAGGCAGCTAGCCATCGGGCACCTTGCTTAAGTAGGAAGGCTCGATGATAATTAAGAAAATCAGGAAATCTGGTACCCCCTCTTTCCTTTGCAGACTGTAGTTTTTGTTTAGCTATCCTTGGTGGCTTGCCCTGCCAGAGATAGCGGACGAGGAGGCCCTCAATATCTTTATAAGTATGTAACGGGAGTAAGCATGGCAGCATTTCTAAAATGTAGTTCACTTTGGGGACTATCATCATTTTCACAGTTTCTAAGCGGCCCCACCATGTAAGAGATAAGGGAGACCACCGATTCGTGAGCTCGCGGACTTTGGAGACTACCTCTTTGGCATTAAAACTGATAGTGTCCTCTAAAGGAGAACAGTAATGGACCCCGAGATACTTCACCATGCGGGATTGCCAAAGGAAGGGAAAGGCCCGCATGTCAGCCTCATGTACCCAGCGGTTCAGTGGAAATGCCACAGATTTGGTCCAGTTGATTTTATAGCCCGATAATTGTGAGTATCCATCAATCAGATCCAAGACAGCTGGAACCGAATCGAGGGATACGAAAAGCATAAGGTCATCTGCATATGCAGAGAGTTTAATCTCCCTATGACTGAAGGGGACACCCCGGATACGTGCGGACTGTCGAATCAGGAGGGCTAGAGGTTCGAGAGCTAGATCAAAGAGCATTGGTGATAAAGGGCAACCTTGACACGTGCCTCTTTGGAGGTTAAATGGCGAGGACTTGATAGCATTTACACAAATACTGGCGACGGGTTGAGTATACATGACTTGGAGATATCGGAGGAAGCCCTCCCCAAAGCCATACCATCGGAGAACTGCAAATAAGAAGGGCCATTCTAGGCGGTCAAAGGCTTTTTCGGCATCCAGGGAAAGACCCACCCATGGATGATCTAGATTGGCAGCACTGGATAGCACATGGCACAAGGTCCGAGCATTGTCAGCTGTTGATCTGCCGGGTATAAAACCGCATTGGTCGGGGTGAATTAGGGTGGCCATCCTGTCAGATAGCCGGGTGGCCAAGATCGTTGCGAAGATCTTATAATCGGCATTAAGTAGGGAGATTGGACGGTAGTTGGCGGTTAGCAGCGGGTCCCTGCCTTCTTTCTCAAATACTACCACATTAGCTGCAGAAAAGGATCCCAAAGAGGATGTATCTACCGCTAGGGCAGTAAAATAGAGTTTTAAGTAGGGAACTAAATCTGCACTGAACGTTCTATAGAATTCGGTCGGGAGACCATCAGGCCCTGCGGCACGGCCTGAGGCTGTTCGCTTTAGGGCAGATTGGATCTCTGAAGTAGAGAAGGGTTCATCCATCGCATCCCTATCATCTTCAGAGAGGGTCGGCCGCTGAATGCCAGAGAGCAATCGCTCGAATGTCTCTGACGAGAACTCACATTCAGATTGATATAGGCGGGTATAGAAATCCCGAAAGAGCTCTACAATGTCGGAGTCTGTGGTCACTATGCCCCCTCCCTGTGAAGCTCGAAGGGCCGCTACACGTTTGGCTTCTTTTTGACCTTTCAAGGCGTTGGCTAAGAGTCGACCGGCTCGGTTATTTTCACGATAATATATCCCTCGCTGAAGCTCAATACTCTTAGAAGCTGCAGTTGAGAGGATTGAATTATATTGAAAACGGAGACGCTGTAATCGAATTAATATACATGGATCAGTACGTGAAGTTAAAACTCGTTCACCTGCTTTTATTTGTTGGTCTAGTATGAGTAGCTGCTGTTTGCGTTGTTTTCGCAGGCGGATTTGATAGCTAGTGATCGTTGCTCGAATGGCCGCTTTGAAGCCCTCCCATCAAGCCCAATTCGCGGTATCCTGGGGTAGATTAAAATGGAAATAATCCTGTATGGCTGCTCGAATTTCTACCTGGAACTCTGGCTGAGTTAACAGGGCTCTATCAAAGAACCAGGCCCCCGAATTCCCTTGGGGTGCAGTAGTGTGTAATTGAAAAGAGATGGCAGCATGATCTGAAATATGTTGGGAGTGAATCTTTGCAGTGTCTACCTGAGGAACTAATAGTTTTGATATTAGAAAGAAGTCTATGCGAGACTGGGATTTATGAGGAGAAGAAAAGAAGGTAAAGTCTAGCTCATTGGGGTGTAGTAACCTCCATAGATCAACTAAAGCAAGATCTTTGATCAGGGAGGTAAGCGTGGTGTGACTCTTGGGGGGACCACTTGACCTAGGCGGCTGTTTGTCAATCAGGGGATCAAGGACTAAATTGAAATCCCCCCCAATTATCAATGAAGTATTAGCAGAGGCCTGCGCAACCTGAGCAATGGTAGCAAAAAAGGCAGGGTCATCCACATTAGGAGCGTAAAGGCATAGACATGTAACTTCAAGGCTACCTATCTTGAGGTGAACTCTGGACCATCTACCTTCTGTATCTGAGCTAGTCGCAATAATAGTAGCATGCAAAGATTTCCTAACCAATATGGCAACCCCACATTTCTTAGAAACGGCTGGGGAATAGGCGGCCACCATGTAAGGTTTAATATTGAGTTTAAGAGTTTCCTTCGAGTTTAAATGCGTTTCTTGGAGAAAAATCAGATCCGCGGCTTCCTGACTTAGGTAGCTTAGGATTTTCTTCCATTTTATCGGATTATTGATCCCTTTTACGTTCAATGAGAAAATCTTACATGGTGCCATCGATCAGTAATAGACATTTTAGGTAAAGGCGCTTGAAAACATACAATACAATCAGGATCTGTGCAACAATGGAAAAGAGCAAGCCAGCTACAAAAGACCTTGCTGCACACAAAAGAGCTCTTCGGGGGAAGCTGCTTTTTGGCTCCACCCCTCCAGCAGCGTGTCTCAGAGCATCTCTACCCAATCGGGGCACAGCTCTCCATTTAAAAGGAGAAGCCACAGGCACAGGATCCTCTCTTGCTCTGCTTAGCTCCAGGAGGAGCTGAGCCATCTACCCGAGTCGAAGCCTCATCGAAGGGAGCCTGCCCTGCTCCAGAAGATCGGCGGCAAGAAAAGAGCAAGCCAGCTACAAAAGACCTTGCTGCACACAAAAGAGCTCTTCGGGGGAAGCTGCTTTTTGGCTCCACCCCTCCAGCAGCGTGTCTCAGAGCATCTCTACCCAATCGGGGCACAGCTCTCCATTTAAAAGGAGAACGCCACAGGCGCACCCGCGCCTTGCGGGCCCGCGCCTGAGGGCCGCGCAAGAGGGCCCTTTGGCACGGCCCTTAGGCAAAGGCACCCCCAAGATCGTCACAGAAACATAACAGAAAAAACGACGCTGAGACTACACCTCCCTCTTGGTACAGCTGAGCTCCCTCGGGGTCGAGCTCGCGTACAATCAAGGAACTGACAATCCACCAACTCACAGTGGAAACGCAGAATACCAACTCCGAAGACGCCGAACTGCCTAAAGAGCTGAAACTCTGGGGCACGTAAGTCACACTCATTTGAGTGATTTTTAAACTATCAACACTGCTTCATTACTTATATGAATTAACTGCACTCCTAACAATAATTGAATGTATAGTTCTGTTTAAATCATCTGATTGCAGCAGCACCACTCTCTACAGCTAGGATTATCCTCCTGCCTCTCATAAAAATACTAATTTAAAGGGTAGAAATTCATGTTTGGGACTAGAATCCAAGATCAGTGTTGGGCACTCTAGTGACTAGTTCCCTCTGGATACTGTTGTTAGCTTCCAGCGTTTACAGGCCATATTAGGTATTACCATGTTTGTCCAGATCGATACTGTAAACCCAGGGATATGCCAGTGTTGTTAACTACCATCGTTTATAGGCCATATTTGGTATTACCATGTTTGTCCAGATTGATACCTTAAACCCAGAGATATGCCAGTGCTGATGCTATGATAGAGCAATGTCATCTTTAGCTAGATAAGAACATAGGGACTTGGGATGTACCATAGTGGGTCAGACCAAGAGTTCATCAACAGATCCAGCTGCACATACACGAAACAGGCTCCCTCCACGGGACAGGCTCCCGCACCGCGACAAACCCAGCTCCACATCCACGGGACAGACCCCCGCAACAGGGCGACCACCACAGATCCGGCTCCACCTCCACGGGACAGGCTCCCTCCACGGGACAAGCTCCCGCACCGCGACAGACCCAGCTCCACATCCACGGGACAGGCCCCCGCACCAAGGCGACCAACACAGATCCAGCTCCACACACACGGGACAGGCTCCCTCCACGGGACAGGCTCCCGCACCAAGGCGTCCGCCACAGATCCAGCTCCACATCCACGGGACAGGCTCCCTCCACGGGACAGGCTCCCGCACCGCATCAGATCCAGCTCCACATCCAAGGGACAGGCTCCCTCCACGGGACAGGCTCCCGCACCGCAACAGATACAGCTTCACATCCAAGGGACAGGCTCCCTCCACGGGACAGGCTCCCGCACCGCAACAGATACAACTTCACATCCCCAGGACAAGCCCCTGCAACAAGTACAGCTCTCCTCAAAAAAGCAAACAACAGACGAAAACCTAAGGACACAGGCGTCGCCCTATCAGAACATCACAAGCTATCAACATGCACACCACATACTTCCTCCCACTATACCTACTAGTCACACAACTCCTCCCACCAACTACCCCCCCCCACTACCCCCAAACAAACACACCATGGTACCCACCAACTGCACTGCCATATCTCGGTCCACAACACACACACAAAGAGACACTCGCAACCTCCCAAACAAAGAGACAAAACAGACACAAATCAAACCCCAACACCGGCCCTAAGGAAGCACACATCGCAACAACCTCTTCCACAAAGAAAACATCAATTGAGCTCATAAACGCCAGATCCATCTGCAACAAGATACACACTCTGGTAGACCACATTGAAGAGCGACAACCAGACATAATATGCATCACAGAGACATGGCTCAACCCTACCGACAGTGTACTACTCAACCAACTAGTACCGAACAACTACTCAGCATACAACTGCCCACGCATCCACAAGCGTGGAGGAGGAGTCCTAATAATAGCAAAAACAGAGCTCAAGTTCAAGACACTGAATCTCACAGATACAAAGCAGTGTAACACAATTAGCATCAAGAACAAGAATATTGCAATCTGCCTAACCTACAGAGCACCCCGTGCTCCACCCGACGAACTAGCCTTCATACTCGAAGAAGCCTGTGCCATAACGTCAAACAACAAACCAGCACTACTAATCGGAGACTTCAACCTCAAGTCCGCCAATACAAAAGATGCAGAGGCCTTCCTTCAGGCAATGTCATCACTTCAATTCACACAGATAGTCAATGCACCAACACACAGACTAGGATCATCCCCAGACCTCATCTTCGCATCAAACTACCTAACTTCAAGAGACCTAATCTCTACACCCACCATCACCCCAGTACCATGGTCTGACCATTACTTAATCGAGACAAATCTGCAATCACAAGAAGACTGGACAAGCGAAAGAGCGAACTTCCCACACACACAAAGACGATTCAAGTCCTTTGACAAGGACGAATTCATCCAGGACACAATACAACACTTGAACATTGACTCAGAGGACCTGGAGGAACAAGTTTCCAACTGGAACAATGTCCTAGCTAACGCCGCCAAACCATCCGTTGACAGGACCAAGAAACAACACCACAACAAGAGACAAAACAAACCATGGTACTCAGCAAAAATACGACAGGAAAAGAGGGAGCTCAGGAAAATTGAACGGAGATGGAGAAAAAACAAAACTACTTCCGACCAACATCTTTACCTAACAAAGCAAAAACAATACAATGAACACATCAACCAATCAAAGAGAGAATTCCACACAAACCTGATAAATTCTTCCATCAACAAACCCAGAGAACTTTTCGAAATAGTAAAAACCCTGACAAAAGAGCAAGCAGCAGAAAGAGAAATACAAGTGGATCCACAGATATTCGCCGACCACATCAAAGACAAATTTCACTCCACAGAGCGCACAACACCCAGTAGAACCAACAGAACGAACGTCCACCCCAAAACCTGGGGCACATTCCACTCACCCTCAAAAGAGAAGATATCAGACATCATCTCCACAATCAACACAAGCACTGCTCCTACAGACCCTTGCCCAGTGTCATGGGTCAAAGCCACCAAAGCAAGCCTCATACCAAACATTCATAAAATGGTACACAACTCACTCACTCAAGGACTCATGCCACAGCAATTAAAGCTTGCCTCAGTAAGACCAATCACAAAGAAAACTTCTCTCGACAAAAAGGACCCAGCAGCATACCGACCAATCTCCAGCATACCCTTCCTCGCAAAAATAATCGAAAAGACGGTTCAACTACAACTTCAGGAACACATTGACGAACACGGAACTCTCGACGACAACCAACACGGATTTCGTCCCAACCATGGAGTCGAAACTCTCCTGATCTACCTCTTCGACAGCATCATAAGAATAATTGACGACATCAGGAATGGAATTATAATGATCTTCATCGACATCTCCTCAGCGTTCGACACAGTTGATCACAATATACTCCTGGAGAGACTGAAGAACACTGGTATACACGGTACCACTCTAAAATGGTTCCACTCGTACCTAACAGAAAGACAGCTACAGGTCAAGGTGGGACAGGACACCTCCCGGCCCATAAACGTCCAACAAGGAGTACCACAAGGATCCGCACTCTCAGCACTCCTTTTTAACATCTACATCCAACCAATATGCAACATTATGAAAGAGAACAACATCCAATACACAATATACGCAGACGATATAATGGTATACTCCCCCATATCAATCGAAAACCCGGACTTCTCTAAGATAGCAGACTGCCTTACCCAAATGGCGAAGTGGTGCCAAAACAACAATCTAGCTATAAACTACAACAAGACTGAAGCTTTAATCATCACTCGAAACCAAAGCTTCACACACCCACCAAACATAAAGATACAAAGCACCACGATACCGATAAGATCGGAGGTGAGATACCTTGGGGTTACTCTGGACAGTAAACTCAACCTCAAACCACACATAGACAAAACAATCCAAAAAGCATATTACAGGATGCGAATCATCAGGAGACTGAAACCACTCCTCGCTCCAGAACACTTCCGTACAGTCTGTCAAGCACTGATAACCCCAATACTGGACTTCTGCAATCCGATATACGTCGGACTACCAAAACAAGCTCTCAAACCACTACAGCTGGCACAAAACACTGCAGCTCGAATCATATCCGGAGCCGCAAGGCAGGAGCACATCACACCTACACTAAAGGACTTACACTGGCTCCCAATCATTGCTCGCATCAGATACAAGACTATCATAAACCTATTTAAGATAAAAGAACACACATCAGCCAACAGCCTCCACCTGATCATACAACCGGAAACCAGCGCACGTCCCAGAAGAAGTCAAACACGCAACCGAGTCAGCACCCCAAATGAGTACAAGCACACACGCAAGGACACAACAGACAGAGCTCTCTCCATGGCTGCTCCAACAATATGGAACAATCTACCGGACGATCTAAGGGCAACTCCAGACCTCAAAGACTTCAGAAAACAACTGAAAACCATGCTGTTCATAGAGCACTATGGTCACATCACATAACCTAAGAGAATGGATAACAGCACTCCAATCCTCCCAAACAACTGAATATATATAAAATATGATTCTAGCACCACTGTAAATAGCCCACCCTGTATATAGCTCAAACAAATCAAGCACCCAACACATCCCTCACACAACTAAGTTTTATCCTCACTGCATGTACAACACACACACTTTACCTGATTGCTTGCTGTGATACCACCTTGATTATTAAGATAAGGCGGTTTAGAAATACTGTTAAATAAATAAATAAATAAATAAACAATGACATAATCACCGAGTATTCTAGCTAATACACCCCATATTGAGAAGTATGTAACAAAGTATCCCAGAGAAGAAGCAAAACCCCCAAAGAATATGGCGACCATATGTCTGCGGGAGGAGGCCCCAGAGAGGAAGTAGAAAGACATGAAAAAGAAAAGAAACACCAGAGTCCACAAGCAACACTGTCTCTGATACTCATCGAGGCTACTGTGGGTAGATGGAGTCGGGTCACAGATATCATCAAAAGGAAGGCAACCAACTGCCCTCGCCAGACTCTTTGCTGGGCTGCGGCAGATCCAATATGGCGGGTATAGCGGATATGAGGACACTTTCAGGAGTATTCTGGAAGTCAGCGCATCAAGTCGGCTTCTTTGGAATCCAAAAACTCCGCTAGTAGATCAGGGTCCTCAAATGTTCTTGTCTGATTGTGAAGCGTGACTCGAAGCTTGGCCGGGTACATCAGGCCATAGCGTGCTTGTAGTTGTTGAAGCCTCGGCCGGAATTCCAGGAAGCGCTTTCGGCGGTCGACCGTGGGTTTAGCCAAGTCGGGATAGAAGGAGATCTTGTGGCTTTCAAACTCCATATGGCCCTTTGCCCGAGAGGCATGTAGAATTTGCTCAACGTGTTGATATCTCAAAAGTCGAAAGATGATAGGCCGCGGGGTCTTTCTGTTGAGCGTTATGCTTGTAGGTACACGATGGGCGCGATCAATCTCCAAATCTTTGACAAAGGTGATTTGAAGCAGGGAAGGGAGAATTCTACATAAAAACTCTTTCATGTCACCCGATTCCGCTCCCTCCGGTATGCCCACGAGCCGTATATTGTTGCGGCGCGCTCTATTATTGCCATCTTCCACTTCTTTCTGCAGGGCCCGCACCTGGCGTTCAACTTTGTCGAGTTTGGACAACCGGGCCGTATGGGAGTTCAATATGCTCTCCATTTTGTCCTGACGCGAAGAAAGCCCCTCTAGCTTGCCTTGCAGCACACCAAAGTCTTCCCGCAGCGCTCGGAGTGCTTCCCCGTTTGACTGCACGAGGTCCTTGACCCCTCTAATCTCTGCGAGGATTTCCTGCTGCATTTCGGGGCCCTCGCGCACGGCCAGCCCCTTCTGCGGGGACGGAGGTTCAGTTTTGGAGCGTTTGCCGTGAGAAGCCGCTGGAGATCCGAATTCCAGGCGCGTGGGTTTGGTCCCCGCCATCTCACCAACGTGCCCCGGCAAGGTCAGAGTAGAATTCCAAGTATTTACGGTGTTAATTCAGGATTCTGAGTAGGCCTCTCGGGAGCCTCAGCGTTATGCGACCATCCCGCTGGACATCAGGCTCCGCCCCCCGGCAGTCTTTAAATTCCAGTGGTATAGTCTCAAGGTCATATTTTGCTGCATTCATGAGTGGTTTGCTCTTTTTCAACTTTAGCTTGAGTTTGCATACTAGTAGTTGATGAACTGTACCACAGTCAGCGCCAGGTTTTGTCTTTGTTGAATGTTATAAAGCTTTACCATTGTTGCCTTAGATGGGGATATTCCACAGCACATACACAGGTAGTGCTGTTAAATATCCCCATCTATGTCCCCTATACACGCCGATGCTATCCGGCTAGCATCGGGGTGTGTTGGAGGCATTCCGAGGAGGAGGGGAGGCGAGGGCACAAGATAACTGGGCAGCAGCGATATTGCATGCTGCCTGGTTAGTGCTCTGCGTTGAAAATGAAAACCCTCGCCTATCTTTACAGTGCAGGTGCTATCCAGGCAGCATGCAATATCGCTGCTGTCTGGTTAGCTTCGACAGCTTCTGGGTTGTGCAATGATACTTGGATTTTCAATGCCGAGGCCACATATGACTCCAGTATTGAATATCCAGGTTTAAGGGTCGGTGGCAGGACTATGCACCAATGCGGGGCATAGCCTGCCCAGAAGAATATCGGGCCTACAGATTCTAAATAACAGGTTTCTTTTGCCCTGACAGTTCTTCCTCCCCTCTGCTCTAAAATAAACCATACCAAAAATTTTTTTTTGTTTGCAAGCTTGCCAGGACCAGTAAGCCCTGCAATAGAGCATATAACAAAATTTGCAATAGAGTACACGCCCAGGAAGGAATAGATAACATGAGGAGGGATTTATTTAAACTTGAAGAATGGTCCAGAATTTGGCAGCTGAAATTTAATGCTAAAAAATGCAGGGTCATGCATTTGGGCTGCAGAAATCCAAAGGAAACATAGAAACATGACAAGAGAAAAAGACCACATGGCCTATCTAGTCTGCCCTTTCATATCAACCACTACAACAGTCTCCTTTTTTCCTTTAGGGCAGTAGAGTGTAGATACTTCTGTCAATGAAAGAAGAGCGGGACCTGGGCGTAATTGTGTTTGACAATCTTAAGCTAAATAGGTTGAAAAGGCGACTATGAGAGCCTTTGTATATGTCTCTGATGCAACCTCATTTGGAGTATTGTGTGGAATTCTGAAGACCGCATCTTCAAAAGGATAAAAGCAGGTTAGAGTCAGTGCAGAGGGTGGCTACTAAAATGGTTAGTGGTCCTCATTATGAAGCATATGAGGACAAACTTAAATATCTTAAAATGTATACTTTAGAGGAAAGGTGGGATAGGGGAGATATGATAGAGAAGTTTAAATTTAATTTTAATTTAATTAACAGTATTTCTAAACCGCCTTATCTTAATAATCAAGGTGGTATCACAGCAAACAATCGAGTAAAGTGAGTGTGTTATACATGCAGTGAGGGTGAAGTTGAGTGTGTGTTGTATTGTGTGCTGGATTGGTATGAGCTATGTACAGAGTGGGCTATATACAGTGGTGCAAAAAACATATACATTCATTATTTAGGCAGTATCATGTGCTGTTATACATTTTCTGAGGTTATGTGATGTGTCCATAGTGTTCTATGAACAGCATGGTTTTCAGTTGTTTTCTAAAGTCCTTGAAGTCTGTAGTAGCTCTTAGATCGTCCGGTAGATTGTTCCATATTGTTGGAGCGGCCATGGAGAGTGCTCTGTCTGTTGTGTCCTTGCGTGTGTGTGTTTGTATTCACTTGGGGTGCTGACTCGGTTGTGTGTATGTTTTCTTCTGGGACGTGAACTGGTGTCTGGTTGTATGAGGGTGTGCAGGCTGTTTGCTGATGTGTGCTGTTTTATCTTAAATAGGTTTATGATTGTTTTGTATCTGATTCGTGCATGGATTGGAAGCCAGTGTAAGTCCTTTAAGGTGGGTGTGATGTGCTCCTGTCGTGCGGTTCCTGATATGATTCGTGCTGCTGTGTTTTGTGCCAGTTGGAGTGGTTTGAGGGTTTGTTTCGGTAGTCCAAGGTATATCGGATTGCAGAAGTCCAGTAGTGGGGTTATCAGTGCTCGACAGACGGTACGGAAGTGTTCTGGGGCGAGGAGCGGTTTTAGTCTCCTGATGATTCGCATCTTGTAGTAGGCTTTTTGGATTGTTTTGTTTATGTGAGGCTTGAGATTGAGTTTGTTGTCCAGAGTAACTCCGAGGTATCTCACTTCTGATCTTATTGGTATGGTAGTGCTTTGTATCATTATATTTGGTGGGTGTATGAAGCTTTGGTTCCGAGTGATGATTAAAGCTTCGGTCTTGTTGTAGTTTATTGCGAGGTTGTTGTTTTGACACCAACTCGCCATTTGGGTGAGGCAGTCTGTTATCTTGGAGAAGTCCGGGTTGTTGATTGATATCGGGGTGTATATCATGATGTCGTCTGCATATATTGTGTATTGAATGTCGTTCTCTTTCATGATGTTGCATATTGGTTGGATGTAGATGTTAAATAGGAGTGCTGAGAGTGCGGATCCTTGAGGTACTCCTTGTTGGACGTTTATGGGTCGGGAGGTGTTGTGTCCCAGCTTGACCTGTAGTTGTCTTTCGGTTAGGTATGAGTGGAACCATTTCAATGTGATACCATGTATACCAGTGTTCTTTAGTCTTTCCAGGAGGGTGTTGTGGTCTACTGTGTCGAAGGCTGAGGAGATGTCAATGAAGATCATTATGATTCCATTCCTGGTGTTGTCAATTGTTCTTAGGATGCTGTCGAAGAGGTAGATCAGTAGCGTTTCGACTCCATGGTTGGGCCGGAATCCATGTTGGTTGTCATCGAGTGTTTTGTGTTTGTCGATGTGTTCCTGAAGTTGTAGTTGAACCGTTTTTTCGATGATCTTTGCGAGGAAGGGTATGCTGGAGATTGGTCGGTATGCTGCTGGATCTTTTTTGTCGAGAGTTGTTTTCTTTGCGATAGGTCTTACTGAGGCAAGCTTTAGTTGCTTTGGCATAATTCCTTGAGTGAGCGAGTTGTGTACCATTTTATGTATTGTGGGGATGAGGCTGGATTTGGTGGCTTTGACCCATGACACTGGGCACGGGTCTGTAGGAGCAGTGCTTGTGTTGATTGTAGAAATGATGTGGGATATCTGTTCTGTTGAGGGTGAGTAGAATGTGCCCCAGGTTCTGGGGTGTACGTCCGTCCTGGTGGTCCCACTAGGTGTTGTTCGCTTTGTGGAGTGAAATTTGTTTTTGATGTGGTCGGCGAATTCCTGTGTATCGACTTGTATTTCCCCTTCTGTTGTTTGCTCTTTTGTGAGGATCTTTACTATTTCGAAAAGCTCTCTGGGTTTGTTGATGGAAGTATTTATCATGTTTGTGTGGAATTCCCTCTTTGATTGGTTGATGTGTTCGTTGTATTGTTTTTGCTTTGTTAGGTAGAGATGTTGGTCGACAGCTGCTTTGTTTTTTCTCCACCTCCGTTCAATCTTCCTGAGCTCCCTCTTTTCCTGTCGTATTTTTGCTGAGTACCATGGTTTGTTTTGTCTCTTGTTGTGGTGTTGTTTCTCGGTCCCGCCGCCAGATGGTTTGGCGGCGTTAGCTAAAATGCTGTTCCATACCTCCATGACAAAAATGCACAGGAGGAGAGTCTCTTCCGATTAAAAGCAAGCTCTGCTACGAGGGGACATAGGATGAGGGTGAAAGAAGACTGACTCAGGAGTAATATGCAGAAATATTTGTTTATGAAAAGAGTGGTAGATGAGTGGAATAGTCTCCAAGTGGAGGTAATAGAGACGAGGACAGTATATGAATTCAAAAAAGCATGGGACAAACACAGAGGATCTCTAAAGGAAAAAAAGGCACTATTGTAGTTGATGAAAGGGCAGACTAGATAGACCATGTGGTCTTTTTCTGCCATTGTGTTTCTACATTTCTATGAATAGAAATATATATGGAGAAATTTCACTTACTATTAATTTCCTTTCCTGGAATCCTGCTAGACCAGTCCAGACAATCGGGTTATGCCCCCCTGCCAGCAGATGTTGGAGACAGAGAAAAAACTGCACCAGAAGCTGATTGGCCTGGATCCGGTGCCCATATAGGCCTACCCCTAGGGGTCACCCTCAGTAAACTCTGACAAGCAACAAGAACAGTAAGAACCGTAAAAACTATGTACAGAGTTATGAAAGTCTGAAAAAGCAGTGGAGAACCCCTACTCGATATACGAATCAGCGTGAAGACTTTCACAAAGATTGACTGTAATCAATCCTGGGCGGGTCCTGGACTGGTCTAGCAGGATTCCAGGAAAGGAAATTAATGGTAAGTGAAATTTCTCCTTCAAATTCATCCTGCTAGACCAGTCCAGACAATCGGGAAGTACCCAAGCTAACTGCCTTCCAGGTGAGAAGACAGCGCTGCAGTGACCACCTTGGTCCCAAACCTGGCATCCTCCCGCACCTGGAGATCTAGCCGATAGTGACGGCTAAAAGTGGATAGGGAGGATTATGTGGCCGCTCTACAAATATCAAGAGGAGTAGCTTGAGACCGCTCCGCCAATGACGTTGCTTGAGCAGACATAGAATGCGCTCGGAGTCCCGAAGGTACCGCTTTGCCGCCGAGGATATAAGTGAACTCAATCGTGAGCTGTAGCCATCTGGAGATGGTCAACTTTGAAGCTGCAAGACCCTTACGAGGGCCCGTGAACAGGATGAACAGGATATCTGACTTACGGAAGGGATTGGTAGCCTTCAAATAACAGTACAGGACCCTCTTGAGATCAAGTGTCCGAAAATGCTTCTGCTTCCCGGAAGACTGATCTGCGAGAAAAGAAGGCAAGAAAATAGGCTGGTTCGCGTGAAACGGAGTGAGAACCTTTGGCAAAAAGGAAGGAACAGTACGCAAGATAACCCCAGCCTCCGAAAAGGAGAGATAAGGATCCCGGCAAGACAGTGCTTGCAATTCTGACACCCTTCAAGCCGAGGTGATTGCTACCAGAAAGGCTGCCTTTAGAGAAAGATCGCAAAGTGACGCTTTGTGAAGTGGCTCAAAAGATGCTGCCGTAAGTCCTTTTAGGACTAAGGAGAGATCCCAAGGAGGTACCACAGGATGGAAGGGCAGCCGGACCACCTTTGCCCCCTTGAGAAAACGTGCCACGTTGGAGTGTGATGCGAGGAAACAGCCAACTATTCGGCTTCTAAAACAGGTAAGGGTTGAAATGTGGACCCGAAGAAACCCAAGCGCCAATCCTTTATCAAGGCCCTCTTGAAGAAAGGCTAGGACTCGAGGAATTTGAACACGCCATGGAGAGAGCTTACAGTCGGAGCACCATGCCTCAAATCTACGCCACATCTGGGCATGAGCTCGGGACGTAGACGGACGACACGCTTGGAGCAAGGCGGCTACCACCTTGGGAGAATAACCCTTGTCCTTTAAATGGCGGCGTTCAAGAGCCAACCCGTAAGTGAGTAGGGAGCGGGGTTCTCCATTAGGACGGGACCCTGCCTGAAAAGTCCTCGGCGAGACCTGAGCCGCAGCGGGGGTGCTCGGGCTAGACACACAAGATCTGCATACCACGGCCGCCGAGGCCAATCTGGAGCTATCAGAATCACAGCGCCAGAGTGCATCCTGATTCACTGGAGAAACCTGCTTATCAGTGGCCATGGAGGAAAGATGTATAGCAGTGGTGACAAGGGCCACGGCTGTGCTTGGGCATCCTCTCCCTGTGCCCCGTGTTCTCTCCTGCGGTTGAAGAAGGCCCTGGCTTTGGCATTGGCCGAGGATGCCATAAGATCCATCGTGGGCCGAACCCATTCATGCACTAACCGTTGGAATGCCCAGGGCACAAGTTCCCACTCTCCTGGATCGAGGGCATGCCGGCTGAGGAAATCCGCCATCACATTGGATGTTCCCGCGATATGTTGTACGGAGAGAACTTGAAGATGTTTTTCTGCCCAATGGAAAAGGAGAAGGATTTCCTTGGCTACTCCGAGACTCTTTGTTCCGCCCTGGCGGTTGAGGTAGGTCACTGTCGTTGCATTGTCGGAGAGTACCCGAACCACTTGGCCACGGAGTAGCGGCAGAAAGCGTATTAAGGCTAGGCGAACAGCTCGAGCAGCCAGCCGGTTGATGGACCAGCGCGCTTCGCGAGGTGACCAAACGCCCTGAGACGTGCGATCGAGACAATGTGCTCCCCAACCAGAAAGGTTTGCGTTGGTTGTTAGCAAAACCCAGTGGGGTGGCTCTAGGGGAACTCCCTTGAACAGGTGCAATGGCTGAAGCCATCACCGCAGGTCGGTTCTGGTAGCAGGAGGAATCGGTAGCAGAACATTGTAGTCTTCCGAGACCGGAGACCATCGGGAAAGCAAGGCTCGCTGTATTCCGTGCAATGCGCTTGGGCCCATGGCACCACCTCTATGGTGGCCGCCATGGACCCCAGCACCTGGAGGTAGTCCCACGCACGCGGACAGTGCCGAGATATAAAAGTGTGAATCTGGACCGACAGCTTGCGGAATCGTTCCTGGGTCAAGAACACTTTGCCCTGAGTGGTATCAAAGCGAGCTCCCAGAAACTCCAGGCACTGAGTAGGTTGTAAGGAGCTTTTGGCTTGATTGACAACCCAGCCGAGGCTTTCCAAGAGAGACACCACCTGGCTTACTGTTTGGCAGGCGTCGGTGAAGGAATCCGCTCACATAAGCCAGTCATCCAGGTATGGATGTACTCGGATTCCTTGCTTACGCAAGGCCGCCGCCACCTCCACCATGACCTTGGAGAAGGTGTGTGGTGCTGTGGCTAGGCTGAATGGCATAGCACAAAACTGGAAATGACATTCCAGAATGGCAAAGCGCAGGTAGCGCTGATGGTCGCCGCGAATAGGAATGTGGAAATATGCCTCTGCTAGATCCAATGAAGCCAGGAACTCCCCCTTGCGGACCGCTTGGACAACTGAGCGTAAGGTTTCCATGCGGAAGCAAGGAACGCGGAGAGAATGGTTGACTCCCTTGAGATTGAGGACCGGCCGGAAGGAACCGTCCTTCTTGGGAACCACAAAATAGATGGAATAGCAGCCTGTCCCACGCTTGGTGGAAGGGACAGGACAAATTGCCCACAGGAGAAGAAGGCGTAGAAGCGTGGCGAGGACGATTTCTCGTCTTTGAGGCGCTCCTGCCAGAGAGATAAGAAAGGCTTCCCGGATGGGCCGACAAGTCTCAAGGGCGTAACCTTGAGTGACTACTTGAAGGACCCAATGATCTGATGTGATGAGCACCCACTGCCGAGAAAAGAGAGAGAGACGTCCACCGACTGGGGGCGGTATCTCGGGTGGGCGATATGTCCCGTCAGCGGGATGGGCACATGGATCCGGTGAACTTGTTTGAAGCAGAGTATGAGTTAGTGTTCTTTCAGGCTCCCCGAAAGGACTGTGTCCTCTGGCCAAACTGGATAGAAGAGGCAGAAGGCACTGGCCTATTGGACCGATAATGGCGAATATCCCTGAATCGAGATGTCCACCGAAAAGTAGCCACATAAGGATGGTATGATTGGCGAGCGGAGGACCTTGGTTTGTCCTCCGGTAACCGTTGGGGCTTCACTCCCCCGAGATCCTTAACCAATTTGTCCAGGTCATCACCAAAAAGTAGCCTACCCTTAAAGGTCAGCTTAGAAAGACAAGTTTTGGAAACGACACCTGCCGACCGCTGGTGCAGCCAGAGCCATCGTCGTGCCACAGTGACCGCTGCTATAGAACGAGCTGAGAGTCTGAGCAAATCATAAAAGGCATCGGCTAAGTACGCCGTGACAGACTCTAGGCGAACAAGGGCTGGGTCTTCTGGCAAACTCTGAAGTCCGCGCAGTAAGGCCCGAGCCCCAAGACCCCCACAGACAGTGGCTTCAAGTGCTAACGTTAAGGTGGAAAAGGCCGTTTTGAGAAGACTCTCCACTTTCCGATCTTGCTGATCTGGCAGAGCTGCACCTCCCTCTACCAGGATGGTTGTATGCTTTGTGATACCGGTCACCAGCACATCCACCTTGGGATAAGCGAGCCATTTATCTCGATCTGAGGGAGACCAAAGATAAAACTGGCCAAGACGGCGTGCTGTGTGCAAGGAGGTATCTGGCGCCTCCCATTCCTGTGATACCATCTGTTGCAGCTCCGCTGGAAAGGGAAAAGCTTTTGCGGGCTTTCGGATGCCCTGTAGAATGGGGTCCAATTAAGGATGAGGTTGACTCTCCTGAGACGCAGGAGCATCCAACAGGCATAAAGCTTCCCCGATGTAGGCAATCAGTGCCGGTAACTCGTCCTTGTGGAAAAGACGAAGATCTTGGGTATCCCCCTGGCTGTCCGCAGAGACGACGGAGGGGGAGTATTCACCATCCTCCCGATCCGAAGCCTCCGAAGATAAATCATTCTCTGGACCAGCTTGCGATGCCTCCAAACCCCACCAGATGTCCTTGGGGGGACGGGCATTGTTCTTAGGAAGCAACTCACCATGGGAGCGTTTACGGGAAGGCAAGTATGCGTTAGCCACGCTGGAAGGCAAAACTTGTGTTGCTGCTCCAGACGTAGAAGGCTCCGAGCGCCAGATGGACCACGCCTGCTTAAAAAGGGACAAAAACTGTGCATCGGAAGATGGCAGAGGCTCTTCCCTGCTAGAGCCACAGAATTAACAGTCTGTAGAAGCAACAGGGGAGGATCAGTGAGTCCCTCCGCTGCATGTGCTGAGTGCGGACTGGCTGCAGACACTGACAAAGCAGGAGGAGCAGATGTAGTTGAAGATTCTCCTGTGTAGGTAGAACAGGTTACACAGAGTCTATCCTTAAGATCCTTAGCTTTTTTGCTGCAAACAATGCAGCGCTGAGAGGAGGATGGCATTCTGAAGATACCCGCAAGCAAAAAGCTGCAGCCAAAGATGGCCGACAAAGACAGCCACGAGGAAAGAAGAACAAAATGGCTGCCGTTAAAAAAGCCCGCGAAAAACGGCATGTTGAAAAATGGTGGAGTTAAGTAATTATGCTAAAATACACGCGATCTGAAACGCCCTGAAGCCAGAGGAGGCAGCTGAGCTTGAAAAATAAAGCCTGTTGAGACCCGGCGATCCATTGCGCAATCACTGCAAAACGGCTGTTCGGCAAAGGGATGTCCCGACGGCGTATTGGTTTGCTGCTAAAAAATATCCCCACGGTGGTCGGAACGCTCTCCTTGCCCCTGGTCCCCAGAGCCGAGACTTCAGCGGCTCAAAAGCAGTGCCCCCAGAACGATCGCAACGGTAGGCGGGGGGAGGGGGAGGGAAGGAGTACAGCCAACTAGCTAAAGAACTCACTGTTTGACGATTCCAGGAAGCAAGTCGAGCAGGGGAGCCACAATAAAAGAACACAGCTGCAGAGCTTGTGAGGGCAACCCCGTGTGTCTGGCAGGTCAGGCCCTCCTGGCCTGGAGCCAGCAAAGAGATCCCCGGGGATGGCAGGAGCTCGACTGATTCCAAAACCAGGAGCTCCTACAGCTGAGGACCATAGAGGCTGGGAAATGCAGGGGAACACCTCTTGTGTGCCCTTCAACCTCCAGGCAATGAGGTGAAGAGGAATAAAAAGGAAAGATTAACCAAGAATTAGGAAAAGCACCATCATCTGCTGAGACAGAGACAATACTGAGGGTGACCCCTAGGGGTAGGCCAATATGGGCACCGGATCCTGGCCAATCAGCTTCTGGTGCAGTTTTTTCTCTGTCTCCAACATCTGCTGGCAGGGGGGCATTTATTTATTTATTTATTTATTTATTTACATTTCTTATATACCGCGCTATTAAAAATCAGTGCGGTTCACAGTGAACAGAACAATGCTACAATGCGACAACGACACAATGCGCTTACAGAGAACAGAGGAATAGCTTAGGGGAGAACTTGGGAGAACTATGTACAGTTCATTTTACAGAGCTACAGGGTATTCATAGTTGGAACAGGTTTGATGGCATTGAAAAATCTGTACCAGGGGGTGGGCTGATTAACCATTCTCCCGTTGAGTTAGATTGTTGGAACAGTTAGAAAGGGGGGGTCAAGGGGCACTTTCTATGTTTTCCAGGGCTAGATTCAGGATAGTGGATTTGGAACAGATGATATTTTAGCGCTTTTCTGAATAAGGTAAGATTCATGATGGCTCGGATTCCGGTGGGAAGGGCATTCCAGGCTATGGGTGCATAAATCGAAAAAGCCCTATTGGCGGTTGCCTTCGTGCATTTTACATTTATCTTAGGGACTTCTAGAGTGTTCAGCATTGCAGATCTTCTGGCTCTGTTGTCATGGATGTTATTGGATGTTAACGCATAACCCGATTGTCTGGACTGGTCTAGCAGGATGAATTGGAAACAGTATATATATTTGTATTTATTTATTTTTTATATTTATTATTTATTACATTTTCAATATATATCCAACAAAAAAATATACATCATAGAAATATAAGAATATAATATGAATCAACCATAAGAAGAAACAAAAAAAAAACAATCAAACAAATATATCATATCATATCCACAAATTAGCCCACATAACAAAAGGAAAAAGAGGAGGCATCAGAAAAAAGATCTCAGGGCATAAGCCCGAAATCTAACAATTCAATAAAGAAATCCAAACAGGGTGAAGGATTACGCATCAGCCATATGAGATACCACATTAACCACTGACCCCTCCCTTGCAACAAGGAACTCCAAGAGCTGTCCTGGTTCAAAAAACAAAAAAGTTTTATCCAAATAGGAAATTATACAACAAAAAGGAAATCTCAAAATAAACTTACCCCCCAGTGAGAGAACCCTAAGCTGAAGGCCTAGGAATTCCTTCCTCCTCTGCTGGGTAACCCGTGAAAGATCAGGAAAAATGCGTACATATGAACCAAAAAACTGCACATTGATATTCCTAAAATATGATCAAAGAATTACAGATTTAGCAGATTCCAAGGCTAGAGTTACAAGGAGGGTAGTTTGTTCGGTAATTATATCAAGAGAACTCTCCAGAAACCCAGTCAGGTACCTGAGAGACTGAGAAGGATCACTGGAGCCCATCCCCCGAGGTCCAGAACCCAAGGACAGATACTGGGCATGTACAAGAGGGGGCAAATTTTCAGAGGACAACTTAAGTACCTCCTGAAAATATTTGTGCACCATCTCCGAGGCAGACAGAACAGAAGATTTAGGAAAATTAAGAAAGCGTAAATTATTCCTACGGACTTGATTGTCCAGGTATTTTGTCTTTCTCGCAAGCACAGTTCTTTCTTTAACTTGGGCTGCACAGAAACCATGAAGTTGCAACAAATCCTCTTCCAGTCAAACTATCTTTCCCACTTGCAACTCCTGCAGCCAAGAAATCTCTAAAAACCTGGATTTCAGCGAAGTTCAATACTCACAGTCCCAACAACAATTTGAAGAGAGGAATTCCTTGTGGCTAGGGCATCCCACAGCGCTTCCAAAGTAATTTTTCCAGGTTTCACCAAGGTTCCGGCCATTGGAATCTGCACTGTTCCACTACCTGCTTCTGCGGAGTCCCCGTGCACGAGGACAGATGGACTCGCTGATCCTCCAGCACTACTTGAACACACACGAGCAAGGGAAGCAGCAGACTGCACAGCCGCAGATCTCTCTTCACTGCCCCCCAGTGTGCTCATTAGCAGACAGGTGGGAAGCACTCCATCGTCTCTGTGAGGGGGCTCACTGCTCCGGAGAGAGCCATAGTTCAGATGCGCTCAGGACTGTCGAAGGATCATCTAACGGCCCCACTGAAGACGCCGCACCAAGTTCCGGGGCAGTAAAGCCACACTCAAAATCCTTTGCCCAGCTGCGATGTCTCCCACCAAGCTCGAGGATAGGCTGGCTTGTTTCCGTTTGCGGCGCCCCATGGCTTCAAACAAACTCTCTCAGCAGACTCCAGACCGACGATGAGAGACTCTCAACCCTGGAACTACTCCTTTCCACCTTCTTGCCATCCTGATGAATAGAAATATTTTATTTCACTCAGATACTTTGTTCAAAGACTGAAAAACAGATCCCAATGCCAGTAGGTGTTGTCTCGTAAGTTCATAACCTATCTGCTCTAGGTCTCCCTTAAGGCCCTGAACAATGGGTGGTGGTTGACCATACAGTACTTCATAAGGGGATATTCCCAAGGTCTGAGTTGGAGAGGACCGGACCCGGAGAAGGGCTATTGGCAAAGCCTGATCCCACTTAAGATGAGCTTCCTGACAAAGTTTAGACAACTGGAGCTTCAGAGTTCGGTTCATTCTTTCCACCTTTCCCGAACTCTGTGGGCGGTAAGCAGTGTGAAGTTTCCAGGTAATCTGGAGGGCCTTAGAAAGGTCTTGAAGGCACTTAGCAACAAACGCAGGGCCATTATCTGACCCTATAGTAAGAGGTAGGCCAAACCTGGGAATGATCTCTTTCAGCAGGGCCCTGGTAACCTCTCGGGCTGTCTCTGTTCTACAAGGGTAGGCCTCAACTCATCCTGAAAATGTACACACTATCACCAGCAGATATCGATAACCCCTTACTCGGGGTAACTCAGTGAAATCAACTACAATATTCTCCATAGGGGCAGCACCAACTGCCTGCATAGAAACGGGAGGTAGAGGCCCTTGTTGGGGGTTATTCTTGGCACATTGGAGACAGCGACGTGCTGCAGCTGCCGTCAAGACAGTCAGATGTAGGACATAGAAGCAAGACTGAAGAATGGTTTGCATGGAGGTCTTACCTAAGTGGGTGGTCTCATGAAATTGGCGGACAAAAGCAGGTGCTAGACTTTCGGGGATAACATATCGGTGTGGATCGCCCAGTAACCGCAACCACCCAGCAGTAGTGAGAGTAGCCCCTGCCTGAGTGAAGAAATCCATCTCTTTCCTGGTATAATGTGGGTCCCACTCTGACATAGGAATTGGAAACAGGGGGGCTTGAACACTTACTGGGACTGTTCCTTGCTGGGTTGCTAACTTGGCCTCCCTATCTGCCCTGCGGTTACCCTGGATGACCAGAGTGTCTCCTCGTTGGTGTGCCTTGCAGGGAACAACAGCCACTGCTTCTGGTGCCCACACAGCTTCTAGTAACTCCAAAATCTCCCTCCCATACTTTATAGACTTCCCACTTGAATTTTTGAGCCCCTGCTCTCTATAAAGGGCCCCATGGGCATGGAGTGTAGTGAATGCATACTTAGAATCAGTGAAAATGTTTGCCTTCAGACCTGCAGCTAACTGGAGGGCTCAAGTAAGGGCAATGAGTTCAGCTTTCTGGGCAGAAGTCCCTAAGGGTAAGGGCTCAGCCTCCACAACAACCCCAGGAGTGACCACAGCATATCCGGCCTTCCGCTTTCCATCTTCCACGAAACTGCTGCCATTGGTAAAGTTTTGAACATCAGGAGAGGCCAGCGGTACATCCTTCAAATCCGAACGGCTGGAGTACAATTCATCCATAACTTGGATACAATCATGTTCAGGTAGCCCAGGTGCTACAGGGAGTAGAGTAGCAGGATTGAGTGTTTTCACTATCTCCAAGTGAACCCGAGGATTCGCACACAGCATGCTCTGGTACTTTGTCATCCGCTCATTGGTAAACCAATAATTGCCTTTGTACTCCATCAGTGTCAGTACTGCATGCGGCACTTTAACAAACAGTTCTTGCCCAAGGGACAATTTATCGGCCTCTGCTGCCAAGAGAGCTGTTGCTGCTACTGCGCGGAGACAAGAAGGCCACCCTCTTGCTACTGGATCCATCTGTTTGGACAGATAAGCCACCGGTCGTTGCCAGGAACCTAGGCTCTGAGTGAGGACACCAACTGCCATCCCCCTTTCTTCATGGACGTACAGATGGAATGTTTTTTCCACGTCGGGCAGTCCTAGACTGGGGGCTGATAGCAAAGCCTTCTTCATATTCAGAAAGGCCTCCTTTTGGTCTGGGCCCCAGTCGAAAGGATCTCGTTCTCCCCCTGTTGTAGCTGCATACAGGGGCTTTGCCAACACTGCATAGTTGGGTATCCAGATTCGACAAAAACCGGCAGCCCCTAAGAAGCCTCTTAACTGCCTGTGATTTTGTGGCTCAGGAATAGAACAAACAGCCTCCCTCCGCTCAGAGCCCAATCTTCGAAGGCCTTGGGCAACATGGAATCCCAAGTATCTGACTTCAGTCTGGCACAATTGGGCCTTACTTCAGGACACCCGATAGCCAAACATCCAAAGTAGATGTAGAAGTTCTGAAGTAGCGGTTAGACATTCTTCCCAGGAAACAGCAGCAATGAGTAAATCATCCACGTATTGTAGCAACACGCGTTGAGAAGGGCAAGACTGGAACTGACCCAAATCTTGACTAAGTGCATCCCCGAACAGCGTGGGGGAGTTTTTGGCTCCTTGGGGTAACCGTGTCCATGTCAACTGACCCTTACTTCCAATAATAGGGTCTTCCCATTCAAATGCAAACAGTGGCTGGCTAGGAGTGGCCAATCTCAAGCAGAAAAAGGCATCCTTTAAGTCCAGAACAGTGAAGCAGGTTGCTTGTGCAGGAATCAAACTCAGTAAATTGTAGGGGTTTGGCACAACAGGGTGAATGGTAACAACAGCTTCATTGACCTTCCGTAGGTTTTGCACAGGTCGGTAATCATCAGTACCTGTTTTTGAACTGGCAGCAAAGGGGTATTCCACGGTGATTGGCATGGTTTCAGGAGTCCAGACTTAAGTAGTTGCTGGAGATGTTTATGAATGCCCTCAACATCTCTTCGGGGCAGGGAATATTGCCTGACACAATTGGGACATTCATTTTTTCTTCTCTTTTTCAGTGGCCCATTTCTCTGCAATAGGCACATTGATCTTGTTCCAATAATCCTTGCTCCAATGATCCTCGCCGGGTTCCTCTACCCCGGCCTTGGCTTCTCGGTTCCCACTTCGACTTTCCTTGTCCTTTCTCGACTAGCGCCGCTGCTAACATATCAGCTTTCTTTTTTCATCTTTCGTTCACACTCACGCTTCATCTCCTGATCTCTGTTCACAAATACTTTCATAGCAACTTCCATCAGCTGAGTTATATTCATTCCAGCAAAACCTTCAAGCTTCTAAAGTTTCCTTCGAATGTCCCCCTGTGATTGTCCCACAAACGCTGTATTCACCATCCGCTGGTTTTCAAGTGCTTCGGGGTCAAATGGAGTGTAAACACGGAAAGATTCACAGAGTCTTTCATAAAACTGGCCCGGGATCTCATCAGGGGTTTGCAGTAACTCAGATATTTTCCCTACATCCATCGCTTTCTGGCCCCCCTTTTAAAACCTTCAAGGAGAGCCCGATGATAACAATTCAGAGCAAGGCGGCCTGCATCACTGTTTGCCGCCCAGTGGGGTTTTAGGTCAGGAAAGTCTCTCAGCGCTTCTCGCTGGGGCCCCCAAATGAGGTCGCAGTGCTATAGTATGGGGGGGGGGAGGGTGTACGAGCGTGGAACTGACTTTCTTCAGATCTGGGACTCAGGGAACTTTCTGAAGTGCTGGGCAGGTCTGTATCTGAAAGTGGCATTTGTATGCTTCCCTCACTGCTCTTCTGACTGTCAGAGAATGTAGTATCTGTTGAGAGGGGCAGGGGAGAACAAGCCGAATTCCCTGCTGAGACTGCCCACCTAGCTGAAGTCACAGAAATCTGCTTGGGAGGAGGGAAAGGGAGGAATTCTTCTGTCTCTGGCTCCTGTACTAAAACGGTCAATTGTGATTTTAATTTAGGCTGCATTTCCTGTGGGCTACGAGACAAAAGTATGCAGCAGTTTTCCTCATGACATCTCCTGAGCCATTTAGGTCTCTGCCGACAAACATCCAGCCAGGAATCAATATAAGGGAATTGATCAGGATGTTTAGCTACCACAACTTGGTGCACTCGGCTAACCAAGTCATAATCAAATGTTCCTTCCCGGGGCCAATCAGTATTAAAGCTAGCCACTCATGCTCACAATATTTCTTTAACAAGGATGGAGTCATACGAACTCCATAATCTGCAGAGAATCCCTTCCTGAAATGCTTTACCATACACTCTAAGGGGCTGCATTTCGTCTGATCCCCCCATATCTTTCTTCCAGGCTTTGAAAACACAGAGGGAAAGGAATGCAGACAGCCAGGAATCCGGCTGCTCTAGTCTCAAGAAGGGTAACTAACAAGATGGCGCTTTCACCACACCCTAACAAAATGGCGCTTTCGCCATTTTTCCCTTACCTGGGCGCTGTCGCCTGGCCAGGAACTGCACTAATCAGGAGTCTATGCTCACTGAACAAGCCTCTGCTTGTGCCAAACACATAAATCAAGCACAGACCAACACACAGACAGCCTCCCAATTCCGTAGAAAACAGTCTAACTATTAGGAACGCGGTTTGCCCCAGCTCAGCTCAGCTCAGGGTACTAGGGCGATTCCCTCGAGAGGTGATCACGCTCTCCTCCCCGTAGGAAGGACCAATTTTTCTGAACTGCAGACAGAGACAGACCCCCGTTATCACTTACCCCACTCAGATGTCCTCCGGAGTTGAAGGGGTTGTTTCCTAGACCCCAGAGCGGGTTCTTAGGTGTCCGTCGGAGAAAGCCAGTGGCAGAGGCGAATCAGGAAGGAATACTTTCCAGAACAACTGGTCTGGTGGCTCCTTGTATTCCCCCCTGCGTTCGCCACCAGCCCGGCTCAAACCGATTGAACCTAGAGGTAGCAAGATAACCTTTTCTTTCTTATCTCTCTGTCTCAGCTGGGTCAGGGAACCAAAAATGTAGCAGATAAACGAGTGAAAAAAGAAACACCCAAGGAGTCTTAGAAGGAAACAATGGTTTAATGTGCACAGACCCAGAGAAAATAGTTTTTCCAAATTCTGGGCCCCCACCAGAGGGCTCAGAGAGATTATATAGACTTATCAGATTATTACAGCATTTCTTCATGATTGGTCACTTTATTACAGTATAGTCCCGATTGGAGAACGTCTACTGTACTCTTATCTCTAGCGAAGCAGAGGGAGAGTAGTTATCTCTAGCAAGCAGAGAGAGCAGGAGGACAAAGGAATAGGGGAGGGACAAGCATGTACCAGGGTATGACTTCACCAAGAGGGGTGTGTCCTTTTCACTTAACCCTTCCAGCTCTCAGCCCTTCCTGGATTTCTACCTCAATCTAAGGGTTCATTTAAACACATTTCATCTTTATTTGATAAGAGCACACTTCCTATGAACTTATAACTTCAGGGAACACTTTTTCTCTTCATTCACAACTTATGTAAATCGCTGCCAAATCTATTCCCAAAAGTCTTTTAACATAATTTCTCAGTATTCATCAGCCCTCCCTCATCCCCCCGTGAACCCACCTCTCTCCTCAGCAGCCCATTTCTTCCCCCTTCACATTTTTTCAAATTGTGGCCAAAATCAACCTCACAGAATGAAATTAACTCTTAATCAAGGCCTGCCTTGATCTTTTTCTCTCCCAGACCCCTCCTTCCCCTGGCTAGGTCCTTAAAATTAAATTTTATTAATTTCCTCTTTAAGACTGGCTCCACCTGATTACATCACTCTCAGTTAGGCCTGAAGTCTTCCTTCCTTCAGGCCTTCCTTCAGGCCTAACTGGGCCTTCCTCCTCACTTTCATGTAAGGTTCTGACCCCCCAGCAACACAACTTTATTTCCAAGGCCTCTCACCCTCGCTCACTCTTCCCCCTTCGCCTTCGGGAACACCATGCCTCTTGGAGAGCAGACTCGACCCCACACACTTGCCACCACTTGCAAGGGCTCTCCACCAGGTTCTGCAGCCTAAAAATACTTTCTTCTTTTTGTTTATTAAGTGTCTGCCAGCAGCTCAATTAGCAGTGAGTCCCCTCCCCCCTTCTCCTCTAAACCCATGGCTGCCTCCAGCTCCAACACCGGACCAGTCTCCTGCGGCCTGCTGGAGATATTTTTATTTATTTTTAATTTTTTTAAGGAGCAGCAGCTCCCTGCTCCTGTCCAAAGTGCCCTTTCACTTTTTATTTATTTAAAAAACATGCAGCACTCTCTCTCTTTCCTGCAGTTGTGGGGAAGAGACAAAATCATGTTAGCTGCTATTTGCAGCTCCCGAAGCATTGGCCCTTACTCCCTGTACCACAAGGTAAATTTTCCTTTATTTTTTCTTCTATTTGGTTGCTGCTTATTGGGGGCCCTCTATACCATGTGAACCTCCCTTTTCTCCTCTATGGAGATGACACCAGTCACCTTTTTTCTCAGACTTGCACTGGAAAAGTCAGCTCTTTCTACTGTCCTTATGAATGCCCTGTCTTTTTCTCCATACTTTTGCCAGTCCTGCTCTCACCTTCCCTCCCTTCTTCCCTTGACTATTAAATTTGCAAGACCTGTTCTTCTGTAGCAGCAGGATATGCCTGTGGTTGGCCCTGCACTGGGAAGTTCTATTGTCTGTCCATTGACACCTTCAAAGACCAGGAGGATGGGGGGATATGTTTTACCACTAATGCTCCAAAGCGATTGGATTCCCAGCTCTGGAAACCAGGGGCTTCCTGTCTTTTAGGTTTTATTTAACTATTTATCTTTTAGCTTTAATAGTCTTGAACATGGGATGGAGTAGATACAGTAAGAAGATATCCTCTTACCTCTACAGCTGTACTGCCTGATTAGACTGATTGCCTGCTCACATTCTTGAAAGGAAGAGAAGGTGGGGGGGGGGGGGGAGGATTTTTTGCCAGATAAATCTCCCATAGGACTGGATTCCTAGCTCTTGGAACCAGGGACTGCATGTCTTGTAGCACCCTGCATGCCTGTGCAGTCTTGGAGTACTCCCAACCAATATGTTGCCTCATATACCATGGCCCCCTAGGGTCCTGCACTGGGCAGTTATGTTGCCTGCCTGATGATACTCTTCAAAGCACCAGGGGGAGGGGGGATATGTTTGCCCAGCTAATACTCTAATAGGACTGAATTCCCAGGGACAGCCTGTCTTGTAGCTTTTATTGTACTTTTTATTTATCTATCTTTTAGCTTTATTTTTATCTTACATTTTAGAAACTCCGGCAGGAGGCTCTCTTTGGCACGATGCAAGTACTATGCTGAGCCTTAGCAGTAAATTTGAGAGACTCAGATCATACTCCAAAAAGGGGACTGTTGTAGTAAAAAGGGGACTGTTGTAGTTGTTGATATGGAAGGACATATGTGTAGTTGTAGTTGTTGATATGGAAGGACATATGTGTTGGAGTGAAAGCTAAGTACTAATAGTTGATAATCATTGGACTAAATAGTAATCAATGGACTAAATAGTTGTTTTGAGAAAAGATTTACTACACGCTATATTAGAAAACTACGCAATTAAAAGAAAACAAGAAAAATTGCAACGGAAAAGGTCATTGATGTTAACAGCAGCGCATTGGAAGGGCAAAGAATTTATCTGGCCCTTGATGAACACGCTGTGTTTTTGACTGAGACCTTCTTTTGTTATTTTCATTGATACTTGTTGTGGACATGAAATTTTCCATGTTTCTAGTGGTGAGTGCATGAGCAGATTAACGGATTATATTTTTGCTATAGCAACTGCTCTATGATTTGACCAATTGGACTTTGTTTCATTTACACGATATGGAAGGACAGACTAGATAGGCCATGTGGTCTTTTTCTGTCATCATATTTCTATGTTTCTATGTTTCCACATATCCTGGCTTAGAAGTGGGGTTCGTGACTGTCATAGTATGTGCAAAACTAACCCATTTGGAGAAACTGCCCGGAGCCAAACATTGTTGCCTTCAATACAGCAAAATACCTACCTAGCTAATGACTCACAGTTCCAGGTTAGACTCCCTTCAATTCACAGTTCCAAGTTTTAACAAGCTCCGACGCAGTGCTGGGTTTGGATCATTGAGTAATAACCCATTTTTGCTTCCTGAAGACGACTTTTGATACTGATTTGAAATATTCCTTTTCACATCTCTTCATTGAAAGTTCAATGCAGGAAGATAAGTTTTGCTGCTGAAGCTGAACCAGGTTATCACCCTATGTTGGAAACCCAGCACAGAATCAGAGCGAGATTAACTTGGAAGTGTGAAATAGAGAAAGTTAGACTTGGAAGTGTGACATCATAAGGCTGATAGGTTTTTAGAGTTTTTGAGACAACAGTTTGGGCCTGATTCTGACATGGATATCCGGCCCTGTGTGCCCTGTCGTAAAGGCACGTCTAGCCCTGTGGGATCAAAATCGCATCCAGGCCTGTACATGAAAAGCCACGATCCCCAGCTGACAGCTGAAAATGTGGATTCCTCGCAGCCCAACCCCCGATTTGGCCTTCCAAGGCCAGGGTCGGGCTGTGGGGATCGTCCTCTGCCCCCCTCCTGCCCATTCGGAGCTCAGGACCCACCATCCTCCAGTGAATCAGGGAACTTATTCTGCCTCCGAGGTGGAATATGTTCCTTGTTCAAACCATCAGCCCCGGATGAACAAGGCCAACATCGGAATGGGCTCTGAACGTCCAGGACTGATGACCACCAACCACCCACCCTAACACCACCCCCAATCCCCCCCCCCCCCCCATCTAACTTCCCTGTACAATGCACAGGGAAGTTAGACAGGATCAGGAGGGGGCACAAATTGCAGGATGGACATCCATCACTGCTATTAGTGCCTCAGAATGACCCTGTTTATTTATTTTATTTATATTCTCTTATATACTGTGCTATTCTGCATCAGTGCAGTTTACATTGAACAAACTGAAATTACATTGAACAGGGTATTATAACTTGGAGATAACTATTTCACAGGGAAAATGGGCTATGGAGGGTTAAGTGGCTTGTCCAAGACCACAAGGAGCACCTGTGGGACTAGAAACCCCAGTCCTTCCAGCCCAAGGTTGCTGTCCTGTAGTGGGATTTGAACCCCCAACCTTCCAGCCTGAAGTACCTTGCCCCAACCACTAGGCCACTCCTCCACATGCTTGTAATCGCAATGCTTCATTACATGAATCATCAAGTGGATTGGTGTGTCGTGAAAAGATTTGAAATGGTGTCATATGTTTTGGTGTGCATATATTTGTATTGTCCAGTCCTTGTATATGTACATAAATTATGTACCAGTTTCCCTGTTGTGCCTTAGCTTGATTGCCCATGGACCCTATATTATTTTCTTTGGCAGCTTTTATATGGCAGTGTCAGAACATATGCTCATGCAGTATTTAGAGAGCACCTGCCTGTATTGCACCATCTGTATGTGGACATTACTTACTGTCCTTTGTTACCTCATAGCAGCTGGTTCGAGTGCATACTGGTGGTTGCAATCCCATGCAAGTGAGATGCTGCAGGTCTCATGTGCCTCTGTGCTGCTATGTGGTTAGAAGTGCATTGATCTTGTGGTGCTGATGAGACCTATGAGACCAACCAGACTTGAGCAAGCAGATTTTTTTCATGGAAGAGACAACTACCGAGGAGACAGTTTTGAAAAGCCCCCCTGCTGTGAGGCTAGACATATCAGGCCTGATATTCAAAGGGAATTTACACGGTTAATGGTCAGTTAACCATGTAAGTGCCTGCTTACTGTATATTCGATGGCTCTTACACGAGTAGTGCCATTGAATATCCCCAACTAAGTCCCCTATGCGCCCTGATGCTAGCTGGCTAGGGTTGTTACGTGCCGGGGGTGTTCTGGGACAGAGCGGAGGCAGGGACCGGTGCTAACCATGCAGCACCAATATTAAATGTGCTCGGCACCTATAAGATAGGTAAGGAAAACCCACGTCTATCTTATAAGTGCCAAGCGCTAACTGTGTATCATCCAATATCAATGCTGCACAGTTAGCCTCAGTGGCTACCGTGCAGTGCAGCCAGACCCATATATTCACTTCCGTCGCCGAGGAAGTGAATATCCTGGGTTATGGAGTCGGCGGGCAGGTCTTAGCAGCTATGGTGCTTAGCCATATCCAGATGAATACTGAGCCCATCATGTGCACAGGTTTGCTCACCCCCACCAGCAGATTCTGGTGCACATGGTATAGAACTCCATATCCTTCCAGCTGGCTGACCTGACATGCCCTTCTCATACCCCCAGTGTGGAGCTATGTATGCATTTTTCCTAGGCTAAGGGTTGTGAGGACCCAACCTCTTGCAGTTCGGCTGCATGTCATATCCCTTGTTGCTCACAGATCAACTTCAGTGTTTCACAGGAATGCTGATAACCATTGCAAGGCAACTGCAAGTAACTGTGCCATGTGTCATACACATGCTATTGCATGGCAGGGGTATCCCACAAACATTAGAAATGTAAAGTGCACGCCATAGCTCTTGTCTGGCCATTTGCATTCTGCAGATGCTTGACTGACATGCTTACAGTGCATGATAGGACATGTCCTAGAAAACAGTGACATTTGTGATTACAGCAGCTGAAATATCAACCTGAGATAGGCATTCACTGTATTCACATGTGTGGAGGGGATGGGGGTGGGGGGGAGAGAGAAGGGGCATATTGCTACACTGCGAATCTCTCTGTGGCATTTATGAGAGGCACATAACATAGACAGGCTAACAAATGTCCTGTAACCCCCATATATGCAGGATATCATCTATGTACCATTGTGGAAACTTTGATATGCAGCTCACAGTGACACATATGGATTGACATAATGTGTTACGATAGGACATAGGGTCTGCAAGCAAGATGCTGAAAACCATCTAACAGCATGACTGTATGGACTCTGCTGCAGCACACTGCAAAGGGTCAAACAACTTCACCCAGTACATGCATGACACATGAATTTTACATGAGTGGAAACTTTTGAGATAACAGCGAATGCACATCTGTTGCTCCATCACGTACTGTATTATGTAAAAAAGAACCTAAATGGGAGATGAGGTCTCAGGGAAAGGTTTAGAGTGTGAGAACAGCTCTGAATTTATTTATTTATATTCTCTCATATACCATGCTATTCTGCATCAGTGTGGTTTACATTGAACAAACTGAAATTACATTGAACAGGGCATTATAACTTGGAGATAACTATTTTATAGGGAACATGGGCTATGGAGGGTTAAGTGGCTTGTGCAAGACCACAAGGAGCACCTGTGGGACTAGAAACCCCAGTCCTTCCAGCCCAAGGTTGCTGTTCTCTAGTGGGATTTGAACTCCCGACCTTCCAGCCTGAAGTACCTTGCCCCAACCACTAGGCCACTCCTCCACTCCACACACAATTTGCTGACAAGTTCATGGGGGTGTTTATGAATAAGTCAAGGTTACATCTTGTGAGACAGAATGTTTATGTTTGCAGAATGCTTGTCATGATTAGAAGTCATCAACTGTGCCCAGTTTGACCTGAACCATAGGGCCCGATTCCGTTCGGCATGTAGATCCCCTCTATGTGTCTGAACCGGATGCACAGAGGGGATCGTGATTCTGATCCCGCGAGGCACATCTAGCCCCATGGGATCAGAATCGCAAACAGTCCTGCATGTGCAAGCCGGGACTGCAATTCATTCCGGCCTGCATGTGCAGGACTGCCCCCGGCTAACTCAGTCAAGGCTCCTCAATGAAGCTGCGGCGCCATGGCGTCATGTTGCCATGGCACCACAGCTCAATTTAAAAGCCGCGATGCCGGCCCCCAAATAAAAATGTTTATTCCTCGCAGCCCGACCCCCAATCTGGCCTCCTAAGGCCAGGGTCGGGCTGCAGGGAATAAAACCTGGCCCCCCCCCCACCCCATCCACACCCTCAGCTGTTCAAAAAATCACATTCAGGGATGTTATTCCACCTCAGATGTGGAATAACTTCCCCGGACATTTTGCTGGCCCTGGACATACAGGACCGACATTAGAATTGGCCCTGGACATCCAGGGCTGGCGACTGCCCACTGCCTGCCCAGACTCTACCCCTGGGCTGTCCCTTCCCCGCCCCTGTCTAACTTCCTCACACAACTGGCGAGGAAGTTAGTTTGGGACAGGAACCCACACGAATAGCGGGGATGGGTGTCCCGTCGGGCCGTCCATCCCCGCTATTCATAGCACAGAATAACCCCCATAGTATTTAGCATGACCTGTAACAGGTAACAGCAAAAGCATGATGCAAAGTGATAAGATGAAATTGTACAATGTGGCCATTTTTTCCTAAGAAAAGAAAATGCTGCGGCCAAGCTAAGGGATGGGTTATAGGAGACTGCTCAGGTTTTCATGCCTGTAAATTCCTCCGCTTAAAGCTTTAAGCAGATTCTGTTATTGTTAAGATATAATTCTATGTGTTTGGTTTTCATTTCAGTATTTTCTCATTTGCTTTGGAATCCAGAGACTGGGAGACCAAGGACCAAGACCCTGGCCAGGGGGTCAGAAACAGTTTACATGCAACATATTATATGCAGTACATGCAGCCAAGTCACACTCCTAGGGTGCAGATCATCACAACTCCTCTCTTGCTCCATGTGCCCAATAAGAGACAGACATTAGTTCAGAGACATGAGTAGACGACAGGTGTGTTACATCATGCAAGTGACCTTGTTCTGCCAGACAGTATGATTGTAAACCTGTCAGAAGAACATCCCCAATGTGCTCATAGCCTTATCTGTGCAGATTCAGTTTGCAGTTGCATGCGGCTTGTAGAGATATGGGGCTCTTATGTCCTAGGATCATGGGCAATTTTCTTGTGCAGTGGTTATATGCATATGTGTCAGGATGATTGTATGGTGATTATAGCAGCTGTGATAGCTGTAAATCACAAACTGATGCTTTTAGACATTTGGGGCCCCGATATTCTTCTGGGCAGGCTATGTGCCGCTCTGGCCTATAGCCCTGCCCTCCGACCTTTAACCCCGGATATTCAATGTTGGGGGTCATATGTGGCCCCGGCATTGAATATCCAGGGATCGCCACACACGCTGGAAGCCGCATAAGGTTACTATGTGGCAGTGATATTGCATGCTGCCCAGTTAGCTCCTGCACCGAAAGATAGGTGATGGTTTTCCTCATCTATCTTTTCAGCGCAGATCGCTAACTGGGCAACATGCAATATCACTGCTGCCCAGTTATCGCTTGTCGCTGCCTCCACTCCACCCGGAACACCCCCGACATGCCCCGATGCTTACTAGATAGCATTGGGGTGCATAGGGGAATTAGAAGGGGATATTCAATGGAATTAATCATGTAAGTGCTGTTGAATATCTGATTTAAGGCATTTACATGGTTTCCTGGGCTGTAAACCGTGTAAATGCCTTTTGAATATTGGGCCCTTGGTATGGCACTGCAACAATTTTTCACACACAATATAACATTGGTTATCTGCATTAGGGAGGTAACATCAGGAACACCTGTGCAGGGCAGAGCTGGCCTGCGAAGGGGCTAGGATTCTGCCTTGTCCATATCAGTACATGCCTACTGTATATTTCCTAACAGGCCGTGTAAGTGGCATGCAATCATTCGTGAAGTTCGCAAAAGCTTGTAGCAGCCTCTGGAATCAGACAAATGAATACCACCATATATACTCAAAGTACATAGTATTAATCTGTGAAGGCTTTCTATTTCTTTTGCTACTCACTTCTTTTCTTCAACATGCCCTGTTGTTTTTACATCTTCTTCCATCGGCATGGACAGGGCATTTGACAGGTTTGCTGCAAATGCTGTTTTTTTTGTCTCCTACCTCACTACATATAAATGGCCAGATGTGGTTCTCTTCAATGACATCTGGGATCATCCCTGGGGACATCTAGTAGCCTTACATACAACTGATTTGGGCAGTGGCGGGTCTTGAACTCACAACTTGTGATAAATGGGGCATTTACCTTGTCACTGCATGACTACCTGTGAACTGGGTGTTACTGTAATAGACATGACTGACATATTAGTAGACAAAGCACCTGCAGTGGAGGCAGGCAACATTACAGATAGCGTGGGGAGGGCCTGGTTTGCCTCAGCAAAAGTACTAGTGTGGGGTTGGCTCATTTGTGTTCTGTTGGACTTTTGCCCAACACATGTGCCATGAATCTGAAAATGCTCTGTGCATTGGCCATTGAGTGAAGCCTTCCCAAGGTAGGCCTGTGGAATGCAGTTCCTTCTCCTTACTACAGATGCTGATGGCATTCATAAGATGCTTTCATCCCATCCCATACAATCCGTTGTTGTTCTTCTTCAGCTACTGCTGCCATATGACCCTGTTTGTGTACAGCACTGCTTCACACAGGACATGCTGCTTCTCTGCACCCCTTCAGCCTACCTCCTGCCCTTAAGGGATGTGTCTCATTGTTAGATGCTGTCATACCATTAAAAGTAATAGCAGAGCTTTTGGCTGCCACACCACAGTCAGTAACAGCAGTTATGTCTGCTTATGTCACCTGTGTGAATCAGCACAGAGATAGAGTGGGAGTCAAACTGTCCTCCTTGTGATAATCACACTGCTTCTCAGACCATGAGGCTACCACCATCATCCATACTGAGGTGACTCCTGTTATTCCACATGTTTTTGTCTCACGGTTTATGTGGCTGGCACTTGCTGCCATTCACATTGGTACTGAGGTGGTCACCGAGCCATTCACAGACCTGCCACATGTACACACATATCACTGCAATATATATTGAGGCCTGCTGCATCTGTCAGGCCACATTTACTGTCCATCCTTTCTGCGGGCATGATCGGACCATTGCGGGCCCGCGCCTGAGGGCCTCGCCAGAGGGCCCTTTGGGGTGGCCCTTAGGCGTTGGACCGTGGCGATATACATTAATATCATGGACTGGATCATGCTGCCTGCATTTGTGGTAACTTGCTGTTCTTGTTCTTCTTCTTATCTGTTGACTGTGTCTTCCTCTACTCTGTCCTATCATACAAATGGCGTTCTTTTCTTATTTCCTCAAATGATATAGTATTGTAAACCGCTTTAATGCCTTTTGGTCTGAGCGGTATATCAAATGAATAAACATAAACATAAACATACTGTGACATTCTCCATGTCCTAATCCTGCTGGAATTCAGAACACCAACTTCAGAGCTTTGTGTCAGAGTCCTGAACAATGCATTATCCTGCATGCTTTCTTTCTCACACTGGCAAAGCATATTGTTTTTCAGTGATGTTTACTCTAACGTACAAAACCTACATAATTTTTCACACAGAAGCATCCATTTGCACAATCTTGGGGGTAGAATTCCAGCTGGGGAACACTGGGGCAGCAAGGCTGTACAGCACTCTCATCTACCCTCATCCATCCTTCTGCCCATCCAATTCCATATATCCATCATCATCACTCATGTATTCTCTTGTCAACTGCTAAACCCTGGCTGACACTGTGGCACTTTAGTCACTAGGGTGTGTCACTCACACCTCAGCTGCAGCTGACGTGCAGGGCACCACTGCTGCCCACTATGCTGACATTGTAACCATGGTCGCTCCTCCTTAGCACACTAAGACCCACTTCTGTGCCACCCACTGACATCACAGCACATTATATGACCCCCCTAAATTATAAGTCCAACTGCCTCCCACATTCTCTTCACACTCAATGTCCAAACAGTAATGAGACATATGGATGTGACATGTCCATCAATATTCCCTTTGCTCCCATCCAGCACCTTAGTTCTGACTTCTAGGTAGGCTCCCTTATTCCCCGTTGCAGCGACTGTCCTTACTACACATTAACCTTCACGCTTTCCGCTCTTAATACCCACTGTCAGTTTACCGCCCACTAACTGGCTGCTGGTGCCCTTTCCATGGGAACACCATCTCCCTGCCCTTACCATTAATGCCCTCAGGAGGCCTTAATGCTGCCATTTTCATACATTAAGGACATGTTAAAGAGGCATCCTTAACACATCTTAATAGACATACTCCTAAGAGTGTTTCTAACCCATGGTGTGTGCATGTGCATCAATGTGCTCTTGGAGTTGTTGTTGTACTACATTTTCAATTACTTTTGAAATAACAATTTAGTAAGGACCCCTCCCTCTCCTTTCTCCTTGTGAAGCCCCTCTCATATTTGACCATTTTTTGTTTTTCGAGAGCTGCCGAGATAGAGGTAATATGCCCCCTCAGGATAGACTTCACTGTGTCCCACAATAGCCTCAATGATATTTCAGACATGTTATTGAAAAACAGAAAGTCCTTCCACACTTGAAGTTGGTCCATAAAGGTGGGGTTCTTTAATAATAGCCTATTCATGGACCATTGGAAAGGACTTCTATCTGGGTTAACTTGGTCTAGAGTCAGGGAAAGCATAGCATGATTTGAGACTGCAATATTGTCTATCAAGAACTCACGTATTCCTGCCTTGGCTGACTGGGAATGTGGGAGTACATCTGGTGGATCGCTGAAGTGCAAGTAAAATCTCGCTCCCCAGGGTGTGACCAGAACCAAATATACACCAGTCCTGACTGATCCAGCCATTTCTTCAAGACTCTTGTACCTGCTAGGTTGGTTAGTTTGTGTTCTGATCTGTCTGATGGCAAGAGTGTACAGTTAAAGTCCCCTGCTAAATACACCACTCCCTCCATAGCACTAGCTAACAAACCAAAAAAAGGGTTGCAGGAACGTACCCACCTGAGTATTGGGAACATAAACATTAGCAAGAGTTACCTTGGTTGTTCACATGGTACACATCAGGATTAAAGAACAGCCCTGTCTGTTCAATTAGAAATTCAAACTAGGTGCTACCAGCATGGTCATACCACAATTATGCATGTTAAAAGGAACAAAAGAGACATTTTTCTGACCCCTTTGTTTTAAACTTCAAATATAGCTGCACTGCGCTGCACCGCGCCACCACCAAGAACCCACCTTAAGAGACACCCTAGTCAGGAGGTCTACAATCTCCACAGTACTTGTTTCTCTTAAGGTGAAATAATCAAAGTCCCACTATTTATACTCTGTACTTTTCCTAGTACTCCTGGGGGTCTGCCCCTCCTAAGTTGGGCACCTGCCCCCTGCCTCTGGTCAGAGTTTGGACCCTCTCAAGGGTCTTTCAGGGCAAAATTCCAAACCAGTATGCAAATTAGGTCCTTAGTGTTCAGTTCCTTATTCAGCCTACAGGTGGCTGTCCATTGGATTGCAATAGTGAGTCATTTACTCTTTCAGTTTGAAAGAAAACCCTAACTCTCTTGCTAGCCCACCTGGGAAAGTCTCAGGCACCTAGAAGTCTGGACGACCCGCCACCTCCCACGTAGCTTTCTTCTGTTATATCCACCCCATCAGTGGGCCATTTACCAGCTGGACTTCTATATCCATGGGCATCTCGTCTTCTAAGTCTGTGCCCAACTCCATCCCCCCTTGGGAGTACTCATTCTCCATTCCAGGGTGTTCAATATCCATATCCTCTCCTGTCTCTGGGGTCAGCCCTCGAGTTCCCCCCAATTATTCCCAACAACCCTGGGATGCTCTGGGGAAGGGGTCTGGGTTTCCTTAAAATTTGTGGGGACAGGAATTTGGGTTCTACTCTGGCACTTCCCACTGATCTTGGTTTTCCTATTCTGCTTCTCTAATGGGGGTTCCATAACAGGACCCGGGGCTCTATACCAGGGACTATCCTCTGCCTTCTTTGGGCTATACAGGGTCCTTCAGGACTCCAGCTGTGACAGGATATGCACCCCGTCACAGTGGGTCTCCTGTAAAAATATGAGTTCAGCTCTTGACTTTCGTAACTGAAATCTCTTCTGACTCTCTTGTGCTTACTAGGAGAAGTCAAGCCCCTGAAATGTCATGATATAAATTTATCCCTCTTGCCTCTTTTCTTGAGTGTTAATGGAGTGGAGGAGTAACCTAGTGGTTAGAACACTGGCTTGGTAACCAAGCAACCAGGGTTCAAGTCCTACTAGCACTCCTTGTGGCCTTGGGCAAGTCACTTAACCCTCCATTGCCTCAGAAGAAAGGCCTGGCAATCTACTTCCAGTGACACTGCCAAGAAAACCCAGGAGCTTCTGGGTCACCAGGAGTCAGGATTGACTCAAAGGCACACATTGCATTTTGCAATAGAGACCACACTTCCCCCTGCCCTCCTCGCCTTCCCACTCCAGAGGTGGTGAAACCCCCCTTACTTTTGAGGTGCTACAGGCCTACACACCTCCCCTCCCCCATCCTCCAGCACCCTACCCCATAAAGTGGTGGAGTAGCCTAGTGCTTAGCATAGCAACCAAGGATTAAAAAAAGACCAGCATTCAAATACCATGACTTTCCTTATGGCCTTGGGCAAGTCGCTTAACCCCTATTGCCTCAGGTACAGTCTTAGACTGTAAGTCTTTCGGGGACAGGGAAATGCCTACAGTAACTGATTGTAATTTGCCTTGATCTACTACTGGAAAGTCGTGAGCTAAATACTACCAAATAAATAAATAAATAAATAAATAACAAACAAAGCAATTCCTTTCAGCTACACAACCCTTGAACAGGGAGAACAGGAGAACCAAATGGGTGAGGGCCCTTTAGCCCCATAAGCAATTTACAATAAAGTGTGAAGAAAGGGGAAAGAGGCACACAGAATAGGAAAGAAGAAAGAATGCCGTAGTGACCAAGTTCCATGCTGGCCAGAATTTTTTTTTAAAGTGCCTTTGAGTCAGTGCTGACTCCTAGTGACCCAGCAGCTCCTGGGTTTTCTTGGCAGTGTGACTGGAGGTAGATTGCTAGACCTTCCTTCTGAGGCAATGGAGGGTTAAGTGGCTTGCCCAAGGCCACCAAGAGTGCTAATGGGAATCAAATGCTGATCACCAAGCTAGTGTTTTAAACACTAGGCTACTCCTCCACTCCAGAGGCTTTGCAGTCATGTCTTCAAACCACAACTGATGTCTAGAACTGGAGGTATTTTGTGTTTTAGGAGTAGATTCTTTCCATTCCAAACTTCATCCTTTCTTTACATACACTGACAGAGGCCTAACTGATCCAAAGATCTTTTCCACCAAATCCAAGCAATCAGCTCCGAAATGCGGTGTGGTCTACTATTCCATTGAAAGAAGAGCGCAAAGGGAAATCCTCACTATACCTCATCCCCTTATTTTGAAAAAACCGAGTGAGGTGTTGAAAACGTCTCCTTTTTCCCAAGATACATAGCGACAAGTCGGGGTAGATCTGTATGTTCTGGTTACAATATTCAACAGAGCATTTTCCACAAATTGCTTCAATAAGAGTCTTCTTATCCTCAAAATAATGAAAACACCCACTATGGACCTTGGGAGGTCCACCTTACCAGGGTGCCTTCCCTGGCCTCTGTATGCTCTGTCAATTTGGACTCTATTTTTCCCTTCTGGAATGCAAAAGACAAATAGATCTTGCACAAACTAATACATTCTCATTGCCCTTGGTGGGTTCAGGCCAGCCAAAAATACCTATATTATACCTCTGCTGCTTGTTTTCCAGATCATCCAGGCACTCCTTTGTTTCCCTGACAAGGGTTTCCAGTTTGTGCAATTTCATTTGGAGTACCACAGTGGCATCTATCTGTTCTCCAATATTGATTTAATTCTGGTGACTCTCTCAAGTGCCTTGATTTCCATCTTGATTTCCTCAACGGCCTTGGAAAACTTTCCCCTAAATAGCATCAACTCCTGAAACATTTCTAAGAAGTCTGCCTTAGTAACTGAGGCATCAAGCACGTTTTGCCACTAAGGCATAGATTTCAAGGGGGAATGTTCCAGTGAGGCCGGAGAGTCTTCCTTTCCTTCCTTGGCATTCCAGCTGAATTTTGCAAGAGCCTCCATATAGTTGGCTTTAGGCTCCATGATCTGCATTTCCAACAACAGTAGGCAGAATCAGAAGGGATGAAACAGCACAATTTGCAAGTGTTGCTCCACACAAGACCTCAGAAATATTCTATGGTCTACTGCATTGGAGGGCCACACCGACTTAGATCATCAAGGACCAGCAAAAGGACACACGCGGGTCAACATATGCATGAACTGTGCCCCTTCAAGGGCTTCACAGGAACCAGCTATAAAGCCTGCAATAAACTTCCTTCTTAGGTAGGGAGCTCTTATGCACAGGGCCCTACCGCTGTTCTCCAGGGAACAGAATCTTGTAGCAGTGTTGGGTAGTCCCTTACCTACTGATGTGCCCTTTTATCCTTTACTCTTTCTGTAAAAGCTTCCGTCAAGCAAGCTGCTTTGTGGCCTTCTTGTCTGCTAATCTCCCCTTTTATATCATTTCATGGCAGCCACTTTCTTGCCAAATTCCACTCCCCTCCTCCCCCTCTGTCCTCTTCTCCCATTCAGCATCAGTTTCGATCTGGCTCTTAGGGGGCTCTGCCCATTTCTGCTCATAGACGACTCACAGCTGAAAGGAAAGTGCACATTCTGTCTTCGGCGGCTCCATTTGCTTCTTCTGCTTTTCTCCACACTTTCTGGCACTATGGCCCCGAAAGAGCTGTTTCCCGAGAGTTAGCTTAGTGGCAACCTCCATCTCCTCCCCACATGTGCTGCCTCAAAGGAAAGGCAAGGAATGCTGCATCTTCACATGAACTTCCATTCTCCATGACCTGGTGCACTGTTGTTTCACAATTGAAGTGTTCCACCATGATCTAAGACCCTTTACCCTGCACAGGCTCTTCAATAATGTAGTAACGCAGCTTGCAAAATTCAACACAAGCTGCATTATTCAATTTGCATAATAATGAGGTACTTTCCATGCATTTGCATGCTTTGCATCTCATTGAGTGTTCTACCAGGCTGCCTATTAAGGTGTATCATCTATATTCTGCTGACATTGTTTCATATTTCTGTCATTTGAATGTTCTACTGTGTTGTTTTTAAGGTATATATTACTGGCATTGTTTCATATTGTTATCTATTATTGCATACCTCCAAATTCATCTCACTTTTCTAATTGTCTTTTATGTTGACACGATGGTCATTTTGCTATTGTAAGTTATTTGCTGTACACCTTTTCTTTATAAAGGCAGTGAATAAATCCTAATAAATATAATAGAAATATTATGTAACAGCGCATTACACCAAACAAAAATGCATAGCAGTAAATTAATGTATGAATTGCCATTTAACATGCACTAAGTGGCAAATATCATGCATTATTCTCTCCCCCCCCCCCCCCACTATTTCTCTTCATATTAATTGAACTTGGTAATATTGTCTCAAAAGAGACACGGCACATAGAAAATGTGAAAGATGGTTCATTAACTACTGTAAAATATTATTTACTGTTTGAGGGGGTCGAAGGTTTTCTGGTATAATATCTTTTGGATCATAGGGAAAAATAACTTGCTAAAATGTGTCTCCTTATAGTGCAAAAACAAATACAGCCAGCATAACAGGCTTCCATTCTCTTGGAAAATGGTTTCACCTTGGCTGTCTTATTGATCTAGCAGGGGCCTTCCCAGTAGGCAATTTTTTGAGTGCATGCAATCAGCTTGAATCTCTTTAGAGGAACTCTCCAACCCTCAAGTTCACCAAACTACAAGTTTAAATTCAATTTAGTTACTTTAATTCACATTATTGCCTCCAGCAACCAGAGACCCTGTTTTGCTATAATGCAATGAGGAAACAGAAGCTGAAATCATTATATAAACTTGAAGCAACAACTGCTACATCAACTGATTTAAGGATGAAAGTTGCCCACAACTGTTGCTCTTAAAGATGCACTAGCAATATAGTCTGTTAAGAATTCAACACCTTCACTTGTTATTTAGGGATCTTTGGGGCCCTTTTACTAAACTATGCTATGCAGTTAGTGCGGATTTTGGTGCATAGTAATTGTGCGTTGTGGCCTGCAGTAGCTGTGACTCATGCACTGACATGCTAAACGGGCTGTTTAGGGGCAGAGAGTGGGCACGGTAAGCATCATGCAGTCAGCATAGGGGTAAACACCACTCGCTGTCATGCTTGCCATTAGCGCGGGTGCAATTACCTCCACTTAAATAGGTGGAGTTAGAATGCTCTCGCGATAATAGCATCCCACATTAGGGTACGGTACCTGCACACTAACTGCTGAGGAAATCATCTAATCTATAGTCGGTCCTTTGGGTTCAAGATTGTCTCCATCCTTCATCCTCTGGAACCCTTGGACAATGATTGGGTCTTTCCCTCTCATCGTCCCTCAGAAGAATAGAAGGGAGGAGTTGGCTCAGTGGTTGGGACAGGTTACCGAAGGCCAGGGGTTCAATTCCCACATGGGGACAAACAACCTCAGGCCAGAGGGACTGGGGTCTCTAGTCCCATGGCCACTCCTTGTGGCCTTGGGCAAGCCACTTAACCCTCCATTGCCTCAGGTACACTTAGATTGTGAGCCCTTCAGGGACAAGGGAATAAAAAGTACCTGCTAGTATACATGTAAACCACACTGATTCTAAAGAGCGTGGTATCAATAAATAGTCTGTATTTCCCCTCCTATAAACAGACACGCCTGAACTTTAGACACATTATTCAGAGAATTTGCCAAGATCAGGCTGCCATCCCGCATACCTCCCCACAAAAAGAATTACTAAAATCAGACCTTCCTCAAAGAGCCCCTTAATCTTCTCTAGAAGAATTGTCAGGATTAGCCCCCCTTGGAACAATTACCTTCAGCTTTGGAAACCCCAACCATCTTTATTGCCCCACTGAATGATATGAGGGCTTTCATTCTCCAACTCCATCCCTTGACAATGTCCTTGACCATTGAATCACATGTTACATTATTCTGTGACTCTTGTGTGTAAATAGTTACCCTCAGTTATCCAGGTTTTGCTGTCCTGTTAATTGTAATATCAGGCATATGTATTCCTGTCTGATTTTTCTGTTCCATGTAAACCGTGCTGATGCCGAATAGTGCGGTATATAAGAAATTGTAAATAAATAAATCCCTACCCCCATCTCCAACACCTTGGACCTCACTTCCAGGATTCATTACCAGGAGGATTGAGACCACCCTCCCTATTTCCATCCATAGTCAAATTCTAATTGGCATCATTCACACTCTGACATAAACACCTTTGTAATATCACTTAGTTACATTGTAAACCCAGAGGATGCTTTATATTTGCAATATAAAAGAGAAATATATGTATGCTCTGTCTCCCCTTTTATATTGCAGATATTAAGCATCCTCTGGTTTACAATGTAACATAAGAGATACGTCAATAAACAACATACATTATAAGCGCAAACACACATATAACTCAACAGGGCCGGCCCGTCCATTGAGCAAGAATGTTTTTTGCACAGGGCCCTGCGTTTCAGGGGCCCCGCGCAAAGAACATTCTGCTTTTTTAAAAATTAAATTAAAAAAAAAAAAAAGCTGGCTGCTGCCGCTGCCGCCGTGGCAGTGGCAGAATGGAGTGTCCCGCGGGGCCCCCTCTGCCCGGCTGAGCCCCTCTGCACCGGCTTTCAGATATGCGAAGGGAGAGTGTCTCCCTCGCGTCTCTGTTAATCCCGCAGGGGTAGATGGGAAATTTCCCATCAGCCCCTGCGGGCTTAACAGAGACGCGAGGGAGACACTCTCCCTTTGCGTATCTGAAAGCCAGCGCAGAGGGGCTCAGCCGGGTAGGGAGAGCTCAGCCGGGCAGAGGGGGCCCCGCGGGACACTCCATTCTGCTGCTGCCGTGGCAGCAGCCAGCTTTTTTTTTTTTTTTTTAATTTTCCATGAGCCGATGGGGGGGGCGGGTTAGGACTGGTAATGGGCTATGGAGGAGGTTAGGACTTGACTTGAGGTGGGCTGTGGGCTGTTGGGGGGGGGGTAGGACTGGTAATGGGCAATGGGGGGTTAAGACTGGTAATGGGCTGTGGGCTGATGGGGGCTGTCTGGAAATGGGGTGATGGGGATTAGGACTGGTAATGGGCTATGGTGTGGGTTAGGACTTGATTTGAGGTGGGCTGTGGGCTGTTGGGGGGGTTAGGACTGGTAATGGGCTATGGGGGGTTAACACTGGTAATGGGCTGTGGGCTGATGGGGGCTGTCTTGAAATGAGGTGATGGGGTTTAGAACTGCTAATGGGAGATGGGGGGTTAGGACTGATAATGGGCTATGGTGGGGTTAGGACTGATAATGGGCTATGGGGGGGCTAGGACAGGAAATGGGCTGATGGGGAGGGGTTAGGACTTGAGGTGGGCTGATGGGGTTAGGACTGGTAATGGGCTGTGGGCTGTTGGGGGGGGGGTAAGACTGGTAATGGGCTAGGGGGGGGTTAAGACTGGTAATGGGCTGTGGGCTGATGGGGGCTGTCTAGAAATGGGGTGATGGGGGTTAGGACTGGTAATGGGCTATGGGGGGGTTAGGACTGATAATGGGCTATGGGGGGGGGCTAGGACAGGAAATGGGCTGATGGGGAGGGGTTAGGACTTGAGGTGGGCTGATGTGATTAGGACTGGTAATGGGCTGTGGGCTGATGGGGGGGTTAGGACTGGCAATGGGCTATGGGGGGCTGACTGGAAATGGGCTGATGGGGTTAGGACTGGAAGTGGACTGATGGGGGGTTAGGACTGGTAATGGGTTATAGGGGGGGCTTAAACTGAAAATGGGGTGATGGGGGGTTAGGACTGGAAGTGGGTTGATGGGGGGCAAGGACTGGTAATGGGTTGGGGGGTTGCTAGGACTGGAAATGGGCTGAGTGGAAGGGGAGGCTTGAACTACAAATAGCTGATAGGGAGGGGGCTTGGAATGGAAATGGGCTGTGAGGGAAGGGAGCTAGGACTGAAAATGGGCTGATGGAGCAGCTAGAATAGGACTGGAAATGGGCTGTTGGGGGAAGCTAAGATTGGAAATGGGCTGTGGTGGGGGCTTGAATTGAAATGGACTCATGGAGGGGCTAGAACTGGAAGTAGGCTCATGGGGGGGCTTGGACTGGAATTGGGCTGAGTGGAGGGAGTTATGATTTGACATGGGCTGATGGTGGGGCTAGGAAATGACTAGAAATGGGCTGATGGGGGGGCTAGGATTGGAAATGAGATGATAAGGGGACTCGGACTGGAAATGGATGGAGGAGCTAGGACTGGAAATGGGCTGATGGGGGGCTAGGACTGGAAATGGGCTGATGCAGGGACTAGAAGGGAATGGATGCTGGGTGAGACTGGAACTAGAAGGGAGCTGATGTTGGGGGAGGATTAGAATGGGATGGGGCTGGGAGAGTAAAATGGAGAGGGGAAAAATATTTTGTGTGGGAGGGATGAAAAATCTACAATTGGTCAGGTATTGGGAAAGTAAGTGGGGATTGAGGATGGAGGGGTAAAATTTGTGTGGATGAAATAGGAATGAGGAAAGAGCAAAAGGAGAAAGATTAGTATGTTAAAGCAGATGTAGAGAGAGAGAATGGAAAAAAAAAACTAGAAGAGAGAAGAAAGGACAAATGGACAGCAGACGATGGAGAGTTAGTAGAAAACATGAAGAAACCAGAAGAAAGTGGCTGGAGCAATTGCAACTGAAAAAAAATGCACAAAAGGTGGAAAGATATCTCTTTATTTTGAATTTATTAACTGGAATATGAAAGCTCTGGGAAATGTGCATCATTAACGTCTGCGCTTTGTTTGGTACAAGAGGAAATTCTCACAAGCCTCTCAGAACCCCCTTGACTGAAGTCAAAAGAGTTCCCAATTATGTCTTAAATTGTAAATAGTTACCCTGTTATCCAAGTTGCATTACCTGTTCAACTGTAAACACAAAGTACCATCGGAAATGTGTATTTTATTGTTCATTGTAAACCGCACTGATGCTGAATAGCGCGGTATAAAAGAGACTCTAATAAATAAAATTAATTTATAGTTTTATTTCTACAGTGTTGTACATTCCAAGTTTGGCTTTTGGGGTTCCCAGTTTAATTATTGCCTTCCTGTTTCTAAATTGTGATTCCTTGTTTGGTGATGGTCTATGTTCTGCATGTGTAACTGAGCTGAGGTATTCTGTTTATGTAATTCCTATTTGACATTGCCACTTGTTCTCTTTCCCCAGTATTCTCTGAAATGTATTGGTTTAATATTTGCAGTTTTGCCTTTTGATAGGTAGGGTATGGTGCTTTGTGAGTCCTGGTAGTGCTGTTAGGATACGGTGGGTTTGCTATGGGTTCTAAATGGGCAGCGTTTGTAGTAGTTCCTAATGTGCCTGGCGGTTGGCACTGGATTATAGTAATGTAGAAATATTTTAGTCTTTCTTTATCCATACACTCATTAAGAGACATGTTTACTAAATGTTAGTGTATGGTAACATTATGCAAATATTTATGCAAATAAGGCCACTTATGCAAATGAGGCCCCGCACCGAATCTCCGCACATGGCCCCGCACCCCCCTTGGGCCGCCCCTGAAACTCAAAACAATAATTAATTCATGCCTCAAGCAGCTCTTAATTCAGACTTTTGCATTACCTAAAACCTGACCAGAACACCTTGTCAGCATCTCATTAAAACTTATCACACTAAACTTGACTAAAATAAGCAGCTTTTACTTTTTTCTGAAAATCAAAATATCTACAATAACATCTGCAGGTAACCAATTCCATTCCAAACAAGCACTTACAGATGGCATGTGGTTTAACACTCAAATCCTCTGAATATGCAGGATTAAAGGAGACTGTAACAGGACCATCCCTGGGGATCATCACACAGGGTGGTAATGGTCCTAGTAAATTAATAAAGAGATGGACCAAACTCAGCCCTCAATTCTGGCAGAAAATGTAGTGACTTCAAATATGGGTATATGTATACATGGAGATTAGCTCTATTTAACAAGTGGACTGCAGCATTCTGCATAATTTGCAAAGGTTTCAGGTGAGAAGAGGGGAGACCAAAAAATATAACAATACAGTAGTCAAGGGACGGAAGCAGTAAGGCTTGGGCCACCAATCTAAACTCATCAGTGTCCAAGCAGTGTTTCAGCCTTCTTACTAAATGGAGTTTAATAAAAGATCTTCAAATTCACTCCCATAATAGAGAGCGGGGCAAAAAGAGTTCAGCATCAACCAACACACCAAGGTAGTGGACTTGCTGCAGTATGGGATTTTGTAGTCTCCCATATTCAAGGCTGAAGGGAGCTGAATTTCTGAGTTATGATGGAGCACTAGGAATTCTGTTTTCGAGAGATTCAATTTTAGCCCCTAGGAAGACAGCCATAAGGAAATCTTCTCAAATGAGCTTTTGTAAACCCTCCTTCCCAGAGGAGAAGCCATCACTCTTATAGTGGCACTGAAGATGTTCTTATGTAGTCTCATAAGCCAAGTGGTTACCTCAGAGTATGGCATTTCCTCAGGTGGAAGCTTTCAAGAGTTCACTAACCACATCTAGAGATTAAGAGGTAAATAAAACTAAACTGGATAAGCCACTACCAATGTGATGGTACGGATGTTCAAGTATGTTAAAGTAGTGAATTTCAATTCTGAAATGAATAAGGAAGACCAAATTTTTTATACTGAATTTACAGTGAAATTTATTAAAGCTAGAATAAATTATTAAATATACTTTAAAACAGAGTGCTCCAGCAATTACAAACAGCCAATTAAAAACACTGAATATGGTGCTTTCGTATTATTGCACAACAAAACATTTTTTTTAAATGGATAAGTTTCCAAGTAGTTATCTTTTTACTACCAACTGTGTTTACCTTTCAATACAATATTACCGGGTATTAAGTTCTATTATACCTCAAAATTACTATTCCTCTCAAAATATTTTTTTCCTCTGCAATTACAGGTAAGGCTAATTGATTTCAGAATAATCTTTGACTTCTCTTTTCAATTATTCCAATTAAACTCTTGCTAATATACTTTGGCAGTTAAGATTTAATGGGAAGAAGCAAGCAATACAGAACAAAGTATTTCTGTGGCAGAGGGTCCATGGTGGCAGACTGCCGAGGTTAAGACTGGAGGCAATCGGGGCATGTAGACCATTAGATTGGCCCTAAAAGTGGTACTGGGACGCCAGGGTACTAAAATTTGGGCACATGGCCCAATAAAAAGCATTGGAGCTCTTTAGGGGCAAGAAGTATGGTATTCAGGCCTGCTATAGGTCTCATTAAAAGGGCAGAGATGGCCTTAAAGGAGTCCTTTAATCATGCCGAAAATGGCCAATATAAAAAAGTAATTTTTAAAGTTTTTGATGGATTCAGGGGGTCCTGGACATATGGTGGAAGTCTGCCAAGCCCAAAAATATGTTTAATTTAATTTTTAAAAGTTTATTTTGGCCACAAATTGTGGTGATTTATAAATGAGGGGAGGCTGCATTCCTGGGGTTCTGGGAGGGCACCAGAGTCTTGGTTTAAATGAAAAATGAACATCCTGGTGTGGAAGACTTAGGGGTATGTTTGCTAAACCATCTTAATGTTACCGGCGCTAGTTGCAGCAATAATGTGAAGAATGCCATATAAGGAGTGGGTGTTCCGGCGTCAAGGTAGCAAGAATCTGTATCACGCGATAGTGAGCGCCGTGGCATGTTAACGCGCGTTAACCCTAAGTTCATACCAGCGCAGTGTTAGAAGCTATAAAGATGTAGCCACCGGTTACTGCAATGACTGTGGAAGCAGAGTTTATGGGTTCAATCCTGCAGTGGTGTTATGTAAGAAGGCTGTCTGAGGCATTTCCTTTTTCTAATTTAAATCAGTGCTGTCTGAGGCATTTCCTTTTTTAAGTTAAATCAGTGCTGCCAGCAAAAACACCTTCACAGTGCCGTAACGTAAGGTGCCGCATAAGGCACCCTATAAGGCACTCAATAGGGCACATTATAAAGTGCCCTGTCTGCCAAGGCACCTTCTAATGTGCCCTATAGGGCACTTTATAGGGAGCCCGATAGGGCGTCTTATGAGTAACCTTAAGGTTACAGCACTGTGAGGGTGCATTTTGCTGGCAGCACTGATTTAAATTAAAAGAAAAAGTCTCAGAGAGCCTTTGCTGTACATTGCTGACTGAAATGGCTTCTCTCTCCTGCAAATGTGCCTCTAACGCGAGGGTTTCACTGGCGTTAGTGTTCAGACCTGGATTTCACAGCGTTAGTATGCCTGGAGCCTCTCCTCGCCAACTCTCCGCCCACTGACCCCTATCTCTGCCCTCTTGGAGGCCTTACTCCACCCTTCAGACCTGGATTTCATACCGTTACTGTGCCTTAACGTCGCTGCCGACGTTATCGCACGATAACGTTACGTATCACGCGCTAACATCGCTGCTGCTACGTTAAGATGGTTTAGTAAACATAACTCTTAGAGAAACCTATTTTAATATTAAAAAGTGCAGTCTTAAAATTAAAAATATGTGGATGTAAAAGCAGTTCTGTGAGTGATGGGGCTGGTGCAGGGATTTCTCCAGATATCTCTGTTCCAGTCATGAAGGAGCAGTACATGACCAGATATGTAACAATTTTATCAGCTGCTTCAAAAATTTAAAGAAGCAGCACTGAAAATGTTAAAGTGTTCTAATTAGGTGAAGGAAAGTGCTCTTGTCTGAGGATTTGGGTTTTTTTGCTTCTTTCTGGATGGTTTCTGGGACTATTTGCAGGACTGGCAGAGGAAGGGCACTTTACAGTTTGGAACAGAATGTGAGTGAGGCAAAGAAACTGGCAGTTTTAAAGGTAGGTAGTAGGTAAAGAGCATCGCTGGATCGGAGGAGTTCTTGGAACCTGATTGTCCTGAGAGGAGGGATCCAATATCAAACTGGACAACTGGACAAGATCAGACTGGGCCCCTTCACAAGAAAGTGAACAAGGAAGAGCTACCAGTGCATCTAAACACAGACAAACAAAATTTACAAAAAGAACAAACATGATACTGAGTACTCAGAAAAAAAAGAACTTGCCTGTTAAAGGGTGGAAGTTCATACTACCTGCACAAGAGCAAATAACATAGTAAGAGTAATATAAGATATGACAGCAGATAAAGACCAATATGGTCCATCTAGTCTGCCCAGAAAAGTGGCAAGAGTAGGTGCACCTGCCGCTCCGTGCACATCACCCCTAATTTTATTTAACCAGTTTTCTATACCGCCTTATGCTTCAATCAAAGCGGTTTACATTATGTAATCACTGCAAACAGATACTGGATACATTCCCTTGTCCCCAAAGGGCTCACAGTCTATGTGCACCTGAGGCAATGGAGGGTTAAGTGGTTTGCCCAAGGCCAAAAGGACTGCCTATAGGACTAGAAACCCCAGTCCCTCCAGCCTGAAATTGCTGTCCCCACTTGAACCTCTGGCCCTCCAGCCTGAAGTACTGTGTCCCAACCACCAGGCCAATTCTTCCCTTGTTGAGATGTAAGAGATTGTTAAGTTTATTTTCATTTTATCCTGTTGCTATAAAGGGATATCTGTCCCATGCCATTTTAAATTCTGTCACTGTATTTGCTCCCACCACTTCCATTGGCAGGGCAAGGTGTTAACTGTTCTATGTAACTGATGTTCTGTTCCCTATAAACTGCTTTGAACCAGTGAAAAGCAGTATATAAGCCTTGCTAACTAAAGAAATAAAAATAAATTCCAAGGCCTCCTGCCTGTGTCTAATTCTAACACCATCTTTCGAAGCACACCTGCCAGTGGCGCCCCCCCCCCCTCTTCCAACATCAGGGACAGCTGCGGCATTTGCGGCTCCCTCCAATGCCTCTCCTCAGCCCCACTGTGATTGGGGGCAACTGCGAACACTGCGGCTGCATCTGATCACAGAAGGCATTGTATCCAGTCCCCCAGATCCTGGTAGGCTGGCCTCGATTACTTCTGCACTAACATGGCTCATCAGAAGTCCAAGCCCGTGGTTTCAAACAGCTGCTTCCCATAAATGAAATGCGGCAGCCCGCTCCATGGTTGCTCTGCAGCCCTGATCACCAACACTATATATATATATATATATATATATTTTATTTATTACTTTTTTTAACACAGCTCTCTCTGCCTTCCCCATAACCAGAAAACACGCTGGCTGCCATGAGCAGCCCTTGAACAGTGCCACAGACCCCAATGGGGAACACCCCCCCCCCCTCCAACCCCCAGAGGTAAATTTTGTATTATATTTTTATTCATCTGGTTAACTTATTCAACAAGCAAACTTTATTGGGGGACCCGACTCAGCTGAATTGCGGCAAAACTCACCCGCATCAGGGCTCCGGTTAGACAACTGATGCAGGCACGTTTTGCTGAATCTCAGCTGTCGGGTCCCGTTAAAAAGTTTGCATGTTGAATAAGCATCCTTAAGTGACTGTCATCCACCTCTATTTCTATTGCTTTTCCTTGGCTTGCTTTTAAGAGGTCTCCTTCTCCTGTTTTTTGGCTGTCTAAGAACAACATATCATCAGCATAAAAAGAATATTCAATGTGCAGAGACCATATCAGGGTACAAAGTGGTCTCAAATATTAAAGAAAACAGTGGAGATGGCTTTGTCGGAGGCCACATTTAAATTTATTCAACTCAGAATGCTGATCCCCCACTCCAGAGGGTTGACAGATGTCCTAGGAATATCTCATGGACCATTGCATCAAATGCAGAGGGCACGTCTATAAAGACTGCCGCTGCACTGCGTCCTCAGCCAAGCATCCCCAACCACATATCAAGCAAGTCGATAAGGTCCCTGTATCATTGAGTTTCCAAAAAACAACCTGAAATTGGTGAGGGCTGAACAGACTTGTAAATGTGATCTAGAACCACATTTTCTATTTATTTTGCTCGGTATTGCAAACTAGAAATATGTCTAAACTTAGACATAACCATCGGGTCAAGACCAACTTTCTTTAAGACTGGGTGAACTGTGACCTGCGTTAGGACCAGATGTATATATTGCATGAATAATGAGCTATTAATTAATGACAACACTAGCAGAAAGAATATAGTTTTACAATATATAAATAGACCGAGGGGGGGGGGGGAATGGGATCCAACCACAAGGAGCAGGGTTTCCAAGTACTCCTGATATACTAGGATGAAATTGTTCCACCCTGCAACTGAGGATGAAAGTTCAGAGCGGATACATTCGGCTGCATTCATATAAGTCACTTCACTGCCCTTCAACTTGGATTGCAAAGGCTGAGCAGAGTTGCCAGGGAGAGCAGAGTGTCAGCATCCATTGACATCCTCTGAGCAGTCAGTTTCTGTACCATGGAAGATAAGTCATATGGCTGTGAAATGGTCTTACTCAGTTGGCTAGTGTATTATGCTTTCTTTGCTTGCACTACTCATACCAGTCCTCGTTATTGAGCATAAGGTGAAGATGGCTTTTTATCTTGCACTTTCCCAGGCTGACATCACCTTCTCTCCGCTTCGCATAGTCCTTCTTAGCTATTTTGGTTTCCTCTGAAACCAGGGATCCCTACGAGCTCTAGAACAAGCTTTAACTTCAAGCAAAGACACTTTATTCAAGGCAGACTCGAACTTTTGATTAAGTAAAGGCACAAGCTGAATTAAATCATTTATAGGTAAATCTTATGAAATCTCATTCTAGACTGATTCATAAGCTTGGGGACCAACTAATTTAGGTTGTGTAGTGATCTTTCTCGCATTACTACCTAATGGACATGTAACTGTCAAAAGATGGTAGTCTGATCATGAAACCAGAGTGCTTGTATATTGGTTTTAGCTGACAACAAAAATGTATTTGGAGCAAAATATAAGTCTAAACAACGACCTTTTGAGTGAGTAGCTACCCTGACGAGCTAGGAATGACCCAGCTATTCCATCATCTCAAGGATAGCCACATGATTATTTCATGGGCGAGGTCATTCAAGAGAAGAACTTCACAGTCAGACATACTCTCAGCATGCACCCAAGATACCCAGCGGCATGACTCAATTTGGTAGACACAACCGATTCAGTATCATGGCATCAGTTTCTAAAAACCAACAAAACCTGCACTAAGGACACAGTACAATCCACACATACAAAGCTCTTAGTTAAAGACTACCAACATACCAAATTCAACAATCACCTTTCAAACCACTCAAAACAGGGGGAAGAACCTTCACTATTTTCACTTACCCATTCCAATTCTACACAGAGAAATGGCAATCCAATTATTAACAATTACTTAGGGGAGAAAAGTACTCAGTAAGTTTGTCCGTTTCCCTCTATGGAGCAGAAACCTACCCAAAGAGGGAAGGCACCATTTCTGACCATCACGGGCCAAAAACTGCCCCAGAAAATAGTTATATTTTATTTTGTCTCCAATTGATTATAATATAATACTTTATCTCAAATCAATGTTTTATCTATATTTTTTATGAATAGCATAAGTCTTCTAATCGTGGAAAACCACCCCAAAATTAAACATCAAAAGCTCTTCAAGTTACTACAATAATGTAGCTCCTTTGAACCACTCCACTATTACTCAATATAACACTGCTCCTAGGATCAAAAGAGTACAGGGCTTAGTTGAATAAAACTATCAAACAGCAGAAACATGCTCCAAAATACTTCTCAAAATTGCCGATTCTCTGTGACGATCAAACATCTTACAAATATCTTTGTTTTGCCAATCCCGGCTTCTTCAGGGGTAAAACTTCACATTCTATTCCAAATCCACATCCACTCCAGTAACAGTGTACAAATGCCACCAACCGAATTTGAACTATCTTCAGCCAATCAAGGAGAAGTGGGCTGAGCCACACAGCAACCTATTTTCATTAAAAGCTTTTATAGTCAATCAGAAAAGGAGCAGAGAACAAAAAAATAAAAAATCTCCTAATTGATCTTATTCAATCCGATAGGTTCCATGGCATCTAAACGATAGATCCACTTTTGTTCTCGCTGAAGAAGAATTTTGCTACAGTCACCAACATGCAGCAATGCAGGAACATGATCAATGGCAATACATCACAAATCGTTAAAGGAATGGGCAGATTGTAAGCAGTGTTCCACCAATGGGCCCTCTTTCCTCTGCTTAGACAAACTATACTTATGTTCTGATAATCTTATTTTAAGCTGTTTAGTTGTTTTCCCTATGTAGATCTTATCACGGGGACAGCGGATCAAATAAACCACAAATTGAGGTATACAGGATGTAGCAAATTTTAAAAAAATTGTCTTTGCAGGGAGAGCAACCTTATTTGTCTTACAGGGAGGAGTGGTCTAGTGGTTAGGACAAGGTACTTCAGGCCGGAGGGCTGGGGGTTCACATCCCACCTGGGGACAGCAACCTCAGGCCAGAGGGACTGGGATTTCTAGTCCTATAGGCACTCCTTGTGGTCTTGGGCAAGCCACTTAACCCTCCATTGCCCATGTTCCCTGTAAGTATTAACGTATGTGTGTCATATCCCCTTGTGTTAATTGTATCCCCAATTGACTGCTTTGACCCGGTGAAAAGCAGAATATAAATACAGCTAAAGAAATTTGTCTTATCCATAATATTACAAAAAGGACAGCATCCACATCAGGAGTGACCCCTGATTTCAGTCATAACTCTTCTCGGCATAGCAGGACAGAGCAGATCCTGAAAATATTTTCCCTTGCTGAAGTCTTGGAGCTAATTGGTGTCCACTTCTGGCCCAGGGCTGAGGCTTTCCATGGGTTTGGGAAACCTTTGTTTCTCTGAAAGCTGGGGTGCTCAGTGATGAGTCTAGTGCAACGGTAAGAGCCTAGAGTGACTGTGCCCATTGTGTCTACCATGGCCGCTAGCTGTGCCCATTGTGTCTACTATGGCCGCTCGGCTCTTCCACAGTAAGAACACACACTGTGAGTTATCCCTGTGCTACCTGCCACACTTTAGTAAACATGCCCCTAAATTAACAATACAAAGATTTTCTACCTTTGTTGTCTGGCCATTTTATTTTTCTAATAGTGTTGTCTCAGTCTCTTGGATCTGCTTTCCTCTGTCTTCTGTTTACTCTTTTCCCATAGTCTCCTCTCCATTAGTCATTTTTCTCTCTCTACCTGTTTTTTCACTTCCTCCTCTATATCCATCACTGACATTAATCTTTTCCTTTTCTTCCATTTAGTTTTTGGTCCATCCTTTGCCTCTCTATCCACTCAGATTTCATTCTTACTATCCAGTCTTCAATCTCCCTCTTTTTACTGCACCTACCTACAGCTTTCAATCTCTCTCTCTCTTGCCTTTCCATCCAGAAATCCTCTCTCTCCCCCAACTTCATCCAGCGCTGTCTCCCTACTCATCCCTGTGTCCATCATCCTCTCTTTATCTCTCTACTCCCCTGTGTCTGTCCTTTCTCCTCTGTCTTCCTTCTGCCCCCACCCCTTGTCCAGCATCGCCCCTCAGTCTCCTTACTCTCCCATCTGCAGCATCTCCCTTGTTCTCCTACTTCCTGTGTCAAGCATTTCCCATTACCCTATTCATCCCCCTGTCACCCTGTTCCCTCCATGTCCAGCAACTCCCATGTCAGCCTATTTACCCCCTCCATGTCCAGCATTTCCTCTGAGTCCCTAGCCTTTCTTTCTCCCTCCTTCTAACCATCTGCTATTTCTTCTCCCCCCACGTCACCTGCCACTGCTGCTAATTCCCTTCCCCACTGCCACTGCTGCTGTTGATTCCTCCTCTGCCCCCCCTCCCCCCACTGAAGCTGCCACTGATTCTTCTTCCTGCCTGTGCGGCCATTACTGCTTACTAGGACCTGCAGCAGCAGAAACAAGCAATGAAAAAGCTGTGGAGCCACACCCTCCATGCCACCGATGATGCTCTGCTGGTCCCGCCCCTCTAACACAGACTTCCTGTTTCTGAGGATGGGACCAGCAGAGCTATCATCAGATGCATAGGGAAGGCCCTGCGACTTTTATGCTTTTGTTTGCTATTGCTGCAGGTCCCAGAAAGCAGCAGTACAGGGGAGAGGGAGTGGAAAGAAAATTCTGCACTGGCTCAGGCACCTTTTGACATGACTATGAGCTAGACTGGCAAGCAAAGTAAATAGTTGGTGGGGAGGCCACAGTTGGGTCTGGGGAGGCCTAGTCTCCCCAAGCCTCTTATGTGGGGCACCTATGGGTACATGAATTATTTCCTTACCGAAATGAACTTAAAACCTAAGCTGTACATGAAGCAATAGAGGATGAAGTGACTTGCCCAAGGGCACAGGGCGGATCAAGGCAATCTGCTGCCTGAAGCGAGGGATGAGATGGCGCACTCCCCCCTCATAGTGGAGGGGGGAGGCTTTCTCAAAACTTCAGTCAGGTACTGAACCAAACCAAAAAGCCAATTAGATTATATGAAGGAAATGCAAGAGTTTGCACACCAAGGAACTAAAAGAAAGAGTGAGAACCACAGCACAGTTTATAAAATTAAATTATAACTCATTTTTATTTTTGTTGTTATAAACTGCATTATGGTTCTTGCTTTTTCTTTTTGAACATATATTTTGCATCCACAGAACCTCTTTCCTCAACAGCGGGTGCAGAGCAGAACCAGGGCATTCACCCACAGAACTCAATATCTTAAAAAAACAAACATTATCCAGTACCAGGCATATTGTGAATTAATACAAAACCCTACAACAAAGTCACCGAGTATCTATAGAGCAAATCTACCATACCATACCATATCAGCACCAACTTCCAAAACTCACATAAGGAGGCCATCCAAAAAAAAGCATCACTGTAAATACTACAGTGGGCCCTGGAACATTCAAACACCTATCTGGACAGCTGAACACTTCAGATTACTACAGTACAGATCCCTTCATATAAACTCCATGTTAACAGAACACCTGGTCTTGGTCACACACTCAAAACACAGACCTCACCAAGCACAGAATAAATGACTATAACCTAAAAATAAACATATGTAGATACAAATTAAACTGCAACCTCGAGAAGTCAGATTCTGTATACAGTGCAATACCAGAGAAATAGAGATGCATTTCCATGTACTGTATAAAATATAAAGATAGCACCAAGTCTGGTCATTAAATTGAAAATAAAATTCTCTTCTAACTTTGTTGTCTGACCATTTTATTCTCTGATCATGCTGGTCCCGATCTGAGGCTTCTGTTTTCCTGTCTTCTCTTGGCTCTCTTTCTATGGTCTATAGTCCATCTGCCATTTCTTATCTCTTGTTTTCTTCACTTCCTTCCATCAGCCTATTTCCAGTCCCAGTAACCCTTCCCTGTATCAGCCCCTTTCCATTCCTCCCTCCCAGTACCTTCCAATGTTAATTTGCATTCCCATGACTGCCACTGGTGTCCATTCCCTTCCAGTCCCCCTTCTTCCCTGCTGTCCATCCCCTTCTAGTCCAAATACCATGGCAGCCCCTCTCAGCATCCACTCCTTTCCAGTCCCATTATTCCATCCCCCCGCATCAGCCCATTTGTCCAATTTGTAGCCCTAGTCCCCAGTTTTCTTCCAGGGCCAGCAGTTTCTCCTCCCTCCCCCATCAGCCCATTCCAGTCCTAGCCCCCCATCAGCCCATTTCCAGTTGAAGCCCCCCCATCAGCTCACTTCCAGTGCTAGCCACCTCCATCAGCCCATTTCCAGTGCTAGTCCCCCCTCAGCTCATTACCAGTGCTAGCCCCCTAATCAGCCCTTTACCAGTCCCAGCCCTCCCTCGATCAGCCCATTCCCAGTCCTAAATTTCCCTAATCAACCCATTACCAGTCCTAGTTCCCCTGATCTACCCATTGCTAGACCTCCTAAAATCAGCCCATTACCAGTGCTAGCCCCCCTAATCAGCCCAATACCAGTCCTAGCCCCCCCAATCTGCCCATTTCCAGTGCTAGCCCAAGTCCTAGTTGCCCCCCCCTTACCCTCACAGGAGGCCCCACACTTGCCTGACTGGTCAGCGCCCTGGCTCTGCAATCATGAGAAAGAAGTGCATTTCCTTTCTTTCCCGCGACTCTGTTAAAGTTGAGCCTGGTGGTGCGCACTGAGGGTAAACAACAGCATTTCCTGAATCTGCCACTGCTTGCAGCAGCTTTCCACCTTTTTTTTCTTTTTTTTATACTTAAAGGTGGAGTAAGCATGCAAAGTAATATATAGGGGTATGTTTACTAAACCGTCTTAATGTGCGCCTGGCGATAGTGTGCAGGCTGCCATAAAAGGAGTGGGCGTTTCAGTCTTAAAGCAGCAAAACGGGTGTATCACGCGATAACATGCGCTGCTGCGCACATTATCGTGCGAAGCGCCGCTAAGTGCGTTAACGCACGGTAATCCTAAGTAGGTGCCCAGACATGCAAGCATTGAAATAGAGGTGTAGCACAATGGTTAATACACTGACTGATGCGACAGGGGTCATGAGTTTGATCCCCAGTGTGCCTAATACTTAAGGCTGGCTGAGGCATCAGTTTTGACATGTAAGTATTTTATTAATTGCACTTTATTTGTATTTTATTAACCCTTTGAAGGCCTACTTTAAATTTTTAATCCACATTCTGCAGCCAGGTTAATTTTTGCATATTTCAGGAAAATTGTACCCGTCTTATTCAATATGTTCTAATAGTGATTTTCCTTCTGCTATGGTCATGTATTATATACCATTTGATAGGAATATTTAGTCAGAATTTTGGATCCTGAGAGTTTCGGGCTCGGCCTGGAAAGGTTTAATTGCTGCCAGCAAACACACCCTCACGTGCCGTAACCTAAGGTGCCGCATAAGGCACCCTATAAGGCACTCCATAGGGCACATTATAAAGTGCACTGTCCGCCACGGCACCCTATAATGTCCCCTATAGGGCACCCTATAAGTCGCTCCATAGGATACCATATAGTGCACCTTATATGGATGGTAACCATAAGGTGTCCTATAGGGAGCCCTATAAAGCCCCCTCTGAGGCACCTTATGGGTACAGTATGCTGAGGGTGTTTTTGCTGGCAGCACTAATGTACATTAAAAATAGATAATGCTTTGGACAGCCCTATCAAATAACCCCACAGTGGGTTTGAACCCATGATCTCTGGCTCCACAGGCAGTGAAGTAACCAGTGGGCTACAGCTCCTAGCAAGCCCCTGGCTGGCTGCAGAAGGACTGCACATCACCACACAAACAGTCTGCTGTGGTCATCAGGATAGGGTTAGCCCACCCGTACCCATGATGCACTGCACATGCAAATCAGCCGTCTACAGATGAACACAAGATGGGGTATGCACCCCCACAGATCCTCGGCCTGGTAGGGGGAACTGACTATGTGTGTTACTGGCACAGAGTAGCTACACACCGTCACATTGTGCGGGTACTGTGCTCACCCTGAGGGTGTGGAGGGGCGCCCAGCACCAGGTCCACAGCACCTTCCATGGCAGAAATAGGCCATGCTGTAGATCCCCAGCAGTGCTAGTGTGTGAGATAGGTAGTTCTTGCAGACAGACTTTGGATACATCTACATTTCTCAGTCAGGTTTAACCCTTATGAACCCATAGGCAGATTATGTACCACCACCCAACCCACCCTCTGGGGCTGAGGGTGGGAAACAGGGTCTCCCACTGACAGATCCACATTTTACATCCCTGCAATGGCAGCAGTAGAGGGGACCACCAACCGCAGTCCTGCTGGGGAACAGACACCCTACAGGGCAGTCAATGCAGCTCTGTACACATCTATAAAGCAATAGCAGACAGACATTAGGCCCAGAAATACTCAGCTGCACCACACCACTATCTGATATTCTCCTGCAGCAAGCCTGCAGTCACTGCACCCTGCAAGGTGTTCCAGCAAGACACATACTAGCTGCAGACGGTCTGCTAGCTAGTCCATAGGGCATGTTCATGGAGGAGATGCATGCACCCACAACTGGGATGTCAGTATACACACCAAGCAGATAAGTCAGTGATTGGGCCCCAAAAGAGAACCCAGAAATATCACATGAAAAAAATATTATAGGGCACTGTGGGGGAACCTAGTCATGCCGCGGTCACTGCTCAGTCAGTGTGAGAGTGAACTCCCAGCAGGACATGCTGTCGCCACCCTGTCTGTGCAGGTGGTGGCCGGGCACTACAATGTCCCAGCCATTGCCCTATGCCCTGTGCAGATGCATCCTGGCCAGGCCACCCTGTCCGGGCTATACCCATGGTACCTTGCTCCTCATTATGCACATTGGCAGGCCAATACTTGCAACAATGCTGGCAGTGTGGGCTGTGGAGGGTGTTTGTAGCCACTACACACTGGATAGACAGACACACACTCCCACACCTATGCCAGCATTGTACAACTATAGAGGTGTTTGGCAGCCCTGGCCTCCGCTCCAGTCCAGGGCACAGTGCAGGCATGGCTATGGTACGCAATACTGTTGGGGTCACCCCCCAGGGTGGTAAACACTGTCAGACACAAGACCTGTAGCACACTCCACAGACATCAGAATGGTTGCCATGATGCAGCTCAATCAGACAATTGTACTTAACATCGGAATTGCTATCTGCCAGTATTCATAGCAACATTTTGATAGCTGTGTACCGTATTCCCATGTTTAGGATGGCATTGCTAAGGTATGCAAGTGCTAGTATTGGGAGATGCACGCAGGGCCCAATGTCCTGCCTCTCCAGGAGGCATTGGATAATGGAGCTCGTGGGTGCGGGTTGTGTCTGCCCTTGTTTTCTAATGCTTTACTGCAGAGGTTCCCAACTCCAGTCCTGGTGTGCCAAACACTGTTCGGGTTTTCATGCTGTCCCTCATGAATATGCATGAGATACATCTGCATACCATGGGGGCGGCACATAGAAATGCAGCACAGGCATCTTTATTAGAGGCAGCATGGAACCTGAATGGTGTTTGGCCCCCAGGACTGTATTTGGGAGACTCTGCTCTAGGGTATGCGCATGTTTATGGTGTCTGTGTTCTGTAGGATAAAATGTAGGTGTCTTGGGCATGTCAAAGGTAACTAACTAAATCTATATTGTCTTACTGTATACCCAATTTCATGTGAACCCCCCATATAGATGAAAACTTGTTAGGATTTCCACTGCAAAAGAAAATTGAAAATGGAGCTCATTAATGCGATAGTTCTGCTTTTTCTTCTATACCGATCAACTTGTAACTGCTTGTATTTAACAAAAGTACAAAACCATAGTCCATACATATGGCAACCATTGTATTTATATACTACATTCTCACTCCCAACTCATGTTCTGGTTAACTCACATTACCCCAACAACCCTTACAACACAAAATTACACAATGTAACTACCACCACAAAACACCCAAACTCTACACATATTTACCACAACTCAAATCCAAGACAACCAAAACCCTCACAAGCAACACCACAACAACACAATAACCCCCAACCCCAACCCGTCGTACTAAATCAAATCCCCTGTACCTATGTTCTGATAAACGCCAGATCCATAAGAAACAAGACCCACATCATCCATAATGTCATCACAGATGAAAATCCTGACATCTTTTCCGTGACCGAAACCTGGCTCTCTGAAAAAGACCCAGTCTTTATCAACCAAATAATCAAGCCTGGCTATAAGATATATAACTGCCCTTGTACCAAAAAAAAGGGTGGCGGTGTCCTAATCATGGCTAAAGACTACCTACACCTAAAAAACACAGTACAAAAATCCATTGATGGACTCGATATTCTAAAGCTTGAGAGTAAAACATTTAGCATCTGTCTCATATACAGATCTCCCACTTCACACAATGAAACCCTTTCCAATACAATAGAGATAATATCAGCGACCACAACCAAAAAATACCAAATAATCATGGGAGACCTAAACCTAGCCTCTATACCATCGTTTCAGGCTAACACCTTTCTGGAAGCCATGGAACAACTAGGCTATAAACAAATAATACACGATGCCACACATGACAAGGGAAACATCCTTGATCTAGTTTTCATACCCAATGAACAGCATAAACAACTAGACAACATAGCAGATTTAAGAATCACACAAGTCCCTTGGTCGGACCACCGTCTGATAAAATTCACTTCCTACTTGCCAATAAAACCGTCACACCACCAAAGTAATAACACAACACAAGCACGAAGGAAATTCCAAAAGTACAACAAAGAGCAACTAATAGGATCCATCAAAATGCACATGAACACCGAACAGACTGAACTAGAAACTCTTATAACCCATTGGAACAAAGCGATAGAACCAGTAGCTGAAAGAAAGACTGAAACACCAAATATAACCAAAAAGATGACAAAATCCAAATCGGAACCTTAAACAGGATGAAGAAAGACCTCAGGAAACTAGAAAAGAAATGGAGAAAAGCGAGAACACAAGAACTCAAAACGGAATACCTTTCAACCCTTGCAAAGTACAAAATCAAAGTCAACAAGGCGAAGAAATCTTATCATACCAACATTCTGAACAAAGCTCTCAACAGGCCTAGAGAGTTATTTGATCTAGTTAAAACCCTTACTAAAGCAACCCATGAGGATACCACAAATACGTCGATCAAAGCCCAAACCCTAGCGAGCCATTATGCCAACAAATTGATCCCGACAATTCAAATGCTTTACACCCCAAATCAAAACCTGCCTGGCCCCATTCAACAATCAACAATAACAAGCAAGAATAGAATGGAATGGAATGCTTTCCAGAAACTTAAAGATGAACAAACAATAAGCATAATCACAGCACTAAACACTACCACTTCTCCACTTCTCCACTTGACTCCTGCCCAGCAGCCTGGATCAAAGCAACCAAACAAGAACTTGCTCATTACATCACCCACATTGTCAACCAATCACTTCAACAGGGTATAATGCCATCACAGCTTAAAAAATCCATAATAAGACCAATTCTAAAAAACAGCTCACTCAACAAGGAAGACCCAACATCATACCGCCCGATCTCTAGTATAGCATTGCTAGCGAAGATTATCGAAAAAGCAGTCCAACTACAGTTGCAAGATCATTTAGACACATGGAAAGCCCTGGAAGACCATCAATATGGTTTCCGACAGCATCATGGTGTAGAAACCTTGCTCTTGGTACTATTAGACACTCTGCTCAAAGGTCTAGAGGACAGAAAGAAGATGTTCGTCCTGATTTTTATAGACATAATGGCAGCTTTTGATACTGTCCACCACAAAACACTCATAGAACGACTGGCTTCAATCGGGATTACAGGAACCCCTCTACGCTGGTTTAGCTCTTACATAACCAACAGAATGCAGCAGGTTCATTACAATAACGAAAAAGCGCAACCTTTCCCACAAACCCAAGGAATACCACAAGGATCTGCACTATCCGCCCTACTCTTTAACTTATACCTAAAACCTGTCTGTACTATCTTCCAGGAGCACAAAATCAACTACCACATCTATCCAGATGACGTGATGCTCTGTACTCAAGTAGATGTAAATAACCCAAAGTACAACCACCTTGAAGAATGCCTACATGATCTGAAAAACTGGCTACAACATAATAACATGTCAATAAACCACAAAAAAACAGAAATAATGTGTATATCCAAAACACCAGATTTCACAACTCCCAAAACAATCACATTAAATAACCACACGTACAACATAAAGAGCGAAATAAAATACCTTGGGGTGACTCTTAACAATAACTCAAAGATGGAAAAACACTTGCGGTTAACAAACCGGGCCATCTTTCATAAATTAAGGGTCATCCAACCGCTGCGCAACCTCATTGACGACGCAGATTTCAGAACTGTAGTGCAAGCGCTCATCACACCACACCTGGACTACTGTAACGCCATCCTACAGGGTCTCCCGAAGAACACATTAAACATTCTGCAAATAGCACAAAATGTCACAGCCAGGATTATTAAGAAGATGAACCTTTCGGAGCACATAACACCGACTTTAATGGAATTGCACTGGCTCCCCATAACGGCCCACGCAAAATACAAAATACTGATAACCACTTTCAAGATCATTCATAACGTTGCGCCTAATTACCTCTCTAACCTCATCAGCAGACAACCTAGCAACAGATCCAGAAGAACCAACAATTTAGATTCACTCACCGTCCCAACCAACATAAGAAATATGAAAGCCTGCACAAGCAGCAGTGCATTCACCTTCTCTGCCCACATGCGATCAAACAGTGACCTAACCGACTTTAGGAAAAAATTAAAAACACACCTCTTCCAAGAGTACTACAACCCGGTATAACCCATGCCCACCAGCTATCATACTCCATAATCCCATACATTTACATCATTTCAGCACTATTGTATATAGATATATTTGCTCTCCCAAATCGAAATGTATATTTCTTGATTTCTGACCTAATGTATATAATTCTATGTGTCATAATTATGTAACCACTATTTTTAGCTTGAATAACTTGTAACCATTTGTGTGAAGTCACCGCAGCTGATCACTGGAAGCTGCGGTATACAAATGTTTCCCAAATAAATAAATAAATAAATACATGTTTACGTCATCTGCAATAAAGGTTCTGTCTGTATTAGCACGTTTTAGTAATGGGTAAACTATAGGAACTGGGTCGGCAGGAACCACAGCTGGGGCTTGAACCTGTGCCCTTCTGCTTCTGAACACACTGGCTGTGTGCACTGCACCACTGTGTTGCCACAGAGACAGTGCATTCCCTGCTGATGCCATGACTGTTCGTCAGACAGGGCCTGTCTGTTGCAGTGCATGGCACCCACCTACACAGGGCTAGGACACGGTCTGCTCTGGGCAGCTGCCACTGCCCCCTCCACCACCAGTATACCTCTGCCACCATGCTGACATGCCCTTCTGCTGGTGGTGCTGGTGGAGTGCAGTCTCAGGCCATCCAGTGTGTGGGTAGGCGGCTGCCTATGGTGCGGGTTCTGGGGTAGGGGTGCCTGCATAGCTGTCCACGCTTCCCCCCAGCACCGCCTGCCAATGTCCCGTGCCATTGGGTGGACCTGCTGGGTACTATCCCCTGTGACGCCGTGGGAAGCACACTTGTGCCCATGTTGGGCCCTCAGCAGTTGCTGTTTGGCTGCTCTACTGTTTCAGCATTCCTATGGGCCAGCTAGGCATCACCCTAGTCCGCACTGTGGGCCATCTGCACCGCCGCATGTGCCGCCTGAGGCCCTCTGTGTCCCCTTTACCAGCATCTGTCCAGTTTCCCATTCTGACATACCCGCCCTACTGTTGCAGGACATGTGCACGCCATAGGACACCTGGCCAATGGGGTCGGAAACCCTGCGCAGCGCAATTTCACTGTGGGCTCATTCACCTTGTATGGGGACGGAGCATAGACCCTTCCAAAATTCATATCATTTTTTTGGAGCTTTCTTGGGAGTGTTTTTTGATGTTTCCCATTACTATCACTATTGCCCAGCTTGGTTATGTTTTTTTTACATTTACTTCTGTTCATTTTCAATGTTTATTTGCCCTATTGTTCTGTGCTCATGTATCACACTTATCACTTTTTTGTGGGTTTCCCTGGTTTTGCTGTACATTGCTAACGGAAATGGTTTCTTTTCCCTTTAAATCAGCTCTAACGCCAGGGTTTCACTGGCGTTAGTTTTGAGCCTCGGATTTCACAGCGTTGGTGTGCAGGGAGCCTCTCCCCTCCCACTCTCCACCCATTGACCCCTTCTCTCCGCCCCTGGGGAGCCTTCCTCCGCCCTTCAGGAGCCTTTGCCCACCTTCAGCGCTCATTTGCGCCACAGCACGCGTTATCGCGCGATATGGTACCTGTGCGCCTTAAAAAGCACCATCATCATGCGATAAGGTACCTTATCGCGTGATAACGTCGCAGAGCACATGTTAGGACGGTTTAGTAAACATACCCCATAGTAACATAGTATATGGCGGCAGATAAAGACTAGTATGGTCCATCTACTCTGCCCAAGAAGGTGGTTAGAGTAGGTGTACCTGCTCTCGGTGCAGGTCACACCCCTCTATGTCTTTGCTTAGGGTTATACCTGCTGCTCTGTGCAGGTCACTCCTCTCTATTTGTTGAAGTATAAAAAATAATTAAGTTTATTTTGATTTTATCCTTTTACTATAAAGGAATCTACTGTGTCTGTCCCATGCCATTTGGAATTCCATATAGATCTTTACATTTATGCCCATATGTTTTACGATGAAGACCATTTTATTAGCCACTCTTTGCACCAACTCCATCCTGTTTATGTCCTTTTGAAGGTGTGGCCTCCAAAACTTTACTCTTTACTACATATGAGGTCTCAACAGAGACTTATACAGAAGCTTTATCACCTCTTTTTATCTGCTGCCCATTCCTCTGCCTTCTGACCTTTGCTTTACTATCTCTTTGGCCATCTTAACGTCATCAGAAATTATCATTCCCAGATTCCACCCTTCTTTCATGTACAGTAGTACTTCACCCTCTGTACTGTAATACTACTCCCTTGGGATTCCTCATTTTGTAGCATTTAATCTTAGTTGCCAAATTCTGGACCATTCCTCAAACTTTGTTAGATCCTTCTTCATGTTATTTGCATCTTCCAGGGTATTTACCCTGTTGCAGATCTTGGCATCATCTACAAAGAAGCAAACCTTTCCTGACAACCCACAGAAAATCTGAAAAAAATGGGCCAAAGACTGTATCCTCAAACTGAATTCCATTTCCCACTATGCTTTTTTGCTTCCTACTAAAGTTTCTGATCCAGCTCCTTACTTTAGGGCCTATACCAAGGGTGCTCAGTATATGAGTCAACAATCTGAACCTTGTTAAAAGCCTTGCTGAAATGTTTTGATCACCACAATTACAGTTCTGCCCCAGTCCAATTCTCTGGTCACCCAATCAAAGAAATTGATCATATTGATCTGACAAGATTTACTTCTAGTAAAACCATGATGCCTTGGCTCCTGAGATCCACTGTGATCCACTGTATCCCAGAAACCAAACTACCCTCTGTTTTACTAGCATTTCCATTAATTCACCTACTATTGAAGTCAGACTAAATAGCTTATGGTTCTCAGCCTCCTCCTTACTTTCTCTTTTGCGGAGAAGAACTACTTCCATCTGTCTCCAGTCCTCTGGTACTACGCTTCACCGAAAGTTCTTTTAGAATCCTTGGATGTATTACATCCAACTCCACTGCTCTGTCTGCTTTTACTTTAGTTGGCTCCTCATGAACACAAGTCTGCTGAAAATTATTCTGTGGTTCTAATGCTAGACCTTCATCTGTGAGCACAGGAGATAAATATTTGTTAAGCAATTTTGCTTCATTCCTATCACCTTCTGAATATTCCTGCCCTTCGCATTTGAGACTTGAAAAGCCATTTTTGTACTTCATCCTATCACTAAGATATCTAAAAAATTCTTGTTCCATGTTTTACTGTATTGACTATGTTTTCTTCCATCTGCATCTTTGCTTTCCTGACCACTAAACCAGTTTCCCTTTTCTCCTCCAGATATTGTTGCTTGTCTTCCTCTTTCTGTGATCTCTTGTAGTTTATGAAGGCCACCCTTTTTTCCCTCACCTTTTCAGCTACTTCTTTTGAAAACCATAATTGCTTCTTTTTCCTCTTACTTTTTTAACTTTCCTAACTACAGATTTGGTGCTCTTAAAATATCTCCTTTCGGTTTTGCCCACTGCTTTTCTACTTCTCTCAGATGTTCACATCAAGTGACTCCTTAAGGTACTCTGCTCTGTTGATATGGTTAGTATTCTTGATGATGAGGACCATTACTTTTGCATGAACCATCTCCACCCATATCCTAAAGCTGAACCACAGCATCTAGTGATCACTGGATACCAGATGATCACATATTGCATTATCAGAAACACTCCCCATTCATAAACACCAGATCCATATCACCCCCTCCAAAATGTTTTCTGTTGCCAGTTGCCAGAACAGTTGTCCCTGTAAAGAATCCAGGATCATTCTATTTCTAGATAACACTGCAACAGGGATGTCCAAATCAACATCTGGCAAATTGAAATCACCTATCAATAGCACTTCCCCTTTCACAGCAACATTATGAATGCCCTTAATTTAATCTGGGGCATAAATGAGGAAATGTTTTCCTAAAATCTTTTGTTCTTGGAGAAACATCTGGAAATGCATATATTTGAGGCACATGAAAAGTTGCCAAATGTTCTTTAAAAATAAGGACACATTAGTCTCTCTATCTGAGAGACTTCTATGACAACCACTGTATCTCGTTAGGTTGACTCTTAATTGGAAGTCTCAAGAATTTCAATTAAATTCCCCATGTCCACCTGAAAAGAAGGACAAGAAGAAACTTTCTTATTATATCCAAGTATATAGTATGCCCTCTAAATACCAGGTAGTTTATGTGGATCCAATTGCAAATTACTGTTTTATCATTTCACAAGCTGAAATCATGAAACAGTAAGAAAATTCAAAAATCATAAATTATTTGCCCTCTGATAATTTTCCAACCTCTAATAACAATTTCCCTTCACTATGGCACTTTTAGATACTTCCAAAGTCCAAATCCTTTTGGAAAGGTCCTCAGCCACCCTTGCTTATTGACCTAATCCCTTCTCAAAAGCAGAGTTTAAATATTGTCTCTCCAGAGAATTTACACAGCTGCATCAAAAAATTGGTTAATGTAGACTCCATTTAGGCCATTATCTGCCAAATTTCTAAATTTGTGACCTCTCTGTGTGGGTCCAGTAGAACTGAGTTCCTGATTTAGAACCCTCATTTTGGGTAACATCTACAATTATTTTTTAATTAAGACCCATTGGATTAACAGTCCCAAGAGTTTAAATTTGTATTCATCTTGTAGACATCTAATAGAATAGTGGTTAGACTGCTGATTTAAGAGCTGAGTGACCATGGTTCAAATCCCAGTGTGGACCTTTGTGATCAATTCTAGTCACTTAACTCTCCATCTGCTCTACACTCTCTGGATGCTTTAAGGTGAAAACGAGCACTTTCCTGATGTCTCTTTGTGCCTGGAGCAGGAATAAACATTGATGTGCCTACAAGCATCTTATGTTTCTTAGATTGAACAGTGATGTGTAAGGTCATTGCCACTCCACAGACACACCTCTACCACACCTTCGTCCCTGCACCAGAGACATCTGCAAAGGTCATTTGTAGAATGGTTATGGAGATGTCTGCAATTTTGACATCCACGTGCATGTCTTCAGACGTCTAAATCACAACAAAACCTTTTAAAATGACCTTCATAGCAAAAGCTGAACATGGAAGGAGGAGCTAATAAAAGACTTCCAAACCATAAATGGAGTCATTAAGACACATTCTTAAAAGTCACAAGGAGATTGGTTAAAATGCGGGAACATGCATTTGTAGTTAAAAAGCTAACCATGGCTAGAGAATCTGATAGGGGAGGGCACAAGCCATAAAATAATCCATTAAAACACCTTCTTGAAGTTCCTATGGAGAATGGTTAAAATGTGGAAACATGCATAAGGGTGGTATTAAAAAAGTAACTAAAACAATGTAAGGACAATGTAAAACAAAAACACAATATTGAATATTTGTACATCTCAAAAGAAAAGAGATTGTACATACCAAAAACAGCCACCTCAACCAGCGTTAAGCCTTTCTTTGCTGTTCAAGTTAATAAGAACGTGTAACAAAAAGTGAATTTCTACAAAATATGAGAAACCATGGCAAAGATATACAACAAAACAAAAACTTTGAAATGGTTTCTAAACAAATGTAGTCAATCTAGCATTTTATACAAAAGTAGAAGTAAGGTGTCTAGACAGGTAGAAAAGGCGACAGCAAAAGCCAGAAGGATGCTTGGGTGCATATTTATTTAGCTGTATTTATATCCTGCTTTTCACCAGGTCAAAGTGGTCAATTGGGGGATATGAGACACATATGCTAATACTTACAGGGAACATGGGCAATGGAAGGTTAAGTGGCTTGCCCAAGACCACAAGGAGTGCCTATAGGACTAGAAATCCCAGTCCTTCTGGCCTGAGATTGCTGTCCCCAGGTGGGACTTGAACCCCTGGCACCTCTGACCTGAAGTACTTTGTCCTAACCACTAGATCACTCCTCCCCATAGGAGAGGAATGGCCAGCAGAAAAAAGGAGGTGATAGTGTCTCTATTTCAGTCTCTGGTGTGACTTATTTGGAGTATTGTGTGCAATTCTGGAAACCACCCCTTTAAAAGGACATAAACAGGATGGAGTTGGTACTAAAATGGTTAATGGTCTTTGTTATAAAACATATGAGGACAGACGTAAAGATCTCAATATAGAAACATAGAAACATGATGACAGAAAAAGACCACATGGCCTATCTAGTCTGTCCTTCCATATCAACAACTACAACAGTCCACTTTTTACCTTTAGAGATCCTCTGTGTTGGTCCCATGCTTTTCTGAATTCAGTTACTGTCCTCATCTCTACCACCTCCACTGGGAGACTATTCCATGGATCCACTACTCTTTCCGTAAAGAAATATTTCCGCATATCACTCCTGAATTTATTTATTTATTTATTTATTTATTAACAATTCTTATATACCGCACTATTAGACATCAGCGCGGTTTACATTAAACAGAAAACATCCAACAGTTTACATCTGTCTGGTCATTACATTTAACAGGAGGTATAACTTGGCGAAATAGGGGAAACTAAATACAATGGTAGTTTATCTATTAAGGGATATCATGGTTAACTATATACAGAGTGTTACCAACAGTGTATGGAACTGTTTGTTATCTACAGAGTAAAGTTGGCTTGTTGCGAGTGTCTATCCCTTTGGCCACTCCTGCTATTCACCTGATGGTTGTGATCGGAGCTGTCATTGAGATATTTGAGGAAAAGGAAGTGTTTTAGCTCCTTTCTGAACTGATTCAAATTGGTCATTGCTCTGATTTGTGCTGGTAAGGTGTTCCATAGGTTTGGGGCACAGAGTCGGAAGGCTCTGTTAGATGTTGATCTGTTGCATCTTGTGGTTTCTATTGGGATGACCAGCGTGTTCAAATCTGCTGTTCTTCGCGGCCTGTTTGGTGCAAGTGGTTGTATGAGGTTGGAGAGGGAAGAAGAGGTGAGTCCCATAGCCGCTTTGAACGTTAGCAGCAAGGTCTTGAAACTAATCCTTGCTTGGATGGGGAGCCAGTGTAGCTGTTTTAGAAGGGGTGTCATGTGGTCTCTCCTGGATGCCCCAAGGAGTACTCTCGCTGCACTGTTCATGGCTAGCTGCAGGGGGTTCAGGGTGGACTGAGGGAGTCCTTGTAGTATGGAATTTGAGAAGTCGAAGTGGGGAAGTATAAGAGCTTGATAAATGGTCCGGAAGTCTTCCGGTTCAAGTAGTGTGCGTAGGTGTCTGAGGGATCTGATTTTAAAGTAGATTGCCTTGACTGTATTGGCTATGTGGTTCTTCATGTCAAGGTGTTGGTCTAGTGTTACTCCAAGGTAACGTATTGCATGTTTCACTTGGAGTTGGGCATCCTTTACGTTAATACAACTAGGAGGGGTGAAGTTGGTGTTCCTCGAGACGAAAAGGACTTCCGTCTTTTTGTGTTGTATTCTCAGATTTTGTGATAGCAGCCACTCTGATATGGTATCAAAGCAGTTAGTCAGCGGAGTGAGGTCTAGGCAATCGAGTGATATTGGCATATATAATAGAACATCATCTGCATATATCATGTAACTGACATTAAAGGATCTGATGATGTCGCAGATGGGTTGAATGTATATATTAAACATCAGTGCAGATAAGGAGGATCCTTGCGGTACACCTTGGGTTTGTTGGAATGGTTCAGATGTATCTCCGTCGACTCGGACATGTTGCCATCTATCGGACAGGTAAGATTTGCACCATTCAAGTGCTGTTCCACAGATGCCTTTTTCTCTTAGCCGGTAGATAAGAATTTCGTGGTATACTGAGTCAAAAGCCGCTGCTATGTCTAGAAAGACAAGCGCGAAACCCTGGCTTATGTTATCCACATCTGAGATTATGTTGTTGAAGAGGGTTGTGAGCAGTGTTTCTACCCCATGTGACTCTCTGAATCCATGTTGGGCTGGATCCAGTGGGGCAGAGGTGTCTATGTGATCCTGTAATTGCCTGTGCACTATTTTCTCGATGATTTTTGCTAGCATAGGTATGCTAGATATGGGCCTGTAAGATTCTACCTGTTGCGGATCAAGTTTGGTATTCTTTAACAGCGGTCTAACGGAGGTCTGCTTGAGAGTGGATGGGAAATAGCCAGTAGAGAGGGAATGGTCTACGATTCTTGCTATAATTGGGGATATATCACATCGCAGGTCCTTTATCCAATGTGCAGGGCAGGGATCTGTGTACGCAGTAGTTGTGTTTAGAGCTAGGATGGTATCCTCAATAGTTTTCTTCGAGGGAGTGGAGAAAGATGTTAGCGATGCTGGGTGGTCTTGTTCATCAGGAGAGTCCGGTATTAATATTTTGTTAGTCTTGAATCTATCTCCCTTCACCCTCATCCCATGTCCCCTCATAGCAGAACTTGCTTTCAATATGTATATGATAGAGGAAAGGCAGGATAGAGGAGATATGATAGAGATGTTTAAATATCTCCATGACATAAATGCACAAGAGGAGAGTCTCTTTCAATTGAAAACAAGCTCTGCTATGAGGGGACATAGGATGAGGGTGAAAGAGGATAGACTCAAAAGTAAGTAATATGCAGAAATATTTCTTTACAGAAAGAGTGGTAGATGCATGGAATAGTCTCCCAGTAGAGGTAGTAGACATGATGACAGTTTTTGAATTAAAAAAAGCATGGGACAAACACGGAGGCCCTCTAAAGGAAAAAAGGAGACCCTTGTAGTGGGTGATATGGAAGGGCAGACTAGATAGGCTATGTGGTCTTTTTCTGCTGTCATGTTTCTATGTTTCTAAGCACTCTCAAAGAGCAGTGAATGAGAGAGAAAAAAAATTATGATAAAATTGTGATTGCCATAACTGGCCACATTAAGCTGATTGCATGCTCTAATCCTGACCAGGCATCAAGTAGCAAAATCAAACCTCGGCTCTTTGATTTCAGTTCTCTACATTCAATTAAGGAATGAAATGAAAACACATACACAGAATTATATCAGTAACAGGCCTTAAGGGAGAGACTCACAAGCCTGAAACCTCAGCAGCTTCCTGTGATCTCTCCCAAGCTAGGCCACAGTTCCTTCTTTAATCAGGGAAAAAACTGCCACATTTTACAATTTCATCTTTTCACTGTACGTCAACCTTCTGCTTTGCAGATCAAGCTAAACACCACATGTTACAGGTCATAACTAGGCACAGACATTGCTCTTGCTTAATTAGGACAAGCAAAAACATTCTGTCTCCATAAGAAATCTCTCTCACAACAATTTTATCTGCAAATTACATCCTTGGCTTCTCTCCTACATCTCTCTCCAGACTGCTAGACTGTTAGCAAAATTCCAAGCCATATTATTAACTCAGAGGGCCCTAGTACCCCACATCGAGTCCCTTTCAAAATAACAAACACCCAGGGACAAACAAATATTAACAAAGCATGTGTAAAAGAAGCATAAAAAAGCACAAAGCAGTAGCCAATTGTACCATACCTATTAGACCTACCGATCTGCAACTGAGCGAAAATGCATGCATGTGGGAAACAGTTATGTAGAGCCACGTGGGAAAAACCATGCCCTCTGGTGATGGCAGGTTATTATCAGGCTTAAGAAAAGCAAAACAATTCAATCATAAAAGACATACTAAACCACTAGAGTGCTTGTTTTGCCCTTAAAACAACCAGAGAGTGTAGAGAGTTCATTGACCACTGTAAGATCACAAAGATCCACACTGCGATTTGAACCCTGGACACCCTGCTCCCAACTCACTACTTCAACTATCATGTTATTAGGGGCCTGATATTTGAAGAGTAATTACATGGTTTACAGCCTAGTAAACCATGTAAATGCCTTATAGGGGGATATTCAAAGGCATATACATAGGTAGTGCCGTTGAATATCCCCATCTATGTCCCCTATACGCCCCAATGCTATCCGGCTAGCATCGGAGTGTGTCGGGGACGTTCCGGGGTGGAGTGTAGGTGGGAAGGAGAGATAACCAGGCAGCAGTGAAATTGCTTGCTGCCCGGTTAGGGCTCAGTGCCACAATGATAAGGAAGGAAAACCCTCACCTATTTTTATGGCTCAGGCGCTAACCAGCAGCATGCAATATCGCTGCTGCCTGGTTAGCTTCAGTGGCTTCCAGGTTGTGCGGCGATACCCAGATATTCAATGCCAGGACCACATGTGACCCCTGCAGTGAATACCTGAGCTTAAGGGTCAGCGGCCAGGGCTATGTGTAGGCACAGCGCATAGCCTGCCCAGAAGAATATTGTCCCTAGATGGCTATGTTGTGAGATGCTATTCTGGGAATGTCTATGTAGATGTCTTTATAGATGTCCATATCTGGCACATTCGCCTTTCTGAAATTGTGCCTGAACTTGCACCTGCCTGTTTTTTTTTCAGATGTTCTGGCCTTGACATTCCAGGTTGCACTTGAAAGTCTCATTGTAAAATGTGCCTTAAAGGGTCTAAAAAAAATATCTAAAAATATAGACAGGGGCTCTAGAAGGGAGCCAGTACCTAAGACATTAGGTCTTCCAGGTGGCGCGATCATATATTTGTGAATTTTGGATAGGATATATATGGTAGGTGTCACTGGAAATTTAACTGTAAGAAATCTCATTCCTGATTAATTAGATATCCTGCCTCAAAAGCAACTCGTATAAGCGAGTCAACTTCTTGTTTCAGTGGAGGGGTGGGATCGTCATCGAGCATACAGTAAAAGTTAGTGTCATTTAACTGTTGACGGATTTCATTAACATGGTAGTCCTTGTCCAAGATGATGATTCCACTCCTCTTGTCTTCCAGTTTAATCGCTATATTTGACTTATGTATCAGATTCTTCATGGCGTATCTCTCATGATTTGACAAGTTGTCAAAATATGTATTGCCTTTATGTTCTATAATCTTGTTGTCCCTCATGAGACATTTATTAAAGGTCTGAATAACAGGATCTGGGGGACCAGACTTGTGAGGTTGAGAGGGACTCATATTAGAAAAAAAGTTTATTATCTGCAGTTTACAACTAAACTTAAACAAATCAATATGAGTTTGGAAGGCATTGTATCATGTCGTGGGCATGAAAGAGAACCCCTTCTTTAAAAGACCCAATTTGGAATCAGAAAAACAGGCTTTGGAAAGGTTAAGTACGGTTAAATCTTCATCACCGAGAGAAGCTAATAATATACTGTAGATTCCCCCTGCCTCTCCCCCTTCCTCTAAATTCTAATCTGCTATGGGGGTGTCCTTTTCCATGAGGGTCTGTCCTTCTCCATTTCCTTCTCCAAGATGTTCTTGAATAAAAAACGTTTTGAGGTGCTGGTGGAGTGGGGTGAAGCTAAGGGATGTGAACAAGTCCTCATATTCACTTCGTATACGTTTTTTGCTTCCCTCATATGTTCCCCTTTCTTCTACGGGGTCTGTCTTTTTATTCTGAAAAGTGACTTGTCTCTGAATCTTAGAAGAGGATCTAGGTTTCATCCACTGCTACACATTACCATTCTTGTAATTTAATTCATCACATTTAAACTTGTCTAACTTAGGGGTATGTTTACTAAGGTATCTGAAACCTCATGTAAAGGGCTATTTCTGAGAGAAGAGAGTCTATTTCAAAGTATGCAATATGCTCCACGCACAGGGGATCCCAAATAAGTGATGGTAGTGCTCCAGTAGCAGCAACAGCATAGTACCTCATTAAGAAAGGGCACTATGTTGTTGGTGCCAATTTGGCAAATGAGGTGTCACGTGGGTGATTCAGTGGAGCTGGCTGGTCCACAAGGCTGACAAGGCCACTGCCTAGGGTGCACATCTGTGATGTCTGTCAGGACTCCACAGTGACAGTGGCAGCACACATACATGCTGCCGCTGTCAAAATAAAGATGTGCCACTCCCATTGCCACCATGCTGCAATGTCAAAAGTATGTGAGGGTGGTGGCGGCAGTCACAGCAGCTGTGGCATGCTACAAACAAAAGCATTGTCCCAGCCCTGTATGTCCAGTGTAACGCTGCATTTGCCACTGTCAGTGGTATGTCGAGCATGTCAGCAGTAGGTACAGTAGAGTGCATGGTGATCCCTCCCCACTGAGGTACAAAGTAGCAGCACACACCCCCACATCCCCCGGTGGAGGGGGGCAGGAACAGCAAGGTGTGCCTACTATCTGCAAGTATGCAACATCAATGAGGCCGCCTGCAGCACTGAAGCGGTGGCTGTGCCACGATGGAAGGAAGGGAGAGATCAGCAGGCATGCTGTCCACCATAAGCCTTGGACCATGGCACCCGGCAAGGTATCCAAGTGGCTGGGCTGGCCCTGGGATCAGGGTGCCCCCTACCTGCACATATTAAGTGGATATGTGCATGTGTGGGGAAAAGAGTGCCACTGAGGCAGGAATAGTATAAAAGGTCATGTCAGAGGAAAAATACCCACCCAGACCCCTCACCTGCCAAATGACAACCATAATCTGTGTGTGAACTAGTGACCTCTCCATAAGTCATCTCAGTCAGTTTACAATGCTATGAGCCACATGTGAATTCACATTAGCTATGTTGGTGTGCGAGATATGAGGTTATGCCATGACTGCCCCACAAGCACATACTAGCTATTTGAGACCTTGGCCATTCTGCTAGTTCCCCCCATAGTATGCTTTGTGTGTGTGCCTGTATCATGGGCTGCCACTTTAGATGGATAGATCTCTTATGTAAGACATGAATGTAAGTTGTACCAGCAGCATAGCAAGGCAGTGCAACATATACACCTAACAAGATGTATATACACCTCTCCCACATCCGCTGAACACACCTTGTCAGACAAGTGTGGCGCAAAGCCTGCAGAGATCTAAGCAGACAGGCATACCCCTAGGCATGCCCACATGTACCCTGATAATGACCACATCTAAACCCTTGGATTAATCAGTCCATAAGCTGATCTGTAGCTCCATGCACATGGCCAGTGTGTATAAGAGAGAAGAGTCACAAGTTCAAGACCTGTCTGTGGATCAAAAATTGAATGTCTTGGTATGTTAACTTTATCCTACATTGCAGGGACTATAGCAGCATGTGCAACCTGCAACTAATTGTCCAGCAAGAGTCCACAAACTCATCTGCCACACTGAGAAGCTGCACCACCCATGTTGGATGGCAGGGCAGGCTGATAGCACCTGCACAATGAGTGGGCATTGATAGTGCAGGAGCATAGTGGTGTGTGCTAATAGTGCCTGCAGACTGTGCAGTGTTGACAATGGTGGAGTACCCAAGGGGCAGGTAGGAACCACTTTTGGACATTGTGGTGGTGTATGTGTGTAAGTTAGTGTCAGTTGGTGTCACCAGAGATGTGTAACTCACCCCCCCCCCCCGCTATTTTATTTATTTAATTAACAAACTTTTATATACCGCAACCTTCCAGTGATCAGGTGCGGTTTACATATAACAGTCAAGGAAACAGGTTAACATTTCTGTTTTTACATTAAACATTACATGAATTATGTACATTTTAACTTTAACAATTAAACTTTGGAGAACTATGTACAATCAACTATGTACAAACAGCGAAAGTGAGTTAAACGAGGAAGGTAACAATTTATAAACATCGTAGGCAGTGTTAAAGGTCGTAGTATCATGGGACAATGTGGTATTAGGCTCAATGTGTTATGTATTATCCCTTTTCGTTTTGGTGATGGGTATTCGCCAGTGGGCCGTAGTAGGAGGTAAAGAGGTGAGTTTTTAATGTTTTGCGTAGACCTTTAAGATCGGTTAAGGCTCTGATTTCATCAGGTAGTGAGTTCCAGAGTATAGGTGCTGCATGGGAAAACGCTTTTTTATTGGTTGTTTTTTTAGTCTTTGTGAACTCTTTTGGAATCCTTATTTTATTGGCGTTGCCTCTTCTCTGAGCTGATTGAGGTGTGTCTTTAATGAGTAGTTTATTTAGTGTAGCTGGGGCAGTGTTAAAGGTGGTTATTATTAATTTATAGTTTATTCTGCATTGAATAGGGAGCCAGTGTAGTTTGACTAGATAGGGTGATATGTGCTCAAATGGGTGTACCTTCATTATGATTCTGGCTGCAGCGTTTTGGGCCAGTTGGAGCCTTTTGATGTTTTGGTTAGTTGTGCCAAGTAGAGAGAGGTTGGCAAAGTCAAAATGTGGTGTGATAATAGCTTGAATGATGCTCATGAAGTCTTGCAGGTGGACCAATGGGCGTAATTGTTTTAGTACTTTGAGTTTAAAGTATATTTTCTTCGTGGTATTTTTTATGTGGGTGTTCATACTAAGGTGTGTATCTAAGATAACCCCTAGGTATTTTATCTCGATTTTTATGTGAATGTCATGTTTCTGAAGTGTAATGTGGGTAGGGGGGGGTGTAAGATTTGTTTTTTGTAACAATCAATATGTCTGTTTTGGAATGGTTAATAAAAAGGATGTGGGCTTCTAGCCAGGTTGTTAGTTCATTGAAGCAATCTGTTAATAGTTGAAGTGGAAGCGTAGGGATTGTGAAAGGAATGTACAACATGATGTCGTCCGCATATATGTGATATTGGATTTTGAATTTTTTAAAGATGTTGCAAATTGGTTGTATATAAATATTAAAAAGGAGTGCAGAGAGGGCAGAACCTTGGGGGAGGCCTATTTCCTGTTTGTATGTGTTAGAGGTTTGGGTATTAATCCTGACAGTTTGAGTTCTGTTGGATAGGTACGATGTGAACCATTTATGTACTATTGAGTTGGCACCTATTTGTCTGAGCCTATTGAGCATTAGTGTATGGTGAACACTGTCAAATGTCCAGAAAAAGTAGTAAGAATGCATTTCTAGGGTTGTCTATTCCTCTTACTAGGGTGTCTAGGAGTACTGTTAAGAGTGAGTCTACTCCATGACCAGGGCGAAAGCCATATTGTTGGTCATCAAGGGGAGCTGATGTGTCAATGTGTTCCTGTGTTTGGGTTTGAACTACTATGTATTGTGTAAGCATGTGGTGGCCAGTGGCAATACAGCATCCCCACAGACTGTTGGTGACAGCAAGTGTAGGCAGGTGGCTAGTTTGCAGAAGGTCATCACAACCTGTGGCTGTGATGCCAGAACACATTCCCAGTCACACCATTCGTGAGACACATCCCCACAGCTATCTCCTACATACACCTCCAAACATGACATTGTTGTGTAGCTCCACAACTGCCTGCTGCTTTGACTGCAGCGGGCAGGAAGCACACATTTGGGTGCTGACACATTACAGCTGACACATTACCTGCTGGAGGGCAGAACGACTGGCATGCATTAACAAGCTGCATGCGTGCAACTGCAATAAGGCCTCTTGTAGCAATGAAATGGTGGCTGTGCCATGATGGTTGAGAGGGATGAATGGGCCTGCATGCTGTGTACCATGGCATGTGGACCCAGGCACCTGCCTGGTTTCCCCAGTGGATGGCCTGGGCCATGGATCAGGATTCCCCTCACCTGCACATGATGAGTGGATATGTGCATGTGGGAGGACAAGTATGCCACAGAGACAGGAAGACTATGCACGCAGTCAACCATGGTCTGGAATGTGTATGTGCATGTATCATGGCCTGCCCATATGCCTGGTCCAACCATATATTTAATAATTGAAGGTCAGATCAACAAGCATCATATTAACATGGTGCCATATACACACCAAAACAGATGTCCCTCTCCCACACCCAGCTAGCATATCCTGTTGGGCAAGTATGGTCCAAAGCCAGGCAACTACAAAACTAGCATAGGCATACCATGACTCATGCTGTCAGTCTGCAAGATAATGACCACATATATACTCATAATTGGATGAACTCATGTAATCTCTGTGGCTCAGAAATATGCTTATTTATTTAACGGGTCTTTTATGCTGCTTTATCATTTCAGTCAAAACAATTTACATTGTAACTTAAACGTGGCAATGTACATTAAACAGGGACATTGATAACTTGGATTTTTCTGAGGCAATAGAGGGTTAAGTAACTTGCCCAAGGAGTGCTAATGGGAATAAAACCCTGGTCTCTTGGTTTAGCAAGCCAGTGCCATAACCACTACACTACTCCTATATAAAGGGTGTTTAAAAAATAGATGGTCATGGACTCAAGACCACCTGTGACTCATGTTCAGTAGTAGTAGTAGATCATGACACTGATGTCCTGGTGGATAAATTTTATTCTATAGTTCCTGAGCTGTACCAGCATAAGCAATCCAGAAACTCTTGCGCAGCATGTGTCCACACAAAGAGAGGCATCACATAGACCTGCTGGAATGCTGAGTGCAATAATAGTCAGGCCTCCATCCCTCCCTCCCTTCCTTCCTTCCTTCCTTAAACCCATGCCCCTCTGACATGCTGCAAGTCTACAGAAAAACAAAACACTCTCAGCACACATGCTAGGCAGTATACACAGTCTGCTTGCAGTACAATCAATCAGCTCCAGGATCTAGAACATCCATTTGTTGCAGTGCCAGCACTGCGAACCAAGTGATATGTTCCCCTCCTCACATCTATGGTGACTGTTCCGAAAGATCTTTTGCTCACATTCAGGGTGCCAAGTGCATGAAACACAAAATGGCCGGTCATATTACAGAGCAGATGTGATGGCTCTGTGACATCTTCGACCTGGAGAAATGGCATTTGTCTGTTTGGATGATGAGGTGCATCATAGGAAAAATATATGTAAATGGTAAACAGAACACACAGCCCCTATTGCTGCCACAGCCATGAGTGAGAACACAGGGGCTTTGATCAACAGCTGCATGTTGTCTATGATGGTACAGCACATGTTTAGGGCCCCATGTAGAGGGCAGGATGGTCAGCAATGGTCCACCGGGGTCAGTGATGCAGTATGCACGTGGTGGATGTACCAAATTACCTCTCTTGCTGTGTACTGCACCTCATAAAGCAATGCATGCCCATAACATGTGCTACCTCTGTGCTTTTTGTAACATTGTGGCTGAGCACACCTCTGTGTGGGAGGTTCATGGGGCCCTAGAGGAATATTGGCACAATGGGCATCTGCCTCCAGGATGTGGATTGGCTCTTACACAGGAGATGTACCGGCTGCTGTGTGCCATTTATATAGATGTCAATCAAAACATAAAGCCCAGCATATCGGTATTCATACAAGGAACTGTCCAAAACAATAGTGAATACCCCTAATCCCAAACTGAAACCAATTCTTATTTTTTATCGGACATAAACCGCAAGAGAAAGAGGAAAACCCCTCTCACTCCCACGCAGTGCATGCCCATTTTATTCGATTTAATTCAAAGATTCAATTCAGTACGTTCTTCACATTTCCAAAATAAAAAAAACACACTTAACTGATCGATCACACACGACGTGCACGTTTCGAAGCTGAAGCCTCTGTCTCAAGTGCCCCCGATGAAAAGAAGTGCGTCCATCCTTTCAGCTAAACCGACAAATAACGCCAAAGTCTTGGCTGGTGACGTCAGGGATTCCTATTCAAAGAGAGGCCAATTATAGAGACACCCAAAATGAAAGAACCAATCGCCCTTAGGGGTAACCCCACACATCACGGGATCCCCTACGGCAAAAGGTATAGCATGAATACGTCAGAAATCCAACCATTCAATGTCCCGATTCAGTCCATTAGGGGAAATAGTCCGCAAGTTGTAAATCCAACGGTGTTCCAGCTTACGTAGTCGAGACTAGCAATCCCCTCCCCGAGGGTCCGCCGGCACATGATCTATCACTGTCCACTTGAATTGTGCAAATTCATGATGGAATTCTTGGCAATGTTGTACTACCGGAGCTGTCAAAATTTCCTGTCGGATACGCGAGGCTTGTTCCCCCAACCGGACCCGTATCACACGTATTGTACTCCCTACATACCATTTGGGACAAGGGCATTCCAGCAGGTAAATCACAAAACTCGAAGTACAAGTAGTCTGCCACCTTCGGTAAAAAACCCGGCCCGACAAATCAGTCCACAACGATCCAGGGATAGTAGTTGCGCAATATTTACACTCTGCACACGCCACATGATAACCGGAACGATACCCGGGTACCAGCGATCTATCCCGTAAAGTCGTCGATTTTACCAACCGATCGCGCAAATGGCGACACATTGAATACGCAACCCGCAAGGCCTTGTTAAAACTAGAACATAAAGACAGGACTGATCAGTGTTTTTTGAGTATAGAGGTGACTACCCCCGAATGACTCATATAAGGTAAAACACCTGTTACACTATCTGAAGTTTGTCCAGAGGGAACGGCTGAAGACTGAGCCGTTTCCAAATACCACTCACGGTGAGAGTACAAAGCCCTCCGATAGGCACGGGAGATGACTGAAGTCGGATAACCCTTGTTAGCGAGTCTTTGCCATAGATCCTGCGCATGCTGTCTTTATTGTGAAACAGAAGTACACAGTCGTCGGATCCTTAGAAATTGCCTCGTGTATCCGACAGGAAGTTTTGACAGCTCCGGTAGTACAACATTGCCAAGAATTCCATCATGAAGTTGCACAATTCAAGTGGACAGTGATAGATCATGTGCCGGCGGACCCTCGGGGAGGGGATCGCCAGTCTCGACTATGTAAGCTGGAACACCGTTGGATTTACAACTTGCGGACTATTTCCCCTAATGGATTGAATCGGGACATTGAATGGTTGGATTTCTGACGTATACACGCTATACCTTTTGCCGTAGGGGATCCCGTGATGTGTGGGGTTACCCCTAAGGGCGATTGGTTCTTTCATTTTGGGTGTTTCTATAATTGGCCTCTCTTTGAATAGGAATCCCTGACGTCACCAGCCAAGACTTTGGCGTTTTTTGTCGGTTTAACTGAAAGGATGGACGCACTTCTTTTCATCGGGGGCACTTGAGACAGAGGCTTCAGCTTCGAAACGTGCACGTCGTGTGTGATCGATCAGTTAAGTGTGTTTTTTTATTTTGGAAATGTGAAGAACGTACTGAATTGAATCTTTGAATTAAATCGATTAAAAGGGGCATGTACTGCGTGGGAGTGAGAGGGGTTTTCCTCTTTCTCTTGCGGTTTATGCCCGACAAAAAATAAGAATTGGTTTCAGTTTGGGATTAGGGGTATTCACTATTGTTTTGGACAGTTCCTTGTATGAATACCTATATGCTGGGCTTTATGTTTTGATTGGAATCAGTATTACCCGGGTTGAAGGCCATGGATATTTTTGCCTATACCGAAGAACAACTGGAGCGTTTATGTCAGCGTCCAAATCTATTTGATGAGCCAGAGCATCTTGATGACTCTACTGGTCCTTCTTGGACGGAATTTAAGGCTTTGCGGAAACGCTTGATCCGGGCTCAATATCATGGGGCATCTATGTCTCGGTATCTGAAGGCCCGTATTATTCCCCGTGGGCTGCGGATGACCAGAGCACCGAAAATGTTTCTTTCGGATTCTGAGTTTGTGTCCAAATGGAATCGCATTTGCAACAAATGCAGCTTTGATTTAATCGCTTTGATATTGGAGCGGACGCTTCAGGAGAAGTCACTTGATGCCCAGGTACTGGAGACCAAGGAGACTTTGCAGAAATCTGTGGATACATCGATTTTTCAATTGAAGGAGGAGGAGATTGGCCGCCAGCTGAAAGGTTTTTCAGATTATTTAAAGTCCTTTAAGATGGGAAGTTTTCCCGTGATAAATCTGATTATGATTCTGGACAGGTCTACCGTTGGATGTATGACCCTGAAGAAGGGGCCGGGGGGGGGGGGAAGAGAGGGAAAACATGTCACATTTGAATGCTCATCGGAGGATACTGAAGAGGAATCATCGGTGCCGAAACAACAGAAAAAGAACCGGCAGGTTTTTCAGGGGAATGGGACTCGAGGGCATTGCCCGTGGAGAGGGGGTGATCACTACCGGGAGGTGGATCCCCCGGTCACTCGACAGTGGGCCCGACAGTCTCACAATCCCTAGTGGTGAATTTGACTAGCCGCCCTTTGGACCCCTCCTGTGAGTGATTCCTCAATTTGGGTCTTTCCTTTATACCTACGGTGGATTATGATCCGTTTGATATGCGGGTGGCTTTGTATAAGTTTTTCCACCATCTGCATGTCATGCGGTGTTTTGAGGATAAACGGACTGAACGAACAGATCCATCAGTGGTGGCACCGACTTCTAAATGGATGCCACCGGGGGTGCCTGATCCAACTATTGTGACATTTCAGTCATTGGTGTTGCGAGATTTGGAGATGTGTGAGAAAAGGTTTAGGAGATGGCACTCTAATATTACGAGGTCGGATTTGAGAAGTCTCGATGCGCTCTCCCGTGATCCTTCTATTACGATTCGTAGTGCGGACAAGGGGGGAGCAATTGTGTTGTGGGATATGGAGACATATCTTTCAAAGTTGAGATCGCATGTGTTGGATGCACAGACTTATGTCAAATTGAGTGCCGAACCTACGGATGCAATAAAGGAGGAGATTCGTTTACTATTGATGTTGGCATTTTCGAAGGGTTGGATTACCTCACGTGAATTGCGCAAATCCAAAAGTACCTGTCATATATTTTGTACCAAAGATACATAAGTCATTAAGCGACCCTCCGGGCCGCCCTATAGTATCGTGCCGGGGATCGGTTTTGGAGCCGCTTTCAAAATTTTGTGATGTATTCCTTCGGGGGGAGGCGGCCCTGGTGCGGTCATTTCTTCGGGATTCTACACACTTTTTGAGTTGTCTTCAATCGTTGGTTTTGCCATCTACCGATTGGTATATTGTGACTTTGGATGTGGTCGCGTTGTATACTAACGTGGATCAGGATGAAGCATTACATCTACTTCAGTCTAAGTTTACGCAAGCCCCAGCGCGTCTTCCAAAGGATTTTTTGGTAGAGCTGATATCAATGGTGCTTACCCGTAACTACTTTTTGTTTGAGGGAGAATTTTTCCAGCAGGTGTTTGGGATTGCCATAGACGCCACTGTGGCCCCTTCGATCGCCACTTTATATATGGCTGATATAGAGGAGCGTCACATTTTCAACTCTGTGGAATTTGCCAATGTGGCCATTTGGAAGAGATTCCTTGACGATATATTTTTTGTCTGGACGTCGGATTTGGCTTCCTTGTATGCTTTTATTATCTGGCTGAATACCATTAAGACTCGTATTAAATACACAGCACACATAGCTTTGGATAGAGTGGAATTTTTGGATATGGTGGTATATCGGGAAGGAGCCACTTTGTTGACCACGTTGTATCGGAAACCGGTACAGAGAAATTGTCTACTTAATTATGGTAGTTTCCATCCTGAGCTCCTTCGTAAGGGTCTTCCCTTTGGACAATTTCTAAGGATCCGACGACTGTGTACTTCGGTTTCACAGTATAGACAGCATGCGCAGGATCTATGGCAAAGACTCGCTAACAAGGGTTATCCGACTTCAGTCATCTCCCGTGCCTATCAGAGGGCTTTGTACCCTCATCGTGAGTGGTATTTGGAAACGGCTCAGTCGGGTATCGTTCCGGTTATCTTGTGGCGTGTGCAGAGTGTAAATATTGCGCAACTACTATCCCTGGATCATTGTGGACTGATTTGTCGGGCCAGGCTTTTACCGAAGGTGGCAGATTACTTGTACTTCGAGTTTTGTAATTTACCTGCTGGAATGCCCTTGTCCCAAATGGTATGTAGGGAGTACAATACGTGTGATACGGGTCCGGTTGGGGGAACATGCCTCGCGTATCCGACAGGAAATTTTGACAGCTCCAGTAGTACAACATTGCCAAGAATTCCATCATAATTTGCACAATTCAAGTGGACAGTGATAGATCATGTGCCGGCGGACCCTCGGGGAGGGGATCGCCAGTCTCGACTACGTAAGCTGGAACACCGTTGGATTTACAACTTGTGGACTATTTCCCCTAATGGACTGAATCGGGACATTGAATGGTTGGATTTCTGATGTATACACGCTATACCTTTCTCCGTAGGGGATCCCATGATGTGTGGGGTTACCCCTAAGGGCGATTGGTTCTTTCATTTTGTGTGTCTCTATAATTGGCCTCTCTTTTAATAGGAATCCCTGACGTCACCAGCCAAGACTTTGGCGTTTTTTGTCGGTTTAGCTGAAAGGATGGACGCACTTCTTTTCATCGGGGGCACTTGAGACAGAGGCTTCAGCTTCGAAACGTGCACGTCGTGTGTGATCGATCAGTTAAGTGTGTTTTTTTATTTTTCAAATGTGAAGAACGTACTGAATTGAATCTTTGAATTAAATCGATTAAAAGGGGCATGCACTGCATGGGAGTTAGAGGGGTTTTCCTCTTTCTCTTGCGGTTTATGCCCGACAAACAATAAGAATTGGTTTCAGTTTGGGATTAGGGGTATTCACTATTGTTTTGGATTCATATAGATGTAGCATTGAGTGTCTGTGACAATCTGTACTGCATGTGTTGCGCAGCATGCTGGTACTAGGTCTGGTACTAGGCCCCAGTTGTCTGCATGATAATAGTCACTGCTTTAGCAAAAGGTGTTCAGCTATAGCCTAATGGTTTGAGCACTGGCTTAAAAACCAAGAAACCAAGGTTCAAATCCCACTAGTTTTCTATGTGGTTTGGGCAAGTCATCCTCCATTCCTCAGTATAAAGAAGATCCAACATATCAATGCCCTTGTTTAATGTACATGGCCAAGTTGAAGATCTGCTTTATGGAGGCTTGTTTAAGCAGTCAATAAGTTCAGAACTCTCTGAAGTGTGGATTCCTGGAAGGAACTCTAGAGACTTTCTAACCTAATTTGACACCTATAGACAATGAATCAATGGCAACAAATTTCCTTAATATGGGATGGAGTCTGTAGGTAGATGTTATGGACTGTTCAGGAGAGCTAGCTGATAAAAGTAGGGTACTTTTGGTTCCGGAAAGCTGTTCTGGCATTTGTTAAACTTGGCGACAGGTAGTTCAGGTCTTGGTTTAGGCCTGTACTCTAGATTTCCTAGAACCTCCTTGTATTTTCCTTTTTTCTTTGTGGTCTATAACGATGAGCGTTAGTTATGTTTAGGATGATGTGTATAGCCTTTTGGGGGTTGATGATTGTTTTTTTTTGTATAGTTTATTTCTTTTGATAACTATGCTCATGTTTGTATCATTCAAAGATGTTTCTTGGATGTAATATTGTTAAAATCGAATAAAATAAATTAAAAAAAAAAAAAACTTGGCGACAGCTGGAAAGCAGAAAGTTCTCCGGATCCCCCTTTCCTGAAACCAGCCACAATAAAGAGAGAGGCTCTACAGGTCAAACAACGGTAAGGATTTGAGGGTTTATTTTTATTAAATTGCTAGCTCTCTGACTGGGAGTTCTTAAAAGGGTTCTAGTATATTTTTAAAGCAAAGTTACATTCTTTTTGGTGGTTTAGTGGCAATATTTTCTTTAGCAGAGTAGGTTTTAAACTCTAGCAACCTTCTCAGCTTTTGGGAACTGATTACACCTAATCAGGAGTTAGTGGGCCTGATTAGCCTGTGAATGAACTGAGAGCATCTGAGGCCTACATAAAAGGATTCAGAACCCTGCCCTGTTGAGGCATTCCAAACAGGGGCTCTACAGGACAAACAACGGTAAGGATTTGAGGATTTATTTTTATTAAATTGCTAGCTCTCTGACTGGGAGCTCTTAAAAGAGTTCTGGTATTTTTTTAAAGCAAAGTTACATTCTTTTTGGTGGTTTAGTGGCAATATTTTCTTTAGCAGAGTAGGCTTTAAACTCTAGTAACCTTCTCAGCTTTTGGGAACTGCTGACACCTGATCAGGTGTTAGTTCCCTCCCTTCCCAACCCAACTCCCACTCACCCCTAGTGAGCAGTCTTGCTTTATAGGGCACCTCCCCATTTAACAAAGCACAGGGACTTGGAACAGCACATTTTGAATATAATTAAAGTGATTTAACTGCTTTTTCTCTGAAAGGACAGCTGTGAAACCGGCTGGTACTTTGGTAGATCTCTCTCTTTTGCTTTAACAGATACCTAAGCTCCACGAACAGAACAATGGATGGGAAAAATCGTATTGCTAAAGCTGTTGCCCCCATTACAGCTTCTGCCTCTGTCCAGACAGAGGTCCCAATGCCAGTTGCAGGCAGGGTGCCTGCATGCTGAAGCTCTGAAGCTCTGAGGAAACAAGTGGAGGAACTCAGAGAGGAGGTGGCGAGGCTGAGGAGCATTCAAGACAGTGAGAAGTACATTGATGAGATGCTTCTTGAAACATCTCTCTAGCAGAGGAGAAGATGGGTGCCAACAGAATGACGAAGGTTGGACACAAGTCACCAGGGCCTGTAGAATCACCCATCCAACTTCTCCAGCCCTTGAATTGGAGAACCATTATGCAGCCCTGGAAGTAGAGGAGGTGAAAGTATCCATGGAAAGGGAAGACTCAGAGCTCAAGTACTCCAAAGTTGCAGAATCAGTGACCACAAGAAAGCGAAAGGTAGTGGTGGTTGGTGACTCTCCTCTGAGGGGTACTGAAGCATCCATCTGCCAACTAGACTTGATGTCCAGAGAGCTATGCTGTCTGCCTGGTGCCAAAATCCAAGATGTTACAGAGAGTTTTCCGAGACTCATCAAGCCCACTGACTATTACCCAATGTTGCTAATCCCTGTTGGAACAAATGATACTGCCAGGTATCCCTCTGAGCGTATCAAAAGTGACTTCATGGCTCTGGGACAGAGGGTGAAACAGTTAGGTGCACAGGTGATGTTCTCTTCAATCCTCCCTGTTGAGGGTAAAGGCCAAGGCAGAGAGGCTCTCATCCTGGAGATGAATACATGGCTGCGTGGATGGTGTCATCGAGAGCGTTTTGGTTTCCTAGACCATGGGATGCTGTTCCAAGGGTTGCAGAGCAGAGATGGCATCTATCTGTCCAAGAAAGGTCAACGCGTCTTCAGTAGTAGACTGGCTAATGTACTGAAGAGGGCTTTAAACTAGATTCATTGGGGATGGGTTAAAAAAGCCCCCAGGTAAGTGAAAGCCCCCAGGTAAGTGATGCATTAAATACCTTTACGGAAATGGGTAACAGGGGTAACATATGGAAAGCAGTGTGTATAAATGCCCGTAGCATGGGGAATAAGATCCCTGATGTTGAAGCTTTGGTGGGAGTGGCCGACTTGGACTTAGTGGCAGTTACAGAAACATGGTTCACAGAAAACCATGACTGGGGTGTAACTATACCTGGCTATACTTTATTCAGAAAGGACAGGGTAGGAAGAAGGGGAGGAGGAGTAAAAAATACTATTAAAGCTTTGGAATTACAGAGCTTAAAAGGGAGAGAGGAGGCATTGTGGGTTAAACTACAAAGAGGAAAAGAGAAATCTATTTGCATTGGCATGATATACAGACCGTCCTCACAAGAGGAAGAGGTGGACAGAGAGTTAATTGAAGACATACGCAGCATTGCTAGGAAAGGGGAAGTGCTACTGATAGGGGATTTCAATATGCCAGATGTTGATTGGCACTTTCTTGCTGCAGTATCATCTAGAAGTAAAGAGATTCTGGATTCTCTACAGGGAGAACTATTCAAGCAATTGGTAACAGACCCCATACTGGACTTGATGCTTAAGGGCAACCAACCTTTTTGTTAAAATGGTAAATAAAGGTAAAAGGAGACCGCTATGGCTTTCGAAAGAGGTAGCTGAAAAAGTGAAGAAAAAGAGGGAGGCCTTCATGAAATACAAGAGATCACAGAGAGAGGAAGACAGGCATCTATATTTGGAAAAACTTAGAGAAGCTAGCAAAGTAGTCAGGAAAGCAAAGATTCAAAAAAAGGAGGAAATAGCCAATGCAATAAAATGGGGGGACAAGACATTTTTCAGATATGTTAGTGAGAAGAGGAAGGGCAAAAGTGGTATTGTCAGACTCAAGGGTGAAGGGGAGGAATATGTAGAAATGTAGTGATGAGAATAAAATGGAATTGCTTAACAAAGATTTCTGTTTTGTGTTCACAGATGAAGAACCAGGAGCAGGACCTCAGAAAACACCCACAAACAGGAACAGAAGCGAGGGACATCTTGAACAATTTTCAGAAGACTGTGTTCGTGAGAAATTAGCTCAACTTAGACAAAGCGATGGGACCGGAAGGGATACATCCTAGAATACTGAGGGAAATTGGGGACATTCTAGCAGCTCCACTGACTGACCTTTTCAATGCCTCGTTGGAGTCAGGAGTGGTGCCAAAGAACTAGAGAGAAGCTCATGTAGTGCCTTTACACAAAAGCGGAAGTAAGGATGTGGCTGAAAACTACAGGCCGGTTAGTTTAACTTCGGTGGTGATTAAATTATTGGAAACGCTGCTGAAAGAGAAAATAGTGAGGTTTCTGGAGTCCAGCGGATTACAGGATCCGAGGCAGCATGGATTCACCAGAGGCAGGTCTTGTCAGACAAATCTGATTGATTTCTTTGACTGGGTGACCAGGGAGTTAGACTGAGGGAGAGCCCTAGATGTGGTGTATTTAGATTTCAGTAAAGCCTTTGACACTGTTCCTCACAGGCGACTTATAAACAAACTGAGCACCCTAGGGATGGACCCTAAAGTTACTCCTTGGGTTAGAAATTGGTTGGGTGGGAGGCGACAAAGAGTACAGGTAAATGGGGTTCACTCTGAGGAGAAGGAAGTTACCAGTGGTGTGCCCCAGGGATCTGTCCTTGGTCCAATTCTTTTTAACATCTTTGTTAGTGATATAGCAGAAGGGCTGTCGGGTAAGGTTTGCCTTTTTGCGGATGATACCAAAATCTGCAATAGAATAGACACCCAGGAAGGTGTAGATAACATGAGGAGGGATCTAGCTAAGCTTGAAGAATGGTCTAGAATCTGGCAGCTGGGATTTAATGTTATAAAATGCAAGGTCATGCATTTGGGCTGCAGCAATCCAAGGGAACAATATAGTAAAGGGGGTGAAGTACTTTTGTCCACTAAAGAAGAGCGGGACCTGGTCTCAGTTCTGCCCCCCCCTTCCTCTTCAACATTTTCTTAGCCCCCCTTGCAATACTAACCCAGCAACTTGGTAGAGTGAGTGCAACTAATGCCACCTCAATTGGGACTTAGGGGTATGTTTACTAAAACCCCGCTAGGTGCGCGCCGCGTTAGTGTGCGGGATGCCATAAAAGGAGTGGGCGTGTCAGTCTGAAAAAAGCAAACTGGGATTAATCATGCGCTAATGTGCGCTGTGCACATTAGCGCATGAGAAACGCGCGCAGAAAGCATAAGCAGGCGCGCTGATGTGCAAGCACAAGAACAGAGTCACAGTACAATGGTTAAGACACTGACCAATGGTGCAGGGATCATGGGTTCAATCCTCCACTGTGCCCAATGAATAAGGCTGGGTGAGGCACTACCTGTTATGTGTAATATTGCATTCTGAGGCATATTAATTTTATTTTAATTACTGCTACTAGCAAACAAACTCTCTAAGCACTGTAACATAAGGCGCCCCATAAGGTACCCCAGAGGGCACATTTTAAAGTGCACTGTCCGCCAAGGCACCCTACAATGTTGCTTAAAGGGTGGCCTATAGGGCACCATATAGGGTGCCCAATGAGGCACGGTAAGGTTACTCTGATGGTAGCACTGCACATGTTAACTTGTGGTAAGCTGAAGTAGGTGTGCTGACACACAAACAGCAAAAGCAGTGTAGCACAATGGTTAAGACACTGACTAATGGTGCAGGGATCATGGGTTCGAGCCCCATGAATAAGGCTAATATATGTGTAATATAGCATTATGAGGCATTTTAATTTTATTTTAATTACTGCTGCTAGAAAATGCACTCTCAAAGCACTGTAACATACGTTGCTGCATAAGGCACCCCATAAGGTACCCCAGAGGGCACATTTTAAAGTGCACTGTCCGCCACGGCACCCTACAATGTCCCCTATAGGGCACCCTATAAGGCGCTCCATAGGACACCTTATAAGGCACCTTATACGGCCTGGCACCCTATCAGTCGCTCCATAGCATACTGTATAGTGCACCTTATATGGACGGTAACCATAAGGTGCCCTATAGGGTGCCCTCTGAGGCACCTTATGGTTACAGTACGCTGAGGGTGTTTTTGCTGGCAGCACTAATGTATGTTAAAAATAGATAATGCTTTGGACAGCCCTATCAAATAATCCCACTGTGGGTTTGAACCCATGACCTCTGCCTCCACTGGTAGTGAAGTAACGAGTGGGCTACAGCTCTATAGCTGCTAGCAAACCCCTGGCTGGCTGCAGAAGGACTGCAAGTCACCACACAAACAGTCTGCTGTGGTCACCAGGATAGGGTTAACCCACCCACACCCATGATGCACTGCACATGCAAATCAGCAGTCTACAGATGATCACAAGATGGGGTATGCACCCTGTCACCCAGCGAAGGTCCCCAGAGGCAAAGGCATGGGTATTTCACTGGGGCTTATCTTAAACCAGCACGGGGAGTGGTGTAGAGGACCCTGCACTGCCCTCTGGGTGTTGTAGTCCCACAAGCTAGTAAAGAAGTGAGTTGCAGTCGGGTGGTAAAGCTTTAGACAGGACTTTTATTCCCCTTCTGGGTGGATTTTATATCAATGGAAACAAAAACAAAAAGACCATACTTCTGGTACAAAAGAAAGGAAACAAACAGGAACCAAAATATTGCTTCTATCTTCAGCTTCTATGAACAGAACAATAGGTAGCTCAAAACAATCCTTTTTACAAACAGGCAAGTTTCTCTCTTTCACTCCTGTTATTAGAAAGTCTTAACAGCCTCTTCAGCATAAAGAGGTAACATGGTCAGCAATAATGAGCGCACAATCCATGCAATCATCTGAGGGTTGTTCCCCATGAATATCAAGTTGCATTTCCTCACATTCCCCTTCAGACTGTCCTTCTTTCAGATTGTAAAAAGTGCTATTGCCAAACAGTCTCTCCTCACGGCACTGAGACTTCCCCTCCTCCTCAGTAACAGAGTGGAATGGAAGATTACCACATTCTCTATAGTTTCTTCCCTGAGAGCCCCACAAACTCTGACAACTGCAGGGAAAACTTCTGCATTCAGCTTTCCTTATATTAGAATTAAACAGCCTACCTTCTAGCTCCCTTAGACCGGAGTTTTTCGGTACAGCTGAGTTAACAGGGCTTGGCCAGGACGGAAGGTTCCTACTGCCTTTTCCTTTCAGCTTTTCCTCTGACATGAAAACGTCTTCAGGCCAGAACTCCTTTTCCCTTCTGTGCCTGCAGCTGGGGTGGCTAGCTTCCTCGGCTTTCCTAAGCCTGGCTCCAAGACCGTGTTCTCTGCTACTTTCGTGGTAAACGTCATTGAGCTTGTGCTTGTCTGTATGCTGCTCTCTGGAGCAGTCTCTGTGGTTGTCCCTTGTTGCTCTGGAACTGGATCTCTCAGCTCTCTCACCTCTCCTGGATCCACACCTTGTTCCACCACTCGTCCTCTCGGCTCCACCACATCTGGTTCCATCAGCTCTGCCCCTCCTAACCTCAGGTGAGTTAGTTTTATTTGTGTGTGTCGTAGTGTCTGCCTGAACTCCGCCCCCTCTCAGCTGCCCTTCATTATCTAATGAATCCTGAGCCTGCTTGCTGCTTGGGCATGTTCTCCCACCTTGTGACATTGTTTGTATACGTTGCTTACAGCAACTCTGGGCCATGTGCTTCTCTGAGCTGTCAGTGTCAGATCCATTCTCTGCAGTTTTACCTATCTCCATAGGTTCTGATAGATCTACACCATGACAGATCCCCCCCTCTTAAAATATTACGGGCTGCCGAACATTCAACCGGACAGCTCGTAATCCTCGAGAGCGCATCTGCATTTCCATGCAGTTTTCCGGCCCTATGCTGTACTACAAAATTAAAAGATTGCAACGCCAGATGCCATCTGGTCAGTCGTGCGTTACTGTTTTTCATCTGGTTAACCCACTTTAAAGGGGCGTGGTCCGTAACCAAAAGGAATTTCCTTCCCATAAGATAGAATCGTAAGGCCTCTACGGGCCATTTTAACCCGAGGCACTCTTTTTCTACGGTGGAATAATTTCTTTCCGCTTTCGATAGTTTTCTGCTGAAGTATGTGACCGGTTGTTCCACTCCCTCAAACTCCTGAGACATCACTGCCCCCAACCCTGTCTCCGAAGCATCGGTTGGTACTATGAAGGGTAAACTGAAATCTATCCCTCGCAGCACAGGGGCCCTACAGAGTTTCTCCTTAAGGGATGCGAACGTCTCCTCAGCCTCTGGGGTCCATCTCACATTATTAGGTGCATGTTTTTTAAGCATTTCTGTGAATAAGACACTCTCCTCAGCGAATCGGGGTATAAACCTACGGTAATACCCTATTAGCCCTAAGAAGCTGCGTATCTGTTTTTTAGTTAATGGTCGGGGAAAATCCCTAACGCTCTCTATCTTACTTGCTAGGGGCTTTACCAGTCCTCTTCCGACCATATGGGCTAGATATTTAGCTTCTTCACTGGCAAATAAGCATTTTGCCAGATTGAGTGTTAAACCGGCTCTACGCATTGCCCTGAGTACCGCCTCTATCCTAGAGAGGTGTTGCGCCCATGTTGTACTATGAATGATCACGTCATCCATGTATGCCAACGCATATTCATGGTGTGGCCTTAACACCTGATCTACTAAACGCTGGCATGTGGCTGCCGCCCCGTGCAGCCCAAACGGCATTCGCCGAAATTGAAATAATCCTATTGGAGTGCTAAATGCCGTTTTGGGTTTGGAATCCCACGTCAAAGGTATTTGCCAAATCCCTTTAGTTAAGTCTAAAGTGGTCAAATACTTTGCTTGCCCCAGGCGGTCCAATAGGCTGTCTATTCGGGGCATTGGGTAGGCATCAAATTGCGAGATACCATTAACCTGACGGAAATCTATACAGAACCTAAGGGTCCCATCTGATTTTGGTACCAGGACTATCGGGCTCGACCAGTGGCTCCTTGACTCCTCTACTATACCCATAGCCACCATTTCTTTTACCTGCTCAATTACCTCTTTCTTCTTGGTCTCGAGCATTCGATATGGGCACTGTCTAATTACCTGCCCGGGCGCAGTAATTATTTCGTGCGCGACTATGTGGGTTTCACCTGGCCTAGTTGTTAACACATCTGAAAATTTATCTAATACCTGGGCTAACTCCTGTTGTTGCTGTAGTGACAGCCCGGTGCCTATTCTGGGCTTAGGTTTCTCTTTCCAATCGGCCGTCTGAGGGCCGAGGTCTTCCTCCCTCTTCTCCTCAGCTAGGGCCGTCATGTTTTTAACCTCCCTCTGCCCGATAGACCCAAATCCGCTCGTGCCACGCGTTGTAGGTGACAACGAGGGTACCTCCTCTACCGTGGGGAATCCTACGTGCTCACAAATTAGCTGAGCGATACGATCGCCTATGTGTACTTTAAAATCTTTTTCCCCGAAATTAAAAAGTAGGACCTTTACAAGGCCCCTGTAATCAGGGTCAATAACCCCTGCCCCAACATCTAGAAAGTATTTAACGGCTAGACCCGATCTTGGCGCTATGAGCCCATAACACTCTTCTGGTATCTTTACCTTTATACCAGTATCAACTAGCGTTTTCCCCCCTTTTAAAACTATTGCCTCCTCCGCACTAAAAAGGTCATACCCAGCAGCGGCTGCTGAGGCTCTTTTTGGGCTTTTGGCGTAATCAGTGGCCTTGCAAAACTGGAGCACAAACTTTTGCTTTCCTGGGGGTATTTCAACTACTCGTGACTGGGATCGGGAGCTCGTCCTAGGGGTTTTCTCAAATAGGGGACTGGGGAGTATGGCTGCTAGGGCTTCCATCCCTGTTCCTACTATCCCTGTCTGGGGCTGGGTAGACTTATGGCCTGGTTTATTATTAAGACCCTTTTCCATCTCCTGATAGAATGGAGGCCAATCTCATCCTAGGACGATCTCATACGGCAGCTTCGGGACTGTGGCTACTAGTATCTGCCGTTTCGTTCCTAAACCTCTCACATATAGCTTATGTAGGGGATAGTGTGAGGATGCCCCATGTACACATCTTATCCGCACCTGACCCTCTGCTTGACTCGGGGCTGACTGCCGGCGCTCCTCAATGGCCTCCCAGAGCTTGCGAGAAACCATGCTCTGGTCAGCCCCCGAGTCAAGTAGTGCCAGCGCTTCCACACCCTCTACCTGCACTCGCAGAAGGAATCCTTCCTGGACTTGCTTCTCAGCTCCAGATACGAGGACTGTTCGGTCTTTGCAGTTTCTCCGGAAATGTCCTGCCTTTCCACAAGCATAACACTTTCCCTTATAGACAGATAAAACATTGTCATCATCATTATTATCAAGATCAGGTACTTTAAGCTTTGGATACTTTCCCACTTTGCCAAAGTTTGCCATGCCAGCTACTTTTAAAACCCCTATCCCTGAGGTGTCAGCCATCTTTGCCTCAAAATACCTTTCTGCTAGATTGGCTGCCTCTTCGGTGGTTTGGCAACTCTGTAAAGTGAGAAAAGTCTTTACTTCAGGAGGCACAGCCTGCATAAATTGCTCTAGTATGACCGCGTCTATTACTGACTCAAGCGTCCTCCTTTCTGGAGTCAGCCACTTCCAGGCTAGACTTTTTAGCCTTTGGTATAAAGCTTTGGGGGTCTCCTTAGGCTTTATCTTGGCCTCTCTAAACATACGCTTGTAATACAATGAGGTTAACCCTAATCTGTCCTTTACTGCTTTATTTACCTCCACGTAATCAGAGGCAAGGATAGCCAGCATAGCCTTGTATGCTGATAGAGCTTCACCAGTGAGGGACATCGCGAAGCGAACAGCCCACTGCTCTATAGGCCATTTAAGTGCTTCAGCTATCCCCTCGAATGCGTCAATAAAATCGTTCAGATTATCATGGGTGGTTAACTGTCCCAGAGTAAAAGCGTTATAACTGTTCAGCCCTACCCCCTGAACCATAGAGGGATTAGCTGCTCCGGCCTCCTGCTGTTTCTTCAGGAGTGCTTCCATTGCCTCTATGAGCGGTTTCTGCTGCTCTCTCATCGCTGCAGTGTTCTGTTCTTGGATAAGTCGAGCCTGTTCCACTTGCTTGTCCCATTGGACTTGCATCCAGTGCATCACGTTTTGTGGATCCATCTTTGGAGTCTGCATCACCTGAGGAGAGAAAAAAAAAAAGGCCCACCAAGTGCGGCACTAGGGTTCTCTTCTTACAACCCTGGCTATTTCCCTGTGGACAGAAGCTCCCCTTTCGTACCCAGTGTCCTTCTACACTTATGCCCAAGCTAATTTTACCTTAGGCTTCGTGTAGACTCAAGCATGTGAGAAAGGTCTCTGTGTCCAGCTCCACCTGGCCGATCTGCCAGCGAAATTTTCACAGACGGTTCTCCGGGTATGGCAGCAGTTTTCTCCACTTGCAGTAGTATTTCCTTAATAATGTCCTTTGTTTTCCAGGGCAAAAATCCTCAAAACTACGCCAGCCTGTCACCCAGCGAAGGTCCCCAGAGGCAAAGGCATGGGTATTTCACTGGGGCTTATCTTAAACCAGCACGGGGAGTGGTGTAGAGGGCCCTGCACTGCCCTCTGGGTGTTGTAGTCCCACAAGCTAGTAAAGAAGTGAATTGCAGTTGGGTGGTAAGGCTTTAGACAGGACTTTTATTCCCCTTCCGGGTGGATTTTATATCAATGGAAACAAAGACAAAAAGACCATACTTCTGGTACAAAAGAAAGGAAACAAACAGGAACCAAAATATTGCTTCTATCTTCAGCTTCTATGAACAGAACAATAGGTAGCTCAAAACAATCCTTTTAACAAACAGGTAAGTTTCTCTCTTTCACTCCTGTTATTAGAAAGTCTTAACAGCCTCTTCAGCATAAAGAGGTAGCATGGTCAGCAATAATAAGCATACAATCCATGCAATCATCTGAGGGTTGTTCCCCATGAATATCAAGTTGCATTTCCTCACATTCCCCTTCAGACTGTCCTTCTTTCGGATTGTAAAAAGTGCTATTGCCAAACAGTCTCTCCTCACGGCACTGAGACTTCCCCTCCTCCTCAGTAACAGAGTGGAATGGAAGATTACCACATTCTCTATAGTTTCTTCCCTGAGAGCCCCACAAACTCTGACAACTGCAGGGAAAACTTCTGCATTCAGCTTTCCTTATATTAGAATTAAACAGCCTACCTTCTAGCTCCCTTAGACCGGAGTTTTTCGGTACAGCTGAGTTAACAGGGCTTGGCCAGGACGGAAGGTTCCTACTGCCTTTTCCTTTCAGCTTTTCCTCTGACATGAAAACGTCTTCAGGCCAGAACTCCTTTTCCCTTCTGTGCCTGCAGCTGGGGTGGCTAGCTTCCTCGGCTTTCCTAAGCCTGGCTCCAAGACCGTGTTCTCAGCTACCTTCGTGGTAAACGTCACTGAGCTTGTGCTTGTCTGTATGCTGCTCTCTGGAGCAGTCTCTGTGGTTGTCCCTTGTTGCTCTGGAACTGGATCTCTCAGCTCTCTCAGCTCTCCTGGATCCACACCTTGTTCCACCACTCGTCCTCTCGGCTCCACCACATCTGGTTCCATCAGCTCTGCCCCTCCTAACTTCAGGTGAGTTAGTTTTATTTGCGTGTGTCGTAGTGTCTGCCTGAAATCCGCCCCCTCTCAGCTGCCCTTCATTATCTAATGAATCCTGAGTCAGCTTGCTGCTTGGGCGTGTTCTCCCATCTTGTGACATTGTTTGTATACGTTGCCTACAGCAACTCTGGGCCATGTGCTTCTCTGAGCTGTCAGTGTCAGATCCATTCTCTGCAGTTTTACCTATCTCCATAGGTTCTGATAGATCTACACCATGACAACCCCCACAGCACCTTGGCCTGGTAGGGGGAACTGACCGTGTGTGGTACTGGCACAGAGTAGCTACACACCGTCACATTGTGCAGGTACGGCACTCACACTGAGGGTGAGGTGGGGCGCCCAGCACCAGGTCCACAGCAGAGATAGGCCATGCTGCAGATCCCCAGCAGTGCTAATGTGTGAGATAGGTAGTTTCTGCAGACACACCTTGGATATATCTGTATGTCTCAGTCAGGTGTAGCCCCTATGGACCCCTAGGAGGATTATGTACCACCACCCTCCTCCTCCTCCTCCAGGGATGAGGGCGGTAAACAGGGTCTCCAACCAACAGATCCACATTCTACCTCCCTGCAATGGTGGCAGTAGAGAGGATCATCAACCCCAGTCCTGCTGGGGAACAGACACCCTACAGGGCAGTCAATGCAGCTCTGTACACATCCATAACACAATAGCAGACAGACATTAGGCCTGGATATGCTAAGCTGCACCCCATCACTATCTGATATTCTCCTGCAGCAAGCCTTCAGCCGCTGCACCCTGCAAGGCGCTCCATCAAGACACATACCAGCTGCAGACAGTCTGCTAGCTAGTCCATACTGCATGTTCCTGGTGGAAATGCATACACACCAAGCAGATAAGTCAATGACTGGGCCCCAAAAGGAAACCCATAAATATCACATGAGAGAAATACTACATAGCACTATGGGGGTGCCTAGCCATGCTGTGGTCACTGCACAGTCAGGGTAAGAGTGATCTCCCAGCAGTACATGCTGTGGCCACCCTGTCTGTTCAGGTGGTGGCCGGGCACTACAATGTCCCAGCGAGTGCCCTATGCCCTGTGCAGATGCATCCTGGCCAGGCCACCCTGTCCGGGCTATACCCATGGTACCTTGCTCCTCATTATGCACATTGGCAGGCCAATACTGGCAACAGTGCTGGCAGTGTGGGCTGTGGAGGGTGTTTGCAGCCACCACACACTGGATAGACAGACACACACTCCCACACCTATGCCAGCATAGTGCTACTCTAGAGGAGTTTAGCAGCCCTGGCCACCACACCAGTCCTGGGCACAGTGCAGGCATGGATATGGTACGCAATACTGTTGGGGGTCACTCCCCAGGGTGGAAAACACTGTCAGAGACCAGACCTGAAGCACACTCCACAGACAGCAGAAACGTTGCTATGATGGAGCTCAATCAGCAAACTGTGCTTAACGTAGGAATTGGTATCTGCCAGTAATCATAGCAAACGTTTGATAGCTGTGTACCATATTCCCAGTTGTAGGGTGGCATTGCTAAGGTATGCAAGGGCTAGTACTGGGAGATGCACGCAGGGCCCAATGTCCTGCCTCTCCAGGAGGCATTGGCTAATGGAGCCTGTGGGTGTGGGTGTGTCTGCCCCTGTTGGCTCCTGCTTTACGGCAGAGGTTCCCAACTCCAGTCCTGGTGTTCCAAACATTGTTCGGGTTTTCATGCTGCCCCGCATGAATATGCATGAGATACATCTGCATACCATGGGGGTGGTGCATAGATATGCAGCACAGGCATCTTTATTAGAGGCAGCATGGAACCTGAATGGTGTTTGGCCCTCCAGGACTGCAATTGCGAGACTCTGCTCTAGGTAATGCGCCTGTTTATGGTGTCTTTGCTCTGTAGGGTAAAATGTAGGTGTTTTGGGCATGTTTACGTCATCTGCAATAAAGGTTCTGTCTGTATTAGCACGTTGTAGTAGTGGGTAAAATATGGGGACTGGGTTGGCAGGCACCATAGCTGGGACTTGAACCTGTGACCTTCTGCCCCCAAACACACTGGTTGTGTGCACTGCACCACCGTGTTGCCACAGAGACAGTGCGTTCCCTGATGATACCATGACTGTTTGTCTGGCAGGGCCTGTCTGTTGCAGTGCATGGCACCCACCTACACAGGGCTAGGCCATGGTCGGCTCTGGGCAGCTGCCACTGCCCCCCTCCACCACCAGTACCCCTCTGCCATCATGCTGACATGCCCTTCTGTTGGTGGTGCTGGTGGTGTGCAGTCTCAAGCCATCCAGTGTGTAGGTAGGTGGCTGCCTATGGTGCGTGTTCTGGGGTAGGGGTGCCTGCATAGGCGTCCACGCTTCCCCCCAACACCGCCTGCAAATGTTCTGTGCCCTTGGGGGTACCTGCTGGGTACTATCCCCTGTGACACTGTGATAAACACTCTCGTGCCCATGTTGGGCCCTCATCAGTTGCTGTCTGGCTGCTGTTCAGTTTCAGCATTCCTAAGTGCCACCTAGGCATCTGCCTAGTCCGCACTGTGCCCCAGCTGCACCACAGCATGTGCCGCCTGCAGCCCTCTGTATCCCCTTTCCCAGCATCTGTCCAGTTGCCCATTCTGACATGCCCGCCCTGCTGTTGAGGAACATGTGCATGCCATAGGAAACCTGTCCAATGGAGAGGGAAACCCTGATCAGTGCTATTTCACTGTGGGATCATTCACCTTGTATGGGGACGGAGCGTAGACCCTTCCAAAATTCATATTTATTTTTTGGTGCTTTCTTGGGAGTGTTTTTTGATGTTTACCATTACTATCACTATTTCCCAGCTTGATTATAATTTTTTTACATTTTGTTGGGGTCCTTTTCAATGTTTATTTGCCCTTTTGTTCTGTGCACATGTATCACACTTATCACTTTTCGTAGGTTTCCCTGGGTTTGCTTTACATTGCTGACAGAAATGGTTTCTCTTCCCTTTAAATTGGCTCTAACGCGAGGTTTTCACTCGCGGTATTTTTTGCCTCGGATTTTAGCCTCGCTAATGTGCGGGGAGCCTCTCCCCTCCCACTCTTCACCCATTGACCCCTTCTCTCCGCCCCTGGGGAGCCTTCCTCCGCCCTCCGGGAGCCTTTCCACGCCTTCATCGCACATTAGCACGCCGCGCACATGAGCGTGCATATTTTGGCCCCGTACGCGACATTAGCGTGCGCTAAGATACCTTAGCGCACGCTAACATCGCGCAGCGCACATTAGCGCACAGTAGCGCACATTAGTGCGGTTTAGTAAACATACCCCTTAGTAAACAGGTTCCTATCTGTTCCTAGGACTGGCAAATGAATGAAGGTGGTGCAGGTTTGGAATTTATGTATGTATCATATTAAACACATGCAGAAATACAGGCATAACTTTGTTTTGCAGCTTTGGGGAGGCTATTTTATAAAATTACTTTCCCTGCTACTATCTTACAGGCTATAAATACAAAATTATAACGTAATACGCATAAGATGAAGCACGGTTTGTAACTCTGTGTTGCTGCGTGGAACACAGTTTATTTTCTTTCTTGGCACAGAAATAAAGGTTAATAAATAAAAACAAACAAAAAAATATATAAAGTGATTTGTTTTTATTGGATCAACTTAATACATTTCTTGAGTAGCTTCTGGGAGTTATCATTCTGTTCCTCGGGTCAGAGCAGGCTGAGCGAAGGACCCAATAGCAGAAGATATAAGTGAAACATAAAAAAACATTCTAATGATAGTCCGAAGGGAAAGGGTGTATGAGTACAGCTCTTTTAGTTCAGTTTTGTACATGCACGTAAATTCCAGTTCTGAAACTGTTATCTTTGAGGGAGAGCGGGGATAAATTTGTTACAGAAAAGTGATCCAATTAGAGAAGTGTGGATCTTTTAAAGGGCCCTTGGGTGAAATATACTCTGCTGTGCTCTAAAAAAAACATAGTAAAAAAAAAAAAAAAAATTCCAAGATGTCTCCAATGCATCAGTTTTAACGAAGACAGACAGTAGAGTAGAGGAGGCTTCACAAAAAGCAGAGTTCAAGGAAGAACTAGCCTGTGGCTGGGTAATAAATTATATCAGAGGATGGCAAACCAATGCAGTAAGCGATCAGGTAAAGGAGATCTATAAGCGCTGACACTGCTGGTAAATAGACCCAAATTTACTTCCTTCACTGAGAAATAGATATGATCTGGAATGGCTGACTGAATTGGCTAGAGGCCGAGGATGTTCCTCTGAGTTGCTGGGTTTAGCAATCTATTTGAGGCTCACAGTTTGTAATACTAATCTCAGGGAAAGCTGAGATTTAAGTACAGCACTGAATGACTCCTTGTCAGTCGAGAGGTGCTGTGGCAAATTTGTCATTTTTCTGGAGGGTTTTTCTTACTTTCATTTTGATTGATTGTTTTATTACTCGATATACTTAAAGGATAAGTTTAAAAAGGTATTTCCATGGGTAAAGCAATGGTTTATGTATGAAAGTAGGCTTTTTTAAAACTGCCCTATGTATGTGGATTAACGTATGCACAAATAGCCTGCATGAATTTAAGCTTGCCCAAATTGAGCTGAGGCATTCTCTGAAGTGCAAAGTTTATTTATTTAGACAGTTTTGTAGACCACCTTATCCTTCAATCAAGGTGGTCACAACACAATTGTGGGATACATTTTAACACAAGGGGATATGAGACACATACACTAATACAGGGAACATGGGCAATGGAGGGTTAAGTGGCTTGCCCAAGACCACAAGGAGCCCCACTTGGACTAAAAGCCACAGTCCTTCTGGCCCAAGGTTGCTGTCCTCTAGTGGGATTTGAACTACTGACCTGCTGGCCTGTGGTACCGTGCCCCAACCACTAGGCCACTCCTCCCTTATGTGCATTCTTTGTAAGCTACAGGAGAGTGCACATAAAATAAGCAGGGAAATCGGTGCATACTAAATGTGTATGGATAATTTCCATAGGATAATTTAATAAAGCAGTTAATAAGTGATAGTAAACAGTAACAGTTACGACAGAGGGTCATGGTAATAGTTACGACAGAAGGTCATGGTAATAGTTACGATGTATCATAGAAAGTCCCACATTATAAATCACACTTTGATGAATGTTTATTAAAATGCTGCAAGTAGCGCGTAATTATATTGTGGCAGGGAATACCGCAGCTGCGGTAGAGAGGTAATGAGGTGCCAGCCAGGTTAATGGCATGGTCGTTGTGAATGCGTGGCCAGTGTGCATGAGCGTTGTGATGGTGCATGCACGACACGTGTATGCTAACAATGCAATAATATGGGCAGCAATAGGCGTAGGCAACAAACCCTGCAAAGAGAGCAGATAGCAAAACATGCCTCCCCCCCCAGGCACCACATGCCTGGGGGGGGGGAGGCATGTGGCACCAGAAACCCATGTATATACTGTACATAGCGCACACTGTAAATAGCTCACCCAAATCAAAACACTCGCACCCACGCATCCACACTGTACATAAAGCTCACCTGACACACAACACTTACACTGATTGCTTGCTGTGCTCACCGCCTTGATTAAAGGATAAGGCGGGATACAAATACCCTTTAAATAAAATGCTAAGTAGGCAGTGAAGGAAAGAGGGCTGGCTCAGGAATAGGCATGTCTCCTTTCACTGCTCAGAGCTATGGGCCAAAGTACAAGGAAGTGGGGCATGCAAATTAGAAAAGCAATCACATGCATAGTGACCATGCTGCAGTCCTGATTGAGTGCATACGAGGTGCAATCAAAAAGTATCGAGACTTGTACAATAACACAAGAAGTATAACACTGATCGTTATTGAGCTCGGTCTCCTTCAAAGTAGTCCCCTTCCAATAAAACACACTTCCTCCAGCGTTCCTGCCACTGCTGGAAACAATTTTGTGCAGCTTGTCGTGCTGTGAGGGCTAAGCTATCGGTAGCTTAACTACTGACAGAGTCTCCCAAAATGGACAGGTCTCAGCTGAAGTGCCAGACCAAGACAAACCACCCATCTGGGCAGCAGCAGAATAGGACAGTGTTGGCAGCAGAGGATCACATTTTTGTGACAACAGCAACACTAGAATTAAGATGCACAGGAGAGAGGCCTGGCAATCTACTTCCATATCTTGCCACGAAAAAACAATGGAGAGTCACAACAAAACAAATTGCACTATAGTGCTGGAAGCTGAGACCCCGAGGTCGGAAGACACTCAAACGGCTACTGGGGAGGAGCTGAAGACTTTTCAGAGTAAAGCCAGCATTTATGATGTGGTTGGATCAAAGCCCTCGGGACGTCTGACTGCTGATGTAGCTGCGCATGAAATGAGAGTCAGAAGCTGCAAAGATGTCTTACACATTGGGACATGGAACATATGAAGCATAAACCAAGGGAAGTTTGTGGTGGTCAAGAATGAAATGGAACGTGTACAACTCAATCTGTTGAGTGCTAGTAAACTGAAATGGACTGGCATTGGGCACTTTGCATCTGATGATTACATAATCTACAATGCTGGAAATGAAAGACAAAGAAGAAATGGTGTTGCAATAATAATTAAGAAGAAACTTGCAAGAACTGTAGTGAAATGCAATGCACTCAGTGAACGCTTAATTTCTATTTGTCTATGAGGAATGTCCATCAGCACAACTATAATTCAAGAATATGCCCCAACAACAGCTGCAGAAGAGGATGAAGTTGATGAGTTCTACAAGCAAGTACAAGCTGAAATTGACAGAACATGTAAACAGGATATCCTGAAAGTCATGGGTGTCTGGAACACATATGTTGGCAACAAAGAAGAAGGCAAAGTGGTTGGAAAATATGAACTTGGCACAGAAATGAAGCTGGAAAAAGACTGATAGAATTCTGCAAGACAAATGATCTATTCATCTCAAACACCTTCTTCCAGCAACGCAAACAGTGACTGTACACATGGACTTCACCCAACGGATTGTGCAAAAATCAAATTGACTACATCTGTGGAAGTCAATGATGAAAAAGCTCTATAACATCAACAAAGACAAAACCTGGAGCTGTCTGTGGTACAGATCGCATACTACTAGTATACAAACTCAAGCTAAAGTTGAAAAACAGCAAGCCACTCATAAATGAAGCAAAATATGATCTTGAGAATATAAAGATATGTCTGCAAAATTGATTTGCTTCTTTAGATACAAATGACAGAGCTCCAGAAGAGTTATGGAATGACATCAAGAAGATTATGTTAGAAGAAAGTAAGAGGTCTCTACAAAAGGTAAAAAAGCAAAAACAGCAAAAATGGATGACCGAAGAAAATTGCCCAGAAATGCAGAGAAGCTAAAGCCAGAGGCGAAAGAGAGGCAATTGCAGAACTCAACAGAGATTTCCAACGTGCAGCAAGTCAAGACAAGGAGAAGTACTACAATGAAGGAAATGGAAGCAGAAACTATTAGAGAAAGAAAAAGATTGGCTTTCCTAAATCTAACAGAGTTAAAGAAAAAATTCTAGCCTCGAATCGGAATGTTACAAGATGCTCAAGGATCCATGTTGAATGATGCTGAGAAGATCAAGAAACGGTGGAAAGAATATAGGGCTATGTTTACTAAATCGCGTTAGTGCAGTTCGCGGTAGGAGCCGCGGTAGTGAAAGAAACCCCAAATAAGGACATGGGCGGTACATCGTTACCACTACCGCGCGTTAGCAAAATTAACGAGCGTTACCGGGCGCCGTGCCACGTTACTGCGCGTTAAGCATAAGAAGACGTACAGACACAAAGCACTGAAACAGAGCTGTAGCACAATGGTTACGGTACTGACCGCTGTTACAGGCAGCATGGGTTCGAGCCCCCAGTGTGCCTAACACAGAAGGCTGTCTCAGGCATCACCCTGTACATTACAGAAGGAAAGAGGAGGCATGCTTTTCGTTACGCTGAGTATTGGTGTCAGAAAAACACCCTCGGAATGTGCCTAGCCACGTACGTTGGTACGCGCGTACATTCGTGCGTGGGTACGTGTGTTTTTACCATTGTGGGCATCTTATATTACAGACTTTGTAGGGTGTCCTGCACCTATGCATTATGCTAACAGATGTACGTGTGATGGCCTATGGTTTATCAGAGCCTGTGAGCAGGTGCTGGTGTTTCACAGGGTTGGATTGGGCCAGTCACACCCATGATGCACTGCACATGCAAAGCAGCTGTCCACAGATACACACCATGGGGAATGCACCCCCACAGCACCTCGGCCTGGTAGGGGGTACCGACTGTGTGTTGTACTGGCACAGAGCAGCTACACACCGTCACATTGTGCGGGTACTGTGCTCACCCTGAGGGTGCAGTGAGGCGCCCAGCACTAGGTCCACAGCACCGGCCATGGCGCAGGTCCAAAGCAGTGTTACTGTGTGAGATAGGTAGTTTCTGCAGGAACACCTTGGACATCTCTGTCTGTTTCAGTCAGGTACAGCCCCCATGCACCACCACCGCACCACCACCACACCCCTCCCCCAGGGCTGAGGGAGGCAAACAGGGTCTCCTATCAAAAGATCCACAGTCTACCGTGCTGCAACGATGGCAGTAGAGGGGAGCATGAACCCTAGTCCTGCTGGGGAACAGACACCCCACAGGGCAGTCAATGCAGCTCTGTACACAGCCATAACACAATAGCAGATAGACATTAGGCCTGGATATGGTATGCTGCACCCCACCACTATCTGATATTCCCCTGGTGCAAGCCATCAGCCACTGCACCCTGCAAGCCACTCCATCACAACACCTACCAGCTGCAAACAGTCTGCTAGTGCCCAGTGGAGATGCCTGCACCCAGAACTGGGATGTCAGCATACACAGCAAGCAGATACATCAGTGACTGGGCCCCAGACGGAAACCCATATGTATCAAATGAGAGAAATACTAGATAGCACTATGGGAGTGCCTAGCCATGCTGTGGTCACTGCACAGTCAGGGTGAGAGTGATCTCTCCGCAGGATATACTGAGGTCACCCTGTCTGTGTAGTTGGTGGCCGGGCACTACAATGTGCCTGTCACTGCCCTATGCCCTGTGCAGATGCACCCTGGCCAGGCCACCCTGTCCGGCCTATACCCATGGTACCTTGCTCCTCATTATGCACATTGGCAGCCCAATACTGGCAACAGTGCTGGCAGTGTGGGCTGTTGAAGGTGTTTGCAGCCACCACACACTGGATAGACAGACAGCCACCCCCACACCTATGCCAGCATTGTGCTACTATAGAGGTGGTCAGCAGCCATACCCACCACACCAGTCCTGGGCATAGTACAGGTATGGATATGGTACACAAGACTGTTGGGGGGTCACTCCCCAGGGTGGTGAACACTGTCAGAGACCAGACCTGCAGCACACACCGCAGACATCAGAATGATTGTTATGGTGGAGCTCAATGAGCAAAATGTGCTTAACGTAGGAATTGATATCTGCCAGTTATCAGAGGAAACGTTTGATAGCTGTGTACTATATACCCAGGTGTAGGGTGGCATTGCTAAGGTATGCAACTGCTAGTATTGGGAGATACAGGCAGGCCCCAATGTCTTGCCTCTCCAGCTGGCATTGGCCAATGGGGCCTGTGGGTGGGTGTGTGGCCCTGTTGGCTGCTGCTTTACGGCAGAGTTCCCCAACTCCAGTCCTGGTGTTCCACACACTGTTCGGGTTTTCATGCTGTCTCTCATAAATATGCATGAGCTACATCTGCATACCATGGGGGTGGTGCATAGCTATGCAGCACAGGCATCTTTATTAGAGGCAGCATGACACCGGAATGTTGTGGGGCCCTCCAGGACTGCATTTGCGGGACTCTGCTATAGGTAATGTGCCTGTTTCTGGTGTCTGTGTTTGGTGTGGTAAAATATAGGCCATGCGTATGTTCTCTGCACTACAGGAGTGTCTTTACTATCACTGTTTAGTGGTGGGTAAAGCTATGGGGACTGGGTTGGCAGGAGCCCCAACTGGGATTTGAACCTGTGACCCTCTGGTCTTACAGGCACTGGCTGTGTCTGTTGCACCACACTGTGGCCACAGAGACAGTGCATTCCCTGGAGTTAGTTAAACCGGCCTGACGAGTCAGAAACCCTGCTCTGCAACAGGTTTACTGTGGCCTCATTTACCTTGTATGCAGACAAAGGTGCACATAAACCGCAGAAATGCCCTCACAAAAGGGGCACACACCCATAACCAAGCTGGGCAACAATGATATCATTGGGAAACATTACACCACACACCCAGGACAGCTCCTTTACAATGTAATGCTCTTTGCAAGGGTCTGCGGAACGTAGACCCTTCCACACATCATTTCCTTTTATTTTGGTGCTTTCCAGGGAGTGTTGTTCCTTGTTGCCCATTGCTATCACTGTTGCCCAGCTGAATTCTGCTTTTTAAAATGTTTCTTGTGGTCATTTTTAACGTTATATGTGATATTTTGTTCTGTGCACATGTATCACACTGCTCACGTTTTGTGGGTTTCCCCGGTTTTCTGTACATTGCTGACGTAAATGGTTTCTCTTCCCTTTAATGCCTTTAACGACAGGTTTTCATTTGCGTTGGAAGTGAGCTCTGACACTCCGCGCGTTAGTATGAGGGGAGCCTCTCTCCGCCCACTCTCCGCCCATTGACCCCTTCTCTCCGCCCACTCTCCACCTTCTGCGCTGTTTTAACGCGCCGCGGAGCTTTACGATCGTTAACTACGGTTAACGCGCGTAGTATGACGTTAACGGTCGTTAGCGCGTCGGTACACGCGTTATACGGCACTTACGGTCGTTAACGTCATACTACGCGCGTTATTCACGTTTAGTAAACATAGCCCATAGAGTCATTATGGGGTATGTTTACTAAACTGCGGTAATCGTGAATAACGCGCGTAACGTACACTTAACGATCGTTCACATGTCCGAACGCGTGTTCCAATGTGCGAAAGATCGTTAAGCGTACGTTACACGCGTTAACCGCAGTTAACGATCGTAAACCCCCGCGGCGCGTTAAAACAGCGCAGAAGGTGGAGAGTGGGCGGAGAGAAGGGGTCAATGGGCAGAGAGTGGGCGGGGAGAGGCTCCCTTCACACTAACGTGCTGAATTTCAGAGCTCAATTCCAACGCGAATGAAAACCTGTCGTTAAAGGCATATTAAAGGGAAGAGAAACCATTTCCGTCAGCAATGTACAGCAAAACCGGGGAAACCTGCAAAACGTGAGCAGTGTGATACATGTGCACAGAACAAAATAGCAAATATAAATTGAAAATGACCACAACAAATTCAAAAAATATTATGAACCAGCTGGGCAACAGTTATATTAATGGGCAACCATAAAAAACACTCCCAGGAAAGCTCCAAAAAAGGAAATGATGTTTGGAAGGGTCTACGTTCCGTAGACCCTTTCAAAAATCATTGCATTTTATTGGAGCTTTCCTGGGAGTGTTTTTTATGGTTGCCCATTAATATCACTCTTGCCCAGCTTGGTCATGGGTTATTGCCCCTTTTTTCGAGGTCATTTATGAGGCTTATTTGCACTTTTGTCTCCGTACAAGGTAAATGAGCCCAAAGTAAAATTGTGCAGAGCAGGGTTTCTGACTCGTCCAGCCAGGATTCCTATCTACAGGGACTGCACTGTCTCTGTGGCCACAGTGTGGTGCAACAGACACAGCCAGTGCCTATAAGACCAGAGGGTCACAAGTTCAAATCCCAGCTGGGGCTCCTGCCAACCCAGTCCCCATAGTTTTATCCACCACTAAACAGTGATAGTAAGGACACTCCTTTATTGCAGAGAACATAAGCATGGTTAATACGCCTATATTTTACCACACCAAACACAGACACCATAAACAGGCACATTACCTAGAGCAGAGTCTCCCAAATGCAGTCCTGGAGGGCCCTACACCATTCACTTTCCATGCTGCCTCTAATAAAGATGCCTGTGCTGCATATCTATGCACCACCCCCATGGTATGCAGATGTGGCTCATGCATATTTATGAGGGACAGCATGAAAACCCAAACAGTGTTTGGCACACCAGGACTGGAGTTGGGGAACTCTGCCGTAAAGCAGCAGCCAACAGGGCCAGACACACCCCCACACACCCCCACAGGCCCATTGGCCAATGCCTCCTGGAGAGGCAGGACATTGGGCCCTGCCTGTATCTCCCAATACTAGCAGTTGCATACCTTAGCAATGCCACCCTATACCTGGGTATACGGTACACAGCTAGCAAACGTTTCCTCTGATAACTGGCAGATATCAATTCCTACGTTAAGCACAGTTTGCTGATTGAGCTCCATCACAACAATCATCCTGATGTCTGCGGTGTGTGCTTCAGGTCTGGTCTCTGACAGTGTTTACCACCCTGGGGAGTGACCCCCAACAGTATTGCGTACCATATCCATGCCTGTACTGTGCCCAGGACTGGTGTGGTGGGTATGGCTGCTGATCTCCTCTATAGTAGCACAATGCTGGCATAGGTGTGGGGGTGGCTGTCTGTCTATCCAGTGTGTGGTGGCTGCAAACACCTTCCACAGCCCACACTGCCAGCACTGTTGCCAGTATTGGGCTGCCAATGTGCATAATGAGGAGCAAGGTACCATGGGTATAGGCCGGACAAGGTGGCCTGGCCAGGGTGCATCTGCACAGGGCATAGGGCACTGACTGGGACATTGTAGTGCCCAGCCACCACCTACACAGACAGGGTGACCTCAGTATGTCCTGCTGGGAGATCACTCTCACCCTGACTGTGCAGTGACCACAGCATGGCTAGGCACCCCCATAGTGCTGTACACTATTTCTCTCATGTGATATGTATGGGTTTCCTTTTGGGGCCCAGTCACTGACTTATCTGCTTGTTGTGTGTGCTGCCATCCAAGTCCTAGGTGCATGCATTTCCACCAGGAACATGCATTATGGACTAACTAGCAGACTGTTTGCAGCTGGTATGTGTCTTGATGGAGTGCTGTGCAGGGTGCAGTGGCTGAAGGCTTGCTGCAGGAGAATATCAGATAGTGGTGGGGTGCAGCTTAGCATATATAGGCCTAGTGTCTGTCTGCCATTGTGTTATGGTTATGTACAGAGCTGCATTGACTGCCCTGAAGGGTGTTTTCCCCGCAGGACTGGGGTTGATGGCCCCCTCTACTGCCACCATTGCAGGGAGGTAGAATGTGGATTTGTTGATGGGAGACCCTGTTTGCCACCCTCAGCCCTGGAGTGGGAGGGGGGTGGTGGTGGTACATAATCCTCCTAGGAGTCCATGGGGGATACTCCTGACTGAGACAGACAAAGATATCCAAGGTGTTTCTGCAGAAACTACCTATCTCACACATTAACACTGCTTTGGACCTCCAGCATGGCCTCTTTCAGCCATGGAAGGTGCTGTGGACCTGGTGCTGGGCGCCTCACCGCACCCTCAGGGTGAGCACAGTACCCGCACAATGTGGTGGTGTGTAGCTACTCTGTGCCAGTACAACACACGGTCAGTACCCCCTACCAGTCCGAGCCGTTGAGGTGGTGCACATGGTCACTTCCCCCTACCAGGCCAAGGTGCTGTGGGGGTGCACATGGTCACTTCCCCCTACCAGGCCGAGGTGCTGTGGGGGTGCATTCCCCATGGTGTGTATCTGTGGACAGCTGATTTGCATGTGCAGTGCATCATGGGTGTGACTGGCACAATCCAACCCTGTGAAAATCCAGCACCTGCTCACAGGCTCTGATAAACCAAAGGCCATCACACTTACATCTGTTAGCATAATTAATAGGTGCAAGACACCCTAAAGAGTCTGTAATATAAAGTGCCCACGCTGGTAAAAACACACGTACCCACGCATGATTTTACACACGCACCAACGCACGTGGCTACGCCCGTACCAACGCACGCAGCCATGCACGCACCAACGCACTCTGTGAGGGTGTGTTTCTGACAACACTACTGAACGTAAAGAAAAACATGCCTCCTCATTCCCTATGTAGTGTACAGGGTGATGCCTGGGCCAGCCTTCTGCGTTAGGCACACTGGGGACTCAAACCCATGCTGCCTGTAACAGCGGTCAGTGAGGTAACCATTGTGCTACAGCTCTGTTTCAGTGATTTGTGTCTGTACACCTTCTTAAGATGAATGCCACGGCGCCCTGTAACGCTCGTTAGTTTTTGGAACGCGCGTTAGTGGTAACGATGTACCGCCCATGTCCTTATTTGGGGTTTCTGTCTCTACCGCGGCTCCTAACGCGAATTGCACTAACGCACTTTAGTAAACATACCCCTTAAAGTTAAAACATAAATACAGGTGTTAAAACAGGTGTTAAAAACCATATGTTATACATTTAAAAATGCATACAAGTGTTGAAAAACCATAAGAATTAAACAAAACGCAGGGCAGCGAAAAGACAAAGACACATATAGACTCTGAGTACAGAATTTTGAACAATGAATACAGAATTTTGAACAAAGCTTTTGGAAATATATGGAGGGACAGTAAGATAAAACTATTCAATTTTATATTTATATGCAATACTCACTAAAACACCCTATGGTGTAATTCACATGTAGAGTAGTCTTGGGCACAATACTCTATAGGTTAAAAGAACAGAGTTGTAATCTCACTGACATGTAATACGTTGCAGAAAAATTTTAGACGGTTTTGAGTGTCTAAAAAGAGTCTGATTCATTCAACAGTTTTTCAACTTTGGACACAGACACTAAACGGTTTGGAATCTCTTCTCATAATTTCGAGGTTAGTAATTTCCATTGTGTTATTCTAACATCTCTTGTTCAGTTTTTTTTTTTTTACAAAATACTAGCAACTAAGGGGTATGTTTACTAAACCGCGGTAAACGTGAATAACGCGCATTGTACGATGTTAACGATCGTTAGCGCGTGATACCACGCGCTGTAGCGCATTAACGATCGTAAACGCGCTACAGCGTGCGGTATCACACCCTAATGCGCGTGATGCTCCGCGGCACGGTAAAACAACACAGAAGGCGGAGAGAGGGCGGAGAGAAGGGGTCAATGGGCGGAGAGTGGGCGGGGAGAGGCTAACGCGCTGATTTTCAGAGCTGAATTCCAACGCGAATGAAAACCTGCCGTTAAAGGCATATTAAAGGGGAGAGAAACTATTTAAATGTCAGCAATGTACAGCCTAGGCAGGGAAACCAAAAAAAGGTGATTAGTGTGATACATGTGCACAGAACAAAAGGGCACAGAAACACTGAAAATGACCCCAACAAACTGGAAAAAAACAGCAACCAAGCTGGCCAATAGTGGTATCAATGAGAAACATCAACCCCCCCCCCCCGAGTAAACTCCATTGAACAGATATTTATGTATTCCCCTATTTTAGTTATGTATGTATAAACCGCGGAAGGGTCCATACCCCGTCCCCATACAAGGTGCATGCGCCCACAGTGAAATAGCACTGCCCAGGGACCTCCCCACCATCGGACAGAGTTCCTATGGCGTGCACATGTCCTGCAACATCAGGGCAGGCATGTCGGAACGGGCAACCGGTCAGATACTGGAGAAGGGGATACAGAGGGCTGCAGCTGGGCCACAGTGGGGACTAGGGTGATGCCTAGCTGGCCCATAGGAATGCCAAAACAGTAGAGCAGCCAGACAGCAACTGCTGAGGGCCCAACATGTGCAAGGTGTGCTTCCCACAGTGTCACAGGGAATAGTACCCAGCAGGTACCCCCAATGGCACGGAACAGTGGCAGGCGGTGCTGGGGGAAAGCGTGGGCAGCTATGCGGGCACCCCCACCCCAGAACACGCACCATAGGCAGCTGCCTACCTGCACACTGGATGGCCTGAGACTGCGCACCACCAGCTCCACCAGCAGAAGGGCATTTCAGCATGGTGGCTGAGGGATACTGGTGGTGGAGGGGGCAGTGGCAGCTGCCCAGAGCAGACCGTGGCCTAGCCCCCCTCACGTGGGTGCAGTGTGCTCCAACAGACAGGCCCTGGCTGACCAACAGTCATGGTACCACCAGGGAACACACCATCTCTGTGAGAACATGGTGGTGCAGTGCACAGAACCAGTGTATTCAGAAGCAGAGAGTCACAGGTTCAAGTCCCAGCTGTGGTGTTCGCCAAACCAGTCCTCATATTTTACCCACTACTATAACGGGCTAATACAGACAGAACCGGTCTTGCAGATGACATAAACATGCCCAACACACCCACATTTTACCCTACAGAGCACAGACACCATAAACATGCACATTACCAAGAGCAGAGCCTCCCAAATGCAGTCCTGGAGGGCCAAACACCATCCCGGTTCCATGCTGCCTCTGATAAAGATGCCTATGCTGCATTTCTAAGCGCCACCCCCATGTTATGCAGATGTAGCTCATGCATATTCATGAGGGACAGCATGAAAACCCGAACAGTGTTTCGCACCACAGGACTGGAGTCGGGAACCTCTGCCGTACAGCAGCAGCCAACAGGGGCAGACACACCCGCACCCACAGGCCCCATTATCCAAGGCCTTCTGGAGAGGCAGGACTTTGGGCTCTGCGTGCATCTCCCAATACTAGCACATGCATACCGTAGTAATGCCACCCTAAACCTGGGAATATGTTACACAGCTATCAGAAGGCTGCTATGAGCACTGGCAGATAGCAATGCCTAGGTTAGGTACAATGTCCTGAATGAGCTGCATCTTAGCAACCTTTCTGATGTCTGTGGGGTGTGCTACAGGTCCTGTGTCTAACAGTGTTTACCAACCTGGGGAGTGCCTCCTACAGTATGGCATACTATAGCCATGCCTGCACTGTGCACAGGACTGGTGTGGTGGCCTGGGCTGCCCAACACCTCTATAGTTGCACAGTGCTTGCATATGTGTGGGGAGTGCGTGTCTGTCTATCCAGTGTGTGGTGGCTTCCAACACCCTCCACAGCCCACACTGCTAGCACTGTTGCCAGTATTGGCCTGCCGATGTGCATAATGAGGAGCAAGGTACCATGGGAATAGCGTGGATAGGGTGGCCTGGCCCGTCCGCATCTGCACAGGGCATAGGGCAATGGCTCGGACATTTTAGTGCCCGGTACCACCTGCACGGACAGGGTGGCCATAGCATGTCCTGCTGGGAGGTCACTCTCACCCTGACTAAGCAGTGACCATGGCATGGCTAGGTTCCACCATAGTGCTATATAGCATATCTTTTATGTGATACCTATGGGTTTCCTTTTGGGGCCCACTCACTGATTTATCTGCTTGGTGTGTATGCTGATATCCCCGCTCTGGGTACATGCATCTCTTCTAGTACCATGCACTATGGACTAGCTGGCGGACTGTCTGCAGCTGGCATGTGTCTTGCTGGAACACTGTGCAGGGTTCAGCAGCTGGAGGCTTGCTGCTGGAGAATGTCAGATAATGGTGGGGGGCAGCTGAGCATTTCCAGACCTGCTGTCTGTCTGCTCATGCTGTACGGGTATGTACTGCTCTGCATTGCCTGTCCTGTAGGGTGTTTGATCCCGAGTGGGACTGGGGTGATGGTCCCCTCTACTGTCACCCTTGCAGGGGGTTGAAGGTGGATCTGTGGGTGGGAGATCCTGTCCCCCACCCTGAGCACTAGAGGGTGCGTTGGGTGGTGGTATGTAATCTCCCTGGTAACCACAGCTGAATGTGGGTGTGGGGCTGGGCAGTTCTCCTGTAGCCATCCATGTGTTTATTAGCAGCTCTGGCCCACTGATTACTTCACTGCCCACGGAGCCAGAGGTCATAGGTTCACAACCCACAGTGGGGTTCGTTGATAGGGCTGTCTTAGGCATTGTCTATGTTTACTGTATATTATTGCTGCCAGCAGAACCACCCTCAGGGTACTGTCACCTTAAGGTAGCTCAAGGGGCGCCTTATATGGCGCCCAATAGGGCACGCCTTACGCAGCGCCCTATAGGGCGAACATTACGCGGCGCCCTATGGGGCGCACATTACACTTCGCCCTATATTATATGCATTATATGCCATTTGAAAGGAATATTTAGGCGCTCCCTAGTATAGGGCGAGCCTTACACTTCGCCTTATAGCAGGGGTGTCCAAACCTGTCCTGAAGGGCCGCAATCCTGGCAGGTTTTTGGGATAGCCCTAATGAATATGCATGATATATATATATATGCATTAGAGATATCCTGCCAACCTGACTGGTTTGTGGCCCTCCAGGACTGAATTTGGAGACCCCTGCTTTACACCTCTGTCATTTAAGATTGTGAGTGGGCAAGGTACAGATGTCCTAGACATCAAAAGGGTAGATAGACTTTGTCACATTCCTCCTCACTTCTCACCACCACCAAAATGTGGTCTATTAGACAACTTTTTGGTGGTGGTGGGAATCGAGAAGGAATGTGAGAAATTCTATCTACCCTTTTGATGTCTAGGACATCTGTACCTTGCCCACTCACAATCTTAAATGACAGAGGTGTACGGCAGGGGTCTCCAAATTCAGTCCTGGAGGGCCACAAACCAGTCAGGTTGGCAGGATATCTCTAATGCATATATATATATCATGCATATTCATTAGGGCTATCCCAAAAACCTGCCAGGATTGCGGCCCTCCAGGACAGGTTTGGACACCCCTGCCTTATAGGGAGCGCCTACATATTCCTGTCGACAGGTATATAATATATAATATATACTACATAATATATAGTACCATGTCAGAGCGAACGTCACTGTTGGCACATATTTCATAGGAAGGGTACACTTTTCCTGACATATGCAAACTGTAACCCGCCTGCAGATTAAAACATTATAGTCGGCTTTCAAAGGGTTACACAGGATGCCTCAGCCAGCCTTGCTCATTAGGCATACTGGGGATTTGAACCCATGACTCTTGTATCATCAGTCTGTGTGGTAACCATTGTGCTACAGCTTTGTTTCTGATTTTGGTTGTCTGCGCGCTGTCTTATGCTTGCATGCGCTGTAACGATCGTTGCTGCGCCGCGCATAATACCACGCGCAACCGCGCATTATCAGATACGATGTCCCGCCCACGTCCTTTTTTGGCTTTCCTTCCACTAACGCGGCTCCTAACGCGAATTGCACTAACGCAGTTTAGTAAACAGACCCCTAAGTTTCCTAGCATCCGGTTTGTGCTTTATCCATTTTGTGAGCTTCGTGTCTACAAATAACCAAGCACACCTTCAGTTCACATACATTTATCAATTTATTCCTGAATACAAGTAAGTTTATTAAAAAACAATACTGTATTTTAGTCTTTTATACTGAATCGCAGTTCCACACAACCTTTTTATAAAGTATTGGTTCCCTTCTTTCTAAACAGCATATTACAACCACAAAGCATATTTGTTCAGCATTCCGTTTTTTAGCACTAGCTTTGTATTTTATACGATTGAATTCAGCTCTAAGACAACTGTTCATATATTACTTTCTTCCCTTTCTTTAGTGGTCACCTCCATAAGAGTTAGCTTGAGTTTCATATATAGAACATGTTAGGGTCATTCACATACGTTCTGTGGCATACAGTTATCTCTGTTTTTTTTTCAGCATGTACAAATGGCCTTTGAATTGTTTGAAGAAAATACACCTAGTATTTGTTTTACTTTACCACGGGGCTAGTATTTTACAATAGGAAAAGTACATATGCAACATTTCCACATAGATACTTTTAGTAGTTCTACAATACCAGTCTTATAGGTTCTTCCCATAATGATCTATAGATACAACTTCCATATACTTTTAAAGATATTGGTGGTCTCCACCTTTTTTAATATGTCATCTATCCCCCCCTTTTTTAATATGTCATCCATCCCCCTCTTTTATAAAATGTATTCCCCCTTCCTAATATGTCTTCATTCCTTTTTAATATGTCACCTTTCCTTTTTAATGTAGTAGAATATCCAGTTTTCAGAATATGCTGTACTGTATTAGAGCATCCAGATCATTCAATGAAATGTATCTTTCAGTTCTATGCTGGATTGTCTGCAATTTGAATATTGATGAAAAATTTTCTGCAACATATTACATGTCACTGAGATTACAACTCTGTTCTGATATTTATCCCATAGTTCAGGGGTAGGGAACCCTGGTCCTGGAGAGCCGCAGACCAGTCAGGTTTTCGGGATATCCCTAATGAATATGCATGAGATATATATGCATTAGAGATATCCTGCCAACCTGACTGGTTTGTGGCCCTCCAGGGCTGGATTTAGAGACCCCTGCCTTACACCTCTGTCATTTAAGATTGTGAGTGGGCAAGGTGCAGATGTCCTAGACATCGAAAGGGTATATAGAATGTGTCACATTCCTCCTCGATTCTCACCACCACCAAAAAGTTGTCTAATAGACAATATTTTGGTGGTGGTGAGAAGTGAGGAGGAATGTTAACACATTCTATCTAACCTTTTTGATGTCTTGGACATCTACACCTGTTATGTGTAATATTGCGTTATGAGGCATTTTAATTACTGCTGCTAGCAAACGCACTCTCAAAGTGCTGTAACATAAGGTACCACAGAGGGCAAATTTTAAAGTGCACTGTCTGCCAAGGCACCCTACAATGTTGCTTAAAGGGTGGCCTATAGGGCGCCATATAGGGTGCCCTATGAGGCACGGCAAGGTCATAGCACTGTTTTTGATGGCAGCACTGTGCATTTAAACACATGGAAATCTTAGGTAGGTGCGCTGACATGCCAAGAGGAACAGCAGTGTAGCACAATGGTTAAAGCACTGACTGATGAAACAGGGGCCATGAGTTCAATTCCCAGTGTGCCTAATGCTTAAGGCTGGCTGAGGCATCAGCTTCAACATGTATGTATTGTTTCCTGCAGCACTTTATTTGTATTTTTTAAATTGCTTCCAGCAAACACACCCTCACGTGCCGTAACCTAAGGTGCCGCATAAGGCACCTTATAAGGCACTCCATAGGGCACATTATAAATTGCACTGTCCGCCACGGCACCCTATAATGTCCCCTATAGGGCACCCTATAAGTCGCTTCATAGGATACCATATAGTGCACCTTATATGGACAGTAACCATAAGGTGCCCTATAGGGCGCCCTATAAAGCGCCCTCTGAGGCACCTTATGGGTACAGTAGGCTGAGGGTGTCTTTGCTGGCAGCACTAATGTACATTAAAAATAGACATTGCTTTGGACAGCCCTATCAAATAACCCCACTGTGGGTTAGAAGCCATGACCTCTGGCTCCACAGGCAGTGAAGTAACCAGTGGGCTACAGCTCTATAGCTGCTAGCAAGCCCCTGGCTGGCTGCAGAAGGACTGCACATCACCACACAAACAGTCTGCTGTGGTTACCAGGATAGGGTTAGCCCACCCGTACCCATGATGCACTGCACATGCAAATCAGCCATCTACAGATGAACACAAGATGGGGTATGCACCCCCACAGCACTTTGGCCTGGTAGGGGGAACTGACCATGTGTGTTACTGGCACAGAGTAGCTACACACCGTCACATTGAGGGTGAGCTGGGGCGCCCAGCACCAGGTCCCCAGCAGAGAAAAGCCATGCTGCAGGTCCCCAGCAGTGCTAATGTGTGAGATAGGTAGTTTATGCAGACACACCTTGGATATATCTGTATGTCTTAGTCAGGTTTAGCCCCTATGGACCCCTAGGAGGGTTATGTACTACCTCCATCCTCCTCCTCCTCCACCTTCAGGGCTGAGGTGGGTAAACAGGTCTCCCACCAACAGATCCACATTCTACCTCCCTGCAAAGGTGGCAGTAGAGGGGACCATCAACCCCAGTCCTGCTGGGGAACAGACACCCTACAGGGCAGTCAATGCAGCTCTGTACACATCCATAACGCAATAGCAGACAGACATTAGGCCTGGATATGCTAAGCTGCACCCCACCACTATCTGATATTCTCCTGCAGCAAGCTTTCAGCCGCTGCCCCCTGCAAGGCATTCCATCAAGACACATACCAGCTGCAGACAGTCTGCTAGTTAGTCCATAGTCCATGTTCCTGGTGGAAATGCATGCACCCAGAACTGGGATGTCAGCACGCACACCAAGCAGATAAGTCGGTGACTGGGCCCCAAAAAGGAACCCATAAAAATCACATGAGAGAAAGACTAGATAGCACTATGGGGGAGCCTAGCCATGCCGTGGTCACTGCTCAGTCAGGGTGAGAGTGATCTCCCAGCGGAACATGCTGTGGCCACCCTGTCTGTGCAGGTGGTGGCCGGGCACTACAATGTGCAGATGCATCCTGGCCAGGCCACCCTGTCCGGGCTATACCCATGGTACCTTGCTCCTCATTATGCACATTGGCAGGCCAATACTGGCAACAGTGCTGGCAGTGTGGGCTGTGGAGGGTGTTTGCAGCCACCACACACTGGATAGACAGACACACACTCCCACACCTATGCCAGCATTGTGCTACTATAGAGGTGTTTAGCAGCCCTGGCCACCACACCAGTCCTGGGCACAGTGCAGGCATGGATATGGTACGCAATACTGTTGGGGGTCACTCCCCAGGGTGATAAACACTGTCAGAGACCAGACCTGAAGCACACTCCACAGACATCAGAAAGTTTGCTATGATGGAGCTCAATCAGCAAACTGTGTTTAACGTAGGAATTGCTATCTGTCAGTAATCATAGCAAACGTTTGATAGTTGTGTACCGTATTCCCAGGTGTAGGGTGGCATTGCTAAGGTATGCAAGTGCTAGTATTGGGAGATGCACGCAGGGCCCAATGTCCTGCCTCTCCAGGAGGCAATGGCTAATGGAGCCTGTGGGTGTGGGTGTGTCTGCCCCTGTTGGCTGCTGCTTTACGGCAGAGGTCCCCAACTCCAGTCCTGGTGTGCCAAACACTGTTTGGTTTTTCATGCTGTCCCTCATGAATATGCATGAGATACATCTGCATACCATGGGGGTGGTGCATAGATATGCAGCACAGGCATCTTTATTAGAGGCAGCATGGAACCTGAATGGTGTTTGTCCCTCCAGGACTGCATTTGCGAGACTCTGCTCTAGGTAATGCGCCTGTTTATGGTGTCTTTGCTTTGTAGGGTAAAATGTACGTGTTTTGGGCATGTTTACGTCATCTGCAATAAAGGTTCTGTCTGTATTAGCACGTTGTAGTAGTGGGTAAAATATGGGAACTGGGTTGGCAGGCACCATAGCTGGGACTTGAACCTGTGACCTTTTGTCTTTTAACACACTGGTTGTGTGCACTGCACCACTGTGTTGCCACAGAGACAATGCATTCCTTGGTGATACCATGACTGTTTATCCGGCAGGGCCTGTCTGTTGCAGTGCATGGCACCCACCTACACAGGGCTAGGCCATGGTCTGCTCTGGGCAGCTGCCACTGCCCCCCTCCACCACCAGTACCCCTCTGCCACCATGCTGACATGCCCTTCTGCTGGTGGTGCTGGTGGTGTGCAGTCTCAAGCCATCCAGTGTGCAGGTAGGCGGCTGCTTATGGTGCGTGTTCTGGGGTAGGGGTGCCTGCATAGATGTCCACGCTTCCCCCCAACACCGCCTGCCAATGTTCTGTGCCCTTGGAGGTACCTGCTGGGTACTATCCCCTGTGACACTATGATAAACACTCTCATGCCCATGTTGGGCCCTCATCAGTTGCTGTCTGGCTGCTGTACAGTTTCAGCATTCCTAAGTGCCACCTAGGCATCTGCCTAGTCCGCACTTTGCCCCAGCTGCACCATAGCATGTGCCGCCTGCAGCCCTCTGTATCCCCTTTCCCAGCATCTGTCCAGTTGTCCATTCCGACATGCCCGCCCTGCTGTTGTGGAACATGTGCATGCCATAGGAAACCTGTCCAATGGAGAGGGAAACCCTGATCAGTGCTATTTCACTGTGGGATCATTCACCTTGTATGGGGACGGAGCGTAGACCCTTCTAAAATTCATATCTTTTTTGGGGCTTTCTTGGGAGTGTTTTTTGATGTTTCCCATTACTATCACTATTGCCCAGCTTGGTTATGTTTTTTTTACATTTACTTCTGTTCATTTTCAATGTTTATTTGCCCTTTTGTTCCGTGCACATGTATCACACTTATCACTTTTTTGTAGGTTTCCCTGGTTTAGCTGTACATTGCTGACGGAAATGGTTTCTTTTCCCTTTAATTCAGCTCTAACGCCAGGGTTTCACTGGCGTTAGTTTTGAGCCTCGGATTTCACAGCATTGGTTTGCAGGGAGCCTCTCCCCTCCCACTCTCCACCCATTGACCCCTTCTCTCCGCCCCTGGGGAGCCTTCCTCCGCCCTCCAGGAGCCTTTCCCCGCCTTCAGTGCTCATTTGCGCCGCAGCGCGCATTATCACGCGATATGGTACCTGTGCGCCTTAAAAAGCGCCATCATCGCGTGATAAGGTACCTTATCACGCGATAACGTCGCAGAGCGCAGGTTAAGATGGTTTAGTAAACATACCCCTATATGTGTCTTTGTCTTTTCGCTGCCCTTCATTTTGTTTAATTCTTATGTTTTTTCAACACTTGTATGCATTTTTAAATGTATAACATATGTTTTTAACACCTGTTTTTAACACCTGTATTTATGTTTTAACTTTAAGTGTATAATATGTTTTATTATATCGATTTTATTTTAGTTTCTAAGCTGCATACCCCCTGAGGAGGGCATTGCCGAAACGCGTTGGGGTTCTTCAAATAAATGCTCCTGTGACCTTCATACGTCTCTTGCTCCTTGTGTTACCCGTCTGGTTTGGACATCCATCCCCGCTAAACGCCGGTGTGCCAATCCTAAAGATAGAGCTCCGCACACATACAAGCACGTTGTATGGGGAGCTTTGTTTGTGGGTGGAAGTGGGTGGACTGGAGGAGGAGTGAGGGCAAGGAGTGTGTGGGAACCTGATCTAGGACGTACAGGGGCAATTCTGATGTCAGCCATGTACAACTGGGGTTGGCAATCCAGATGGGGGACTTATTCCACCTCAGAGGTGGAATAAGTCCCCCTAGACATTGCAGGAGGTGGACACTGGGGCCGTAAAGTGAGTTAAGGGGGTGGAGGAGGTACCCCACAGCCCGACCCTGGCCATGGCAGGCCCAAACGGGGGTCGAACTGTGAGGAAAAGACATTTGCGGTGTCTGCCAGTGATTGTGACTCCTGCATGGATGTCATACCACTGCAGCTCCATGCAAGAAGAAGGCTGCTCTAACTGGATAAGTGTCAGGACATCTGGGGTGCCTGAATTGGGGCACATCCTGGATGGCCCAGCCTTATGCTGTGATTTTGAACCCGCGGGGCCAGGTAGCCCCCACAGGAGCAGAATTGGGTGCATCCCTGGGCCTTCCGGATGTCTGGACATCCAGACGGCCCAGGGGCGCACATCTTGGAATTGGCCTCCAAATGTCTATTGAAAGTTGCTGTACCACCTTTCACTTGGAGTAGCATCAAAGCGGTGCACATTACTAAAAAATTGGACATTAAAATGGAATGAAACTCCAATCACCACAGCTGGACTTTATTTATTTATAAAACATCTTTATACCGGGTTCCTGAAAGCCCATTCAAAGCGAGTCACAAAATACCATAATAACAACATGTTTGAAAATAAAAAACAAAGGGCCCAATATTTAGAGGCGGCGGCGGCTAGCCAATCTAATGTGGCTAGCCCCCGCTGCTGAATTTTAAACCCAGATATTCAGTGCCAGGGTCATATCTGGATTTACCGGAAGCTAACTGGGCAGTGGCTTCTACAGTGAACATTAGGCCCAGCCTTTGCTGCGCCTGACTTTCGCCACATAGCCGTAGCCGGGCAATATCACCAGAGCCCGGCTATGGCTGGGTGCCATCATTGAACCACCCCAGAATGCCCATATGCTGACCAGTTACCTTTGGGGCATGCGGTGATGGCATCTGTGGATATTCAGTGGTGCTAACCATGTCGAGCCTAAAATACACAATGGGCCTGATTCTGATCCCGACATACATTTATGTTTATTTATTTAACAGGTCTTTAATACCCCTTTATCATTTCAATCAACATGGTTTACATTGTAACTTAAACTCGGTAATGTACATTAAACAGGGACATTGATAACTTAGTATTTTCTGAGGCAATGGAGAGTTAAGTGACTTGCCCAAGGCCACAAAGAGTGCTAGTGGGAATAAAACACTGGTCTCTTGGTTCCCAAGCCAGTGTTCTAACCATTAGATTACTCCTCCACTTCATCTGGCTGACCTGGGTGTACAAAGGAGATCGCGATTCTGATCCCATATATTTGAACCTGTGATGTAATATTCCTGTATATATATGTAAATAGTTACCCTGTTTATTTGTACCCAGTTACAAATCCCCACGTTCTATTGTAAGTCCAGTGCAGACCTTATGCCCTGGACAGTTGTGTTTTAATGTAAACCGCACTGATGCAGAAGAGCGCGGTATATAAGAAAGTTAAATAAATAAATGGGGAACGTCTAGCCCTGCGGGATCAGAATTGCGAACAGACCTGTACATGCAGGCCAGTACTGCGATTCAGTCCCGGCCTGCATGTACAACCATAGCCCAGCAAACTCAGCCAGGGCTTTTAAATGCCATGGCATCATGGATCCATTTAAAAGACACGATTGCAGCCGCTGCTAAAAGAGTCAATTGCCCGCAGTCCGACTTCCGATCCGGCCTCCTAAGGCCAGGATCGGGTTGCAGGGACTTAACTCTGCCCCCCCCCCCCAGCCCCTTGCATACCCCAGCATACTTAAAAGAACACAACCAAGGGAGTTATTCCACATTGGAGGTGGAATAACTTCCCTGGCCATTTCGCCAGCCCTGGATGTACAGGGTCAACATTAGAATCGGCCCGGCAAGTCCAGGGCCGGCGACTGCCCACTTCCCACCCACTCTCTACTCCTGTACCGCCCCTTCCCCACCCCCGTCTATCTTCCCGACAAAACCGGCGGGGAAGTTAGACAGGAGGGGAAAGCCAGCATGAATAGTGGGGATGGACATCCCGTTGGGACATCCATCCCCACCATCCATGCCTCAGAATAACCCCCAATGCGAAAAGCCAACAACAAATAAAAATTAAACCTGCCAATATTGACCCGATGGTCTCAAACTGCTGTAAAATTCACTTTCGCACTTAATGCAGAGAGAAATGAAAATCCTTTCAGTCAGAAGTGGAATTGTTTCTAGTTCGGCAGCAAAGCATCACAGCAGAACGAAGCACATTTAAACAATCCAGCAATATGAAAATAGTTTAACCCAAACAATGAACTTTCTGCCGCCCAAATCTTCTTATGTCTGACCCTGTTTTTTTGTCACATTGTGCCTGTCTCAGGGACTCTATCAAATATTTAAGCATCTCTGATGGCGCACCTCTTGCACACGCAGATCTTAATTTTCATGCTTTTAATGGATGACTCGTCTTCTTGTGGTCACAATGTGCAGAGATAAATGACCAACGATTGAGTTTAATTTTGCACTCAGAGGCATTTCAAGGAGTTTCTATTTTGCGGTTTAAGAGTCTTAATCTGTGAATGCAATCCTGATTTCCCACTTGTCATTTCTGTGACTTCTGGTTCTGCTACATCTATGTGAGACGGATGCCGAAGAGACCAGAATGCAGTGGGCTTGGATTGGAATTAAACCGTGCCACGAATGTAGGTTGAGCGTGCAGCTTCATCTTATTGTGCAAATCCTTGCAACACAGAGGATATAAACAAGGGCGAAACAAATTTTCCTCTGTTTTCATTAAGAACACTATGGAAAGAAGCATTCTGCACAGTATCCACAAAAGACAGAAGCTCTAAAATAAGAGGCAAATTCCGGAGACAAATGGCTTTTATTTTCTCTGTGACTGAAAAGAGTAAGCTATTAAAAGCAGTCTGACCTTCAAAAGGTTAGGTGCTCGAACAGTATGTGTGGAGGGAAGAGAGCCATTTAGTTTTCCCCGCTTTGGTCAAATTACAGGGCTTGTTGTAGCACAGTCATGTTAGGTATACTCAATGAGAGAAAAGAAAGAGGAAGCATTATTTCCCCAAATGCATGCACCGTGTGGTGGAATGAACAGGGAAATGGATGTCTCAGGCAATCCAAGTAAATGTTATAACCTCATTGATTCTGACTGAAGGAGAAAATAACTCCTGAGGAGGACCGTTCCTTAAAGTGGCACTGTCTAATTCTCCTCATTGTTTTGCAGGTGGAAAATCACATTTCTTTTAGAGTGCAATATTGAATCGTAAAACAAAGTCCGAAACGGTTAGGGAGCACATTTCAAACTCTGCACTGAGATGAAGATCAAGGAGGTCTTTTATTTAAGGGCTGCTAAGGTGTGCACCCAACGTGCCAATAGCTCTATAACCATAGCACCTTAAGTGTGACACCACCACGGTAGCTGTCAGGAGTGTGGACAGCATTTTCCCGGCAGTTAACGTGGATCCCTGTCCCCTAACACGTGTCACATTAGCACCTACTGAGGTGGTGTTAGGTGAACCTGTGCTAATCGAGCAGGACATGGTGTGTGTGTGATATGTGTCCTACGCTAACTTCTCAGAGTTCACAATATGCGCTCTTCGTCCCTAACCTGCCTACTCATGTCCCTAACGCAAGATGCACATTTAGCCTGGGAATCAACCTGTGCTATCATGGCCCTGTACTAGCCGGCAATGCGTGTCTAAGGCATGCTTTTAGCGCACCCAGACGCACGCTGCTAGCTAGAGCCATTTAGTAAAAGCATACTGACTCAGAGAAAATAACAATTATGCAACTGGTGGTTGTGAATCTTAAATAAATACACGGAATAGTTCATGATCTGATGCCTCTAGTAATCATCTTAAGTGGCTATTAAAGCCACACAATGAGCTTTGTGCTACTAGCCTCAACGGCCGTGGTGCTCTCCAACAAGAGACTTTTCTGTCAGGCCTTAGAGCGGTATATAGCACCTTACAATAGACTCATCTTCAATATCGGCGGCTGTTTCAGTTAATATATGAATACAACCTGCTACTGTTTATGAGCAAGGACTATCTCTTACGTGTATTTGTGCAGTGCTACTCAGCCTTATTGCGTTGCATGTTTAATCGTCGTTAGCACCGTTGGTATTATTCATTTAATAATTCATATTCCTGTCAAGTTTTCTCTTCTTCTAACTCTTCCTCTCCATTTCTGTCCTTCTTATGGCTCCACATCATTTTTTCTTCCTATTATTGACACTCCCTAACCTTCTCCCCTTACACCAACTTCCTCATACCTCTGCTCCTTTTCACCCTCTCTCTGCCTTTGCCATTTCCTCTCCCATCTTGTCTCCTCCCTCTCCTCAGCTCTTGAACGTCACCTTTTTCTTCTTTTACCTCGTAATTCATCTCTCTTCCCTCTCTCTTAAACAAGCTCGTCCTCGTTTCCACCATTTTGTCTCCTCTCTGCCTCGCACACTTCTTCTTTCCTCTGGTGATATTAATCCAAATCCTTGCCCCCCTAGACTATTCTCTCACTCCCACTCCTCTCTCTACCACTCTAATTTCATCCATATTCCTCTCCTTTCCCACTCCTCACTCATTTTCTCTTGTGCATTATGGAATGCTCATTCCATATCCAATGAACTCCCCTTTACCTATGATCTCTTCATTTCCAACTCGCTCCATCTTTTAGCTCTTACTGAAACCTGGCTCTTCCCCAACACTGCTTTGGTTGCCGCTCTCTGTCATGGCTTTCGTCCCTTACATTCTACCAAGACAGCACTTGCCAATGTCTCCAGTGACTTGTTCCTGGCTAAATCCAAGGGCCATTACTCTGTGGTGGGATTCGATCTGAACAGGAACTGGTTCAGATCGATCCCGCCACTGCCAGAACCGAGCGGGTGGCAGCATGGCACACTTGGGAAGTTGGTGGCAACTATAGGGTAACAACTCCCTGCTGGCCCAGCGGCCCAATCCCCCCACCTGCCAGTGGTTTGATGGCATTGTGGACTTCCCACAATGCCGCAGTCCCCAATGCTGTCAAATCACTGGTGGGTGGGAGGATTCCCGCCAGTGCAGCACTGGCATTGGGACACCGTTTTCGGTGAATCAGCTGAACGATTCATAATGCAGCAAATGCAGCCCGTTGCAGGAACTGGTTCAACCAAACTGGACCAAACCAGCTGAATCCCACCTCTGCCATTACTCAGTCCTCATCCTTCTTGATCTTTCTGCCATTTTTGACACTGTTGACCAGCACCTTCTCCTTGATACAATGTTCTTACTTGGTTTTAGGGACTCTTTACTTTCCTGGTTCTTGTCTTATCTCTCCCATTGCTCTTTTAGTGTTTCTTCTGGTGGTTTCTCCTCTACTGCTTTTCATCTCTCAGTTGGTGTACTCCAGGGATTTGTTCTCGGCCCTCCCCTTTTCTCTCTTTTCACCCAGTCCCTTGGTGCTCTCATCTCCTCCCATGGATTTCAGTATCATTTTTATGCCAGTGATTCTCAAATCTATCTTTCTACACCTGATATCTCTTCGAGACTCCAGATCTGCATTTCTGCCAGCCTGTCTGACATTGCCACCTGGATGTCTCACCACTGTTTGAAATTAAACATGGCCAAAACTGAACATCTTATTTTTTTTCCCATAATCCTTCCTCCCCCCTTTCTCCTTTCTCTACCTCTGCAGATAACACTCCTACTTCCTGTTTCCTCAACCCTCAACCTTGGGGTTATCTTTGACTCCTCCCTTTCCTTCTCCTGACATATCCAACTGATAGCTATAACCTGTCATTTCTTTCTCTATAACATTAACAAAATTATCCATTTCCTTTCTGAGCACACTATTAAAACACTTATCCATTCTCCAATTACTTCCCATCTCAACTATTGCAACCTCCTTCTTGCTGGTGTCCCTCTTAGCCACCTCTCTCCCCTTCAATATGTTCAGACCTCTGCTGCACGATTAATCTTTCACCAGCCTCAATATACTCATATAACCCCTCTTCTCAAATCACTTCACTAGCTTCCTTTCCATTTTTGTATCCAATTCAAGTTTCTTCTTTTGATCTATAAGTACATTCACTCTTCTGCTCCTCACTACTTTTCCTCTCGCCTCTCTCTCTACACCCCTCCTTGTGAACTCCACTCTTCTACTGGCTTACTTCTCTCTTTGCCCTTTTCTTCCACTGCCAACTTCAGACTTTGGTCCTTTCATCTTGCTGCTCCTTATGCCTGGTACAGGCTCCCTGAGTTTGTGCATCAGGCTTCATCTCTGCCCCTTTTCACATCAATGCTGAAGACTCACCTCTTTGAAGCTGCTTTTGGATCCTGACCCCTTATTCCTTATGTCTCCTCACCCTTCACTTTTCCCCTTATTCTTATTTTTTGTATGTCTTAATTAGATTGTAAGCTTTAACAAGCAGAGACCGTCTTAGCGGAGGCCTTCTCATCCAAGATCCATGCGACTTGCTCAGGTCTCCCATTAACAGAAACTTTTCTCTACATCTCATACCTGGAATAGTATTATCCTACTTGAAAAATCTGTTCTGTCCCGCATACTGAACTGTATTAAGTTATCGTATTGCCACTTAGATCCCTTTCCATCCAATTGGCTAGTAGACCCATCAATGGGTTTCATCCCATTGATTTATTTATTTAGCCAGTTTTGTATACCACCTTATCCTTCAATCAAAGTGGTTAGGGATATAGCGAGGGGTCTACATTCAACATAGGTGACAAGACATACATATATTTCTGGGGGTTGAGTCCCAGGTCTGAGCTATTGGTGTTTGGTGGCTGTATTGACATGGCTGCGTTGATTGGGAGTTAAGGTACTTGTTCATATGCGGCCATGAACAGGTTGTTTTTGAGGGATTTGCGGAAGTCCTTGAGGCCCATTTGTACTCTTAGTTCCTCGGGAAGCGAGTTCCATAGGTCCGGCGCCAAGAGTGATTGATCTGCACCATGCTTAATTCCTCTTTTTCCTCTGGTTCTGTCGCCCTGGTCTGGAAAGAAGAACTCATCTGTCCACTTTTAAAAGGTCCCAAATTAAATCCTACTGGCCCGAGTAACTAGCGACTCATTTCTAACCTCCCATTTCCAGCTAAATTGGCTGAACGATTCATATTTCTTCTGTTATCAGATCATATCAAACACTCTCTTGCTTTACACCCCCGTCAATAGGAATTCCAGCCTTGTCATAATACAGAAACCAGTCTCACATCCGTTCTCAGTTCTGGATCAAGGCTACTATGCTCTTGCTATCTCCCTCAACCTCACAGTGGCTTTCAGCCTAGTGGATCACAATCGTCTCCTTGTCTTTTTGAAGTAGGGCTTTGTGATACTGTTCTTTCATGGTTCAACTCCTTCCTTCATGATGGTATCTACCAGGTTTCCCATCACAGGTCTCTTTCCTTTCCTTTCTCCCTGCCCTGTAGAATTTCACAAGGATCAGCACTATCCCCTCTACTTTTCAATATCTTTTTTTCACCTCTGATTACCCTTATTCAATCTCTTGGGATCCCCTTCTACTTCTATGCTTTTGTTAGTTCGAGTGGATAGTATATCCCATGATCTCTCTGTAGTTAACTCTGCTTTGGAATCCATTTCAAGCTGGTTGCATGACAATGCCTTCAGACTTAATCTGTCCAAGACCACAGCCACATGGTTCACTGACTCTTCAGCGACCCCAACCCTAGTGGGAGATGAGTTGTATACTGCCAATCGCTGACAATAATGCCGATGCAGTACTATTTATTTTATTTATTTATTTTTATTTATCTATTTCTTCTATACCGCCCCTTCCAGAGATCAAGGGCGGTTTACATGGAACAGTTAACATTTTTGTATACTTCTATATACTTTACATAGAACGGTGTTTGTAACTATGTACAGGTAACATTGCATGGAACAGTACTAAGTCTCCAGTGCAGTCTGTACAGCATGTGTACTGCTGCAGACAGTCCCTAGGTGTGGTTTCTGACTGTCTCTGTATATGGCAGCTAGATTATGTTCTGTACTGGGAAGTACCCATTTCATACAGGGACCTGATGTCAGTTTGGGTCCAGACAGTGCAGCAATGCAAGGTGCTGTGCTATAGCCTAATGGTCCCATCAAAACATTGCTAACACAAAGGACCTGGGTTCAAATCCAAGTTGTGCTGTGTGTGACCTTGGGAAACCTGCATGAAAATACTGACCAGAACACCTTCAATGTGTCATTGACAACAGGGTTGCCACTAGCTTGATCTTTGTTTTGGGTATGCCCACATGCATATTGCATGTGGGGTCCAACATATAAGGCATTGCGGTTGTACGAATACTCATAATTATGTTATGTGTCATGGAATCTGCACACTGCTCACTTATGTCCCTTCTCAAGGCCTGCTCCTGGAGGTCAAGAAGTGACCCCACGATCTGCCAGCAGGATGTGTTATGGCACAGTCAGTCACGTGAGCAAAATGAGAATGTAAAGCATATGCTGTGGTCTGCCAACTATGAAATGATTCTAGGAATGGGCTAGAGACACACAACTGAATATGTTATGGGTTTTCACTCATTTAGGTCACCCATGCACTGTAATGACACCTCCTGGTGGCTGTCCTCTCCATATGACTTCTCGCATCTCACATGTATAACACAAATGCCACCAGCATGGGATGACTTGCAATGGTTTTGTACATTGAGATGGGAGCAGTAGTGATCATATTCCGGATCCTAGAGTCATGCTTATGAAGACGCACATGAACTGCACGAATTGTGCACCCTATATATAGCAACTCACAAGGGCACACCAAAACATAAACCACAAAAGATATGGAGCACGTGGTGTGCCATTTAGAGACATGTATAAAATCTGAGTTAGGAACATGCCATTCTTTCCCAGTAATAGAATGGAGGCAGCAATCACATTTATTGCAGGCATAATGACCCTGTTCCCCTAAGGACTGAAGCAAAGATCTATCCAGAGGGAACGATGTAGTGCCAACTAGATTCTGAAGATTTGAACCTCTGGTATAAGCAATTTGCAGTGATCTTTGGAAACAAGGATGTAATGTTAATATATGCCTGTGTTTCTGTAGAATCTGCCTCACTTTATTTGTATGGGACATATATGGTAAAATCCCTACTAATTTGTCAGTCTGAACACTACTGCTCCCATGGTCCAGCATTGTTTGGACAATCAACATTGTTTATCTGATTTTTCTTGGAGGATTTTAGACTTTGTATCGCCATATCCACGGGTGGAAATAGGGAACAACATCTCCAATTCCTGGAACAGTCATGGATCTTCCGTCTATCCTCGATTACACCAAAGGATTTAAATCAAGAACTGGATTGGGCAAGCCTTCTATGATGTGGCTCATTCTGATTGCCTGTTCTATCTGCTTATCTATTGGTTTCTAGCACCATGTGGCATAACGTCTGACTGAGCTCTTTTTGGCGTCCGAATTGTTTTTGGGGGCCATCTGCAATTGCAACAGTTTTGAGCATTGAAACAGGGCACAAGAAATGGGTCTGCCCTAAATGCAGTGCTGTGTTTGTTTTCTTCTTCATTGCTGTGAAGCTGCGAACAATTGCTTTTCACTTTGGTGCTCTCTGTCCTGACTGGGATTTGAGCATTCAGCGGATCAGATAAGTACAGAAAGTGGCTTTTTCTGCTGAACGGTTTGAGTGGGGTAAATTTTTAAATTCAAAGTACTTTATAGTTTAAGAATTTTTTGATGTGCAAGGGTGTGTAGAGGCACTAGTGGTATGCTTTATCTCATGAAAACTGGTTCTAGAGGGGTGAACCATAAAATTGATTAAAAAGGAAGGAACGCCACAAGAGGGCTAATCTTCCAACAAAAGTATAGGTGCTCAGGTTTTCCTGTTTTCGCTCTAATTTTGTTCTTTGGAGTTTAATGGTTTAGAGTGGTGTTATTTGAGTATTTTTTTTAAATCTGCTGAAAAGAGCATCATGGCTACTACTGCCATGTGTCACAGTCCTAGGAAGATAAGGAATCTGCTCACCTTGTACAGCACCTGAATGTTCCAAGGTCAATATATGCTGGAACACTGCATCTATTATCATATAGCCAGACTCACATACATAATGTTACATTGAGGTGCATCATGAACCACAATTTGTTATGTTATCCATCACCTCAGAACATACATGATCTTCATCCGTGTCCACCCATTTGGGTAGGACTGGTCTTGTGTGTGAAAACTCTGCTGTGGACCATTCTCAGCAATGTGGCCAAGTCCCAGGGTATATGACAGACATCTGCTAGAATGTGGAACCCAGAAACAATTGTTGAACTACACTGCATCCCACACAGCAGTACACACAGCAGATAAATACATAAGAGCACTTGTGAGTGGTATCACATATGACGGTGGGCACCTTGGGACCAAGGGCTGCATTGTTAGGGTCTATCAGTCTGGGAGCAAGATTGCAAGCATATAGTATGCAGAACACATCTATCTCACTCTGCCACAATTGCACTGTGATACAGCACTTACACATAGCTTTCATGGTGTTGTGGTGCAACATATACATTGGCTGTAGTTCCAGCATGACACTGATGACATTTATATGTCCTTCTCAGGTGGAGGATCTGTGTAAGAAGGCCCAGGAGCTGCAGCTCAAGTGGCCATATTTCATCCGGCAGGTGCGGGAGGAGCTTCTCCCTGCATCAGATGGTGAGTCACTGTAATACACATGTGGCCCCAGGACACGATGACAACTGTTAAATGTACAAGAGATTTCCTCATGTCAACAAAATGTACACATATTGTCATGCATATCATAGCCTTAGATGACTATCCTAGCTCATGTGCTCCAGGAAATGCATGCATGCATGGCGTGGTGGACCTGGGAACTGTTTGGCCCTTATAGCTGTGCAGCTCAATAGGATAGACACTGTTCACACACCAGACATGTTTTGGACAGAAACAACTCTTCCCCAGGGACTACATATATCCTTTACAGCATCACACTTGAACCTACTACATCTGCAGCACATGTCATGTGAGTACTCGCCTAGAACTCCTGAACCTAAGCACTGTAAGCGGGAATCCAGATGACTGAAACCCCTCCTTGCCACTGAGCACTTCTATACCATATGCCAAGCACTAATAACCCCCTTACTGGACTTCTGCAACCCAATCTACCTTGGACTAGCAAAACAAACACTCAAACCACTACAACTAGCACAAAACACCGCAGCCCGCATAATATCTGGATCAACAAGACATGAACACATCACACCTATTCTGAAAGACTTACACTGGCTCCCAATCAGTTCACGCATCAAATACAAAACAATCATAAACATATTTAAGATCAAACAACACACTTCAGCTAACAGCCTGCACACCCTCATACAACCAGACACCAGCACACGCCCAAGAAGAAAAGGAACCTCCAACTGAGTCAGGACCCCAAGAGACTTCAGAAGCACACGCAAGGACACCACAGAAAGAGCACTCTCCCTGGCTGCACCTACAATCTGGAACAACCTCCCAGACGATCTGAGATCAACGACGGACCTCAAAGACTTTCGCAAACAGCTGAAGACTACGCTGTTCATAGAACACTATGGACACATCACATGATCTAACTACCAGGAACAACCAACATACCTCCCTCCGACCCACTGAAAAGAGAATATATAACGGCACATGATGTTTCTTAACACTAAATGTATAAAAGAATGTACTATAAAACACGATGTATCATAGCGCACAATGTACATAGCTCAACATAATCAAACACACAACACAACATACACACAAGTCACGATATATCCTTCACTGCATGAAAAACACTATCACCCCTTTGGATTGTTTGCTGTGAAACTGCCTTGATTGTAAGAAAAAGCGGTATAGAAATCCAGTTAAATAAATAAATAAAATAAAATAAATAATGTTCCATAATTATATCGATCATCTGCCACTTCCCTGGTCACCAAACATATTGCTCATCCATCATAGCATGCATGCTGGTATGCCTTTGACATGATGCTGCTCCAATATCCAGCTCAATGTCATCTACTGGGAGGTGCACTGTGATTCCACATATATGCCTACCTGTTGTGGAGTGCCCTCAGATCATCTGCTGGGTGTCTCCTCTGGAGTTTCTCTAGGTTTCTCTTATTCACCACATGACATATTTTAGGTAGCGGCATTGTGTGCAATGACACCACATTGGAGAGGGAGCCTGATCTACATTGGAGCTGCCCCATCATGTACACACAACCTGGCAAGTTCACATATTTCCCAAAAATGACACAGCATATAGATCTTTCAGTTTCAGGACATATATGATGCCATAATGCCACCACCACCTCTGCACCATATCAACAAACCCAAGGGGTTCCATAAGGGTCCGCTCTATCAGCCATGCTATTCAACATTTACCTACAGCCACTCTGCTCCAGGATACGATCACACAATATCGATTTCCACATATATGCAGACAACATCATGATTTATGGACCCATAACCACTTCAAACCCAACCAACCCACAACTAATAACTTGCTTCAATGATGACTCAAGATGGCTTCAAGAGAGCAACCTCACAATAAACCTCAAAAAGAAATAAGCCTTATTTGTGACAAAAGATCAAGAATTCACCCCACCTACGCACCTCACGCGTAGAGTCCAATCACAAATAAATCTGGGAATCATTCTGGACCAAGCAATATCATTCAAACAGCAGATTGCGAAAACGGCAAAGATAATATTCTTCAAAGCCAGATTGATACAACGGCTGAGACCACTCCTGGACACTAAGGACTTCAGATCTGTCATGCAGGCTATGACTCTCCTGCATCTAGACTACTGTAATTCCATACACCACGGCCTCCCAACTACCGCTCTCAACCCATTACAAACTGCTCTCAACACAACAGCCAGAATCATCCAAAGCAGGGCCGGATTTACCTTGAGTGAGGCCCTACGCCAACAAAAATTGTGGGCCCCCAGAAAAGATAAAAACGAGCACGCCGGATCAGCTGCGCGCTGTTGGCCCTGACGTCATAATTAAACTGGGAATCCCAAAAGCCAAACTTGGAATGTACAACACTGTAGAAATGAAACTATACATTAATTTGCTCTTGTACTAAACAAAGTGCAGATGTTAATGATGCAAATTTACCAGAGCTGACATATTCCAATTAATAAATTCAAAATAAAGAGATATTTTTCTACCTTTTGTGCATTTTTTTTCAGCTGCAATTGCTCCAGCCACTTTCTTCTGGTTTCTTCGTGTCAGACCAACTCCAGTCTTAACCCCCCCCCAACCCATTTCCAGTCCCAGCCCCCCCCATCGGCTCAAGTAAACTTTAATAAAAAAAAAATAAAACGCTGGCCGCTGCTGCTGCCGCGGCAGCATAGACTGTCCCGCGGGACCCCCTCTGCCCGGCTGAGCCCCTCCGTGCTGGCTTTGAGAGGCGCGAAGGGAGAGTGTCTCCCTCACGTCTCTGTTAAGCCTGCAGGGGCTGATGGGAAATGGGGAGCATAAAGGGAGAAAGCTCTATTGCTGGTGGAGTGTTTTGATGTTCTGAAGCTTGCTGGTGTTTCTAAGGTATTGTCATCAGCTCATCTTCTTCTTGTGGTTGGACGGGTTCTTCTGATTAGTTCTTCAAGGGTAGGTGGGGACAGGTTATTTAAGATTTTGAAGATTATAATTATATTTTTGTATTTAGTGCGTACTGTGACTGGAAGCCAGTGGAGTTGGTAGAGAGTACATATTATGTGGCTGTATCTTGCTGTTGCAGTTATGATTTTTGCAGCAGTGTTTTGTACCATTTGCATGGGGAGTGTTGTCTTTTTTGGTAAACCATAGTATATTACATTGCAATAATCCAGTATGGGGGTTACTAAGGCTTGACATACTGTTTGAAGGTGATAGTCATTGAGTAGTCGTTTAAGCTTCTGCAGGGATCTAAGTTCATGATAGGCAGATTTGGTTGTTCTTTTTACAATATGTGGGATTGGAAGCTGAGTTGCTGATTGAAGGTAATTCCAAGGTATCTGACTTCCTGTTTGTTAGTTAGGTTGTGATTGAGGATTTTTATAGCATCAGCTGGAGAGAATGTGTTGTGCCTGGTTATATGCATTAAGTTCGATTTTTTGAAGTTTATGAGTAGATTCTGTTCTTTGAGCCACTTTGCCATGGATTCGAGGCATACCATAATTTGAGAATAATCAGGGTGATTGATGTTTCTTGGGGTGAATATCATAATTCCATCTGCGTATATTCCGTATTGGATGCTATGATGTTTTATGATGTTGCATAATGGTTGGATATATATATTGAAGAGTAAAGCAGATAGGGCAGATCCTTGGGGAACACTCTGGTGTTGGGTGAAGGGTTTGTATTGCTGGTTTTTGATTCTAACTTGTTGGTTATGGTGAGAAAGGTATGAGAGAAATCGGTTGAGCACAGTTCCATTTATCCCTATATCCCGAAGCCTTTGTAGTAGGGTGTTGTGGCTACAGGGATCAGCGCAGCTCAGGATCCAAATGCAGCACCTGAGAAAACCCAATGGCCTCAGCAAAGGATGAGGAGGATAACCCCACTGAGGAGGGATTACTACTACTACTACTACTATTCAGCACGCACGCAGCGCTGCACAGCTAACCTACAAGAGGTAGCCAACATACAAGAGACAGTCCCTGCCCGTCAGAGTCATGCTCATCGGAGCTTACAATCTAGTTAAAACAGTACAGAGCATTAGTCAGTTCTGTGCAAGGTACGTTGTGGTACAGTCTGGCCTATAGTTGGTCATAAACGTTGACGGGGGGTTAGGGTAAGATGAGGATGGAGTCAGGATCTGAATGCAACGGTGAAGAGGTGGGTCTTCAACCTGGATTTGAAGAGGGCCAGGGAGGATGCCTGGCGCACAGATGCAGGTAGGCTGTTCCAGGCGTATGGTGCAGCAAGGTGAAAGGAGCGCAGTCGTGAGTTTGCGGTGCGGGTGAAAGGCATTGATAGAAGTAATTTGCTAGCGGAGCGCAAATTTCGAGAGGGGACGTAGGGAGAGATAAGAGATAAGAGGTATTGAGGGCCATAGAATGAATGCATTTATAGTTCAGTAGAAGAAGCTTGAATTGGATGTGGAATTGGACAGGGAGCCAGTGAAGCGACTTGAGAAGAGGAGTAATGTGGGCATGGCGAGGCTGACAGAAGATTTAGTCGAGCAGCGTGATTTTGTATGGATTGAAGGGGAAGGAGGTGGCTTACGGGGAGACCAGCAAGGATTGAACATCTCTGAATGGGAGGATGCTGGGTCAGAGGAGGAGGGGGGCCTAGAGGAGAATCTAGACAGGGCCATGGAGGAGGAGGCCCATGGCCACATCACATCGGCCACACCAGAGAGGCCAGCCTTCAGGACCCAGAATGCAACTACCAGTCCCATCCTGCCTACCCCCTCAGTTCAAGGACCCCTGGCTGCAGAGGACCCCAGAGAGCAGAGCCAGCTGGTCCACAGTACACAGGGGTCTGACAGGCAGCCATCTGTGCCAGCAGCCACTGCCTCAGCCATGTCACCGTCAGAGGCATCCACCCAAACCCCATATATGTGGCGTGTTTGGCTGGGAGACTCTGAGAATGTCATGATTCTGGCAATGGCGCCCTATATTCAGGCACAACATGACCTGACTATGTCTGTGGTGCAGCTGACCACCTATGTGGTGAGGGTGGCTGATCATCTGGAGAGGCTGGAGGATGGCAGCTGGGCTTATCCAGACCATCAGCCACCCCCACATGGGAGGCAAGAGCCCAAGGAGCAAGGCCTGTGGGGTAATATCCCTTAGGGCTCCTCTGCATCCAGGGGTCCTATGCCATGTGTGGTGCCATCCAAAACTATCAGGACATGTGTTCTAGGCTGTAGGTGTTTGCACTGAATTGGTGTTCATCGGCAACTGCTGGACAAGATGTGATGCGTGAGCTGGGGCATTATCATGATGGAGCTACTGATTCCTTGCATATGTTTCCCATCTCCAGTTCAGGAGGCAGCAAAAGGGACATACAACATTATGGCACGTCCACCATATTTAACTGTGGGCAGGGTTTTTTCCCCTTAAAACCCTCATTTCTTCACCTTTAGATGTATCGGAGGTCTGCACTGGCAAAGAGGACTTATTTGATTTACTCTGTCCACACAATATTTTCACAGAAGGATTGTGGTTTCTCAAGTTGGGTTTGGGCAGAGATCAGGCGTGCCTTTTTAGGTCTGTGTTTGAGCAGTGGGGTCCTGCTCAGCCTTGGACAATGAGGCCCTTATTTGTTTAGTGTGTGGCATATGGTGTACGTTAAAACCACCACTCCAGATTGATGCAGGTCCACCTTAGGCTCTTTGGATGTTGTACAGGGTGTTTTTGCCACAGTCTGCACTAACCTTCATAGACTTGTATGATTAATTTCCCTCTTCCCACTACATCCTGGGAGGTTCTTTTTTAAATCATTTTTAAACATACATAACAAGTAAAAAACAACTTGTACAGAAATAGAAAAAGGCAAGAAATAAATCCAAACAAATATATTATACAATTATTATAACAGGAAATAGAAAATTAAGTCCATTTCTCTCTAGCCCAAAACCTAAGGAAGACTTGCTCCAAGACAAAGGAAAGAACAATTATACAATAATTGAAAAGTAAGCAATAATCCTGCATATCAAGCAAGCTAATACTTCTACAATGCGTTATAACCTCAAGCCTAGGAGACACCAGTAAGGCAAGCGCTGATGAAGGCTATCAGCTGACTAGGATCATAAAAGACATAAGCCTTAGACTGTAATTTCACCAAGCACTTGCATGGGAATTTAAGAAAAAATAACCCCCCCTAGCTGAGTCACCCCCGGCTTCAGGAGAAGAAAATCCTTATGCCTTTTCTGTGTTTCCCGGGCAACATGTACGGTGCATTAGCTAGATGAATAGACATGTCACATAGTATTGACTATGGTTATGCTTGGGGCCCCCAGCATCCGAGCATGTAGACAGATTCTCTTTTGACTGAGCTACATCTGTCACACCTAGTCATACCAACAACGCCTTGAAAGAAACAGAACGCTTTTTGAAATACATTCTAACCAACCATTCACGGTCTACAGCCAATGCAAAGGTTACTAGCAATCTCACAGGAACAACAGTTTCCAACTCCAAGGGTTCCAAAACCTCAGATATGTTCAAAAATGTCCACATGTTGCAACCCAGTAAGAGATTGCTGTGAGGTATAGCCCACTGTCTTCTTAACAGTAGGAAGGTAATATATCTTAGATAAAGGTGGCTGAGACTCCAGTGGAATGTGGCAGTGTGTACTGCATATATGTGAAGGAGGCATTCTACATATACAGTATATATACATTCTATGTATACTGTGGTCAGCAATTGACTGTGTCCTCTGCGTTAACATAAATTCCTATCACATTATTTATTTATTTACTTGCTTTTATATACCACACTTTTTAAGATTGGTGCGGTTTACCTATAACATGAACAATAGACAGGTTTACAGAGAACAGATTGCATTAAAGTTTACATTGAATTGGAAATAGCATTAACAGTGAAATAGTAAAACAGAAAAACATCAAACCTTCAACATCCACTGTAAGGTGTTCACATTTGGGGGCATGTTTACTAAACCTTCTTAATGTGCCCTCTGTGACGTTATCGCGCGCTAAGGTACCTTAGCGCATGATAATGGTGCTTTAGCAGGCGCTCAGGTACCTTAGCGCGTGTTAACGCGCGGAGCGGCGCAAATGAGTGCTGAAGGCGGGGAAAGGCTCCCAGAGGGCGGAGGAAGGCTCCCTAGGGGCGGAGAGAAGGGGCCAATGGGTGGAGAGTGGGAGGAGAGAGGCTCCCCGCACACTAATGCTGTGAAATCCGAGGCTCAAAACTAACGGCAGTGAAACCCTGGCGTTAGAGCTGATTTAAAGGGAAGAGAAACCATTTCTGTCAGCAAGGTACAGCAAAACCAGGAAAACCTACAAAAAAGTGATAAGTGCGATACATGTGCACGGAACAAAAGGGCAAATAAACATTGAAAATGACCCCAACAAAATATAAAAAAAAACATAACCAAGCTGGGCAATAGTGATAGTAATGGGAAACATCAAAAAACACTTCCGAGAAAGCTCCAAAAAAAATGATATGAATCTTGGAAGGGTCTACGCTCCGTCCCCATACAAGGTGAATGATCCCACAGTGCAATTGCGCTCATCAGGATTTCCCTCTCCATTGGACAGGTTTCCTATGGCATGCACATCTTCCACAACAGCAGGGCGGGCATGTTGGAATGGGCAACTGGACTGATGCTGGGAAATGGGGCACAGAGGTCTGCAGACGGCACATGCTGTACTGCAGCTGGGCCACAGTGTGGACTAGGGTGATGCCTAGGTGGCCCATAGGAAAGCTGAAACAGTAGAGCAGACAGACAGCAACTGATGAGGGCCCAGCATGGGCAAGAGTGTGCTTCCCACAGTGTCACAGGGGACAGTATCCAGTAGGGACCCCCAAGGGCACAGAACAGTGGCAGGCGGTGCTGGGGGGAAGCGTGGATACCTATGCAGGCACCCCTACCCCAGAACCCACACCATAGGCAACCACCTACCGGCATTGGATGGCCTGAGACTGCGCTCCACCAGCACCACCAGCAGAAGGGCATGTCAGCAGGGTGGCAGAGGGGCACTGGTGGTGGAGGGGGCAGTGGCAGCTGCCCAGAGCAGACCGTGGCCTATCCCTGTAGAGGTGGGTGCCATGCACTGCAACAGACAGGCCCTGTCTGATGAACAGCCATGGTATCCACAGGGAATGTGCTGTCTTTGTGGCAACACAGTGGTGCAGTGCACACAGCCTGCGTGTTCAGGAGCAGAAGGTCACAAATTCAAGTCCCAGCTGTGGTTCCTGCCAACCCAGCCCCCATATTTTACCCACTACTAAAATGTGCTAATACAGACAGAACCTTTATTGCAGATGACGAAAACATGCCCAAAACACCTACATTTTACCCTACAGAGCACAGACACCTTAAACAGGCTCATTACCTAGAGCAGAGTCTCCCAAATGCAGTCCTGGAGGGCCAAACACCATTCAGGTTCCATGCTGCCTCTAATAAAGATGCCTGTGCTGCATTTCTATGCGCCGCCCCCATGTATGCAGATGTATCTCATGCATATTCATGAGGGACAGCATGAAAACCCGAACAGGGTTTGGCACACCAGGACTGGAGTTGGGAACCTCTGCCGTAAAGCAGCAGCCAACAGTGGCAGGCACACCCGCACCCACAGGCCCCATTAGCCAATGCCTCCTAATACTAGCACTTGCATACCTAAGCAATGCAACCCTAAACCTGGGAATACGGTACACAGCTATCAAAAGGTTGCTATGATTACTGGCAGATAGCAATTCCTAAGTGAAGCACAATTTGCTGATTGAGCTGCATCATGGCAACCTTTCTGATGTCTGTGGAGTGTGCTTCAGGTCTGGTGTCTGACAGTGTTTACCACCCTGGGGAGTGACCCCAACAGTATTGCGTACCATATCCATGCCTGCACTGTGCCTAGGACTGGTGTGGTAGCCAGGGCTGCCAAACACCTCTAGAGTAGCACAATGCTGGCATAGGTGTGGGAGTGTGTGTCTGTCTATCCAGTGTGTGGTGGCTGCAAACACCCTCCACAGACCACACTGTCAGCACTGTTGCCAGTATTGGCCTGCCAATGTGCATAATGAGGAGCAAGGTACCATGGGTATAGCCCAGACAGGGTGGCCTGGCCAGGATGCATCTGCACAGAGCATAGGGCAATGGCTGGGACATTGTACTGCCCGGCCACAACCTGCACAGACAGGGTGGCCACAGCATGTCCTGCTGGGAGATCACTCTCACCCTGAGTGAGCAGTAACCACGGCATGGCTAGGTTCCCCATAGTGCTTCTCTCATGTGTTATTTATGGGTTTCCTTTTGGGGCCCAGTCACTGACTTATCTGCTTGGTGTATATGCTGACATCCCAGTTCTGGGTGCATGCATCTCCACCAGGAATGTGCACTATGGACTAACTAGCAAACTGTCTTCAGCTGGTATGTGTCTTTCTGGAACACTTTGTAATGGCTGAAGGCTTGCTGCAGGAGAGTATCAGATAGTGATGGAGTGCAGCTTAGCATTTCCAGGCCTACTGTCTGTCTGCTATTGCTTTATGGATGTGTATAGAGCTCCATTGACTGCCCTGTAGCGTGTCTGTTCCCCAGCAGGCCTGGGGTTTGATGGTACCCTCTACTGCCACCATTGGGGGGAGGTAGAGTGTGGTTCTGTTGGTGGGAGACACCTGTTTACCACCCTCAGCCCCAGAGGGTGGGGTGGTGGTACATAATTCTCCTATGAGTCCATACGAGCTAGGTCTGACTGAAAAATACAGATGTATCTAAAGTGTGTCTGCAAAAACTACCTATCTCACACACTAGCACTGCTGGGGATCTGCAGCATAGCCTGTTTCTGCCATGGAAGGTGCTGTGGACCTGGTGCTGGGCGCCCCACCTCACCCTCAAGGTGAGTACAGTACCCGCACAATGTGATGGTGTGTAGCTACTCTGTGCCAGTAACACACACGGTCAGTTCCCCCTACCCGGCCGAGGTGCTGTGGGGGTGTATACCCCATCTTGTGATCATCTGTAGACTGCTGATTTGCATGTGCAGTGCATCATGGGTATGGGTGGGTTAACCCTATCCTGGTGACCACAGCAGACTGTTTGTGTGGTGATGTGCAGTCCTTCTGCAGCCAGGCAGGGGTTTGTTAGGAGCTGTAGCCCACTGGTTACTTCACTGCCTGTGGAGCCAGAGGTCATGGGGTTATTTGATAGGGCTGTCCACAACATTGTCTTATTTTTAATGTACATTAGTGCTGCCAGCAAAAACACCCTCAGAGTACTGTAACCATAAGGTGCCTCAGAAGGTGCTTTATAGGGTGCCCTATAAAGCGCCTTCTGAGGCACCTTAAGGTTACAGTCCGTATAAGGTGTCCTATGGAGCGCCTTATAGGGTGCCCTATAGGGGACATTATAGGGTGCCGTGGCGGACAGTGCACTTTATAATGTGCCCTATGGAGTGCCTTATAGGGTGCCTTATGCGGCACCTTAGGTTACGGCACGTGAGGGTGTGTTTGCTGGCAGAAATAATTAAAATACAAATAAAATGCCTCAGGAAAAAATACTTGCATGTCAAAGCTGATGCTTCAGCCAGCCTTATGCATTAGGCACACTGGGGGATCAAACTCATGACTCCTGTATCATCAGTCAGTATATTAGCCATCGTGCTACACTTCTGTTTCTATGTTTGGATGTTTGTGCGCCTACTTAAGATTACCGCGCGGTAACGCGATTAGCAGCGCTTCGCCCGATAATGTGCGCAGCAGCGCGCGTTATCACACGCTAATCCCGTTTTGCTACTTTAGACTGAAATGCCCACTCCTTATATGGCATCCTGCACACTAACGCCGGGCGCACATTAAGACGGTTTAGTAAACATACTCCTAAGGTTTACTAAACCGTCTTAACGTGTGCTCTCCCACGTTATCACACGATAAGGCACCTTAGCGCACGATAATGGTGCCTTATCGCACGTTAACGCGCGCTATGGCGCAAACGAGCGCTGAAGGCGGAGAAAGGCTCCCCAGGGGCGGAGAGAGAGGGTCAATGGGCGGAGAGTGGGAGGGGAGAGGCTCCCTGCACACTAACGCTGTGAAATCCGAGGCTGAAAACTAACGCCAGTGAAACCCTGGCGTTAGAGCTGATTTAAAGGGAAAAGAAACATTTCCGTCAGCAATGTACGGCAAAACCAGGGAAACCTACAAAAGTGATAAGTGTGATACAGGTGCACGGAACAAAAGGGCAAAGAAACAGTGAAAATGACCAGAAGAAAATGTAAAAAACCCATAACCAAGCTGGGCAATAGTGATATCAATGGGAAACATAAAAAAACACCCCCAAGAAAGCTCCAAAAAAAAGATATGAATTTTGGAAGGGTCTATGCTCTGTCCCCATACAAGGTGAATGAGCCCACAGTGAAATTGCGCCGATCAGGGTTTTCCTCTCCATTGGACAGGTTTCCTATGGTGTGCACATGTTCCACAACAGCAGGGCAGGCATGTCGGAATGGGCAACTGGACAGATGCTGGAAAAGGGGACACAGAGGGCTGCAGGCGGCACATGCTTTGGTGCAGCTGCGGCACAGTGCGGACTAGGGTAATGCCTAGCTGGCCCATAGGAATGCTGAAACAGTAGAGCAGCCAGACAGCAACTGCTGAGAGCCCAACATGGGCAAGAGTGTGCTTCCCACGGTGTCACAGGGAATAGTACCCAGCAGGTACCCCCAATGGCACGGAACATTGGCAGGTGGTGCTGGGGGAAAGCGTGGACAGCTATGCAGGCACCCCTAGCACAGAACCCGCACCATAGGCAGCCGCCTACCCGCACACTGGATGGCCTGAGACTGCGCAGCACCAGCACCACCAGCAGAAGGGCATGTCAGCATGGTGGCAGAGGGGTACTGGTGGTGGAGGGGGCAGTGGCAGCTGCCCAGAGCAGACCATGGCCTAGCCCTGTTTAGGTGGGTGCCGTGCACTGCAACAGACAGGCTCTGTCTGACAAATAGTCATGGTATCTCCAGGGAATGCCCTATCTCTGTGTTAATATGGTGGTGCAGTGAACACAGCCAGTGTGTTCAGGAGCACAAAATCACAGGTTCAAGTCCCAGCATTGGTTCCTGTCAACCCAGTCCCCATAATTTAACCAATACTAAAACATGCTAATACAGACAGAACCTTTATTGCAGATAACAGAAACATGCCCAATAAACCTACATTTTACCCTACAGAGCACAGACACCATAAACATGCACATTACCTAGAGCAGAGTCTCCCAAATGCAGTCCTGGAGGCCCAAACACCATTCAGGTTCCATGCTGCCTTTAATAAACACGGCTGTGCTGCATATCTATGTACCGCCCCCATGGTATGCCGATGTATATCATGCATATTCATTAGGGACAGCATGAAAACCCGAACAGTGTTTGGCCCACCATGACTGGAGTTGGGAACCTCTGCCCTAGAGCAGCGGCCAACAGGGGCAGACACACCCTCACCCACAGGCTCCATTATCCAAAGCCTCCTGGAGAGAGCAGGATGTAGGACCCTGCGTGCATCTCCCAATACTAGTACTTGCATACCTTAGCAATGCCACCATAAACCTGGGAATATTATACACACCTATCAAATGGTTGCTGTGATTACTGGCAGATAGCAATTCCTAAGTTAAGCACAATTTGCTGATTGAGCTGCATTATAGCAACCTTTCTGCTGTCTGTGGAGTGTGCTTCATGTCTGATGTCTGACAGTGTTTACCACCCTGGGGAGTGACCCCAACAGTATTGCGTACCATAGCCATGCCTGCATTGTGCCCAGGACTGGTGCGGTGCCCAGGGCTGCCAAGAGCCTCTATATTTGCACAATGCTGGCATAGGTGTGGGAGCGTGTGTTTGTCTATCCAGTGTGTGGTGTCTGCCAACACTTTCCTCAGCCCACACTGTTGCCAGTGTAAGCCTTCCAATGTGCATAATGAGGAGCAAAGTACCATGGGTATAGCCCGGACAGGGTGGCCTGGCCAGGATGCATCTGCACAGGGCATAGGGCAATGGCTCGGACATTGTAGTGCCTGACAACCACCTGCACGGACAAGGTGGCCACAGCATGTCCTGATGGGAGGTCACTCTCACCACGACTGAGCAGTGACCACGGCATGGCTAGGTTCCCTGATAGTGCTTTTTTTTGGTGATGTTTATGGTTTTCTTTTGTGGCTCAATCACTGGCTTATCTGCTTGGTGTGTATGCTGACATTGCAGTTCTGGGTACATGCATCTTTTCTGGAAACATGCACTATGGACTAGCTAGCAGACTGTCTGCAGCTAGTATGTGTCTGGATGGGACATCTTGCAGAGTGTAGCAACTGGAGGCTTGCTGCTGGAGAATGTCAGATAGTGGTGGGGATCAGCTGATCATTTCCAGGTCTTCTGTCTGCCTTGCCTTATGGATGTGTATAGATCTGCATTGCCTGTCCTGTATGGTGTTTGTTCCCCAGCAGGACTGGGGTTGATGGGGGGAGGTAGAGTGTGACTCGGTTGTTGGGAGATCTTGTTTCTCACCCTGAGCCACAGAGAGTGGGTTGGGAGGTGGTGCATAATCCACCTATTGGTCAAAACACCCCCCCCCCTTTCACCTACATCATGTGACCATGGTACTAACACAGGATATGCACTATTTTGAGGGCATCATAGCTCATAAATGCTAGACACGATTAGGAAATACAGATGTGTCTGCAAGAGCTACTTATCACACACACTAGCACTGATGGGGACCTGCAGCATAACCTATTTCAGCCATGCAAGGTACTGTGGACCTGGTGCTGGGTGCCCCACCTCATCCTCAGGGTGAGCACAGTACCCGCACAATGTGACTGTCTGTAGCTACTCTGTGCCAGTAACATACACGGTCAGTACCCCCTACCAGGCTGAGGTGCTGTGGGGGTGCGCACGGTCAGTTCCCCCTACCAGGCCGAGGTGCTGTGGGGGTGCATACACAATCTTGTGCTCATCTGTAGACTGCTGATTTGCATGTGCAGTGCATCATGGGTACGGGTGGGTTAACCCTATCCTGGTAACCACAGCAGACTGTTTGTGTGGTGACATGCAGTCCTTCTGTAGCCCACCAGGGGCTTGTTAATAGCTGTAGCCCACTGGTTACTTCACTGCCTGTGGAGCCAGAGGTCATGGGCTCAAACCCACAGTGGGGCTATTTGATAGGGCTATTTGGAGCATTGTCTATTTTTAATGTATATTAGTGCTGCCAGCAAAAACACCCTCAGAGTACGGTAACCATAAGGTGCCTCAGAAGGCGCTTTATAGGGTGCCCTATAAAGCGCCTTCTGAGGCACCTTATGGTTACAGTCCATATAAGGTGCCTTATAAATGTCCTATGGAGCGCCTTATAGGGTGCCCTATAGGGGACATTATAGGGTGCCGTGGCAGACAGTGCACTTTATAATGTGCCCTATGGAGTGCCTTATAGGGTGCCTTATGTGGCACCTTAGGTTATGGCACGTGAGGATGTGTTTGCTGGCAGCAATAATTAAAATACAAATAAAATGCCTCAAGAAACAATACTTACATGTCAAAGCTGATGCCTCAGCCAGCCTTATGCATTATGCACACTGGGGGATCAAACTCATGACCCCTGTACCATCAGTCAGTGTATTAACCATTGTACTACACCTCTGTTTCTGTGTTTGTATGTCTGGGCGCCTACTTAAGATTACTGTGCGTTAACGCACTTAGCGGCGCTTAGCCGGTTAATGTGCGCAGCAGCGCGCATTATCGCATGATAATCCCATTTTGCTACTTTAAGACTGAAACGCCCACTCCTTTTATGGCAGCTGGCACACTATCGCCGGGCGCACATTAAGACGGTTTAGTAAACATACCCCTCAGATTTGTACAATCCTTTCCCCTTCTTCTCTTCTTTGGTCATTACACCTCACACCTGTATTAGATAGCATTTGCTACTGCGGGCCAGACATAAGTATAACACATGCACACATATGATATTGGCATCAGAGATGTCCCAATGAAATTTGTCACCCTTGTCAGGCCTTCAGGATAGACCCCCACCCTTCATCTCACCTCGGACAAGGGGCATAAAAGCAATCGTTCAATGGAGCAGATTCACCACTGAATGCTTTGCGGGGGTCCAGAGCTTGCAAGTTCCAGCATACAGTATGACCCATGATCCACACAGACTCCCTCCCAAGCCAAAGTATTGCCGATCACCATCAGCTTCATTCACGCCAATAACTTTGATATGCTACATGCATTGCCCCTCCTGGCGTTCATACACAACTTCCAGCCCCCTCTGACAGGATATTCTTTTGGAGGGGCATCAGTGGCAGGCCATGATGGCACCTGGATGCAACAGTATTGATCGAGTCACAATGTTGGAAATGCTGGCACTTGAAAAAACATTTTCTTGGAGTCATGACCCAGACGTGTGGTTTTACTAATGCATAGGCCAACTCTGCTTGGCAATGCTGGGTGTATGAGGTGGTAGCAAAGAAAACTAGTACATGGGTATTACAGCATAACACTTGACAAAGATATGAAATCACCCTGTTGAGCCAGTGCAACCATCTTCATTTCATGAGCACTGCCTGTGTTGACTCATCAGGGATTGTAGGATACAGTTGTCTCAGTTTTGATCGTTGACAGTTTGACAGAACATACGGGGCCTGATTGTAAATGTGCTCTGGGCAATGGCCAGGGAGTGGCTGCTTACAACCCTTGGCAGGCAATATGCATGTCATAGTTCACATTCATGATTTCCTATGCCAGGGGTGTCCAAACCTGTCCTGGAGGGCCGCAATCCTGGCAGGTTTTTGGGATAGCCCTAATGAATATGCATGATATATATATGCATTAGAGATATCCTGCCAACCTGACTGGTTTGTGGCCTTCCAGGACTGAATTTGGAGACCCCTGCTTTACACCTCTGTCATTTAAGATTGTGAGTGGGCAAGGTACAGATGTCCTAGACATCAAAAGGGTAGATAGACTTTGTCACATTCCTCTTCACTTCTCACCACCACCAAAATGTGGTCTATTAGACAACTTTTTGGTGGTGGTGGGAATCGAGAAGGAATGTGAGAAATTCTATCTACCCTTTTGATGTCTAGGACATCTGTACCTTGCCCACTCACAATCTTAAATGACAGAGGTGTACGGCAGGGGTCTCCAAATTCAGTCCTGGAGGGCCACAAACCAGTCAGGTTGGCAGGATATCTCTAATGCATATATATATCATGCATATTCATTAGGGCTATCCCAAAAACCTGCCAGGATTGCGGCTCTCCAGGACAGGTTTGGACACCCCTGTCCTATGCATTTGGCTGATCCTCTCAGACATACCATACAAACATTTGAGTTTTCTCATCCCATACTGAAGGCATTTGGCCATGTTGCCATACTACAGTGGCTCAGACATGTAGTCCAGCTTTTCTCCCTCCAAATTCCACCACAGGCAGACCACAGTACACCAAAGCAGGCCAAGCTCCTACATTTGATGGAGGTTGCCAAATTTGCAGCTGCTGTCATGCAATCTACAGGGGTTGCAGCACTATATCACACCACAGCTATGTCAGAGACAGAGGCTGTGTTAACTTCTGTCATAGCTTGGATCAACATTATGGGACATGTTTACTAAATTGCGGTAATGTTACAGACTGCGCATTATGTAACGTTAACGCTCGTTAGGTAATGTTAATGCGCGGTATGTAATGTTAATGCGCGCTAACGTTACTTAACGATCGTTAATGTCCCCAGCCGCGGTAAACACCGCAGAGGGTGGAGAGAGGGCTGGGGGAAGAGGGTCAATGGGCGGGCAGTGGGCGGGGAAGGCTCTCTGCACACTAATGCGCTGAACTGAAGGGCTGAATCCTACCGCAAATGAAAACCTGCCATTAGATGCACATTTGCAGGAGAGAGAAACCATTTAAGTGTCAGCAATGTACAGCATAGACAGGGAGCCCAAGAAACGTGATAGTAGTGCTCCATTTCTAGCACCAGCATAGTGCCCAAGTATGAAAGGCCACTATAGCGATGGTGCAAGTGGGGCATAAGGACCTGCAGGCAGGACATGTAGCGGGGGAATCTGGGGCACAGGGTAGACTAGGCAGGTGCCTAGGTGGCACATAGGAACATAGAAACCGGAAATCAGCATGACAGCAGCTGACAAAGGCCAAACACAATCCATCTACATCTACTTGACCCACCCGAGCTAACAGTTGCCAGGGCACTGACCTGACATCCCCCCAGCCAACTCTCCCCCAAGCAGAAGGAACAGACTATTGGTAGGCGGTGATGGGAGGGGATGTGAGGATGCTCATGTATGCCTCATGCCCCAGACCCTGCTCCCTAGGCGACCACCTACACACACAGTGGATGGCCTAGGACTGTGCACTACAAGCACCGACAGCTTATGGCCATGTCAGCAAGGCAGGGGGGGGTGTGCCCGTGCTGGAGGGGGCAGTGGCACCTGCCTGCAGTGGACCTAGGCCATGCCCTGTACCAGTACATGGTGTGCAGTGCAACATAAAGGTCTGGCTGAGGAAAAGTACAGGTAGCCCCAGGGACCACCATGTCTCTTTGGCAATGGTTTGGTGCAGTACAACCAGCAAGTGTGTCTAGAAGCAGAGGGTTACAGGTTCAAGCCCCAGCTGTGATTCCTGCAGAGCATGTCCCTATGTTTTACCCTACAATGCAGATACAACAGCAACATGTGCAAAGTCCAAAGCAGCGGCGAACAGGGGTACAAACACCCACTCACACAGGCTCCACAATCCAAATATGCATGGAGAGTAAGGCTGTTGGCCCCAGCATTGAGCTGCAGTTATCACCATGGCATTACTACTACCTCCTGTATAGTTTAGCAATATCGGCACTGTGATCAGGACCAGTGTGGCGGGCAGGGTTGCCAACCACCCCTATCTTTGCACAATGCTGCAATAGGAGTGTGTGTGTGCATGTCTATCCATTGCTTTGTGGCTGCCCACACCTCACTGGGCCCACAATGTCCCTCTGTTACCAGCGTTAGCCTGAATATGTGCATAATGAGGAGCAAGGTGTTGTGGGTATTTTATTTTTATTATTTTATTTATTACAGTTGCTTATATACCGCACTATTCGGCATCAGCGCGGTTTACAGTATAACAAAGTGACCAATACACACATTCTGTTTGGTTTTACATCGAACAGGAATATAAACTTGGATAACAGGGGCTGAACTATATACATGAACTATTTACATGAAATATGCTATATACATGAGGTAAAAAATTCCTATACATGAGGTAAAAAATTCCTATAACATTCCTATAACATTGTTGAATTGCTCAATAAATGATGAATCCGTTTTGAATACTTGATACCTTGTGAGTATGTGCTGCAAAAGGGCGGTGATTCTTAGGTGGTGCTAACTAAATTCATCGCTGGTTGGGTAGTATTGGAGGAAGAGGTGATATTTGATTGCCTTCCTGAATTGGGTCAGGTCTGCTATAGCTCGAATGTCTGGTGGGAGTGCATTCCAACATTTGGGGACGTAAAGGCTGAAGGCCCTATTTGCTGTTGTATTATTGCATTTTGTCAAGGTCTTCGGGGTTGCTAATAAATTTAGGGCTGTTGACCTCCTAGCTCTGTTGGGGGGCACTGTATGGATGAGATCTGTAAGTGCTGTGGAGGAAAGGTGCTTGATTGCCTTGAATGAGAGGATTAATGTTTTGAAAATAATCCTTCCGTGTATAGGTAACCAATGAAGCTGTTTTAATATCGGAGTCACGTGGTCTCTTCTGGAGGCTCCATGAAGAATCCTTGCTGCAGCATTTATGGCCAGTTGTAGCGGGTTTAGTGTGGATTGCGGGAGACCTTGTAGGATGGAATTGGCAAAGTCAAAGTGCGGCAGTATCAGTGCTTGGTATATGGTCCGGAAATCATCTGGCTCCAGTAGGGAGCGCAGATGTCTGAGTGAACGGATTTTAAAATAGACCGCTTTGACAATGTTGCTTATATGACATTTCATGTCCAGATGTTGGTCTAAAGTGATCCCCAGGTATTTTATTGTTTCTTTGGTTTGTAATTCCGCTTCCTTTACCTTTATATGTGTCGGTGGGGTGAAGTCTGGGTCTCTAGCGATGAATAATACCTCCGTTTTCTTGTGCTGGATGCGGAGGTTTTGTGCTTGTAGCCAATCCGATATGGTATTGAAGCATTCTATAAGAGGTGTAAGGTCCATTTGCACGGTTGAAAAAGGCATATATAGTAGGATGTCGTCTGCATATATCAGACAGCTCACGTTAAATGATCTAATGATGTTGCAGATGGGCTGCATGTAAATGTTGAATAGTAAAGATGACAATGAGGATCCTTGCGGCACACCTTGTGTTTGATGGAATTGTATGGATGGTATGGCCCGGACAGGGCGGATTGGCCAGGATGCATCTTCACAGGGTGTGGGACAATGGCTGGGACACTGTAGTGCCCGACCACCACCTGCATGGACAGGGTGGCCACAGCATGGCATGCTGGGAGGGCACTCACTCTAACCGAGCAGTGACCATGGCATGTCTAGGCTCCCACATAGTGTTCTGTATTATCTGTCTCCAGTGATACTTTTGTGTTCCCAGTGTTGGGGCCCCAATCACTGAGATGTCTGCTTGGTGCATCTAGTGCTTCTGTGAGTATGTACTATGGATTGACTAGCGGACTGTCTGTAGTCAGACTTTGCATGGCTAGAACATCTGTAAGGTGCCGTTTGACTGTGCTGGCTGCTGGTGACTAGCAGCCAGTGTTGTGTGGCAGTTGGGGTGTTCCAGACCTAACCCCAACATTGTTGTTGGCACAGGTATGGCTCTGGCCCACCAACCCTGGAGGGCTGTCTTATACCAGCAGGATGGAGGTTGCTTCACTGGGGCTGGGGCACCTGTCCCTTACCTACAAAAAGGGGTGATTGTGGGCCCTTTGGGGTATGTTGTATATACCATTTTGACCTTCTAAAGGTGCTGCTACACACACCTCATGCAGGTCAAGAAACCCCTCTGCCTTGATAACAGGTGCCCATGTCAGCCAGATCCTAACACTGGGTACACACTAATCTGGGTGGTTTCTGGTGGCATAAGGCCACATGTGACTGCAGAATATAGATGGACACCAAATTACCTTCACCTGCACTGCAAGAAACACCTGTCATACACTGGTAGGGATGGAGACATATAGCAGGACCTATCTTTAGCATCATATGTACTGCGGACCTAGTGCTGGGCACCCCCCCTATCCCTCAGGGTGAACACAGAACCTGCACAATGGCATGGTCTGTAGCTACACTGTGCCAGTATCACACACTGTCAGTTCATCTTTCCAAGCTGAGGTACCGGAAAGGTGCAGACCCCATTTGGTGATCAGCTGTAGATAGCTATTCAGCATGTGCATTGCATCATGGGTACTGGTGGGGTTACCCTATCCTGGCACTCAGAGAAGACAGTTTGTGCGGTGACCTGCAGTCCTTCTGTACCCAGCCATTGCCGTGACATACACCACGGAGGTATAGCCTACTGGTTAATACAATGCCATTCTCGGCAGTGTTCATGGGTTCCATTCCTCATTGTTCCCTCCTCTTATGCCTGTCTTACTCAAATAGTGTGCATGCCTATAACAGTCATATTTTTGCAGATCTGTGCTGCCAGCCCATAATACCCTTGCTACAATTGCCAACATTCCCTCGGTCCGTCTATCTGCATCTGTCAACTGTTTATAGTCCTGTCTGCCTGTGCGGGCTGCCACCCCATGTCCTGCACTGCTACCCTTTCCTGCATTGTGCCTCATCGTGCTTGCCTCACCTGTGCCTGATCTGCATGGCACCACCACTCCTCTGTCCACTCATCATTGTAACTATCCTGCCATCCCCGCCTCCACTGGGGGACACGTATTCCCATCATCTGCCACCAACTGTCTTTCCAGTACTTTACATTGCCAACACCCTGTGCTGTGGTACAGTTGCCCCCACCATGTTTGTCATCAGTACTGGCAGCCACATGGGCTGCCCGCAGATATGGCGGGTCCAGCGGCTCCCAGCTCTCCCTCCTTCACTCACCTGTTCATTGTCTTTTCTGAGTGCTCTATCTAGTGTTGGGGCTACATCTGTTTCTGTTCCTTACAGGTCATGCATGTCATCCTGCGGCACCTTGCAGCCCTTAGGGCACACTAACCTAGGGAACCCTAACCTTGTTAGGCCACCTTAACCTATGGTTCCATAGCCTAGGATGCCTTCTAGAGTGCCTTGTCCACCCTAGATTTATTATTTATTTATTATTTTATTTACAGTCTCTTTTATACCGCGCTATTCAACATTATTTATTTATTTATTTATTTAACAGTTATTTATATACCGCTCTTTCCCATGTTTCAAGTGCGGTTTACATGTAACAGTAGGTTAATTGGTATGAGATATACCAGGACATTTTACATAGAACAGATAATTATAAATTACAAGGAAAATTGTAACATTACAAGTATAACATATTAGAACATATATACATTGCTAGTTAAATTATTAATCATCATGTAAATGAGTGTGTAGTATGGTTAAAATAGTGTATTAGTGTCGTTTATTTTTGAAAATAGGGTATATAATATTAAAAATAATGTTAGCCTGTATCCCTTTGAGAATTCTGTTTTGGGAGTGTATTATAGTGTAATGTAAATAAGTGAGTTTTTAATTTTTTTTTAAATTCTTTTATGTCAGACAGTAGGCGAATGTTGTCAGGTAAATTGTTCCAGAGTATTGGAGCAGAGTGTGAGAAAGCTCTCTTATTGGTTTGTTTTCTGGCTTTTGTAAAATCTTTTGGTATTGTTAAAGTATTTATGTTTCTGCTCCTTTGAGATCGTTTATCAATGTCAATGTTAATCAGTGTATTTAGTGCAGATGGTGCAAGTTTATTTATAAGTTTAAATGTAGTGACAAGAATTTTATATTTGATTCGGGAGTAAATTGGTAGCCAATGAAGTTCAGCTAAAATTGGTGTAATATGTTCAAGTGGGCTTATATTCATAATCGTTCTAGCAGCTAAGTTCTGAGTTATTTGTATCTTTTTAATATTTTGTTTCGAAATACCATTAAGTATTGTATTTGCAAAATCGAAATGTGGGGTAATAATAGCATGAATTATGTTAATAAAATCTTGTAGAAGAATCAGAGGTCTTAGTTGTTTTAGTGTTTTGAGTTTGTAATGTATATTTTTAGTTAAATATTTTATATGTGAATCCATATTTAGATTATTGTCAAGTATCACACCTAAATATTTTACTTCTTTTTTATATTAATTTCATGAGTATCTAGTGTAATCGTGTTTGGGGGTATATATGTTTGATTTTTAGTGATAAATAAAATATCTGTTTTAGTAAAGTTGATAAGTAGATTTTGTTCTTTGAGCCACTCAGTTAGTTCATTAAAACATTCTGTTATTTTTTGGAGAGGTGGGTGTGGGATTTCAAATGGGAGGTAGAACATTATATCATCGGCGTAAATATGATAAAAGACATTGTGGCGTTTAAAGATGTTACAAACTGGTTGTAAGTAAATGTTAAATAATAGTGCAGATAAAGCAGATCCCTGCGGAAGACCTTGAGTTTGTTTGAAGGTGTTAGATATTTGGGTGTGGATTCTTACATTTTGGGTGTGGTTTACATGAAACAGAATGACTAGCACTGTGCAGCAAGCTGATCTGTGTTTACAAAGAACAGGTACTACAACTTGGATAAAACTGGGGTAACTATTTACATCTAGGCGACACGTTATGTCGTGTAAAAAGTAATCATAGTCATGGATGGCTTGCAGGGTATGTTGCTGTGGCTGTACTAGATGGGGGAGGGGGCTATTGGAGTGCTGTCTTCCGGGTAATATTTGAGGAAGAGGTGGTGCTTCAATGCCTTCCTAAACTGGGTTAGGTCAGGGATTGCCCGGATGCTGGGTGGTAGGGTGTTCCAGCATCTGGGTGTATAGAATCTGAAAGCCCTTTTTGCTGTTGCATGGGTGCATTGGCTTATTTCCTTCAAGATTACCAGTGTGTTGACTGCTGCAGATCTTCTGGACCTATTGGGGAACATGGTTTGGATAAGCTCTGCTAGTGATGTGGAGAAGAGCCCATTGATGGCCTTGAAAGTCAGCAGTAGGGTTTTGAAAGTGAGTCTGCCATGTATAGGGAGCCAGTGGAGGTGCTTCCGGATGGGTGTAACATGATTGCTCCTAGAAGCCCCGTGTAGAACTCTCGCCACGGCATTCATTGCGAGTTGAAGAGGGTTCACGGTGGATTGTGGGAGCCCTTGTAGCATTGCATTAGCGTAATCAAAGTGCGGTATAATCAACACTTGATAGATTGTAAGGAAGTCGTCCGGCTCTAGTAGGAAACGTAAGTGCCTGAGTGTTCGGATTTTGTGGTAAATTGCTCTTGCTATGTTGCTTATGTGCACCTTCATGTCCAGTCGTTGGTCTAACGTGACTCCAAGGTATCGGATTGTGGATTTGGTTTGTAGCTCTGCTTCCTTAACCTTTAAGTGGGGTGGCGAGGTGAAGTTTTGGTTCCTCGTAATGAAAAAGACCTCTGTTTTCTTGTGCTGTATTCGGAGGTTTTGAGATTCGAGCCAGTTGGATACTGCGTCAAAGCAGTCTGTCAGTGGGGAGAGGTCCAGCTGCTTTGTTGAGAATGGCATGTAGAGCAGTACATCATCTGCATATATCAAGCAGTTGTAAGGTGCCTTACGAGGCACCTTACAGGGCGCCTTACCAGGTGTCTTACCAGGCACCTTACAAGGATCTTACAAGGAGCCTTACAGGGCGCCTTACAGGGTGTCTACTTGATTGTAAATTTTGGTATCATCTGCAAAGAGGCAAAACTTACCCAACAGTCCTTCCGCTATATCTCTAACAAAGATGTTAAAAAGCATGGGCATACCATGAAGCTACAAGAGGGTAAACTGAAAGACAATGTCAGGAAATACTTTTTCACTGAAAGGTTGGTGGATGCTTGGAATTCTCTCTCGATGGAAGTGGTGGGGGCAAATACAGTGACAGAATTCAAAATGGCATAGGCCAGACACAATGGATCCTTTTATAGCAACAGGATAAAATCAAAATAAACATAACTATCTCTTGTATGTCAACAAAGAGGGGTTACCTACACAGAGCTGTGGGTATACCCCTAAACAAAGGCATGAGGACGGGTCACCTGCACGGAACGGCCGGTGCACCTACTCTTGCTGCCTTTCTGGGCGGACTAGATGGATCATACTGGTCTTTATCTGCCGTCATATACTATGTTATGATGTCACCATATTACTGTAAAGAATAGGTCTTTCCAGTGGTTTATATAGTGTTTAATGAATTTTCGGTAAGATGTATAGTACTGGTACTCTTGGAAAAAATGGATTCAAATAATCTCTCTCCTTTTCTGCCAAATAACCCATCTCATAAGCGGTAATCATAAGGAACTTGATTTTGTGTTGTAATTCTAATGTAGGGTCCTTAGATAACTTCATGTAGTGATGGATGTTAGCTAACTGCTTCCAAACTTCAGCATCTAAATCAACTTTGTTCATTGCAACTACTGCATCTCCTTTATCAGCCCTCTTGACAATGATCGAATCGTTCTGCTGTTACTCATGGAGGGCTAACCTTTCTTTTTTAGACAGATTAAGCAAACATCTAAAATGCTGTTTTTCCACTTCACCAAGATCTCTCAATACAAGATTTTTAAATTTTAACAATGCTGTGTCAATCAGACGTGGAGGTATCCAGGTAGATTTACTTCGAACCACAAAATTATCCTCATATGATGTCCTATTATCAAAAAACAATTGCAGTTGTAAAATCCTCATAAACTACCCTCTTGTGAAAAGAACCATAAAAGGGGCCTGGAACATAAGGCAGACCCCAATATAACAATGAATGTTGTTGTGGAGACAATGCTTTGGAAGATAAATTGACTACTGCTGATAATGTTGATACTTGATACTGCTGCCATTGGAAGTGGGTGAAAGGACCCTGCCTCCCTCCTTGTGCTGTTCCTCGGATGTTCCAATTCATATATTTCCATAGATCCTTTTTCCCTAAAAAAGCCCCTCTTTGATCGTCGTCTCCATTACAAAGGGGGCTTTCAGAGGATAAATGAAATCCCACCTTATGGCAGTATGAAAAGCTATTCCGACTCTGAATTTTGGACCAGTTATAAATTGTACCATCTTTCATCTCTTTTTCACCCGTTAGAGCTGTTTAATTGCCCTTAATTCAGATCTACACCAATGAATTTGCTTCTGTACTTCCCCATATCGATCAGAGCAGCCTTCTTCTGTCTTCAATTTTTTAAAATCTCTTTTTAATTCATGCTTAACTTCTACATTTATCTTTAGATGTTTCAATAAGCAATAACATTAAATCCAGTGCAGATTTGTTTAATATGCTATTCCACTTCTATATGAATGGTTCATCATCCAAAATCATCATTGGTTATTTAAGGACTCTGAGCCTAAGAAATTATTCCTATGGGGCTCAGAGAAGAAATTTATTTCTAGAGGACTCAGAGTCCAAAGATCTGAAAAGAGTGAAACGCTATGAATGCATATGACTCTGAGCCCTTATATATCATAACACTAAGGGGTTTGTTTACTAAATAGCAGTAAGGGAACATGTTGTGCTGCGAAAAAGCCACATTACAGAGTGTTAAAGGCTCCAACAGTGTTAAGAGTGCAGTAGGCAGAGAGTGGGTGTTAATGGGGCAGACAGTGGGTGTCAACAATGTGCGCTCCCTTAATGCTGGTTGTGCAATATGTTTAAAAGCCCTTTAATGCTGGGAACCCTAATGCCAATTAAAACCTTGCAGAAAGAGTGTATTTAGAGGAGAGAGAGCCTATTTTTCTGTCTGCAATGTAATCCACACACAGGGGAGCCCTAGACAGTGATAGTAGTGCTCCATTAGCGGCAAAAATATAGTGCCCAAGTTGCACTATTATTAAAGTGAACCCAGAATATCCATTGCTTGCCTCAATAGAAGCATTGTGGAACCTGTGTCTTTTGGGAAAACTGCTAGGTACTTGTGACCTAGTTTGGCCACTGCTGGAAACAGGTTACTGGGCTTGATGGACCTTGGTCTGACCCATTATGGCATATCTTATGTTCTTAGGAAAGGGAACTATGTTGATAGTGCAAATGGGGCAAAGGAGGTGGCATGTGGGCCATGCAGTGGGGGTTGCTGATGCACAAGATGGACAAGGCAGCTGCCCATGTGGCTCAAAAGAACATAGGATCATAGGATATGTCATACTGGGTTAAAACAAAGTCTTTCAAGCCCAGTATCCTGTGTCCAACAGTGGCCAATCTAGGTCACAAGTACCTACCAGTGTCCCCAAAAGACACACAGATTCCATAGTACCTGTATTGGGGCAAACAGTGAATTTCCTGGATCCCCTTTAATAATGGTTTATGGACCTTTCCCCCAGGAAACCTTATTACACTAACAGCCTGTACGACATCCTCCAGTAATGAATCTCAGAGTGTGATGACTCGTTGACTGTAAAAATATTTCCTCTAATTAGTCTGCAATGGGTTACACTGTAGTTTCAGTGCACATCCTCTAGTCATTCTACATCTTGATGGTGTAAACAATCGATCTATGTTTACCTGTTACACTCCAGTCAGTAAGTTATAGGTCTCTATCATATCTCCCCTCATTCGTCTCTTCTTCAGGTTGAAGATCCCTAACCTTTTTAGCCTCGCCTCATAAGGATATCCATGCATCCCCATGACCATCTGCGATGTCTAGCATGACCCCACAATGACAATGGTGGCACACAGACATGCTGCTTCTGAAGAAAGATGATTTTTTATTGTTTATTGCATTACTTGATATACCACCTTTCAAACATCAAGGCAGTGTACATTTGCTAACAGCCTGGGAAAAGGAAAGGAACTACAATTTTCAGAGAAGAAAGATTAAGACTCAATCATTCAGGACATAGAGAGCAGATAACAGGAACAACAGTGATAAGGTCAGGAGGGGGGAACTGGAAGGTCCAAAGCAGAGTAAATGAGGTGCGTTTTTAAGAGTGACCTGAATTTTGAATAAGTCTATTCCAGACAGAGAGCAGAGGGGAGTGAGTTCCACAGAGGTGGACTGAAGAAGAAAAAGGCTGAAAGACGTGTGGATTGTGAGGGTGATGGAAGATGCAGATGGTTAATATGTATTGATCGAAGGCTATGGGAGAGAGTATGAAATTGGAGAAGGTCCTCTTGGAATTGTGGGGTATGAGTATAGATGGCTTGGTTTACAAGTGTCAGGATTTTATAATGGATATGATATTCTACCACATGGGACTATGCAAGGGTCCTGGCATTCTAGGCAAAGATCCTGGATGCCCCCCCCCCCCTTACTGTTGCTGAAGCCAGCTCCAGAGGAAGAGGTTGATAGCACCAGCAGCTGTAGCCCTCCAGGTAGCTGCAAAATGCTGGTGCCCCAGGAAATACCACAGCAGTGGCTGTCATCCCCCCCTCCCCCCGAGATATATTGGTGGCAGGAGGGGATGGGTTTCCTGCAGAGGCAGATGGTTGGGGGGCTGCATGGCCATCCATGTGCATTTCTGCCCCCCCCCCCATCCAGACCTTGTACTCTAGGCGCCCACCACACCTGCATGTTGGATGGGTTGGGACTGTGCAACACCACCCCTGACAGCATATGGGCATGTCAGCATGGTGTGGGGGTATCAGCAGTGGGTGCAGTGGCACCTGCCTGCAGCAGACCAGAGCCATATCCTAGCCCTTTGTGCTGTGCTCTTCACATGTGTCAAAGTCTGTCTGATGAGAAATTTGTCAGCCCCAGGGTCTGCTGCCTCCATATGGCTGCACAGTGGCTCAACACACACAGTCAGTGTGTATGAGTGGAGGGTCACAGGTTCAAGTTCCAGCTGTGGGTCATGTATTGAATGTACATTTGGCCAACTTTAGCCTACAGTGCAGGTACAGCACCAGCATGTGCAACCCTCAATGAATGACATGGCATGGCCAGCAAGGATACAAACACCTATCAGCCACACAGATAGGCTGCACTATCTACAGCTGGATGGAATGGCAATCTGATAGCACTAGCACACTGAGCAGGCATTAACAACTTGTATAAATGTCAGGGAACACTACTAGCACCTGCACATGTTAATGAGGCTGGAGCTGATATAGAGACCAAAGTGGCAGGCATGAATGCCAACCATCCTCACTTTTTCACAGCACAGCAGTGTGAGTATGAGTATTTGTGTGTGTCTCTCTCTATTTTTCTGAAGATTTCTGTACCTCATTGTGCCTTGCATTGTCTAAGCTGTCCCCAGCATTAGTCTGTAAATGTGCATGATGAGGAGCAGTGAGTTGTGGGTATCACCTGAAACTGAATGAATTGGCCAGGATGTGTCTGCGTCGGAGGTAGGGTCAATGGTTGAGACTTTGTAGTGCCCATCTGCCACGTGCATGGCCTGGGTAGCACACAGCATGTCATGCTGAGAGAGCACTCTCACTCAGACCCAGCAGTGACCATGGCACACCTATGTATCCACACAGTGCTATATAGTACCTAGTTCTAGTGATGTGAGTGCAATTTCTCTTCTGGGAGTCCAAATGCTGGATGTGCATGCTTTATCCTACAAAGCAGGTTATACATGGTTGCTCTGTGCATATGCAATCTGTTCTGACCAGCAAACTGGCTGCATTTGGTATATGCATGGGTAGGAACCCAGTGGTGGACAGCAGATGCAGTCTGACCGTGCTTGCTGAGGAGAGATTGTTAGTCCTAGATGGCTGGGACAGTAGTTGTTCCTGGCCTACTCACTGTGGTCAGGGTAGGTGCAACAGGATGAGAGCAGTAGCTCCTTGTAAACCTAGAGACCTGCTCTGCAACTGGCATTAGCAGTTTAATACTGGGCACTGACATGTACTGTTCAGGAAGGGCTCCTGTCCAACAGGGGCAGGATACAGTGCTGTAATTGTGCAAGAAATAAGGTGAATAGCATAACAAACTGCAGACTATACCTGCCACACACTGGCAGTAAAGTGGATCTGCAGCACAGCCAGAAGAGACCATCACTAACAGTGCATGTTCTGGGGACCAGGTGCTGGCCGCCCATTCTCACTCTCAGGGTAACTGTTCAAACTGCGCAGTAGTATGTTTTTTAGCTGTTAAGTGCATTATACTTAGCTGATGTGATGGATCAGTGCATTCTCCATTTGGTGATCAGCTTCAGACTGCTGTTCTGCATGTGCAGTGCCTCATGGGTACTGGAGGGTCTAACGTATACTGGCACACACAGCAGACAGTTTGGCCAGGTTGCTGCAGGCTCTTTGAACACAGACATTGCTGTGTTGAGAGGGGTGGAGGTGTAACCTACTGGTTAGTACAATGTCTCCATAAGCAGGAGTCAAATATTCAATTCCCACCTGTTTATTTTGCACCTGTGTGTTACTCAGGTCCTTTCCCTGCCTGTAACAGTCCAGGCTGTGCTCTGACACACTGGGTCAGTGAACATGCTAGACCCCATCATGCCCTTCTGAGAACATAGTTTATTAGCTCTGCTGTAGCCCATTGCAGGGGGTCAGACATGTTCACCCTACAGATGTCAGGCCCCGCATGGAAGACTGGCATACTGGTCATAGCAATAGCTTGAGGGCCAAGATACCAGGATTTGAGGCCCAATACTGCTCCTAATGTAACATTTCAGACTGTGTTACTGATGCATTTTATGTCTGCCACAACTTTCATGCCCTTACAACATCGCTTTGTGACCTTGAGCGGGTCACTTACCCCACCAATGGCTCAGCTGACTGTAGGTCCTTACAGTGCCTGTATATCATCAGACATTACCAATTCATTGGCAAGATGTACCCCGACATGACTGCACTGATACAGCGGTATACTGACAGGCAATTAAATGCATACAGCTGTAACCTACATGTGAGACATGAGTCATGCATGACATCATGACCATAACTGTATAGCTTTGGCACCATCACATCTCTGCAGTACATGCGGACACATCCTACCTTCTGCAGGTATCACCTCATGTCCATATGTATCCCATTTTCCGAGTTTGGATGATATCTGCACATTTGTCTGGGGTGCTGTATGGTGGTTGTGTGGCTGTGACAGGTGTGTGATCCACATGTAAGATAGTATATGATGGCAGATAAAGACCAGTATGGTCCATCTAGTATGCCCAGCAAGGCAGCAAGAGTAGGTGCACCTACCACTTCGTGCAAGCCACCCCTCCCCATTTCTTTATTTAGGGGTGTACCTTCCGATCTGTGCGGGTCACCCCTATTTGCTGAGATATAAGAGATAGTTATGTTTATTTTGATGTTATCCTGTTGCTATAAATGGATCCACTGTGTCTGTCCCATGCCATTTTTTTTTTTGAAAGCTTTATTTTCATTTTTCCATCAATACAAACACTACAAAACCACACAGGGAACTAACTAAACACAGCAATATCTAACACTATAACGAACAAGACAGAGTACAAAACCCCTAGGAAACCCTCACCCTCCCCCACCCACCCCTGCACTCTCCTCCAGGGTCCGTTATCTGAACTCCCACTTTATGCTTAGCAATACCAAGAGTTGAACAGCTATGTTATTTGGCAGACGCAATGTAGTCATTTAACATTTGCCATTTGAGAATACGTTTCCCAGATAATGATGTAGGTTTACCTGAGCCTTGTTCAAACTGACTGTACAGGCTAACCCGGTTCCATCATTCCGGAAAGGTAGCTTTCATAGTAGCTTTCCAGTGGCTAATGACCAAGCATATCGCTATACCGATCATAAAATCCAGCAGAAAGGCACCAGCTTTAGGTAGTGAAGGTAGATACGCTGCAGACCGGAATCCTATAATCTGCCAAGAGAGGGGCTCCCTGAACTGTAAAATGAGCTGCACCTGCTCCCACACGGAATCCCAGAAGGTTCGCACCCCCAGACATTCATAGACTATATGCCTTAAGGTGCCAATCTCAGCCCCACAAGTCCAGCAAAGGGGACTGAGAGAGGCATCCCATCGTGCAAGTTTGACAGGAGTAAAGAAACAATTATGAGCAAAATAAAACAAGGTCTGGGTCAAGGAAGCGGATCGAGTCACTCTGATTTGTTTACACCAAAATCTCCTCCACTGAAGTTCAGAGAGCTCTCTCCCCGTTTCACATTCCCATCTCTTTTGGACCTTTCTCATCGACAGGGATGCGGACCCGGTTAATCTCTTGTATATCTGTGACACTATTCCTTTCCCTTGTCTGATTTCATGTAGGATCTCAATAGTTCCCACCGAACCAGAGCCCTGTCCCGGAACTATTCCCGCACCCATCAGACAATGCCGAAGCTGAAGCCACTGAAAATGACAGGATGAGGGGAGATCAAATTCTTGTCTAAGCTCCCCATACGTTTTCCACTTATGAGAAGTATGTAACTGGCTCACCGTCCAAACCCCCCGAGAATACCACGGTTTCCAGGCAAAGGGCTGCTTACGAATTTGAAATAAAGGATTATGCCAAATGGGCAAGTAGGAGCGAGAACAGCCTGCAGGATCATGAGTTTTGATGAATAGCTGTAAAGCGTTGAGTGTGTCTAAAATGACTATAGGGAGTGAAGAGGTGGTGGGAAATTGCATCCCTGGGGCACACCACAACGGGACTGGAACTAACAGCTTCTCCTCCAAGAGAACCCATATCGGTCTCGCAGAAGTAGCAGTTTCTAGCCAGCGAGACCCTTGCTTGAGCAGGAAGGCGTGATGATACATCTTAAAGTTAGGGAAATTCACACCTCCCTGTTCACGATGAAGCCTTAACTTGTCTTTAGCTATCCGCGGTGTTTTGTTCTGCCACAAAGAATTGAAGAAGAAGCCGCTCAAGATGCTGATACGTTTGAGCAGGGAGATAGCAAGGCAACATCTCTAAAAAGTAATTTACCTTGGGGACAATCATCATTTTGATAGTTTCTAGTCTGCCCCACCAAGAAAGCGTTAGGGGGGACCACCGCGAGGTCAGCTCCCGAGTTAAGGTCAAGATCTCTTCGGTGTTACGACGGATCGTTTCTTCAAAAGGATAGCAATAGCGGACACCTAAGTATTTCACCGCACCCGATTCCCATATAAAGGGATGCTCACCAAGGTCCTCCTTATGAGTCCATTTGTTCAAAGGAAACATTACAGACTTGGACCAATTGATTTTATAGCCTGAATATCGCGAGTAATTCTCTATTTGTTCCAAAGCAATGGGAATAGAATCGGGCGATAGGAAGAGAAGAAGGTCATCCGCGTATGCTGAGAGTTTGATCTCCTGTCCCGCAATCAAAGCGCCATGGACCCCGGGACTTTGACGCAGGAGAAGAGTTAAAGGCTCCATCGCTAGGTTGAAAAGCATAGGGGATAGGGGGCATCCCTGACGAGTACCACGCCGAAGAGCTAGAGATGGCGAGGCCACTCCATTAACACAGATCCGTGCGGTAGGATCCGTATATAAGATCTCTAGAGCCCGTAGGAAGACTTCCCCAAAGCCGAACCAGCGAAGAGTCGCAAAGAGAAAGGGCCACTCTAAGCGATCAAAGGTCTTTTCTGCATCTAAGGAGAGACCGACCAACGGCGTCTCCATCGCGTCAGCTCCCAACAAAATATGACTCAAAAGACGCGCATTATCAGCAGTCGAGCGGCCTTCGGTGAAGCCACACTGATCAGGATGAATTAAAGTCTGGATAATCCCTGAGAGCCGGGTCGACAATACTGTTGCATAGATTTTATAGTCAGCATTGAGCAGCGAGATGGGACGATAGTTGGGTACTAATTGAGGATCCCTACCTGGTTTCTCAAAAACCACTAAGTTAGCCGCAGCGAAAGTGCCAGTTGGCTGCCCTGGCGCCGCTAACAATCGGTAATACTGCTCCAAATGAGGAGCAAGGGCCTTTGCAAAGTTTTAAAAAAATTCCACTGGCAGCCCATCTGGCCCCGCTGCCTTGCCCGGGGCCAAGGATATTATCGCTCGTTTAATCTCCTCGGCGGTAATAGGAGCATCAAGCTCCGCTCGATGATCCACGGAGAGGATAGGGTGTTGCAAAGTAGCAACAAGCTGTGCGAAGCCTTCCGATGAAAATGCACATTCCGAGCTATATAGACGAGAGTAATAGTCCCGAAAGGCCTCGGCAATCTGAGCATCTTTGACCACTAGGTCCGTGCCCGATGGATTCTTGATGGCACTGACTCGCTTGACCTCCCGCTTACCCTTTAATGTGGTTGCTAGTTGTTTACCCGCTCTATTCCCTTCACGGTAATAGTTCCCCTGTTGTCTGTGAACGTATTGAGAAGCCGCGGTGGACACGAGGGTATTGTACTGGAAACGCAAGCGCTGCAATTGGATTAAAATGCACGGATCCATACGCCGTGTGAGGACCCTTTCCCCCGCTTTGATCTGCAGTTCTAGATCTTGCAGCCGTTGTTTCCTTTGTTTTTTCCGTCGTATATTAAACCCAGTGATAACCGCTCTGATCGTGGCCTTGAAGCCCTCCCACCAAGCCCAAACGGATGTGGCATGGGCTGAGTTGAACCGAAAGTAATCGGCAATGGTCTCCTTTACTACAATCTGAAATTCAGGGACATCAAGGAGAGATCTATCTAAGGCCCAAGCTGGGGCCGGGTTGTGTAGGGAATCATCTTGTAAGAGTAAGGAGATTGGGGCATGATCCGACACGTGGATTGAATGGATGCTGGCAGGGCCTACGCTAGGGACCAAAGCCTTGGAAATTAAGAAATAATCTATTCGGGATTGCGACGCATGCGGCGCTGAAAAAAAAGTATATTCCAACTCCTGTGGATGCTGTAAACGCCAAATATCCACCAGAGCTAATTCCTGGATCATGGAGAGTAGGACATGTTGTCCCCTGGACCTCTTAACCGTTCGGGGAGGCTGTCGGTCAATAAGAGAATCTAGTGTTTGATTAAAATCCCCACCGACCACAATCAACTGCCCGCTGTCAGCATGTAACGCTCTCGCTACAGCGGTATAAAAGTCCGGACTGTCCACAGTGGGAGCATATATACACATGAAGAGCACTTCAATTTCACCTAGCCTAATTAGCACTTTGGCCCAGCGACCCTCTTCATCAGCACTACTATTTAGCACTGTTAGCTTGAGAGAGTTTCTCGCCAAAATGGCTACCCCATTATGTTTCCGAACAGCAGAGGAATACGCTATGACTTTATAGGGTCGCTGTCCGAGTTTCAAGGTCTCATGCAAATTCAAGTGTGTCTCTTGCAGCAACAGTATGTCGGCCCCCTCTCGACGTGCATAATCTAGAATTTTTCGTCTCTTAATTGGGCTATTGAGACCCTGCACGTTAAGGGAAACTACTTTGCAAGGAGCCATTGGGATTTGTATCGAGTGAAGCCTCTAAGGGCCAGGGCTTAGGGCCTGTAGTGACCTGGGAAAGTATCTAGCTATCGCAGATCTAGTCTTGGCAAACCTGTAATGAGGGAGCATTAGTAACATCTCTTGCAGACAACCATAACGAGCAAATAGTGCCGTCCCTGGAGGAGAGGCAACACCCTGTAAATATGTCGGTGAGCGCAGGCCGGCTGAGCTGGCTCGGGAGACCTGAAAAGACAGGCAGGGCCATTGCCGCCACCAGCATGAACCACCCGGGAAAGCAATTATTACACAGGTACACTACCAAAAAACTGCCTCCAGTTTTGCAACTGATTCCTATAGATTTTGGGGTGCTGAATCCAGGAAAAATAGCCAAAATGTTCCATCACATCACGTTTTCTTGCAAAATTAGATTTCTTACCCATATAAGGAATGTTCACATAATTTCTTTTTAGCCGACTGCAGTTTATTTTCTTGGCCCAAAATAGAGGTTGTAATGGTTAACTAACTAGAAACACTCCCTCATGATATTTTAGAGTGTTTTGTATTCATTTTATACATTAACAGGACAATTGGGAGGCGGGGGGCTAAATCCAGTACTCGCGCTGGCGCATGTTCTTTCCTGTTCGCCTCGCCTCGTTCGCTTGCTCAAACACGGTGGTTGCGACATGAACGTTCCTGTCAAATTTCAGTTTCTTGCAAGTTCATTATTACCTTTTGTTTGCTCAGTCGTAATCCAGCTTTATTCCGAAGTGGTTCACTACAGTTGTAGTTTGCAGTGCTGTGTATTTGTGATGGCTCACAGAGCCAGAGGTTGCGTCAACTCTCCGGACAGTTTTTGTTTTATTTGTGGGGAATATACCGTGAAAAAGCGGCAGAGGAACATTTCTGCATTTATTAAAAAAGTATATTTCGCCTATTTCGGTTTGAAGTTAGGCGATCAAGACAAACCGTGGGCTCCTCACAAAGTGTGCAAGACATGTGAGGAAGATCTACGCTTATGGATGAAAGGTAAAAAACAAGCATTTCGTTTCGGAATACCTATGATGTGGCGTGAACAAAGAAACCACAGCAGTGACTGCTATTTTTGCTCTTGCATTGTGAAGGGATACAACTTAAAAAATAAGAACGTAATAAGTTACCCCAACCTTCCCTCAGCAATTAGGCCTATGCCTCATAGCAACGAAGTACCTGTGCCTGAACCACCAAAATCTTTGGATCAGATTTGTGTGGACGGTTCTGATCATGATGAGACTCATCAGATGGCTTTTCCCGATGAGTCCAGTACTTCCGAGTTTGAAACTGAACCAGATCCGAAACCTGAACTTTTCTCTCAAGCTGAATTGAATGATTTAGTCCGGGATTTAGGACTCCCAAAAGATGCTGCCCAACTGCTAGGTTCTTGGCTTAAACAGAAAAATCTATTGTCACCAGGAACAACATTTTATTGGTACCGCAACTGCGAGACACAATTTTTGAAGTATTTCAGCAAAGAGGAAGAGTTGGTATTTTGCAACGATATATACGGAGTGATGGAAAAGTTTAAACTCAAGTATGATCCTGCTGAATGGCGGCTGTTCATTGATTCTTCAAAAGACAGCATAAAAGGTGTTCTTCTTCATAATGGCAACACATTCGCTTCAGTTCCTATTGCTCACTCTGTTATTCTCCAAGAAAAATACGAGAATTTGGCCCTGATTCTTCAGAAGATTCGTTATGATGAGCATAAGTGGATGATTTGTGGAGACTTTAAAATTCTATCCATGCTATTAGGGCAGCAATCCAGTTTCACCAAATATCCCTGCTTCCTTTGCTTGTGGGATAGCCGGGCCCGCGACCTACACTGGGGGAAAAAAGACTGGCCAATTCGGAAGTATTTGAGACCCGGTGAGAAAAATGTTCTTCATGAGAGCTTGGTACCTCGTGATAAAATTCTATTACCAACTCTCCACATTAAGTTGGGTCTCATTAAGCAATTCATCAAGTCCCTTCCAAAAGATGGTGAGTGCTTTCGGTACCTTTGCTCAAAGTTCCCCCGACTTTCTGAAGCAAAGCTAAAGGAAGGAGTGTTTGTTGGCCCTGATATAAGGAAACTCATTTCAGATGGAGCATTCGCTGAAACGATGTCTGAGAAGGAAAAAGAAGCCTGGGATTCCTTCAAGGATGTTGTTCTCAAATTCTTGGGGAACAGGCGGGATGAGAACTATAAGGATATTGTTGCCAGGATGCTCAATGCCTTCAAAGAACAAGGCTGTAACATGAGCCTGAAAGTCCATTTCTTGCACTCCCATGTGAACTACTTTCCCGAAACCTTGGGGGCGTACAGTGAAGAACAAGGTGAAAGGTTTCACCAGGACATCAATGACGCAGAGAGAAGGTACCAAGGAAGATGGAACACCACTATGATGGCTGATTTCTGCTGGTTGCTGCTGCGGGAAACCCCAGATGAAAAATACGCCAAGCAGCGCACCAAGAGAAGCATTCGGGGGAAGAAGAAACGGGCCCACCAGGAGATTGATTGACCCAAGAATGACTTTAAAATCTAAACTGTGTTGACAAATATCGTGTTTTTACTAAACTTTGAAATAAATTTTGCTAGTTATTACCACAGTGTCGGATCTCATTTATTAGAATTTTATTTTCACACCATCGGGTGTTTGTCTTCATGTATTGCAATGGTGCGGTTTGCGTTTTCTATTCTTACATACATACCTGTACAACATTTTTTGCACATTTCTTTGCTTTGCTTTGTGTCTAACCTCGCTCTTATATGCTCAATGTTTGTGCACATGTATGTGGCTGTTTTAAGTGCAGACAATTTTGCTACCATCACAGTGTGTTTTGTTGACATTACTCTATTCTTATGTGCTGCCTTGTTACAATTTTCTTTATTCTTATTTGAATAACTACTAAACAATTAGTATAAAGAATTCATCCAAGAAACTTTTATCTCGATCGCACTCAATCTGAAACGTTCACCTCAAACTGCTAACCCAATGTAGCAAAAAATCTGTACGTGATGGAGCAAATTGGTTACCAGATTTGGATTCAGCGCACCAAAAAACGTAAAAATCAATCGAAACATTAGAGGCAGTTTAAAAAAATTTTTTTTAGTGTACCTGTGTTATTGGAGGCATGCGAAAGTTCAGCAAAGCAAGATATAAACAGCATATTGCAATTATCATATAACGAGTTAACTACCAGTGATATGTTGATATACTAGCAAAGAAATATAAAAACCATAACAAAAGGAGAGCCATCTCTCAGTCCAGTCCTCGAGCCGCTCCAATTCTGGCATCTCTAGAAGGGGCCACTCCGACCACAGGAGAACGCCGTTAAATTCGCAACAGTTCCATGAAGACAGCAAGTCTGTGGTACTGTGAGATGAGGTAAATCAGGGTAAGTTAGGCCATCCGTATTCCACAGTTCAACGCATCTGGGCAGCTTCAGCTTCTTCCAGGAATTGTAGCAGCGCATCTGGCTCCTCAAAGGTGCGGGTTTGATTATGGAAGGTCACGCGCATTCACGCGGGATACAGGAGACCGAAGCGCGCCTGGATCTGCTGAAGTCGGGGCCGAAACTCCAAGAGCTTTTTGCGCCTACTAACAGTGTGCTTGGCGAGGTCCGGATAGAAGGAAAGTTTTCGCCCCTCGAACTCTATCGGAGCTCTTGATCGCGCCAGCTCCAAGATCTGTGCAGCTTGTTGATAGCGTAAAGTGCGAAAAATGACAGGGCGCGGTCTGGAGTTGTGAGGCGTGGTATAAGAAGGAATCCGGTGGGCGCGATCAATTTCAAAATCCTTATCGAAGGTACAGCGCAAGATCTCAGGTATAATCTTGTATAGAAAAGCACGCATATCTTTCCCTTCTGCTCCCTCCGGCAGGCCCACCAATCGCACATTGTTGCGGCGTGCTCTGTTATTGCCATCTTCCACCTCACGCTGCAACGATTTGAGCTGTCTCTTCAGTTTAGATATTGTTTCTATATGGGCCTCATGAGTTGAAAGTATTGCCTCCACCTTATCCTGTCGTACAGAGAGGCCTTCGATTTTAGCGTTGAGCCCGGCGAGCTCTTCTTGCACTGAGGCTAATGTTACCCCATTGGCCTTGACTAATTCCTTAACTCCCCATATTTCAGTGAGGAGCTCGAGGTGAACATCAGGCCCCTCTCGTGCAGGCGCCATTTTTTGTGGGGAGATGGGCTCCGTTTTGGTCCGTTTTGCGCTGCTATTCGACGTCCCTGAGTAGTCCAAGCGTTGCGGTTTTGGTCCCGCCATCAGGAAGGTACCGTAGTGCGGTTCGGGAGGCTTTTTGCTAAAGGAAGGTACTTGTAATACAGGATTCTTGCCAGATCTCCACGGAGCCACCGCACTAGACGTCTACTCCACTCGGCATCAGGCTCCGCCCCCCCCCATGCCATTTTGAATTCTGTCATTGTATTTGCCCTCACCATTTCCATCGGGATGGCATTCCAGGCATCCACCACCCTTTCAGTGAAAATGTATTTCCTGAAATTGCCTTTCAGTTTACCCCCTTGCAGCTTCATATTATGCCCTCTAGTTTTACAGCTTCCCTGTCTTTGGAAGAAGTTTGTTTGTTCATTAATAGTCTTTAAGTATTTAAAGGTATGAATCATATCTCCCCTGTCCCTCCTTTCCTCCAGAGTGTACATATTTAGGTCTTCAAGTCTCTTCTCATAAGTCTTCTGACACAGGCTCCAAATCATTTTGGTCACCTTCCTCTGACCTGTTTTCAGTCTTTTTATGTCCTTTGTGAGATATGGTCTCCAAAACTAAACATAATATTCCAAGTGAGGCCTCACCAGCGACTTGTACAGTGGCATTAGTACCTTTTCTTTTCTGCTGGTAATTCCTCTCTGTATGCAACCCAGCATCCTTCTGTCTTTTGCCATCGCCTTGTCACACTGTTTCACACCTTGAGATCCTCAGAAACAATCACTCTGAGATCCTTTTCCTGGTCTGTGCACACCAACCTCTCATCCTCTATCGCATACAGTTCCCTTGGATGTCTGCTTTCCAAGTGCATGACACTGCACTTTTTCACATTAAATCGTAACTGCCTAGCATTAGACCATTATTCCAGCTTTTGTAGATCTTTCCTCATGTTATCCACTCCCTCAGGGGACTTCACTCTGTTGCAAATTATTGTGTCATCTGCAAAAAGACAGACTTTTCCATTCAGTCTTTCAGCAACATCACTCACAAATACATTGAACAGTACCAGTCCCAGGACCGAACCCTAGGGCACACCGCTAATCACCTTCCTTTCATCCGAGTGAGTTCCATGTACCATCACCTTCTGTCGTCTGTCAGTCAACCAATGTCTGATCCACTTCACCACCTTGGGCCCATCCCCAAGCTGTTGAGTTTATTGATAAACCTCCTATGAGGAACAGTATCAAAGGCTTTGCTGAAATCTAGGTAGATCACATCCATTGCATGCCCTTGATCTAGTTCTCTGGTCACCCATTCAAAGAACTCAATCAGATTTGTTTGGCAAGATCATCCTTTGGTAAAACCATATTGCCTCGGATCATGCAATCTGTTGGTTTTGAGAAAGTCCACTATTCACTCTTTCAGGAGTGTCTCCATTCTTTTTCCCGCCACCGAAGTAAAGCTTACTGGCCTGTAGATTGTCACTTCTTCCCTACTGCCACTTTTGTGAAGAGGTACTACATCAGCCTTTCTCCAGTCCCAAGGAACTTCTCCTGTCTCCAAAGATCTATTAAAAACATCCTTTAAGATGTTTTTGCAAGAACCTCTCTGAGCTCTTTTAGTATCCTGGGATGTATCCCATCCAGTCCCATGGCCTTGTCCACTTTCAGTTTTGCAAGCTGTTCTAACACATCATCTTTTATGAATGGTGTGGTATCTATTCCATTCCAATTTGTATATTTCTCAATCACGGGTGGTCCTTCTCCATGATTTTCTCTAGTAAAAACAGAGCAGAAGTATTTGTTTAGCATTTTCGCTTTTTCGATGTCATTTTTCATAAATCCGTTCCCAACACTTTTGAGTCCTGCAATTCTACCTCTGATTTTCCTCCTCTCCAGAATATACCTGAAAAAAGTATGTGTCATCACACTTCACATCTTTAACCATCTTTTCTTCTGCCTTTGATTTTGATATCCTTATTTCTCTTTTTGTCTCTTTTAGTTTGATCCTGTATTCTTTTCTGTGTTCCTCTGCTTGCGAGCTTCTGAATTTTGTGAAAGCTGTGGTTTTTGCCTTTATTTGTGCAGTCACTTCTTAGGAGAACCAAATAGGTTTCATTTTCCTCTTGTTTTTATTTACTTTCCTTACATACGTAACGATTGCCCTTTATATTGTCTCCTTTAGTTTAGCCAATTGCAATTCCGCTTCCCTTATCCCCTCCCGCCCTGCGAACTCTTCCTTCAGGTACTTGGCCATTTTACTGAAGTCAGTATTTTTAAAGTCTAGGACTTTGAGCTTGCTGTGATTGGATTCTACCTTGGCTTTCATCTCAAACCACACCATTTGATTATCGCTGCTGCTCACATGGGTATCCACCCGGATATTTGACATGCTATCTTCGTTGGTGAGCACTGAATCCAGCATCAAGCTTTCCCCAGTCAGTTCTTTCACCATTTGTTTAAGTAACACCAGGGCTTAGCCTGTCCATTGTGCGAGAATGTTGTTTGCACAAGGCCCTGAATTTCAGGGGACCCCGCGCAAACTCCATTCTCACACTGTCGGCTTCAGAAGGGAGCTGAGGAAACCCCGCGCGAGGTCCCAGCTCCCTCTGTACAGCCGCCAGCGTGAAGAGTGTTTTCCCTCACGTTGGCAGCTTTTTATGTGAACCGCATGAGTGCCGGGAAATGACCTTTAACCTTTCCTGGTATTCAGCACGCTTCACTGAAACAGCCACCGGCGTGAGGGACAACACTCTTCATACTGGTGGTTGTGCATAGGGAGCCGGGGCCTCGCACGGGCTTCCCCGGCTCCCTCTGAAGCCCCTTACACGGCCACGGGGCTCTCTGGGGGGGAGGAGGGGGGGCGCTAGGACTGGAAATGGGCTGTGATGGGGGAAGCTTGGAATGCATATGGAGTGTGACGGGGAGGGGGAAAGCTTGGACTGCAGATGGGCTGTGATGGAGGGAGAAGCTTGGACTGGAAATGGGCTGTAATGGAAGGGTAAGCTGGGACTGGAAATGGGCTGTGATTGGGGGGGGGCTAGGACTGGAAATGAGCTGTGATGGGGGAGCTAGGACTTGAAATGGGCTGTGATGGGAGGTGAAGCTTAAACTGGAAATGGGCTGTGATGGGAGGGGAAGCTGGGAAGCTTGGACTGCATATGGGCTGTGATGGGGGGGGCTAGGACTTCAAATGGGCTGTGAATAGGGGGGAGCTTGGACTGCAAATGGTCTGTGAATGGGGGGCTAGGACTGCAAATGGGCTGTGAATGGGGGGGAAGCTTGGACTGAAAATGGGCTGTAATGGAAGGGTAAGCTGGGACTGGAAATGGGCTAATGGGGGAGCTTAGACTGGAAGTGGACTGATGGAGGCTAGAATAGGACTGGAAATGGGCTGATGGGAAGGGCTAAGACTGGAAATGGGCTGGAAAAAGACTGGAAATGGACTGATGGGTCTGGAATAGGACTGGAAATGGGCTGATGGGAAGGGCTAAGACTGGAAATGGGCTAGAATAGGACTGGAAATGGACTGTGATGGGGAAATGAAGCTTGGACTGGAAATGGGCTGTGAGGGGGGCTAGGACTGGAAATGAACTGATGTGGGGGCATGGAAGAATGGGACTAGAAGGGAGAGGATGCTGGGTGGATCTAGAACTACTGTAGAATGAGCTGATTTTGGGGGAGGACTAGAAGAGGATGGGGATGGGGAATGAGGATGGAGAGGGGAAAAGATATTTTGTGTAGGAGGGAAGAAAAATCTATGTTTAGCCGGGTATTGGGAGAGTAAGTGGGGCTTGAGAATGGAAGGGTGAAATATGAGTGGATGATAAAGGAAAAAAGAAAGAAATGGGGGAAAGAGCAAAAGGGGAAAGATCAGTATGTTAAAGCAGATATAGAGAGAATGGAAAAAATCTAGAAGAGAGAAGAAAGGACAAATGGACAGCTCGCAGAAGGCATGAAGAAACCAGAAGAAAGTGACTGGAGCAATTGCAATTGAAAAATAAAATGCCCAATAAAAGGTAGAAAAATACTTTTTATTTTGAATTTATTAACTGGAATATGTCAGGTCTGGGAAGTGTGTATTGTTAACATCTTTGTATTTTTGTTTAGTGCAAGAGCAAATTAATTAATAGTTTTATTTCTCCAGTGTTGTACATTTCATGTTTGGCTTTTGGAGTTCCCAATTTAATTATTATCTTCCTATTTCTAAATTGTGAACCCTTGTTCTTTGTGTGGTGACAGTCTATGTTCTGCATGTGTAAACGAGCTGAGGTATTCCATTCGTGTAGTTTCTATTTGACAGTCCCACTTTATCTTTTATCTTTATCCAAACATTTACTATACCCCTTGAATCAAAAGACGTACAGCAGTGTACAATACAAAAAACAAATGACTGCTGGGGTGAGAACTTGTTTTCTTTCCCACAGTGAAATGTATTGGTATTCTCTGAGATGTATTGGTTTGATATTTGCAGTGTTGCCTTTTTGATAGGTAGGGTTTGGTGCTTTGTGAGTCCTGGTAGTGCTGTTATGATACGGTGGGTTTACTATGGGTTCTGAATGGTCAGTGTTTATAATACTTCCTAACGGGCCTGGCGGTTGTCACTGGAATATAGTAATTTAGAAATCTGGTAGTCTATATTTATCCGGACACTAATTAAGAGGCATGTTTACTAAAAGTGCATTATGCAAATATTTATGCAAATGATGTTTTTATGCAAATGAGGCCCCACAATGAATCTCCGCACATGGTCCCGCACCCCCTTGGGCTGCCCCTGAGTAACGCATCTTGGAAGGCACCCACAATTTTTTTTAACTTCTTTCCAGATTTGCAGAAGGAATACTATGCATAACTACAGCTTCTTTCCACATGCTTGTCACACTTACTGGCTGGCATGTCGGATTCCCATTGATCTGTCAGGCCCTTCAGCTCCCACCTGTCCTTCCATTCATCACCTTTCTACTGGATTTTGCTGGGGCTCCCTTATCCAGCAATAACGCCACAGCCATTTTCAGATGTTAAGGTGCATGCTTGACACCTTAATGCCCGATGTCTTGTTAGCACACGTTAAGTGGCCCATTGCACCCTTACCGCCGGAATGCCCCCTAGCCACCCAGAAAACCCCTTTTCACTGCAGTTAATGCTCGATAATGCCTGCTCCTTTGCCGCCATTTAGTAAATGTACCCCTAAGGGGCCTGTCTACTAAGCATTTCCCCATAGGCACAACATGGGAAAAACCTTTAGTAGACAGGCCCCTAAATTACTCAGTGATGGCGACACATGTGCGCCCCACTCATTCAGTAAAACCCATTCCATTCCACACTTGTATTGAAATCCAAAGGAGATACAGTTTGTAACCGATAAATCTGATATTGTTATTGTTGAAGGAAGAGGCGGTAAATACCCCGCCTCTTTCTGACTGAGCTGGCATTAGTTGCACCCGTGCTAATGGCATAAAGTGCAGCTAGCATGGGCTACAAATTCTCAGGCTCAGGCTAGCTCTGCTGCACCAGAAACACCCCCATCCCGCCCAACGTGCACTGCCAGAGTAGGGGGGGGGGGGGGTTAGCTGTATGTTAGTACCGCATTACCCTGGTAGCACCCTTTAACCATGCCCTTTAGAGTGGGATTTTTACTGTGCTGGCTGCTTTCAACATGCAATATAGAATTCCAGAAAAAAACCTTCTTCCAGAGTTTAAATAAAGAGCCAAACACCAATACCCAGTGAAAGAAACCAATTAGATAAATTAATTTTTTGTCGGAATGGCCTCTGAGTTAATGAAACACACTAATCAGGTGTAGCTTACACTGAAGAACCTTTCAAAATAGGGGAGAGAAACCACCAATCAGGTAACTCCTCCCACTTTGAAGGTTAAAAAATAGTATGCCAGTCCAGCTGTTGATTCAAGCCATCGGGGCACACAGAATGTAATCGAAAAATCCATTTTTGTTCTAAATTCTGTAACGTCTGGATCCTATCGCCACCACACGGATTTGGGGGTACATGATCTAAAATTTGCCAGCAGAGATCCGTAAACTTATGCGAGCATTCTAAGCAGTGATTAACTAAAGGTGCTGTGAGCTGCTTTGTGCGTAAGCGAGAAGCATGTTCCCCCAATCTCTGTTTACAAGGCCGCGAAGTCCGTCCGACATAAGGCAGTTTACAAGGACAAATGATTAAGTAAACTACATAGGAAGTGGTACAGTCCGTATGCCATCAAGTATAATAATTCTTTTTGGTGCGATCATCAGTCCACATCCGACCCGGTAAGGTATTTGAACAAAAAAACAAGTCCCACATGAAAAATGACCAGCATTATCATGTCCTGTAAGTGGTCGGTCTAGAGGGGCTGTAGTCTTCATCAGTAAATCGCGTAAATTAGACTTGCGAGAATAAGCAATTTGAAGCGGTTTACGAAAGCATGAATGAATGGCTAAAACAGGCCAAAATTTATGAATCAGATGAACAACAGAAGCAGTGCCACGTGTATAAGGAAAAATGCCACAGAAGGGGGAGGATCCCGAGGTGCCAGGAGCCGTTCCCGGTGCGTATAGCAAGCTCTTTTATAAGCCAGACGAACAACTTTTGATGGATATCCCCGAGATAACAGTCGAGAGCTCAATTCCTTGGCATGAATTTTAAACTGTGACATCTCAGTGCGGTTCCTACGAAGCCGCAAAAATTGTCCATAAGGTAGACCTCGTTTGAGAGCAGGAGGATGGTAACTGTCAAAGCGCAATAAAGTGTTGCGCTGGACCGGTTTCCGATACAGCGAGGTCAAAAGACCTCCTGGAGTACATTCAATCGTTATATCCAAAAATTGAATTTTATCTTTTTCCACCTGGGCTGTGAATTGTATATTAGACTTAAAAGAATTCAGAGAGCCCAGGAATTTTTGCGGCTTCGTAGGAACTGCACTGAGATGTCACAGTTTAAAATTCATGCCAAGGAATTGAGCTCTCGACTGTTCATCTGATTCATAAATTTTGGCCTGTTTTAGCCATTCATTCATGCTTGGGTTATAAAAACCAATTGATTTTGCTGCATTTTCAAGGCTAACGCTCATTACACAGAGGTCTGACCTGAAGCAGGGGGTTCATGTTCATACTCCCGAAACGTGGCAGGTCATGATTAAAAAGGACGGGCCACAGTGGTGGAAGGTGTTTATCCTTTCTACTGTGCTGGCCATTCCGACAAAAAATTAATTTATCTAATTGGTTTCTTTCACTGGGTATTGGTGTTTGGTGCTTTCAACATGCAGCAGGTGTTACTATGGGCTAGCGCTACCCAGTTACCACATGCTAAAATGCAAATTAACCATTCATACACTTTAGCAAGCACACCCCTCGGTATATTACATCTTAGACATTTTAAAATGTGCAAAATCAATTTAATGTGCACTATCCTATGAATATGTGGAGGAGTAGCCTAGTACCCAGAGGTTCAAGGGTTCAAATCCCACTGGCACTCCTTGTGACCTTGGGCAAGTCGCTTTACCCTCCATTGCCTTGGAAGAAAAGGCTGGCAATTTGCTTCCAGTGATACATTGCCAAGAAAACCCAGAAGCAGGTGGGTCACTAGGAATCAGCACTGACTTGATGGCACAAAAAAAAAGCCTTCAGCATCCATATCATTATTTGGTAAGTTTTGTACAAAGCTTTTGACATCCTTAACCTGTTCAAATATCAGTGTTCACCCATTATGCTGGACCCAAAGCTTAGTAGGATACTCAGATATAACAAGGCATTCTGGATCCAGCACTGGGGCAATTGTCATTGGAATGCCAAGCATTTATTTTATTTATTTAGCAAGTTTTATATACAGCTTTAACATTTCAATCAAAGTGGTTTATATTGAAACTTAAACTTGGCTATGTACATTAAACAGGGACATTGATAGCTTGGATTTTTTTGAGGCAATGGAGGGTTAAGTGACTGGCCCAAGACCACAAGGAGTGCTAGTGGGAATTGAACCCTGGTCTCTGGGTTTCCAAGCCAGTGTTCTTAACCATTAGGCTACTCCTCCACTCCATGCCTTTCTGTTGAAGATTATTATTATTATTATTATTATTGTTATTATTATTATTAATAATAAAGACTTATAAAGCACCACAACATATGAAGCGCTGTACAAACATAGAAGACTGATCTATTGAGAAGTCTTAGGGATATGTTTACTAACCAGCAGTAAGGGAGTATGTCTTTCCAAGTGGTAACAGCAGCAATAAGGGGTTACCGTGCGGAAACTGTGCTGGGCATGTTAGAGGCATTCCAGCGTTAAAGGCTGGTAGTGAACATTTTAATGGGTGGTAACAGGACATGCTGTGTTAAGGGGTGGTAGTGGACACTTAAGGTGCGGTAACAGGACATGCTGCAGGAAGGTGTCTTGCATGCACCTTAACCCAGGAAAGTCTCTGAAATGCTGAAAGGGGGTAAGGGAAGCCATTGGAGAAGATATGGATGAAAGCACAATTGGTAGCTGATGGAGTTGATTCACCTGATGCCTGGCTATGTGGCAGTATGTGTGATGAGCATGTTTGACCATACAGCAGGCCTGTACTGTCGACTAGGCGAGTTAGGTGGCTGTCTAGTGATGCTGGTCAGTGTGGGTGTTGGCAGTGTCATGGGTGGGTGGTAGCAGCAGTAGAGTCAGTGGAGGGGATGCAGCAGCAGGGGGTGCTGTGACAGGCTGCAGTCCTAGATGCTCCTGAAAGCATACACCTTGCCATAAGCTGTATTATAGTGTCTGTGAGATGTGGACATGTATTCAGATTTACTGTTAGTGTGTTGCATGCCATAGGCCAGGACAGTGTCTGGGTGGAGGTAGCATGTTTCTGATGTGGGCAGCAAAGTGCGGATTGTCCATGAGTGCTTATGTGGAGCAGTCACAAGAGAGGAGTGCATGATATGGCTAACTGCTGCAAATGACCCTTGATGGCCATGGTGAGGCAGCAAACTGGAAAATACATGAATTCCCTTGGCGACCAAATGGTGGGTGCCATGAGGTACATGAAACACCATTTGTGTGGGTGGGACTGGTGCCTCAGCCTGTGCAACTGCAAAATAATACACCCAACAGAGTGGCATGATAGAAAGGGATAAGTTGAACCCATTTGCCCCACGTGGAGCAAGTAATGATGTCAGAACAGTGCAGGGGATGGCTATGCAACGAGTGTTATGTGCCTGAATGTGTGAGATATATCCTCTTTTCATAAAGCTTGGAGGTCACAATGATGCCACAATAGAAAATGCATCCATTCCAGTCATCCCAGACATCTGCTGTGTATACATCACTGACCTGCTGCAATGGGCCGCGGCAGAGCCACTAAAGCCATGCTCTCAGATGTCCATGATGGGGAATGCTATGTTGGATTACCCAATGCATGGCCAACTTAGAACACATAGAAACGTAGAAGGATGATTGTCTGCAGGTCACAGCAGAACCAGAACTGTGCGAGGTGGGCGAGTGACCTGAGTAGCACCCAGGCACAAAATGAGCAAGTGGAAACTTGAACTCTGGGCCTTTGACTAGGGCAACATTGCACCAACCAGTAGACTAAACCTCTACGTAGGCACAGAGAACCTGCAGGTCTCTGATCAAACTGTTTGCTGTGGGTGCCGGCATAAGTTGGGCCCTCGACTACCCATGAGGCACTGTACATGCAAAACAGCGGTCTGCAGCTGAAGAACCAATAGAGAATGCACTGATCCAGCATATCAGCTCAGTAAGATGTACTGGCTGCGTGTGCTACATGCACATGCCAACTACAAGCCATGCTGCAGAGCAGTTTCAGCTGTCACAATGAGGGTGAGGAGGGGTGCCCAGCATCTGGTCCACTGAACCTGCATTGTTAGAGATAGTCTCTGCTGGCTGTGCTGCAGGTCCATGTCACTACTAGTTTGTGGCCACTATTGTCTGCAGTGTGTTATGCTTTTCTCCTTGTTTCTTGCATGCTTGTAGTAAGCTGTAGGTGGTGGTAAAACCTTAACCGTGTGCTCTGCTCATGTTAGGCACTAGCTCTCTGATATCAGTGCCCAATATCAATATGCTGCTGCCATGGATAGCCACTGCAGTGGGGGTGTATAGATTAGCATGGGGCTATGCTACTATTCTGCCACAACCCCAGTGAGTAGGCCATGAACCACTGCTGCTCTAACGATTGAGGACCAACAATCAACCACAGGATATGCAGTAAGACTGCACCTGCTGTTCTCCCTTGGGTTGTATCAGCTATGCACATACCAACTGCAGGTGGTCTGCTGGTCAGGACACATGGCATGTACCTAGAGCAGCCACAAGCACTCTGCCTCAGAATGCACAACATTGTCACCCAGCATTTTGCTCAGTGATTGCATCCACATCACTGGAACCAAGTGCAATATCTCTATGTGGATACATAGTCGGGCCATGGTCACTTTTTGGTCATAGTGAGAGTGACATCTCATTATGACATGCTGTGGCTACCCAGGCAATGCACGTGGCAGACAGGCACAATGATGTCCCAGCCATTGACCCTACCATTGTAGCAGACACATCCAGGCCAATCTGTGCTGTTTCAGGCGTCACCCACAATCCTCTGCCTTGTGTTATTCACATTTTCAAACAAATGTGGGAACAACTCAGACAATGTGAGCCAAAGAGGAGTGCAGAAAGCCATTGGACAAAGGACAGCTCTACAGACACACACACATACACTCTAATTGGTGTACTGTGCAAAAGTGGGGATGGTTTGCATTCCTGCTTGCCACTCCTGTCTCAAGGTCAGCTCAAGGAGTGATAATGTGTGCTCTGTGTTTTGATCCAGTGTAATTCCTGATTATCTCAATTCATTCCTTACAGTAATGCTTCTGTGTGGTAGCTCTATTGTTGGGGGGGATAAATGATTTGTTTCTTGTAATGTGGAACACTTTTGTCTTTTCTTAGAGTTTATCTTTAGGTTGTTGTTGAGCCACATGATCATGTCCTCTAAGCATCTGTTTATTTATTTAACATTTCCTATATACTGCCTTTCATGATATTAAGGTGGTTTACATTGAACAAACTGAAATTACATTGAACAGGGCATTCTAACTTGGAGATAACTATTTTATAGGGGACATGGGCAATCAGGGCCGGATTTACCTTGAGTGAGGCCCTACGCCAACAAAAATTGTGGGCCCCCAGCAGGGGCGGCCCAAGGGGGGTGTGGGCCTCATTTGCATAAGGGGCCTCATTTGCATAAATATTTGCATAATGTTACCATATACTAACTTTTAGTAAACGTGCCTCTTAATGAGTGTATGGATAAAGAAAGACTAAAAGATTTCTACATTACTATAATCCAGTGCCAACTGCCAGACACATTAGGAACTACTACAAACACTGCCCATTTAGAACCCATAGCAAACCCGCAGTATCATAACAGCACTACCAGGACTCACAAAGCACCATACTCTACCAATCAAAAGGCAACACTGCAAATATTAAACCAATACATTTCAGAGAACAACAATACATAACCTACTGGGGAAAGAGAACAAGTGGCAATGTCAAATAGGAATTACATAAACAGAACACCTCAGCTCAATTACACATGCAGAACATAGACCATCACCAAACAAGTAATCACATTTTAGAAACAGGAAGACAATAATTAAACTGGGAATCCCAAAAGCCAAACTTGGAATGTACAACACTGTAGAAATAAAACTATACATTAATTTGCTCTTGTACTAAACAAAGCACAGACGTTAATGATGCACATTTACCAGAGCTGACATATTCCAATTAATAAATTCAAAATAAAGAGATATTTTTCTACCTTTTGTGCATTTTTTTCAGCTGCAATTGCTCCAGCCACTTTCTTCTGGTTTCTTCGTGTCTTCTGCTAACTCTCCATCGTCTGCTGTCCATTTGTCCTTTCTTCTCTCTTCTAATTTTTTTCCATTCTCTCTCTACATCTGCTTTAACATACTAATCTTTCTCCTTTTGCTCTTTCCTCATTCCTATTTTATCCACTCAAATTTTACCCCTCCATCCTCAATCCCCACTTACTCTCCCAATACCCGGCCAATTGTAGATTTTTTATCCCTCCCACACAAAATATTTTTCCCTTCTCCATTTTACTCTTCCAGCCCCATCCCATTCTAATCCTCCCCCAACATCAGCTCCCTTCTAGTTCCAGCCTCACCCAGCATCCATTCCCTTCTAGTCCCTGCATCAGCCCATTTCTAGTCCTAGCCACCCATCAGTCCATTTCCAGTCCTAGCAACCCCCCAACCCAATACCAGTCCTAGCCCCCCATCAACCCACTTACAGTCCTAACCCCCCATCACCCCATTTTCAGTTTAAGCCCCCCTATAACCCATTACCAGTCCTAACCCCCCATCAGCCCACTTCCAGTCCTAACCCCATCAACCCATTTCCAGTCAGCCCCCCATAGCCCATTGCCAGTCCTAACCCCCCCATCAGCCCACTTCCAGTCCTAACCCCATCAACCCATTTCCAGTCAGCCCCCCATAGCCCATTGCCAGTCCTAACCCCCCCATCAGCCCACCTCCAGTCTTAACCCCCCCAGCCCATTTCAAGTCCTAGCCCCCCCATAGCCCATTACCAGACAGCCCCCATCAGCCCACAGCCCATTACCAGTCTTAACCCCCCCCCAAAGCCCATTACCAGTTCTAAACCCCCCCAACAGCCCATTATCAGTTCTAACCCCATCAGCCCACCTCCAGTCTTAACCCCCCCAGCCCATTTCCAGTCCTAGCCCCCCCATAGCCCATTACCAGACAGCCCCCATCAGCCCACAGCCCATTACCAGTCTTAACCCCCCCCCCCAAAGCCCATTACCAGTTCTACCCCCCCCAACAGCCCACAGCCCATTACCAGTCCTAACCTCATCAGCCCACCTCCAGCCTTAATCCCCCAACCCATTTCCAGTCCCAGCCCCCCCCCAATAGCCCATGACCAGTCCTACCCTCCCCCTCCCCCGCCCTACAGTAAAATTTAATTTAAAAAAAAAAACCTGCTGGCTGCCGCCACGGGGCCCCCTCTGCTGCCGCGGCAGCATGGACTGACCCGCGGGGGCCTCCTCAGCAAGCTCGATCCCTCCCTCCGTGCCTCCCTCCGTGCAGGCTGTGAGAGGCGCGAAGGGAGACTGTCTCCATTGCGTCTCTGTTAAGCCCGCAGGGGCTTATGGGAAATGTCCCATCAGCCCCTGCGGGCTTAACAGAGACACGAAGGAGACAGTCTGCCTTCGCATCTCTCACAGCCTGCACGGAGGGAGGGAGGGAGGGATCGAGCTTGCTGAGGGGGCCCCCGCGGGTCAGTCCATGCTGCCGCGGCAGCAGAGGGGGCCCCGCGGCGGCAGCCAGCAGGTTTTTTTTTTTAGTTTTATTTTTAAAAAAAAGCCTAACTTGTTCCTTTTTTGTGGGCCCTTCCCAGCTGTGGGCCCTACGCCATGGCGTACACGTAAATCCAGCCCTGTGGGCAATGGAGGGTTAAGTGGCTTGCCGAAGACCACAAGGAGCACCTGTGGGACTAGAAACCCCAGTCCTTACAGCCCAAGGTTGCTTTCCTCTAGTGGGATTTGAACCCCTGACCTTCCAGCCTGAGGTAACTTGTCCCAACCACTAGGCAACTCCTCCCTCCTTTATGGCTGAGTAATCTGGTTTGTCTATGTTGATTGAGGTGTATATCATGTCGCCAGCATATAGCCAGTATTGGATGCTGTGTTTCTTAATGATTTTGCAGATGGGCTGTATGTACAGGTTAAATAGTAGTGATGAAATGAATGAACTTTGTGGTATGCCCTGGTGCAGATTTATTCCATCTATCTCTGACTTGCTGATATCTGTTGTTCAGGTACAAGTGGACCATTTAATAGTTATGTTGTGGAGACAATGCCATCTCATTCCCACTTTATTTAAAACAATCAAGCCTGGTGGTGTTCTCATCAATGGTAGAGAATACTTGGCCAACTTTAGCAATGGTGCTTTGTATTTTAGATTCTAGATTGCTGTTCATTCATGCTTCTAATTGTTTATGACCTCTTTAACCACGTATATCATTTCTGCATGGGTCATGTTTTCATCCTCAGAGACAATCTCTTCAGATAGTGCTGGTTTCTCAATTATCAATAGTTTTACTGTTTCTGTTGTGTATTCCTACATCATGGGAATCAAGTGCTTAATCACTTCTTTAGCCATTTGGAATGCTGGTAGTAAGGTGTCCTGAAAAATGAGATTGATTGGGACAGTGTGCAGGATCTACCTCATTTTGTGCTTGCTAACAGTGACACCAGCATGTGACCACCCCTCCGCCCACTTATCAGCTTCCTAACTCCTATAGATTTTTCAATGTGAAGTCAGTCAAATAAATAGAGCAGTCACCCTAAATGTAATACATCAAGGTTGTTTGCTGTATGTAATAACAGTAATAGTTTCATTGAGTTATGTTTAAGGGAGTTAGCACCTGTATTAGAAGCATCACTTCTGTGGCAGAGATTGATATAGAGGGGTTCCATTACATTGTTATCAGGTTGTTCTTATTATGGATTGTCTAGGTTGACTCTAAGCAAATGAGCCATCACAAGTACAGCTGGGCAGATCCTGGCAAAATAAAGTGAACATTTTGCTACTGTTTATGAGGCAGATGGAACCGTAAACATTAGCCTGTAGACACATTCCTAGTAATTGTAATTTATTGCCTGCAGAGTTCCTTTGTGTTGGACACCATCATGGCATTGTCCTTAATTGCTGCATTGTCAAACAAATTCTCTCAGATGTTGCATATGTCACCTATATAAGATTACAGTGATGAACCATTCAAAAATACCTTACCTCCCTTAAAAAAAGACAAAAAAAAAACCCCATTCAGCTTGCTTGACTTACTGAATTTAATTTATAATGCTTTGCATTATTGGTCAAGATAAAACCTCTCAGAAAGTGACTCGCTCATAAGAGTTATAGCTTTTGCATGTCCAACTTAGCCATTATGCAGTTGCTATGCAGAATTAATGATACAACAGAACGTATCATCTTTGGCTCTTGATGCATGCCTCAGACACACTGCTATGGTTTACGAAGGGATGGGTGAACTCCATATGATCCAGTTTGCATCCAGATTTCGGCTCTCACTTGACTAAGTAGAGTAGACTTTAATCCAGCTTGGATATCGCCCTGATTTAATTTTACTCTTTTACAGTAGATCTCATACTCAAATTGGCTTGGATTGATGTAAATATTCACAGAGGATTTGAAGATAGTGAAAATCTGAAAAATAGGCCACATCAAAATTGGGCTAAAAGGATTCAGTCTGACTGAATGTGGAGCTTTCACTCTAGACATGAAGATTTATTTACACAAAAAAAATTTTCATTCTTACTGAATGCATGGAAAGTATTTTTCTATGAGGGCACTTGGGTTATCAAGGCACAAAGTATTGTGTCTATTTTATAAAGTCGATCAATCATAAATGCTTTAAATATGTGCAAAACTAATCATCAATGAATACAAATATTTGTATTCACTGATGATTATTTTATAAAGGCCTATGTGCCGCAGTGAAGATAGACCCATATATTTGCACTCCAATTAAGGCGTAATTATGTGTGTGTGTCTGCTGAAAAGGACAGGTGCATATTCTCATATTTAATAAAGCCAAGGGAGCTCACTGAGCAGTATGGATGATCAGATAATGAAGTCTTCACTAAAAGATAAGTTCTAATCATTCTAACTTTGAATTATCAGAGCCCTGATGTAGAAGTGAGAGATCTCCTTTTGAAACGCGGCAGTCATGATTAATAATCAAATTGATATGGAATGAAGCCTTTAGTATTTTTAAATGCAATTCACCTATCAAATGCTATTCACTTATTAAAAATATTAAAATGGAGTATCATAAATGAAAGCAGATGATTGGTAGTGGTCTTTATAGTGAAGTCCAACAAAAATTTTTATTTAAATTATAAAAGTCTATAGTGAGTATAGTAGGGTCACAGGATTGTTTTAATATCACTAAGTGGAATTTGATATCCTGTTGGGATCCAGTATTGTTCATCATATTTAATAAAGTACATATATAGGTAACAGTCCCACCCCTGCTCTGTCTGTTCTCCACCCTGGGAATGTTCACACACGTGGAGGCACATTCCATAGAGTACGTCCAGACCTCTGTGCGTCTGATCAGAACAGGATACCCAGAGGCAGATCCGATTCTGATCCTGCAGGGGTTAGGCATGTCCTATGGGATCAAAATTGGGTCTAGGGTCTGTATGTGAAGGATAGAACCCAATTCTGATTGGCCTGCATGTACAGACCCCTGCCCGGCTAACTCAGTCTGGCTCCTGAATGGAGACGCGGTGCCATGGCGTTCCATTGCCATGGCACCACGGCTCCATTTAGGAGCCCGATCCACGGCTGCTGACCACATTCTTCTTTCCCCGCAGTCCAATCTGCAATCTGGCCTTCCATGGCCAGGGTTGGGCTGCGGGGAATCCCCTGTACCCCTCACCTTTTCAATACCACTTGGGCCTGCTGTCCCCCATTGTCCAGGGGGGACTTATTCCACATCCGAGGTGGAATAAGTCCCCTGTCAAGTTTTCCAACCCCAGACGTATAAGGCCAACTTCAGAATCGGCCCTGTATGTCTGGGTCTCAGACCACCCAAGCCCACCCTCGCTCCACCTCCTCAATGCCCCTTCCCGCTCCCGACTAAGTTTCCCCATACAAACTCCTTGTTCGTACTGAGAGGCTTATGCTGGGACTGTAAGGAGGGCAAATAGCAGGGATGGACATCCCAATGAGGCATCCATCCCTGCTATTCGCGGGACAGAATAAAGCCCATAGAGGATAATGGGAGTGGGGGATATTCAAAAGCATTTACACAGTTTACAGACCTGTTAACTGTGTCAATGCCACTTAGAGGGATATTCAGCAGCACCAACATCAGGGTGTGTTGTGGGCATTCTGGGACAGAGCAAAGCTGGCACTACGGGTAAATATAGGAGCATAAAAAGCTGTCCTATCTTTACCCAGCTGAGCTAACCAGGCGGCAGTTCATTATTGCTGCTGCCCAGTTAGATTCTGCACCATGCGGCAGGCCTAGATGTTCAATACTGGTCGCCGGATATGGCCCTGGCATTGAATATCCAGGGTTAAGGTTCAGCGGCAATGACTATGTGCTGTAGAAGTAATAGCCGCTCCTGCTGAATATCTGCCCCAATGTTAATAATGTCCTGCCTTATTAACACATTTTGTCACATGCCTATGACAAGCTTATATTACAAAAAAAATTAGGCATCTACTTTTCTTTATAGAATACCATCATAAGCAGCCAATTACACATATCAATCTAAGGCGCAATCACTTAGGCCAGCCCTGTGTAAATTCCCATTCTAGATTTTTCAAGAACACGCGTAAATTATAGTATTTTATAATTTACTTTTGTACTTGTGCACTCTGACCATGTGTACACCCAGAGTGAAAGTATACACCACTGACTCAACACAAGTACAGTTGTGGTCAACATTACTGGCAACCTTGCAGTTCAACCCCTTGATGTACAATATCTTCTAAAAGAGTGGATAATAAAATGGCTTTGGACTACATATGCACACATATTTGTGTGAAACGTTTGTGTAACTTTACGGCAGCACGTTCTTTCCAATGGAGCACTGATACAGAGCTTGAATGGTTCTTAGCTCTTAACACAGTGCTGTGTTTGTGATATTGGAGGAGATCTACTGAGACATTTGCATAGATTTCCACAATTAAATTTGCTATTCTGGGAGCTGGTTGATGGATTATATTGAATAAACCATGATGGGAGATGGTGTTTGTGGTGTTGGAGTACCGCGCTGGGAGCTGGTTGTGAAATACGTCCAATAAACCATTCAAGGAGCTGGTGCAGACCTTGAGCAGGATTAAGCTCATCAGATATGTCCTTTCAACTATTTCATATTAAAGGAAGTAGAGTACTTCTTTCTAGTTCTGAATTAATGGTCAAAGTTTGTTGTGTCACACATTGTTGTGTTGGTATACACTTTTAGAAATGGTTCTCCGGTTTTCAGGTAAACCTTAAAATGATTAAAAAGGAAAATTTGTTGCAGAAGGTAATATTCCTCGTGACAAATATTCCAACAAAAATTAAGTTGTTAATACATTTTTGGGCTACTTTTTGATTTGCTTGGGAATAATTTTGAGTTGACGTAGTGTTATTGGTTGCTTTAAGGCATGATTATTGGCACTCTTATAAACAATTCAAATCAATTTGAACAGAAGAATCACATTCCCATTGCCATAATATTAGACACCCCTGTGATCAATTGTCAGTGCTCACATGACTTGAATCAACCAATGATTGATGGCTATAATGTTTAAAATGGCCACATTCACTCCCTGTTCCATTTTCACAATGGTGAAGACAAGAGAGTTGCCCGAGACCATCAAAAAAGCCATTATCACCAAACCTCAGACTTCAAAGGGGTACAAGGCCATCTCCAAAGACCTTGGAATTACCGTGTCTACAGTTTGCAATGCTATTAAGAAGTTTTCTGCTCAAGGAACTGTCAAGAACTTTCTAGGATATGATGGGAAAAAAATTAATCCAAAAAGTCTTCGAAGGTTAGTGTGAACTGTTGGAAAAATGCCACGTACAATATCCAAAGCGCTTAAGGCTGATCTGGAGCAATCTGGAATGGTTGTTTCAACCCGCACCATAGCCATGCACTAAACAAAGAAGGACTTCATGGGTGAAAGCCAAGGAGGACCCCACTGCTCCAAGACAGATATAAAAAGGCAAACCTGATCTTTGCCTAAACCCACCTAGAGAAACCACAATCCTGGGAAAATGTTCTGTGGACAGATGAAACCAAAGTTAAGCTATTTGGAAAATCAGACCTGTGATACATTTACAGTTAAAGAAATGAAGCTTATGCTAGTGGTATCTTTTGTCATCAAAAATGCCCCTAATGTGGCCATGCTAGCTGCACATGTCTGTGTCTGCCCACTCTCCCTACAAATCACTTTATCCCCACCTATTCACATGGCACTTGGGTAGCATAGGAGTTTTAGCATGGATGATTTTTACCTGCACACTTCCAGCAATGGGGGGTGGGGGGGGTGGGGGGGGTGAGGTGTTTGTGTTAAAATGTGCGTAGGTCCCACGTTAAATCATGCATTTCCAGCTAAGAGACGTCATACTTGGTCAGACCAAAGATCCATCAAGCCCAGTATCCTTTTTCCAACAGTGGGCAATGCAGGTCACAGGTACCTGTCAGGTTCCCAAAAGATAGACAACAGGATCTTGGGCAAACCATTGGTGGAGTGCAAATTTACACACTTATGTTATAAAATATGTCCTCTAAAATGCTTGTATGCAAGGCAGTGTACTATTGTGGATCAGGAACTGGTTAAAAGATATAAAGCAGAGGGTAGAGCTGAATGGCCAATTTTCCCAATGGAGAAAGGTGAATAGTGGGGTACCATAGGGATCTGTGCTGGGTCTGCTGCTTTTTATCATATTCATAAATTACCTGGAAAGAGAATAACGAGTGAGGTAGTCAAATTTTCAGATGATACAAAAATATTCAAAGCTGTTAAAACCCAAGAGGATTGTGAAAAATTGCAAGAGGACCTTGATAAATTTGAAGAATGGACTTCAATGGCAGATGAAATTTAATGTGAACAAGTGCAAAGTTATGCATCTAGGAAAGAACAATCCAAACTATGATTCCATGATGCAAGGTTCCACATTAGGAACCACCACCCAGGAAAAAGATTTAGGCATCATGATGGATAACACTTTAAAACCTTCTGCCCAGTGTGCAGCGGTGGCCATGAAGGCAAATAAGATGTTAGGAATCATAAGGAAAGGAATGGAAAATAAAACAAAGCATATTATAATGCCTCTGTATTGTATTTATTTATTTATTTATTACAGTTGCTTATATACCGCACTATTCGGCATCAGCGCGGTTTACAGTATAACAAAATGACCAAAACACACACTTATGTTATATGGTGTGACTGTACCTTGAATATTGTGTGTAATTCTGGCCACAATATCTTATATTATGTTTATGTTTATGTTTATTATTTACTTAACCGCCCTTCAGGGTAAACAGAGCGGTTTACAATTAAAAAAAACAACAATACAGCAAGGCTCGGGGCCAGAAAAGGAAAAGAAGTTACAACTCAGTAATAGGACAGAGAAAAGAGAACAGGGAGAGAGTAGCAGACACAGGGGAGAGGATATAGCAGAATTAGAAAAGGTACAGAGAAGAACCACTAAAATGGTAAAAAGGATGGAAAGATACCCCTATGAGGAGAGGCTTAAAAGATTAGGACTCTTCAACCTGGAAAAGAGACGGCTGAGGGAAGATATGATAGAGGTCTATAAATCAATAAATAGAGTGAAATGGGTAAACATAGATCAATTCTTTATGCCATCAAAAACAGAACGACTAGGGGACATGCAATGAAACTACAGTGTAACCTGTTTAAGACTAATAAGAGAAAATATTTTCTCAATCAACACGTAATCAAACTCTGGAATGCTTTACCAGAGGATCTAGTAAAAGCTGTTAATGTAGATGGGTTTAAAAAAGGTTTGGACAAGTTCCTGGAAGAAAAATCCATAAACCATTATTAAAGAGGACCCGGGTAATCCACTGCTTGCCCCAATGCAAGCATTATGGAACTGGGTCTTTTTGGGAAACTTGTGACCTGGATTGGACACTGCTCGAAACAGAATACTGGACTTGGTGGATCTTGGTTTAACCCAGTATGGCATTTCTTATTTTTTTATGTTCTACTATAATTTAAAAATCTAGGTGTAAGCATTTACATCCAGTCTAGGTTTGGTGTAGGTGCTTGCACCTAGGTTTGGTGCACATATCTTACAACTTAAGTCCCTATGCATGAAGAAAGGTAGGTGCCTACTTTTCTTTATATATTAGGCATGACTCGTTTGCACTGAAACATGCAAAACTAGGTAGCTCTTATAATATTACCCTTTATGGGGGTTATTCTGTGTCATGAATAGTGGGGATGGATGTCCCAATGGGCCTACTTGGATCAACTATCAATAAAGAAGCAACAAGCAGTCAAGAAATTTGATGATACATTGCTCTTGGCAGAATGGCTATGAAGGACCTTAACAAGATTCTCAAGAGTAGAGATGTCTCTCTCCAAAAAAAATTTGACTTGTTCAAGCCATGGCATTTTCAATAACGTCATATGGATGTGAAAATTGGACAGTGAAAAAGATAGACAGGAAGAAAATTGATGCCTTTGAATTATGGTGCTGGCGATGAATATTGCGTGTACCATGGAATGCCCGAAGAACAAACCAGTCGGTACTAGAGGAGATCAAATCTAAGCTTTCTTTAGAAGCTCAGATGACAATGGGATGTCCATCCCCGCTATTCTTGCCTTCCCCCACCAGCGTCTATCCTTCCCACTGGTTATGCGGGGAAGTTAGATGGGGGCGGGGAAGGGGTGGCTTGGGGACAGAATTTGGACAGTCACTGGCCCTGGATGTACAGGGCCGATTCTAATGTTGGACCTGTATGTCCGAGGTGTAATAACTTCCCTGGATGTGTTATTGAATAAATGCCGGGGC